>CM057452.1:1533973928-1535225357 GCA_016271365.2 Neoceratodus forsteri
ATGGGTGAGACTACTTAAAATACAGGGCCCTTATCGGTGTTTACCCTACCAAGGTTCCAGGTATCACTTGGCAGGCCTCCTTCTACTTGCTCCTCGGGCTCTGGCTCCCAAACTGTACCAATGGGCCCCGAACTTGTGCTTCAGTACTCTCCTTCCAATTTCACTCTCTAACGGCCTGAACCGCCACACTTCTCATACACGGGTCTTTGAGGGAGGAAGCAGGAAGGGGTGGCACATGGCCCACCCCAGCCCCACTGTGGCCCTCCAGCCGAACTTGCTGGCAGGAAACCCCCCCCCCCCCGACTCTTCTCTCTTCTTCGGGAAGCTTCCTCTCAAACTCAAATCTGTCTCCTATTTATACTCTCTAGGAATGGGGGCAGCAAGCAAGCCCAAATCCCAGACCTACTGGCACCAATAGCCCTTCCTGCCTAGCTACACCTAGCAATCAGCCTAACTGCACTTAGCAACTGAAGTTAACTAGTAAGCTCCCAGAGGGGCCTTATACCTATTTGCAATTTCTGTCACTTCCCACTTTGTCCCGGGAGCAACAGGATAGCCTACTGGCCCCAATCCAGTCTGAGGAGATCAAAGAGATAATAAAACTGTCAAAAACAATGAAGGCCCCAGAGCCTGCTGGCAGTGAAGCTGAGTTTTATAAGGCAACCACCAATCAATCTCTTCCAGTACTCTTCTGAGTCTGCAATGAGGTCCTAGAGGGAGAAGTATCTGCCTTGAGTGGATGTTTCTTTTTCTGTAATTCTCAAGTCAAATACGAACCCTACCCACTGCAATTCACATGGGTACATATCTGTCCTCACTACAGGTTACAAGATATTTATGTCAGTTCTGGCTAAACGCCTAGATACTCTCCTTCCTCCTTTGACTGACTTAGAACAGACAGGCTTCAGTAGAGCTCCAACCACCACAGACAACACCTGCCGCATCTTGCATATCTTATATCACCTATATACTACCCCTTCTCCTTCTGTAGTCTTGACTTTAGATGCCAGAAAGGCTTTTGACCAGGTCTCCAGGCCATTTTTGAAGAGAGCCTTGGCATAGAAACATAGAAACATAAACTTTGATGGCAGATAAGGACCGCTTAGCCCACCTAGTCTGCTCATTTCCCTACCTATTGGATAAGCTGCAGATTCTAGTTAACCAACAGCCTACTTCCTCCTACCCCTCCACTATAGTTGTAATTAATTAACTATAATGCCTTATGTCTGTCCCATGCATTCTTGAAATTCCCCCACTGTTTTTGAGCCCACGACCTCCTCAGGAAGGCCATTCCATGTGTCCACCACCCTCTCCATGAAAAAATACTTCCTCACGTTCTCCTGAGCCATCCCCCCTCTATCTTCAAATTGTGCCCCCTTGTTTTTGCACATCTCTTTTTCTGAAAGATGCTACCCTCTTGGACTTTGTTGATTCCCTTGAGGTACTCGAAGTTTCCATCATATCCCCCCCCCCCCCTTTCCTCAGGGTTATACATGTTAAGCTCTTTTAGTCTCTCTTCGTATGACTTCTGGTGCAGACCCTTCACCATTTTAGTTGCTCTCCTCTGGACTGCCTCCATCCTGATTGATTGATTGATTGATTGATTGATTGATTAAAGTTTATTTTTTCACAGGAAATTCATTTGTTAGGACAAAGTCCCGTTTACAACAAAGTCCTGCATGTGAATTCTAATACAATTACCAATTAACAATTGACATTTAACATAAGTAATACAAACACAACTAATACAAACAAATGCAATTGCACTCTACATACATACATACATTATTTAAAACACACACATAAAAATACAAACTATTAAACAATTCATTTTTAAATTTAAAAAAATCTAAATTTGTTTTCTGTGATTCAGTCAAACCATTCCAACTTAATGCTACTCTATTCTGGAGCATACCGTCCCCTAGATCTATTAAAGCTTCTATACACTGGGATATTGCTTAATGGATTCCTAGTCTTTATATACAATTCATTATTTATCTCTCTTTTTAATTGCTTATACAAAGGATGGTTATACTTTTTGTGAATTATCTCATGGCATATAGTAAGCCAGAGATAGTTTCTTTTTTCTTCAGGTTGAAGCCAATTTAACTTATTATAAATTATACAATGATGCTTATTTTTAATACTTGGAAACAAATTTACCTATCCTATAATATATTTGATTAACCAAATTTAAAGCAGCTTTAGTCAATTCATGTAAATTATAGAACCATACTCCAATATGGGTAACAGCATCTGTTTTGCTAATCGGCTCCTTTGCCACCAAAGGTAAGCTCCACAACTCTTCTAAGGGCCCCTAATCTTTTATTCACTTTCTTTACCTGAACTGATATATGATTTACATATGTCATTCTAGCATCTACTTGAAACCCTAAGTATCTGTATGTTAATACATTTTCAATCTTTGTACCATCTTGTAAATGTAATTGTGGTTTGGGCTCTTTTCCTCTATATGAACCAATTGAAAACAACATAGTTTGTGTTTTTCAGCATTCAAAAGAAGACCAGATTTACTGAACCATTTTTGCATTTGTAACAAATCACTTTGAAGTGAATCCATCATACCTGTGAGACTGTCAGCAGACGCCACTAAAACAGGGTGTCGTCTGCTTACAGTTTCACCTCACTATGTTTAATTTCATGAACCAAATTATTAACATAAATATTAAATAATAATGGCCCCAAAATAGAGCCCTGGGGAACACCTCTCTCTAGTTTCCCAGGGGCCGCACATCATTGTACCACATTGAACACATTGATATCTATTTGTCAAATATGACTCAAGCCATTTTAATATTTGGCCCTTAATCCCTATGGCCTCTTAACCTAGTCAAAAGCAAATCATATTGAACTAAATCAAAAGCCTTACTGAGATCCACAAACACCGCCCTGTGTACTTTCCTTGGTTCATAGATGTAGCAACCAGGTCATTAAATCCAACAGGGCAGTGTTTGTGGATCTCCCTTTATAAAACCATGTTGTTCATCTACTATTACAGTATTTGTATCTAAATAATTATTTACCTGTTCATAGACTTACGTTCCAAGATTTTAGATAAAATTGGCAAAGGGGCTATTGGCCTATAATTTGAAGGAATAGTTCGATCCCCAGACTTATAAATGGGAATAATTTTCCCCTTCTTCCAAATTTCAGGAACAGTAGAAGTACTCAAACTCCAATTGAACAAATAGGTCACAATAGGGGCTATACATGTGCTCCCAATTTTAAATATTGGGCCTCAATCCCATCAATACCTCCTGATTTACTTTTATTTAAATTTTTTAGCTCTTTCAGTATATCCCTCTCTTTTAAAATTTCAAACTTAAATATTCCTGTATGGGCTACCAGCATGTCTGATAAGTAGAAATCCATTCCATTCACATTCAAATCTGGCAACTTTAAATCCAGTAATTCCAAAATACGTATTAAAATATTCGCTTATAACCTTTGTATCAGTAACTAGTTTTCCATCTTGTACCAAAGTAGGACTTATGAGGTCTTTATTTGGGGATTTCAGCTCTGTTATAAGCTTCCAAAACTGCTTGGAGTCTGAGGAATTATTTATTTTATTCTGATAATATTTATTCTTTATGTTTTTAATTATATTTTTACACTTATTCCTCAAAACTTGATAGTATTCCAATCTGCTTCTTTCTTTGTTTTTCGCATTTTTCCATATCCTATCTCTAATCCTTAAATATTTTTTATCTTATCGTGGTCCATGGGGCTTCTTTATTCCTTTTAATTTTTCTTATTAATGGGGCATGGTAATGTATTACATTCAAAAACATGTCATTAAACTCTTGAATAGCCAGTTCTATGTCTGGTATCAAATAAATTCTATCCCAATGGATTTGCCTAGATGATTTACAAAGAAGTTTCATTAAACCCTTTAAAATCTCTGCTCCAGTAACTAGTTGATTGTTGAGTAATGCACTGTTGTAACTCAATAGTACAAGTAATAGGATTATAGTCCCCCAAATTTAAAGGTAATACTTCCCAGGTTTTTACTATATCCTGGGATGCAAAAAATAAATCTAAAAGAGAACAGTAAGTTCCATTTTTTGTATTTCTTGTAGATTTTTGTATTATTTGGTGCAAACCCAGAATTGAAAAACTACTCTCCAATTTTCTCCCTCTAGTCTGAAACCAATCTGCATTAAAGTCCCATGTTAAAACTAATTGTTTGTCCTTTATTTTTCTAAAATTAACTCTGCTAGTACATCAAATGTTTTACTTTTGGTTTTAGGGGGTGCATAAAACACTCCTACCACTAATTTTATCACAATTAATTCAATAATAAGACAATCAATTCCTTCCTTGTTCATACTTAACAGTGCTTTACAGGGGCCAAGAGTATTCTTAATAAACAACATCACCCCCCTCCCCCTTTTACCTCTATCTGCACGTTCTATAGAAAATCCTGAAAGTTGAATTTCTTCCTGCATTATATCTGTATGTAACCATGTTTCTGATACTGCTAATAAATCGTACTCAGTTTTAGTTGCCCATACCCTATACTTGTCCATTTTATGGACTATGCTTCTGACATTCTCATGAACCATCGAAAGCTGCTTAATTTTTTTACAATTAGGGCCCGGATCCTGTCTATGTCCTTGTGGAGATGGGGTCTCCAGAACTGCATGCTGTACTCCAAATGGGGTCTCACCAACTGTCTGTACAGAAAGATAACAACTTCTTGTTTTCTACTTGTGAAGCCTCTCACTATGCATCCCAGTATCCCCCCAGCCCTCCTTACTGCCTTCTTACATTGCTTGCCTACCTTAAGGTTGTCTGATTTGACTATCCCAGGTCCCTTTCCATTTTTGTTGTTGTTAGTACCCCCCCAATTGTGTACTCTTCCTCTGGGTTTTTGATTCCCAGGTGCATTACTTTGCACTTTGCATTGAACCAAAGCTGCCATACCTTTGACCATTCCTCCAGCCTTGCCAAGTTCCTTCTCATCCTTTCCAACACCCCTTGTGTATCAACCCTGTTGCAGATCTTTGTGTCATCTGCAACGAGGCATACTTTTCCTTCCAGGCCCTCTGCAATGTCACCTATAAAGACATTAGAGAGGACCGGTCCCAGTACTGAACCCTGCAGTACCCCACTAGTAACCCCCTTTCTTCAGCATGTACTCCATTTACTATTACCCTCTGCATCCTGTTGTCCAGCCAGTTGTCCAGGCTACCACCCTGGGACCCACTGCCAGGCTGGCTAACTTGTTTATTAGTCTTTTGTGTGGGACTGTGTCAAATGCCTTACTAAAGTCTAGGTAAACCAGATCCACAACCCCTCCCTGGTATACTACTTTGGTCACCCAGTCAAAGAAATCTGTTAGTTTCATCTGACATGACCTTCCCGATGTGAATCCATGCTGCCTTGGGTCCTGTGCCCCGCTGGCCTCTAGCTACTCAACAGTTTTTTCTTTCAGAAGTGACTCCATCATTTTCCCTACCACTTTGTGAAGGGGAATCACATCCGCCCTCCTCCAGTCCTCAGGTACCACACCATCCTCCCATGATTTGTTAAGAAGGGTAGTCAGTGGTATCACTTGCTCTCCCCTTAGTTCTTTTGGAATTCTGGGCGAATCCCATCAGGCTCCATTACTTTGTCCACCTTGAGTTTTAGGAGTTCTTTCAGGACTCTTTCTTCTGTGAATGGGCTGGTATTGACCCCCCACCACCACCCCACCCCCCGTCCAGAGTGTTTCTATTGTTTGGTTTAGGTACCTCCCCTCTTCTTCTTTTGTGAATACTGAGCAAAAGTATTCGTTCAATATCTCTGCCTTTTCACTGTCACCCTCTACCCACCTCCCCTCCCTTTTATTGAGCCTCACTATCCCTCCCTTTGTCTTTTTTCGGTACCTAATGTACCTATAAAAGGTTTTATCCCCCTTCTTAACTGAGTTGGCTGTCTTTTCCCCGGCTTGGGCCTTTGCTTTTCTAACTGCCTTCCCCGCTTCCTTCTGCTTTAACTGATACAGGTCACTGCCTGCTCCTTCTGTGATTCCTTATACTTCCTGAATGTTATTTTTTCTCCCTAACCTTCCCCACCACCTCTTTTGAGAACCATAGTGGGTTTTTTACTTTCATACAAAGGTCTGTTGCTTCTGTGATGGCAGTTTTGATTTTTTCCCATTGTTCTTCCACCCCTCCTTCCTGCCCATTTGCTAGTGTATTCCTTCGGCACTCACCCATTTTCCCAAAGTCATCCCTCCTAAAGTCCAGTACCCCCACTTTTGTATGGCTTGATTCTACGGCTGTGTTTATCATGAACCACACTGTTTGGTGGTTGCTTGTTGCCAGATGGCTACCCACTTCTTAATCTGTGATCCTCTCTCCATCCCGGTTTGAGAGTGCCAGGTCTAAGATTGCTCCCTCTCGAGTGGGTTCCAATACTGGTTGTCTAAGTCTTGCCCCCTGTAGGGCATCTAAAATGACCCTGCTCTTGGATGTGGCTACAGCAAATGTGCTCCTGTTAACATCTGGCATATTCAGGTCCCCGATCAACAATATCTCCCCTTTCTCTGCCATTCTAAGGATGCCTTCTATCATTTCCTTGTCCACTTCTTCCACCTGAGATGGGGGTCTATATACAACCCCCTTGCGGATTGTGGTGCCATTTCCTGTCTCCAAGGTGACCTACAGTGCCTCCTCTCCTCCCTGTCTACTCTTTAGTTCCATTGCTTTGATCCCTTCCCTTATGTAGAGAGCTACTCCTCCTCCTCCTCTTCTACCCTCCCTGTCCCTCCTGTAGATTGTGTACCCTGGTATGTTGACATCCCAGTCATGGTTCTCTGTGTACCATGTTTCTGTGACTGCCACGATATCCAGGTGTCCCTCTTCCATCAAGGCCACTAGTTCAGGAAGCGTGTTACCTAGACTATGGACATTGGTACTCATCACCCTCCATTGTTTGATGGCCTTACCCCTTTTAGCCCCATCCCTGCCCTTACTGCCTTTGCCTTTTTCTCCGTTTACCTCTGTTCTACTCCCTGTCGATCTCTATGCCTTGGTGTTTACCTCACTAACTACCCTGTTTTGTGGGGGGAGGCTGGGAATTCCCAGATTCTTATCTGTGCCTTCCCCTTGGCTAGTTTAAAAGCTTGCCAATGAAACATTGAAACCTATCACCTAGGAGCCTGGTTCCCCTCTGGGACAGATGCAGACCATCGTGCCAGTATAGGCCTATATCCTTCCAGGTGGACCCCCAGTCCACAATGAAGCCAAATCCCTGTGCTGTGCACCAGTTTTTCAACCATTCATTGAATCACATGGTGCAGAGAACCCTAGCCTCACCCATGGAATTGACAGGCAGCACCTCCGAGAAGGTTACCATGTGTGTTACTTGTCTTTGGTCCCTCCCCAACTCCATAAACTCCTCCTGTACTGCTCTGATCCCATGCCCAGCTAGCTCATTGTCCCTAAGTGGACAGTGATGTCCAGCCCCCTCTCCCATGCAGCTGCTCCCGCGATCCTGAGGATTCACTTCCTGTCCCTCCAAGCCATGGTGCTATGCAGGCACCTTACCTCCCTCTCCTCTCCCTCCCCCAGTTCTACCCCCCTAACAGTTGAGTCCCCCACCAGGATCCTTTCCCTGTGGTGTCCCGTGCCAACCTCCTGTGGGTCTCCCTTGGGGAGGTTCCTTGCATCCTCCTTGGTCTCCACTGTGGGTGCCTCCATAGAGGAATCACACTCCACCAGAACGGCGAATGAACTGTGGAGAGGTACAACTGGAAGGATGCACATCTGTTCCACCTCCCTTACCCTCCCTGAGCCCACTGTGTCCAACCGCTCCTCTTTCTTGGCAACCCTGATGTATCAAGGGTGGCCCTGGTGTTCCTTGGGTGGGGGAGGTTTTCCTACTCCTTGCCATGTCGGCCTGAAGATGGGCAACTTTCTCCCTCAGAGCAGAGAGTTGCCTGAAAATAGGGCAGCATTGCAGCCTCCAGAATGTCTCCCAGAAGACTGCCGCCCCACAGCCAGTGCATTGCACCACTCCCCACATGTCTCTCTCCCTTCCTGTTTAATATATATTTTTTTGTTTGTTTGTTTGCTTTGACTTTTTTGTTAGTGTGTGCATGCGTTTACCCTCTATGCAGTGTTCTGGGCTGTTAAGGATATGACAGTTGTGTGCCCCTTGCCCTCTTGGGGAAGTGATGTCAGACCCCTGGTATAAAGGAAATGACACCCTTGGGGTGGGTGAGGTGAGGGGCAGGATGGATGGGACCCACCAACCCGTACCCTCCAGAAACAATCGGCTACAGCTCTGACCCACCACCCCAGTGAGTGCTGACCTTCCTTTCAGCAAGACAACCTGCATAACAATTTAACAGAGAATATACCCTGCAAAAAAACATTTCAGTCAAAGAAAAATAAAGCAGTTGAGCCCAACACCTATGATGTAAGCCACCCCTGACCCAGCCTTATACAACCTGGTGTTCTGTGCTCTGAAGACAATCATAGGACACCGGTTTCCACCACCTGAGACACTGTCTGGGTCAACTACACAAACCTACACTAAACTGCAGGCCTTACAGTGACAAATCCTCAGCCGCCAGTAAAACGTTCACGTTACCAAAAATAGTTAGATGCTGACTGTCACCAAAATACTAGTAGACAAAAATCTACCTGTCCACAAGGGAAAAACAAGTATGCAGTATTTCATGGATGAGATTTCTAGAGGCCTTCATAAAACTTCTCTGCAATATATACTCAACACCCCAGACCATGGTAAAAGTAAACGGACAACATACCCCATCATTCCCTTTGCTCTGTGGCACAAGGCAAGGCTATGCTTTATCACCCTTGATGTTTGCACTCTACACTGAACCCCTTGCCCAGGCTATTACAGAGTCTCCAAATTGTCAAGAAATTCAGATTCAAGGACAGGAACACAGCAGAACCCTATATGTGGACGATGTCCTGCTGTATCTTCAGAACCCAGAACATTTTCTCCCTATTGCAATTTAAGCTCCTTCAGGACTGTGGCAAGGTTGTTGGTTATAAGCACAATACCACTAAAATGGAACCTTCATTGTTTAATTACAGTAGTCCCTTGCTATAATGAACACTGTTAAAGTGAATGGTCGGCTATAATGAACAGCCAGACTGGGACCCCAGTTTATTTCACTAATAACCACAGACAGCTGCTGGCAGTTTTCATTTAGCTGTCCTAGAAATTCCTGCTCTGGGAACAGCATTTTGTGGGAGACTGAGAGTAAAGTCATGACGTGGTCTGGTTATCAGGTAAAATCAAAAATTGTGATCCTGGACAGACTTAAACATGGGGAAAGTCAGTCAAAAATAGCAGCTGAGACTGGATACTCGAAATCAACTATATCCACATAGCAAAAGCAAGAATGTGCACTTTGGTAGTTTGTCATGGAGTGCAATGACTCCCATGGTCTGTCCAGAAAAAAATTTGGGAAAGCTGATGAGGAGAAGATAGATAAAGCCACCCAGCTGTGGTTTGCACAGCAGCGTGCAGACGGTGTTCCTGTGTCTGGATAGCTGGTCAGAGAAAAAGCCAAAAATTCGCTAAGCAGATCCATGTGGCAGCCTCAACATTTAAATTGTCTAGTGGCTGGCTGTGGCAATTTCAGTGCTGGCATGGCATAAGAAAGGGGAACAGAGATCCTGCAATGCTGCAGCTGCCACAGAATTCCTACCAAAATTGAAAAAGATCATAGACTTTGGCTGTTACACATCTGAGCAGGTGTATAATGCCAGTGAAACCAGACTCTTTTGGCACTGCCTGTTGGATGTCACCTTAGCTGTTCAGTCTGAAAGCAAGGCGAGCAAAGGCTTCAGAGTCAGTAAAGATAGACTGCCATTCCTGTTTACCTCCAACTTCATAGGATCACATAAACTAAAACCACTGTGCATAGGAAAATTCTGAAGTCCACGCTGCTTTCACCATTTTAACCTCACCTCACTTCCAGTCAGCTACAAAGACAGTAGAAATTCTTGGATGACATCCAGTATCTTTAAGTCCTGATTTTCTGATGAGTTTGTTCCCCTCTGTGCAAGCTCACCTTCACAAATAGAAACTCACGTTCAACGCTATCCTGCTTCTTGACCAGTGCCCTGCCTCCCCCCCCGAAAATGAGTAGTGGCCCCGAGATGGGAAAATTAAGGCTGTATTCTTGCCAGAAAATACCACATCCAGAATACAACTGATGGATGATGGGTGATAGCCACCTTCAAGAAACACTTTTGTAAAAGGTCATTAAGTGAGCTGGCATTTGCTAGTTATGATTTGAAGGTGCAGACATTCCTTAATAAACTTACCATTAAGGATGTCATTCACCTGACTGGTGAGGTATGGGACAGTGTTACTCAAAACACCATCCAGCACTGCTGGAACCCTACTCTCGGGCCTGCCTTCAACACCCCCCAGTTGTCCCCCCACTGATCATGAGGAGACAGATGATCTAACTGAAATTGTCAGAATAGCCACCAACCTGAACTTCAAAGAAAATACATAGATACATAGACAGTGTCGGCAGATAAGGGCCTATGGCCCACCCAGTCTGCCCATTTGAGCTTGTAAGTTCAGTTTGTTTTCCTAGAAGTCTGTTGCCCCTTACCCCTGACCTCTAGAATTCCTTTATGTCTATCCCATGCATTCTTAAATCCCGTGATTGTTTCAGCCCCCACCACTTCCTCTGGCAGGGTGTTCCACTTGTCCACCACCCGTTCTGTGAATAAATTCTTTCTCATGTTTCCTCTGAATCTCTCCCTCCAACTTCATCCCATGCCCTCTAGTCCTGGAACATCTTTTCGCTAAAAATAGTGTTTTCCTGCACCTGTTCCTCCCAGTAAGATACTTGTATGTCTCTATCATATCCTCTCTCCCTCCTTCCTCCTCTCCCTCCAGGGAGTACATGTTCAGTTCCTTCAACCTGTCTTCATAGGACTTGTGATGCAATCCATGCACCATCTTTGTTGCCCTCCTCTGAACCTTCTCTACCCCTGTCTATGTCCTTACGTGAGGTATGGTCTCCAGAACTGTACACTGTACTCAGGTGGGGCCTCACTAGTGTCTTGTATAGCGGAATTATGACCTCCCTTTCCTGCTGGTGATGCCCTGCCTATACATCCCAGCATCCTATTTGCTTTACCTGCTGCCTTGTCACACTGTTTCCTACCTTGAGGTCATCAGAGATGACAACCCCAAGATCCCTTTCCTGCTTGGTGCATGCTATATCCTCACCCCCCAACTGATATATTGTGCCAGGGTTTTGTGCCCATATGCATTATCTTGCACTTCTTTGCATTGAATTTCAACTGCCAAACCCCTGACCATTCTTCAAGTTTCTGCAGGTCGCTTCTCATTCTCTACACCCTCTGGTGTGTCTACTCTGTTACAGAGCTTTGTGTCATCAGCGAACAGTGAAATTCTGCCTTCTAGGTCCTGTGCAATGTCACTAATGAAGATGTTGAATAGGACCGGTCCCAGCACTGATCCCTGTGGTACCCCACTGGTCACTCTTCCCTCTGTGGAGTGACAGCCATTTACACCACCTCTGTGTCCTGCCAGCCAGTTACCTACCCACACACTACTGTCCTGCCCACACCCATATTCCCCCAGTTTGTGTAATAGTCTCTATGTGCACAGTGTCAAAGGCCTTGATTGTCCAGATAGCTATGTCCACTGCCCTCCCCTGATCCAATTCTCCCTAGTCACCCAGTCAAAAAATTCAACGAGGTTGGTCTGACATGACCTCCCCTGGTGAAACCATGCTCTGTTGGTCCTGTAGTCCATTGATAACCAGATGTTCCACCAATCTCTCCTTCAGTAGTGCTTCCATGATCTTCCCCACTACCAAGGTGAGGCCGACTGGTCTGTAGTTCCCTGCTTCCTCTTTGTTCCCACTTTTGTATAAGGGACTACATCTGCTGTCCTCCAGTCTTTGGGTACCTCCCTGTTTCCAGTGACTAACCAGGGATAGCCAGAGGTTCAGCCACCACCTCTCTTAGTTCTTTAAGGACCCTGGAGTGCACCCCGTCTGGCCCCATTGCTTTATCAACTCTTATTGCTTCCAGTTCCTTCAGGACCTTTCTCGTGAAAGGGACTTGTGTCCATTTCTGCACCATTCTCATCCCTTGTACTCCCTTCAGACCCATTTCTCCTCTTCTCAGTAAAGACTGAGCAGAAATACCTGTTCAATATGTCAGCTTTACTGTTGTCATCCTCCACGCCTGCCCATCCTCCCCTTCAGTCTCACTATCCTCCCTTTGTCTTTTCTTTTTTTTCACTTTATGTACCTGTAAAAGGTTTTGTCCCTCTACCCACTGATTTTGCAATGTGTTCTTCTGTCTGAGCTTGGCTTCCTTACTGACCTCCCTGCCTCCCTTGCTTCTCCTGGTACTTCTCCCTATCCACTTCTGCCTGTGTCTTTTGTATTGCCTGAATGCAATCTTTTGGCTTTCACTTTCTTTGATACCTCTTTGAAAGCCATAATGGTCTCTCTTCCTTTTCCTCTTGCTAACCTGCTTAATGCATAATTCTGTTGTTCTTGTAATCCCCATTTAAATACTGCCCACTGTTCTCAACCCCTGATTCCTGTCCCATTCCCTTAATGCCTCTTTCAAGTATCTCCCCATTTTCCCAAAGTCTGCCCCCAAAATCCAGGATTGTGTTTTGTGTGGTTTGGTTCTGCTCTTTCTGTGATTTCAAACCACAATGACTGGTGGTCACTGTTTCAGGTGCTCCCCCACTGTTACCCCCATCACACTGTCCCTGTTTCTGAGCACAAGGTCCAGTATTGCCTTCTGCCGAGTTGGTTCCATGACCAGTTGCTTGAGGAAGGCATCCTGAAGGGAGTCCAGGATAAATCTGCTCCTAGTTGATGCTGCTGCTGGTGCAGGTACTGATGACATAATCGAGACGTGGCTAACCAGCGATGAATCAAAGTAAATGCATGTGCAGCTGTTAGATGCTGAGACAGTGACAGCCATCACTCAATCACAGGAGAGTTATGAGTCGGAGGAGGACAAGGGGAGTGAGGACAAGACAAAGAGAGACCTAACCACCATGAAGCAATTGTAGGGTTAGAGAGTGCCTTAGCATGGCTCGAACATGAGCAGAGTGAGCCCGTAAAGGTAATGCAACTCCGGCAAATACTATCTTAATCAAAAGACATTGTCCTTAACAAAAAATGGCAGCAGAGTAAGATGACAGACTATTTTAGTCCATCACAACGGAGTGACTAAATAGTAAATGCCAATTTGCTCTAGTTGTACAGTATATGGGTGTTGAATGCCTGTTTTTAAAATACAGTACTGTGATGAAATAAATGTGGTTTAACTTCAAACCCAGTTCGTGTGTCTGTGTCAGTGACAGTGTCCCTTGCAATAACGAATGGGTTACTATAATGAACTGCTGTTTGGGACCTCTTTCCATTCATTATATTGAGGGCCTACTGTGTAACCCCACTGTTGGAGGCTTACCTGAAAGCACCTGAAAAGGGCTGTATTTTCCCGGGGCGTTTGGTCCCACTCCCCATTCTTTTTGTCCCTGGATCCAATTTTCCTGGCTTGCCCCCTGTGTTTTCTGGTCTCCTGCTGGCCCCCACGATGGATTTAGTGAGATAGCAGGGTCGGAGGAGCTGTTTCGTGGAGCCACTGGCTTTTACAAAGGCACTGCAGTGCCGGCGAGCTCAGTGCATTTGCACATGTGCATTTTTGAGCAGCCATTTCAGGGCCAGTTCGGTTGGCCTCGCTGGTGGTCCCAGTCCCATTGGGCAAAAAGAGAGGGACCCAGGACCCTGGCTTAGAGGGAGAGGCAACTGGGAAGCAGGAAAAAGAGATATTGTAAACGCCAATCACGCTGAAGGACCCGGGAACCACCTCATGAATATTAATGAGGTGGCATCCCTTTGAAGAGCGGAGAGCCTGTCTAGCACCGGGGAATAAAGTTTAGTGCTAGGACAGGCAGGGAAAAGTTTAAATAACTATTTTAAAAGTGTGCACAGGGAAATGGAAAGGCTGTCGGTCCATGGGGGGAATAAATATGCACAAGTGTCCATGGACTGCAGCCAGGGGTAAAGGAAGCTATGTGTGTGTGTGCTGCCTAGGGACAAGTTATAATGGCAGCATCGACTGAAAGGGGCTAAGGGAAATGGTTAAAGTATGCAGTTGCTTTGAAAGGCACAGGGTAGCTACTAAATGCTGGGGAAATGTTTAAATAAAAGTAAATGGTTTGGCTGCAGGAATACTTGAAACTCAGGACTTTGTGTAAATGCATGGATGCTATTTACAACAGCCACCATGTTGGGCAGCCATGTGATACCAACCAGCCAACCACCGAGCCGGGACTAGCCAGGAGGATTCTGGGGCTTGTGAACAGACTCTTGGGGGAAAATACCTGGGAATATCTAGGTGCCTGGGAGCCTCATACATTCTGCCTAAGGACAGTGGCTCCAGCCAATGGGGAGTGAGGAAAGGGCTCCCAAATAAAGAGGGACAGTTGGACTTGAGGTCAGTTCAGGGAGTGTGCCTCCAGAAGGAGGGGGGCTTGGAAATGGGCCTGCCTGGGGGCTGCCAGAAATTTGTCCCCAGGGCAGGGAGTGTCTGCCCCATCAGAAGAAGAGAAGCTGGAGAGGAAAAGAGAAAAGTTTGTTAAATCAACAGCTTGGCAGAGAGAAAAAAGGGAAGCTGCTGGATGCTGAGGTGCTTGCTGTTCTGAAGTTTCACCGCAGCAGTGGGAGGTGGTCAGCTCAAAGGGAAAAGGGAAAGCTGCAGATTGCAAGGAAAAGGCTGTGTCCTGAACATGGGGAAAATGGCAAAGGTTGGGTCTTGATCCTGCAAGACGACAAAGGTTGGGTCTGGCCGTGAAAAAAAGACCAAGGTTGAGTTCTGAGCCTGGTAAAAGAACGACGGTTGCTTCTAAACCTGGTGAAAAGACGGAGTACAGAGAATGAGGAAAAAGGACATGTAAATGTGCTGAGAGAAGAAAAGAAAGAGTAAGCCTCTTCAAATTGGAGAATTGCTGAGTACCTGCATGGTGAGAATAGGGACTGTGTATGCAGAGGATGATGTGTGAGCCAGAGCAAATAGTGTGGCTGTGTTAAAATTGAGAGACTGTGAAAGCAGAAGGATGGGCAGGCACTTTCTGGTCCAAGTGCCTGTGGTCTGCTCCTGAAGTATGGCCAAGAGAGAAATGGATGGCTGTGGCTTCACACCGTAGCGGGTAAAGAGAAAGGAAAGAGAAGCAGCAGGAGGAAATGTGCTGAAGGCTGGGGAACTGGCTAACCCCCATTGAGTGGGGTCTGTTGCTGCAAGGGGCCACGGGTCTCATACCGATTGCTAGGGCGCTCTGATCAGGGAGCCGGGCCATGAGGCCACTCCCCGGTCTGGGTCTGTGGTGGTAAGCCTTGCGCATGTGCTCTGCACCAGGGCCTGTAATGGGCCACAGGGGACAAGCTGCAAGATCTGCAAGCATGATGAAAGAGAGAAAGCTGCAGCCTCTGTGCCCCTGCTCAAGTTTTGTGCCTGGTTCTGCCTGTGCCATTAACCCTCCCCATGGATTTCAGTGAACTGTGCCAGCTAAGGACCAAGTTCTGCAGAACTGTGAGTAAACAGCAGGAATTGCCCTGCACCTGGGGACTGTAAATATGTTAGCACACTAGGGCTGGAGGAAGAGCCAAGGGAAATGTTAAAAGGCTTAAAGTTAAATTCAAGTAAGCACACCAGTGCCGGCTACCAGCTGCACCTCAGGGTTGCAACTGTAAATCTGGATACCCAGTGAGGGACTTCAGGGAAATTGGACTGGGACCTGTGGATCTGGGCTTGGGTTACATTGCAGCAGATAGCTAGATAGAGAGATACTGATGGCTACATGGATTAATACAGGTTTGAATCAAAGGGAAATGTGATTCTGGGGAAAATGCAAATTGAAATTGTTTACTTGACCTGTATTCCACTACCACACTCCTAAACCCTCCCCCGGTAAATAAACCCTGGAGTTATTGTTTTACAGCAGAAAAGAATCCAGAGCCTGATTTTAGTCAGCCTGTGTATTGATGGAATGAAAAGGTAACTGTGGTAACTGAATTTGGGGAGGTTCGAATCCTGGTAAGTCCATGTCTGGGGTAACTGTTGGGGAGGTGGGTTGGTACAACATCCAAGGGGGTTGTACTGAAAGCTATCAGACCCAATTAAAATGTACTCTGGGTGGAGGCACCACCATTTTATTTATTCTTATGGGAAAGAACCCCCTAGGTTATAGCTTTGGGTACCCAGACCCATTAACCTGGCTAGTGGCCACCCAGACAGGGGTAGAGGCCCTCTCATGGACGGCACTGGAGAGGGGGTTACAACTGTATAACCCTTCCCCTGCCGTCCGTGCCCTATTCCCCTTTAAATGGGAGCTGGAGCCCATTAAGTATTTAGGAATCCACCTGGCTCATAACTCCTCAGATTTCTATAATTGTAACTACCAACCTTTAACAGCCCAGTTAGCCCAAGATCCCGCTCATCGTGGCACCCTCCCTTTAAGTCTCACATGTAAAGTTGACTCTCTCAGGATCATGACCCTGCCTCATGCACACAACTAGTTTCAAACTGTTCGGCTCCACTTGCCACAGTGTACTGGCAAATGTGGAATAAACACATTTCTTGTTTCCTCTAGGCAGGACAGCGCCAGCGGGTTTGTCTCAAAACGTTCTTTCTTTCTTTCCATAGAAAGGGAAGGGCGAGCACTTTAGGATGTTGAACTGCAGTTTCAGGCCTCTCATTGGTGCTCCGTTTATCCCTGTCACATAGCCGGGGTTCCCCTTTTGTGGCTTAGCATGGAAAGAGCACGTTTGCCCAGCCAAATGTCTGTCTCATCACCTTTTCATGTTTCGAGTGACCACCCTCTCCCAATTGAACTTACTCTCTGATTGAGGGATCAATGTAAAACTTGGCATACCATGCAGAAATCCCTTTTGCTTTCTTCCTTTATGGTCTTATCATGTCCTATATCCTTGTCAGGAACGTTTCCTCCTGGCAAGCTGGAATCTTAGATATCATCAAATGGAACACCTTTCTTTTCAGTACCTATACCAGCTATTTTCTGGAAACCAGCTCCTCACCTTTCAGGAGGCACAGACTCAGTTCAGGTTGCAGCATTCAGATTTCTATCATTTCTTGCAACTCAACCACTATATTCTCTCTCTATCTCGAGCAGCACAACTGTTAAATTCCTTCCCCCTGATTATCCACCACTTCTTGCCCTTCCTAAAGATTGGAGTCACGACTCACCTGATTTCAATGTTAGCATGAGCCTTGCAGGACACCCAAGCTGACTCCACTTACAATGTGGTCCATAAATGGAAAGAGGACTGTGGATCCCCAGTGACTGATCGACAGTGGGAAATTTCCTGCTAAATGGCCACTCCGTTAACTACCTCTCATCAATAGAGGAGTTCAGCTGAAAGCATATTTTTTTTATTTCAGGACCCCAGCCTTTACAGTGCATTATTTACCCATGGGAGATGCCTCATGCTGGAGGCAATGTGGAGAGCCTCGAGTGACCCACACATGTGTTTGTGGGCATGCCCAGTCTTCTACCCATATTTTCACCTCCTAGCAGCTAAACTTGAGGAATTATTTCAAAAACTGTTAATGCTTATGCCAGAGGTCTATTTGCTCCTACAGTACCATCCAGGCTTTCAAGTAAAACACATCAGGAACATGAGTGTTCGCCTACTAGCCAGTAAGAAAGTGACCACTAGACTATGGCTTAACCCCCCCCAACCCCCTGACATTGGCACCCGGAAGGTGACGGTCAACCAAATCTACAGGTATGAAAAGATAATTTAGTCACTGAATCACAAAACTGAACTCTGCACCACCAGATGGACCAGTTGGATAATGCACGTTATGGCCAAGGAACAAAGACTTTGTCCCATGAACCTCTCCTAAACCTCCCGTCTGCACCAACAGGTTAGACCCATTCAAATTTTATAAGCAACACAACAGCACCTACTAATACTGGAAGTTGAGTTATCACTCTCGGATACTACTCATATGTGGGGTGTATGCCTGTCCCCACTACAGGCCCTCACCACCTCATGGTAAGCGTCTTTGTAGATACCCGAACATTCGTAATTACCAGTGCACAGTATGCTGCTTTTGGTGTCCCTGATTTCCCAGAGATCGGACTTCAGGTAGGGCGGTAGAACAGCAGTGGTGCAGAGGTATGCCTGAGAGACTTCCCTGGTAAGCCGGTGACAAATAAAGTTGAAAAAAATGTATATATATACTGTACAATTGTAACATTTTTTTAAATTGTAGCTTTTTATTAGCGTAAAACTGCCTTTATTTCCACTGTAAACTCTCTGTATGACCCGTTGTTCTCTGTGTTCTATTTCCAGATTCCAAATGGAAATAACATATTCTTAGTGAAATAACATGTGTTCTACGTGAAAAAATGTGCTTTAAATGAAAATAAACCTCCCAAAATAACAAGATTTATCACTGGTGCGGTATACCTCTGATTAGTGACAGCTTATAACTTGTCTTTCTTGGAACCAGGGGTTTTGAAAGTTGGCATGCGCACTTTCAATTCTAGGGGCTAAGAGCATACCAACTTGCAAAATAATCAGTTCTGAACTTTCAGTGCTGGCAAGTACATGAACTGCATAAAATACGCCCAAATTATGATGCTTTTTTAAGATGGATAACAATAAAATACTCCAGTTTAAAACTTGACACTTTCAGGTTTGTTAAATATTGGCTCAGACTAGGGCCTTTCATTTGTTTCACAATGACAAAAGGCCAAATTAAAAAGTTATGTGTTTGAAAAATGCCAGAGTATGTGTTTAAGAAGCAAAAAAATGCCAGAGTATTTGTATGAGCAAATGAAAGAAAAAAAAAACACTGGAAAAACATATATGAAAACAAACACTTTTTCACTGATGACTTCCAAGTCAATCACAAATGAGACAAAAATAAGTGGTGTCCCCCCCCCACCACCACCTTCATTGGTACCCCACTACACTAAACACAGGCCTTTTTTTTTCATTCATGATCAGCTTCCAAGTCAATCACAAATGGGAAAAATACTCAACGTTCCCCTCTTTTCCCCATCCACTGGTCCCCCCTGCACTACTGGCAATGATGCATAGGCAGAGGGATCACTAGCAGAAGGCAGGAGGGGGTGATGCCATTGTATAAAACACTAGTAAGGCCTCACCTGGAGTACTGCGTGCAGTTCTGGAGGCCACACCTGCGCAAGGACATTGACATAGTTGAGGCAGTCCAGAGAAGGGCGACCAAGATGTTACAGGGCTTGCACCAGAAAACATATGAGGAGAGGCTAAAGGACCTCAATATGTACTCACTGGAGGAAAGGAGGGAGTGGGGGGACATGATAGAAACCTTCAAGTACCTCAAGGGCATAAACAAGGTGCGGGGGGGGGACTCTTCCATTGTAGGAGTACGAGAACAAGGGGGCATGATATGATATTGGAGTGGGGTAGATTAAGGGGGAAAGTGAAAAAGTTTTTCTTCATGGAAAGGGTGGTGGACGCATGGAATGGTTCACCTCAAGAGGTGGTGAGAGCTAGCACAGTGGGGGGGGTTAAGCATGCCTGGGACTGGCACAAGGGGACCTCGAGATGGAAGGGAGTGATGAAAGACCACTGACCAGATAGGGTCAGAGGCCTCATATAAGAGAAGGGCTTACAGGCAGACTGGATGGGCCTAGCAGTCCTTATCTGCTGACAATTTCTCTGTTTCTATAATGGTCAGGTACCCAACCCTGCCACTAGTCCCCCAACCCCTCATCACTACAGTCAAGTGCCCACCCCCACTGCCACTACCCTAAACCAACACAAACACTGTTCCCCCCACCTGTTGTCTGGGAAGTCCCCCCACCCAGTCCATACAACCAAAACAACCCCCTCCTCACTATTACCCACCTTGTAACACCTATGACACCCCGATGTCTTGTCAAAGTAGCGAATGAATAATAGCGAATGAATGACAACGAATGAAAAACAGTGACTGTAATATTGGTGAAGTGGTCATTACAGTGCATGATTATTTCCGTGATATAGGTAGTATCTGTTAGTGAGGCTGAGCACTGTAAGTTTATGACTGTGTCCTGCTTTGCCATCCTGGCAATGTGGCTTAGAGGTCAAAGTGACGAGCTGTGAATGGCATTGGTGCATCCAGCTGACAATGGGTTCGCATCTCAGTCCATCGGGTTCCTTTGCTATCACGCCCCCCCCTTGCCTCCCCTACCCCTGGGTTATGATAGTAAATCCCCCTCTCCAAGTTAGTCCCCCTTGGAGTGAGAATAATCTAATCTGCCCCTCCCTAATTTGTCGCCTCCCAAGTTGTGTCCCCCTCGGAGTGAAAATAATTAATCTGCCCTCCTCCCCACTTTTCCCCCTGAGTTGCACCACCCCCCAAGTTAAAATAATTAATCTGCTCCCTCTCAAAGTGCCATTCCCCTCCTTGTTCCAGTTGTGTAAGTTAGTTCTTTTTTTTTTTTTTTCGAGATTTTCAGTTTCGACTGCTCACTGTTGTTGCTCCTCACTATTTTTGTTGGTGCAGATTTTCTTGTGCTGTTATTGTCTTTGCAGTTTTTTTCCTGCTGTTTTGACATAGCAACTGCCACCCCCACACCACCATCTCGGTACATGTATAATTTATCATTCTATGCTGGGCGACAGGCACAACCTTCCCTCCGCTTCGACTGGCCCCCATCTTCTGCTTCAGTTCCATGCCATCGATCACTAACCAGACAAAAAAAAATGCCTAAAAACTAAGCCTGAAAAAAGCTTGCTGCACATGTGCAAGGATTTAGGTTTTTCAAGGGCAAAAACAGGTTGGATTTTGTGTCCCCAAATACATATTTTGGGGCTAGAGCCAAACCCCAGAATTGTGTGGTCTTTAGGGACAGGGTGGTAAGTGCCCTGACCTTCATATCTGAAAACAAAAGATATAAAATAAAATACAAAAAAAAAAGAAAAAACATATGGGTGAGTAACCTCTTCCAACCAAAAAAACAAACAAACACCGAGTCCCAAAAAATATAAACTGAACGTGTGGAACATGTGTAGGTACTTTAGTTGTTTTCTTTTCCTTTTTTTTTTTTTTCTATCACTCATAACTTTAAAAATGATTTTTGCATTTTAAGCCCAAATTTGGGGCATGGCTACTTACCATCCCCTAAGACCACCTAAGGGACAACTTTCAGACCTGCACAGTGGGTCTTTCGTTTCACGTAGGGCCAGCATGGCCCTATGTGAAGCATCAAACAGATCTGGGCCAGGACCCTGTGCAAAGCCACTCATAGGTCTGGTGCTGTGCTCATCTGGTCAACTGCCTCATGTAAGGCCTGCATATCCAATGGACCTGCTGCTTCATGTAGGCCTTCCAGAGGCCTGCATAAAGCAAGCACAGTAAGGTACAGATCCAGCCTCGTGCCCAGCTCTGGTTCGAGGGTGCCAAAGTTAGGGTAGCATCAGTGCTGCATGGTGTGGTTGTTAAAACCTCAAGGAGCAGCAAATCACAGATTCATCATGGCTCCAGGGGCTTTTTTCCTTTTAGGTTTTATATCCCTACTTTTTACGTTTTGTACTTCAACCCAAACAGGTACAATAATATAGTTTTACATACCGTATATATTTATAAAATGGGTGAGCAAAATCTGTAAAAATGCTCTGTCCTGGTTGGACAAAACACACTACGTGACCATGCATTATCCCACAATGACCACACACCTGCCCTTTTTTCTATTTTCCACCTCCCCTTAAAACAATTTTGGCCATTTTATGTGACACATAATCCACTACAAGGCTTGCGTTCGTGCTCTGATATATGCACGCCTTGGGTGGTCGAACGCATTCAGCTTGCGGCCTTGTGCCTCAGAACGCACCTCAATGTGTATTTATATCCGAGCATGAATGCATGCCTTGTAGTGGATTATCTGTTATGTAGACAGTATAGTGTGAGTTTTCACTGCTACGCATATCATACTCACCTGCACCTGTCTTTTACACTGGAATGGGCAGTCTCCGTGCTTCAGCACTGCTAGCAAGCAAGCAAACTTGATTTATAAAGTGCTCATTCCCATGGGCTCTGAGTGCTATACAATGTACACAAGAGAGCAGTAGAAAGATTTCACAACATATACATCACCAAAACTCATAAAATTAACAATTAACACAGTCAGACTATCTAAAAAAGGTTAAAATAGATTAAATAAAAACAGACTAAATAACAAAATAAGCCTAGAATTATAAACAGAATGCTAGGATAAATTAAAAACTGCTGTAAAAAGATGGAACTTCAGACCCCTTTTAAAGGCCTCCAGTGAGGCAGCCTCCCTCAGAGATCTGGGGAGCGAGTTCCACGGGCTCAGGCCAATAACATCAAAGGCCCTCTCAACCAAGATTTTAGTCTAACCCTGCTAACCGCTAGGAGGCCCACCTCAGAGCGAATGGAGAGGTCAGGCAGTTCGGTGAGGGGACAGATGGTCTTGCAGGTACAGTCCATGTAGGGCTTTATAGGTTAGCGAGCCGTCCATGAAGGAGATCCACCATCTCACTGGCAGCCAGTACAGTTTGTGCAGGACCAGGGTTATATGACAGGACCAGGGTTATATGACAGAACCCTGGATGGCCCGTCAACAACCTACCTGCTCCAGCTACAGGCAATGTAGGGTCTCTCCATTTAGCCCAATGTAAAGGACATTACAGTAATCGAGTCTGGACATCCCAAAAGCATTCATCAATGAGGGCAGGTTGCTAGGTAGGATAAAAGGCTTTATCTGTTAGATTTCTTTGATTGGATAGCCAGAGAATTGGATCAGGGTGGAGCGGTGGATGTGGCCTACCTAGATTTCAGCAAGGCCTTCGACACCATTCCACATAGGAGACTAATAAGCAAGCTAGCCAGTCTAGGAGTAGGTCCAAAGGTGGTAAACTAGGTAAGAAATTGGCAAGGGGATAGGAGACAGAGAGTGGTGGTAAACGGAGTTCACTCCGAGAAAGGGAGGGTGACCAGTGGGGTGCCACAGCGATCTTTACTAGGTCCAGTCCTGTTTAATGTCTTTATCAGTGACATTTCAGAGGGGCTAGAAGAAAAGTCTGCCTGTCTGCGGATGACACTAAACTCTGCAACAGGGTAGACACTCTAGGGGGGTGGAAAAAATGAGTGGGGATCTGAAAAAATTAGGGGAATGGTCAAAGGTATGGCAACTGAGCTTCAATGCAAAAAAGTGCAAAATCATGCACTTGGGGCCCAGAAACCTAGGGGCGGAGTACAAATTGGGGGAAGAGGTATTGACAACCACCAAACAGGAAAGAGACCCGGGGGTTATCATATCTGATGTCCTAAAGGTGGCTAGACAGTGTGACAAGGCATTCGGGAGAGCTAGTGGGATACTGGGGTGTGGTGCATAGGGAGGGGTATCACCAGGGCCCCGAGTTTTCCGCGATTCCGCGGATACGCACAAACCCGGAACATATCCGCGGAATTTGTCATCACCGGAATTGGTCGGCCACCCGCGGAACAACGTCCTTTGCCGACAGAGGTGCCCAATACCCTGCCGCTTCACTTCCCCCTCTAATGTTAGTATGCCCACGCTGGGGCCACCCCAGCGTGGCAAAAGCTTCTCATTTGCCGACGGGGTGCCTAATTCATCGGTTTCATTGCCCTCCCAAATGCTTGTATGCCACACTGGGAGCCCACCCCAGCGTGGCAAAACGTCCTTTGCTGACAAGGTGCCCAATCCCCGTCTGCTTCTGTCCTCAAATGCTTGTATGCCACATTGGAGCCCACCCCAGCGTGGCAAAATGTCCTTTGCCGACGGGGTGCCTAATCCCCGCCGGCTTCACCTCCCCCTGTTGCCTGGTGCCACGCTGGGAGCCCACCCAGTGTGGCAAAAAGTCCCTCCTTGTGTGTTAATGAAAAAAAAACCCTGAAACAAAAACCTTCCATCGTTGCTTCTTTTGCCCCTCCCCAACCTGCACCCACCCTCTGCCCACCTCCACAACCCACCTCACCCCCACCTCAACCCATACTTACCTCCGGAGCCCAGCGCATGATCTTCAGTGGACCAGGAACACGTCTGCACTCTTCAAAGCCGACCGCGAACTGAAGAAATGCCGGTAAGCTGTATAATGGCATAAATGGATTTTTTCAACTTTAGTGCATATCTTAGCCATTTCTGGGAATTTGTTCACCAAATTTTCAACATGGGTTTTGAGGCCCCACCTCATGAACTGTGACACTGTTATTTTGTTAATCTGTCCCGAAAGGTGGTTCCGCGGTTACTGCGGAACCACCTTTCGAAAAGATAACAAAATGACAGTGTCTGATTCATGGGAAACTCAAAAACCCTATGTTGAATTTGGTGAATATTCTGAAAATGACTGTTTTTCTGACGTCGTTGTGCAGTTCCTCACGCTTCGTAACTTCAAGCATTTTAATATTTTCACTCCAGATTTTCAGTATTGCCATTTTACCACACCTCCTTATGAACAGTACAACTGTCATTTTTCACATCTCACCAAATGTGTTTTGCACATGTAGCGCACAGTGGCAGGTCGGTGCGAAATCAATGTTCTGACAGATTAATAAAATCACAGTGATACTGTTCATGAGCAGAGGTCTTGAACTGGCTATGTTGAAAATTTGGTGACAAACGCCCATAAAATGACTGTGTTACAAGCTTGCGTTGCACAGTTCCTACGCACGCTCATAACCTCGAGCACTTTTAATATTTTCACTCCTGATTTTCAGTATTGCCATTTTACCACACTTCCTTATGAACAGTACAACTGTCATTTTTCACATCTCACCTGAAATATGTTTTTGCACATGTAGCGCACAATGGCGCGGTCGGTGGACGAAATCAATGTTCCGGACAGATTAATAAAATCACAGTGATACTGTTCATGAGCAGAGGTCTTAAACTGGCTATGTTGAAAATTTAGTGACAAACGCCCATAAAATGACTGTGTTACGATCGGGCATTGTGTCAGATATGGCAAAAAAAAAGGAAAAAAATTAAGGGTAAAAATGTGCCACAGAATTGCCGCAGAAATTGATGTTGAGTGCCGCAGAAGTTCTGCGACAAATGAGAACCCTGCCACAGAACTTTGCTCCAATATGCAGCAGAAAAATCGGGGCCCTGGGTATCACTAGCAGAAAGAGGGAGGTGGTGTTACCCCTGTATAGATCACTAGTGAAACCTCACCTTGAGTACTGTGTCCAGTTCTGGAGACCTCATCTCTGGAAGGACATTGAAAGAGTGGAGGTGATCCAGAGGAGGGCAACCAAAATGGTGCGGGGTTTGCATCAAAAGCCCTATGAGGAAAGATTGAAGGACCACAATATATACACCCTGAAGGAAAGGAGGGAGAGGGGGGGGATATGATAGAAACTTTCAGATACCTCATAGGTACAAATAAGGTTCAAGATGGAAGCATTTTTCCGAAAAAAAGATGCTCAAGGACAAGGGGTCATGCTATGAAGCTGGAGGGAGGTAGAGTCAGGGAAGATGTGAGGAAGTACTACTTCACAGAGAGGGTGGTGGATGCCTGGAACAGCCTCCCAGTGGAGATAGTGGGGGCGCAAAAACTGTAATGAGGTTCAAGAATGCATGGGATAGGCATAAGGGTACCTTAGTGATAAGGGAAGATGGGGACAAGCCGGAGATCAAGTAGGGTCTGCAGTGATACAGTAGGTAGGGGAAAAACGGGCAGACTAGGTGGGCCAAATGGTCCTTATCTGCCATCAGATTCCATGTTTCTATGTTTCTGTCTGGGCAATATTTCTAAGATGGTAAAAACCATTATGGACAACGGACAACACCTGAGCCTCCAACATCAGTTCTCTGTCAAAAATAACACTCGGATTCTTCACCTTACCTAAGGCAGTTATAGAGGAGGAACCAAGCATTAGTCCGGTCTCCTCTCCCTCCACATCAGCTCCCAGCCGTTGATCATACTCAGTCGTCAGGACTTCTGTCTTATCAGGATTGAGCCTCAGCCAGTTGGAGGACATCCAGTTCTGTATCTCAGCCAGACGGGAATTCAGAACTAAGACCACACCCTGTGTCCCTGGTGCAAATAACATATACAGTTGGGTATCATCTGCATAGCAGTGAAAACCATACCTCTCAACCTTTCTTCACTGCAGCTAGGTATAGAGCCACTCAATATGAGGGAAACTGAGCCTCAGAATAAGTTACACATCCTCAAACACAGAGATACAAGTGCCAAACACTGTAGAAACAAGTGTCTTCACTTGTACAAAGTTTATTTTTGATTTTGCATCTTAGAATACCATACATTTCTGCTTTAAAGTCTGAATTTTCAGCACATTCTCTGTGTGGGCAGCACCTTGTTCATGGGGAATCGATGAGGGTCATAGCAATTTTTAGGGGCAAAATGAGGGACGTCCCTCATAATCAGGGACTGTTGAGAGGTATGGTGAAAACCCACCCTGTAGTATCTAATGATATCACAGAAACATAGATACGACACATAGGGATCACCTAGCCCACCTAGTCTGCCCATTTTCCCTACCTACTGCAATACTGCAGACCCAATTTGATCTCAGGCTTTACCCACCCTTTCCTAACCTTCAAGGTTCCCTTATGCCTGTCCCATGCATTTTTTGAATTCCATTACAACTGTTTCCCCCACTGCCTCTTCTTGGAGACTGTTCATTGCATCCACTACCCTTTCTGTGAAGAAGTACTTCCTCACGTTACGTCTACCCCCTCCAGCTTCTTATCATAACCCTTTGTTCTTGAACATATTTTCTTCCAAAACATGCTTCCCTCTTGTACCTTATTTATACCCGTGAGGTATTTGAAAGTCTCTATCATATCCCCCCTCTCCCTCCTCTCCTCCAAGGTGTACATGTTGAGGTCCTTGAGTCTCTCCTCATATGGATTTTGGTGAAGACCCTGCACCATTTTGGTTGCCCTCCTCTGGACTGCCTCTATTCTATTCTGTCTATGTCCTTCCAGAGATGCGGCCTCCAGAACTGGACACAATACTCTAGATGAGGCCTCACCAATGATTTATACAGCAGTTACAGCATCTCCTTCTTTCTACTGGTGATACCCCTCTCTATGCACCCCAGCATCCCACTGGCTCTCCCTCCTGCCTTGTCACACTGTCTGGCCGCTTTCACGTTATCAGATATGATTACCCCGGGTCTCTTTCCTGTTTGGTGGATGTCAGTACCACTCCCCCCATTCTGTACATCAGCCCTGGGCTTCTGTGTCCTAAGTGCATGATTTTGCACTTCTTCGCATTGAATCTCAACTGCCACAGTCTTGACCACTCCTCAGGCTTACTTAGATCCCCTACTCATTTTTTCCACCCCCCCAGGAGTGTCATGCCTATTGTAGATTTTAGTGTCATCTGTAAAAAGACATACCTTCCATTCTAGCCCCTCTGTAATGTCGCTAATGAAGACATTAATGAGGACCGGTACTAGTACTGATCCTTGTGGCACCCTGCTGGTCACCCCCACCCGGAGTGAGCTCTGTTTACCACCACCCTCTGTTTCCTATCTCTCAACCAATTTCTAACCCACTTTATCACTTTGGGACCCACACCCTGGCTGCCTAGCTTGTTTACAAGTCTCCTATGAGGAACAGTGTTAAAGGCCTTACTGAACTCTAGGTAGCACTCTGTATATAAGTAAGAAGCTCACAAGCAAGAGGTAGGCAAATCAAAAATGTAATGTTGCCACACAATCAACAGCCCAGTGCTTCAGCCCACATTCAGGGCCTTCATCGGGGGTGTGTCCTAGTTACATCACGGACCACCATTTATGTGAATGTGCTTAAAGTGATACACATACATTATACTGCGGGTAAATGGCGGGTAATAGTAAATGGAGTCCACAGTGAAGAAAGGAGGGTTACTAGTGGGGTACTGCAGGGTTCAGTACTGGGGCCGGTCCTTTTTAATGTCTTTATAAGTGGCATTGCAGAGAGACTGGAAGGGAAAGTATGCCTCTTTGCAGGTGACACAAAGATCTGCAACAGGGTTAATACACAAGGTGGGATGGAAAGGATGAAAAGGGACTTGGCAAGGTTGGAGGAATGGTCAAATGTATGGCGGCTTAGATTTAATGCAAAGAAGTGCAAAGTAATGCACCTGGGAAACAAAAACCCAGGGGAAGAGTACACAATGGGGGGTGAGATACTGACAACAACAAAAATGGAAAGGGACCTGAGGGTAGTCATATCAGACGACCTAAAGCTGGGCCAGCAATATGAGAAGGCAGCAAGGAGGGCTGGGGGATACTGGGATACATAGGGAGAGGCATCACCAGTAGAAAACAGGAAGTTGTTGGCCTTCTGTACAGGCATAGAAACATAAAATTTTGACGGCAGATAAGGACCGCTTGGCCCACCCAGTCTGCCCATTTCCCTACCTGATGGATAAGCTGCAGATTCTAGTTAATCAACAGCTTACTTCCTCCTACCCCCCACTAGAATTGCCTTATGACTGTCCCATGCATTCTTGAATTCTCCCACTGTTCCTGACTCCACAACCTCCTCAGGAAGGCTGTTCCATGCATCCACAACTCTCTCTGTGAAAAAATACTTTCTAACATTAACTCTGAGCCGCCCCCATCTATCTTCAAATTGTGCCCCTTGTTCTTGCACATCTCTTCTTCTGAAATATACTACCCTCTTGTACCTTGTTAATTCCCTTGAGATACTTGAAGGTTTCTATCATGTCCCCCCCTCTCCCTCCCTTCCTTAAGGGTATACATATTAAGCTGCTTTAGTCTCTCCTCGTATGTCTTCTGGTGCAGATCTTGCACCATTTTGGTTGCCCTCCTCTGAACAGCCTCCATTCTGTCTATGTCTTTGCGGAGATGGGGTCTTCAGAATTGCATGCAGCACTCCAGGTGGGGTCTCACTAACTGTCTGTAGAGAGGGATAACAACTTCCTGTTTTCTACTGTTGATGCCTCTCCCTATGCATCCGAGTATCCCCCCAGCCCTCCTTACTACCTTCTCACATTGCTTGCCCACCTTTAGGTCATCTGATATAATTACTCCTAGGTCTCTTTCGATTTTTGTTCTTGTTATTAACTCACCCCCCATTGTGTACTCTTCCCCTGGGTTTTTGCTTCCCAGATGCATTACCTTGCACTTCTTTGCATTGAATCTGAGCTGCCACGTGTTGACCATGCCTCCAACCTTGCCAAGTCCTTTTCATTCTTTCCACCCCACTCTGGTATCAACCCTGTTGCAGATCTTTGTGTCATCTGCAAAGAGGCATACCTTTCCTTCCAGGTGCTCTCCAATGTCACTTATAAAGATATTAAAGAGGACCGGTCCCAGTACCGAACCCTGCAGTACCCCACTAGTTACCCTCCTTTCTTCACTGTGGACTCTGTTTACTATTACCCTTTGCATCCTGTTGTCCAGCCAGTTTTTTATCCAGGCTACCACCTTGGGACCCACTCCAAGGCTGGCTAACTTGTATAGTAATCTTTTGTGTGAGACTGTGTCGAATGCCTTGCTAAAATCTAGGTAGGCCATATCCACAGCCCCTCCCTGGTCTACTACTTTGGTCACCCAGTCAAAGAAATCTATTAGGTTCGTCTGACATGACCTTCCTGCTGTGAAACCATGCTGCCTTGGGTCCTGTGCCCACTGGCCTCTAGGTACTCAACAGTTCTTTCCTTCAGAAGTGATTCCATCATTTTCCCTACCACTGAAGTCAAACTAACTGGTCTGTAGTTTCCTGCTCTCTGCCCTGCTCCCACTTTTGTGAAGTGGAATCATATTTGCCCTCCTCCAGTCCTCAGGTACACTCCATCCTCCCATGATTTGTTAAAGAGAGTAGTCAGTGGTGTTACTAGTTCTACCCTTAGTTCTTTTAGTATTCTTGGGTGAATCCCATCAGGCCCCATTGCTTTGTCCACCCTCAGTTTCAAGAGTTCTTCAAACCCTTTCTTCAGTGAATGGACTGGTATCGACTCCCTATTCAGAGTTTCTCCTTGTTTGGTTTAGGCACCGCCCTCCTCATCTGTTGTGAATACTGAGCAGAAATATTTGTTCAGTATCCCTGCTTTTTCACTGTCACCCTCTGCCCACATTCCCTCCCTTTTATTAAGTCCCTGTATCCTTCCCTTGGTCTTTCTTTGCTCCCTAATGTACCTATAAAAGGTTTTATCCCCCTTCTTAACAGAGTTGGCTATCTTTTCCTCAGTTTGTGCCTTTGCTATTCTGACTGTCTTCCCTGCCTCCTTCTACTTTAACTGATAAAGTTCTCTGTTCTCTGACCACATCTGGAGTACTGTGTACAGTTCTGGAGACCCCATCTCCACAAAGACATAGACAGGGTGGAGGCTGTCCAGAGGAGGGCGACCAAAATGATGCAGGGTCTGCATCAGAAGACATATGAAGAAAGACTAAAGAAACTAAAGATGTATAGCCTCGAGGAAAGGAGGGAGAGGGGGGACATGATAGAAACTTTCAAATACCTCAAAGGAATCAACAAAGTCCAAGAGGGTAGCATCTTTCAGAAAAAGAGATGTGCAAAAACAAGGGGGCACAATTTGAAGATAGAGGGGTGACGGCTCAGAGGTAATGTGAGGAAGTATTTCTTCACGGAGAGGGTTGTGGATACATGGAACAGCCTTCCTGAGGAGGTCATAGAGTCAAAAACAGCGGGAGAATTCAAGAATGCATGGGACAGTCATAAGGCAATTCTAGTGGGGGATAGGAGGAAGTAGGCTGTTGGTTAACTAGAAACTGCAGCTTATCCATTAGGTAGGGAAATGGGTGGACTAGGTTGGCCAAGCTGTCCTTATCTGCCTCAAATTCTATGTTTCTATACTTTGCAAAGCAAAAACCTCTATTTAACATGAAATAAGAATTACTTTACTACTTAAACAATTCTAATACAAAAAAATACTTTCATGGAAGTTTGAGTCAATAGAAAAATTATATAGAAGATGCACAATATGGAAAATAAGGAGATCAAGAGGTGAAGAAAAGAATAGAAAATCGATGCCTTGTAAGTAGTAAAGATAGAAAAGTAATCCTGCTCTGTCCTAAAATTACTGCTTTTTTGCTAATTAAAAAAATCTAAAAGGTATATATAAATGAAACACCACTTATTTTGTAGATATTTTTGTGCTGAACAAGTGTTGTTCTCACAGTGCCATGCTATCGTTTTTTATTTTAAAGTTATTCGCATTTGAATACAGTTACTGGAGCAAGCACACATCTACACAGCTGGCATCTCTTACTTCATTGACACCATCAAGGCAATCATTTTAGGATTGTCAGAGCAGGATTTTTGAATCAGGAGAGGCTGTGTTTAAAATGTTCAAATGCTATGAAACAACATTTCTCCTTCTTTAATAAATGCTTTCAGTATTAATGTAAACAACAGCCTCTCCTTTACAAGCCCATGGAGTAACTTTCCATGAAAACTGTATAGTCATTGTAATTTCCTGTATGATATGTCCTACTTTGTATCACCTGCCTGTATGTGCAAACTATATGTAAGTAACTCCAGGTTGCCCCTGAAAAAGGGACCTTTGGGGCCTAGTGGGCTTACCCGGTTAACAACATTTAATAAATAAATAAATAATGATTAAAAAAAAAAAAACGTATAAAAAGCTTGATAACTTATCCTTTAAAGTAGCCCCGCAGCACATCACTGTTGGCCAAGTTTTAATGGCTGACTTTTCAGTTTCTCTTCTGCAGCACCTAAGGAGTACCAACTCATGCACAGGGATATTTCTTCGGGGACCTTCACACCAACTGTAGATTAAATTGTGAATTTAATCCACAGTCAGGTGATGCTCTTCACCCAATTAGCTTTCCTGGTGTTCTGAAGCCATGTTATAAGAGCAGTAACTCAACCCAATATCTACTGCCAATTAAAAATTATACAACAGGCAAACAAAAAAGAGAGAATCCTGCATTTTGATTGGCTGGCTGGCACCTTTCCAGCATTGTAAATCCTCCAGAGTACCCACTGGAAAAGGTGCCAGCCACCACTCAGCCGCATCTGGAACTCCCCGGCAAATCCCTCCGTTCCTCGCAAACACACCACTGCCAAACACACAGACGACAGCGAGATTACCTTGTCCTTACCCCACATCCGATAGTCTGTCACTAGCCTGAAAAGTTCCGAAAAACTGCCGCACCATTCTGAAAAAACGAGGCACCGGAAAGAAAAAAAGAAAGAAAATGCAGTTCATTCTCTCCAAACCAAAGAAGCTGAAAAAAAATCAGAACAGTGGCAGTTGAAATCTGCGATCCTCCGGCACATGCGCAGAACTTGCAAAAAAATCCGAGCAGTACCGCTGCAGTGAAAAACAAACGAGCAGCAACTTTTAAAACAAACGGATGTTTTACATTTTTTTTTTTTGTGAAAAAAACAAGCGGGGCCTTTGTATAATCGCAATATACCCCTCCAGGGAGTGGGTATACTGGAGGATTATCACTCTGGTGAGTAAGTCCTCGGCGCGCCGGACCGAACCACACCAGCCGTGGTAAGTCCTCTAGTATATCCACACCCTGTCGGGGTATATTGCTTAAATAAATGGCACATCACATGAAAATAAATATCTGAGCATGGTCAATGTGGTCAAAATAAGTGGGATAAATATCTGAGCATGCTCAGTGACCAACTTCAATTAACTTGCTATGTTGGGTCAAGATAACACTTTTATCTTGCTATTTATCAGTACACTCGTGTTGTATACAGAACATTCTCAGTGGTGGCCCCAGCTGTTTGATATTCCCATCCATTCCAATTTAGGAGTTCCCTCTCAGTGGAGGCCCTTAAGAAGAGGATAAAGTATTACCTGTTTACACAGGTGTATGGCATAGACAAATGTATGTATTATATTTGTAGAGGTATCATTTTCTTCTGAAATTTATGGTTTTATTTACTAATTGTATTATTGTACAGTGCCCTGAGCCCCTGGGATATGGCACTATCAGTATAACATTTCTTTGCCTTGCCTAACGAGGTTATGATGCTATTTTCCTTTTTAGGCCCCCAACATGGTATATTTCCCCATAAGTGAATCAGCACTACATGTGCCCCATGGAGCAAACTAGTGTTGAAAACCCTCACTACCAAGAGCAGGACCTAAAGGGTGAAATTGCTGAAGTGGGGCCATGCATGCTGACATTACAGCATTAAAACAAAACACAGATGAGGTCAGAAGATGAAAATTAGGTACTAACCCAGTTGTCAATCTTCCAGAATATCTTCACCATTGATTCATACTTATGGGACTACTGCTGGAGGGACTAGGACCCCGTAGGAGCTTCTTTCCCACAGGGAGGGCACTGACATTAACTACTGATGTCTCATTTGCACCTTACGTACCTCACAGGGTGCCACGTGAACTAGCCAATAACCGTTTCTGACTCCTTTACATACCTCAGTTCTGTACACCAGGAGGAAACAAAGTGGAGAGAAATAAAAGAGAGGATTAGGTATTTTCTAGGCCAAAGGGAGAGTAAAAAGATATAAGATATGAAATAAACAACCAATTACAACCCGACTACCAACTTAGAGACTAAGGATTGGACCTACTAGGTGGCACAAGAGTAGTGGGTCCAAAATGAGCCAGGGCCTCTTCTCACCAGACAGAGTATGGATAGTAACAGGGAAACCGAAAGGGCAGTAGTACTGACCAAATGGCTCTGGCGGATGTAGCAAAAGAGAAAATCTAATTAGGATTAACTGGTACTTGTAATACCGTATTTGTTTTCAGAGCAGTCTTAAAGAAACACCTTTTGTTACCAATAACTGTGATTGTTTAAGTGTTTGCTAATTTAAGTTTGTTTTTTATATTATATTTTTGTTATTGTTTATGTATTTTGTGTATTTTGTTCTTTTGCTCTGGTCGCCCATGTAATTGGGTCTTTGGCCCATGGACTTTTTCAGATTTTAAATAAACAAAACAAACAAGAAAAACATGCCCTGCTACTCCTTGCAGTCACAGGGATGTGCCCTGCGTGAAGCTAGTATGCTGATCCAAAACAAGTGCAGTGCACCTTTCCACTGACAGAGCATCTGCTCAGTGGAGTTAGATTGGATGATGTCAGGCCACATGTTGCATATAGCAACTAACAGTGATATACCCTAGAGGGGATATACCCTGGGCAGGGAGAAAGAGGAAGGAAAAATGGAGGGAAGGGGGCCGCCTACCCTCTCCATGGAAAAAAACAACAACAAAATATATATATATATATATGTTTATTGATAGGGGGGACATACGTGGTGAGGGTGGTGCTTGAGTTACCAGTTGTCTTTTATTGTTTTACAAAAACAACTGGGACCATCAACACACGACCATGGCAGAGGAGACAGTCAAGAGTTCTGCTGCCAGTGTCCACAGGGTGAACTACCAGAGGACCTGACTTTCAGCTGAGTGGGGGTTGGGGGCAAACATCTGAATCAATGGTGAAGATATTCTGGAAGATCCACATTACAGTAAGTACATAATTTTCATATCTTACAAGAATCAGTCTTCACCACTGATTAATACTTATGGGTCTGAGTGCCAAGCGTCCCAAAAAGGGGAGGTGCTGGCTCACCCTGAGGGTAACAAGCAGCCTCAGCCCTTTGCGTGGGGGAGAACACCTCTGTACAGGTTTAACAAGACACAAGACTGGTCTGAGGCAGATGGATGAGCAGGACAGCACCCCATTAGCTCCCATCTGACCCTGCAGGAGAAGTTGTGAGACCCTTGGAACTGGGAGTTAAGCACCTTTCACCGGGCCATAGGTGCCAGCAGAGAGAGGTGAAGCCACGCCATCCACCAAATGCAGACTCTGGTTCCAACCAGCCTTGAGGCCACCTCACTATTGTTGCACAGTGACCTTGTCTGGTGCCTTGTCAACTCCTGGCAATTGGCGGAAGGGTAGATCGCTTGCCCGACTAACTCCAAATGAGGTGTGGCAGCTAGCACCTGTCTCAGCTGCACCCAGAGGTGCTTGTTGTAAGCTGCCTGATGTGCCTGATGTCCAGTAATGCACATTCCTGCCCAAAACATCTCCCTGATCAGAGTCAGCTTCGGGAAGTCAGTCATACACTGGGTGACAAGGAGCTGTTGAGGTCTTCTGAAGCCCCAAGGTGGGGTGAAGCACTGTACCTGCAGGGTAGGTCGGTATGTAGTACTGCTATAAGACATCCCTTGGGGCTGTAAGGAGAGCTAAGGGATGCCTCCAGGCTGTTCTAGAGCATTCCTTGAAGGCTTTGGGCCAGGGAGGGATAACATAGTGGGCATCTCTGAAAGCTTCTAGGAGTCCTAGCTGTAAGGACAGGGTATTGTGAGTGGTAATCGTGCCAAGGTCCAGCACCTGCATTATTTCCATCAGGGATCTCTGGTACAGAGCATACTCAGAGGCTGAGGTTATGTGGAGGGAGGATTCTGTGCCCTCAGCAGAGGGTGCTGATGGAGAGGAGGCACAGGATGTGCAGGCAGGTGGTGTCGTAGGACTGGTATGGAACTGGACCCAGTCAGCATGTCTGGATGCTCAAGAGAGAGATCTGCACCTCAGCGACCAGATGCCACACAGCTCCAGTGTCAGTCCCTCTTCTTGTACCGCTAACGGTACCAAGAGGGTGATGTCATGGCTGGCACCACCCCACTCACTGATGCTGCAGACAGTGTCAGGAGCCAGGGTGGCATCAGGCCGCTACACTGAGGTGTCCACCAATGTGGACCAAGCGTATAGCTTTGGCTTCATCACAAGGGAAATTTGCTGCCTAGGGCAGAGTGGGGGTGCTGAACTGCCACACAGAACGAGCCAGCTGTCCACTAGATTCATCTCCCAGGGCCTCCGACATCTTGGCAATGCGAGGTTGAGGGGAACCCTGTGCTTCCATAGTGCTAGAGGCACTGGGAAGGGGTCCAGAGGAAGGGCCCAGAGACTTGAGACTTGACCTTGGCCTCAAGTGTGTGTCACCTGCCTCTGAATGTGGCAATTGAATGACCCAGCTTCAATGTGCAGACTTCCAGGGTGCAGTAGTCCATGGAAAAGCAGGCATCACATGAATCCATGTCATGAGTCAGGCCAAGACAGACCCAGCAGACTTGATATTGGGCTGTCACCATGATCAATTTCTCACAGGGGCAACGACGCATGGAGGGGGGGATGTCGGTCTTTTTTAGCCTCCTTTTCCTTTTTCTCAGACTTTGACATCTTTGGAAAATAAAAAGCAGGCAACACTGCAGACAGAAGAGTTTTCAGCAGTGATACAGAAGAACTTCTGGCGACAATGGTCAAACTGAGGCACTGTCACTGCCGTGGTGTGCACTTGACAGCAGGAAGAAGAGAACTGAGGTGGATGAGGGAGTCGACATTGGTTATTGGCTACTATGCGTGGCACCATGTGAGGTGCACATGCGATGTCAGCAGCTGATATTGGCTCCCCCCCATAGAAAAAAGCTTCCATGGGGTTCTAGTGCCTGAAGCCCTAGACCCATAAGTATGAATCAGTGGTGAAGACTGATTCTTGGAAGATCATTGCATATCAAATAGAGAAAAGTAAATTCTGTAAAGCAGAATATAAAAATAGAGAAAATAGTCATTATGGAGGCAGTGGAATGAAATAAGCTCAGACAGAAGCCATGATGAAGTGCAAGTTTGTCACAAAATGTTGGCAATACTTTGAACACTGTATAATGTATGTTTTCAGTGCATAAAATTATTAAGATTGATAACCGGTGAGTGGGAAATCATTTCATTTCCATACTTCAGAAAATGGCAAAGTAAATCATAGCTTTCTGATTGTCTTGGAGACTTACATTAGTGGGCCAGTATTCTCTGATAGAGCCCGTTAAAAAACAAGTACCAATTTGGGGTGCCCCTTTACTTGGAATATCATTGGGCACCCTGAATTTTCAAACTCACCTGCCGCCATTTTTATCTCTCACCTTATGACCGAATTGGCGCCTGGGCAAGCCCCACCCCCCGGCCATCTACAAAAATCTTCACCCTGCTAACTAGCCACAAACAAACCACCCAGTGACCTAAACTATCACACTTTTTAGCAAAATTAAAGTACCTTTGTTTTTTGTTTCTCTGTAGTTAGTAGCACACATTCTGAGTTCCCTGTCTGATCGTGCCTGACAGAGCACCATTCCCGTCCACCACTGACTGCTCGCTCCCCTGTCTAACGAACAAAAAAACGCAGTTCTACTGCAGTAAAAAAATATTTTCTTTTTAAATCCACCGCAATGTCACAGTCCTTCTCAACTCCACCTCCTTCCACCACCGTCTCGCCTCTCCCTGACAGCACGTGCAGGAAATTGCCGAGTTTGCCTCCCGCTCTCCCCTGCTGACTAAACCAGAAACAAGAAAGGTTTAAAAAAAAGTCATCGAAATTTTTTTTTTAACCAGGTACCTGTTCACAACCCTGTGGGTCTGTTGCCTGACTGCAGCACTACTGCCCTTCCCGATTCAAGCTCAACATCGGCATCCCACAAAAACTGACAGTGGGGGGATGTAAGGCTGCCATCTCAGCATAAAAATAAAACAAAAGACTACAGGATGTGTAAAGCGTTGGGGGTGGCAAAAAACTTGAGACACAATGAATGCATCTGAGTGTTGGAGGGGGAAGACTCCTCTCACCAGTGAAGCAGTTTAATCTGATTCAAGGTCAGTTGGCATTCATCTGTATCCCCCTCCCCCGGATCGTGCCTGAAAATAGGCAGGATTTGTCTAGTGCACTTACCCGGTCAACAAAAACTAAATAAATAAAATCATAAAAGACAGCATTACCCTCTACTGGCAAATGTACCAGTGGAGGGACTATTTTACAGTAAAGAACAGCTTTACCATCAATTTGTACATTTTTTTTCGTTCTCTTCACACTTTTTATTTTTAATAAACAAATGCAATATGTAGCCATTTTCTAAGCGCAATAATACCATCCAGGGTGGGCGGTATTGGGGAATACCAGACCTTCCATGGGCTATAGGCCCTCTGCCTGTGATGTTGGGCCTCATTACAACCCTGGGCAGTCCGGTATTCCCCAATACCGCCCACCCTGTCGGGTATTACTGCTTACATATTTCGCCCTATACCACACTTGCCTATCATTCATTCTCTATAATATTTGAATTGTCAGCAGAAAATGACATAGCACCAATATTAACTACAATTAGAGCTTAAACACATCAAACCCACACTTATAAGGGGAACAGTCAGCACTAAGAACCCCACACGCAGGTGTAGGGCTGGTCCTCCCAATTTACATTTTGTGTGCAAAAAATAATTGTTTTTCTTACCCTTAACTGTAGTATAGCTGATTGTGTCGGGATGAGTCTGCTTACTCCCAAGCTGCCATTTGCTGTAACTAGAAATCCAAGAACCCCCTGCAGCTGATGTCACAGCTGGGCTGCTGCAGTGGGAGATACGTGAGCATGTATAGGCACAGCAGGTGATCCAAATTATCCAATTAGAGAGCAGTGATGACCATATGGAAGGGGGAACTGTTTAACCAGGAAAGGCACACTAAGCCAAATCTTGTTTCTAGGTGTGACCTGGGAACACAAGAAGTTAAGTGACTTGCTCAGGGCCATACAGTATGCAAGTGGGGACTATGGGATTCAAAGCCTGGTCTCCAGATTTGTAGCTCAGTGTCCTTAACCACTATGCTATACTGCCTCCTATACAACTAGCAATAATGCCCAATGAGGTATAGTCATGCAAAAATATATAGATGCCTTGAGTGTGTTGTGAGGCACAAGGGAAAGGAAGCAGACTACCTTCAGCTACCCAAGAAGTCTATATATTTCTGCAAGACTGACACTTTGGAAGGTGCTACTGTGTTTATAAAATAGTCGTGACATTAACAAAATCCCAATACATGTAATTAACAATCAGCTGTAATAGGAGAGTTCTGGTTCTGCTGAAATAACCTGATACCACATGGCAGTTCTTGGCCTAATAGAGTTCTAGATTTTCCCAACCTATTTTATACAAGAACAGGTTGGAAAAATCCTGCAGTCTGACTGGCTGAGAACTGTAGCATGGAGCCCAGATATCGTTAAGTTATTGGCTGATTTTTTCATTACAGCCATTAACTTGTAACCTTTTAAGACTATTCTAAAAATGGAATAACACTCTTCAGGGTGAACATACTCAAACTATCTATGTATCTAAGCACAACCAGACTCCCTGGCTTGTGTTTTGTCTTACACATACCTTCTATCATAAGGCTGCCGTCGTGATAGGAGTGTTTATACATCTATGAGGGAAGCTTACATAACCCACTTGCGGCTTTGCCACTTGAGAGTTACTCTCACACCTTTACTTGCAGATAAATATCATATAACAGAGGTAGTCATACAATATTCACTATGTGCAGTTTGGCAATTTTATTTTTTATCACCAGCAGGAACATTTGTTGCTGTGATATAGTGTTATGCATCAAAACACACGGTAGATGAGTTTTTGTAATACACCTAGCAAAAATAGAGTTCAAAACATTTCAAGAAAGCAAAAACACTGCACAGGTAAAAGCTAAGAGGAAAACAAAAAGGATCAAAATGATTTTAAAATAGGCTTTTAAACAATGTTCTGAACTAAATAAATCTGAATTACATTTATATTTTTTGTGTTTAGTATGTTTTATACCCCCCTTCTCTGTCTGCCCTGATCATTTGTCACTACCCCCCCAGTCCTGTTATCCACCATGTTGGAGGCTTACAACCTGCCACTGTCAGTGCCCCACGGTTTACCCCCCCCATGGAGAAGCTTCCAGGGTTCCACAAGCTTGGGGGGGGGTTGGTGCAGTTTCTGTGGCAGGCAGTCCAGTAAGCTGTGCAGTGCTTGCAAGGGAGTGCAGCCTCATTCTGTGGTGGACAGGGTTTTTCTGGCTTTTCTCAACTCTCCCGGTGCCTTGTAGGCTAGGGCTGAGCGTACACACACTCAAACATACATCCTTATCAGGAAATATCTGCCTTTCCCATCATGGGTCCAGCCTGCACCACCACCTGTGGTCACCTAGGTGGCAGCAGTGAGGCGGAACACACAGACCTCTATCCCCGGAGGAGGAGAGCTCCCTCTGGGATGCGCAGTCCTACTCCCTCAGGCTGGCAGGCACCAGATGATTCAGGCATGCTTCTGAATCTGGGTTGCCGGTATTACAAGCAGTAGTACTACTGCTGCCCTGATGGCCTGGCTTACAAAATAAATTTATATTAAAGTTCAAGTTTTTCCCCTGCTGAATTTTGAGGCTTAACACCCTTGAGCTGTATAGCTTGGAAAACAGAGGCCCAATTCCGGAATGGGTTACCCATGGTGCAAGGTGACTTGCACCAAACCCAATGGCACAAGTCGCACCTTGCAACATGTGTTACGCCACCCACTATTCCAAAAGGCGGCTTGTGACATGGCGCAGGCGGCTGCAACAAAGGTGGGCTACACCACTGGCTACACCAGAAACCACCTGTGACATGGCGCAAGGGGGTTTCTGGCAGCAGTTACGGCCCTATTCCAGGAGTGTGGCCAATGGAACGGAAGAAAAAATTACTCACCTTAGTAATGTTGTTTCTTCTAATGGAGTCTTGCTATATTATGGACATTAGCAGTTTGATCCAGCTCTAGAACTGCCCCGGAGTGAAATGGTTAAAACCATTCCAAAATAGAATTTTGGCACAAGAGCAGCTCTATCTGTGTCATTTCAAACTTGAACTGTCAGATCTTTATGAGCCAAACTCACTAAGGTCTGTGTGGAAGCTGTAACTCACACTAGCCAAATGGCTACCTAAATAATAACAACCATTGATGGTCCCAACACCCAAGACTCAAGTCAGGGACCAGAAATACTAACACCATTCTAATAATATGAAAATGGAACATAAGTATAATAAAACACACACACGCTACACACACACATTCCCCAAAGTCCCAAAGGGACAAAATGCTAACAGGACATAAGTAGTGCCCACACTAAGTTGCCCGACCCCACCAAGTAGAGGTTCTGAGAGGGCAGGTTGGGGAGGTTCATAATATAGCAAGACTCATTAGAAGAAACAACATTACTAAGGTGAGTAAATTTTCTCAAACAACATGAAGTCTTGCTATATTATAGACATTAGCAGAATACCAGCAGTACCTCCATGGAGGAGGGCAGAACTCACTTAGGAATAGGCTCTGAAGAACAGCTGTGACAACCGAGCATCTCTCCTGGTCTGGACATCCAGGGAGTAATGCTTGGTAAAAGTGTGTACCGCTTTCCAAGTAGCAGCCTGGCAAATCTCTAATAAAGGGATATCTCTGGCAGCAGCTAGAGACAGCTGTACCCCTGGTAGAATGAGCCCTCAAACGGGGCTCTGCCCACTTTCTGATAACAAAATTGGATACAAGAGACAATCCACCTGGCTATTGATCTCTTAGTGGCAGGTTTGCCTTTCCCAACTTCACCATAGGTAAGGAAAAGTTGGAGGGATTCAACTCAGGACCTTTGGTACGCTCTATATAATAACTAAGAGCTCTCTTAACATCCAGGTTGTGCAACCTCCTCCTCACCCGAAGAGGAGTGATCAGTGAAAATACTGGAAGGGAGATAGATTGATTAAGATGGAAACCTGAAACCACCTTAGACAAAACTTCCTATTAGTCCTAAGGACTACCTTATCCCTGTGGAAAGAAATAAAGTCAGTCTCCACTGACAAGGCTTGCAATTCACTTACGAGGCCTGGCAGAAGTGATAGGCACTAGAAAAACAGTTTTCCAAGTTAGGTACTTTAAGCTCTGCAGAAGACAGAGGTTCAAAAGGGGTTGCATTAACTGGGCAATGCAAACATTAAGGTCCCAAGCAGGGCCGGTTCCCAAAGGGAGGATTAGTATGGAGTAATCCTTAAAAACTTGGAAAACACAGGATGAGAGGAAAGAGGGGATGACTTTCCTGCTGACAGAAAAGCAGACACAGTTGCCAAATGAACTCTCAGTAGCTGGTCTGAGACCCAAGGAATTAAGATGTACCATGTAATCTAACAAAATGGGCAATTCAGCAGATTCTGGGGAAATATTTTTCAGCACACCAAATGGAAAACCTTTCCATTTAGAACTATAAGTAGTTCCTAGTGGAAGGCTTTCTGAAGCCTTTAGATCTCAAGAACACCCTGAGAGAGGTGTAAATCAGCAAACTCTAACTCCTCAAGAGCCAGGCCTTGAGGTTGAGGGATTTGAGGTCCGGATACCAAACCTTCCCTGGGCACAAGTCAACAGATTGTGATTCCTGGGGAGGCACAGGGAAGATGGACTATCAGAGACAGAAGGAGTGGGTACCAGGGCTGCCTGGCCCAATCCAGGCAATCAGAATCACCCTGCAAGGCTGAGATCTGATTTTGACTAGTACTTTGAATAGGAGAGGAAAGGGGGGGAAAGCATAGAGGAACTTCCCCTCCCAATCCAGAAGAAGGGCATCCAGGGGAACTGAGCCCAGCACTGGAGGCCTTCAACAGAACAGAGGAAGTTTGTGATTGTCTGGGGCTGCAAAAAGATCTAGCTGAGGGATGCCCCACCTGGCAAAAACTATCCCCAGCACTTGAGGATCCAGAGACCATTCGTGATGGCCCTGGGAAATCCTGCTGAGGGCATCTGTTAGACATTGTCCTTCCCTGGAAGATGAACTGCTATGAGGGAAGTGTTCAGGAATAGGCCAGAGACCACAACTTCATTGCCTCGTGCACAAGGCCAAGACCGAGTGCCCCCTGTTTGTTGATGTACCACATTGTTGTGGTGTTGTCTGTTCTGACTTGTATCACCTTGTCGTGACAGATGCAGAAAAGCTTGAAGAGCTAAAAAGACAGCTCTGAGTTCCAGCAAATTGATGTGGAGCAGAGATTCCTGGGGACCAAACTCCCTGAGGGAAAGGTCGCCCATGTGGCTCCCAACCCAGAAGGGAAGCATCTGTAGTGAGAGTCAAGTCGTGAGAAGGGGAAATGAAGGGACCACTGTTTAAATTGCTCTGATCCTGCCACCACTGGAGAGCTAGGATCAAGGTTCGAGTCACTGGGACCAACTTGAAAGGGGTCTCTTCTCTGAGACCAAAAGGTTCTCAAGTGAAACTGAATGTCTCTCATCTGAAATCTGCCCCTGCACAACAGCTGTGGATGCAGCCATGTGCCCCAGGAGCTGCAGAAAGTGTCTTGCTGGTTGAGAGACCTGCAGAGTGAAGGAAGAGGCCAGAGCCACTAAATTCTTACCCTTTCTGGGGAAGAAAGGCTCTGGCTAGCTTTGTGTCCAATTCTGCCCCTATAAAGGTGAGTACCTGGACTGGTTCCAGAACTGACTTTGGTAGGTTTAGCAGAAAACCCAGGAGGGTGAGAAGCTGCTGGGTGACCTGCAGGTGAGATTTTACCTGTTCTGTGGACTGGCCTACAATGAGCCAGTCGTCCTAGATAGGGAAAACAGCAATCCTCTGCCTCCTTGGGCCACTGCCACTGCTAGACACTTTGTGAATACCCTTGAGCAGAGGTAAGGTCAAGGGCATTGCTCTGAACTGGAAATGACCTGAGGGCAGTTCAATCTGAGGTACTTGATGGGATCTTCTGATTAGGACATGGAAATAGGCATCCTTGAGGTCCAGGGAGGCTAGCCAGTCCCCTGGCCTTAGGGAAGGTAAAATCATTGCCAGAGTTACCATTTTGAACTTTGGTTTCAAAAGATGCTTGTTCAGATATCTGAGATCTAAAATGGCTGCCCTCCTGTCTTTTTGGGGTAAGGAAGTATCTGAATACAGACCCTGCCCTGATGCAGGGAGGAACCCTTTCTACTGCTCCGAGAGCTAACAGGGATGAGACCTCTGTTTCTCAGAGCGAGGGTCTCTGAAGCACTTGTAGAAAAGTCTGCTTCTCAACTTGGGAAACTTTTGAAGCTGAGAACCAGACCCTGGCTTACTACTTCCAGAACCCACTTGTCTGAGGTTAAAGAAGCCCAATTCTGACTGAAGTAAGCCAGCCTGCCCCCCACTGGTACAGAAGAATCGCCCTGGGCACCCCATCAGGGTGCCTGTTTCACAGGAGCTTTAGGCTGGGGGGTGGGAGCAGGTCTGCCCACCCCTCGTCTGCCCCTGCCTCTGAAGAAGCCCCTCTGAGCATAGGCAGAGGAGGCCTGAGTCTGGTAGAAAGGCCTGTGAAAAGGCCTACCCCCCTACCCCTACCCCTGAGGGCATGCCTTTGAGGAGTGGCTTGCCGCTCCTTAGCCTGGGCACTCTTGTAAGTAGTCCTATATTCATCCATCTTCTTCATGTAGTTCTCTGTTTGCTCTCCAAACAGAGAATTTCCCACCACAGGAAAATCCATAGCCTTAGTCTGGGTATCCTGTGACAAACTAGTACACCTGAGCCAGGCCAACCTACTTAAAAGCTACAGATGTGGCCATGACCCTAGAGGAAACATCATTAACATCCACAGCAGCATGAAACTGAACCTTAGAGGCTTCAATGCCATCAGCAGCCACTGTTCTAGTTCACTAGCCAGCTGGCCATGGGCCTGCTTGGCCAATTGCATAACAGTATCCCATCTAGATTTCTGATACCTAGCTACATAAGCCATATAATTTGCTTGCCTGAGTCCCAGAGAGGCTGCCATATACTGTTTTTTGCCATGGCATCAATCTTCCTGGAATCCTTGTCAGAGGATGAAGCCAAGGGAATATTAGTTTATCACAGACAGCAGCCTGAACTATCCCAACATGACTGCATTGCTGAGAAAGGAATTCTGTATCAGGGCCTGACAATGTATACCTTCTGTCCATCTTTTATCTACAGGAGGCACAGAATTAGGAGCTTTTAAAATTTTAATTGTTTGTTTCCTAAAAGACTTATGTAAAGGAATAGACAATCTCTAGACTCTGGAATATCCATCATTTCTACAAAATCAGGCTCCTTCTGCTCATCCACAGCTCTTCTAAAGGAAGCTGGAGGGTTTCAGCAACTTTTTATAAAACATAAAATGAGATTGGGACTCAGACAGCATAGGGGAGATTCTAAAGGTCTGTCTGGGAGATGTCCGTTCAATGGGCACACCCAGACCTTCCCAGCCACATTCATACTGTTCATAATCCTCCTCCCCCTCCTCTGGTTCATAAAATTCCTCAATATCATAATCCTGAACCACTGGGACTGGACGAACCGACCTTTTACCAGATAGTGGTGGTTCGGACGGACCCTGAGACAGTGACTGGACAATTTGTATGGCTTTTGCTATCTCTGCAGCAGTTGGAGAAGGAATTTTGGACTCCAGACCTGCTGATTTTCTTGTTTTCTTTACTGGAATTGGTTCCTCAGAACCAGCTTTTCTTTTGCCCGAGGAAGTCTGGCCCTGGTCAGAGGGCACTCCCTCTGGTTAGTTAGCACCGAACCGGCTGGCCATCCGGTCGGCGGACTTTTGGTTCTCGCCCTGAGCCTGCCCAATCTTTTTCCAGGGTGGCTGCAGGGAAATTTTACATACCTGGCAGTCTGACTGAGGTGGTCAAACCCCAGACAATAAACACATGGTGTGTGGGTCAGCCTTGGCAAAGACTTCCCACAAACATCACAGTATTGAAACCCAGTGGGCCTGGTTTTCTTTTGGTTTCTCAGACATAATGCCAGCCCTAACCAAAAACTTGCCCTTTTGGCCTTGGTGGGCAAGACACTCTTATGGGTTCCTAACCGTATGCTGGGTATTGGAAAAAACGTAATAAATCCGTTTTTTAGAACCGATAAGAACCGAACCGCACTTCAAAATAGTAACTTTTAGTTTTAAATGAGTTTTAATCCACTGATCGGTTCAAAACCGAACCGATAACTTACAAGTTCCACACAGACAAAACCTTCATTTACTTACGGTTACCACAGATAGAGCTTGAACTGAACGGGTTTTATGTTAAATAAAACTATTCTCGGTTAAATCCAACCGAAAACACTTTTAAACCGAGAAATGAACCGAGCAGAAGGAGAAATCTCCGGAGCGACTGTTCACTGAGGCGGAGTAAAGAATCTGACAGTTCAAGTTTGAAATGACACAGATAGAGCTGCTCTCGTGCCAAAATTCTATTTTGGAATGGTTTTGACCATTTCACTCCGGGGCAGTTCTAGAGCTGGATCAAACTGCTAACATCTATAATATAGCAAGACTTCATGTTGTTTGAAAATCACTATTCCAAGAGGGACCCCAGCAGACATTAGTCTATGTACAGTTAGACCAGCTATTAGCTGGTCTAACCGTACCCTACATCCACCAGGGTTGCACCTCTGTGCCTGGTTCCCCATAGCTGACCCCCATGATCCCACATAGGTCCCCACCCCACCCCATCCCCACTGGCAGGGCAGCCTCTGTGGGCAGCTGGCACCCCATGCCCCCATCCCCGAGCATTGCCTCCACAGGGCAGTACACATCCCTCACCTTGCCAATCTACCCACGGTAATCCAGTGGCCCCTCCACCTCCTCCCCAGCCCTGGGGGGCATTGCCATGGTGTTTGGGAGCAGGGCTTTGGGGGGGCCATGCCATGCGAGGCTTGTGCCCTGTGGGAGGGCATTGATGTGGCTTGTGGCACCCAGATGAGGTGTGTCCTTCCTGTGGAGCAAGGCTGGAGGTGCCGCAAGTCACAGGACATTGTTGCCGGGGACCCTGCCTGTTCTGGAATCTGGCGCAGGGTTCCCAGCGTAGCAGCACATGTCACAACTCACAAACACCAGCGAGTTGTGACATACGTCTTGGAATCAGGCCCCAGATGTTTAAGGGGGGACCTCTTGCAAATGTACAAAATCATAAATGAGGAAAATGTATAGATTGAAATGGGTTTTGAGATATACCAAAAGGCGTGTAGTTTTAGGTCACATGACAAACAAATAAGACTTAAAAACTATACAAAGAATGACAGAAGATGGTTTTACACACAGAAAACAGGGAGATGGTAGAACACATTGCCAAAGGAGATAGTCCATGTAGATCCGCTTACATGTTTCAAAACAAAATTAGACAGTTTCTTACTCAAAGGGGCCAGGGTACATTGGACCTGCCAGTACGGGGATCAGGCTAGATGGTCTCACAGCCTCCTTCTGACCAACTATCAAGTATAAAACCAGGTATATAAATGCACCTATCTCATATTTTTTCATCAGAACTGCTACAGTGGAATCTGCTTAAATACACACACGTTTTGCAGCAAAAAAATGCGCATTTAAGCGGAATGTGCATTTATCCGAACTGCTATGTTTACAATGCAACATCCTGACAATAACTGAGACCTGACACTGTAATGGCATTCCACATTTATTTATCATAGCAATATACTAAAAATGTTAAAATGTGCTACTGTGCAGCTTTGACAACTTAATGAAGCATAATGTTATAAAAACCTATATTGAAGCTGATTATCTGTCCGCTATTATCTGTATTGCCTGTGGACCCGAAAAGGTAAATGATCTGTTTGCAACTTTTCAGTGCCAGCTGAGTGACATAGGGTGTTAAATGTTACTTAACAACTGCTTAGAATCACCTGTGCACTTAAGAGGTGCTAACTACCTAGGGACAGATGTGTTGGTGAACTGTGAAACTGTGCATTTAGCTGATGTGCACTTATCCAGTGTGCACTTAACACATTTTTTTGTACTATGTGAATAGTAAAAAAATCTGGAAACAGGAAAAGTATACACTTATCAGGAATGTGCATTTATCCGATGTGCACTTAAGTACTTAAGCACTTGAGTTTAGGGAGGTAGTATAGTGCAGTGGTTTAAGGCTATGAGCTGCAAATCTGGAGACCTGGGTTTAAATCCCACAGCCTCCACTTGCATACTGTGTGACCCTGAGCAAGTCACTTAACTTCCCTGTGCTCCCAGGTTGCACCTGTAAACAAGCTTTCAGCTTAGTGTGCTACTCCTGGTTAAACAATTGAAAAATAAAGTGTAATCCATTGTATTAACCATGCTGTCAGTTCCCTTACTTTAAAATTGAGATTGCCTTAACACCTTAACATGCAAACAATGACTAAGGATTGGTGGCCCAGTGACATGGGAGACTGGGTCATGTGCAAGTCCAAGATTATAAAATAGGCCATGAAAAAATCCTGTAATCTCATTGGTCAAAACATGTCACATGACTGTTGATTATTTTCTGACAACTGCACACCTCATCTGAACTGCATACTGCATATTTTTGTAACAAATAAAAGCCCATTTTATAAGTCGGATAACACACTCCAGGGTGTGTGGTCATAAGGTAATAATGCACTTCTTGGGTGGTTGTGGCACTTGGCCATGCCTCATGCCTAAGATACACATGGGGTGTCAATTATACCCTTATTGCCACACACCCTGTCATGTGTTGCCACTTACAGTACATACCACACTGGGGATGGTTGGTATCTGACTATACTGAAGAGGTTAGAAGGTCATCCCCCGAGGACTGAGGGCATGGGCTGCTTAACATTTATGCCCCCCCCCCCAGCCATTCATCCAAGCTGAGACACTGGCATCTTCATTTTATTCATGTGATTACCAGGTAAGCACACTGGAACTCAGTCCCATTTATATATGCAAAAACATTGGTGTTAGAAAAAATTAAAAATACTAAATTGTGCAATAAATTGATGTTATAGAATGAAGACAATTAAAAAACACAACTATATGCAGAGACAATAATTTTAAAACACAGGCATGCTGCATTCAATACAATATGTTTCTATATGCTTCTTTTTTAAAACTTTGTATTAATCATATGTAAAACAATACACAGAAATAACCTTGTAGAACTTATACACAGTAATATTACAATAGGTGTACAACCAACAGCCTCTACAGCTGATAGCAAGAATTGGAGATGTCCTAAAATCTGATACTCAATAACTAGACAGTACACTCATATGCCATCAATGCTTGGGTCTAGGTTTAAAAAATGTCTAGGGAATTAGAACTGGCTTTATCTAAATCTATAAAGGACCCTTGTACATCAGTGGTTGTCCTGTCTGAAGAACAAAGCCTTTGCTATGAATAACTATAAGAAATGCTGCAAGTGTGTGTGTGGGGGAGAGATATTGGTAACTGGCAAAATCATAGAAGTTAATCAAATGACATGGGGGGAACCAAGATGGTGTCAGGATAAGCTGCAACACTACTGAGTTCAGCCCAATTCACTCGCCTTAAATTGTAATATCTTGGTATAGCATGAAAAAAATCAGCATCTAAATCACAGGCTAAGTCTCAAATTAGGTAGCAGCAGCAGCAAAAGAGGAGAAAGGATTCCTCTTCCTCAAATCTGGAGACTCCAATTTGAAAGGGGCCATGGGACCGATTTTAAACTAGCAGCTCTGGTCCCGGGGGAAGCAACTGCCAGAGTGCAGACACCAACCAGCATGAGAGATCTGCCCATAGCTTCAGCAGCCCATGGACAAAATCAGACTCTTTGCTATTTTCACCTGAATTGGGGGCTCTACTCAATCCTCAGACTTGTGTCATAGATTTACACTTAAAGTAACACAAAGTTGCACCTGTCACTAGTTGTGACTTAGGCCACCACATACTGACAAAGCTCGCATGAGCGGCACTACAGTAGCTAGAATGTGTCCCAAGCTCTACAAAATTTGTAAATATATATGGTTGTCAATATAAATGATTGTCATTTTATTACAATTTGAAACTCTGTGATGTAACAATGAGCATGTAATGTAATGTATTTGTCCCAATGTGATGTAACAACGAGCCTGTAATGTAATGTATTTGTCCTCAATGTGACGAGGTACCTTCGGAAATGAGCCTCTGGCTCAAAGGTTATAAACTGATGTTCAAATAAATAAATAAATAAATAAATGTGTGATATAATGTAGTGGGCTTCATAGCCCGCTACCCTGGGGCGGCAATAGCCACTTCGTGTTAAAATTGTAAATTTTAATGCAGTGGTTAAAGTTTGGGAAGGGATCGTAATTGTGGCCAAACTGCCGGCCAACTGTTCCCTTCCCACTTCCTAGTCTGCCTGCTCCACCCCCACGCTCCCCCATTTTGTGACGTGTAACCAGGGAGAGAGTGGGGACACGCCCCATACAAGTCTATGGGGCTAGTTTTTAAAATGTTTTTACACAACCTTAACCTACTTATTGGTAAAAATGAAAGCCACCGCTCAACTAATAGGTTCACACTCTCTGGTGTGCTTCAGGGACTGACCTATGACTAGCCAGTCATCTAGGTAAGGGAACACTGTTACTCCCTGTCTTCTTAAAGGAGAACTGTGCTGAACCTGTAAGCTACTTTTGCCAACAGAAACTGTTTTTAAGTACTGGTTACATTTCTGTTATTGTTCTGTCTATACAGGCCTTTTTGTAACCTCAGTGGGTATTTCTGCTTTACACTCTATTGTTGATTGCCATTTTAGAACTGTATGGTGTAGTTTATGTCCCTCCAGGGCCGGCTTTAGAGTTTTGGGGGCCCCCAGCAAGACAAGTCATGGGGCCCTTCATCAATCCAAACATACTTCATATTTTACTTTGTCCAAAATGCACATTTTATGTTCAATACAACCAGTAATATTTGTGTTTTTAGGGAGTGGTAGCAATGTTTGTTTTTGGGGCCCCACTGTCCATTCAATCAATGTCTGTTCATTAGCCTGAGTGGACAGGGCATACCTTAGTGAATCATTTCATGATGTTATAACACCACAAGAAAAGGCTCCACAGAGCCTAGTGATATCTTTTGGTGCTGTTTTACATTCAACATGAATAATAATAATTAAAAAGAAATTAAAGTGGTACTCTGGATCTGGCTGGGGCTCCTCATTAGCAGGGGCCCCCAGCAACTGCAGGGTTCGCTGGTGACTAAAACCGGCTATGTGTCCCTCTCAGCCAGAGTTCTGTAACAGAACATTAATGCATTGTGCTAACAATAGACTAGTAGAATAGGGACATAAAATACATCAAATAGTTCTAAAATGGTTCTTACCAGCAGTATGTAAATCAGAGATACCCAAAAGGATAGCTACAAAGCCTGGATAGCTAGAGTAATACTAGAATTTGAACCATTATTTAAAAAAAACTGCTTTTACTAGGTAAAATTACTTATAGATTCAGCACAGTTCTTCTTTAAGTGTGCCACTACCACAGCCAGACACTTTGTGAATGCCCTTGGTGCTGAGGTTAATCCAAATGGCACTGCTGCAAACTGGTAATGACCTGAGCGTAGTCTGAACCTCAGGTATTTCCTGTGGCTTGATCTGATGGGAATGTGAAAGTATGCATCCTTTAAATCTAGGGATGCTAGCCAATCCCCTTTTTGCAGTGTGGGGATGACCATGACCAGAGTCACCATTTTGAATTTTGGTTTCAGGATGTGTTTGTTCAGAAGTCTGAGGTCTAGAATGGGTCGCCAGTCCCCATTTTTCTTTACAGTGAGATAGTATGTTGAGTAGAAACCCTTTCCCTTCTGAGACAGGGGGACAGTTTCTATTGCTTTGATTGCCAGGAGATTTTTCACCTCTGCTTCCAGGAGTACCCTGTCTGCAGATGTGACTGGGGCAAAGTTTCTGGCTCTTAACCTGCATAGTGACTTGAAACTTAGGGACAGTCCTTAGCTCACTACCTCCAGGACACACTTGTCTATGGTGATGGCATGCCAAGCCTGGAGGTAGTGAGCCAATCTGCCACCTACTGGCAATGGGGAGGTGACCTGTATGAGTCAGTCAGGGATTCTGCTTGGGCTGGGTCTGTACCTAGGTTGTCTGGGCCTTCCTTCTCGTGAATCTCCTACCCCTACCCCTGAAGTACCCTCTGGGCTGCTGGTAGTTTTGCATGGCTTGTGCCAGGAAGAAGAGCCAAGAGCAGGATCCCCTACCCCTGCCCCTCCGTACTGGGACCTGTACGAAGATGTTGGCCTATCCTTGGAGTTACTCCTATAGGTAGCCTTGTATTCTGCCACCTTTTTTATATAGGCTTCGGTTTTATCCCCAAAGAGGGAATCCCCCTCACAGGAGAAGTCCATTGCCTTTGTCTGTATGTCCTGATACAGGTTGGTTGCTATGAGCCAGGCAAACCTCCTGAGGGAGATAGAAAGGGCCATAAGTCTGGCTGTGGTGTCATTTGCATCCACAGCCATGTAGAACTGGTATTTTGTAGCATCCAATGCTGTCCTTGCAATCTCCTGTAGGTTCACTGCCACCTTGCCTGGCACATTGTCAGCTAATGCCATCACAGTGTTCCACAAGGCCTTCTGATACTGCACTGCATAGGACGTATAACTGGCCTGTCTCACCAGGAGGAAAGCAGCCACATAACCCTTTTTTCCCATCCCATCCACCTTTCTGGAATCTTTGTCGGGTGGCTGAGAAGCCAAGGGGATTCTTGCCTTATCACAAGCTGCTGCTTGAACCACCCCATCACGATCTGGGTGGTTAAAAAGAAATGCAGCAGTGGATCTGTCAAATTGATATTTCTTGTCCACTCCTGGCACTGAAGAGGATTTTTTCAGAATGTGCAGTATGGCCTTTTTTAGAAACCTGTGCATGGGAAACATCAAGCATTTTGTGGGTGCAAGGCCCATCATCTCTAAGAAGTCAGCTTCCTCCTCATCTTCCTCAGTCTCCTGCATGGGTAAATTGAGGGTTTCCAACATATTCTTTACAAATGCATAGTGGGATGTATAATTGTCTGGACCCCTGGGTGGGGAATCAAAGTCCTGCTCAGGGGATACCTCCATGTCTATGGGTTCCCCTTCTTCATCCTCTTCCTCCTCCTCTGGATTTTCATACAAGTACTGCGGTTCCTGGGCCCCTGGGATCTGGGCAGGAACTGGTGGAACCAGTGCCAGAGCAGGGATTGCAGCCTGCAGTGCCTGCAAAAGTTTTAGAACTTTGGCAATGTCCTCTGCTGAGGGCATCCTAGGTTAGTCTGCTGGGAGCTCCTTAGCCTTCTCAGCTGGAGGCACAGCAACATGCTTTTCTTTATATTTTTTTCTTTGATGGAACTGGCTCAGTAGCTGGTTCCACAGGCCTTTTTGATTTAGTAGAATCTGTATTGTCTGTGGGTTTAGGTTCCACAGAGTCTTTTGGCCTTCTTTATCTTTTTTCAATGCAGAGGTGGAGGGTACATCCTCTGTATGGATGAAAGCAGTGGCCATTTCCTCTAACTTATTTTGCCCTCTTTCGGAGAGTTTTTGGGCAAAAGGTTTTACAGATTTCACAGTTAGAGAAAGTATGACTTGTACCTAAACAAAAAACACACAGGGAATGCCTGTCTGCCTTGACTATTATCTGGCCACAACCTTCACAATATTTAAAACCCGTGGGTCCCGTCTGTTTTTTAGGTTTACACTAGGGACCTCTGACATTGAGTAAATTCTACAACCACAGCAATAAATGAGAAATCGGTTCCTAATAACCGATAAAATACAGGCACAAAGCAAGCGGTCATTTCCCAAGACAAAAAGGAACCAAGTGCTAATCGATTCCCTGAGAGAAACGGGAACTGCAAACACAACAAATTTAAATAAAATAAGCCAAAGACGGCATCCAAAGGGAACCACTGAATAATAAAAAACGTAACTAAATTTTGAGGTAAAAACCTCTCAGGAACCACAGATTCCTACAGTTTCACAGAACCATGAAGGAACCACAAAACACAATAAAAAGCACTAAACTGACTAAAAAAACTAAACTCTAAGGGCAGCAATTTATAAAGTAACTTAAGCGGTACTTATCACCAAAATACTATTCAATAAGAAAGTTGAAGGAGAGCTCTCCGAAAGTGTGTTAACTGGCAGGCGGAGTAAAGAATCTGAGCACTCAGAGCACAGCAGTTACTAAGGGCAGCCATTCAAAATTGGCACGAGCCAATGAGAATTCCATAATTAGCATAAATTCCATCTCTCTGGGCAGTTCACCTCTGAAGGGAGACTACATTAGTTTAATCATACTGTGTAATTCCTGGGGTTACAAATGGTTATTGCAAACATGAGCTTTTCGGACAGCCCCTTAGGTGTCCTTCCAGGCAGGTCAATCTACCCTCTCCCGACCTGGTAACAGGATTCAACAAGCCTAACACAATCCCTGGGTACCACAGATGCTCAACCCTTTTAGGCTTGTAAATGTTGCCGTGGGTTGCTTGATATTGGTGCACTTTAGAGAGTACCATGTTCAGATAACTTTTCCCCAAAAAAGGCCATGCAGTTGCTTGTACGGCAGACAACCCCACATACTATGATATTTGTAATCTAGCCTGCTGGGCAACTTGGAGAACACAGTGAACAAAGTAGGTGTCCCTTGAAACAATGCTGCACCGTGGCATACTCATAGTTCCTAGACATAGATGGCTCCCGTTGTTTCAGCAGGTCCCTGGATCTCTGCTCTCCCAGGGCATTGATGGTGCAGATAGACTCCCTTCCTCTGCTCCATGTGGAACCAGTGCTTTCGGGATGAACTGATGACGCCTCCATCCTCCTTTCTCTCCATCAGGACTGCAGAGACTCCAAAATGACCCACACATGTCCCAGCTTCCAAACCGTTAGGTCAATGACAGCCCGACACCTTTGCTGTAGTGTCTGTTATGAGACCTGTATCAGCAGCCCTCGGTCTGTTGTTCTACGCTTGATCTTCAGATTTATGTACATGCCAGCTTGCATGCAGTTGCTGCTCTCTCCATAATGTATCTAGCAACAATGTTGAAACATTACTAAGGAACGTACTTTTTCATGCTACCACAACCAAAAATATTGCATCAATATTTAAGAACCAAAGTATGGAAGCAGAATGTCATTTTGAATGAAGTCAACAATGGGTTCTAAGGCCTGAGACAGAAGGCTAAGGAAATAATTTCTCATTGGAGGTCACTTTTCTTAAAAAAACACAGGATATACTGATTTTATTAACCCCCCCTTTTTGCAGGATAGCCAGAGTTCCCTAGCAATGTGCTTATAAAAGGGTCCCCTGGGCCGCCAGATGGCCCAGGGAGTAGTGGTTTGTGCTCCCATGTCAGTGACCTGGCTTTGGGAGTGGACTCAGGGTGCTAGGTCAGGCAGTTGGGGGATGTGGTGGTGCTGCTGCATGGCAGTGCTTACAGCTGAGCAGGGTAGGCACTGCGGTTCCAACCCAACAGTGACCCCCAGTGGAGGGCCAGGGAACTTGCGTTTTCCAGAGGATGTCATTGCATGCATGTGCAGCTCACAAACGGCAACTGCTCAGCATCAGGGGAGGTAGGAGGGGCTTTGGAAAAAACACAGAAAAAACATGTCTCCCCATTGCCATTAATGATGGCCACTGCTACTCTTGACCCCCAAATCATGGCTCTCCACTGGCCTCGAAGGTGGAGAGGGTGCCAAATGGAGTCAGGAGGACACAAGTCATAGCCTGAAGGAGCAGGTAGCAATGCAGGAGGCAAAAGCTAGATAAAACAAAGTCTCCTGTGCTATGCCAGCCTAACTGAGGAAATATAGCTAAGAGTTGACCACGTTTAGGAGCATTTGTGTTTTGGGATCAGAAGTACTTTCCCTCACAAAGTCTGCACTGCTTTTACATAGTACTCATGCCGACAACTTGTATGGGCAATTATTCAGTCTATTGACTGCTGTCATGGCAATGGTACTTCTAAAGCACAAAATATTTCTGGTCATGTGACCATGTTTTAGGCAATCAGATTGCAAGTTAAAGAACTAGGAATTAATATAGTTCTATCTCACGCGCTCCATCTATCTGTATACTCATACGGTATGTAACTATATTTGAAAAATGGCTACTATAAGACAGGCAGTGATTGATTAACACTGATCATGACCACTCATGAACTTTACATTACTATACAGTTCTGTTTGCCCCCTTTTTTCAAATTTTTTTTTATCCAGCTATTTGAGCCCCATCGCCTCCTCCCGCCAATTGGCGATGAGGGCACATAGGACATTTTTACTAGTTTTCTCCCCTGCCCCCCCAAGGCCCTGGCACACAGCCATGTGAGCATGTGGAGGCACACTGTGCACCCCATGGCACAAGCTCAGTCCCATCCCACCTCCTGTAGCTATTTGCTGCCCCCTCTCCACCTACGCTACCCACCGGACCTCCACCCAGTGGGAGCGGAACTACGGGGGGCACCAACCCACCCTCACCACCCTCAGGAGAGGAGAGCTGCCCATCGGCATGCTCAGTCCTGCTCCATGTGTAGTGTAGTGGCATTTTTTAAGGGCCTCTCCTTTGGCTCGTTCTTGTTTCCATAGTGTAGGGTTCCACTACAAAAAGGGCAGTGTCTGAATCATTGGTGGGGTTGTGGATTGTGGTAGTGCGGCGTGTTGGTGGCAGTGTGGAGCTGTGTTGGAGGTCTGGTGGGAGGATGGTTTGTGGTTGGGGAGCGGAGGAGTCGCATGTGTCAACAGGGCCATGAAGCCAATGGAGTAAGTGGCTTGGTGGCAGCAGCACGCAAGAGAAGAGAGAGCTGAAGCTTCAAGAGAAAGGTGGCTGGTAAGTATTAGGGGATTCTTATGTGTTCCCTGCAGCTGGCATCAAACTGTGTTTTTTTTATGTGGAGAGATGTGTTTGTGTGAAGTGGGGTTGTTACGTGTTCCCTGCAGCCAGCTTCAAACTTTTTTAATGCGGAGAGCTGGGAAGGGGAGGTAGAGGGTTGTCTACAAACAGGATTTCGGGGGCAAGGAAGTTTTTTTCCTGTCATAGAGCCTTAATTGAGTGATTACAGCTGTGTACCTCCTGTATACCTCCAGAGGATATGATTCTACTATCTCAAAAAGAAAGGAAATTCTTTGCAAAAAAACTGTTAATGCTTTAGTTAGGCTTCAGAGTAATGCAACAAATGTAGGGAAATGTGGTGTTAGGGTTTCCAACCCTAACTCCCCATTCCCATTCCCCCAAACAGCAAAAAGAAAAAACACTAGGGTTCTGGGGTGGGGTCTCCTTGGGGTTCTCAACCCTAATGCTCACCCCATTCTTATAGAGTCTGCAAATGTACAGAACTGTCTCTCCCCATATGTTGCCAACAACCTGTGGGCCCTGCCTGGAGAAAACAGATGACATCTGAACTTATTTGCTCAGGGAATGGGGTAGGCATAAGGGCCATGAGAAGAATGTTTTTGGTCGGATCATGATAGCTCTGACATCTTTTTTTACTTAATAAAAAAGTGAAAATACATAAAAATGAAGATTTTTAGAAAAACAAACACAAGACTCTTGCTAAATGGGGTTAAGCAAGATTCTGTTGTCTGTTTTTACCAAAACGAGCCAGAAGTACCTTTTGTGGCATTTAGTTATCAATTGACTAAAAGAATAAATTACTTACCATAGTAATGTTGTTTCTTCCAAGGGATCCCTCACTGTGCTTATTAGTCTAATCAGCCTGCAGGTCTAAGCTGCCCCAGAGAATGGAATTTTATGTAAACTAGAGAATGATGGAATGAAATTCAAATCTCTGCTGTGTGGTCACACTCCACTCTGCCCTCTAACATCAGATGTTTCCACAGCTAGGGGAGCAGCGACTACTGAAGTGCTAGACATAAAGAAAAAATAAAAAGCATAAAAAACACCTGGCCCCTGTGATGTAGACAGCCAGCTCTGATTGCTGTATCAATTTTTTATTACATATAAAATAAGTGATGGGAAGGTCAGTTTGAGGAAACTACTGTCTTACTGGAACTGACACATCAAGACCCCCCAGGGATAAGTTCAAAGGACAGGACATAGCTAAACTGCAGATATTTGGGGTGCAATTACCTTGTCATTTTGCTTTCATCCCAGGGAATAAGATTAGCCATTCATAATTCCCTCAGGGAAAATCCTTTGACTTACAATAGTTGTCAGGAAGAATTGAGAGGGAGGGGTGTCAGAGAGAAGCCAGAATGGCCATTGAAGAGAGGTTGATGTCTGAGCCAGGGAGGACCCAGACGAATTTGGAAGGTCCAATATACTTTCCCGGGGAACCCTTGAATTACATCAGAGAAACCTTTGAGGTGTAGATTCCAAGGTCCAGACGGGATTAAAGAGGCAAATACACTTTTGCTTGAATACAGTGACTTAGATCAAAGAAACTTTCGAGATGTATGTGTAGCAGAGCACAAAGCGGTTTGGTCTGGTTAACCTGAGTGAGGAAAGGCAGTGAGGTCACCTATTATGTTTTTTTAAATATTTTATTTGGACATCCTGTGAGATAAAATATAGATGTTGTTACACCAAGGCGGAGTTAGTGACCTCATGAGAAGGCCAGCTCAGAACTGTGTTTAATTGCTGAGAGAACCTGGACAGAGACACACGAAACAGTATTTCTGACTGAGAGAAGAAGGACAACATCAGCACTGTAGGAGAGAAGTATTATGTGGATAGGAGAGCCTAGTTTGTACCTTTAAAGACCAGTTTTGTTTTCAAGATTGTATGTGTTTGGGATATTTGTTCTGTATTTATTGTTCTGTTTTTATATTTTAAAGTAAAGATATATTTTACAATGGAAAACTGCTTGGAGTGCCTTGACATTTCTTTTTATTTAAGTAGAGCTTAGAGTGATTATAAGTGATACTGTATTTTAGGCTTACTGATAAACCAACCTGGGAAATGGATAGAGTTCTCTAAAGTCTTGCATAGAGTTCTAAGGGTTCATTTGAAAGACCTGGTTGGGTGCCCGTAGGCAAAGATATCTGGCTCCCCAAAGACAGAATTATCTGAGCCTGATAATTGGGTACGCTAACAAGAGGTTATCAGTTTGAATCCCTCCAGAGCTTGAGACTAAGGTGATTTGAACCTACAAAACAGACAAGAGGGTTACCTTGTTCTGTTCACTGTACACAAATCATACGCTCAGAGGTTGGCACTTTGGGAGTAGAGGGCTGACCGGCTTTGTAACAGCCCTTACTGGGACAACATATGGCAGACCAAAGTTATTCAACACCTAATACTGATTGTGGGCAGTGCACCAGTAATGCTCATGCAGACTGAAGACTAAAAGGAAAAAAATAACTAATTCTTGAAGAATCTTTTCCAGGTTCTGGAAGGGGAGATAGGTTGGGTTTGTTAAGCACAGTGAGGGATCCATTGAAAGAAACAACATTACTATGGTAAGAAATTGTTTCTTCAACCCCAGGAATCCCTCACTATGCTTACTAGTGCAGTACCGTGGGAGGCTGGGTACAGAACATGTTTAGGTAAAAGATTCTGCAAGGCAGCAGTGCCAAATCTGGCATCCCTTCTGGTCTGTACATCCAGACAATAGTGCCTTGTGGAGGTGTGTACTCTTTTCTAGGTAGCTACTTTACAAATTCTAGGAAGGGAACATCCCTTGCAGCTGCCACAGAGGCAGAAGTGCCACATGTGGAATGTGCTCTGAGTCCTTGTGGTGGTAGATTACCAGCTTTGGTATAGCAGAACTGGATGCAGGAGACTATCCAGCAAGCAACTGTCTGCTTGGAAGCTGGTTTACCTTTGCCCACTTCGCCATATGTAACAAACAGTTGTGAATGGGAGGACCTGACTTCCATAGAGTCATCCAGATAGTAACTGAGTGCCCTCTTAACATCCAGACTGTGAAGCCTCTGCTCCCCTGAGCTTAATTTTGCTGTAAAGAACACTGAAAGGGTAATGGACTGGTTCAGGTGAAATTTGGACACCACCTTAGGGAGGAATTTTCTGTTTGTCCTTAGGACTACCTTGTCCTTGTGAAAGATAATGTAATTTGGGTCTGTGCAAAAGGCATGCAGCTCACACATCCTTCTGGAAGAAGTCATAACCACTGGGAAGACAATTTTCCAAGTGACATACCTTTAATCAGCAGTAGCCATGGGCTCGAAGTGGGGGGGGTCCATGAGCTTGGCTATGCACAGGTTCAAATCCCATGGAGGGACTTGGTCCCTGACAGGGGGATGCAGATGCAGAAGAACGTTTTGAAAATGGGGTGTGAAGCCACCATTTTCTCTTTACCTGCCAAAACATATGCTGATATTGCTGCCAGATGCACTTTAGGAGTTGAAGGCCCGAGTCCCAGGCACTGAAGGTGGACTAGCTAATCCAAGATTGCAGGCAGGTCTGCTTATAAAGGACTGAGCTGCCCAGGAGTACCCCAGTGAGAGAACCTTTTCCACTTGGAAGCACAATTTTCCCTTGTTGCTAGTTTTCTGTCAACTCTGAGGACTTTCAAAACTTCCTCAGAAAAATTAAAGTCAGAGTAGTCTTACTCCTCAAGAACAATGGCTTGAGGTGCAGAGACCTTAGGTTTGGGAAGGTTATCCTGCCCTGAGACATGGTCAGCAGGTTTTGCCTCAGTGGGAGGTGGATAGGCTTCTCGATGGAGAGGACAATGAGGTGGGAGTACCAGACCTGTCTGGCCCAGTCTGAGGCTATTAGGATCATGGTTGCGAATTGGCTCCTCAGCTTCAGAAGTACTCTCAGTAAGAGAGGGGAAGGGAGGTAAGGAAGGGGAGCCATATAGGAACCTCCCTGTCCAGTCTAGGGGCAGGGCATCCATAGAAACATAGAAACATAGACTTTGACGGCAGATAAGGACCGCTAGGCCCATCTAGTCTGCCCATTTCCCTACCTACAGGATAGGCCGCAGATCCTAGTTAACCAACAGCCTATTTCTTCCTACCCCCAACAAGAATTGCCTTATGTCTGTCCCATGCATTATTGAATTCTCCCACAGTTTTAGACCCCACAACCTCCTCAGGAAGGCTGTTCCATGCATCCACTACCCTCTCTGTGAAATAATACTTCCTCACATTGCCCCTGAATCGCCCTCCTTCTATCTTTAAATTGTGTCCCCTTGTTCTTGCAAGTCTCTTTTTCTGAAAGATGCTACCCTCTTGGACTTTGTTGATTCCACTGAGGTACTTAAAAGTTTCTATCATGTCCCCCCTCTCCCTTCTTTCCTCAAGGGTATACATGTTAAGCTCCTTTAGTCTCTCCTCATATGGCTTCTCTTGCAGACCCTGCACCATTTTAGTTGCCCTCCTCTGACTGCCCTCTATCCTGTCTATGTCCTTGCAGAGATGGGGTCTCCAGAACTGGACACAGTACTCCAGATGGGTCTCACCAACTGTCTGTACAGAGGGATAACAACTTCCTGTTTTCTGCTGATGATGCCTCTCCCTATACATCCCAGTATACCCCCAGCCCTCCCTACTGCCTTCTCACATTGCTTGCTAACCTTAAGGTCGTCTGATATGATTACCTCCAGGTCCCTTTCCTTTTTTGTTGTTGTTACTACCTCCCCACCCATTGTGTATTCTTCCCCTGGGTTCTTGTTCCCAGGTGCATTATTCTGCACTTCTTTGCATTGAATCCTAGCTGCCATACTTCTGACCATTCCTCCAACCTTGCCAAGTCCCTTTTCATCCTTTCCACGCCTCTTGTGTATCAACCCTGTTGCAGATCTTTGTGTCATCTGCAAAAGGCATACTTTTCCTTCCAGTCCCTCTGCAATGTCACTGATGAAGACATTAAAAGGACTGGACCCAATACTGAACCTCATGGTACCCTACTAGTAACCCCCTTTCTTCAGAGTGGACTCCATTTACAATTACCTTCTGTGTCCTGTTGTCCAGCTAATGTTTTTATCCAGGCTACCACCCGGGTCCCACTCCCAGACTGGTTAACTTGACTATTAATCTTTGTGTGGGACTGTGTCAATGCCTTGCTAAAGTCTAGGTAGGCCATGTCCACAGCCCCTCCTGGTCTACTACTTTGGTCACCCAGTCAAAGAAATCTGTTAGATTCGTCTGACATGACCTTCCTGCTGTGAACCCATGCTGCCTTGGGTCCTGTGCTCCACTGGCCTCTAGGTACTCAACTGTTCTTTCCTTCAGAAGTGACTCCATCACTTTCCCTACCACAGAGGTCAGACTGACAGGTCTGTAGTTTCCTGCCTCTGTCTTGGTCCCACTTTTGTGAAGGGGAATCACATCCGCCTTCCTCCAGTCCTCGGTACCACACCATCCTCCCATGATTTCTTAAAAGAGTAGCCAGTGGTTTCACTAGTTCCTCCTTAATTCTTTTAGAATTTGGGTGAATTCCATCAGGACCCATTGCTTTGTCCACCTTCAGTTTTAGGAGTTCTTCAGAACCCTTTCTTCTGTGAAAGGACTGGGATTGACCCCTATCAAGAGTGCTTCTGTTAATTGGATGAGGCACTCCTCCTCTTTAGAATACTGAGCAGAAATATTCTGCTCAGTATTCCTGCTTTTTCACTGTCCCCTCTGCCCACCCAATCGCTCATTCTATTCAGCCTCACTATCCTCCCTTTGTCTTTTCTACGCGCTGATGTACCTATAAAAGGTTTTATCCTTCTTAACTGAGTTGGCTATCTTTTCCTCAGTTTGGGCCTTTGCTATTCTGACTTCCTCCCTGCTTCCTTCTGCCTTAACTGTACAGCTCTCTGTCCTGCTCCTTCTGTGTTTCCTTATACTCCGGAATGCTATCTTTTCTTCCTGACTTTCACAGCACCTTTTTGAGAACCATAGTGGCTTTTTTATTTCATTTTGATTTGTATTTGCTTCACACAAAGGCTTGTTGCCTCTGTGATGGCAGTTTTGATAATTCCCCATTGTTGCTCCACACCTCCTTCTAGCCTGTTTGCTAGTGCTTTTCTGAGGCACTCCCATCTTGCCAAAGTCAGCCCTCCTAAAGTCCAGTACTCTCACTTTTGTATGGCTTGACTCTGTTGCTGAGTTTAACGTGAACCACACTGTTTGATGGTCACTTGTCCCCAGATGGCAACCCACTTCTAGATCTGAGATCCTCTCACTGCCCCCGTTTGAAAGTATGAGGTCTAAGATTGCTCCCTCACGAGTGGGTTCTGAAACTAGCTGTCTAATGCCTGCCACCATCAAGAATGGCCCTGCTCTTGGATGTGGCTGCAGCAAATGTGCTCCAGTTAACATCTGGCATATTCAGGTCTCCCATCAACAGTATCTCCCCTTTCTCTGCCATTCTAAGAATGCCTTCTATCATATCCTTGTCCATTCCTTCCCCCTGACATGGGGGTCTGTACACAACCCCTGTGCGGATTGTTGTGCCCTTTCCAGTCTCCAAGGTGACCCACAGTGCCTTCTCTCCTCCTTGTTTACTCTTTTGTTCAGTTGCTTTTATCCCTTCCTTTACATAGAGAGCTACTCCTCCCCCTCTTCTCCCCTGCCTGTCTCTTCTGTAGGTTATGTACCCTGGTATGTTAACATCCCAGTCCAATGGGATTGAGACCACTGCCAGAGGCCTGCAACAAAATAGGGGAAGCTGATGATTCTCCCAGGATGCAAACAGATTTATCTTTATGTACTCCTGTATAATTCACCTCCTGAACACTGTGGCCAAGAACTGTTTGTTCAAGGTCCATTCGTGATGTCCCTGGCTGATCCTGCTGAGGAAATCCACCAAGACATTGTCCTTTCCTGGCCAGTGAACCACTGATAGCTGCATCCCCAGGGAACAGGCCAGATTTCAGATCTTCATTGCTTCTGTACATAGCTTTGAGGATCTTGTGCCCCCCCCCGCTTGTTAATGTAGTACATGGTAGTGGTGTTGTCTGTCTTGACCTGGACTGACTGCCCCTTGCTGTGGGGAGTGAAGGACTGTAGAGTCAGGAATACTGCCCTGAGCTCTAGCAGGCTTATGTACTCCTGAGATTCCTGGGGGGACCACACCCCACTTACTGTTAGGTCACCCGGTGAGCCCCCAGCCTAGGAGGGAGACATCTGTTGTCAGAACAACTGTGGGTGACCTCTGCAGGAAGGGCACACCTTCCCTGATGTTGTGCTCTTCTTTCCTCCAGTCCAGTGCTTTTAAGAGAGACTTTGTCAAAGGCACTAGCCTTGAGAGAGGGTCTCGCTTTGGGGACCAGTGGGCCCTTAGATGGCACTGGATGTCTCTCATTTAGATCCTGGCCCTTTCCACTATTGCTATGGAGGAGGACATGTGACCTAATAGCTGGAGGAAGTGTCTTGCTGGCCTGGGCTGACCCAGAATGAAGGACTTCACCAGACTTATGAGACTCCTCATTCTTGTGGGATGAAGGCCTTCCCTCAGAAGGCACCCAATTCTGTTTCTATGAATTCCAGAAATTGGACTGGTACTGGTTCTGTGTGGTACTTTTGTGTGTTTGTGAGAAATCCAGATCCACCAAGGTATGCTGAGTGAGGAGAAGAGAGGCCTTGGTCTCCTGGTGAGATTTCCCTGTGAACTGCCAGTTGTCTAGATATGGGAAAATCAGCACTCCTTGTCTCCTGAGGTGTGCTGCCACCATGGCCAGTCACTTTTATGAATGCCTTGGGGGCTGATGAGAGTCCAAAGGGAAGGGCTGCAAACTGGTAATGACCAGTCCCTACCTCAAATCTTAAAATACTTCCTGTGACTGCACCAGACTGGAATGTGTAAGTACTGTAGGCATCTTTCAGGTCCAGAGACCCTAGCCAATCCCCTTGCTGAAGGGATGGGATCACTGCAGCCAGGGTTACCATCCTGAACTTTTCCTTTTTGAGGTTTTTGCTCAGATATCTGAGGTCCAAAATAGGTCACCACTCCCCATTTTTCTAGTAGGCGAGGCAGTATCTTGAGTAAAAGCTCTTTACTCAGTATAGCGCAGTGGGTTAAGGCTCTGAGCTGCAGACCTGAAGTCCTGGGTTTGAATCCCACAGCCACCTAGGTGCATACTGTGTGATCCTGAGCAAATCACTTAACTTCCGTATGCTCCCAGGTTGCATCTGGAAACAAGTGTAACCCCTAGGTGGCACTATCCCAAGGGCTACTACCCCAGCCTGCTTGGCTAGTTGCAGGTTGAGGGGCCTGGGTACTGAAACGGGTGCCTCCACCCAGAGGACAGGGTGGTTAGTAATGCAGCTAACCTGGATACAGCCCTCCGGGACACTGTAACCCCACTCTTTCCCTTCTAGTGGCCTAAACAATATGCAACAGACACTTTCACAGTAGCTCCTATTCAGCATACAAATCCCCACACTGTTTGCACTTACCACCAGGGCTGGTTCCACCAGTTTGACACTGGAGACCCCTTGTAAAACAAGGTTATGCACAGCAACTAACAACAGTACAGTGCTTTTGGTACAAACTAGAATCACAGTCAGATTAAATGCAAAAAGAGTTAGATCTGATTTATTCAGGGGAATTGAACAAGGGAGGGGCGTAATCAGGTTGACTGATTCTGAAACTGATCTAGTCAGGCAATTATACATGCACTTTTTAGTCCCTGCACAGTCACATGCTCTGGGTACCCAGTTGGAAGTAAGGTGGGCTAGCCTGGAACGTTGCCCGGGGTAGGCTTGCGTTGCAGCTGGTTGGGGCCCTGTGATGAAAAGAAAAGGCATGCACAACCACACACAATTTGTAATCCGGAGCCAGGAGGCTCAGTTTGTGAAAGGCAAACAACAATGCAATCAAATGGCACTTGTGATTTAGCTGATGTTGCAGGGAGCTACCCTGATTGTTACTCACGCTACCCAATACAAGACACAGGAGGGACAAAATGAAAACTGTAGGTTGACAACTGGCATGCCAGGAAAAGCAGGGCTCACACGAATCACCGAGATGTCATCCTGTTCGACATGTTGAGCAGGGGGCTGATCCCCAGGCGAGTCTCATCAATGGTGTTCTCTGAGCCTGAAGTAGCTGGCTGGGCTAGTGTGGCAAGGCCCAGGCCGGGTAAAACAATTTGAATATCAGTCCGGGAAGGCTGGATGCAGTTTCCAGCAAGCGTGGCAAAGTTAAACAGTGGGGAATCAAATTGCGACCCACTAACACATTTGCACACATTTATAGTAATGCAATCACCATACCACAAAGCAGATAGCAGTCTGACAGCAATATCAGTGTCTCTGAGCAAAACCGGGAGTTCTGTGGTGAACGGATGTCCTGACAGGCCAATCGCATACAGCAAATCGTCAGTCTTCTTCAGGTTCAAGTTTGGTCACAACTCAGTGGCTTTGTCACACTCAATTTCGGATATAATCCAGTTTCCTCAAAGGCTCCCTCTCAAGGGACAGCAGGCAGACAGGGCAAACTCAGCCTTTCTACAAATCTCCTGCACAAACTATGCAGGAGCAACTGCTCAAATCTCTTGAGATGTTCACTCTCTCAACTCCTCACACAGACTGACTCTCTGCTGCAGGCACCACCGGGACTTCCTTCTGATCCAAAAAGGGTTTGGTTGGTTGATTCATCTGTCTGTCAAAGCAAGGGCTCCCCCTCCAGGTCCATTTAGGCGCCAAAATGAAAAAAATACAATTCCTACAGAAATTCACTCCCACAAGACCCCTGGGGACAGACTCCATTTTAAGGTCCCCAGAAGGTACTGATTGGTGCAATACAGAAATGTCCATGCTGCAAAGAAAGGCAGGTTAGACAGACTATAATATCATTATTATTAGAGCAGCTAATCAGCAAACAATTACCAGTTCTAGCAGAGCTCCCTCTGCACCATTAGCGATGGCAGAATGGAGCAATATTACTGCAGCTCTGGCGGGACTTGAGCCTGGAAACACTCGGCCCCTACCCAGATTAATTATGCAATACAAAAATAATGTCTCTTATAGAGATAGGCACGGAGGCTAACAGGGCACTCACATGCAAGCACTTTTACACCTGTAAAGACACAGAACACCAGCCTGGCAGTGGGCATTTAAGCACACCCAAGGAAGACTTTTGGGAACCCCCATTTATAGGGGGGTTACACAAGCTTTGGCTTAGTGTGCTACTCCTGGTTAAACAATGTTTCCTTCTTTCTCCACTGTGATGGGGGGACTTTTTCGCTGCCTTTGCCTGCAACAACGTTTTGACCTCTAACTCCAGGAGGATCTTTTCTGTTGGAGTGGGAGGTGCAAAGGTTTTGCAAACCTGCACTCTGGGAAACCTTTTGAACTGCGGAGTAAGCCCCTGGCTCACTACTTCCAGGACCCACTTTTCTGTGGTGATGTTCTTCCATTCCTGAAAAAAAGTGAGTCAGCCTCTCCGCACTGGCAATGGATGGACCACCTGGACTGACTCATCAGGAGTTCTGCTTGGGCTGGGCTTTAGGTGCTGGGGTTGGGTCAGCACACCTGGAGCCCCTTCTACCTCTGCCTCTGAAAAAAAAAACCCTTAGCTGGGAGGAAATCATAGGTGAGAAACCTGTGGGGAAACTATCCCCTACCTCTACCTCCCCTTCTATAAGGACTACTGAAAGTGGAGGCCTTTTCCTTCTCAGTGTTGCTCTTTGGCTGGCTTTGAACTCCTCCACCTTTTTCATGTATGCTTCTCTCTTGTCACCAAATAGGGAATTTCCCTCACAGGGAAAATCCATGGCTTTTGACTGAGTATCCTGGGAGAGGTTTGTAGTCCTGAGCCAAGCAAACCTTCTCAGTGATACTGCATGGGCCATGATGACTCTGGAAGAGATGTCATTGGTATCCACTGCCACATGAAACTTGTACTTGGTAGCATCTAAGGCTGTTTCAGCAGTGTCTGCTAAGTCCTGGGCCAAATCACCCGAAGCTTTTTTAGTCATGGCCAGGATGGAGCTCCACAGAGCCTTCTGATACTGAGCAGTATAAGCCATGTAGGCCACCTACCTTAGTAGCAGGGATGCAGAGGTGTAGACTTTCTTCACAATGCTATCCAGCTACCTGGAGTCCTTGTCTTGGGGCTGGGTAGAGAGGGGAACCTTTGCCTTATCGCAGGCTACAGCCTGTACTACCCCTTCATGATCAGGATGGGAACAGAGGTACTCAGCATCTCATTTATTGAGCTGGTACTTCTTCTCATTTTTTTTGTCGATACCAGGGGTGGAGGTGGGAGTCTTTAAAAGTCTTCAGGTTGCCTACTTAAAGGGTTTATGTACTGGCAGAAGCAACCTCTTGGTCAGGGTTAACCCCATCATGTCTAAGAATTCTACTTCATTCTTATCCTCCACAGTCTCCTGGATGGAAAGGTTGAGGCCATCTGCCTCACAAAAGAGAAGTTTGAGGAGAAATCATCCTGGCCCCGGGAGGAGAGCTGAATTCTTCTTGCTCAGGAGAGCTATCGGGTTCAATATGTCCCCCTTCTTTCTCCTCTTTATCATAATAAAATTCAGCCTCCTGTTCCTCCAGAACTAGGGTGGGAACCGGAACCAGGGGAAACTGGAATGCCCATGAGTGACCCCATGGCCTGGAAGGCCTGGAGAAACTGACATGCCTTAGCCATGTACTCCATAGAGGACATTTTACTTCTGTCCACTGATGGCGCCTTCCCTTTTTCATGATGAGGGGCAGCGACATATATTTCTTTTTGTTTTTTCTTAGCAGGCACCATCTCTAATACCTGCTCCAAGGGTCTTTTATGTTTACTGGACTCAGGGTTCCCCCATTTAGGCACCCTGAACTCTGAACCATCGTTAGCAGATTTATCCTTCTGCATGCTATGAATGGATGGACTCTATTCTGTGTGTTTAGGTGACATACAGGCTGACTAGAAAGCCATTATGTCTTCCAGTTTTTTTAGCCCTCTTTTTAATAGTTTTAGGGCAAAACTTAATACAAAGCTCACAATCAGAGGAAAGGTGGTCTGGACCCAGGCACTTTAAACACAACTCATGGCAGTCCACCTTAGCCAGGAGATTAAATCACTTTATTCAGTTTTTGAAGCCTGTAGGTCCTGTTTTCTTTTTTAGCTTGTCAGACATGCCAGTCATGACAAACCCACAAAAATTCAGTTCCCAAATACTGAAAAAGCAGAGTTTGAGGTTTGGTTCCCAAAATTATGTGAACTGCGACCCAAAAAATGTTTTTGTAGAAATTTAAATGCAAATTTTAGTAAAAAGAACCAATTGCACCTTGGTTCTTGAAGACCAGGGAACCAGAAAAAATAACAGTTGAAAATTGGCTAGAAAGTCATATTTATTTAATTATTTTATTATTTTTCACAATGATATAGGCACTCAGTGCAGTTTCCCGTAGAGAAAACTGTGAGGAAAAGGATTTTGTCTGGTTCCTGGGAACCACTCAGGAACATGAAAAAAGCACTAAAAAAAATAGTGCAAAGATTTGAAAAGAAAAGACAACTACTTTAAGAAAATAAAGAACAAAATGGTAAAAACTGTGATTAATTGGAAGATAGAAGGAGAGAGCTCTTCGGGGTGACTTCTTCCTCAGGCAGAGAAATAAATCTGACGTTAGAGGGCAGAGTGAAGCGTGACTACACAGCAGAGATTTGAGTTTCATTCCATCGTTCTCTAATTTACATAAAATTCCACTCTCCAGGGCAGCTCAGACCAGCAGGTTGATTGCACTAGTAAATATAGTGAGGGATTCCTGCGGTTTGAATGGACGATTTCCGTGTTGCGAGCTGAGAATTTTAGTATCACACATTTAAGTGTGATACTAAACTGCAACACTAAAATTTGTGACACTACAGTTTTAGTGTTGCACTAATATGTATGATACTAAAATTCTATTTTTACATAGAAACATTGAAGTTGACGGCAGATGAGGACTACAAGGCCCATCCAGTCTGCCCATTTCTTTTTCTACCTTATAAATGTGCCATCGGCCTTTGCTGCGTCAATGGCCTATCTATTCATACTCATCTGTATTGCTCCTTTATGCCTATCTCATGCCTGTTTGAATCCCTGCACTGTATTTATATCGACCACTTCCTGAGGTAGGCCGTTCCATGCATCCATCACCCTTTCTGTGAAAAATATCTTCCTCACATTACCCCTTAATCGGCCTCCCTCTAATCCCATGCTGTGTCCTCTTGTCCTGCTATTTTTCTTATATTGAAACATATTAGGCTCTTTCACCTTGTTAATGCCCTTAAGGTGTTTGAATGTTCCAATCATATCACCTCTCTCCCTCCTTTGCTCTAGGGTACACATATTGAGCGCCGTTAATCTGTCTTCATATGTTTTCTGATGCAGTCCCTGCACCATTTTGGTTGCCCTTCTCTGGACTGCCTCAATTTGGTTAATGTCCTTGTGAAGGTGTGACCTCCAGTACCGCATGCAGTACTCCAGATAGGGCCTAACCAGTGTCTTGTAAAGAGGGATTATTACCTCCCTCTTCCAACTTGTGATACCCCTACTAATACACCCTAACATCCCCCTAGCCTTACCTACTGCTTTAGTGGTCTGCTTGGATGATTTCAGGTCATCAGTGATGATGATGCCCAAGTCTATTTCTTCCCTTGTGACTGCCAGCAACTCCCTCCCAGCCTATAGGTGACTTCAGGTTTTCTTCCCTATGTACATGATCTTGCACTTCTTTGCATTAAACCCCAGTTGCCATTCTTCCAACCATTTTGCTAGTTTATCCAGATCTCTTCTCATTCTGCCCACCCCATCTGGAACATCTACTCTGTTGCAGATTTTGGTGACATCTGCAAACAGACAAACCTTACCCTCCAGTCCTTCTGCAATGTCACTGATGAAATTATTGAAGAGGACTGGCCCCAGGACTAATCCCTGAGGCTCACATACCTTTACTCATAACTTACCCGTTTTACAATGTTTTAGTCCCAAATTTTGAATATACTATTTACATGACCCTACAGTACCACAGGAACAAGGATGGTGGGAATTTTCAAGTACAGGTGAAAAGGTGATTTCACAGTCACTATGCGAAACCATCTTTCAGGCGGGCTACAACACATTGTGGTGATCAAGTTCATGATGTAGGGTCAAAATAATTTTCATGTTGTACGTTTAAGTGCAACACTAAAGTACGACAATAAAATTTGCAACATTAAAATTTTCCATCAGGGGCCTGTGCTTCTGCAGCCAGAAGTGTGTGTATATGTCTTACTGTTTGCATAAGTACCTATGACTACAGAAGTGCTGGCACCATAGGAGCCTGAACTTCTGCAAACAAAACAACTTTTGTAATTGGGGTATCATGGATTTGAATCTGTAGCTGTAGGGGCCTGTGCTTCTGCAGAGAGAAGTAGTGTTGTAATTTGAGCATTGTGTATTTTTATCTGCAGCCAGAAGTCTTATTTTTATTTTTGGTTATTTAACCAGGTATAGGACACTAAGCTGAAAGCTTTTTTACAGGAGCGACCTGGGAGCACAAGGAAGTTAAGTGACTTGCTCGGGGTCACACAATATGCAAGTAGAAGCTGTGGGATTCAAACCCAGGTCTGGTCTGCTGGATGTCACCAGATTTGCAGCTCAGAGCCTTAGACCACTGCGCTATACTGCCTCCTAAACTCTACTCCTATACTGCCGTCTTGCTGTGTGCATGCCGCTGATACAAATCCATGAAGGCAGCACATCAGTGCTACTGCATTTGTGTCATCTGGAAACAGTTGCATGTTGTTGGTCTTACCTGATGATAGCTGTCAGTGGTTGCTTGTGTGGTCTTGTCCTTGGGGTGGAGTTGGAAACCCTGACACCACATTTCCCTACGGTGATCAAATAGGGGTTTAACATAGAAATGGACTTGTAACCATTACTATATAATACATTTATATGTAAGTACTAACACACAGAAGGATGGAATTATAAGGTAATACATGCACATCTGTAGAGGTGTCGAGTGCATACAAACCATTTCAGAAATAGGTATCTTCCCTTAGAACTGCCCACTAAAAAGTGTTGTTGAGATTTATAAATATATATTTGGGTTTATGTGATAATGGCAAAAGCCTAGAGACAATCGCCATAAAATTTATTTCGGCACTCTGACACCCCGGAGCACAGCAAAACAGTGCTAGGAATTTAGTTTTTTACTGATTTATGCAGGGCTGTGCCCCCGCTCCCAGTTAAGGATTCTCAGCTCCAGGGGTGCGTCGAGAGGTGTGAAAACATTAAAAGGTTTGGGCCAGGTGCAAATAAAACACACCAGCGCCTAGACCTAAACCCAGTACCCTGCCCACCAACACAGCCTACCCACCCACTCATGCCAGGGTGTCGGCTCAGCAACCTACCACAGCACCACCCTCACATACCCTCCGCCTCGCTGTGCATGCTCGCCCCCCATGCATGTTTAGTGACATCCTGTCACTATATTTGCCTACCCCCATCCGCCACCCTACCCTACCATAGCCCTGCAGCCATGCACCGGGGATTGGGTCATCATTATTGTTGGCGCCCAATCGCCAATGCTAATATCTCACACAACCGTATATTTACATATATTTTTCTTTCAGTTACTATTTTATCTCCTGTACTGCCGACCTGGCCCAATCCTAGACTGGTACTCCCACTCCCATCACCCAGCTTCTCTGGGGCTTACTTGCTACTGTTGTCAGCCATCCTCTCCCAGAGGACCCTGGGGAGCCCAGTCATCAGTGTGGGAGTTGCAGGGGACCAGGCCTTCATCCTGCCATGGTTGGGGTTTTCCTCCAGTGTTTTCCCCTGGGCCTGCAGTGCATGCAGTGACACATTGTACAATCTCTGCCTCCATGGAGATACCCCCTGGTGTCAAACAGTTGAGGCACTGTCACCCTGATCCTCTAGATGGCAGTCACCTAGCAGGACACCCCCACCCCCAAGAAAGCAGAGCTGTCCTTGGAACCCTCAATCTTCCCACTGCAGCTGGGCCCAAGTGACCTGCGTCTGTTCTCAAGCCCAGGTCACCAGTGTGGCAGGAGATGAGGTGCCCAGCACCTCAGTCCTCTACACCACTGGGCAGGTTATGTACACTTCATTATAAATAATGTGCACAGTTTCTAAAATCATCACAAATTTAGTATTTGTTTGTTTATTGGCTTAATGAGTGAACACACTAGAACAGAAGTTCCATTTGCAGGTGTGACTCACAAAAATACAAAACATACACCATATTCAATATACAATATAACAAATTCAAGACATCGTACATTTACATTTGAATAAGCCAGCTATATAAAAAGACAGTAATCCATTAAAAGTGGTGATAGTGGTTTGGATCCTTATATCAAGTGGAAGGTATTCCATATGCTTGGCCCAGCGTATGCAAAATACTTCTGACCATTTACACTTCTCATAAAAGACACTTTTAGGGCTCTGTTATCTACTCTATTTCTAGAGAAAAATCCCAGATCATGATATTGAAAATAGTTAAATAATCATAGAGGAGTGCTCGTATTTATAATCCTGGAAGAAAACCAAGCAACTATTGACCTAAAACGTAAAGGAACTGGTAGCCAGCCCATTTGTTGTACGATCACATAGTGGTACGTGGTAGAGATAAACTAAATTTGCCAATAAGCTAGAGTAAGGCTCCCTTATTCACTAATACCCCTCGATGATGTGTTGTCAGTAACCAAAGTAGCATAATTCACCACAGAAGCAAGGCATTATTTAGCAATAGCCATTCTTGTATCAGTGGTTAGAAAACAGTACAGCCTGTATAGCACATTGATTTTAGAATGGATCACAGATCTGACTTTTACAAAATGTGGTTCAAAACTTAACACAGGGTCCAAAGTGACCCCAAGGTAACAAAAACTAGAGACCTGCTCAAAACAGGACCCACCAAGGGTTGTAATACTGTGTAACAATCCATTCAGCACTAGGAAATAGTCCCTTAGCATGCTACTATTGCCCCCCCCCAAGTTAATCAAGTCTTGGTGAAGATGATGTAAAGAAACAACCCCCACTATGCAGTTTCTGCAGATTGACCCCCTGGTGTGTGTTATTTTTCCATTTCTCTGCTTTACCTCATAGCTGGAATCATCTGCACTACCCAGTTGCTGAGCATCCCTCCCCCTTCCAATTACCTGATGGTACTGATGAAACATATCAAAGTTTAATTGCAGCTGTTGTGTGCTGAGCTGGACTGCACACCCCTCCATTGTCAAAGACCTGCTCTGATCTTAGGACGCTGCGGGCAGTCAATAAGTGGTGACAGTAAACAAGGAGTGCCACTTGGACTTGTAGTTTCTCATTATCACATACTGCTGGCATTGGCATTCCAGGATTGAAATGGGCCCTGTAGTAATTTGGCGGTCTAGCTTAGGGTTCAGTGGTAGCAGCAGCGACAATGTGACATGTTTATTAACTTGATTAAGGTGATGGAAAAGGGTCTTTAGCAGTTCAGTGGTTGGGGGGGAGGGGGAGAGCAACACAATTATATCCAGCAATGGAATACAATAGTGGTGGCTCTGGGTGATGACTGAGCAACTGGATGGTTGAAATTGGGGACATGAAAAACATTTATTAAAATAATATACACCGGGGTAGTTTACTGTAGCTGAGGGGGAATATATTTTAAAAGCCTGTTGGCTTAATGCATAAATGCTGGTTTATTTTTATTTATTTTTTTTGGGGGGGGGGGTCTGTTTGATGAACAAATAACTGCTATAATGGTTTTGGCAAGTTAGGGAGCAGGCATATGAATAGTCTAATGATATCTAGGCATGAAAATCCTAACTGTGGTGTTGGGCAAAATAAAAATATGGGTATCCAAATATATCTGGCCAGAAATCAATCAATCTATCTATCTATCTATCTATCTATCTATCTATCTATCTATCTATCTATCTATCTATCTATCTCTCATCTACCTACCTTCCTTCCTTTCTTCCCTCCTTCCCTCCCTCCCTCCCTCCTTCCTTCCTCCTTCCTTCCTTCCTTCCTTTTCTCCTGACTGGGTAAGTACACTGGTTCAAATGACATTTTTCAGGAATAACCTGGGCCTAGAGAGGTAAGGAAATGAGTGGAGATAAAAGATACCCAGTTATAAACAAGCTGGGAAATACATTTTCAACACTAACTGGAAGTACAGATACAAATGTAAAAACATGTGGATACAATTTCAATAAAGTGGCACAAAAAATGAAATAAACAATTTGGTAAGAATACAATACTGGTGCTGATATAGCACAGAACTGTAAGTACAAGCAGTGCTATTTATACACTGTATGCATACCTTCAAATCATTTTAACTGTAATGGTATTGGAAAATATGTGTTGGAAAGTGTGCTATTTTTCTGTGAAAAACAGAAGTAGTGCTAATATTTAATTTAGATGATAGTCAAATGACTTGTAATCAGATAATTTTATATATGATGCTCATTTTTCACACACATCCTTGTTTTTCTCTTTTTTTGTGCAGAACCAATCTATGTTCCATTTCTCATTGTGGGCTCGATATTTATCGCCTTCATTATTCTGGGCTCCCTTGTGGCCATTTACTGTTGCACATGTTTGAGACCTAAACAGACATCCCAGCAGCCAATACGATTCTCCCTTCGAAGTTGCCAGACTGAAACTATTCCAATGATTCTGACTTCTACTAACCTCAGGGCACCATCCAGACAGTCAAGTACTGCAACCAGCTCCAGTTCTACTGGAGGTTCCATCCGCAGGTTCTCCTTTGCTAGAGCAGAACCAGGACATGGATGCTTAGCCCCATCACCTCCGCCACCATATACATCGTCTGGCTGTCTCCAATCAGGACATTCTATCCATCTGACTCAACCTTCTGGATTCCTAGTTTCACAGCAATACTTTCCTTATCCTCTCCAACCTGAACCATATATACCTGGAAAGAGCTGTACAGACTTCAGTCAGAGCTGAAACAAGACCAATACATTTCTTTGCAAGAGGAGAGGTGCAACAAAGATCCCCGTGATCGCACTGCACAGCAAAATGGTATGCCTTATGTTAATATGAACTGTACTCAAGGGCATCACATCTTGGCAATGGGCAGGCTGCCTTACCATAGCCAGTTGTTGGGTCCCCCTAGAATGTGGACTTGCCTGTTTTTGCCATCTGTCTGTCATTTATTACTGTAAAAAGAACTATGATGTCAAGTAATTACTTTGCTAGCACCAGGTGCAACAACTTCATAGCACTTTGCTATGCGTTCAGATGAATATGTGATCCAGTTCTTGCTTGGGTACTGTATGCAAGTGCTTTGGAATGTAAAGACAATAACACTGTCACATGGAGATACTCCTGGAAAGTCTGTTGTCCTTTATGCAGCAGAGTAGAAGCTCTTTTTAAATCCTTTTCTACTAAAGGTACACATACTGCTTACATTTTGTAAGCATTCACTTCAGCAAGCATTAGCACTTCATAGAAACTGAGATTATACAGTACAGTAACAATACAGAACTGCTGGTTTAATGAATTTTAAGTTCAAGAACTTGGCTGTATTTACACTCAGAACCATCAATGCAACATTTTAAAGTCTGACTTGACCCTTATGCAAAATATAGTTTATATGGGTATCTCTTCTTGTTTGTTTTACCATCGGGGCAGCATTAAAATATGTGGAACCGGTATAAATCTGTAAGGTAAACTATTTAACTGTATATAGGATAAAACATTTACTCTAGTTTACTAGCTATGGCCAGTTTTTGAATTCATCTGTCTTTTCAAAACCTGCATCGTTTTAGAGCAGATGCATTTACTAAAGGTTTTCTGTGTAACAGACTGGAAATACCAAACTTATAATTTTATTGTATACAAAAATAATGGTTATTGAAAGAATGCAGAAATGCTATAACTTAAGATGTACCTACCATGAACTGATAATACTAATTGTTTACTTAGTCACAATAAATATTCAATATGGTAATACCAGGGCATATGTGTGGCTAGTTTTTCACTGAAAAGGTTTGTTTTTGTAGAACAAGAAGAAGAATCAACATTTATATAGTGCTTTTCACACACACTGTATCCCAAATAACTTTACAGGCAATGCTAGACTGGTAGTGAAGTGACTTGAATGTGTTGTAGTGGCAGCCATTTTGCACATCAGCATCCACACACAGCCTTGGACAATTGCATGAACTGGTTTTATGGGAAGGGAATGTTGACTGGGACACCGGGAAAATCCCCTACTCTTGTGAAAAAGTGCCATGGGTTCTTTTACTTCCACCTGGGCACCCACCTGGACAGCACCAGAGATGGGTATAAGGGACCTCAGTTTAACATCGTGTCTGATGGATGGCACACCCTGATAGTACAGCACACACCCCCAGTACTGGACTTGGGGGCCAGCATTAAGGTATAAGCCTAATCCCTGTGTGGAACTAGAACCTAGGAACCTTCTGGTCTAGAGGCGGCTGTGCTACCGGCTGAGCCGCACTGACACCATTGTGTTAGTAGACTATCCAGTGCATACCAGTTTATTTTTTATAATTTTATTTTGTCCATAGCAGTTTTATTTGTTTTTGGTGCTCTTCACCGGAGGCCGTGGGTACCATTACAATAAAATAAAACAACACATCCAACTAATAATAGTTAACAATACCATCATAATAAACAATAAAAGCTCTTTAAAACCATAAATATAATAAAATATCATCTAATAACCCCCATTGGTACAAAATGCTTGAGTAAACAGGTTTTCACTAAGGCCTTTTTTAAAGGCTTCTACTGATGGGGCCTCCCTCAGAGCCCTTGGTAGTGAGTTCCAGAGTGCCAGACCTGCCACCCCGAAGGCCCTGTCCCCTGATGTTTTAAGTCTAGTTTTGGGGACAACCAGGAGGCCCTTATCAGAAGAATGGAGGGAGCGAGCAGGAAGACATGGATGTAGAAGTTCATGCAGGTAGCTTGGACCCAGCCCATGCAGGGCCTTGTATGTTAACAAACTGATCTTATAGGAGATACACCACTTAACCAGCAACCCGTGCAGTTCCCACAGAGCCAAAAAAATGTGACTTGACCTAGTAAGGCCTGTTAGCAGTCTCATAGCCACATTCTGCACTAGCTGCAGGCATTATAGCGCACCTCCACTGACCCCAAGGTAGAGGGCATTGCAGTAATCAAGATGAGATGTCACAAACATATGCACCAGTGATGGCAAGTCATCAAGGGGGATAAGGGAATGAATCCGGTTGATATCTCTAAGGCTGTAGAAACTATTCCGGATGATTGTAGACACCTGAGCCTCAAATGTCAGTGCTTCATCCAGAATCACACCCAGATTCTTCACCTTTTAGCAGTATCAAGGCTAGAGGTACTGAGACAAAGATCCAGTATTCTCTCAGACACTGCCAATCCTCCTCCCCCCTTACCCAGGTCAAACACCAGTACTCCAGTTTTGTCAGGGTTGAGTCTTGGCCAGCTCGAGGACATCCAGCCTTAGATCTCTCAGCCAAACATTTGTTCAGCACATCCACCGCTCCCCAGTCCTGGAGTGCATATGAACATACAAAATTTGCCTGCAGATAAAGGCCTAGAGGTCTATCAAGTCTGCTCGAATGTGCAGCTAGCACCCCTTATTCTGCAGCTGCCGCTCCCTTCCACCCTTCCCCTGTGCAACGGCCAGATAGAGCTTGGTATCATCTGCATAACAGTGAAACCCAACTCCATACTGCCTAATGATCATTCCCAGTTGTAGCATGTACACTGAAAACAACATGGGTGAATGGACCAATCCCTGGGGTGCCCCACAGGACAGAGCCCTCTGGCGTGATAAGAAATTGCCCATCACAACACACTGAGACCTGCCCCTAAGGAAGGACTCAAACCAGCTAATAACTTTGCAGGTGAATCCCACTTATTCCATGAGACACTCCAATAACAGCCGATAGTCAGCGGTCTCGAATGCTGAGGAGAGTTTAAGGAGAACGAGAATTGATCATTCTTCTTTATCTTCTCGTCATGACCAGATCATTGTGCATCCTGACCACAGCAGTCTCAGTGCTGAACTTTGACTGAAACCCTGACTGGAAAGGCTTACATATATCAAAGGTCTCCAAGTAAGTCTCTAGCTGCAATGCAACAATCTTCTCAATAACCTTGCCTATTAAAAGGCAGGTTAGAGACAGGCCTGTAGTTCACTAGCATATCCGCATCCAAAGTCTTTTTTTTTTAAAAGAGGCCTTACCAGTGCACTTTTCAGTTCAGCTGGGAAGACCCCCTCTAACAAGGAACATCGAATGATCCCAGCAAACACTGGACCAAACTACTCAACGCAGCCTACTAAGAGTCACGTTGGGCCAGGGTCCAGTTCAAAGTAAGCTGGTCGCAGCCCTGTAATCACCCTAACAACCTCCTCCATCATCACTGACCACCACTGTAACATCCAGTCCCTACACTGCTGGGAGATAGGTATCCAGAAGAGAAAATCCCGGCCCCAATAGAAGACATCCTGTCCAAGAAAGAAATGAAAATACTTACCATAATTTTTGATCTTCTAGGAATATCTTCACCATTTAATCACACTAATGGGTCTGTACCAAAGGCACTAGGACCCCGTGGGAAGCCAGAACTTTTCAGGCGGGCTGGCGCTGAGTCAAGCCATGTGCATGCACGGCACCAAAAGAGTAGCTCGCAGCACCAGGCTTACCTTGGCACCAGCTCTAGGCTGCCTTAGTTCCTTTTGTTACTGAGGAGGTGCAGAACAACCTAAGTAGGAGTTGTGTACTAACACTAAGGGCATACGGAGCCCTGATTACCCACACAAGAATAGTCAACATGTAAGTAGTCCAGAGTTCTCACAGTTCAGGCTTTGAACAAGGGAGAAGACCAGTAAACATACTGGAGTGAGCTCAGGGCATGGCGGGTGGGCATGTGAACAAATGGTGAAGATCAAGAATTACGGCAAGTATGTAATTTTCATATCTTCCATGAATGTATCTTCACCACTTATTCACACTAATGGGTCAGAGTACCAAGCTGAGAAGAAATCTGAGATAGGGTGGTAGGAGTGATGAGCTTGCTCAGGACTGAATGCCATTCAAGACAGCCTTCTCAGAGTGGCACACTGCCTGGGAATGAGTCCAGGGCATTGTGTGTAAGACAAATGCGCACTGTGATCCAAGTTTTAGCTTTGCAAGGTATCACCAACAGGCACAGAGCAAACCTCTGCCAGGGGCATGAAATCTGCAGTGGAAGAGTCGGTGCATACCCGACCTTTGAACGTGACCTATATCATGTCATAGCAGAAGCGCAATGGCACACCTTCCAGGCAGATGCTTTCAGCTGGAAGCAAAGGAAACCTAAGCTGTTTGCATTGTTCAAAATGCTAAATCTCTCCCGGTAAACATGAAGACCCTCCGAATATTCAGAGAATGGAGAGCAAAAGCACACCCTATAAATCTGGAAGCTGGTAAGTAAGAAGGTGGCACAGTGGCTGATTCAGATGGAACTCCCACGCCACTTAGGATGGGACTTAGGGTGTATATGTAACATGAGGTTTACTCAGCTATAACCGCAGTTATGGGGGTGTGTATGGTGTACATCCACACTGCTTTGGCCTCAGAATAAAGGAAAAGGAACCGCTGGAGGTGTGGATAGTGCAGCATATCCATGACCCTAGAAACGACCTTACCCCTGTAGAAAACAGAGTATTGTGATCTGCAAGCAAGGTATGGATTTGAGACACTCTGTAAGCAGAAGGATGACTATTAGAAGCTGTTTCAAAGAAATATCTCTAGCTCACATGTCTGCATGTTGCAAGTGACTCAAGTGGCTTGCAGGTGAGCATGTCCAACACAAGGTTGATATTCCTGGCAATGGTATGCCACCCTAACAGCGACATTTCTATGGTGACATGCATCGATATCGACTACAGCGCCATGCTGCCATGGAAGTGCCGCAGGAAGGGGGCAACCACTTCCCCCAACTTGTACCTCCTCCCCGAACTCCAACCTGGAGTTAGAATCCATTAGTTTGAGGGGTGTGGGGCCGATGGTCTAAATGTCAAAAATAATCTCGAACAGTGTGGCTCCATGCCGACTGCAACTTGCGGTCAACATGGAGGCCATTGCTGTAATGCCGGTCACAATCTTTTTTGTCGCGCGGGCATATACAACCCCCTGGCAACTACCAGTTTCTAGATATGGAACTTCTGTGCAAAGTACCCTAAAAAAACTCTTAAAAGAGGTAAATGAGCAGGGTAGAAGGAAGGGATACCTGGTAGGGAGATCTAGGATACAATGGACCTTGACTGTGGATGCTGTAACCAGCATCAGGAAGGTCCAGACAGTACTCCATAAACTTGACCGGTGGGCACTGAAAGAGTCCATATGGGTTGCAGAGCATCATATGGAAAGCCTTTTCTACTAGGCTGCGAAAGTCATGCTAGTGGAAGGTCACAGGCAGCTGAAGAATTTCAGAACCTTCTGAGATGCCCTCTATGCATTCACTTCCATCTCCTCAGGAGCCAGGCCTGAGATGAAGGGAGTGCTTGTCAGGATGGACTAGGAGACCTTCAGCCAATTTTCCAATCTGAGAAGAAGGGTCCTCTAACAGCTAATTGGAAGTCTGTTGAACAAATGAAAGCATATTCGCTGAGGTCAGAAGGGTGCGATCAAAATGATCATGCCCTGTGAACCTGCAGCTCAGCAGTACCCTCTGCACAGTGTTTGGGGGATGCATGCATAAGATTGCTGTAGGATTCCAAACACCTCCTGACATAAACAAATGCCATGCTCTGGGTTTCTGGAGCAGAAACAGGACCGTTTGGCATTGAGTGAGCATTCAAAGCAGTTCACACCTGGGGAGTCCCACTAACAATAGTGAGCTCACAGAGTCACACATAAAGATGTACCTGTGACCGGCTAAGCTCGTCTGGCACAGTATTCCAGAGTCCTGGAGACAGAAGGCCTGGAAAACAACTCTTTGCTAAAAATCCTGTTCTTATACTATGAAAACCTCCCAGCAGAGGGGATAAGAGTGTGCTCTTCATTTGTTTTGCTATGCAACACGTCCAGGACTGCCAGTTGTCTGGAGAGGACCATTTTGTAGCTAAAGAGATCCAGTCAGGCACAGGAGCCACAAGACATTGCTCCCACAAGAAGAGGAGGGGATTCACAATTGGACTTCAAAGTAGAAATGTTCAGAGGCCTGATAGAGGGTTACCCACCTCAACAGGGAGGCTTCTGATAGAGTGCCATCCTAGGACCCAATTAGGAAGGGAAAAAAATGGAGGAGAATGATCTCCACTGACCAACAAATGAAAGGTCAATCTAGAGACTTGACCACCTACCGAACAGCTAGATTGCCCTACTCAGCAGGGACAAGAGAAAGTGTTCTGATCTAGGTACAGGAGCATTGATATTGTGCCCTCTGAGAGGAAGGCAGGCTGAGCTTCCATCACAGCCAGAGAGCCCATTAACGGCTGTAGCCATAAAGGTCAAATCAGAGATATGTAGCTCCAGCAGGGGCAAAAGGAAAGTACTAAGCAGAACTCCTGTGTTTCTCCTCCTCTTTTTTTTTTCCTTAACACAGGGATTAAGTGAGCACCACAGAGACAGAGATAAGGGAAAAAAGTCCCTAGGAGCTAGAAAAATGCAGAAGAGGTAAGATCTGAGGCACAGCAAAAGAGCCAGTGTCCAAAGAGACCAGGCCAGGTGTCATATCTGTGCTCTAGAGGATGAAGTTTGTAACAGACTCAGGGGCTCTAAAACTTCCTTGGGATGGGGCATAGAGAGGGTCCCTAAGCCAAAAACTTCCAGCAAGGACCAGGTGCCATACAGGACATAGAACACAGCACCAGAACGCCACCTGGCGTGGTGTTAGACTGTGAGAAATAGCTCCAGATACCATGGCAAAATGGTAGTGGACCCCTCGCCAGGGAGCACTGGGTCCAGATTTGGCACCAAACACAGTACCAAACATGGTACTGCACCAGAGTCAGCACTTGCCAGCAACATGACACCAGAGCCAGAAACAGCATCAGACCCAGTGCCATACACCAAAGACAGCACCAGACACAGCAGAAGACACAGAACCAGGAACAACCTAGACATAAGGACGGTGTTGGGATCAGAGCTGCAAGGGGCAACACCAGAAGGATAGAATTGCCTGAAAAAACCCTGGTGCCTAACAGTGTCACCGTCATTGCCAGAGATGGCACTGGGAGAAGCTGAACCTGGCACCAGAATCCTCAGCACTGGGACTCCCAGCACTGACCCGGCGATGGTGCAGCAATGACCTGGGACTGGAGCTAGTACCAGAACAATACCAGGCCAAGCCAAAGAGAGAATCTGGTACCAAGATGGCACCAACAGGAGTCAGTCCTGTGACAGAACTGGCGCTAGGACAGCACCATGACAGGCTTCAAAGTCTGACCACAAACCAGACACCAGCACCAGAAGTAGTACCAGTGACCCCACCAGTACCAAAGAGAGCAGAGCAGTACCTGGCCAGTCCTATGAAGATGCACAAGGTAGGGGTGCAGCTAGCAGAGCAGGAGTTGGCAACATGGTCACCGGTAAGGGGAGAAGGCCATTATTGGAGCCAAATGTTCTACCTGGCTCAGGTCCTTGTCCATGACTCAATGCCACCAACTGAAAGAGGTCAGGGACTGGGACACGCACAATGACTTCCCAGCCTGATGCAACACCCTCTACTCCAAAGACCTGCCCAGGGAGACAGCCCACTGAGGACTCCACCAAGGGACAGGGAGGGGACCACAGGCCCATGGTGACACAGATGGCGCTGAAGGACCCCAGCTCCAGGATCCAGAGACTCGCAGAAGACATCCCGAAGGCGACCTTGAGTGGTACTGTTTCTTACTTCCCCCAAAAGGCAAGAGTAAGAACTCAAGGCAGAGCAGTGCCAAGAACCTGACTGGGATTGGGAACCAGCCCGCTCTTTCATATTCCAGAGCACTGTCCTTTCCCCTGAGCACAGGCCCGCCCATGGTCAAAAACCCTTCCTTCACAGGAAAATGGACTGGACATAGCCCTGTTGCCGATGTAGCCTGCCTGAAGATTTCTTTCCATGATCTTGTGGAGATGTCTGTCCATAGGGTCGGTAAGACTGAGAGGAAACTGAAAAAAAATGTTTACATAAAATTACTAAACTGAAAAATAACAAATTGTAATTTAATTTGACTAAAAACTGAGAGAACTGAAATGGCTGTCATATAGACATGAAGTTCTGATTCCCGAAGGGTGAGCAACATAGTCACTGAAGTGCACTCAACAGTGGGGACAAAAAGGAACTGAGGTGGCTGAAGGCTGGTGCCAAAGTAAGCCTGATGCTGCAAGCTTCTCTTTCGGCACCGAGCATGCACATGGCTTGACCCGGCACCAGCCCTCCTGAAAAGTTCTGGCTCACTGCGGTGTCCTAGTGCCTCCAGCACAGACCCATTAGTGTGAATAAATGATGAAGATACATTCCTGGAAGATTGTGTAAAATCCTCACATTTCGCAGATGACGCAACTTTCACATGCTCCAGACATGCCAGATCTAGTACCTGTCTACTGCTTGAAAAATCTGAACTGGTTGTTTCTTCCTGGCTGCAATCTCTCTGGACAGAAATTCTTCCTTCTTACAAGAGATTGCCCTTTGATACACACCATAGTGAGTATTCAAAGCCAGTTTGTCCTCCTGGGCCCTGGACCTCCTCTAACACTGTTCTAACCTCTGTCCCATAGCCTTCATCACCCTCAGCTCACAATCAAACCACAACGAGCCAATGCATTAAAGCAGAGGATGAACACAGACTGGAGCTGTCAGGTTGAAGGTTGCCCTGATGGCCTTATTAAAAGCCACCACTGCTTCCTCCATACCCTCAGCACAGGCCATCCTCATACCCGAGGTGTCCATTACTGCCAGGAGTCCCTCAGGGCTTAGTCCTCTCAAAGGGCAGTACTTGACTACCTCCACAGTGGGTGGACTTCAGAGGGGTACCCTGAACTCAAAATTGATGGCACAGTGATCCAGCCAACTGATGGACTCAATCCTTAGGTTCTCCACCTCAAGCCACATATGGAACACCAAGTCCAACGCGTGCCTGTGTTGGTGAATTCCAGCAGCAACTACTTGTGCCAGGCCTAGAGCTAACATGCTCTGAAAGAACTCCTGCCTAAAATCTGAGAGCTCGTCATCAACCCAGACATTGAAATCACCCAGGATAATCCACCTCGGTGACTCAAACAACCAGTCAGTGACAAACTCCACAATCTCCCACAGAAAGTCCCCCTCATATTTATTTATTTGCTATTGTTAACCGAGTAAGCACACTAGACAGCCAAGTGCCTATTTTCAGGTGCGACCCAGGAGATTACAAGGTACAAAACTTGGTAGGTACATGAACATGAGGCAAAATAGAAGTGGAGGTTTACATTACACAGAGTTAGCACATCTGGGACTTTACAAGCATCAGATTTCATCAGGCAAATAGTAGTGAAGAGTTAATATAAAGTAATCAGAACACAGCGACACTGTAAGACAACAACACTATAAACAGGGATTACAGTACAGTATTAAACATTGCATTCAGTAGGAAGAAGTGCAGTGTGAGTTCAACGCTCCAGGCAGTAAGTTGTGAGTTTAGCAGTTGGAATAAGGGGGAGTCATAGCAGGAATAGAGTGGGAAAGTACAAGAGAAAAAAGTGCACAGTTCTAGTGCTCCCCCTGTTAGCCAGTGGGCTTGAAATGCCCATTTTCATAGATGCTATGAGAGCAGGAGGAGTATGAGCATAGATATGCTCTGCCCCAGTCATTATGTTTTGGTAGCAACTCAGTTTGCCCCATCTTAGGCAGAGAGAGTTTGTCTGGTGCAGAGACAAGTGGCAGCCATTCTGAGAAAACCCCAAAGGGAGGCTTTAAAGCTCTGGTGCGAGGGAGAGGAGCAGGTGCTAGTTGGCAGTGAGTTCCAAACCCTGGGCGCATACACTGCGAAGGTTCGGTCCCCCATTTGTGTGCATGTTTTTAGTACCAGGAGGGCATGGGAGCCACTGGATCACAGGTTGTAGGAGGGTGTAGCAGGAGCAAGGGTCTCAGCAAGGATTTGAGGGGTGGCAGTTCTGACAATATTGTCAATGAAGTTGCCCACAACATAGGAGTGGTGAGTTTCTGGTGGGAGCCACTCAAGCCAGGTGTAAAGCTCACAGCAGTGAGTGAGGCTTGGGGCTGTGAGCGCAAAACGGCATATGTTGTTGTATACTGAGTCCCACTTTACTAGACTAGTTTTTGCAATGTGGGCAAAGGAGATTAGTCCATAGCAGAGCACTAGTAGGAGGACTCCCCTGGCTAGAGCAAGACGGGCAGCTGGAGCAAGACAGATTTTTGCTCTGTAAGGCTGACCCAGTTTGCAGTTTGAGGCCTTGCATGTATTTCGGATGTGCTGGTTCATATCCAGCTGTGGATCAAGAGTCACCCCCAGGTATTTGACTGAGCCTGCAACAGTCAGTGGTGACCCATCTGCCCCAGAGATCCGGAGTGAATCTGGGGTGGCTTTTAGCTTGGCAGCTGAGCCAAATAGCATGGCCTGCATCTTCTGTAGGTTAATAACCAGTTTGTGGTCCCTTAACCAAGTTTGGATGTGGTCGAAATCCAAATTTAGCTTGATATTAATGGTGGCGATGTGCTGGGATTTGGCCATGATGACTAGGTTGTCTGCATACAGTACTGAGGACCCTTGAGCTGGAGCCAAGGGAAGCTCATTTATGAAGAGAGAGAACAAGAGAGGCCCCAGGACAGAGCCCTGGGGGACTCTGCAGTTTACCTGGGCAGGCTCAGACAGGACCTTGTTGAAATTTGTCTACTGATGCCTGCCCATGAAGTAATTACTGATCCATGCAAGAGCTTGGGAGGAGAAGCCAAGTGACAGGAGAGAGGAGCACAGTAATGTGTGGTCAACCTGATTGAAGGCTTTTTGAAAGATCAACAAAGATGGCCCCTGTCAGTTCACCACGGTCCGCAGCAGACCTGACCTCCGAGGTGACAACTGCTAGGGCCGTGGAGATGCTATGCCCCTTTCTAAAACCATGTTGGGCAGGGGAGAGAAGGTTGTGGGTCTGTATGTGTTGAGTGACCTGAGAGGCAACAACCTTTTCCAGGAGCTTGCTAATCGCTGATACGATTGCTATGGGATGGTAGTTCTTGAGGTCTTTTGTGTCCCCTTGCTTGGGTACAGGTATCACCTTGGCCATCTTCCAGATATCCGGGGACTATGCCTGAGGTAAGCGATGTGTTGATGACATGGGCTATGGACTGGGCTAGTATTGATGCCCCTAGCTTCAGCAGCTTAGGCTTGAGGCAGTCATGCCCAGCTCTACTGTATGGGGATAGACCTGCCAGGAGCTTCTTGGCCTCCATGTCAGTTTTTGCCTTGAGGTAGAAGGGCCATAGGGGGGTTGTCCCTCTGGGTGAGGAGGCCCAGCCAGCAGGGTAGTGCGGCAGTGTGGGTAGAGCAGGCAGGTCTGTGAACTGGACGTTGAAGGCATTGGCAAAGTGAGGGGGTTGTTGCAGTTTACCTCATCAATGAGCATGTCAGTGATCTGCACTCGTGTGGTCCCACCCACCACATTCTTTATGCTCTGCCAGAAAGTCCTCAGCTTTTTGGCTGAGGAGAGCAGGATGGACTGATAGTATTCACTTTTTGCTGAATGAATGGCTCTCTTGCAAGAGTTCCTCAGCTGCCTGTAATTCTGGAGATTTGCGCTGGATAGAGAGCCCTTATACCTCACCCAGCATTTATCCCTTTGCCTCATGAGAGTGCACAGGCCACCATGGAGCCATTTGGTTGCAGTGCCCCTCACTCTCCTTCTTGTGAGGGGGGCATGCCTGTCCTGAAGTGGGGTGAACACTTTTAAGAAGTTGTCAAGGGCCATTGAGGGGTCATTGGTGGCCATGACCTGAGACCAGTCAGAGTGCCTCAGGTCTTCAAGGACATCTACATCTCCAGTGTTAAGTTTGGAGTAATCTTTCATTTGAATCACCTTGTGTGGGATTTTGGGAGGGGCATTGCCCCAGACGCAGAAGGTAGAATGATCTGATATAGCATCAGGTAGGACTCCCCAGGAGTTAATTTTCTCCGTTCTGTTACTTAGTACCCAGTCGATAACAGAGCCCTTGTTGCCTCTGAGAGAGGGCCTAGTGGGTTCAGAGATGAGCTGACTTAGGGCCAGTCCAGCCAGTAGTGGCTCATGTTGCTGGGCACTACGACCTGCCCAGTTAAGGTTGAAGTCCCCCAGGACTAGTAACTCACTCGAGCCAACCTTTGGGCTGAGACAGTCAAGGATGTAGGAGAGCCCGGACACACCACCCTTGGGAGGGTTGTAGGCACATATCACATGCACCTTTTTGGTGTTCCCTAGTAGGAGGAGGATGTGTAGGAACTCACAGAGCTGTGATGCAGATTGTGAGTGTCCTATGACTAAGATGTTTAAGTGCATCTTATAATAGATGAGCACTCCGCCCCCCTTGCTCTGGGGCCTATCCAGCCTAATAAGGTTGTAGCCAGGAAGGTCACAAGCAGAGTTGGATATGTGTGGCTTAAGCCATGTCTCAGTGATCCCCATGATGTCTGGATTGTAGTAGGCCACCCAAGCTGTTAGCTTGGTAAGGTTTGGTAGAAGGCTACGTATGTTTAAGTGCACGAGCCTCAAGCTTTTGGCTGATAGCTAGGAGGAGGGTGGATTCAGGGAAGGTTTAGTGTTCATTGAGCCCATCATTTGAGTAGTGGCCACAGCCAGCCCGTGCCGCCCAGGACAGTATCTCAGTGGGGGCATCCAGTCAGACCACTGGGGGGGGTAGTCCTTGGTAGTCAGGTGAGATACTAATATCTTGGTTGCCCCTCAGAAAGTTTAGATACCACTTTGGAGTAATGGTACTGTCACAGACTCTGGTGGACAGGGTACAAGGTTCAAGACCCTGGCTGAGTAGTTGGGAGTAGAACCTGGCTGAGAGCAGGGATCCAGGTTCTAGGTGACTTGAGCGGGCAAGGTTTGGGCCAGAAAACATGGTTGAAATAGCGACTCCTAGTGGACACTAGGGTTAGTGGCAGGGTGGGGTGTGGGTCAGGCGATAGGGCAGGGGTTAGTGAGTAGGGCTATCCAGATGGCTGGGCAAGGATAAGGCATGGGCAGAGACAGAGGCGGGAGTGGGGAGAGAATAGCCTAATCAGGTAGAGAGGTTACAGGAGGTAGGAGGGGATTCAGGTGGGGAGACTGCATTGGATTGGTAGAGGGTCCATCTAGTGGCTGGCAGGTATAACCTGCAAATGGAGAAGTGGAAACTTAGTAAAAACTGCCAACAGGATATGATGTCACTAGGCAGTGCCTATAAAGGAAATGCCAAGCCAAGGTGGGTGGGGCAGTCGATGTGCTGCGTCGACGGGCTAACTCCCCTCTCAAGGGGTGCTGCTGATGGAGGTACTTTATTACCTCTAGGCTCCTGCTCGAGGAGATCGCTCCAGGAGGGAGCTTAGGAGGGGAATCCATTCAGCTAGGGGGGTCGGCAGACTGGTGCAGGCCTCCGGGCATCTGCTACCCCTCCCCCCCGCAATCCTTCCTCGGGCAGTGCATCACAGGAAAGCCAGCAGATACTGCTGCCTCCAAAACTGGACCAGCACCGTCACCTAACCAGGTCACTGTAAAGCATGCCAGGTTGACTGAGGAACAAGAGACAATGTCCACAATAATAGCTGTCTGGTTCCTCACCTACCTGGCATTACAAATCAGTGCCTGAAGAGGATGAGTAGTGGCAGCCAGCCCATCAGCTGCCTGTCCTCTTGGTCTGGTGGATACCCGGGGGACAAGGACTAAACACCTACCACTCTTCTTCAATCAAAAAAGAGAAGGTAACAGAAAATACTTAACATTCCCCATTAGAAGAATAAAATTACTGTGCACTAGATTTCACAGAGTAGTTGATAACTTTGGTAATACAGTAATCCTGTTCCGTAACTGTTTTACTACAAACTGCTTTAGAACAGGTGAGGAACATAAGATTTATACATCCTAAACTACAGCCATCATATTCTTACGTTCACCAAGCATACCTGCATATTGAACATTGGTTTGACACATCTGTAATTTCCATCAATGTGAGGAAAAGGAAAGTTAGTCTGAAACTGTGGGAGAATTCAAGAATGCATGGGACAGACATAAGGCAATTCTTGTGGGGGGTAGGAAGAAATAGGCTGTTGGTTGACTAGGATCTGCGGCCTATCCTGTAGGTAGGGAAATGGGCAGACTAGGTGGGCCAAGCAGTCCCTTATCTGCCGTCAAAGTCTATGTTAGTCACCATTTTAACGCTTTATCTTCTACAGTGTCTCTCCACAGAGCCACTTGCTTTGGTCTTAGGACCAGAGGAGCTTGGATTCTGTGGAAGCCAGAACCTTTTGAAGCTGTCAGCACCCATGTATAGTGCTGGTGCATACATCATCATGCACCCACACAACATGAAGGTGCCCACGGCCTCAAGCACTTAAGTTTCTTTTTCCAGAGAGGAGAAAGACAGATAGCTAGACAGTGGTGAAGACTACAGATATAACCACAAGGGAAGTAGAAAAATGGGAAAAACTATCATAGTGAAGGAAAAAATAATAGGAGTCTGTGACCAATTTATGGGGACGAAGGTTTGAAAGTGGTTTTTATATGAATAAATGGTGCTTAAAAAGATAGGCTTGGGGGACCCTCTCAAAAATTTGGGCAATTGCTGCTAGGTGGCCAAATTCGAGATGGCTGCCAAAAATCTCTAAAATGGCTTATCTCACCTCATAGTTGTATAAAGCTGTATTTGGTGACTAAATGGGTTTTTTCAGGGTAAAGGAATTCATTTCTTATAATAAAAATGTTCTTTCTTGAAGTCAAAGACACCATGACAACATGTTCTCAAATTTCCTTAATAATGGATGCTTAATTCCAAGCTCCCCAACCCCCAAAACTTGAAATTTGTGTTTCTAAACTTAAATATACAATGCACGTCATTTTTCAGTGTCAGAAAAATAGCCTACTTTTATTTTTACAAAATCTGGTTTTGCAGTTAGTAACATTTTTAATTGAAAAGTTCTAGTTTGGTAACATTAGTTGGCTTGTACAATTATCTACTATCCATAATGTTCGAAGCCTTATTGCTGTCATAGCATTCTCTAATTAATGTTTTAAGTGCTGTCTTCATTTGAGCATGCCCAAAATTTCCTACTCATCTTCTTCTTCCATGTTATTCTCAGAGTCATTATCAGAATCATAGTCTGTATCAGATTCTGCATCACATTCTGCATCATCTTTTCCAGCTCTTGAGACATTCTCTTGTGCTACAATGTACAAAACAATGGGCAGACTGGATGGGCCTTGTGGTCCTTATCTGCTGTCAATGTCTATGTTTCTATGTATCAGAGAGGTTGACATTTCCCTTCAATCAGAGTCCAGCCATGATCCAGTGGTGATGGTGGAGCATCAGGCTTGTCATAGTTGAGCAGGATGTACACCTGGTAGTTAACTTACTGGGCAGACTAGGTGGGCCAAGCAGTCCTTATCTGCCGTCAAAGTCTATGTTTCACCTTCAGAGCATGTGAATCATGATCAGGAGGTATTCTCTGGGCTGACTTTCTCTTCATTTTGTCCCACTTTAATGCCCGAGCCTCAGTGACTTGCTGATACCATCTCGATAGACAAACTTGATAGTGAACTTGGCCATGTTGTCCAGAATATTTGGTGTCACTGGGAGACTCTTTCCAACTCCTGACAGCAACCTATGTGCTGCTTCAGGTTTCAGTGCACTTTGAAAGACTGACTTCTTTCCATATTCAAAGAACCCTGAGACTGCATCTGCTCCCGTGTGTATATGAAGAGGTACAATGACTCGAGCAACTTCTTTTGAACACAGTGCCTTGCAGTCAAATATGTCCTTCTTCCTCGTTAAGCCGAGAACACCGTCAACCTAGTGTGATCCATATGCAGCTAGGACTACTACATCAGGATCTTTTGCATGAAGTACAACAACATCCTTTACTCCATTCTTCCTCAGTTGTGAGTATATATACAGAAGTATCATGTCTGCTTCTATGTGGTGACACTGGAATTCTTTAATTTGCACATGTTTATCCTAAGAGGACAAATCCCAACAGTTGCTCCTCAAAGAATATAGAAATTGGATGGCTAGATGTTGATGTGCAAACAATATATATATATATATATATATACAGTATATGTGTGTGTGTGTATACTGTGTATCTATATATATATATATATATTATATATAATTCTACACATACTGCATCCTTCCTGTGTATCATGTGCATGTTGTCCTACGTTCATGCTCACTGTCTTTGATGCTGATTTCCAAGTCATATGGATAATTCACAAAGACGATCTCAGAAGCTTTGGGGTGTTGAGCCAGGACAAGTGCAAATACCTTATGAGCATAATCTGCCCATGTGAAGTCAGTCTCATCATGCTTTTCTCTATCCTCTGCAGAAGAAGTGGCAAGCCTCCAAATGAATCCCATGTCTACCAGAGCAGTGTGGCTACTGATGGAGTGTAGTGGAACCAGGTTCAACTTTTCAACTACTTAGATTTTTGCACTTTGACCATAGTTCCAATAGGATTGAATATTGAGAGACATTCCTTTGTCACACGATGTTCCATTACTTGTGACAAGTCAAATTTCTCCTTGCACTTTTGAGCAAGAGAGAGATTACTTCTGCCATGGCATTGTTTTCCATTAAACTGGTCCTAGTTACAATGGTTTTTGTTCCATCTTTGATAATAGGTTGTCTACTGAAGTTGTACCTTGAGTTTCTGTGAACTGTTGTATCAAATGATTTCTTAGTTGAAGACATCCATTCCTGAAGGAATTTGTTGACTAGTAATTCACTATCCTCATGTGCTGTTCCAAAGTCCTGGACAAGTTTTTCTGATGCAATCATTCCAGATTAGAGAGTCCTCAAAGTAGGCTTTAAAGGGTCAAAAGGATCACAGTCAAATTCTATGATGCAGCTATCGAGATCCTGTATTACCTGTTTATCTGCTCTGAGCTGGGTGGCTGAATTCTCACTGTGGCATTGAGAGGTTGTCTTCATGTTTGCAATGGCATGCAGATACTAGACTCTTAACTTTATTTATAAAGTTCGCATTTCGAGTGTGAGTTAGCATCTTCTCGTTCTTCAAACTTCTCATCCAACTGGCTTTTATCTTTGAGCCCTTGTTCATTGTCATATCTATCCATAGATCCAGTGGCAAGCAAGAGTAGGGGTTCCCTGTCATTGTGCAAATAAACCATCATGCATGTGCTTGACTTTCTCCTCAGGCAGACAGCTAATCTCTAACCAGAACTCAATGAGCCATCTTCCATACTTGCCATTGTCATATACTTGCAGCCATGGCAACATTAATCTGAGTGATGCCTTGAATGCCATCCAATCCAGAGTTCTTAATGCATGTACAGTATATTCATCCTCAGTATTTCAGTCATGTGCATGAAACTGAGCCAATACTTTGCCATTGAACTATCAGTATTTTCAACCCTTTCCAATGCTTTCACAACAAATGAAGATAACTCTTGATCAGCCTCTAGTTCACCACAGATCATCTTGGGCTCTTCTCATGTGATGTGGAGGGGTGTCTTAGTTTTTCCAGCTTTTCTTGTAGCTCTGGAGACAATAGTAGACCATCACTAAGTCATTTTTGAACTATTCTGTGAGCCACTACCTCGTACATCAGTTGAAGACATCTGATGCTTCTTTTATAATGTTTTCCATGCAGTGCTTTGTCAACTGAACCCTCTGTAATCACACTGGCTGCAACAAGAATGTCAGATAAACCAGATCCTCTGAATTGCTTGTTGATTTCTGATATGAAAGAATACCGCGCATGGAATAGACCTAGAAATGGAAGAATGAGTTCAAACTTTGTAGGATTCTTATTTTTCAACGGAACAATCAGAGCACAGACTAGCTGGTCTCCAACCAGCTACATGAAAGGCATCAATTTCATTTTCGCTACAGTGACTATGCAACACATCACCTCATGTACTACTGACTTGTGGGGGTAGCTTGTGCAATGTGAGGTAATAGAATGCCTTGCTCTTTGTAGCCAACTTTTGGATATTGGCTTGAAACCCAGCAAATGCTCCAATCTTCTGGTTTTCTGCTAGAACCTCTTTCCCATTGCTATCAAGATGAGCCAAAGAATGGACCATTTCTCAAATCTTTTGGTCCTGAGCACTTTGTGGTGAGATATCAACTTCAACTCGAACTGATGGTAGGACACGTTTGACTGTCATGTAAGGTTGAACTCTGTGTTGTTCTGCACTGATAGTTTTCATATCAAGATGTTTTGCCCCGGCTAGTTTAGGACAATTCTCAGTAGAAACCTTAGTAGCAACATCCTGTGGTTGAACAAACATCACGTTTGTGTGGTGAGTTGTATCTGCTCTGGTCAATGTGTCATCTTGAAAGTCATCATTGTCTAGAATGGCAGGTCCAGGAAAATCGATGGCAAGCTCTTTAGGACAGCTGTCATTCTTCTCAAGTGCAGACTTGGCCCATGTAGCATACAGATTAAGAACATCCTAGTAGCTTATTCCGAGTGATAATTTCTTCGTCATGTCTATAATCTCACGACTTCTATACAGGCCATGGATTGTCATTGATAACTTGTTCTTTAAGGAAGTGTGTTTCCCCGTGATGAATGACAATACAGTGATGACAAGGCTGCACTCTCTGGATCCTGGCAGGCATCACTGAAGTCACTGTCTGCAGGGTACTTTAGCCAGGTGAGAAACTTTCATAACTCAGGATTAGGTTCCTCAGTGTTCTCAAGCTCATCAATATATGGAGGTCAGCACATGCCTGTATCACATGATAACTTATCTTTCAAGTGCCTGGCAATGGTATTCAGTAATTGTTTGTTGCTCACTCCCCACGAGTAGATTACTGCTTCCACATAATTACCACTTGAAGATGTGTCATACACTATGGTACTGTACTCTCGTTTTTGTGGAAACGATCATGAAATCTGATCCTGTTTGCAAACTCCTTTTGAATCATCTGCTTAATTGTGCTTGATTTTGTACTTGTATCATAACCAAAATTCCTCAACAGGTTAATGTAGTCCATCAGTAGTCCTTGTAATGTTCTTGGCTCATTCATATCCAATACAACTGTCTGTACATGTTTGAAGAACATTTTTTGAACATCTGCAAGACAAACCTGTTGTAAGTGGAGATCTGAATTAATGTTCTTGTCCTGGTGGTATACTGGAGAGACATATTTTTTTCAACAGGAGCGATGATGCCAAATCTCAGCAGCAAAAGGATCTGTTGTACAATCAATTACATCTAAGATATGGTCATGCATTGTAGTATCTTCTAGGTACACTGTGTGAGCCTTGAACGTGTGCCATGCATCCATTTGTTGGATAAGACACCACTTGTCTTGGCCAGGATGATTTTTTGTCTTCTGACATCATGTACCAGATGCAGAGAACCTTGTCCTGTAGAGGACCACTCTGTGAAAGTCTAACAGAAGGGCCAGGAGCATTTTCAGGGAAACTGTCACACTCATTGGTATATGAGGATTTCTTTCATCTGCTGTTTCTTTTACCTAGTTTTGACTTGCTGAAGCGCCCTTTCACTCGTGAATCCAGTCTTACACAATTTGTGAAAAAGCATGCCAGTTGGATCATCATTCCAGTTTACTTTCTCAAAAACACATATTTATGTAACCCCCTCCATTCCAGTGCTAGACTCTTCAGTTTGTTTCATGAATCAATTGGATAGTCACTTTTGTCTTCATCACACTCTTTATCACATAATATACACAGTTCGTTAATCATCTCAACTCGACTCCTCTTGTTTCCTCTCTACTGTTGTACTGTTTCTATCAAGGGTGTCAACATCTTTCCAATCACAGAACTTCACTTGGACACACCTGCAAAGAGACAAAACACACATAACATACATACATGCATGCATATATATATATATATAAATTTGGCTTCAAGAAAGAACATTTTATTATAAGAAATTAATTCCTTGATCCTCAAAACCCCATTTAGACACCAAATACAGCTTTATACAACAACTATGAACTGAGATATGCCGTCTTAGAAATTTTTGGAATCCATCTTGAATTTGACCACGTAGCGGCAATTGTCCAAATTTTGGAGAGGTTCCCCCAAACCCATCTTTTTTAGCACCATTTATTCATATAAAAACCACTTCAAACCTTTGTCCCCGTAAATTGGTCACAGACTCCTATTATTTTTCCTTTACTATCAGGGAGGGTAAACAAAAACAGAGAGTGAAATCATAGGGTATAACATAAAAAGTAGGCCTAACCTAAAATAAACAGGATAAAAAATATAAACATACAGTATCTGCCTGTCTGTCTAGCTATCATAGGTGCATGATACTGTCTCTATTGTTAGGGCTGTGATAGCATTTCTACATTAAAATGCTAGTTTTTGCAATTTACTACTGTAGATGTCCTGGGACAGAATAGTACAGAAATTGGTGTACTTTGTGTCTGTGCCACTATCACAAGATTCTGCAGCTTTCATGATGGTCAGTTAGGTGGTTGGAAAGTACTAGAAGATTAAAAATACAGAAAAATATGACACTTTTGTCTCATCTGTAGCACAAAAACTGCTGAGAGTTCAAACCTAAAACTTTTAGATTAGAGTTTGTCCGAAGGATGAGCCTTTGCTAGGTGCCACTCTTCAGTAATTTGTAGATTTGAAACTTAAAATAAAAAAGTTTAGTGGTTCATGCATGTACAGTCTATTTTTTGAGTCTATACATAGCTGGATTTTTTGTAGAACTGATGAAGGTAAGTTTTGCCAGGCTTTGACGCAAGTTGCATCAGTTTCATGATGATTCCCACCATTTGCATTAACTCACAGCAGTCACACAAATGATGGGGATGACTGTCACCCCCCCCCCCGAAAATCCTTTGGAGGGAGTTGAATAAGACCTCTTATGTAGTCAGGAGGAGGGGGCCTGATGTGCCCATATTTCAAATGTGAGGTCATTAGGGTGTAAAATCACAATGTTATGGCAATTTAAAATCGCAGTTGGAAAATGCACTAAGTTGGCACCTATGTGCATTGCATCTTTCTGGGGACTTTTTTTCACAAAAAGTGAAAAACTAAGTACTCATAAAGGCACATTCATATGTGTGTCAACTTGATGCATTTTCTACCATCAATTTTTAAACTGCCATAATTTTAAACAATACTCCACAACAGGGTGTGGGTTATGCTAGGATTTGCCATGCCTGGTGTGTTGTTTGGTCATGAGGCCGCAGGCCGAGTGAGCAAAACACACCAGGCATGGGTAAATCCTAGCATCACCCACACCCTTGAATGGTGTATTGTGATTATACAATGGTCCCTTTTATTTTTGTAAGAAAAAAATAGAAAGTGTGCCTTTTTTATTTTCAATTATTTTTATGATATTTATTGCTCGGCCAGATAAAATAGTTTCATGTTGCTACGGAGGTGGAGCAGAGGTCACAGGGCATGTTGGTAGGGAGATGAAGCTGAGGTGGGAGGGTTTCCAGCAACTTTTTTTTTTTTTTTTTTAGTTTTTTCTGTGTTTTTTTTTTTAGTTTTATACCCTCTCCCCAAGCAGGTTTATGTTGAGGGGAAATAGATCTCTGTGTTTAAGAGGAAGAGATACCTTTTTTGCCTCACATCCATTTTTCGGTCTGCGAAAAAAACTCCTTCAAGAAAGCACCACTCTGCAGATGTTTGCTTGTGGAATCCAACACACTCAGAACAGGTAAGTGCCATGTTTTTTCTTTTGTATGGGTCTTTGTTTAATTGAGTACACTCAACAAGTTTCCTCCCTCTGGAAAAATAAAATGAAACAAGAAATATCAAGCAGTGCTGAGAATGGCTGTCCCATGCATCGAATAAGAGAGTGTGCGCTACGCATGTAGTGAATCTCTCATCAGAGTGTTTTGACAGAAAGAGACTGAGCAAGCCAGAGATCCAGTGAGGGGCCAACACTGGCAACTAGTGCGGTTCTGTAGCACCCGCATGCTGCTTTAGTCACTTGTTAAGTCTCAGGCCCGATCCAACTCGGCTGCATCCGCTCACTCAGAACAGCAGCTCCAGGATCGAAGCAGAGGGTGCAGGGTGGGGATTGAGCACAGGTACAGCTGCATCACTGGCTCACAAAATGCAGTTACAGGGCATGTAGTACAGTAGCAAGTAAACAGCTGAATATTTTGGAGCAGTGCACAGAAAGATATAGCTATCAACTCTGTGTAAGCAACAGGATGATTCATTTTCTCACATCTTCTAGTTCTCAGAGTTTCCCTGTTTTGTGCTTGTTTACTTTTAAGGGTGGATACTGTGCACTCATCCCAAACTCCTGTGAGGCAACCGGCGCCAGTTTTGTTCAGTGTGTATGAATGTATTAATTACAATTTTCTGACAATAGCAGCTGGAATTCAGGGTTTGTGTCTGTCTGTTTATAGTTTTTAGAGCATGGTCAGCACTGTGAACTGTGGAGTTCTGTGGGTGAGCCTCTCGCCATCCGTCGTCATCTTTGCCAGTCCTGGTTTTGGCATGGTCAGAGTGATTTCAGAGGGGGGGGGTAACTGATGTGGCTGACTGGTGGCTGGCACCTTTTCTTATTGGGTCATACTAGAATTTACAATGGCTAGAAGGTGCCAGCCAGCCAATCAGAAGCCTGTATTTCTTAAGCCACTGTATAATGGTCATTATGAACTGGACATCATAAATACGGGAAGCTGATTGGCCAAGAGGTTTTTGAAGCCATGATATCGGACTACATCATCACGGTTTCAGAAAACCTCCGGCCACCAGCCTCCTCACTGACCGTGCAGTCTTCTTCATCTCCAGCAGTCCGCAGCGAGTCAGCCTTCCAGTCAGTCGCTATTTAAAAAAAAAATGAACTCCCACCAGCTGCGCACACAACAGAATTCAGCACAATGGAAACCACTGGGAGCAATACTTTCAAAAGCAACATATCCAGCAGCATGCGAGTGGCAGCAATGGATGAATAATTATTTTTTCTCTGAAAAGGACAAACAACAGACCCGCGCATTGTAGTCATTCTCACACAAACCGCAGCTCCCCCACAAAAAGAAAGCTACATCCCAGCCACATAGAAAAAACTGCCAGTTTTGCCCCAGACATTCCTAACCATTCTAATAGTAGTTCTTACAATAACAGTCCCAAATGAATCGCATCAAGACTCTACCTTTTTCTCGTTCATTCATCATTAGCTCGCCTCTCCAACTTGTCGCTCAGCTTACCAGTCCTCATCATCCAATTCCCAGAACAAAAATAATAAAAATAAAGTGCACTGTGAATGGAGAACACTTTAAAAAAGAAAACTGCAATGGTAAGGAGCGGGTCACCCAGTCACAAGAGCTCCACTTCCTCTACCACGGCTAACAGCGCCACCTGCTGCCCAGAGCCCTTCAGGAACTATTTTATTTAAAGGTATTCCTCCAACACCCCCAAAACACATTTTTAAAATGTTTCTATTTTTTTTTTACTTAAAAAAATATCAAAACCACTTCATAATAGCAATAATGCATTCCAGGGTGTGGTATATCATGGGATATCATCACTTCTCGGGTCGCAGGATGCACTCGGCCTGCGGCCTCATGCCCAACCACCCGAGGCATGACGATATCCCATGATATACCACACCCTGTCATGCATTATTGCTTAATTATACAATGGCAAGAAAAAATCTTGGTCTCTGATTGGTCAGTCTAGGTCCGGACCCATGGTGTTATCCCAGCATAACACCACTGGTCTAGTCTCAGCTCTATGAGCCTCCTGACTGATTGCACTGGATTTGTTGGACCTTTACATTGTTATCTTCTATTAAGAAACAAAAATATTTTTTCACACTAACTAAAACATCTTTAAAATGATTTGTTCTTATTCTTTATAAGAACGAGCCATTGTATAATAGGAAAAATGCAATCCAGGGTGTGTATCGTGCTGGGATAATGCCATGCCTGGGACATTGGACTCACTTGGCCTGCAGCCTCATGCCCAACCCCCCAGGCATGGTATTATCCCAGCATGACACACACCCTGTCATGCATCATTCCTTTATTTTACAACTTGGTGTGAAAAATGCAAGATGCACGAATAGGCAGGCTTGCATAAAAAGATCAAAGTGAAAATGTTGCAAGATAAGTGAAAAACACCAACTTAGTGAAAACATGCAGATTTAAGTGAAAACAATTTCAATTACCTGTAATTCTTGATCTTCCAGAAGATCTTCACCGTCGATTCCCACTACTGGGTCTGAGCCGGAGGTGCCAGGACCCAGTAGGAGCCAAAACTTTTCAGAGGGCTTGTGATGCAGTAGGCACTGTGTGCACATTGCCACGTGACAAGGCATGCACCCGCTGGTATACAGCGACACCAGCTCCCAACCACCTCAGTACCTTTTGTACAGTGGAGGTGAGCAGCATAACTTAATAAGTACAGTAACCTATGCACTTCACCTAAGGGCATAAAATAGCCCTGGTGGCTCATGTAAGAAGGGCCACCAAATCCAGTAACACAGTGCTTTCACAATCCAAATCAAGCATAAAGGGGTGAAGGCCTACACAACAGTACTGGAATGAGTGCAAGGATGGTGGGCGGGCATGTGACTCAATGGTGAAGATATTCTTGAAGATCAAGAATTACAGTAAGTACATAATTTTAGAATCTTCCAAGACTCAATCTTCACCATTGATTCACACTAGTGGGTCAGAGTACCAAGCTCAGAAAAGGTAACCTGGACTAGGGCGACTGGAGCTGAGGGCTCACTCAGGGTAGTAATCCATTCAGAATTGTCCTGCCAGAGGTGGTATACTGCCTGACATGGACATCTAGGACATACAGCTTGGTAAATGTGTGCACTGTACTCCCAAGTTGCATCTGTGCAAATTTCTCCAGTAGGCATTGAGTGTATCTCTGCCAGGGATGTGCCAACTACTCAGGTAGAGTGGGCATGTACATTGTCCTCCAATTTCACCAGAGACATAGCATAGCAGTGGCAAGGGCAATTCACAATCCAGGTAGAAATGCATTTTAGGCCCGGTTTACACTATAGCACAGTTAGGAGAAACGGTTTAAAAACAAATTAAGCCTTACCATGCTATGGGGCTCGCACTGTCCATTCCGTTTTTTAAATCATGTCACATCAATCATGCTGTGCAGTTCAGATGGTCAGAAGTGTTCTGGGTCTGTGTAGCATGGTGCAGTAGCGTGTTTCACCTGAACTGCTTAGACAACATGGATCCACCTAACACGGACTAACCAGAGATACTGTTCACAGTGTAAGTTATCTGATTTCCTTACTCAAACGTTTTAATGAACCATGCTACAGCCTAGGTTCGATCAGGGTTTTAGCATGGTTCGTTAAAATGTGTCCCAAAGTGAAATAGATATGGACGGGAAAGGTGCTGGCATGGATCTGAAATGGTTCAATGCCCCAGAACCGTTTCAGACTGCCCAGTGTGAACAGAGCCTAATTGTTAACAGGCTATCCCTCCCAATTCAGATCAAAGGAGACAAAGAGCTGTCTGAAATGTCTGACATCTTGGTTCTTTCAAGATAAAACCTAAGGGCTCTTTTAACATCCAGTCAGTGGAGAGTTCTCTCTCCCTCACTTGGGAAGTTAGAAAAGTAGGTAGGCAGGACTAGGACCTGATTAAGTTGGAACTCCGACACCACTTTAGGTAGTAACTTGGGGCATGTATTGAGAACTACCTTATCCTTATGGAACACAGCATATGGAGGATCTGTGACCAAAGCATGGATTTCAGGTACTGTGCATGCAGAGATGATAGCCACCAGAAATGCTGCTTTCCAAGTTAGAAACTTCAAGTCATACATCACAATAGGCTCAAAGGGCTTGAAGATGAGCATATCCAGCAGAAGGCTGCTATCCAAGGAAGCTACTACCTTTCCTGATGGGAGGACATGTATGTAGAATGCCCTTGAGGAACCTCTTAAGCAGTGGTAACTGTGTCAGGTAAAGGGTACCAATGGGCTTGTGTTATGCAGAAACAGCACAAAGGTGGACCTTTACTGTGGAATACTGCAGGCCAGCTTCAGAAAGGTCCATTAAGTACTCCAGAACCTTGTTGGGTGGACACTGAAAGGGGTCCATATGGATGCTGAAGCACCAGATGGAAAATCTTTTGTGTATATCTTCCTAGTGGAAGACTTACAAGTAGCCAAAAGTATTTCTGAGATACTATATACATATTCACTTCTATCTTTTCAGGAGCCAGGACTGAAGGTGAAGGGAGCACAGGTTGGGATGGATCAGATGACCATGTCAATAAGTCTGTCCTGAGTGGCAGAAGCCTCGGTTCGCTGACTGAAAGTCTGTTCAACAAAAAAAACATATCTGCAGAGGTCAGCAGGGGGCACTAGAATTATCTTGCCCCATGCACCTCCAACTTGAACAACACTCTCTAAATAAGAGGGCTTAGAGGGAATACATATAGAAATAGATTTTGCCATGACAGTCTGAATGCATCCTGACAGAAAACGCTATGTCCTGGATTTCTGGAGCAGAACAGAAGCAGTTTGGTGTTGAGTGGATTTATGCCATAGTCCATAAACCAAAATATTCATCCAAGACATCCCAACAGGTTATGGGGATGTCAGAGACAGACATGTTGGCACCACTATCTGAAGAAGACTGGTATTGGGTTCTCCCATTGAGAGAGATAGAGGAGAAGGAGGCACCAATATCATTCCCACACAAAATGAAGCCAATGGCCATGAGGCAGAGTGGCAAAACCCAGACTGGGACTTGTGTCCTTGCAGCATTTCTTGTGCGAGGATGAGGTCCAGCAGTCCTAGGAATCTTAAGCCATGTGTAGGCAGGGCCAGGATCGTTACTTTTTATGACTCAGGGAAAACTGCTTATAATTCTAGGAGTGAGGCTGTCGGTATCCAAACACTCATCCAAAAGGAGTGGTGGTCCAAAACAGACTGGTTGTTTTTAGAAACCCTACCTGACATAATGGTTGGTGAATGAACTGGTCATTGAACAAGCTAGGGCTGAGAGAAATATGTGATGAAAACTGTGGTGTCAAGAATAGTTAAATAACATATTCTGTGCCAAGAAAAAAATCAAACTTACTGTAAAAATAAACACGAATTAGAAATTAAGAGGCTTATGTGGGCAAAACCCCAAGTTTTGTTGGTCCCCTGTCTAGGCATACTCTCACGGGCAGGAAAAAGAAAACTGAGGCAGTTGGGGCCGGCACCACTTTTTATGCTGCCAGTGTGCATGGCACAATACTCTGTGCCATGGCACCATACTCTGTGCCATAGCAATGCATGAGGTGCATGCCAGTCCCAAAAGGTTTAATTCTCATGGAGTCTTAATGCCTCCAGCCCAAAGACCAAAGAGCGGGACTTTATGGAGTACACTGATTCTTGAAAGCTCTACATTAATGTACAAGTTATGGTTTCTGCTTAAAGTGACAAAAGAAGGGAAATGCAATGTTAGGATTTTTTGAACCCTAACTCTGCCCACCACCCCCCCATGAACCCCACCAAACTAAATGACGAAGCACTATCCAGATTTCAAACATAGCTTTTAACATTATAACTAAATAACATAGTACAAGGAATACAGTTACATCCCGTGACAAACACTGCACTTGCTGCTTCGGGAGTGCCTCATGAAGTCTGCTAGAGGTCTGTGGCAATGATACAGCTGCTTTGTGAGTGGCCCCCAGGACCACTCACAAAGTCATCTGCTATAGGTCTGGTGCAGTTTGTGTCCATGTAGCTGCTTCATGAAGTCTGCTACAGGTCTGAGGCAATGTGGTAATGATGTAGGTGCTTTATCTGGGCTGTGACAGTTGGACTTCCGGACTGATACCTGTTGGGTCAGGTTGTGGAGATGAGAGCTGAGACTGCCTAGGCTTCTTGGAGGATTGTTTGGTGCTGGATCGGTCTCAGGGCTGGACTGGTGCAGATGGTCATGAGTCACTGTGGCTAGTGTGGCCAGGATCCTTGACAAGTTAACATTAATGGGGAATAGGGGTGCTTAGATTCTGTGGAATTCCTTCAGTCAGTACCTAAACATTTTTTTTAATAATTTCCGATTCTGACTCCAATTCTGTTCCACATTCATTGATGGCAATTAGGAATGAATTGGAGGTGGGATCAGACATTCCAGTTTTGTATCAGACTCTGCTTCTATCTAAAGGGAACATAAAAAATCCCTCCCACTTATCTTAATCCACGGCTGTGCTAGAGTCCCTGCTGGAGGCTCAGGCAGCTGTGGTGGTCTGGACTCTGGTATCTTCTTAGCTGCCAAACTAGACTGGCGTGTCCTGCCTGCAGTGCCTACTCCACAGGCATCCATGTTGTCCCAACAACCTTCTCTCTTCTCCTACACTCGGCCGCTAGTATATACCCCCTAGTACCACGGGTCAACAAGTCCCAACTCCAGTCCACTTTTTTTTTTTTTCTATTTATTATTTTTCCACCCAAGCTGCTTGCCACCCGGTACTTTCGGCCCGGTCACGGGCCACGGACTTCCACTCCTCAAATCAGCCACAGGCCCTCCAATACCCCATGGCTTACCCACCACGGCGGGGCTGTGGCACTCCCCCTACAGGCAGCAGTCTTCGGGATAGGTCGGAGGGCTGGCCTGAGGAGCTAATTGAAGCTGTGGTGGGCTTCATTGAAGGCGGCTGGCAGCTGTCTGTTTTTCCATTTTCTGGGGGAGGCGGGGTCATGCAATGATGCCTGGCGTCCGCCCCGCCTCCTGTATGTGCTAGTGCCGGTGGCTGTATGACTCCTGACCTCCACCAGGGGTCATCGATGCTCCGGGCACTTCCCCACCCTCACCCCAGAGAAGGAGAGCAGTCCTTGGGATGCTCTATCCTTCTTCCCCGACCGGCTCTTCAGCGACCCTGGTCCGTTCCTGAACCTGGGTCGCTGGCGTCACATGCAGAAATCCAACCACTGAACCAACGGGCTGGCCTCCAGTCCACTTCTATCCCCTGGCCTCCTTGTACTGAGTATGGCACTAGTGATTTCCCTCCCATCAAGTGTCCCACTGACTCCCACCCTGACCCCCAATGCCACGGGTGACACTGTAGCACGTTTAACAACTTAGACAGTAGGCAATGGTATCAATGCTAGCACATACTTGCAGCAACCGTCTGATAAAATGCAGCAAGCCTGATTAGGACACCTGTTCTTTTTCTGGTTCTCCCTGCCCAACCCCAGCCCAAGCCACCTCCCAGAAGCCCCTGGTTGTGCCTGAGTGACCTGGGAGATGGCCAACCAAAACAAAGCCCTAAGGTTTAGCAGCCAATACCAGATACCATATGGGTTTGGTAGTGGCCACTAATCCCAGTGCTTTGTTTTGACCAGCAACCTCTTAGGTCACTCAAGCACAGCTGGGAGCTTCTAGAAGGTGGTTTTGGTTGGGGTCAGGCAGGGAGAACTGAAGAAAGAACAGGGGTTCTAATCTGACTCATTGCATTTTACCAGATGGTCACTGCAAGCAAATAGCAAACTAGCAGCCAAGTTCTAAATGCATGCTAGTATTAATGCCATCACTTGCTGCCTAAGTGTTATTGCCACAGTGCCACCAGCAGCACATTAATGGTTGGGGACTTGGCAGGGTGGAAGCTGGTGAGACATGGGACAGGAGGGACTCCAGTCAGTACTAGTACAGGCTGGGGGGACTACGAGTCAGACTCGAGCCAGGGAGACTATTCTATGAAGTTGAACCAGGGTGTGTATGTTTGTGTGTGGGGGGGGTAGCAGCACAGTTGACTCAACAGAAGGCTGTTGTGACTTGAATCATAATGAGAACAATATGGATGCCTGCCAACTTGTACCTAACTCACCCTGACCCAGCCACCTGCACCTGCAGCAGTAAGGTAAGTGGAGGGAGAGGGCTTTTCTCAGTTGTACTAGAGGAATTAGGATGTGGAATAGGAACTGGATTCTGAGTCTGCATTTGTTAAGTGGTTTCTGGAATGCAAATGATTTTGGTCTGAATACTAGAATTCTGAATTCTGAAAAAAGCTCAGAATCCGATGAATCTGATTCTGTGATTCCAAGCATTCCTAATGGGGAAGAAAAAAATTACTTACCATAGTAATATTGTTTCTTCCAAGTGATCCCTCATTATGCTTACTATTGCAGTTAGCCTTGTTGGTGAAGCTGCCCCAGAGAACGTGGAATATATGTAAATTGTGGAACTTGGAACATTGTTCAAACCTCTGCCTCGAGGTGGTGCTGTGCTCTGCAGCCTAACGGCAGATTTATTTCAAATCCAGCAGATTAAAAGCCACAAATTTTAATAACCTATTCTAGATACCACAAAAGCAAAATGCAAGCAAAGCCAATAAAAGATTGGCCACCTAGGCCAACTGTGACAGACTAAAAGGAAAAAACCATAAGAACTGGTTGCGAATGAACAGCAAGTAATGCTCAAGCAGGAAATATTAACAGGAAAACAGATTCTTGTAGAACCTTTTCCAGATTCTGGAAGGGGAGGCAGGGTGAGAGGTTTGAGCATAATGAGGGATCCCTTGGAAGAAACAATATTACTATGGAAGTGTTTTCTTCAAACACCAGGAATCCCTCATTATGCTTACTATTGCAGACTATGAAGCAGTATCTTGGGGGCTGGGTACAGAACCTATTTGGGGAAAAGATTCAGCAAGACAGCAGTGCCGAATCTGGCATCTCTTCTGGACTGCACATCCAGGCAATAGTGTTCTGTAACATGGAACCTTTGTAAACAAGCTTTAAGCTCAAAGGTGGGTCTGTTCATGAAAAGGGGTTACCGAAGTGTGACATGAGGGTCAAATTTTCAAATGACTTCTAGATTACGTTGTGATGCATTTCAAGATATTATGACCCAAATATGAAAAAAGTAACATATTGGGAGATAAAAGCCTCACAGGTTCCTGAGATTAAAAAAAAGTGTATTGTGGTGAGAGTAACAAGTGACACCACACACCATGGTGAATGTAACACCTAATGCAAGACATTTATTTTAGTAGTAAAAGCTTTAATAAACATATGTAATGAGCTATATTAAAACAAAAGAAACAAATATTTACAAGAATTACATTGATTGCAAATTTGATGTTTTGCACCATGTACTGTGGTGAATTTAACAAGTGACACCACAGTTATATTTCACTTACTAAAACGGTACTAAACATGACTAACAACTAACATACTACTGCTACTGACTGACATACTACTATAAAACATGAAAACATTTGACAATTACATTACTGGCAAATGTAATGCTTAACACCACATAACGTGATGAATGTAATGAGTGACATCACACATTTGTTTTAATTTTAAAAAGTTTACTGAACATGCCTCATGGCTAACATGCTACAACTAATAACTGACACAGTGCTACAAAACCTGGAGAAATTTGACAATAATAGCAGTACTGGCAGGTGTGATGTTTGACACCACATACCATGGTGAATGTAACAAGTGACACCAAACATTTATTTCAGTGAAAAAAAGTTTAATGAACATGCCTAATGGCTAACATGCTACTACTGATGACTGACATAGTACTACAAAACCTGGAGAAATTTGACAATAATAATGTTACTAACAGGTGTGATGTTTGACTCCACAAACCATGGTGAATGGAACAAGTGACACCACACTTATGTTTGACTTACTAAAACTGTACTAAACTTGCCTAACAACTAACATACTACTACTGATTGACATACTGCTATAAATCATGAAAAAATTCAACAATTACATTTCTGGCAAGTGTGATGCTTAACACCACATAAAAGCCGGCCCGTCATTTATGGCGGTTAGATTCCGCTTGTAGCGCGGCGACCGGTTCGGAAATGGACCGGATCGTCCGAGAGCGGCCGGGAAGTAGGATTGAGCATCTGATGGGCAGCTCTCCACTCTGGGGAGGTGTGGGAAGTGATCAGTGCGGTTGGGACCCCTGGTGGAGACCAGGGGTTCCACGCAACTGACACTCAAGCGTGAATGGGCGGGCGGGCCGGCGTCTGTGCGACCCGCCTCCAGGAGAAAACGGAAAAAGATGGAGGAGCTGCCCGCGTCACCGGATGAAGCTTGCTGCGGCTTCAATATGCCTTCAGGCGGGCCCCAACCTAATTACAGTGCCCATGGCGCATGGAGGTGGGCCCCACCGTGGGAGTAAGCCACGGTATCGGGGCAGCGCCATTTGAAGGCAGAAGCCGGCGGCCCGTGACCGGGCAGAAGGACAAGACGGCGGGTGGCTCCAGGAGGAGGAAAAAGTTAAATATAAAAAAAAAAAAAAAATTAACACCACATAACATGGTGAATGTAACAAGTGACACCACACATTTGTGTCATTTTTAAAAAGTTTACTGAACATGCCTCCTGGCTAACATGCTACTACTAATAACTGCATAGTGCTACCAAGCCTGGAGAAATTTGATGATAATAAGAGTACTGGCAGGTGTTATGTTTGACACCGCATATTGTGGTGAATATAATGAGTGACACCACAATGAAAATCTATTTTAACCCCCATCCCACATACACAGTATAATCCCTTTTGCAACTGATGCCCAGCACTTTCCCTAGACATGCAGTTGTCATCAGAATTTGCTCTCTGTAAATTTGCCCCACAATCAGTGAATGATGGTAACCAAAGCCTAACTGTGGTGAATGTAACTGCAGTCCTCATTGTTGCATGCAGTGCTCATCTTCATGGAATGTAGCCCTACAAAATGGAGGAGCCACATGCAAACAGTGGGTTTCAAATCACAACTCAGCTCCTCCCTCTATGGCTGCTGCTTGGTTCTGAGGGGCAGGTGATGACTTTGCAACTTTGATGGGTAAACATTGGGCCTGACGTGACTCCAAGTAGAGCGAAGGTCAAAGGTTCCTCTCCCTTCTCAGGGATCAGGCAGTAACACAGTCAATTATCACAAGGAGTCAAACTGGGAGAGCAACCAGAAAATCATTTAAAGTGCTAATTGCACAATTAAAGATTTGCGGGTCTTGCGGGTGAATGTAACATGCTGTGACACCAACTGCTACATTCATCACACTAAATACAAAGCTGCAAAATTAAAAATGGAGCATCACAATGGGCTAAAGAGTACAGATAATAAAAAACACAACTCTAAATGAATAATCATATTTACTTTATTAACGGAAAACAGTAAATAAAGCTTGTGAAACAATTAGTGAAACGTGTTTTTGTATGTCACTTTTTTTGGGTAAAAAAGGCAGCAAAATGGAGTGGGACACCCCATCAAAAAAATATGGATACCCTAGAATTCTAAAAATATATTATTTATCTGCAGATATATTCAGCTTTCGGATTTAGTCAAAAACATATGGCTGACAGTTCTTGATTTTTAAAAATGTGCTATGCACTGTATGGTGGGCATTGGTAACCCTTTTTCATGAACAGACCCAGGTGTTAATCCAAGGTGCAAATAAATAAATAACATAAAGGTGTGTACAGTTCTCCAGGTAGCTGCTTTACAGATTTTCAGCAAGTGGACATCCCTTGCAGCAGCCACAGTGCAGCAGTGCCACGAGTGGAGTGTGCACTGGGGTCTTGAGGTGGCAGCTTGTCAGCTTCAGAATAACAACTGGATACAGGAGACTATCCAGCATGCAACGGTCCTCGTGGAAGTTGGTCTACCCTTTCCCACTTCTCCATATGTGAGAAACAGCTGAGAGTGGGAAGATCTGAGGTCCTTAGTACATTCCAAATAGTAACTACTGTAAGTGACCTTTTGGCATCCAGGCTGTGCAGCTTCAGCTCACCAGAACTGGATTTCTCTGTGAAAAACACTGAGAGGGTGATGGATTGGTTCAGATGAACTGGGACACCACTTCAGGGAGGAATTTTCTGTTAGTCCTAAGGACTACCTTTTCCCTGTGGAATATAATGCAATTAGGGTCAGTGCAAAGAGCTTGCAGCTCACACACCTTCCCACTGAAGTTATGGCAACTAGAAAGACTGCCTTCCGGGTGATATACTTCATGTCTGCAGCAGCCATAGGCTAAAACGGAGGTTCCATGAACGTAGCTATGCACTGGTTAAAATCACAGGGAGGGACTGGTTCCCTGACTGGGGGATACAGAAGCATCAACCCTTTAAAAAAATTCTTGAAAATGGGGTGGGAAGCCACCATTTCCTTATTGCCTGCTGATACATAGGCAGAAATAGCTGTTAAGTACACCTTAAGGGTTGAAGGTCTAAGACCTAAACTCTGAAAATGCACCAAGTAGTCTAATAGTAGGGACAGGTCTGCCTGTAGGGGGTTGAGCTGCCTAGGAGCACACCACACAGAAAACCTTTTCCATTTGGAAGCATATTTTTTCCTGGTGGCAGGTTTCCTGGAGTCCCTGAGGACCTTAAGGACCTCCTCTGATAACTGGAAGTCAGAGTATTCTATCTCCTCAAGAACCATGCCTTGAGGCGTAGTGATGTGAGGCCTGGAAAGGTCACTCTGCCCTGAGACATGGTCAGTAGATTGTATCTCAGTGGAAGACAAATGGGCTGCTTGGAGGGAAGAGCCAACATCAGTAAGTACCAGGGCTATCTGGCCCAGTCTAGATCTATTAGTATCATGGTTGCAGGCTGGCTCATCAACTTCAAGAGGACTCACATTATTTATTTTATTTATTTCAATTTTGGTAACCGGGTAGACCCACTGAGCCCCAAAGGTCCCTTTTTCAGGGGTGACCCAGAATTAGTTACATAGAATAAACATTTAGCGGAAACATTGCATTGAAGTTACAAAGAAGCATTTCCATACAGATGCAATTCACATCAGGAATACATAAACACAGCCGGCCTGTCAGCGCAGCGGTTGGATTTCCGCTTTCGACACCGGCAACCCACGTTTGGGAATGGACCCGGATCACTGGAGGGTCAGCTGGGGGGGCGAAGCATGAAGCATCCTGTGGACTGCTCTCCCTCTCCAGGGGGAGGGTGGGAAGTCCATCTGGCCCTCAATGGACCCCTGGTGGAGAGCCAGAAACTTTAACAACTACGATGCCTAGCAAAGCCAGGAGTGGGGCGGACGCAGGATGTCATTGCATGTCCCCACCCCCAGAAAACCAAGAAAAATGGAGTAGCTGCTGGCCACCCTAGATGACACCCGCCACGGCTTCAGTTAGCCCCCCCAGGCCGGCCCTCCAACCTATCCCAATATCAGCAGTGATGGCCAGGGTGCCGCAGCCCCACCCCAGGAGGTAATCCGGGGGGGTATTGGAGGGTCGCGGCCATTGTGGGGGGTGGAAGTCTGTGGTCCATGACCGGGCAGAGGTTCCGGGTGACTGGCGGAAGGAGATAAAGATAAAATTTACTTTTTTTTTTTAACATTTAAAAAAAAGGAATACATAAACATGGATACACGATGCTTAATATGATCACTGTAATCATTCACAATAGGACTAGTCTCCAGTCCTGGTCGAAGTCAGTATACAACAGTGGCAGACAATGCATTAGTAGAGGAGATGGAGGGAAGGCATACAGGAACCTCCTCGACCAGTCCAGGATGGCACGGGTTCATAATGTCGCAAGACATTATGCTGCATGGCAAAATTGTGCTGCCAATACAGCGTGATTTCTGCCATGTGGCAGAACTCTTTTTTTTGAGGGGGGCTCTGCACCCTGAACCCCCCCCAATAAAGATTTTCAACTCCGTGGAGGGGGGTTTAACTCGGACAGCATACAAAGTTGAAAAACAAAAATAAAGTTACTGGGACTGGGAACCAAACCCGATGCCAGACACAGCGCCTGGGTTCCTTGCTGCAGTGGCTCAGTCCATTGAGCCACAGCAGCTGCTCAGTGGAACCCCATCCCAGAAGAGGTCTTATCCTCTGCCTGGGATGTTTTGAGTGGTGCAATACTGTGTACAGCAGTATTCATGGTATTGCACCACTCACTGTAAACTACAGTGCTGTGCAGGTTTAGCCATAATGTCATACGCTATTAAGCTTGCGACATTATGAGCCGGTAGGGTCCAGGCCCAGGGCATCCATGGGGACTGTGCCCACTGCTGGGGGCCTGCAACAGAAGAGAGGTAGCTTGCAATTGTCTTTCGAAGTGAACTGGTCTATTTCTGGTGTACCCCATCTCCGAAAGATTGTGGATAACAGCTGTTTATTCAAAGACCATTTGTGATGATCTTGGCTTATCCTGTGTAGAGAATCTGCCAAGACATTGTCCTTTCCTAGAAGATGGATGGCTGACAGCTGTACCTCTGGTCAGTAGGCCATCTTCCAGAGCTTCATAGCTTCTGTGCATAGTTTTAAGAACCTTGTTTCCACCTGTTTGTTGATGTAATACATGGTAGTGGTATCTGTCCTTTTATGGACGGACCAACCCTTTACTTGGAGGGCAAAGGACTGAAGGGTGAGAAAGACCACCCTTAGCTCAAGGAGGTTTATGTGCTCCCTGGGCTCTTGAGGAGACCACACTCCACTTACTGTGAGGTCACCCAGATAGGCTCCCCAACCCAGAATGGAGGCATCTGTTGTCAGAACAACTGTTGAAGCCTGTAGTTGAAAGAGAACTCCTTCCCTAAGATTGCCCTTTTTCTTCCACCACTCCATGGTTTGCAGGAAAGTTTTTGTCACAGGTACTAGCCTTGATAGAGGGTGTCACTTTACACCAATGGGCCCTTAAGTGATACTGTATGTCCCTCATTTGAAATCTGGCCCTTGGTACCACAGCTGTGGTGGAGGCCATATGCCCTAAAAGCTGAAGAAAATGTCTTGCTGGCCTGGGCTGGCCAAGGCAGAAGGAGTTTGTTAAGTTCAGAAGGCTTTCCATTCATTTTTGAGGCAGAAAGGTCTTGTCCTAGAGGGCATCCAGCTCTGCTCATATAAAGTCCAAGACCTGCACCAGTTCTGTCTGGGATGTTTGGACATTTATTAGAAATTCTAACCTCTCCTAATTGTTTCAGACCAACTGGAGAGAGTCCCTGACTTGCTGATGTGATTTTCCTTCGATTAGCCAGTCATCCAGATAAGGCAAAAGCATCACCCACTGTCTTCTGAGATGTGCTGCCACCACAGCCAAGCACTTTGTGAACACCCTGGGGGCAGATTAGAGACTGAAGGGTTGCAAACTGGTAATGACCAGAGGACAGTGTGAACCTTAGGTACTTTCTGTGACTGGTCCTGAATGGGATGTGAAAATATGCATCCTTCAGGTCCAGGGTACCCAGCCAGTCTCCCTGTTGCAGGGATAGGATCACTGTAGACAGGGTGATCATCTTGACCTTGTCTTTTCTCAGGTGTTTGCTCAGAAATCTGAGATCTAAAATGGGTTGCCACTCCCCGTTCTTTTTGCATGTGAGAAAGTACCTTGAGTAAAGGCCTTTTCCCCACTGGGAAGGAGAAACTCATTTTGCTGCATTTGCCTGCAACAGCTTTTTGACCTCCAATTCCAGAAGAATTCTTTCTGCTGGGGTAGAAGGAGGAAAGCATCTCTGGACCTGCAGACTTGGAAAGCTGTTGAACCACAGGGTGTGGCCATGACTCACTACTTCCAGGACCCACTTGTCTGTGGTGATGTTTTTTTCATTCCTGAAAAAAGTGAGCCAGTCTTCCTCCCACTGGCAATGGGTGGGTGACCTGGACAACCACATCAGGGATTCTGTTTGGGCTGAGCCCAAGGCCCCGAAGCCTGGTCAGCCCACTTGGAAGCTCTTCTGCCCCTGCCTCTAAAGTAGCCTCTCTTCTGAGAGCAGTCGTAGGGCATGGGGGTGGGAAAAAATTACGTGGGTAGTAACCCCTACCTCTACCTCCCCTTCCCTGAGGACTGAAGGAAGTAGAGGCCTTTTCTTTCTCAGAGTTGCTTTTGTAGGTGGTCTTGTACTCTTCCACCTTTTTTTTTTTTTTTTTATTGAAATTGCAGTTTCTCTACTCCCTTATGTCCTTATGTCAGGCCCTTTGGGGCTGCCAAGGAGTCATCCTCCTGCCTCCCGCTCTACTTTCACCTACCTGCAGGTCCCCATGGAGCTTCAGTTTACCCCACAAGTGGGGACACTACACTGCGAGCTTCTAACTTTTCATCGGTCTGGAGGTGGCAGAGTGAGCGGGGGCACATCAGAGGCACGCTCCAGGCAGCCCGACTTCCCGGTGCTGGCAGGCGGTTTCCTCATTTTTCTCCCCGTACACAGTGCGGCCCCGACGTCAAGGTGCAATGCGCTGACATGTACTGCGTACTCTGGCCACCCATCCCCTACAGGGCTTGCAGTAACGCGAGCCTCTGCTCGGGGTCAGGTAAGTTGCGGGCATCAGCCCACCCCCCCCGGAGAAGGCGAGTTGTCATTGGACGCTCAAGCCGTTCTCCCCTGGCCGACCCTCCAGTGACCTGAGTCCACTCCCGAACCCAGGTCACCAGCTTTGCAAGTGGAAATCTAACTACTGCACCAACGGGCCAGCCTCTTCCACTTTTTTCATTTATGCCTCTGTCTTGTCACCAAAAACTGAACTGTTTTCTTAAGGAAAATCCATGGTATTTTGTAGCATCAAGCACAGTCTTAGCATTGTCTGCTATGTCTTGTGTCCTGTCACCATGGACCTGATCCCTCAGCAGGGAGGCAGAGGTGTAAACCTTCTTCCCCATGTCGTCCAGTTTCCTACAATCCTTGTCTGGAGGATGGGTGGAAAGAGGGACCTTAGCCCTGTCACAGTCAGCTGCCTGCACCACACCTTCATGATCTGGGTGCAAGTAGAGGTACTCAGCATCACATTTGTCCAGCTGGTACTGTACTTCTTCTCTTTTTTCTTGTCAATGCCTGGGATAGAGGAGGGGTTTGGTAATAGCTTAAAGGTTGGTTTTCTGAAGGACCTGTGCACAAGTAAAAGCAACCTCTTAGTGGGGGTCAACCCCATCATGTCTAAGAAGTCAGCCTTCTCATCCTCCCCAGATTCCTGGGTGGAGATGGCGAGGGTACTGACAATTTGCCTCACAAAGGCATAGTGTGAGGAATAATCTGCTGGACCCCTGGGAGGGGAACCGAACTCCTGGTCAGTGGAACCATCCAGTTCAATCAGTTCCCCTTCCTCCGCCTCCTTCTCATAGTAAAAAATAATTCCTGTGGTCCTCTGGAACCAGGGGTGACAGAGGGTTGAGTAGGAACCAGGAAACCCATAAGGGCTCCAGTGGCCTGAAAGGCTTGGAAAAATTGCCAGGCTTTATTCGTGTCTTCCTGAGAGGGCATACTAGGTCTGTCCACTGATGGCTCCCTTGCTTCTTCAGCAGGAGGGGCAAAGACATACTTTTCTTTCTGCTTCTTTTTTGCAGGAACCGACTTCAGAACCTGTTCAGATGGCCTTTTATGTTTTGAATGTTCAGGTTTCCCCTTTTCAGGGACACTAGATTCAGAGGATTCTTTTGAGGGCTGTTCCTTAGGTTTAGTGTGGGAGGAATGTCCTTCTTCTGAGTGCTTTGGTGACGTAGAGGCAGACCGAGAGGCCATAAAGTCCTGCAGCTTTAAGGCCCTTTTTTTTTTTTAAATCTTTTATTGAGGTAGGACAGACAGAGATCCGAGGACACATTACAAACATTTCGCATATTCCTTTTCCAACATTAAGGAATCTGCCATACAGTATACAACATTTTATCCGTCATGCAACCAATCATCTTTACCTTCCCTTGGCCTACCGTCTGGCCCACCAACTTTAGTTTTTTCCTCCCTCCCCACTATGTAATTCCCGTAACTATTTATTTATTTATTAGCTTTTGGTAACCGGGTAAGTGCACTAGGCAGCAGTCCTGCCTATTTTCAGGCACGATCCGGGAGAGTACAACACGAGTAATACACCTGAGTATGTAGAAGTAACATGAGAGAACATCCAGAATACAAAAACAACACACCACTCCAGAAATCCATACCGCCCCATTCCACTGTTATGGCAATTTATATGTATTTTGCGGTTTCTGTGGGCTTCTGCCCCCCCCCCCCACTACCTCTCTCTCGTCCTTGACTTTGTCAGTTCTCCGGCCTCCAAGATGTAATTATGTAGTTTACCTGTGAGCTGGAGTCCACTTTCCATCTCCACCCCCAACTTTACACCACCACTGACAGGCATGCTCACCTCTGTCGTCTGGAGAACTGGTCCAGGCCCCTTCCATGTGCTTCGCCACTATGAGACAGCCATAAATCCTTTAATTCAAGTTATACCCTGTCTTAACACCATGGCTTCCCCCGATGGAAGAGAATTGATGAACATCCCCCACTTGTTCAAAAAAGTTCCTCTTTTCCATATCTTTGATATATTAGACTCTCTAGAGCCAGATTGTTGATGAGCAGTGTTTTCCATTGTTCAAGGGATGGCTTAACATGTGATACCCATGTGTTCTGGATACAGTGTCTGGCCAGCGTTAATAACACACTCACCATTCTTGGGTAAGCTTCCCATTCTTTCCTCTCCCCCTCCTCCACTCCAAACAGTAAGGAGGCCGCAGAGTCCCTCACCCTCACTTGCATGATCCCTGACACTTCCCTTGCAATCTCCACCCAGAAGGGCCATAACTCCCCACACTCCCAGAAATAATGCAGATATGTACCCCTAGCCACCTGACATCTCCCACATATTGGTGAGATCACTGGGTGGAATTTATTCACCACCACCAGTGGACAGTATAGTCTGTGCAAGAATTTGAATTGTGATTCTTTAAACTTGTTGCATAGCAGTAGCCCCATATGAGACCGGAGGACCAGCCTCCAGCTCTCCTCTGAAATCTGCATGCCCAGGTCTCTTTCCCACAACTTCCTAACCTTGATAGTCCTGTCTGGGAATACATCTCTATTGTCGTGTACTGCCCGAGCTATCAGACCCTTGGGGTTCACTCATGCCAAACAATTCAAGTCCTGCAAGTGTTCCATTTTCTTATATCAGATTCCTGGCCCCTTCTGGCTGTACTGAAGAACTGGACCTGGTAATATTGATACCTATGTGTGACTGGGATCCCATATTGATTCCTTAATTCCTCTATGGACTTGAATCCCCTACTGCCCCAAAGATCCCTAAGGCAATGTATGCCATTATGATCCCATATCTCGAATCCCCCTCCTTTCAACCCTTGTAGGAAGGCAGGATTGCCCACTACTGGGACCAACCCTGACATCTCTTTCTCCGCTTTCCTCCTCTTGTGTGCCTGTTTCTAAGCCTCCAGAGTCCAGTCCACTAATGGATTCCTACTGTGTACCCTAAGATAACTTCTCCGTTCCCCTGGGTATAAATACAAAGTCAGGCGCACCTGTGTTTCTTCCCCTTCCAGGTATACCCAACTTGTCTCCTTTCTGTGGTGTACCCAGTCCTGAATATATCTGGACTGCATGGCTATCTCGTACCCCTTTAGATCTGGGAAGTTCAGCCCCCCCCCCCGCTCTATCCCACCCTTCAACCTCTGCAAGCTCATCCTGGATCATTTATTCTGCCAAGTGAATCTACTAAATTCTCTATCCGTGTCTTTATAATCCCCATTAGTCAGGCCCATTGGTAACATTTGCATCAGATGTAGGACTCTGGGTAATACATCCATTTTCAGGAGATTAATTCGCCCCAGCCAAAATGGGGAGTGCTCTCCATCTTTCCATGTCTGCCTTAAGAGTCTGCAGGAGAGGACCATAATTAATGCCCTAGATGCCTACCAGATCCCTACCCACCTTGATGCCCAAATAGGTGAAATGAGTCCTGATCACCTTAAAGCCCCATGTATCCTTATCCCCTACTCCCCCCGATCCACCCACCCGGAACATCTCTGACTTATTTAAGTTAAACTTATAACCCGAAACATAGAAACATAGACTTTGATGGCAGATAAGGACCACTTGGCCCACCCAGTCTGCCCATTTCCCTACCTATTGGATAAGCTGCAGATTCTAGTTAACCAACAGCCTATTTCCTGCAACCCCCCACTATAATTGCCTTATGTCTGTCCCATGCATGTTTGAATTCCCCCCACTGTTTTAGACCCCACAACCTCTCCAGGAAGGCGGTTCCATGCGTCCACCACTCTCTCCGTGAAAAAGAATTTCCTTATATTACCCCTGAGCCCCCTCTAACTTTAAATTGTGCCCCCTTGTTCTTACACATCTCTTTTTCTGAAAGATGCTACCCTCCTGGACTTTGTTGATTCCCTTGAGGTACTTAAAAGTTTCTATCATGTCCCCCCCCGTCCCTCCTTTCATCAAGGGTATACATATTAGAATCTCTCGGTCTCTCTTCATATGGTTTCTGATGTAGACCCTGCACCATTTTAGTTGCCCTCCTCTGGACTGCTTCCATCCTGTCTATGTCCTTGCGTAGATGAGGTCTCCAAAACTGCACGCAGTACTCCAGATGGGGTCTCACCAACTGTCTGTATAGAGGGATAACCACTTCCCTCTTTCCACTTGTGATGCCCCTCCCTATGCATCCCAGTATCCCCTGGCTCTCCTTACTGACTTCTCACATTGCTTACCCACCTTTAGGTCATCTGCTATGACTACACCCAGATCCCTTTCCATTATTGTTGTCGTTAGTACCTCCCCTGCTATTGTGTACTCTTCTCCTGGATTTTTATTTCCCTGGTGCATTACTTTGCACTTCTTTGCATTGAATCTAAGTTGCCATATGTCTGACCATTCCTCCAACCTTGCCAAGTCCCTTCTCATCCTTTCTACCCCCCCTTGTGTATCAACTCTGTTACAGATCTTTGTGTCATCTGCAAAGAGGCATACCTTTCCTTCCAGACCCTCTGCAATGTCACCTATAAAGACGTTAAAGAGGACTGGACCCAGTACTGAGCCCCGAGGTACTCCACTAGTAGCCCCCCTTTCTTCAGAATGTGTTCCATTCACTATTACCTTCTGTGTCCTGTTGTGCAACCAGTTTGCTACCCAGGCTACCACCCTGGGACCCACTCCCAGGCTGGCTAACTTAATTATTAATCTTTTGTGTGGGACTGTGTCAAATGCCTTGCTAAAAGTCTAGGTAGGCCATATCCACAGCCCCTCCCTGGTCTATTACTTTGGTCACCCAGTCAAAGAAATTGATTAGATTCATCTGACATGACCTTCCTGCTGTGAATCCATGCTGCTTTGGGTCCTGTGCCCCTGCTGGCCTCTAGGTACTGAACAATTCTTTCTTTCAGAAGTGATTCCATCATTTTCCCCACCACTGAGGTCAAACTAACAGGTCTGTAGTTTCCTGCTTCTGCCTTGCTCCCACTTTTGTGAAGGGGAATCACATCTGCCCTCCTCCAGTCCTCAGGTACCACCCCATCTTCCCATGATTTGTTAAAAAGTGTGGTTAGTGGTGTCACTAGTTCCTCCCTTAGCTCTTTTAGGATTCTAGGATGAATCCCGTCAGGCCCCATTTCTTTGTCCACCTTGAGTTTTAGGAGTTCTTTCAGGACTCTTTCTTCTGTAAATGGACTGGCGTCAACCCCACTACCCAGAGTGCTTCTACTGTTTGGTTTAGGTAACTCCTCTTCTTCTTTTGTGAATACTGAGCAAAAGTATTCATTCAGTATCTCTGCTTTTTCACTATCTCCCTCTGCCCACCTCCCCTCTCCTTTATTAATCTTCACTATCCCTCCCTTAACCTTTCTATGCTTCCTGATGTACCTATAAAAGGTTTTCTCCCCCTTCTTAACTGAGTTGGCAATCTTTTCCTTGGTTTGGGCCTTTGCTTTTCTGACTGCCTTCCCCACTTCTTTCTACTTTAATTGATACAGTTCCCTGTCGTGCTCCATCTGTGATTCCTTATACTTTTTGAATGCAGCCTTTTTCTGCTTAACCTTCCCTGACACCTCTTTTGAGAACCATAGTGTTTTTATTCTGCTTTGTTTTCTTTATTTGTTTCACATAAAGGCTTGTTGCCTCCATGATGGCAGTTTTGATTTTTCTCCATTGTTCTTCCACCCCTTCTTTCTGGCCATTTGCTAATGCATTCCTCAGGTATTCACCCATTATGCCAAAGTCAGCCCTTCTAAAGTCCAGCATCCTTGTCTTTGTATGGCTTGTCTCCATGGTTGTGTTATTGTAGAAGCACACTGTGCAGTAGGTCGCTTGTTCCCAGATGTCTACTGACTTCTAAATGTGTGATCCTCTCTCCATTTGAGAGTACCAGGTCTAATATTGTTCCCTCCCGAGTGGGTTCCACCACTAGCTGTCTAATGCCCCCTGTAGGGCATCGAGAATGACCCTGCTCTTGGATGTGGCTGCAGTCCATGTCGCCCAGTTAACATCTGGCATATTCAGGTCCTCCATCAACAGTATCTCTCCTTTTTCAGCCATTGTGAGAATGCCCTCTATCATTTTCTTGTCCATTTCTTCCCCTTGAGACGGGGGTCTGTATACAACCCTGTGCGGATTGTGATGCCATTCCCTGTTTCAAGGTGACCCAGAGTTCCTCTTGTCCTCCTTTACTTTTTAGTTCTGTAGCTTTGACCCCTTCCCTTATGTAGAGAGCTACTCCACCTCCTCTTTTACCATCCCTGTCCCTTCTGTAGATTGTGTACCCTGGTATGTTGACATCCCAGTCATGGTTCTCCGTGTACCATGTTTCTGTGACTGCCACAATATCCAAGTGTTCCTCTTCCATCAGCGCTACTAGCTCTGGAAGCTTGTTTCCAAGACTACGGGCATTGGTAGTGCAGTGGGCTCAGGGAGGGTTAGAGCAGTCAGGCAGAGGCACATCCCAGATCCTATTCCACTCAAGAACTCATATGCCACACTGGCAAATGAGGACAACCAAATAGAGGTACCCAGAGAAGTGGAAGGAAAGGATGTGGAGGTTAGCCAAGGAGGTGACCTCAGCGGGGAAAGCAGTGGACCCCAGAGGAGGAGGAAGTGAATCCTGGTGGGGGACTCCATCATAAGAGGGCTCCAGCTAGGAACACAGGAGGGGGAGGACAGGGAGGTGAGGTGCCTACCAGGTGCCACGGCATGGAGGGATGGAAGGAAGATCCTGGTGATCACTGGGAAGGCAAGACGGGAGGGTGAGCTGGATGTTATTATCCACCTAGGTAATAATGACCTGGCAAATGGGGAGCTAAAGGAAGTTCAGGAAGAGTTTAGGAAACTGGGAGGGTCTCACAAGTAGCTACTTCTGTCACTTTCTCAAGTACTACCTGTGAGAGGCAAGGAGAGCAGGAGTGCATGCACCAGGAACTTTAACTCATGGTTGAAGAACTGGTGCTGTGAGGAAGGGTTTGGATTCATTGGTGACTGGGGACCCACCTGGAGGGATGGAGGTTTGTTCAAGCCTGACAGCCTGCATCCATCCTGGAGGGGAATCCAAGCACTCAATGATAAGTTTAAATGCTACATTGACAAGCATTTAAGCTAGCAAAGGGGGGTGGCAGGCCAGCAAGGATGGTACCTACTTGCTCACCCCCCACAGCTAGCAGTGGAACCAGTGAACCAGAGGAGTGGCTATCTCTGCAAAGCAGTGTGCAAAAGATGGAGATTAGTGCCCAAGAGGTGGATAAGCAGAAAAGGGGCAAAATTCAGCAGAAGGGCAGACAGCAAGGAGAACCAGGGATAAATGACAACCAAGGAAGGGGCTGGAGTAGAACAGTGAAACAGTCTAGGGAGGTCAAATCATGGAAGCCATGTGTGCAAATGCCAGGAGCCTTAGCAACAAGATGGAAGATCTGAGGCTGTCATGAGTACAGTCAGACCTGGACATTGTGGCCATCACTGAAACCTGGTATAATGATAACCATGACTGGGAGATGGCCATACCTGGCTACAACATATTCAGAAGAGACAGAGCAGGCAGGAAGGGAGGAGGAGGCACTGTATGTGAAAAATGACATAAGGGCCATAGAGATCCAGGAGGAACAAATGGGGAGAGATACTGTGGGTTAAGCTGAAGGAAAAATGGGGACAGCCATCCGCACAGGTGTGGTCTATAGACCACCAGCCCAGGAGGAAGAAACAGATAGGAGTTGATGCTAGCCATCCAAGGATGGCAGACAAGGGTGAGGTGGTACTGGTTGGAGACTTCAATATTCCAGACGTGGACTGGAGCATCCCAGCAGCAGCATCAACTAGGAGCAGATTTATCCTGGACTCCTTCAGGGTGCTTTCCTCAAGCAACTGGTCATGGAACCAACTCGACAGAAGGCAATACTGGACCTTGTGCTCACAAACAGAGACAGTGTGATGGGTGTAACAGTGGGGAGTACCTGGGAAACAGTGACCACCAGTCATTGTGGTTTGAAATCACAGAAAGAGCAGAACCAAACCACACAAAACACGTATCCTTGATTTTGGGGGCAGACTTTGGGAAAATGGGGAGATACTTGAAAGAGGCATTAAGGAATGGGACAGGAATCAGGGGTTGAGGAACAGTGGGCAGTATTTAAAATGGGATTACAAGAACAACAGAATTATGCATTAAGCAGGTTAGCAAGAGGAAAAGGAAGAGGAGACCATTATGGTTTTCCAAAGAGGTATCAAAGAAAGTGAAAGCCAAAAAGATTGCATTCAGCAATACAAAAAGACACAGGCAGAAGGGGATAGGGAGAAGTACCAGGAGAAGCAAAGGGAGGCAGGGAGGTCAGTAAGGGAAGCCAAAGCTCAGACAGAAGAACACATTGCAAAATCAGTGGGTAGAGGGGACAAAACCTTTTACAGGTACATAAGTGAAAAAAGAAAGACAAAGGGAGGGATAGTGAGACTGAAGGGGAGGATGGGGCATGCATGGAGATGACAACAGTAAAGCTGATATATTGAACAGGTATTTCTGCTCAGTCTTTACTGAGGAAGAGGAGGGTAATGGGTCTGAAGGAGTACAAGGGGTGAATGGTGCAGAAATGGACACAAGTCCCTTTACACAGAAAGGGTCCTGAAGGAACTGGAAGTAATAAGAGTTGATAAAGCAATGGGGCCAGATGGGGTGCACCCAGGGTCCTTAAAGAACTAAGAGAGGTGGTGGCTGAACCTCTGGCTATCCTGTTTAGCCGATCACTGGAAACAGGGAGGTACCCAAAGACTGGAGGACAGCAGATGTAGTCCCCTTATACAAAAGTGGGAACAAAGAGGAAGCAGGGAACTACAGACTAGTCAGCCTCACCTCGGTAGTGGGAAGATCATGGAAGCACTACTAAAGGAGAGATTGGTGGAACATCTAGTTGTCAATGGACTACAGGACCCAAGGCAGCATGGTTTCACCAGGGGAGGTCATGTCAGACCAACCTCGTTGAATTTTTGACTGGGTGACTAGGGAGGTGGATCAGGGAGGGCAGTGGACATGGCATATCTGGACTTCAGCAAGGCCTTTGACACTGTGCAACATAGAAGACTATTACACAAACTGGGAATATGGGTGTGGCAGGACAGTAGTGTGGTGGGTAGGTAACTGGCTGGGTGGCAGGACACAGAGGGTGGTGGTAAATGGCTGTCACTCCACAGAGGGAAGAGTGACCAGTGGGGTACCACAGGGATCAGTGCTGGGACCGGTCCTATTCAACATCTTCATCAGTGACATTGCGCAGGACCTAGAAGGCAGAATTTCACTGTTCGCTGATGACAAAAGCTCTGTAACAGAGTAGACACACCAGAGGGTGTAGACAGAATGAGAAGCGACCCAGAAACTTGAAGAATGGTCAGGGGTTTGGCAGTTGAAATTCAATGCAAAGAAGTGCAAGATAATGCATATGGGGCACAAAACCCTGGCACAATATATCAGTTGGGGGTGAGGATATAGCATGCACCAAGCAGGAAAGGGATCTTGGGTTGTCATCTGACGACCTCAAGGTAGGGAAACAGTGTGACAAGGCAGCAGGTAAAGCAAATAGGATGCTGGGATGTATAGGCAGGGGCATCACCAGCAGGAAAATGGAGGTCATAATTCCGCTATACAAGACACTAGTGAGGTCCCACCTGGAGTACAGTGTACAGTTCTGGAGACCATACCTACGTAAGGACATAGACAGGGTAGAGAAGGTTCAGAGGAGGGCAACAAAGATGGTACATGGATTGCATCACAAGTCCTATAAAGACAGGTTGAAGGAACTGAACATGTACTCCCTGGAGGAGAGGAGGGAGAGAGGGGATATGATAGAGACATACAAGTATCTTACAGGGAGGAACAGGGTGCAGGAAAACACTATTTTTAGAGAAAAGATGTTCCAGGACTAGGGCATGGGATGAAGTTGGAGGAGGACGATTCAGAGGAAACATGAGAAGAATTTCTTCACAGAACGGGTGGTGGACAAGTGGAACACCATGCCAGAGGAAGTGGTGGGGGCTGAAACAATCATGGGATTTAAGAATGCATGGGATAGACATAAAGGAATTCTGGTGGTCAGGGGTAAGGGGCAACAGACTTCTAGGAAAACAAACTGAACTTACAAGCTCAAATGGGCAGACTGGGTGGGCCATAGGCCCTTATCTGCCGACACTGTCTATGTATCTATGTATCTATGGTACTCACTGCCCTCCATTTAATGTTGGCTTTATCCTTTTTTACCCCATCCCTGCTCGTATTGCCCTTGTCCATTTTACCATTTACCCCGTCCTGCCCTCTGTCAAGCTCTGTACCTCAGTGTTTACCCTACTACCTGCCATGTGTTGTGGTGGGAGGCTTGAACTTTCCTGTTTCCTATCAGCACCTCCCCACTTGGCTAGTTTAAAAGCTTGCCAAGGAAGCCTTTAAACCTGTCACCTAGGAGCGTGTTTCCCTTCCTGGACAGATGCAGACCATCATGCCAGTATAGACCTTCATCTCTCCAGGTGGACCCCCAGTCCCCAGTGAAGCCAAAGCCCTGTGCTCTGCATCAGTTTTGCAACCATTGATTAAACTGCATGGTGTGCAGTACCCTAGCCTCACCCCTGTCATAGACTGGCAGCACCTCTGAGAAGGTTACAGTGCTTGCTACCTGTCTGAGGCTCCTCCCCAACTCCACAAATTCATCCTGCGCTGCATTGATCTCATGCCTAGCTAGGTCATTTGTCCCGAGGTGGACAATGATATCTAGTTTCCTCTCCTGTGATGCTGCTTCTGCAATCCTGAAGATTTGCTTCCTGTCCCTCCAAGCCATGGCACCAGGCAGGCACCTTACTTCCCTCTCCTCTCCCTTCCCCAGGTCTACACCACTAACAACTGAGTCCCCTATCAGAAGCTGTTTCTTTCCCCTCTGGTGTCCCTTGCCACTCTTTTGTGGGTCTCTCTTGTGGATGTCCCCAGCATTCTTCTTGGTCTCCAATGAGGATGTCATCATAGAGGAACCCTGATTTGCCAGACTGACATATGATTTGTGTAGAGGTACAACTTGGGGGCTACGCCTCTGTTCCACCACCCTCACCCTCCCAGAACCTACTGTGGTCCATCTGCTCTTCACACATGGCAACCTCTGAGGCAGTGGTTGTGGAACTGGTGCTCTTTGGGTGGGGGAGGCCTCCTTAGTCCTTGCCAGTCCAGCCTGGAGATGGGCAACCTCCTCCCTCAGAGCTGACAGTTGCCTGCAAATAGGGCAGCAACACAGGTTCCAGAATGTGTCCTGGAAAATTGCTGCCCCACAGCCAGTGCATTGCACCACTCCCCACATGTCCCTCTTCCTTATAATATACAATGAATAATACATATATATATTTTTTTGTGTGTACTTACCCTTTATGCACTGTGCTGGGTAATTAAGAATATAACAGTTCTGCCCCAAGACCTGTTGAGGAAGTGATGTCAGAACCTTGGCTATAAAGGAAATGCCACAACCACTGGTGACTGTTAGAAACAATCAAATACACCACTTCTCCACCACCCTGGTGAGTACTGCCCTTTATAGTAACTCAATCAACACCACAATTTACTAGACCACTGCTCCTACACAAACCACTCTGCTGAGTCCAGGGATAAAAACGAACTCACTGCTCAGCCAGCAGGACACTTCTAAAATATTGCACAAATATCCTTCCAAATCCTATGTGTCTAGCACAGAAATCAAGCAACTTCAGTTATATTTCACCTCCTCTGGTTATAAAATTACTGCACTTTAATGGAATCCTGCAATTCTTAATGCCAATAAGAAAATAATGAAACTTTCTGTAGAAAGCGTAGCTTACCTTCCTAACTAGTCCCCAACAATATTATGTTTTACCAGGTTCCCAGTTCCTCAAATGTGTTCTAGTTTGTTCTCTGCAGTATAGCAAGTTTCTCAACTTCCAACAGAAGCAGGCAAGTCTTTTCTGAAACCCTGTAAACTCCTGTATTATTGCCAAAAGAGCCAGTATAGTGTTTTTTTGGTGTGCAGTGAAGAGCAGCAAACCATCCACATACAGAGTCAGTTTGTGGTGAATACCTGACCTCTCCTTCACTCCCTGTATTCACTCATCCTCCCTAATCCGAATAGCTAGCGGTTCCATCGCCAGGGTAAAAAGAAGAGGGGACATCGGCCATCCCTGTCTTGTCCCGCTATGTAATTCAAACATGTCAGAGCATCCCCCATTAATCAGGACCTTTTGGGTTCATGTACAGCAATCTGACCATCTTAATATAGTCCACCCCAACCCAAACCTATTTAGTACCTCAAAGAGGTACGGTCATTCTATTCTATCAAAAGCTTTTTCAGCATCCACAGACAGCACCACCACTTGTCCTGGATGCTGGTTGCCCCAATGAATGATATGTAGGAGCCGCCTCATGTTATGATATGACTGATGCCCCTGACAAATCCCGTATGGTCTGCATGGACCAGCAGAGGCAGGATCAGTTCCAATCTCCTAGCCAAGACTTTTGCATAGATTTTAAGATCACAGTTCAAAAGTGTTATTGGGCGGTAGGATCCACATTCTTCTGGACATTTTCCAGGCTTAGGGAGCACACAAATCGTGGCTTGCAGGCATGAGGGAGCCAACCCGCCCCCCTCCCCTGCCTCTTCCAACATCCTGGATATTGACCCCACCAAGTCTCCCCTAAGTTCCTTATAGTATTCATTGACAAAACCATCAGGCCCCCCCGCCTTCCACTGCTTCATGGAGGCAATAGCCCTGCCCAGTTCTGCTTCTGTAATTTTGCCCCCTAATTGTTCCCGTTGGGCTTCTGATAGTTCCGGCAGCTTAACCTTGCCTAAGAACTGTTCCATCTGGCCCTTTGAGTTACCACATTCTGACTTGTACAGTTTTGTAAAGAAAGTGGCAAAAGCCCCCCGTATTTTATCACTCTGGGTGGTCAAATATCCACTCCCATCTCTTATTGCTGTGATCATTGCTGTGCCTCTTCTCCTACGTGCCAAGCTGGCTAAGATTACCCCCGGTTTATTACCCCATTCATACAACCGCTGCCTGGCATAGAACAAGGATGTGCTAGCCTCCCCTGTGAGCAATAGATTAAGTGCCCCCCTCAATGCAAGCATTTCTCTCTTCAGTTGGTCGGTGGGAGTGGAGATCATTCTTAGCTCAGCATCTTTTAGTTGCTGCTCCAAGGTCTGTCTCCTATTCTTCCTTTCTTTCTTGTATCTCTTAACATAGCCTATTATCACTCCCCACATGTATGCCTTCCCATCCTCCCGGTATACTACTTGTGTCGGTGCTGTGGCCTCATTGGTTTCCCTGTACATTCACCATTGCTGCTTCAGAAATTCCCTGAACTTCTCCGAGGCCATTAAATAGGTAGAGAAACGCCATCCTGGGCAGGACCCCTTCTCCCCCTCTGCAAATCTGTTCAGCACCACCATTGCATGGTTGGACACATGTATGGGGCTATGAGCTACATCCCAAACCCCAATGTATCTTTCTCTAGTGACAAATATGTAGTCCAGCCTGGACCAGGTCCCTTGAGGGTTCGAATAAAATGTATGTTCCCTAGCCCCCGGGTTAGCTTCCCTCCAGACATCTATCAGGTCCAAATCCACCACCCTTGTTTCCATTGATTCATAGCCCTTACATGTCGGCTTCTTCCCTCGGAATGGTCCAGGCTGGGCTCCATTACACAATTCAAATCCCCTCCCATACAGTGGTTGGGGAATTGTTCCTTCACCAGCACATCCAAGAGTTGTTTGTAAAATTCCACGTCAAACACTGAGGGGGCATACACACTTCCATATGTGATACTCTCTAGTCCCAGCTTACCTTGTACAAAGATATACCTGCCCTCCTCCAGGTCCACTACCACTCATTCCACCTCTATCCCATAGTTTTATGGAATAGCACCACCACCCCACGTTTATGTGAGTTGTAGGGTGCAGCGTAACAGGCTCCGACCCATCCTCCTACCAGTTTCCTATGTTCATACTGGCTCAAGTGTCTCCTGTAGCAGTGTCACTTGTGCATGTTTATTTTTAATGGCCTGGAGAACTTTCTTGCGCTTGATGAGGTTATTGAAGCCCCGAATATTCCACAAAATAATCACCTCAGTATTAGCCATTTTTAATCCCACGGGTTGTCCTGCCCTCCCAGTCTTGCAGGAGGTTGTGCCCCCCTCTATCTGCAAGATCGTACAAATGCTAATGTAACAGTACATTCTGGATTCCATCATACAAAGTAGCCCCCCCCCCCCCAACACCAGTGCCTGCAACCAGCAAGACACAAACTCGAAACAGTAAACAGGCATAAAAAAGAACCAAACTATAACTGTTGTGTAACACTTGTGTCAGTTGTCTATAGACATCTACCCTCCTTCCCTTCCCTTCTGTAGCACTATCCTCCTATGTCCCGGACATCCCTCCAGGATCTGAAGAATATAGTAATATCCACCCTCCTTCCCCCCTCCCACATTGTCACAAGCAGAATTAAGCACAGGTACATCCCCCACAGCCCCCACCACCAGAAAAGACTAATCTTGTTTAAATGGCGCAGTTAGTTGCCAGTGTGACCACCACCAGCCCCCTCCCCGCCCCTCCCTGTCCATGTACCTCTGTCGGTACCTCTCCCCCCCCCTCGGCTGTTCCTTTTCTAAGGTCCTGGGCCCCGCCATCAGGGGCTTCTACTTACCCCTGTCCTATAGCAGCCAGGCAATCAGTGTCCATCCCCGCATCCGTCGAGCATCCTGGGTTGCATTGGATCCTTGCTCGTTCCTCTGATGGACACTGCCTGTTGGTTAAAAAGGGTTAGAGCCCATTACAGCTTCACACTGTTCATTGCCCCTGCATGTCCAGCAATTCCTCTGCTACCCCTCGTGGTCCCATTCCCCTATACTCCCCATGTGATGATGATGTTGGTCCCCGAGTTCTTACCTTCCCCTCTGCTGACTTGAGGCAGGTCAATTCCCCCCGCCCATCCATTTACCTGTGGCCCCCCTTACGCCACATTACCCCTGTACCACCATCCTCTGCTGTCTAGGAAAGCTCCCTTCCTCAGGAAAAAGCAGACAGGGGCACCCACATCCTCCCTAGCTCAGAAACTAGCAAGAAAAAAATAGCACAAAAAACATTTTACGTAGAAAGACAAGACTGTTCGTGTCAGTAGAGTCCATGTCCCTGTTTGAATTGTTGCATCCGGCGTCCATGTATTCTCAGGCCTTCCACCACATGGCATACCTCCACCAGGCAACTCTTCCATTAATTAATCCCCCCGCTGGCAGGTACAAACCTTCCGAATGTGAAATTGGGTCGGGAACAGATGAACTGAATTCCATCCCCCCCCAGATACTCGGCTCACTGCATCCCCACTCTCCTTCGACCACCTAGTTGGTCGCTACAGAGGGTACAGGAGCATCAGTTTAGGTTCTCATTACGGCAGGTGCATTCCATAGAGAGACACCCCACTGTACTACACTCGTACACCTTTGATAATGGGCTGTGCCTCCTTTGTACCCCAAAAGAAAAGCTATCTGCCACATGAAGCAAGGGTTCATCAAAAACATGCAACTTTAAGTTTAAAAGGACTTGACCCCCGTCCCTCGATTCAGCCACTGGACAAAGCATGCCATTCACTTATCTGGACTTCTTGATGGGCCTGGCACGCCATCCCTTCTCTGATTGGGCTCCAGGTTGTTCAGAAAATGCTGTACCCAGTCCACCTCGAGGAAGGTATATGTTGCTCCTTCTTTGCAGATCTTCTCGGTGGCCAGGTACAGGAACTGGAAATCAATTTTAGCAGCGTGGAGTGCATCCAAAACCAGATTGAAGAACCTTCTTCTCCTCTGCAATAGCTGTGAAAAATCCTGATGCAGAAACAACCTCACTCCCTGATACAGGACCGCCTTATGTTTTTTGAAGGCAAACCAGATGGCCTGCCTGTCCCCAAAATGATGCAGTCAGAAGATAATCTGGCGCGGCGGCTCCCCTGCTGCTGGTTTTGGCGCCAAGGCCCTATGCGCCCTCTCTGTTTTGAAGTGACCTCCTTTTGGCTCCAGACCCAATAGACTGGGAAGGACCCTGCCACAGAAGTCCTCTGGAGAAGTCCCTTCCTTTCCTTCAGGGAGCCCTTGAATCCGAAGGTTGTTGTGGCGCTGGTAGTTTTCCTGATAATCTAACTATTTCCGGAGCTCCCCCAGTTCCCTCCAAAGGTCCCCCACTGCATCCGAGAGGTGCTCTATGCGGTCCTCAAGCTGGGAGATATGGGTTTTGGCCTCAGAGATTTTGGCCGCTTGCCCCATGAGCTGTTCAGATAGCTCAGAGATTTTTGTGGTAATTATGTCCAATTTAGGAGAGACCGCTGCCAGCACTTGGGCTGTTAAGGTTCAGCCTACGACCTCCATTTCAGTCACCGAGAGCATGATAACATTTGGGCCTCATGATGTACCTGGAGGATCAGCTTTCTTGCCCGATTTCACCGCATTCTGCGACGATTTTCCCATATTGGAGGCCAGATACTCATCCATTATCCTCTCCAATTGCTGCTGGTAAGTTAGTTTTGGACCAAAGACCACCTTTGGAACCACTTTTATTCAATTGAAAGTCCTGTGGTGAGAGAGCTGTGCAGAGATGTTACCAGTCCGTTAGCTGCTCATTAGCGCCCCCCCCAAGGCCCTCTTTTTAATTGTTTTGGGGGAAACTTGCTGCAGAGTTCACAATTAGAAAAAATGTGGCTATGTCCTAGGCACCTTAGGCATAAATCGTGGCCATCTACCTTGGCCAAAAGATTAAAACAGTTTAAGCAATTTTTAAAGCCCGTGGGTCCTATTTTCTTTTTGGGTCTTTCTGACATGCCAGTTTGTCAGAAGAGACTGCAAATCATAATCCCAAAGGGGAAAAAAGGAGAAAAAGCAATCCAGTTCCAACTGTAATGAGTGGACATACTCCATAATAGAAGTTCACAATTATCTTTATTGAACACTCTGAGAGTATTACAGCCAGAGCCTTGTTTCCCCAAACCTCCTGGGGCTCTATTGCCCCCTACCTGTCTGGATCCCTCATGACAGTGGTTACATCCATATCATTACATCTCCCCTTTTTTAACCAAAGAACTGTTTTTTTTTTTTTTAATCACTTTTAAGTTCTCAGTGTTATAAGTCCAGTTTTATGTTGGGTTTGCGATTTCTGCTTGGATGACGTCTTTCAGTAGTTACCTGCGGTGCAGTTTCCTGTGGAGCGGTCACCTGTGGGGCCGTTATCTGCGGGATTGTCACCACCTCCCATTCTGGTGGTGTTGGACCTTCAGGTACAGGGTCTTTCTGTGTGTTTGTTATGATGCCTTCTTTTGTTTTGATGATTTCTCTTCTATTTCTATTGAATTGTTGTCCTCCAGTTTCCACTATGTATGAACGTGGCTCTGGGCTCATTCCAACTATAGTCGCCGGTTTCCACAGGGTGTTCTCCCTCAGTCTTACCATGTTGCCTGGCTTCAATTCTGACAGGACTCTTGATTCTCTGTCATAGTATTTTTTCTCTCTGTCTTGATTTCTCTTTAGCCGTGTTTGCATGTCATCCCGGCTCTCTGGCTTAAGCAGCTTTTGTGCGGTAGGAAGTCTGGGTTTTGTTCTACGTCCCATCAACATCTGCGCTGGTGATGGTAAACCATCCAGTGGCGTGTTGCGATAATCCAGCAATGCAAGATGGGGGTCTTGTTTGTCTGCTTTGGCTTTGTTCAGGAGGTTCTTTGCTATTTGGACCGCCTTTTCAGCTTTCCCATTGGATTGCGGATATTTTGGTGAGGACATGGTATGCTTTAATCCATAATCTGCACTGAACTTCCTGAATTCATTTGATGCATAGGCTGGTCCATTGTCCGACACTAATTCATCCACAATTCCATGTCTGGCGAATTGTTGCTTGCAGATCAGAATGATGGTTTGGCTCTTTATGTTGCTTACTTTGTTGATCTCAATGAAGCTTGAGAAGTGGTCAACTAGCAGTAGGTATTGCTCTCCCTCAAACTCAAAAATGTCTGTGCTGACCTTTTGCCATGGTCTCTCTGGCAACTCATGGTCTATCATGGGCTCCTTACGGTTTTGTCTCCTGTATGTGTTGCATGTGGGGCACCTGGAAATAATGTCTGCAATTTGGGCAGACATTCCATTATGTCCCTCGCTAGCCTTTTTGTTTTTTCTATCCCTTGATGACTGGCATGCAGTTTTGTCAGCATCATCTTTCGTAGGCTGTTTGGAATCACTATTCGGTTGCATTTGAATATTAGGCCATCTTCAATAGTCAATTCACTTTTGTAGTCCCAGTACAATCTTGCTTCATCTGGGTGTGTCCCGTTGTTCCTCTGGCCAACTTTGAGTGATTAGCAGTTTCACAGTTTCAAGTGTTTGGTCCTTTTCCATTTCTGTTAGTATTTCCTGTAGCATGTGGGTTGCTATGGGTAGGCACATTACAGCACGCACCTGAATGTCGTCCTTTGTGTCATCAGTTTCTGTGTTTTTCAGATAGTTTCAGCTTAGGGCATCTGCCACATACAGTTCCTTTCCTTTTTTGTATTTCACAGTCTTGTTGAATTTTTGGAGCTTAAGAAGCATCTTTTGTAGTCTGAGTGGTGTCTCGGCCAAAGGTTTTTTAAAGATCACTTCCAAAGGTTTGTGGTCTGTTTCAACCTTAAATTCTCTGCCAAAAAATGTACTGGTAGAATTTTTCACAGCCAAATACAATGGCAGCCAGCTCCTTTTCGATTTGTGCGTATCGTTTTTGAGTGTCAGTGAATGCTTTTGATGCAAATGCTATTGGGCACTCTTCTTGAAGTAACACTGCTCCCATGCCGCAGCTGGAAGCGTCCACACTTAGTTTGACCAGCTTTGAAGCAGCAAAGAATTTTAGGACAGGAGTTTCTGTAATCATCTTTTGTATCTTGTCAAAGCTTTGGTCTTGTTGCTCGTTCCAGCTCCATTCTGCTGTCATTTCGAGAAGTATTCGAAGTGGGGCGGTGATGGTGGACAGATGTGGAATGAATTTTCCATGGTATGTAATCATTCCTGGGTACTGCTGTAGGTCTGTCTTGTTGCTGGGTTTGTGCATTTTCCTTACTGCCTCTGCTTTTTCTGGGTCTGGCTTAAGTCCTTTGGCAGTTAGGGTGTGTCCCATGTAGCTCACTTCTCGTGACTTGAATTTGCATTTCAGTGGATTCAGCTTGATGTTCTTCTCCCTTATTCTTTTCATCACTTTTTCCAATCTCTGATCATGTTGTTCTTCATTTTTGACCCATATCAGTATGTCATTGACTATCACTTCCACACCTTCCATGTCCTCAAACATTTGCATCATAATCCTTTGGAACATTTCTCCCGCACAATTGATCCCAAATGGCAGCCTTTTATAGGCAAACTGGCCAAAGGGACTGTTGAATGTGCATAACTTTGAGATCTCGTTGTCCAATTTTACCTGCCAATATCCACCCTGTGCATCCAGCATTGTGAATACTGCTGCTCTTGGCATTCTTGCCATCACCTCTTCAATTGTTCTCATTGAGTAGTGTTCTCTTTCAATGGCTGCATTTAAATCCTTTGGATCCATGCATATCCTCACCTTCTTTTTTCAGGTTTCCATATTGTGACCATGCTGTTCACCCAGGCTCTTGGCTCCTCCACTTTTTCTATCACCTCCAATTTTTCCATTCTCCTCAGCTCTTCCTTCACTTTATCTCTGAGAGCCACTGGTGCCTTACGGGGGGCGTGTACCACTGGCTGCGCATCCTGTCTGACTTTAATGTGTTGTTTTCCATCGATGCATCCAAGTCCTTCAAATACATCAGTGAACTGTTCCTGGATGTCTTTGCCTTGTAGGTTTTTTACCTCTCCAGTCCCCTTAATGAGCCCCATTTGTACACATTTTTAGCCCCAGCAATGGCTGTACATTCTCCTCCAGTATTTGGCATTCAGTGTTGTGATATTTCCCCTTGTATTCTCCTAATAGTTTGCATTTCCCTTTAGGCTTCAAACACTGCCCTACGTAGGTGATCAGTTTTGCCTTTGACTTCTCTAACTTGGTGCAAAAATGACTGCGCACTGATTGGGGAATCACATTGCATTGTGCTCCAGTATCAATTTTAAATCTTATTTTCCGTCTATTCATCAAGATGTCCACATCCCAGTCATCCCCATCATTGGATTTCACCATGTCCACATAGAACTCAGTTTCTGAATCTGACTGTTCTTCCACTCTGTGTACTTGTTTTCGGTGTGACTGCTGTTCTGACATGCATTTATTTGCAAAATGATTCTTTTTTCCGCAATTTTTGCATTTCTCTCCATATGCTGGACAATTACCTTTGTTATTTTCTCTGCCACAGTAGCTACAGTCTTGAATTGTTTCTTGGAGCGCCATTTTTGGCCGTGTCCCATGCTTGGACCCCTTAGTTGCTCTGATCTCGCACACCGTGGGCTCCACCTGTGCTCCCTGCATCTGATCTATCTATGCATGGCTCGCCTCTGGTGCGAGGCAAATTTGTACAGCTTTTGGTAAGTCCAAGTCCTTTTCCCTAAGTAGCCTTGCTCTTAATTGGTCATCCTGAATTCCAACTACTATTCGGTCTTTTATTAGGCTGTCGCACAACTGTCCATATTCACATGACTTGACTTTAGTCTTAAGATCCGTGACATATTGATCAATTGTCTTCCCTGTTGCCTGCATTCGTGTGTTGAATATGTGCCTCTCAAACATAACATTTCTTTGTGGGGTAAAGTGTTGGTTGAACTTTTTAATAAGTACCTTTACATCTTCTTTGTCTTCCGCTTCTTCAAAATTGAACGTGTTGTATATTTCCAGGGATTCATCACCGATAACATGTAGCAAAGTGCAGCTTTGCACTTTTTTAGATTTCATTTCGATACCTGATGCAGTCATATACAATTCAAACTTCTGTCTCCATTTCGTCCAGTTATCTGCGATATTTCCCTCCACTATTTGTGGATTAGGTGGCCTTAGTCCTTCCATGTTAGGCTAGAATTCTTCCGTTTCTCTGACACCATGTAATGAGTGGATCTACTCCATGATAGAAGTTCACAATTATCTTTATTGAACACTCTGAGAGTATTACAGCCAGAGCCTTGATTCCCCAAACCTCCTGGGGCTGTATTGCCCCTACCTGTCTGGACCCCTCATGACAGTAGTTACATCCATATCATTACACCAACCACAATCTAAAAATGAAAATTACGTACCTACCGTAATTCTTGATCTTCTTGGATGAAGTCTCCACCACTCATTCACACTAGTGGGACAACGCCGGAGGCACTAGGACCCAGCGGAGCCACAAATCTTCAGGAGGGCTGGTGCAGAGATAGGACCATGCATGCGTACTTGCGCCCTATAGGCTATCTCAGCATCAACCTTCAAATGCCTCAGTACATTTTTCACCGAGGAGGTGGAGCATAAACTAATCTAGGAAACTAACCTAACCCAGACATTTTATTATTTTTTTTATTATATTTAGTTTTTGTTGACCGGGTAAGGGCACTAGACAAATTCTGCCTATTTTCAGGCACGACCCGTGGGAGGGGGATACAGAAGAATGCCAACTGATCCTGAACCAGATTAAGCTGTTAGTGGTATTTTTAGTGAATAAGGGAAATTTGGCCAAGACACCGGGGAAATTCCCCTACTCTTTTCGATAAGTGCCATGGGATCTTTAACATCCAACTGAACTACCATCAATCCAGGCGATTGGACCTCGGTTTAACGTCTCATCCGAAAGACGGATATAGACATAAGATAGTCCATATGACCCGTGTAAGGAGGGTCAACTCCACAGAGTCTTCACAGCTCAACCAACAAGGGAGTGATGACCAAAAACAGGATGAGTGAGCTGCTCGGGGGACAGTGGGTGGGCGTGTGAATGAGTGGTGGAGACTTTATCCAAGAAGATCAAGAATTATGGTAGGTATGTAATTTTTATATCTTCCTGGATTTAAAGTCTCTATCACTCATTCACACTAGTGGGAGAGTACCGAGCTAAAAACAATCCCCTGAGAAGGGCGGCAGGAGAAAGGAGCTCACTCAGGACAGAAGTCCATTAAGGATTGTCCTGCCAAAGGAATGATGCTGTTTCGCATGGACATCCTGGGTGTAGTGTTTCATAAAAGTGTGCACAGAGCTCCAAGTGGCTGCATTGCAGATGTCTGCAATGGGCACATTCCAAATTTCTGCCAGGGATGCTGCGTCCGCTCTGGTAGAGTGGGCTACACCCTGCCTTCCAGCTTGACCTGCGCCATCGAGTAACAATGCCGAAGACACGCTACCAGCCAGACTGAAATGCATCTGATGGCAACAGGCTAACCCAGCCGGGCCATGCTAAATGAGACAAAGAGTTGCTTGGATTTGCAAATCTCTTTCGTTCTGTCAATGTAGAATCGCAAAACGCTTTTTACATCCAGAAAGTGAACGATATACTCCCCTTCATTCTGGAAATTTGCAAAGTAGGTCAGAAGGACCAAGGGCTGGTTCAGGTGGAATTCTGAGACTACTTTGGGGAGGAATTTTGGGTGAGTCCTGAGAATCACCTTGTCCTTGTGAAATATTGTGTACGGGGGGGGTCTGTGACCAGGGCATGTATTTCAGACACCCATCGAGTGGAGGTAATGGCCACAAGGAAGGCTGCCTTCCAGGTCAGAAACTTCAAGTCACAGATTGCTAGAGGCTCAAAAGGTTTACGTGTGAGCATGTCTAACACAAGATTGATATCCCATGTGACCACCGGTCTCCTCACTGGTGATCTAGTATGTAGGATACCTTTAAGGAATCTCTTGACTAAGGGTAACTGAGCTACTGGCATATTGTGTATTGGCTCATGATAGGCAGAAATCATGCAAAGGTGCACCTTTACTGTCGAGTATTGCAGTCCTGCATTTGACAGGTCTAAGAGGGACTCTAACACCTTGCTTGATGAGCAAGCAAAGGGGTCCATGATGGACTTTGCACACCAAATGGAAAATTGTTTCTACTTTGCTGTGGATGGCTTATGTGCAGCCAAAAGGATGTCTGAGATTCTTTGAGAGACATTGAATCTACCCACTTCTATCTCCTCAGGAGCCAGGCATGGAGATGAAGGGATCACAGGTTGGGATGGACCACAGGACCCTGAGTCAGGAGGTCCATCTGAAGGGGCAGTTGTCTCGGAGGAACCTCTGATAATTAATAGATTAACAGAAACCATATCTGACAAGGCCAGCATGGGGCGATGAGAATCATTCTGCCCCCCTGTGCCTCTAACTTGAGCAGCACCCTCTGAATTAAGGGTAGAGGAGGAAATGCATACAGAAAGCATCTTGTCCACCACAGTCTGAATGCATCCTGACAGAAAGCACCAGGTTCTGTATTTCTGGAGTAGAACAGAGGCAGTTTTGCATTGAGTGGGGACACAAAAAGGTCCAGGTCCAGAGTGCTCCACTCTTCGAATAGCAATTGCACAACGTTTGAGTCAAGAGACCACTCGTGTGGATCCACCTCCGTTCTGCCAAGGCAATCCACTAGATCATTCTGGATTCCCAGTAGATAAACCACCTGGATCAGGGCTTCGTGCTCAAGACACCACTCCCACACTCTCATGGCCTCTCTGCACAGAGGGTAAGAGTGCGCTCCACCCTGTTTGTTAATGTAGTACATCACCGCCTTGTTGTTCATCTGAAGGAACATTACTTTGTGACAGAGGGCATCCTTCAGAGCTTGGACAGCATACAGGACAGCACTCATCTCCAGGACATTTATGTGCAGCTGGGACTTGTCCTGACTCCACAGGCCCTGGGTGTGGAGGTCCTGACAGTGAGCTCCCCAACCAGTCAGAGATGCATCTGTGGTGATGGTGATCTGCGTCTCCAGTGAGGCAAAGTGGAAACCTTGGAGAAGGTTGTCCTCCTGGGTCCACCAGGTGAGTGACCTCATTAGAGGCTCTGTCACCTTGATGTGGAAGGACTGCAAATGCGTGGTCGGAGACCAGTGAGTGCTGATCATCCATTGTGTGGTTCTCATGGGCAAGCGGGAAAGGGGAACCGTGAACACAGATGATGCTATGAGACCCAGCATCCACTGTATTGAAAGAGCTTGAACCGAGTTGTTCTCCTTGATGAAGTGAGCCATCTGGAGAATGTCATTTCTCCTGTCCTCTGGGAGGAAGGCTCTTGCCCTGGAGGTGTCCAGGAGAGCCCCTATGAAGAGAGGTTGTTGGGAGGGTTGAAGCTGTGATTTTTCCAGGTTGAGGAGAACTCCCATGGATGTGAGGAACTTGGAAGCCATGGAAACCACTTCCTGTGTCCCTTGTCTGAAAGGGCTTACTAGGAGCCAATCATCCAGGTATGGGTACACTTGAGATTCTGAGCTTTCTGAGATGTGCCGCGAGTACTGCAAAGCACTTTGTAAAGACTCATGGCACTGAGGAGAGCCCAAAGGTCAGGACTCTGAACTGGTAATGCTGACCTAGAGCCACAAAGCATAGGTACTTGTGGTAGCTTGGGTGCACTGGGACGTGCTGGCAGGTGTTCTGCATGTCCAGAGATGCCAACCAATCATTTTGATGAATTAGAGGCAGAAGCATTCCTAGCGAGATCATCTTGAATTTCTCCCTGAACATATACTTGTTCCTTAGTTCTAGAATAGGGCACATACTGCCTGTTTTCTTTGGAACCAGGAAGCAGTGGGAGTAGAAACCTGTGTTCTGTTCTGCTTGCAGAACCACTTCTACTGCCCTGTTTTCAGAAGGCCTTGAATTTCGGCAGCAAAGAGGTCTGACTGAGAGGTAGACAGCTTGGGCTGATGCTTAGGTGGATGACCTGGCGGTGTCTCTGAGAAATTTAGAGAGTATCCCTCTCAAATTATCTTGAGGACCCATTTGTCTGTTGTGATAGACTTCCATTGGCTGTAAAATTGAGTCAGATGCCCCCATACCGCTGATGTGGATTCTCCCTCGGGCAGTTGAGGTGGGACATGGGCTGAGCCTTCAGAAGGTGGTACTGGGCACCTTTGGGATCTTTTCCCTTCTGCTGCATTTTCTTTTGGGTGGAAAGGATGAGAAGGGACTTGGCAAGGTTAGAGAAATGGTCAAATGTATAGCAGCTTAGATTCAGTGCAAAGAAGTGCAAAGTAATGCACCTGGGAAACAAAATCCAAGGGGAAGAGTACACAATGGAGGGTGAGATGCTGACAACAACAATAATGGAAAGGGAACTAGGGCTAGTTATATCAGATGACCTAAAGGTGTGCAAGCAATGTAAGAAGGCAGTAAGGAAGGCTGGGGGGATACCCCTCTCCACCCCCAACTAGACAAGGCATTTTGTGCTGCTCCCACCACCACCACCCCATTGCACCCCCTCCCACTGCCCCCCTCTTCCCGCCCTCTGGGAGTAATTTCAAACCCCTCCTTCTGGTTTATTTACAACTAGCCTGCTACCATCAGAGTAATCTCCCAACCACTTTTCAGTTGAATCAACTTTAGTCTAACAATTCATCCTGGAGGTCACTGTGGGTAGGGGTTGGGGGGTTTAAAATTGGTTTAAAATTGGTGCATATAATCCTGTTACTAAAAATCTTCTAGTTCTGTTATAATTCTTGTTCATAATTTGTCCAACTCTGATGTAATTGCTCTTGTATGCCAATTGAGCAGGCTTTCTGTAACCACTGTATATGTGTATTGTCCTATTTGTCCACCATGATGTGGAACCTTTGTAAAAGAGCTCACGCTCAAAGGTCTCTCCGAAAGAATAAATAAATAAATACAGAAATAAATACTGGGCTGCATAGGGAGGGGCATCACCAGTAGAAAACAGGAAGTTGTTATCCCTCTGTACAGACAGTTGGTGAGACCCCATCTGGAGTACTGCATGCAGTTCTGGAGATCCCATCTCCACAAAGACATAGACAGGGTGGAGGCTGTCCAGAGGAGGGCAACCAAAATGGTGCAGAGTCTGCACCAGAAGACATACGAAGAAAGACTAAAGGAGCTTAATATGTATACCCTTGAGGAAAGGAGGGAGAGGGGGGACATGATAGAAACTTTCAAGTACCTCAAGGGAATCAACAATGTCCAAGAGGATAGCATCTTTCAAAAAAAGAGGTGTGCAAGAACAAGGGGGCACAATTTGAAGATAGAGGTGGGATGGCTCAGAGGTAATGTGAGGAAGTATTTTTTCATGGAGAGAGTTGTGCATGCATTGAACAGCCTTCTTGAGGAGGTCACAGAGTCAAAAACAGTGGGGGAATTCAAGAATGCACGGGACAGACATAAGGCAATTCTAGTGGGGGGAAGGAGGAAGTAGGCTGTTAGTTAACTAGGATCTGCAGCTTATCCATTAGGTAGGGAAATGGGCAGACTGGGTGAGCCAAGTGGTCCTTATCTGCCATCAAATTCTATGTTTCTATGTTTCTATGTTTGCGGCTGAGGGGTTTAGTTTTTGTTAAAAGCTCATTGGCCTTTACCACAAAAGGAATGCCAGTGGTTTTTCCGCCCCACTGAGGGATGGCAGGGACCGGTCTGGCCATCTTAATAGCAGTCCTGGTTTTCTGAGTGGCCTCCAGTGCCTTCTCCACTTGTGGACCAAACAGATAAACATCATCAAAGGGAAAATTCATGACTCTCTGCTGAGCATCATAAGTGAAGCCTGAAGGCCTTAACCATGAGTGACGCCAGGGGCAGATCCTGGCTGCTGCTGCTCTAGAGGCAGTGTCAAAGGTGTCCATAGCAGCCTTAAGCTGCTAATTGTTGGACTCAATGCCCCTAGTGATGGTCTGAATAAGCTCAGAGTTAACATCCGACTCCAGAAGAGCCTCAACCGTTTCTTTGAGCGAATGCCAGAGGGTATACTCATACTAAGAGAAATAGCCCTGATAGCTAGCAATATGCATGCCCAAGGTAGAAGCAGTGAACACTTGCTTTCCCAGAGTGTCTGTTTTATGGGATTCTTTATTCACTGTACGAGCCGTGTATTCCTGAGGAAGCATTGCTTTGTCATTCTCTGCCAGAACCACTAGGGCATCTGCAAAGGCTTGAGAAGCAAGACTTAGTCTATCCTTAGGGGGAGCGTACTTCCTGTCTATGGACTTAGCCATGGAAGGAATGTGCGCCGGTCAATCCCACACCATTTGTGAAAGAGTCTCAAAAGAGGGTTGTACCGGTGGTGTCAGCTTCACAGGAATTTCAGGAACATGGAACTATTGAAGGCAAAAAAGCTTCCCAGGTCCACCTCGGAAGTCTGAAGAGTGAGGGTGGAATTCATATTCTTCAGCAGAGACTTAAAAAAGAGGTCTTTGGCCACAGGCTCCGCTGAAGTGAAGGACTTACTCTCCACTCCAAAAATCAAATCCTCATCCAGATCATCCCCTAGTCATAGATCATGATCAGACTCAACATAGTCTCTCACTACCCTAGAAAGGATAGTATAGATAGGAAAGGGAGGAAGAAGGGCAGGAGGTACCACTTCCTGAATCGGAGTCGAAAACCCCGGCACCTGAGACAGCACCAGCGTTAAGTGCACCACTGGCAGTGGCACTGCCAAGGCTGGAGCAGAGAGCGGTGCTGCAGCTGTCACCAGCTGAGTGCCTGGGGTCCCCAAATCCAGCACTGGGACACCTGAAGCAGCAGACCTAATAGTATGAAGAGGAGTAGGAGGAGAAAGCAGTACCTGTGCCGGCCCCTGCGCTGCAGCCATGTGAGGAGGAAAGACACAAGGGAGCAGCATCAATGGCACCAAAAAAGGTGTCGTGCAACCAGGCTGACCAAATCCACGGCTCCCAAGCCTGAAGGCCCTGGGGTCTGGTCCACAGGCAAGGGCAGTCAGGACAACCGCCAGACCCACTGCTCCATAAGAGTGGCCCAATGATGAAATTGCTCACCGAAAGACCCCCCCAGGGGGTAGGGAGGGACTCTGGAGCCAAGAACCATGACCACTAGGAACCGAGGCCACAGGCAACCCGGACGAAGCCGGGGTCAGCCTCCTGTCCCCCACTACCGATGATCTCCATGCAGACATAGCAGAGGGCAACCTTGAGCATTACTGCTTCTTCAACCGGTGGGAGGAAGAAGAGCTCAAGGCCGAGCGGTGCCAAGCACCTTATTGTGATTGGGAACAGGCCCGCTTCTTTTTGTGCTTTTGGGAGGACCGCCCTTCCTCCCGAGCACCGGACTGCCCGTGGTCAGACCTCCCCCCCCGGAAGAGGGTGGTGGACCAGACCCAGCCCTGCTGCTAAAACAGCTTCCAAATGAAGTCTCCCTACTGTCACCGGCACTGTTCATGGTCGACTCTGTCGATGGCGAGCTGAAGAAGAGTTATTTTCTTCATTACTTCACTTGAAAAAAAATTTAAAACTTTTTTTTTAAATAAATAAATATTGCAAGAACTAAATTAAATCAACAGGAGACACCAAGAAATATATTTCACAAATCTACCAGATTCTGCAAGAAAACCAGGGATTTTTGGCTATCCAGAAAACTGAAGATCACTGGCAGAATAAAAATTGGGAAAGAAATTTCAGAGGCCTCCTGGCAGGGGTCCTGGTGGGGGGGTACATAAGACAACTAATTCACCATCATAGCTGGAATTTAGGTGGAAGACCACAATCCACTACTTTCAAACACCAGTTACATCCCAGCACTATGCTGCTCACCCATCTAATAAATGTTGGAGAGGATGTGGAATGGTAGGGTCCCATACACACATTTTCTAGTCCTGCCCACAAATACAGTGCTTCTGGAATGAGGTGTTGGACCTAATCAAAAAAATTCTAGAATTACAGCATTCTCTAGATTTCAAAAACTTAGTACTGGGCTTCCCACCTCGGGAAGTAAAGCAAGGGACAAGGAAATACTTGTTTTATATCTTGATGGGGCAGCCTTAAAAGTACTTAGAAAACACTGGTTGTTGACAGACATTCCCTCAATTAACAACTGGTATAATATATAGGATAGTGTATGGGTAACCATACACTACAAGGCTATTCTGCCACCGAGTGGATACAATGCCGATTGATGACCTCAAGAGCGAAGCCTGAGAGGTCCCCAAGTCAGCATTGTATCCACAAGGTGAAAGAATAGCTGAGTAGTGTATGGATAACCATACACTGTTCAATGTAGTGTATGGTGACTGCAAACCCACCCCCCCAAAAAACACTCTTTTTTTTCCACATTTTACATCAGCTCTGCCGACCATCCTTCATCAACAACTGCCTCTGGCCAGCACACGCCCGCGCCACTCTCACACAGCAAGGGATGAATCACAACATTTGCTGGAGTCCCTTGTATTATGACGTCCTCACTAACGCAGAACAAAAAGTCATTCTGCGCTAATGAGGACGTCACTACTGCAGCAGAACGACTTTTTGCAGTGTATGGATTTCCATAAACAACTGCATTCCACCATACACTATAATATAAATCAGATTAAAAGTATGGAGGCTGTTATAGCCCGACTTAGGATGGCCACCGACAAATTGAACTCCAGATGGCTGCCTTACTTTAACCATATAGAAGAAAAGGAGGGAGCCCCAGTACTGGAACAATTGTTATAGGATTGAGGTCTTCGTTTCCCTCATAGTAATCCATTCAGAACTGTCCTGCCAAAGGTGGCATGCTACCTGGCAAAGAAATCCAGGGCATAGTGCTTAATAAAAGTATGCACTGTGCTCCAAGTTGCAGGTCTGCAAATATCTCCAGTAGATATAGAACGAATCTCTGCCAGGGACATGGTGACCACTCTGGTGGAATGGGCAGTACCTGTACCTCCAGCTTGGCCTAGGCCATGGCATAGTGGCACAGGCACATCACAATTGAGGCAGAAATGCACTTGATCGTAACAGGCTGTCCCTTCTGATTAGGATCGAAAAAGACAAAGAGCTGTTTAGAGTATCTGAAGTCCTTAGTGCTGTCCAAGTAAACCCTAAAGACCATCTTTACATCCAGAGAATGGAGAGTGTGCTCTCCATTATTCTGGAAGTTGGCAAAGTAAGTAGGTTATGATGGAACTCTGACACCACTTTCGGTAGCAACTTGGGACATGTGCAAAGTGTGATAGAGTTGAATAGGACCCTGTCCAAGTTGTCATGGAGAGTTTAAATACAAGGATATGTTCTATTCTCTCCTTTTCTGTCTCCTGTCTGTCTGGTTGCACAATCAAATTTTCCTATGAGACCTAGGATTTGATCACCCCAACAGTCTTGCAGTTCTTTGCCTCTCACTGTCCCTCAGTCTTCCCTTGCTGTTTCTGTCTTTTCCTCCTTTGCATATCTGCTGGTATAAAAATATGTGCAAATCATTATGTGGAAATGTAACTGATATTGGAATCCCTTTATTTAGAAATTATATAGAGTTACTGTTGAAATATATACTGTATATAATAGTTTGAGATTATTGCAAAAAGCTATTGGGAACTCAAGGGGTTAACCTGAGAGCAGTTGTTACGCCCTTTTTCAGAAGCTTTGGAGAAGGGGCATCAGTTCTCGGACATTGTGTTCTTGCTGCACCTGCATGAAATTGACAAGAGCATTTTAGAAAAAATCAGGATATTTATTAAGAAGGGGGTTGCAAAGACTTATAAGAGAGAGATGCAATGTTTTGGGAGACACACAGAGATTGAAGAAAAACTCAAATGGATCTTCTCTGTTTATTCTGCCTTTATAAATAGTTAACAATTTTATTTTTGTATGTTACTGCTGGTACTAATAAACACTTTTTGTGAATTCTACAACTGCTCTAAGTTTTACTATGCTTCTTGACCTGTGCCTCAATGACACAGAGAACTATCTTGTCCTTATGCAAAATAGTATATGAAGGATCTGTGACCAGGGCATGGATTTCAGACACCCTGCAAGCAGAGGTGATGGCCACTAGAAATATCGCTTTCCAAGTTAGAAACTCCAAGTCATACATCACAAGGAGCTCAAAGGGCTTGCAAGTGAGCATGTCCAGCACAAGGTTGATATGCTAGGCAGCCACTGACTTCCCAGCAGGAGACCTTGTGTGCAGAAGCCTTTGGTAGATGGGCAAGGGCGGGCCAGTCTCTAAGAGAAAAACTGCCCTTAGGGTAGACTAGGTGGGCCAGGAGGTCCTTTTCTGCTGACAGCTTCTATGTTTCTATGTTTCAAGATGCTCTTAAGGAAACTCTTAAACAGTAGTAGCTGTGCCAACAAGAGGGTACCAATGGGCTTGTGGTATGCAGATATAGTACACAAATGGTCCTTTACTATGGAATAATGTAGGCCAGTATCAGAAAGGTCTAGCAAGTACTTCAGAACCTTGTCAGGTGTACACCCAGAGGGGTCCATATGGGTTTTGGAGCACCAAATGGAAAATCTTTTCCATTTTAGCTGTGTAAGTTTTCCTAGTGGAAGGCTTATGTGCAGCCAAAAGTATATCCGAGACCTTCTGAAATACTTTGTACCTGTTTACTTCTATCTCTTCAGCAGCCAGGCCTGAAGATGAAGGGAGCGCAGGTTGGGATGGACCAGATGACCCTGAGTCAGCAAGCCTGCCCTGAGTGGGGAAATCCTTGGTCTGTTGACTGACAGTCTGCTGAACAGAGGAAAACATATCTGTCAAAGCCAGCAGGGGGCCACCAATATCATCTTGCCCCCGTGTGCCTCCAATTTGAGCAATACCCTCTGCACAAGAGGCATTGGTGGGAATGCATACAGAAATAGATTTTGCCATTTCAGTCTGAATGCAATCCCACGGAAAATGCCACATACTCAGGAGCCCAAAACAAAAGACCGATAGGGACCCTAAGGCACTCTTGCTGGGGGACTCCATGCTTAGGGGTATACACTGGGAGGGGGAAGAGGAGGGCAAATCAAGTAGAGTTAAGGCAGTGGATATCTCTGGCTTGACAGTGCATAGGGCAAAGTTCCTGGTGTATGAGCTGGCAAAGGACTGTGGAGGAACACTGGACTTCCTGGTGCATCTGGGGACAAACAACATAGAGGGGAATAGTGTAATAGAAATCCAGGCAAGGTTCAGGGAGTTGGCCAGAGTTTGCCAGGATAATGGATGTACAGTTTCCTTTTCAGAAATGTTGCCAGTATCAAGGGCCATGGTGGAGAACAAAAGGAAGATCATAGAGGTTAATGACTGGCTGGGACAGTGGGGGAAAGAAAGGGGGACTGGGGTATTGGGGGATTGGAAGGGAGTTTGGGATGATAAGGGACTGTACACCAGAGATAGGCTTCACCTAAATCTGAAAGGGAAGAAAGTCCTAAAACAGGGGATGGAAGATTTTATTCAGGCTAGGAGGGGTTTAAACTTGTAAAGGGGGGAGGGAAAAAAGAGTGGGTGGACCTGATCATACATTTCACGGGTGGGCCAGGCCTTCAGCCCCGGAGGGGAGTCGGACAAAGGCCCAGAAGAGAAAGGTTCTGCTAGAGAGGATGGAGGGAGTATGTGCAATAAGACAAGGGGGGTATGGTGAAAGGGGAAGGGACATTGAGTGGGGGATGGTGTTAACTAATGTTAGGAGCCTGGGAAACAAGATGCCAGAGTTCCAGGCCATGCTGGTTGAAGGAGGGGTGGATGTAACAGCGGTCACTGAAATTTGGGCCACCACTAACCATGAATGGCAACTAAATGTGACTGGGTACACAGTGCTTAGGAAGGACAGAAAGGAGGGCAGTGGGGGAGGGGTAACTATGTGCATTAGAGATAATATAGTGATCATTAGAGCGGAGGAAGCAGAGGGTAATGTGGAGGCCTTATGGGTCACCTTGCAGACCCCTGCGGGAGTAAAGATCAAGATGGGAGTGGTATGTAGATCCCCAGGGCTGGAGGAGGATTTGGAGGATTGTCTGCTGGATACCATTATGGGGCCAGTGTGGGCCAGAAGGGGAAGGACTGGTGTTGATTGAGGACCTAAATATGCCAGCTACTGACTGGGGAATTCTGATATCCACAGTGACCAAGGAACAGAGGCTGCTGGATGGTTTTCAGGATGTGTTCCTCACTCAGCAGGTGTTGGAGCCAATGAGAGAAGGGCATGTCCTGGACATGGTTCTTGCGGAAGGGGATCTGGTAATGGACCTGGTAGTGGAGGATCCTCTGGCAGGGAGCGACCATGACACGGTCTGGTTCTGACTAAATGTGTGGGGGGGTGGGAGACAGTTCTAGGACAATGACTATTGACTTTAGGGGGGCAGATTTTAGGGGCATGGAAGAGATTCTCAAGGAGCATTTGAGGGAGACTACACCTCAGATGGATGTACAAGGCAGGTGGGAGGTCATAAAAAGGGGACTCCAGGAGGCCATCAGGTCCTGTGCGAGGGGTGAAGTGTAAAGGGGGCAAGGTCTTGTAAACCATGCTGGTGGTCAAAGGAGTTTCAGGAGGCAGTAAGAGAGAAGAGGGTTGCCTATAGCAGATACAAAAAATGAGAGGGATGAGGGATAGGGAAAAATACCACCTGGCAGCCAGGCAGGTCACCGGGGTGGTGAGGGGTCAAAAGCAAGAAAAGAGCAGCAGCTTGGCCAAGGGATAAGGGGTGGGGAAAAGGGATAATTTAGGTACACTGGGGAGCGGAGAAAGGTCAAGGGCCCGCCTGGCAGATTGAGGGCAAACGGGGGGGTGGAGGGGGCTAGGGAACAGGCAGAGGTATTAAATGATTACTTTGCCTTGGTGTTCACTGGGAAGGGGGGAGGGGAGACTTACAAAGTGGGAACAAAAAGAATTAGGAGGGGCAACAGGCAGAATTACTGAAGCGGGTATACAGCAAGAAGCTGGGGGAGATATCTCAGGGGTAGAGCACCAGGATGGATCGGCTAAAAGGGGATATGGGATTGATGATGCTATCCCCATTGGTCAGGTATGGGAAGCCCTGAAGTCCCTTAAAAAGGACAAATCCCAGGGCCGGATGGCATACATCCCAGAGTTCTGGGGGAGATGGCGGATGTTCTCGCTGCACCGCTGGTGGATCTCTTTAACATGTCTCTAAAGACCGGGTGGGTGCCTAGGGACTGCAGCAGGGCACATGTCATGCCCATCCATAAAGGGGGATCAAGGGAGGTGCTGGGGAATTATAGACCCGTTAGCCTGATGTCAGTAGTGGGGAAGGTGATGGAGAGGATACTCAAGGAACGATTGAAGGGGTTCATGGAGGAGATGGGGTACCTGTATAGTAGACAGCATGCGTTTGTGCCAGTTAGATCATGTCAAACTAACCTTGTGGAGTTCTACAAATGGGTAACAGCAGAACTCGACAGGGGAGGCCAGTGGATGTACTGTTCTTGGATGTCAGCAAGGCGTTTGACTCAGTCCCTCACAATGGTCTACTGGAGAAACTGAGGGGGATGGGGGCAGGCCCATTAATGGTCAGATGGATCAGAAACTGGCTTGCGGGGTGCACTCAGAGTGTAGTGGTAGGCCTGGGAGGTATCATCTTCTAGGGGGGTCACTAGTGGGGTACCATAGGGCTCGGTGCTCGGGCGGCTCCTGTTTAATGCATACATCTCTGATATGAGGGAAGATGTCAGGTGTGAAATGAGTTTCTTTGCAGATGACTGTAAGCTGGGGGCAGTGGTAGAGGATGAGGAGGGGTGGATGGCCCTGCAGAGGGATCTGGATACACTGGATAGGTCAGCTCACATCTGGAGATTAAATTTTAATTCCTCCAAGTGTAAGGTGTTAAACCTGGGGCATGGAAACACCAAGCATGGGTACACTCTAGGAGAGGATGTGTTGCAGGCCACGACAGGGGAGAAAGACCTGGGAATCCTGGTGGATGTAAACATGAACAATTCAGAGCAGTGCAGGAGGGCTGCAGCCAAGGCAAACAGGATGCTGGGCTGCATCGCAAGGGGGATTACCTCAAGGAGCAGAGAAGCGATTCTGCTGCTGTACAATGGCCTGGTTAGGCGACACCTTGAGTACTGTGTGCAGTATTGGAGGCCACGCTTAAGGATGGACATCCAGCTCCTGGAGATGGTTCAGAAGAGAGCAACCAAACTTATCCAGGGGCCGAGAGAATTGACGAATGAGGAGAGGCTAGAGGGGCTCGACCTGTTCTCGCTGGAGGAGAGGAGGGACCGTGGGAACATGATTGAGGTCTTCAAGTACCTAAAGGAAATCAATAGGGTAAATAGAGATGGGGTTTTTAGGCTGAAGGAGGGGGATCACCAGAAGACATAGTTGGAAGCTCAAAGGTAGAAGGACGGGGGAAGGAGGAGGTTTTTCACGGAGAGGGTGGTGGAACTGTGGAATGCGCTGCCTGGGAAGCTGGTAATGGCTACTACAGTGGTAGGCCTCAAGAGTGGGTGAGACAGGTACAGGCAGAATAAGAAGCAGGGGTTGGCGAGGCCCAGGGGGCTGGGATGGGGGGAAAGAGAAGCAGGGAATGGAAAAAGGGAAATGGCTTCGGTACCTACCCAGGGTTCTGAAGCACGAGCAGACTTGATAGACCATAAGGCCTACTCTGCTGGCAACTAGTATGTTAGTATGTTAATCGAGGCAGTTTGGCATTGAGTGGGGATGCAAAAAGGTCCATATGTGGGGTACCCCACTTGCTGAACAGTAATCTCATGATGTCTGGAGCTAGTGACCACGGTATCACCCCACAACAGCACAATTTCACAGCGAACACCACCACCACAGTGCCGAATCTCACCAGGTTGCTGTGGTGGCGCGCTGAACAACAGCACCATGACTCCCGGTGTTCTGCCCGGCCCCCAAAACAACTCTGACTCAGAGTTGTACATTTAGAGATGGTGGGTGGGGGAGGCAAAGCCTCCCGCAGAAAAAGACTTTCTTCCGATGGGAGCAATGCCGACAGTCGGCATTGTTCCTGTCACTGTCAGGGATGTCAGCAGCACTGCCAACGATGTAAAGCGGTGGATCCACGACCACTCATAAGGATCAGCCTCTGTTTTCCTGAGCTCATCTGCCAGAGTGTTTTGGACTCCTGACAGATAAGAAAAAATTACTTCCCATAGTAATATTGTTTCTTCAGGGAATTCCTCAGTATGCTTAACTATTGCAGTTAGCCTGCTAGGTTAAACTGCCCCAGAGAGTAGAACTTACATATATGAGAGAATACGGAAGCGGAATGTAAAAGGTGCTGCTGTGTTCTACAGCCTACTGGTCAGATTCATTTGAAGCAAAGCGGGCAATAGCCCCAACCTGCATTAAGCTACCATAACCTACACTAAGATATCATACAATAAGAGAGGAAAGCTTGCCCTAAGGGTAGCCATGGCAGACAACAAACAGAAGTCTTGTGAATGAACAGCAAGTAAAGCTCAAACAGATAGGAAATGGACCAGCACTGATTATTGTAGAACCTTTTCAGGTTCAGGAAGGGGAGGCAGGGTGAGAGGTTCAAGCATATTGAGGAATCCTTTGGAAGAAACAATATTACTATGGTAAGTAATTTTTTTTTCACACCCCAGGAATCCTTCAGTATGCTTAACTATTGCAGACTACCAAGCAGTGCCTTGGGAGGGTGGGTACAGAACGTACTTAGGGAAAAGGTTCTACAGGACCTCAGTGCCAAATCTGGAATCACTTCTGGACTGAATGTCCAGGCAATAATGTTTTGTAAAGGTGTGTACAGTTTTCCAGTTAGCTGCTTTACCAATCTCTAGCAAGGAAATATCCCTTGCAGCTGCCTCAAAGGCAGCAGTGCCACAAGTGGAGTGTGCCATGAAGCCTTTTATTTATTTATTTATTTGCTTTTGGTAACCAGGTAAATACAGTAGACAGAACTGCCTATTTTCAGGCACGACCTGGGAGAGTAGAAATCAAGGAACAGGTAAGAACGAATACATATACAGTGTTGTACGACAGGAGATTCCAAACAGTTATACAGAGGTGCAAGTTTTGGTGGCTGTTTGCCAGCCTTGTTGTAGCAGAACTCAATGCAGGAGACTATCCAGTGGGCAGTGGTTCTCTTAGAGACTGGCCTGCCCTTGCCCATCTCGCTGTATTTGAGAAACAGCTGTGAGGTTTGAGGTCTTTAGCATGCTCCAGGTAATAACTGAGAGACCTCTTTATGTCCGAACCATTTAAGTTTAGTTTGCCAGAGCTGGACTTAGAAACATAGAAACATAGACTTTGATGGCAGATAAGGACCACTTGGCCCACCCAGTCTGCCCATTTCCCTACCTATTGGATAAGCTGCAGATTCTAGTAAACCAACAGCCTACTTCTTGCAACTCCCCACTATGATTGCCTTATGTCTGTTCCATGCATGTTTGAATTCCCCCGTTGTTTTAAACCCCACAACCTCTCCAGGAAGGCGGTTCCATGCGTCCACCACTCTCTCTGTGAAAAAGAATTTCCTCACATTACCCCTGAGCCATCCCCCCTCTAACTTTTAATTGTGCCCCCTTGTTCATACACATCTCTTTTTCTGAAAGATGCTACCCTCCTGGACTTTGTTGATTTCCTTGAGGTACTTAAAAGTTTCTATCATGTCCCCCCTGTCCCTCCTTTTATTAAGGGTATACATATTAAGCTCTCTCAGTCTCTCTTCATATCATTTCTGATGTAGACCCTGCACCATTTTAGTTGCCCTCCTCTGGACTGCTACCATCCTGCCTATGCCCTTGTGCAGATGAGGTCTCCAAAACTGCATGCAGTACTCCAGATGGGGTCTCACCAACTGTCTGTCCAGAGGGATAACCACTTCCCTTTTTCAACTTGTGATGCCCCTCCCTATGCATCCCAGTATCCCCCTGGCTCTCCTTACTGACTTCTCACATTGCTTACCCACCTTTAAGTCATCTGATATGACTACACCCAGATCCCTTTCCATTATCTTTGTCGTTAGTACATCCCCTGCTATTGTGTACTCTTCTCCTGGATTTTTATTTCCCAGGTGCATTACTTTGCACTTCTTTGCATTGAATCTAAGTTGCCATATGTCTGACCATTCCTCCAACCTTGCCAAGTCCCTTCTCATCCTGTCTACCCCTCTTTGTGTATCAACTCTGTTACAGATCTTTGTGTCATCTGCAAAGAGGCATACCATTCTTTCCAGACCCTCTGCAATGTCACCTATAAAGACGTTGAAGAGGACTGGACCCAGTACTGAGCCCTGAGGTACTCCACTAGTAACCCCTCTTTCTTCAGAATGTGTTCCATTCACTATGACCTTCTGTGTCCTGTTGTGCAGCCAGTTTGCTACCCAGGCTACCACCCTGGGACCCACTCCCAGGCTGGCTAACTTGATTATTAATCTTTTGTGTGGGACTGTGTCAAATGCCTTGCTAAAGTCTATGTAGGCTATATCCACAGACCCTCCCTGGTCTATTATTTTGGTCACCCAGTCAAAGAAATCGATTAGATTCGTCTGACATGACCTTCCTGCTGTGAATCCATGCTGCTTTGGGTCCTGTGCCCCACTGGCATCTAGGTACTGAACAATTCTTTCTTTCAGAAGTGATTCCATCATTTTCCCCACCACTGAGGTCAAACTAACAGGTCTGTAGTTTCCTGCTTCTGCCTTGCTCCCACTTTTGTGAAGGGGAATCACATCTGCCCTCCTCCAGTCCTCAGGTACCACCCCATCTTCCCATGATTTGTTAAAAAGTGTGGTTAGTGGTGTCACTAGGTCCTCCCTTAGCTCTTTTAGGATTCTAGGGTGAATCCCATCAGGCCCCATTGCTTTGTCCACCTTGGGTTTTAGGAGTTCTTTCAGGACTCCTTCTTCTGTAAATGGACTGGCGTCAACCCCACTACCCAGAGTGCTTCTACTGTTTGGTTTAGGTAACTCCTCCTCTTCTTCTTTTGTGAATACTGAGCAAAGGTATTCATTCAGTATCTCTGCCTTTCAACTGTCTCCCTCTGCCCACCTCCCCTCTCCTTTATTAATCTTCACTATCCTTCCCTTAACCTTTCTATGCTCCCTAATGTACCTATAAAAGGTTTTATCCTCCTTCTTATCTGAGTTGGCTATCTTTTCCTCGGTTTGGGCCTTTGCTTTTCTGACTGCCTTCCCCACTTCTTTCTACTTTAATTGATACAGTTCCCTGTCATGCTCCTTCTGTGATTCCTTATACTTTTTGAATGCAGCCTTTTTCTCCTTAACCTTCCCTGCCACCTCTTTTGAGAACCACAGTGTTTTTTTATTCCGCTTCGTTTTATTTGTTTCACACAAAGGCTAATTGCCTTCATGATGGCAGTTTTGATTGTTCTCCATTGTTCTTCCACCCCTCCTTTCTCGCCATTTGCTAATGCATTCCTCAGGTATTCAACCATTATGCCAAAGTCAGCCCTTCTAAAGTCCATTATCCTTGTCTTTGTATGGCTTGTCTCCATGGTTGTGTTTATTGTGAAGCACACTGTGTAGTGGTCACTTGTTCCCAGATGTCTACTGACTTCTAAATTTGTGATCCTCTCTCCATTTGAGAGTACCAGGTCTAATATTGCTCCCTCCCGAGTGGGTTTCACCACTAGCTGTCTAAGGCATGCCCCCTGTAGGGCATCGAGAATGACCCTGCTCTTGGATGTGGCTGCAGTCCATGTCGTCCAGTTAACATCTGGCATATTCAGGTCCCCCATCAACAGTATCTCCCCTTTTTCAGCCATTTTGAGAATGCCCTCTATCATTTTCTTGTCCATTTCCTCCCCTTGAGACGGGGGTCTGTATACAACCCCTGTGCAGATTGTGATGCCATTCCCTGTCTCCAAGGTGACCCAGAGTGCCTCTTGTCCTCCCCCTTTACTTTTTAGTTCTGTAGCTTTGATCCGTTCCCTTATGTAGAGAGCTACTCCACCTCCTCTTTTACCCTCCCTGTCCCTTCTGTAGATTGAGTACCCTGGTATGTTGACATCCCAGTCATGGTTCTCCATGTACCAAGTTTCTGTGACTGCCACAATATCCAAGGTATTCCTCTTCCATCAGGGCTACTAGCTCAGGAAGCTTGTTTCCCAGACTACGACCATTGGTACTCATTGCCCTCCATTTAATGTTGGCTTTATCCTTTTTTACCCCATCCCTGCTCTTATTGCCTTTGTCCATTTTTCCATTTACCCCTGTCCTGCCCTCTGTCAAGCTCTGTACCTCAGTGTTTACCCTACTACCTGCCATGTTTTGTGGTGGGAGGCTTGAACTTTCCTGTTTCTTATCAGCACCTCCCCCCTTGGCTAGTTTAAAAGCTTGTCAAGGAAGCCTTTAAACCTGTCACCTAGGAGCATGTTTCCCTTCCTGGACAGATGCAGACCATCATACCAGTATAGACCTTCATCACTCCAGATGGACCCCCAGTCCCCAATGAAGCCAAAGCCCTGTGCTCTGCACCAGTTTTGCAACCATTCATTGAACTGCATGGTGTGCAGTACTCTAGTCTCACCCCTGCCATAGACTGGCAGCACCTCTGAGAAGGTTACCATGCTTGCTACCTGTCTGAGGCCCCTTCCCCAGCTCCACATCTGATCTCATGCCTATCTAGGTCATTTGTCCCGAGGTGGACAATGATATCTAGGTCCCTCTCCTGTGATGCTGCTTCTGCAATCCTGAGGATTTGCTTCCTGTCCCTCCAAGCCATGGCACCAGGCAGGCACCTTACTTCCCTCTCCTCTCCCTTCCCCAGGTCTACACCCCTAACAATTGAGTCCCCTATCAGAAGCTGTTTCTTTCCTTTGTAGTGTCCCTTGCCACTCTTTTGTGGGTCTCCCTTGTGGATGTCCCCAGCATTCTTCTTGGTCTCTACTGAGGGTGTCATCATAGAGGAACCTTGATTTGCCAGACTGACATACGACTTTGCTGTGAAAAACACTGGGAGAGTGATGGACTGATTCAAATGGAACTCAGACACCACCTTAGGGAGAGCTTTTCTGCTTGTCCTAAGGATTACCTTATATCTGTGGAAAATGATATAGTTAGGGACTATGCCAAGAGCCTGTAGCTCGCACACCCTCCCGGCAGAAGTGATGGCCACCAAAAAGACTGTTTTCCAGGTTACATACTTTAGGTCTGCAGCAACCATGGGCTCAAATGGGAGCTTCATAAGCCTGGCTAAGCATGCATTCAAATGCCATGGGGGAACTGACTCCATGAGAGGTGGATACAGATGCAGCAGACCCTTAAAAACAAATGTATTGAAAATGAGGTGGCAGCCACCATTTCCTCATTGCTTGCTTAGATATAAAAAGAAACAGCTGACAGGAGAACCTTAAGAGTTGAGGGTCAGAGGCCTAAGGCCTGAAGGTGAACCAGGCAGCCCAGGAGTACAGACAGATCTACCTGTAAAGGATTAATCTGCCTAGGTTTACTGGTAGGGAGAACCTCTTCCATTTGGAGCATATGTCTTTCTGGTAGCAGGATTCATGGATACTCCGAGGACCTTGAGGACCTCCTCTGAGAACTTATAATCAGGAAACTCTAGCTCCTCAAGAGCCAGGCTTTGAGGTGAAGAGACTTGAGGTTGGGAAAGCTCATTCTGCCCTGAGGCATGGCCAGGAAGTTGTGTCTCTGGGGAAGATAAATGGATTGTTTGGTGGACAGGGTAACAAATGAAAATTATGTACTTACCATAATTCTTGATCTTCCTGTATATCTTCACCATTCATCACTGGTTGGTACCACGCTAGAGGTGCTATGACCCCATGGGAAGCTTTTTAGCTTAAAAAGCTTTTCTGCTGTAGGAGGAGGAGGAGTAACGTTGAGGATGGTGCCGCCCTTGAGGCTGACGCATTGCATGGCTCTCGCGAGTTGGCCAGTAATTGACATCATACCCTCCACTACCTCAAGTTCTGCTCGCTGGAGAGGAAAACAGGAATAGAAAAAAATAAGGGAGGAGGTTGGGGCAAGGAAACCCAACAGACAGCAAAAGGAAAGGATGAAAACTGAAAAAGGAATAAGCCAAGAAGAGAGGAGAGGTTTTGGAGAGGTTGGAGCCTAGTTGGTTCTGGGAGGTGGGCCCCAACCTTTGGGTGAGGGAGGGAGGGAGGGAGAAAGGAGACAAAGTGGGAGGATGGGAAACCATACCCCCATGCTCCAAAAACCCTGTGGACCAAGATGACTTAACTCGACTGCTTTTACCCTCTTGTGAAAGTTTTTTTTTTTAAAGGAAAGCCTGAAAAGAGGTGCTAGTCCAGAGATCTGAACCACCCTATAAGGAGAGGGAATTTTAACCCTCACCAACAAGAGGGGTCTGACAGGAGACATTGCCCAACAGGCCAAAAGTTAGCCCCCAAGTCTACTAGGGAGGAATACCAGATCTTAAAATGCTCCCCCCCTCCTCCTCTTAAAGCTGGACGCAGAGAGTTCACCTCCAAGCTGGAGTTCACCTCGGCACCCAAAGGGAAGTCCCGGGGTGTAAGAGGTTAAGATGCCTAATTTACAGCACCACTGGGATGGTGATTTATCTAGAAAGGAAACCTCAGGGAGGTTCCTAAAACTTGAAAGTCTGGAGGGACTGAAATTCTGACAAGGGAACCAGGAAGGAGTCCCTGGCAAAGGGAAAAAAGACCAAAACATAGAGGGTCCCTGGGATCCTAGTCCCAGCAAAGTGGCTCTAACAGTAAGGTAGGACCCAGCTAGGGGGACCTGAAGCAGGACTCTGGAACAGAGGACCCCTTCTACTGTCAAGAGGGCCCTAGGGAGCTAAGAAAAAGAGGGCAAGAGCCCCCTATTTGCTCTTCTCCCCTGAGTGGATCCCTGCTGCTTCAAGGAAGTGGCAGGGAGCTCAGAGGTACCAGGGGGACTTTGCCCAAAATTGGCCTCAACTTGGGGAAGGCAAGCAGGGAGGAGGCACTGCTCACAAGCTGAGGAGATAGTGAGTGGGAAGCAGTGACGAATGAAGATATACAGGAAGATCAAGAATTACAGTAGGCATGTAATTTTCATATCTTACCTATATTATCTTCACCATTCATCACTGGTGGGTGAGTGCCAAACCCACAAAGTGGACTGGTACCTCCCTGAAGGCTGGACAGCCTTCAGACCCCCGTGGGGAAGTCACGAGGGGATAGGTCCCATCTCGGGTCTGGCCAGATCCACTACTGCTCAGAGCCAAGGTGGGGCTCCTGGCCTGCAGAACAGGAAGGGCGCCCCGACAGTTCCCACCTGGTTCTGCAGGAGAAAAAATGGGCCCCTTGGAATGGGGAGGCAGTCGTCCTACACTGGGCCAAAGGTGACAACTGGGAGAGGCAAAGTCATGCTGCCCGCCTAATGCAGACTACAAATTCCACGAGCCTGGACGCTATCACATTGGCGTCATAAGATGCCCACGCCTGGTATCTCACTAGCTGCAGGTCCCTCATGGAGATGGTGATGGCTCTCCTGGTTGCTTCGCTATCAGGCAAGACCACTAGGATTTGCACCAACACGGCCCACAGGTGCCTCTCACAGGCCACCATGTGTGCTTGATGTGCCACAATGAATAACAAGAGGCTGAGGCAACACCTCTCCTGCCCCAGCAGTCGAACTCCACAGAGTCCGCATCAGGGGGACAGTCTATTGTCAGACCCATATGCCCAGAAGCGGTGTTCAGCCACTCCAAGCCCAATGTTGGGTGGGGCAAAGATCTTGGAGACCCTGAGAGATGCAATACTTGTGCTGGCAGTCCCCAGGGGCTGGTGAAATGGAAGCAGGTGACTGCCAGACACTGTGCAACTCCTCCATAAAGGGCTTAGACCATGGAGGGATCACTAAGGATTTGTGGCTGTACTCCCCAAAGAACACCATGGTCGCATGTGCAGTATTGTGTTGGATTAACGGGGCAAGACTGAGCTCCTCTACATTGTCATCAGGAACTGCTGCTCCTCTGAAAAGTCAGCATCAGAAGACCAGTATAATGTGGAGTCCTTTTCCTCAGAGGAGGAAGCCGATAAAGTGGAGGGGCTCTGCATAAGGAACGACGGTGCAGAAAAAGGAGATGTGAACATCATCTCATCCATGGCCCTATAATAGATGGGGAAAGCACTCACCATGGACCTATACTGCTCCCAGGTGAGGGATCCCAAGGGACCAGAGAGACCTGGGAGAAGGGGAGGAGTTGCAGAGAGGGCAAAGGTTGGGCAGTATGGTCCTGAGGGACCGAACCCTCCCTTGTAGGGCTGCAGACATAAGCGAGGGACCCCTCTACAATGAGGGGGGAGTGCACTGCCCAGACCCCACCTGCTGCTCAACTGTCCCCAAGCCAGCAGGAGGAAGCCCAAGGGGAAAATACCCCTGGTGGGGAGGCTGGAGCCGAGCAAACCCAACAGGGTGCCCCCTGTCCCCACCTGACGCAGGACTCCACCCCTAGAGGGGGAGGAGTGCTCGGCCCAGTGTTCCGACTCCACCCTGGAGTGACCAGGGTCACCTGAGCAAAGTGGGAGGTGGACCGGGCCCCCAACCCCCTCCCCAGAGAGGACCAAGACCTGCCCCTAGAGCAAGGTCCCACAATGGCAATCGACCGTAAGGAAGGGGGGAGAGACAAGCCGGCACCAGGGTTGGCCCCTGACTCCCACTTCGAATTTGCTCTAGCACCGAAGAGTGACCCTAGGCTGAAATCAGCCTCCTCTGCAGGAATGGTCCCTGAAGTGGCACTGTCCCCGAATATGGCACCAAAAACAGCACCAGAGCCAGTTGCGACACTGACCTCGGTGCCACCACCAGAAGTGGCACCATCATCGACATTGATGCTGACCGCAGCATCGACATCAAGAGTGGCACTCACATTGGGTATGGCACCAACCCCCAAAATGGCACCGACCGTGGCACCAACACTAATCACATCGCAGTTGTTAGGCACAACCATCATTGACTTTGGCACTAACCGCAGCACCATTATTGGGCACGATGCCACAAGCATCATCGTCACTAGAGATGGCACCAGAGACGGCACTGGAGTCCTCCACGGCACAGAGGAAAGGACGGCATCACGTACGGTGTCACCTCTAAGTTCGGATCCCACAGGCAATGACCTCGAGCGGATCCCAGGAGGGTGACTGCTCTGGAGTGCTTGCTTGGCAATCAGGATCCTCCTGGTCATCCTCCGAATCCGAGGAGGAGACCACAGAGACCCTGAGGGAAGCAACCCCAGTCACCCGGCCCATCCTGGAACCAAGAGTGGTGTCAGGAGGGTATTCTGTGGTACCAGAAGATTGACCTCACTCACTAACACCAGAATCGGTGTCAGGAGCAGAGGCCATGTCCCCCAAAGCCCTCGAAGGGACCTCCAATGTATGCCCCACCTGTAGCTGAGGCCTTGACACCAGGGTTGACTGTAACTTCTCTGACCCTGCTGACTTGCAGTCATCCTAGTTGCCCTCCTCTGGACAATCTCCAGCAGGTTGACATCTGTCTTAAGGTGTGGACACCAGTATCTTACTCCATACTCCAGATTTGGTCTCACCAGCAACCTGTATAAGGGCAGTATAACCTTCTTCCACTTACTTCTGATTCCTCTGGCTATACACCCCAGCATCCTGTTTGCCTTTGCTGCTGCTTTTTTTGCACTGTATGGAGTGCTTCAGGTCGCTAGTGATCATCACTCCCTGATCCTTCTCCTACACTGTTGCTTCCAGCCCCACTCCCCCCGGTAGTACTTGGTCCTTGGATTCCTAGCTCCAATGTGCATAACTTTGCATTTCTTGGCATTAAAACAAGGCTGCCAAATTCCCGACCACCTCTCAAGTTTTCTCAGGTCTTCCCACAGGTCTTGTATCCCTTCCACTGTTTGCACCCTCCCACAGAGTTTGGTGTCATCTAGAAATAGGCACATTTTGCCCTTAATGCCTTCCCCAATGTCTTCAATGAAAACATTGAACAACACCGGCCCCAGCACTGAGCCCTGCAGGACCCTGCTGGTGACTTCTCTGGTGCTAGATTACTCTTTCCCTACCACCACCCTCTGGGTCCTGTCCCTCAGCCAGTTTTCTACCCATCTGGTAATTTTCTCCCCAACCCTGAGATCCACCAGCTTCCTGATCAGCCTCTTGTGGGGTATAGAGTCAAAGGCCTTGCTGGAGTCCAGATAAAGAATGTCCACTGCCTGGCCCCTGTCCACTGCCTTAGTGACCCAGTAAAAGAAGTCAATCAGATTAGTTTGGCATGCTGTCCCTCCCACAAACCCGTGCTGCCTCTCATCTTGGAGACCATTCTCCTCTAGATACCCAACCAGCCTTTCCTTAAATATGGTCTCCATGAGCTTGCACATGACTGCGGTCAGACTGACTGGCCTATAGTTCCCTGGATCAACCCTGGGACCACTCTTATGAAGGGGCAACACATGTGCTATTCTCCAATCCTGTGGTATCATGCCAACTCCAGGGAATTATTGAACAGGCCTGCCAGAGGCCCCACAAGCTCCCTTGCCAGTTCCCTCAGTACCCTTGAGTATATGCCATCCGAACCTGGTGATTTGTCCACTTCAGTCAGCTACCAGCCCCTCACTCTATCCTCTTCTATCACTGCATCCATGCTCCCTCCCCGCCCCGCTCCCCTTCTCCTCCCTGTAGGCACTGGTCCATCTTTTTTCCTGGTGAAAAAGGAGCAGAAGTATTTGTTCAGTACCTCAGCCTTTCCCCTGTTCTCCTCTTCCCATTCATTCCTTCTCCTAAGCCTAACAATTCCATCCTTCTTGTCCCTTTTTTTCACACATATGTAACAAAAGAAGGCCTTCCACCCCTTTTTATTCCCTCAGCTATCTGAAGTTCTTTTTGTACCTTAGCCTGCCGCACAACCTTGCTTGCCAATTTGACTAATCTTCGGTAGTTTTTCTTATCCACCTCTCTCTTGGTCTTTCTGTACCTCTTGTAGGCAGACCTCTTGTCCCTCACTACTTGGGCAGCCTCAGTGCTGAACCAGCTGGGCTTTGGCCCCTGAGTTCATACCCTTGAGCCTAACACACTCCACTGTGGCAGCCAGTATTCCTTCTTTGATAATTGACCATTTTTGGTCCAACCCCATATCCATCCTGATGCCCGCCAGGTGCCTCCTTAGTACCTCGCCCCTCTTCCTGAAGTCCGCCCTCTTAAAATCCAGGATTTTGATCTTAGTGGGGATGTTTTCCCTGTCTATATCCAACCTGAACCACACCGTGCGATGGTTGCTACCATCCAGGGGCTCCTTGATCATTATCTCTTGTATGTGTTCCCCATTTGTGAGCACTAGATCAAGGATTGCCCCCTCCCTGGTGGGCTTTGAAATGCCCTGAGTCAGGAACCCACTCTGCATTGGATCTAGGATCACCTGACTCCTGGCACAGGATGTGGCTGGTATGCTCCAGTCCACCTTAGGCAGGTTAAAGTCCCCCATGACTACTACCTCTCCCTTCTGTGCAGCGTCTGGCAATTGCGAACTCAGCTCCCTGTCTCTCTCTCTCCTCTTCTTGGTTGGGTGGTCTGTAGACCAACCCCCAAACTCATCTTTTTCTCTCTATTGAACCGTAGCTGGATCCACAGTGTTTCCACCTCCCCCTCTTCCATCTCCTCCCTTGTGCATGTTATTCTCTCCCTGATACAAACCAGCACCCACCCATCCATTCTCCTGTCTCTCCTATATAGTTTGTATCCAGATATCGAGAGAGCCCAGTCATGGTGTGATGTGGTCCAAGTCTTGGTTATTGATGTTATGCCCACCTTCCCCTTAGCTAATAGCGCCTGCAGGTCTTCCATTTTCTTACCAAGATTTTGAGCATTTAGCGACACCACCCTCCAACTCAACTCTGTGCCTCCTTCCCTTTCCTTCCTCCTATTCTTTTCCTAACATGTCTCCCTCTTGCACTCTCCCCCTCCCGTTACTAATTACTCCACTTCCCCTCCACCTCTTCTCTCCCAATTACATCTACTGGTATGGGGGGAGGACTGCTGATTGTCTCCTTCCAGAGTCTTTGGGCCTGCTGGCCTGCCCTCCTCTAGTAGTTCAAATTCAGCTCGTTGGCTATGTACTCCCCCAGTTTGTCCCCGAGTACCCTTGAGCCCTCTCTAGTGAGGTGTAGCCTATCTGATGAATACAGTGTTTTATTCGATCAGGTTTCCCCCCAGTCCCCAGTATATGTGAACCCTTTTTGCCTGTACCAGTTCCTAGGCCAGTTATTGAAGTCATCTATTCTTTTCTTCCTGACAGTGCTGGCTGTGGGAACTGGTATCAACTCTGAAAAAGTCAGAGAACTTATTGCCTCCTTGCAGGTCTTTGCTAACTCTCTGAACCTGCCTTACACTACTTCCACCTCCTCCCCTGCTAAGTCATGACTATATTAGGTTTCCCTCCAACCTCCCTTACAACTTCCCTAATGCATGGTCCTGCCTTCCCCGCTGTCATCCCTGGCATACAAACCGCTTCTTGCTTTTGGGTCCTTTCCTTTCTCAGTGAACACCCTTAATTATGGAGTCCCCAACGATTATCAACCTTCTGTCCACTGCAACTGTGTTTTCCATCCTCCCTCCCTCTCCTAGGATATCAGTTGCTCCCCTACACAACTGCACCTCCTCTGTCCTGGTTAACTTTTTGCTGCCTTCACTTCACCATCTCCCCATAAGCCCCTTCCTCCCTGGCTAGCCCTGCTTGCTACCACTTCTTTTTCACTCTTTCTTACCCTTTTCCCTCCCACGTCCTCTGCTCCACCTTGATTGCTTCATCTTCTCTGCCTTCCCAGACTAGCCCTCTCTCCCCATCCCTTACCTCCAGCCTTTGACTATGGTTTGCCCTGACCATCTTCCCCATCACCTAATTCTAGCTCCCCTATATCAATCAGTGGTGCATACCTGTTCATTAAGTGCACCCTATCATCAGGCCCCTCCATTCTTCCTCTCCGAGTTCCTCCCCTTCCTGCTTCTGCTGTTCCTCTTACCCATCTACCTCTTCCCCCTCCCACTCCTCCACAATGGACTCCCCAGATCTCAGAGAAAGAGATATACCTGGACACTGGGTGATCTTCCCTGCTTCCTTTCCTTGCCTGCTGTCCGCTTTCCCCAGGGCATCCGCCACATTGCCCCTTTCTCCACTTCTCTGCTCCCCTGTCTCCCCACCCCATCCTCCCCAACTCCAGTCAGAGCAGTCTTACCTCTGCCCAGAGCTATTCCAGGATCCTGCACACTGGACAGCCCCCTGTTCTCCACCATGTCCCCAGAAAGACTGCAGCCCCACAGTCATTACAGCTTTCCACTTTCCGCTCACTATCCTGACTCCTGCACAAGCGCCTATTCACCCACCTCCACCCTTCCCAGCTGTCCTGATGTCTGCACCAGCTTCTATTCCCCACATCCTCTCTTCTCAGCCTGTCCCAGCACCCACTCATGTTTCTCAAAGTGTGAACCAGTCAGTACTGTTTACTGTTTTTACTCTACCCCCCTAATCCCTTCTACCTCCTTGTTGCTTTAGTACAAATGTAGATGACCCGAGATGAGGATCAACTGCATTCCCTTTCTTCACCTTATGTTGTACCCTAAGCCCCATTCCTTGCTGTCCTATTCAAATGTAGACTGACCTTAGATAGGGATCAGCTGCAGCCCGCTCTAACCTTCTGCAGTGTATTTTCTACCACCTCTGCCCCCTTACCTCAACTACTGTGACCAGCATGGCCTGCGGCCTGCAGTCCTCCCTGTGGACACCCTACCAATGTCCCACAAAGCCACTAGGTCAGACACCATGCTCCTGCTTCATGGCACTCACTCTTCAGGGTCACTCACGTAAGGAGTCGCTTGGACATCTGGGTAATATATTGGTTCTACCACCACCCTACTGACTTGCTTTAGTCACGAGGTCCAGTGGGTCCTCAAATGGCATCAGAAAATGACCATTAATCCCTCGCCCTCTGGTGCCCCCTCCCAAACAGTCACCAATCACTTTTTTCTTTTTTTGTTCTGTTTGGTATGAGGGCCCTAAAAGTAACCATCACCCCAGGTTTTTTTTAGTGGGAGTAGAACCCAGCAATGGATCCCAAACCCTTTAAAAAAAAAAAAACTAGTACACAGGGAGTCCAACTGGGGAGATGTAACAGCACTAGATGGTGCTGGCTAGCACTATCAGGGTGAGCTGCCCAGAGGTTCTCCCTCTCCTAAAGCAGAGGATGGTGGGCGGGCGTGGAAATCAATGGTGAAGATATACAGGAAGTTAGTACAGTTACGTAGGAACTTACCATAACAGTAGATCTTCGAGAGAGGTTCCTTCAGTAGGTCGTTACATATAGGACTGATGCCACCTGGCATCGGGCTGCACAGCAGACGTTTCTAGCAATCCCTGATGGGGGACCGGCCAGCCAACGTCACGTGACTGACATCAGCATGGCCATATACAGTGGGCGGTCCCCACACCTGCCCTCCAGTTCTCCACTGGAGCCGGAAAGAGGCCTGACAGCAGGAGCAAACAGGATTTGGAGTCCCTGTGTAAGAAATAAAATGAGGGGAAGGAGGTAGGGAAAAATATAACCTACTGAAGGAACCCTTCTCGAAGATCTACTGTTATGGTAAGTTCCTATATAACTGTACTATCTTACTTCGAGAGGGTTCCTTCAGTAGGTAATTACATATAGAACAGAGTCCCAAGCAGTCCCTCCAAAGAGAGACCGAGAGAAACAAGGGAGGAGGAGAAAATAGCTCCAACAGAAACTGCGAACCAGAATGGACCCAGCCTAGGACAGGAGGCCCTGCAAGACAGCTAGGCTGAAGCCAGCCCTCTGCCTAGAAGCAATGTCCAGACTGTAGTGTTTAGTAAAGGTATGGACAGAAGTCCAAGTGGCTGCGGCACAGATATCAGCTGCAGAGATGTTCCAAAAAAAGGCAGCGGAAGCAGCCATGCCCCTAGTAGAATGACCTCTGATAGGACCTGGCAGAGGTTTTTTGTACTTTTGGTAATAATACCAACTGCAATTGCCTAACCATGTGGAAAGGCACTGCTTGGAAACCACTTTTCCATTAGAACTGGGGGCAAAAGAAACAAAAAGCTGATCGCAGCTACGAAATCCTTGGCTCGGTGTGTGTAGCACCGAAGGATCCGAGGGACATCCATGGTGTGCAGGAGTGCCTCACTTCTGTTCAAAGGGGACAGAAAGTAAACTGGAAGCTCTACTGATTGGTTCAGTGTGGCTTCTGACACCACCTTGGGTAGAAACTTAGGATTTGTCCAGACTGAGGACCGCCCGGTCCTTGTGGAAAATATGATAAGGCTCTTTACAAACCAGAGCGTGAAGCTCCGAAATCCTTTGGGCTGACGTAATGGCAACTAAAAAAAACATCTTCCAGGAAAGAAAGCGCAAATCACAGCTCATGGCTGGCTCAAATGGGTGAAGAGTGAGCTTCTCCAACACAAAGTTCAAATTCCAAGGTGGAGTTGGGCTGCAGATGGGGGGTTTCAGATGGAGGATCACTTTCAGAAAGGTTTTTGAGACTTCCAACTGAGCCACGGATTTGCCATCCACCAGCTCGTAGTACATCGAAATTGCGGAAAGGTGGACCTTCAAGGAGGAATATGACAGACCAGAGTCTGACAGATGAAGGAGGTATTCCATGATTTGAGGGGCTGAACAAGAAAAGGAGTTCCAATTCTTGGAAGTCACCCAGATGGAAAAACGTTTCCACTTCATGGCATAAGTGGAATGAGTAGAGGGTTTTCTATCCTCTATAAGGACTTGAGCGACTCGGGAGGAGACCCCAAAGTGAGAAATCACTATGTCTGCAGGAGCCATGCATGAAGATGCAGTGTCCTGAGCCCTGGATCTACCAGACAACTTCAATCCTGGGTCAAGAGGTCATGGGTCACTGGAAGTGGAACCAGTGGTTCCCTGGATAGCTGTTGTAACAGCGGAAACCAAATTTGTCTTGGCCAGAGAGGAGCGATGAGAATCATCCTCGCCTTCTCTGCCTGAAGCTTGAGAAGGACCCTCTGAAGAATCATAAATGGAGAGAAGGCATACAAAAATGTCCCTGTCCAGGAGAGAGACAGCGCATCGTGCCAGAAAGCACCATGCCCAGGAACGAGCGAGTAAAAACTGGGAAGTTTTGCATTGTATTGGGAGGTGAAAAGGTTGATTTCCAGACACCCCAACTTAGGAAAAGAGATTCTGCAACTTCCTGATTTAATTCCCATTTGTGAGCTAGGGTCTGAGATCTGCTCAGACTGTCTGCCAGGACGTTTAGAATGCCTGGAATGTGCACGGCCACAAGAGACAGATTGTGCTGGACCGCCCAGTTCCACACCCGCATCGCCTCCCTGCACAGGGGGTACGATCGAGTTCCTCCTTGTTTGTTGAGGTACCAGACTACCGATATTTTGTCTGTTTGGACCAGCAGTGATCCTTGGGAAAGGAGGGTCTGGAAGGCTTGTAAGGTGTACAAGACTGCTCTCATTTCCAGAATGTTGATGTGCAAAGGTGCTTTCAAGCTGGACCATGGTTCTTGAGCCTGGTGCTCCCCCAGATACACTCCCCATCCCATGTTCAAAGCATCCATAGTTAGGGATGCCAAAGGAGCAGGGCTCCTGAAAGGGAGACCTAAGAAAAGGTTGCAGGGGTCCCTCCACCAAAGCAATTCTTTCTGAACTGCTGAGGAATTGGTCCAGGTCATCCAGGAGTTGGTCCCACTGCATGCACAAGGACCACTGAGTAACTGTCATGTGAAGCCTCAACAGTGGAACATGAGTTATGAAGGCTGCCTTCAGGCCAAGAAGGCGGAGGATCTCCCAGGCCGAGATGGTCCTGGATGAAGACACTTGCGAAGCCTAATGGATCAGGGTCTCCTCCCTGTCTGGAAGAAGGAAGGAAGGCTCTGCATTGGACCGTATCCAAGACTGCCCCAATGAACTGTAGTCTCTGGGACGTGATCATGGATGACTTGGGAATATTGATTGTAATCCCCAGTCTGCCAAAGAGGTCCAAGGTGAAAGAGAGAGCCTCCAGTAAAGAGTCCTTGGACGGGGCTGAGATCAGCCAATTGTCCAGGTAAGAGAAAACTGCAATACCCTGGCAGTATAAGGAAGCCGCCACCACAGCCAGGCACTTGGTAAACACCCAGGGTGCCAAGGACAGACCAAAAGGGAGTGCCTGAAACTGGAAGTGCTCCCCTTGGAATTGGAACCACAGGAAACAGTGGTGGCTGGGAAAGATCAGGATGTGCAGATAAGCATCCTGCAGGTCCAGAGCTCACAACCAATGATCCTCCAGAAGGAGTGGGAGGAGACTCTGGAGCGTCAACATCCGAAACATTTTGTACTCAACAAACTGAGGTTGCTTAAGTCAAGAATGGGTCTGAAGTCTCATGTCTTTTTTGGAACCAGGAAAAAATATGAGTAAAACCTCCTGCCCCTTTGCCAGAGGGGAACATGCTCTATTGCTTCCTTACGCAAGAGGCTTTGAATTTCTTCTCGGACAAGAAGAGCCTGATCCCTATGGTAAGAAGACTTTTCTGGTGGAGATTCTGGAGGAAGTTCCAGAAACTATGGTGTATCCGATGGACACCAGTGCAGGACCCATGCATCGGAGGTCATTGCCTTCCACTCCTGCACATGGCTGGCAAACCTCCCCCCACCTGCTCCTCATCGTGAGACTGAGGAGGTAGTGGGGATAGTGAGTCAGGAAGTGGCAGGATGTTCAGGAGGAGGGTCCCCTTGCGCACCTCTGGTTCTTGGAGGCCGGACGAGTGGCGGAACCCGTGGACTTGTGTTTGCCCTGGTGCCAAGCCGGTGCCTGCTTCCTCTGCCTCCAGGGCCTTTTCTGAAAGGGCTGCTGCTGCTGTTGAGTGCCTGATCAGTACATGGACCTCACTGATCTGAGAGTGAGGCCTCTGTCCTGGAGATCAGTGATGATATCTTTGGTATCCCTGTCACAACCCCACTCAGCAGGTCAGGCCCTCTGCTCCCACAGTACCAACCTCCGAGTGCAGTATTGTGAACAGTTAGAACAGGGTAATACTCCTGTCTGTTTTTTGGGTTCGAATCAACCTTTAGTCTCAAGTTCTTGGAGGGATTCAAACTGTGAACTTCTTGCTAGCGTACCCAATGTACAGGTTCAGATAATTCTGCTCTTCAGGGGAGCCAGATATCTTTCGCCTACAGGCACCTAACCAGGTGTACAAACTGAACCCTTAAGAACTCTATGAAAGACTTCAGAATAAACTCTTACCATTTCCCAGTTTGGTATTACCATTAAGCTATGCACAGTGCCACTGTAACCATATATGCTTCACTTGTCAAAGAAAGAATTTCAAAGGCACACCAAGTAGTCTCTAAAATGAGATGTTTACTTAAAAATAGATACAAATGTAAAGTGTAAATACAGAACAATATATCACAAAACCATACAATCTTTTAAAAGAAGAAGGTTAAAAGTGCAAATTCCTATGAGAAATACATTTAGGCCTGTCTACCTAATGTATTCTTATCTTCTTATAGTGCTGTAGATGTTTCTTCCTCAGAGTCCAAACATGTATGTTTCTAAATGGAATATGGACTACAGTTTAAAACTGGCTTTGCCAACCTCTTTGCATTAGGTCACCTAGCTCCTCCCTGTCAGAATATAAAAATTATACAAAACAGGATGCCTTATCCTTCAGAAGGTGACATCAGCAAAAACTAATTTCCCCATGTCCTTTTGACCTAGAATGTCTTCCTGTCTCAAGGACATCAAAGAACTTTTTATGACTCTCTGCCAGATCTCACTGAGGCGTCATATGCTTTGTGACACTAGTCAATTAACTGTATTTTCCTGAGGATGTCATAAAAGAAAAAATTACTCACCTTAGTAATTGCTTTTCTTCTCATGGAGTCTTGCTATATTATGACAATTAGCAGTTAGCCACAGCACTTGAACTGCCCCGGAGAGGAAGGAGTTAACTCCAGGCTGACTAGAGTTCCAAGCGCAAGCGCTTTGCTGAAAGCTCTATCTAGCTAGTTTCAAACTGAAACTGTCAGATCTTTTCGGAGCCAACACTAAGCAAAAGTCTGTGTGGAAACAACCCTACACTAGCCAAATGGCTACCTACTAGTAGAATAACAATAACAGAAACAACAACAACAACAATATCACCCCTAACAAGCACTATTAGGCCCCCCCTCCCCAAAAGACAGAAGTCCAGGAGGGGTGCCAAACATACAACCAAAAACAGAAATACCTAGTTTTCCTAATCCTAAAGAAAAGGAGAAAAGGGAAAAAGAGCTATAACGGCATGACACAGTGCTTGCACTAATTTGCCAACCCCTTACCCAAGTAGAAGTTCTGAGAGGGGCAGGTTGGGGGGTGGTCATAATATAGCAAGACTCCATGAGAAGAAAAGCAATTACTAAGGTGAGTAATTTTTTCTTCAAACACAATGAAGTCTTGCTATATTATGACAATTAGCAGATTACACAGCAGTACCTCCATGGAGGAGGGCCAGAACCTACTTAGGAAATAGGCTCTGAAGCACGGCTGTGCCAAACTGAGCATCTCTCCTGGACTGGACATCCAGGGAGTAATGCTTGTAAAGGTGTGAACTGTTTTCCAGGTAGCAGCTTGACAGATTTCCAGAATGGGAATATCTCTAGCAGCCGCTAGCGATGCAGCTGTACCCCTGGTGGAATGGGCCCTCAGTCCTGAGGGGGGTTCTCTACCTAGTTTTTGGTAGCAAAATTGGATACAAGAGACAATCCACCTGGCAATTGTCCTCTTAGTGGCAGGTTTCCTTTGCCAACCTCGCCATAGGTAAGGAGGAAGGTTGGAGGGATTTGAACCTGTGACCCTTGGTGCGTTCAAATAGTAGCTTAAAAGCTCTTTTGACGTCCAAACTGTGCAATCTCCTCTCACCGAGGAAGAATGCTCAGTGAAAATACTGGAAGGAGATGGATTGGTTAAGATGGAAATCTGAAACCACTTTAGGTAAAACTTTCTGTTAGTCCTGAGGACTACCTTATCTCTGTGAAAAAATAAAATCCTTTTCCACTGACAGGGCTTGTAACTCACTTATGCGTCTGGCAGAAGTGATGGCCACCTAGGAAAACAGTTTTCAAGTTAGGAACTTAAGGTCTGCTGAAGACAGAGGTTCAAAGGGGGGTTGCATTAACTGAGCAATGCAAACATTAAGGTCCCAGGCAGGGGCTGGGTCCCGAGAAGGAGGGTTAGTGTGAAGTAACCCCTTAAAAAACTTGGAAAACACAGGGTGAGAAGAAAGGGAGGCAGGCTTTCCTGCTGATATAAAAGCAGAGACAGCTGCCAGATGAACCTTTAAGGTAGCTGGCCTGAGGCCTAAGGAATTAAGATGGACCAAGTAGTCCAGCAAAATGGGCAAATCAGCAGATTCTGGGACAATTTGCTTCCCAGAACACCAGATGGAGAACCTCTTCCATTTGGAATTATAAGTGGCCCTAGTGGAAGGCTTCCTAGAGGCCTTTAAAATATCAAGGACACCTTGAGAAGGTGTAAATCAGCAATTCTAACTCCTCAAGAGCCAAGCCTTGAGGTGGAGGATTGAGGTCCGATACCAAACTCTCCCTGGGCACAAGTCAGCAGGTTGTGGACCCTGGGAAGGTCCAGGGAGGGTGGACTGTCAGGGACAGAAGCAGTGGATACCAGGGTTGCCTGGCCCAGTCTGGTGCAATCAGAATCACTTTGCAGGGCTGGGATCTGATTTTTACTAACACCCTGAAGAGAAGGGGGAAGGGGGGAAAGGCATACAGGAACTTCCCTTCCCAATCCAACAGAAAGGCGTCCAGGAGGACTGAGCCCATTACTGGAGGCCTGCAACAGAACAGAGGAAGTTGGTGGTTGTCTGGGGCTGCGAAAAGATCTATCTGAGGTGCCCCATCTGCCAAAGACTGACCCCAGCACTAGGGGATTCAAAGACCATTCGTGATGACCCTAGAGAATCCTGCTGAGGGCATCCGCTAGGACATTGTCCTCCCTGGAAGGTGAACTGCTACTAGGGAGGTGTTCAGGGAGTAAGCCAGAGACCACAACTTCATTGCTTCAGTGCACAAGGCTGATGACCAGTGCCCCTCTGTATTGATGTACCACATTGTTGTGGTATTGTCTGTCCTGACCTGAACTACTTTGTTCTGGACAGATGCTGAGAAAACCTGAAGAGCTAAAAAGACAGCTCTGAGTTCCAATAGGTTGATGTGGAGCAGAGATTCCTGGGGGGACCACACTCCCTGAGTGGAAAGGTTGCCCAAGTGCGCCCCACCCCAGCAAGGAGGCATCCGTGGTGAGGGTGAGGGAATGAGAAATGGGAATGAAGGGGACCCCTTGTCTTAGATTGCTCTGATCCTGCCACCACTGAAGAGCTAGAATCAGAGTTGGGGTCACTGGGACCAATTTGGTAAGGGGGTCCCTCCTTTGGGACCAATAGGCCCTGAAATGAAACTGAATGTCTCTCATCTGGAATCTTGCTCCTTGCACTACAGCTGTGGAGGCAGCCATGTGCCCTAGAAGTTGCAGAAAGTGCCTTGCTGGTCGAGAGACCCGCAGGGTGAAAGAGGATGCCAGGGCAATCAGCTTCTCTACCCTTTCCGAGGGGAGAAATGCCCTGGCCAACTTTGTGTCCAATTCCGCACCTATGAAAGTTAGTACCTGAACTGGTTCTAGAACCGACTTTGTAATTCAGCAGGAATCCCAGGAAGTGAGAAGCTGCTGGGTGACTTGCAAGTGGGATTTTACCTGATCTGGGGACTGACCCACAATGAGCCAGTCGTCCAGGTAGGGAAACACAGCAACCCTTGCCTTCTTAAATGAGCCACTACCACAGCTAGACATTTTGTGAATACCCTTGGAGCAGAGGTAAGACCGAAGGGCATTGCTCTGAACTGGTAGTGACCTGAGGGCAGTTCGAACCTGAGGTATTTTTCGGTGAGAAGGCCTGATCAGGACATGAAAATAGGCATCCTTGAGGTCCAGGGAGGCTAGCCAGTCCCCTGGCCTGAGGAGAGGCAAAATCATTGCCAGAGTTAACATTTTGAATTTTGGTTTCAAAAGATGCTTGTTCAGGTACCTTAAGTCTAGAATGGGCCGCCATTCTCCTGTCTTTTGGGGTAAGAAAGTATCTGAGTACAGCCCTTGCCCTGGTGACAAGGAGGAACCCTTCCACTGCTTTGCAGTCTAGGAGGGAAGAGACCTCTGCTTCAAAGCAAGGGCCTCTAAAGGGCTTGCAGGTGGAAAATGTCTGGTTCTCATCTTTGGAAACTGTTTGAAGCTGAGAACCAGACCCTGGTTCTACCTCCAGAACCCATTTGTCAAGTTAGGGACACCCAGTTCTGGCTGAAATAAGCCAACCTGCCTCCAACTGGTACAGGAGAATCGGCCCTGGGCACCCCATCAGGGTGCCTGCTTGGCAGTAGCTCTAGGCTGAGGGGTGGGGGACGGTTTACCTGCACCTCGCCTACTCTCTCTGCCTCTGAAAACCCTCTGTGCAAAAGCAGAGGAGGCTTGGATTGATAAAAGGCCTGTGGAAAGGCCTGCCCCTACCTCTGGGAGTGTGCCTCTGTGGAGTGGCATGCCTCTTGGCCTGGGCACTTTTTGTAGGTAGTTCTGTATTCATCCATCTTTTTCATATAATTTTCCGTTTGCTCTCCAAACAGAGAATTTCCCACCACAGGAAAATCCATAGCCTTTGACTGAGTATCCTGTGATAGATTAGTGCACCTGAGCCATGCCAACCTACGGAAAGCTACAGAAGTGGCCATGACCCTAGAGGAAACATCATTAACATCTACAGCAGTATGAAATTGAACTTTAGAGGCTTCAATGCCATCAGCAGCCACCTGTTCCAATTCACTAGCCAGCTGGCCATGGGCCTGCTTGGCTAACTCAACACTGTATCCCATCTAGATTTCTGATATCTAGCCACATAAGCCATATAATTTGCCTGCCTGAGTCCCAAAGCAGCCATATACTGTTTTCGCCATGGCATCAATCTTCCTGGAATCCTTATCAGGAGGACGTGAGGCCAGGGGATATTAGCCTTGTCACAGGCTGCAGCTTGTACCACACCTACATGACTACACTGCTCAGTGAGGAAGTCTGTATCAGGGCCTGATAAGTATACCTTCTGTCCATTTTTTATCTACAGGAGGGACAGAATGAGGATTTTTAAAATTTTGTTGTTTGCTTCCTAAATGACTTATGCAAAGGAATAGACAACCTCCTAGACTCTGGGATATCCATCATCTCAACATAATCAGGCTCTCTTGCTCATCCACAGCCTCTTCCAAGGGAGCTGGAGGGTTTCTGCAACCTTTTGTAAAACATAAAATGAGAAGGGACTCAGACAGCATAGGGGAGATTCTAATGGTCTGTCTGGAGAAATGTCGGTTCAATGGGCACGTCCAGACCCTCCCAGCCACATACATAATGATCAAAATCTTCCTCCCCCTCCTGTGGTTCATAAAATTCCTCAACATCATACTCTTGAACCACTGGAACCGAACGAACCAACCTTTTGCCAGCTGTTGGTGGTTCGGCCGGTCCCTGAGACAGTGACTGGACAATCTGTATGGCTTTAGCTATCTCTGCAGCAGTTGGAGAGACAATCTTGCACTCCAGACCTGCTGATTTCTTAGATTTTTTTACTGGGACTGGTTCCTCAGAACCAGCCTTCCTTTGGCCCGAGGAAGTCTCGCCCTGGTCAGAGGGCACTCCCTCTGGTCCAGTGGGTGCTGGACTGGGCTGGCCATCCGGGTCAGTGGACTTTTTGGCCTCTCGTTCCCTGAGCCAGCCCAATCTTTTCTCCAGGGTGGCTGCAGGGAAATTCTTACACACCTGGCAGTCTGACAGGAGGTGGTCAGCCCCCAGACAATAAACACATGTGGTGTGTGGGTCAGCCTTGGCAAAGGCTTCCCCACAAACATCACAGTGTTGAAACCCTAATAGGCCGGTTTTTCTTTTGGTTTCTCAGACATAATGCCAGCCTATCCAAAAACTTGCCCTTTTTATGGCAGTGCCAGGCAAGACACCCTTATCGGTTCCTAACCGTGTCACGGGTATTTGAAAAAACCCAATTTTAAGAGATAGGTTTTTTTTAGAACCGATAAGAACTGGGAACTACACTCTAAAAGCCCAAGCTATTATTTAAAATTGTTTTTTTTAGCAAACCGATCGGTTCAAAACCAAACCGATAATTAATTTCCACACAGACTTTAAAATCCTGTACTTACGGTTTACCAGATAGAGCTTTGAACCGAAATGCGGTAAAATAAATACTTATTGCCGGTTAAAATGAACCGAAAACACTCGTTTGAACCGAGAAATGAACCGAGCTGAAGGAGCAGATCTCCGGAGCGACTGTTCAGTGAAGCGGAGTAAAGAATCTGACAGTTTCAGTTTGAAACTAGCCAGATAGAGCTTTCAGCAAAGCGCTCGCGCTTGGAACTCCAGTCAGCCTGGAGTTAACTCCTTCCTCTCCGGGGCAGTTCAAGTGCTGTGGCTAACTGCTAATTGTCATAATATAGCAAGACTTCATGGTGTTTGAATGGATATTCCACTTCCTAGCTTTCACAACAAACTGAGAAGTTAATTGCATACAGAGATCTGCTGTTTAACATATATCCTATCTTTTGAACTGATACCGGGGGTTATCCCACAGGCTGTCTCAGCATGTCTCATGAGAGACACTCAATAACACATTTTATTATTACAAAAAAAAAACATAGAGTAATCAGAACCAGCTGTACAAGCGTCACAGTCCCCATCAAAAGGCATCGAGCCCTGGAAGGGGGCATCCTGAATCGCCGACTGCACCTCTTATGCAAGGCCAGAGATGCGAAGCCAGGAATGCCATCTTAGGGCGACGGCAGTCGCAGAGGTGTGAGCTACAGTGTCGACAGAGTCATATGTAGCCCACAAAGCACGCCTACAGGAAAAGCAAGAGAGGTGAAGGTCCTTGACAAGCTCCTCTTTGAGGCTCGACGGTTCCATAGATTGGACACAATCCTCTAACCTGGCCAGAGTAGCCTTTTGGTGGGACACCATGTGGGCCACATAGTTGAGGGATCTAAGCGCTCATGTGGCTGAGGCATAAACCTTTCTACCAAACATCCATCTGCCTTGACTCTTTGTCTGGAGTAGAGATTCTCATGTGCTTGGTGCAGCAGAGTGGTCATGAGCAGCTGAAATGACAACAGAGTCCACCTTAGGATGCGTCTTTAGGAACGGAGCATCCTTCGGCACCCGGTAAATCCTGTCTGCCCTCTTGGGGACTGCTAGGAGAGAATGAGGCATCTGCCAGACTGTAGAGGTGAGGTCCTGGTGAGGCCCGATCCAGGGAGGAATGGAGACCGGAGACAGGGACCCTAAGTCCAGGCATTCAGCTAGTCTCTTTCTCATTGGGTCTTGTTCCTCTGACTGCCAGTCAAAGAAACCTTTCATGGACCTCAGAAGATCCAAGAAGGCAGGGTCCTCTGGGGGGGACTTGGGGGAACCTTGCCTTTTGGACCTTCGGGTTCCTCAAGGCATCCTCTGCTAACTGATCAGCATCCTCATCATCATCATTATCATTCATTGCCCCTCATCAGGAAGATTACGGATGTCCAGAAGGTTAATGTCTGATGAGTCACCTCAAGACATGTACCATGGATGAAGAAGAGCTTCTCAGGGACACATACCTGGAGAAACGTGGAAGAGGAGTCTTGTCTCCAGGTCTGAGACCAACTCCAGTGCCCCCTGCCACCAAGACTGGATGAAGGTCTTGAAATCCGGCGTAGCCAGTGGAGGTGAAAGGGGTGGAGGAGGAGGTTGTGGCTAAGGGAGAGGAGGAGGAGGAGGAGGCATAACTGGTGGGGGTGGGTAATGATAACCCTGATATCCCTGATAATGGTGGCAGGTGTTATAACCACGGTAGTACTGCCCAAAAGAACTCCATTCAGGAGGAGGAAAAGCCATGGAATGGTCCCCAAGATACCCGAAAGGATAATGTGGGACAGTCTGGGGTCTGGTATAAATCCCCGTCATCAGATCTGATGGAGGGGGTACTCACATCAGACCCGCTGTAGTATAAATCAGCAGAGGGTCCTGCATTGGTATAGCCAACGTCAGGTGGACAGACATCAGGATTGGCACCACCCGATCTGGTGCAGGAAGGGGTTCCAGCATCAGAGGGGTCCCGACAGCGAGACCTGGTCTAGCATAGGAGCCAAAGGCTGGGGCAGACCACAGGGCCCTGGCTGTCGAAGAGTCATCGGAATATCCGTATCGGAATGTGATTTGCCAGATCCGATGGTGGGATCAGGGCTGAGATATTCGTCAGCTCCAAAGGGATCCCACCTGGAGGAGAAGGAGGGGCCTCTGCTGGAAGGCCAGATGGCTGAGGAGGAGCCTTCTTCCCCGTGACCCCATCTAGAGAGCACGGGACAGACCCTGAGGAATCCACCACATTGAAGGGTTCTGCACAGTCTTTGCCTGAGGTAACCACCTGAGAAGGGAGAGGGTAAAGGTGAAGGAAGATGGGGGAGAGGGCATTCTCCACCTGGTTCTGCCAGTCATCGGGTGAGGCACCACTTGGCCCCAATGGGAGAACCATGCCTGAGCGGCCATCGGAGACGAGCGTCTTATCAGACGGAGCCAGGCGGGTGGGGAAGGAGCCCCCCGGCTGACTTACTGACTGGTGCTGGGTGGGTCCCTGAAGGCTGGGGAGCAGTCTTATTGGCGGCCAGGTGGTCTCTGGAGGAGATGGGGTGACTTAGCGGCCATAGCAGTGTGGCCATCAGAGAAGTCGACGGTCAACCGATCCGCTAAAGATCTGCCAGACTTACCATCCGGAGTCTTCTTAGGCAGTTGGGCCTTGCTCATTGAGGGCCATGAGGTCTCAGGTTGGTCCATGGAGTGCTCTCACTCCCGAGATTTCTCCTTATGGTGCTTCTTGGAGGGAGAAGATTTCTTGGAAGAGGAATCTCTAATGCGGTCCATTTGCTTCTCTAAAAAAGCTAAGCGGACTTTTAGAAGGTGGGCCTCCAAAGCCTGCTGTCTCTGCTTTTTGGTGGCCTGATTAAAAGTTTTGCACTCTGAGCAGGAGAAGACAGGGTGGTCTGGGTCCAAACAAATCATGCACTTCAGGTGACTGTCCTTATGAGGGATCTGTGTGCCACATGATGAGCACTTCTTCTTGGGTGAAGACATTAGGTAGTAGAATTTTGAAAAGTAAGGATTTAGTGAAGGAGAAATTAATCCGATGCAAGAACTAACACAATGATCGCTGTATGGAAGTCTGCAATGCGACTGACACAAAGCAACAGCAGTAAAGAACTGAAGGGTGGGTATGGGAACTGCCCACTATATACAGCCACGCTGACATCGATCATGTGATGTTGGGTGGGCAGTCCCTGTGATGGATACTGCACTGGTATACCTCGGGGTTCTTCACTCGGAGTGGTGAAGGGAACTGCAGGTGGGATGGCATGGGGCCGCTTGAGGTCCGAATGGAGTTGGGCTGGTGGAATCACCTGACAAGGAGAGGCAGGAGTCGTACACAGAAACTGGATGAAGCAAAGACATTTATTAGACAAAGGGGGAAGGAGGACATGGTCGTACAGGAACATACCCACCACAAAAACAGTAGGGAGTATGGACAGCATTATGGATATCTGAACAGTAACAAATAAACTCTAAAATGTCTAAACTCTAGGTTATTATTCTCTATGGGTGCACCATGGCCTATTGCCGCTATACTCCTAAAATTCCTTAGCAGTATCCTGTAAGAGCAACTAGTACATAGACAGAAATCAGGTGTTCTTCACTACCCACAATACAATATTTGGTTTTACAATGACCATCCAATTCTCACAAAGTCCAAATGTCAGTTACATAGGCTACTCAGCGCTACATTAGGGTGATCAGCATCACACATTTACAAAAGAGTCCAGATTTTACAAGAGTCCAGAGATCCGCCGTCTTCATGTACACCATCGTTCTTCGTTGGTAGCTACAAGGGAAATAAAACAGAACTGTAGAACCCTAATCTCAATTCCCAGCAAGGATCTAGATAAGGCCACTGGGGTGGTGAGAGGTTTGGTAAACAGACCATATATCTTCGGCAAAAGCCCACTCTCTCCGAGGCTGCCGGAATGTAGAACCAAAGCAACTGGTCCCTGAAATAAAACACACTGAAGCAAGAGGCTCCTCGGCCAAAACCCACTTCTAGGATTGCCTAGGATGAAGAAAGACCAAGATCTGCGTGGCGATGAATCCAATGGAGGACTACCACAATCCGACTGATGCTGCAGCACTCCAAGGGCCAGCTGGACTCGGAAGGAACTCTTACAGGACCAGGAACCATAAGAATCTGAAGAGATGATGGCTGACTCTGCAATCCTAGGATCAGGAACTAACACGAAACAAAAAAACGGCGGACGCGTCCCGGACTGGGCTTCGACGGACTCGACTTTGTTGAGCATTTCAGGTGGGGGTGCAGAACAGGTTCTCCAAGATGAGCTCTCTCTCTCTTCTGAGGGTGACCAACTTCGGGACCCATACGGAACAGGAACCATCACGAACGACACTGGCATGGCTGTCGGGATGCGTTTCGGCGGACGTACGTTCAAGCTGTGAAAACAAGAAAATGGCGGGTACGACTGGTACGACTGACAACGGACTCGACTTTGGCGGACGACACAAACGGACAGGATGAGTTGATGGATGATCTTCCTGGAGTGAAGAATGTTGGAAGGATGTCTTCTTCTGAGTAGAGACTGATTCTGAGCACGTGGTATAACAGACCACACTATGAGACTGCAGTGTGGTAGAAGATTGAGACTGTCTTCGTACAGTAGTAAACATATAACTGAAGAATTCCCAAAGAACTGTAGAATGGTACAATAATTTGCCAGAGGAGGGCAAATTATAACCTCAGGGGTAATTATTACTGATGAGGGCCAATGTTCAGGTGCTTAGAGCAATAGTTCAGGTACTTGGACCAATAGTTCAGGCACTTCGGACAGTAGTTCAGGTACTTAGGACAAAAGTTAAGATACTTAGGACAATAGTTCAGGTACTTAGGGCAATAGTTCAGGTACTTAGGACAAATAGTTCAGGTACTTAGGTCAATAGTTCAGGTACTTAGGACAATAGTTCAGGTACTTAGGGCAATAGTTCAGGTACTTCGGACAATAGTTCAGGATAAGCAGTACAGTAATTTCACAGTATAGGCAAATAGAACACTCTAAAATGAACCCCTGTTTCTATAGGTAGGGTATTCTGGGATAGGATCCCTTACTGTACGTTGTGGCTAGGGAAACCTTTAGTACCACTAGGCTGGCTTGCCCTATTCCGCTAGGCCGGGGCCTCCCTGTAGTACCACTAGGCTGGCTTGCCCTATTCCATGCCCAAGCTGAGGCCTTCCTTTAGATCAGGCTTTACCTTGGGCCTAATGCCCTACCTTACCTCGGGCCTGCAAACTCATTTAGCTTGGGCCTGGTGCCCCCACCTTAGATTGGGCCTGGTGCCCCACTTCTGTGGGCCTGGTGCCCCTCGAAATACTGGGCCTGGTGCCCCAATTTACAATGGGCCTGGTGCCCTCTAAACTTTGGGCCCTGATACCACACTTTACAATGGGCCCTAATGCCTACTTTATAAATGGCGAATTGCCCTTTTTAAATGCTGTTGCCCATTTTAAATCTGCAGAGCTCCCAGTACCTGCTGTCATTTATTCGGTGAAACCCCGACTTAAATCCCGCCCCTAATGCATATTTATAGGCCTTTGCTTTGGCCTTGCTACCCTGGCCCCTCCCCATGGGCATTGTTAGCCCCGCCTCCAAATGAATATTCAAAAGGGTCCTAGCAACCCGATGCCCCTGCGGCGCTCGGCTGCTCCTCTAAGCACCTACTGCACTCTTCAAATTAAGCAACAGTCTCTTTGGACAGGTAGTCAGCACGTAGCATGTGCTGCCACCAACTCACCGCTCTGACGAGCTGTTCCGGGGAATCAGGAGGCAACCGGGAGGCAGGAGGGATGCTGACAGTGGGAGGGAGTATACAGGCAGCCGGAGGGGCGATGAGGCCTCAGACGGCGAAAAAAGATGCCGAGGCCTTGATCACGGCTGGCAAAGCTACCGACGTGGGACCGAGATTAAAACTGTAAAACACTGGGGCTAAACAATAACCGGAGGGCTTTTAAGCCCTAAACCGTGGGAACAACAGCGTTTTCTTCTTCATGGTGCCCGATGGCACCACCGACTGCAGCACTGGACAAAGCAGGGAGTCTGGACGTCTTCACTAGCTGGAGCTCAAGCAGGCACACAGAACAGTCCTCGGGGAACGGCTTCAACCCACCAGGTAAGCCTTCCTGGTTTCCCTTAACTTTCTGTGTGCTCTCTTCTCCACAGCTAGCAGGAAACTGAACAACTGAACAATTATCTTTTAAACTTGAACCTCCTTGGGTTCTAGATTGGCTGGAGTGGAATGCTGTGCATGAACCACTCAGCACAACATTCCATCCAGGCCATTATGACACCTATTGCTTTTTACTATCTGTCTTTTGACCTGTTGTAAGTGCACAGGGCACTTTTCTATTATTTACGGTGTTTTGTGTGTGTAGGGAAGTTGACTTTTTATTCCTAGGGGCCCCTTCGTAGAGTACCCTGCTGCCTACCCCTGCAGCAGATACTCTAAGCTCCTGTGTATTCTGTTTTTATTTAATTATTTTTATTTTTCTGGAATGACCACCTTTGGGGCATTACATCCCCCATCAGGGATTGCTAGAAAAGTCTGCTGTGCAGCCCGACACCAGGTGGTGCCAGTCCTATATGTAATGACCTACTGAAGGAACCCTCTCGAAGTAAGATCAACAGTTACAGTAGGTATGTAACTTTCATATCTTCCAAGAATCAGTTTTTACCACTGACTCCCACTTGTGGATCCAAGTACCAAGCTTCCCTTCTTATTTGAGGGCAGAGCTGGTTCACCCTGAGAGTAACAGATACCCTCAGTTCTCTGCGTGGGGGAGAACACCTTAGGGCAGGGGCTCCTCACCGGTCTGGTGACACCAGAGATTGGTCAGGCCCAGGTGGGTGTCTTGTGGCACAGCAGCAGGAGGGTTGTCCAACAGTTTCTGCCTGATCCAAAGGTCCTGGGAAGAGGCACAAGGGAAAAATTTAACAACCTGGTCTTGGCTGCCTGCATGCAAGGCCTGTCTTTGAAGGTGGGGATCGGATGACACCACCTCAACACACGCAGACCTCAAGGGTACAGTAGTCTATGGAGAAGCAGGTATTGCAGACATCCATGTCATGGTGCAGTCCAAGACATACCACACAAGTCTGATGGTGCTCCAGAACAGCCATCGGTTTCCTACAGTGGCACTGACACATAATGGGGAGTTGTCTGACTTTCTTTGATGATTTTGCCCCCCTTCTTTTTGAAGTTCAGCATCATAGCAAAATAACAAACATAAGCAACACAACAAATAAAGCGAACATAGCAGTTACATAGCTAGAAAAAAGAGGCAATGAGTTGAACTGAGGTGCTGCGCTCCCATGGTGTACACTTGATGGTAGGAGGAAAAGAACTGAGGTTAGTGAGGGAACTAGCAATGGTTATTAGCTGGCATGCAGCACCTCATGGGGGGGGGTGCAGTTGCCATGTCCAGTAGCCATGGCAAGTCCCTTGGCAAGAGCTTTGCTCCAGCTGAGTTCTAGTGCCTCTTGCCCAGACCCGTATGTAGGAATCAATGCTGATGCGAAGAAAACATCATGAACTTGTCAAAAATACATAGATAGGAAAAAGAAATAAAAACAATACAGCCAATGAATGAACACAATTCACTACAGTTATAATACATCTATAACTTCAAGGTAAAATGCTCACTCCAAAATCATACAGTATCCTGTGGGGGGGAGGGGCAGGAAAACAAGTGCTGTCAAGCAAGTAGCTTGTGTGATCCTAAAGGACCAGCGAGTGGGAGGGAATTACTTTTACACAGTGAGTCCAGCACACTATGATACTTGCTGGCTCTCCAATTAGCCTGTTGGGCTGCCAATCACGGTGACCGACGGTCTGACAGATCAGTGAGTATGTTGCGGCATGAGCAGCAAACCCTCTCACTGGCATTAAACATCAGAAAGCTAGATCATAATTTTCCTGCACTTTGACTGGCTGCAAATGTAAACAACCCCTTAAATTAGATTTAGGCTGGCCTGCTGGCATAGCAGTTGAGCCACCACTCACAATGCTGGCAACCCAGGTTACGGAATGAGCCTGGCTCATCAGGAGCTGGCTGGGGAGAAGAGGGTCAAGTATTCCAACAGATACTTCTCTCTCTCTGGGGGAGGGGGGTAGCATCAGAGCCTTGCTGCATTACCACCCCACGGGTTACCCAGGGGGAGGTGCAGCATAGGGCTACAGTGTGGAGCAGATGCTGTTGATGTGAAGGGGCACACACAGTGTGTACATGTCACGACAAAATACAAGATGTCCTCGAGGGGATAGAAAATGAAAATTATGTACGCTCTGTAATTGCTGATCTTCCAGAATACCTTCATCATTGATTCAAACATATGGGTCTAGGACAAGGGGCACACTTTTCTTCTGAAGAGGGAGCCGATGTTGGCTACTGATGCCACTTGCATGCAACACGTACTCATATGGTGCCGTGTTCCAGTCAGTAACCATTGTTGACTCCCTCGCATGACTCAGTTCTGTCTGCCAGGAAAGAAGCAAAGTGGAGAGAAAACAAAAGAGATGATTAGATACTTTCTAGCACAAAGGGATAGTAAAAGGATATAAGACATGAAATAAACAACCAATTACAACCTGACTACCAACTTAGAGGCTAAAGATTGGGCCTACTAGGCGGCACAAGGGTAGTGGGTCTAAAATGGAGCCACAGCCTCTTATCACTAGCCAGCTAGAGTATGGATAGTGATATGCAAAAAGATAGGCTAATGGCCCTGAGCAAAAGGTGCAGTCAGAAGTAGCAAAAGGGGAAGTTCAACTGGGGACCCCTTTTCAAATGAGATGGCAAAAAATGCAAAAAAAATGAAAAATTACATCTGAACACCCCAAAAATGAACATTACGTACTTACCGTAATTCTTGATCTTTCTGTATATCGTCACCATTCATCAGTAGTGGGTACTACGCCAGAGGCGCTAGGACCCTGCGGGAAGCTTTTTAGCTTAAAAAGCTTTTCTCCTAAGAGGAGGGACAACATCAGGAATGGTGCTGCCCTCGAGGCCGACACATTGCATGGTGCTTGCGGGTTGGCCAGTAACCATCATCGTCTCCTCCACTATCTCATTTCTGCTCACCAGAGAGGAAACAGGCATAGAGAAAAAGAAGAGTGGAGGGTGGGGTAAGAGAGCCCAAGGGACAGCAAAAGGAAAGGATAAAAACTGAAAAAGGAAAAAGCCGACCAGATAAGAAAAAGAGGCTGGAGCCTAGTTTTTGCGGGAGAGAGAATGAGGGGGAGGGGGTTAGAGAGAGAGAGAGGAGAGGAGAGGAGGAGGAGGAAAGGCGATAGTGCAGAGAACAGGATTTTTCCAAGAGGAGCGGGAAACTCTAATCCCCCCATCAGCAAGAGGGATCCAACAGGAGAATTGCTTAACAGGTCAAGCTAACCCCCAGATCCACTAAGAGAGGAACATTTGGTAACAGATGCTTCTTTGACCCCTTCTCCTTAGACAGCAGATGGGAGAGAAACTGTCTTCCAGTCGTAGTTCACCTAGGTGCACAATGGGAAGTACCAGCGTGTAAGAGGGTAAAACCCCACATTTAGCACCACCAGGGAGGTGAAGTTAATAGGAAAAGGAGACCTCAAGGAGGTTCCTGAGTCTTGAAGTCCGGAGGGACTTTGAGCGAATAAGGAACCTAGGAGAGGGTCTCTTGCAATTGGAGAAAGAAGAAAAACAAAATAGAGGGGGTCCTCAGCACCCCAGTCTCAGCAGAGAGGTTTAGACAAAGACAGGACCTGCAAGTGTAGCCCAAGGCAGAACTCCCAAACAGGAGGCCTGAAGATCTCCCCCACTAAGAAGAGGGGCCCGGGGAGCCAAGGAAAAAGAGGGAAAGAGCTCCTGCTTGTCCTCCCCCCCCAGTGGGCCCCTGAAGTTTCAAGGAAGTGGCAGGGGCCCAGAGGTACCAGTGGGACTTTGCCCACAATTGGCCTCAATTGGGAGGGAAGGGAAGCAGGGAGGAGGCACTGCCCAGAAGCTGATTCCCAAGAGGGGACAGTGGGTGGGAAGCAGTAATGAATGGTGAAGATATACAGGGAGATCAAGAATTAAGGTAGGTACATCATTTTCATATCTTACCTGTATCAAGCTTAACCATTCATCACTGGTGGATGAGTACCAAGCCAACAAAGTGGACTTGTACCTCCCTAAAGGCTGGACAGCCTTCAGCCCCTCGTGGTGGACTCATGAGGGAAGAGGGCCCATCACAGGTCTGGTCAGGCCCACTACTGTTCAGAGCCAGGACTGGGCTCCTGCCTGCAGGAGAGGGAGGGCACCCCAACATTTCCCACCTGGCTCTTTGGGAGAAAAAACAGGCCCCTCAGAATGGTGAAGCAGTTACCCTATGCTGGGCCAAGACTGACAACGGGAAAAGGTGAAGCCATGCCATCCACTTAATGCAGACAGCGGATGCCACAACCCTGGAGGCTACCTCATTGACGTCATAAGATGCCCATGCCTGGTATCTCACTAGCTCCAGGCGTCTCGTTGAAATGGCAATGGCTCACCTGGTTGCCTTGCAATCAGGCAAGATCGCTAGGATTTCCCCCCATGCAGCCGACAGGCACCTCTTATAGGCCATTATGTGTGCCTTATGAGCAGCAATGGACAACAAGAGATGCACCGAGGTGAAAACTCTCCTGCCCCAGTGGTCGAACTACAGAATTTATGTCCGTGGGACAGTTTCTTTTCAGGTGCCGATGCCCAGAAGGGGTTTCCAGTTACTCCAAGCCTGATGTGGGTTGGGGCAAAGTTCCTGGAGACCCCAGGGGAGCACAATACCTGTGCTGGCAGTCCCCAGGGGCTGGGGAAGCAAAAGTGGGTGACTGCCAGTTGTTGTACGACTCCTCCATAAAGGGCTGAGGCCATGGAGGGAACACTAAGGATTCCTGGCTGTACTGTCCAAGGAACACCATAGTCGCACGCGCGGGACTGCATTGAGACACTGGGGTAAGATTGAGCTCTTCCATCATTCTCAACAGGAGCTGCTGAGACTCTGAAAAGTCAGCATCTGAAGATCGGTACAAGGAGTCGTCATCTTCCTCAGAGGAGGAAGCAGATGAAGTGGAAGGGCTCTGTATAGGGAACAACGGTGCAGGAAGAGGAGATGCGAACACCATCTCATCCATGGCTCTGTAAAACATGGGGAGCACTCGCCGTGGCCGTATACTGCTCCCAGGTGAGAGGCTTGATCGTCCTGTATATCTTCACCATTCATCACTGGTGGGGTACAATCTGAAGGTGCAGGACCACACAGGAAGCTTTGCTTTAGAAAAAGCTTAACTGCTGCAAGAGGGAGGGACAATGTTTGGGATAGTGCCACCCTCAAGGCTGACACATTGCATGGCGCTAGCAGGTTGGCCAGTAACTGACACCATCCTTTCCACTCCCTCAGTTCTGCTCACTGGAGAGGAAAGTAGATAAGAGAAAATAAGGGAGGAGGGTGGACAAGGGAGCCCAATGGAACAGCAAAAAGAAAGGATATGAACTGAAAAAGGAATAAGCTGACAGGAGAGGACAGATAATATTTTTTTTTTTTTTTAACAATTCAGGCCTAAGAGGATGTGGACCTGAGGCCCCCAACCTCTGGCAGAACCCAGAAGAAGAAGAAAGTAGAAGAAAAGAAAGAAGAAGATGAAGAGGAGGGGAGGAAGAGATAGAAGCAAGGACGGAGGCTAACCCTACTCCCTCACGCCAATCCCCGTGGGCCCAAACCACTGAAGTTGACCAACTTCGCCTTTTGTCAAGAAGCCTCTGTGCTCCCCCTCTTTTTTTTTTAAGCCTCGGGGTGCCGCCCAGGAACTGGATATCTCAAAAAGAGGACAGGAATCCTTACCCTCCCCAATAAAAAGGGGTTGACAGGAGGCATGGTCAACAATAGTTTTAAGCCTACTAAGGAAACACCAGGCCTTAGTGCTCCCTCCCTCTCTCTCCATCCTTTTCTGGCTGAGGGGGTCCAAAGAGATAACCCCCTCAACCCATTTTAAGACAGGGTCCTCAAGGACCCAGGGTAGGTAAGAAAATCCTGTATCTAGCCCCACCGAGGAGGTGACATAACAGAACAGGACCTCATAGAGGTTTTCTGATCCTGACGTCTGAAGGATGTAAGCTTATAGCAGTAGGTCTCAGAAGGGGCCCACTGCTAAAAGGCAGAATAAGAAGATATAATGGGTCCCCATGGCCCTAATCCCGACAGAGGACCAGGAAGTATCTCACCAGGGGTGGGGTACCTGCAGCAGAGCCAAACCCTGGTACTGCCTATGAAGAGAACCCCAGAGAACCAAGGAAATGGACAGAGTCCCCCACTTGCCCTCCCTCCCTCCCAGGTGGATCACTGTTGCTTCCAGGAAGTTGCAGGGAACCCAGAGGTACCAGTGGGACTGAGCCCACAATTGGCCTCAATTGGGGGGGACAAGCATGGAGGATACATGTCATTGAGGCACAGGTCAGGAAGCATAAGAAAACCAGGAGCAGTTGTAGAATTCACCAAACATTATTTACTTACACTAGCAATATCATAAAATAAACTTGTTCAGTATAATTATTTACAAAGGCAAACTAAAATAAAGATTTAATTCAGTCTCTGTGTCCCATGTTCTCCTAATCTTTCTGGCAGTTGCAGCTTAGCTCTTTTATAAGACTTTTCAATCCCCATCCTTAGCAAGCATCCTGTTTTTGTAAATATCAGGCAGGACTTCTAGAACACAGTGTGCTTGAGCTTTGAGGCCCCCTTTGCACAGCTTTTGCAAACGGCTCAGATATTTGCACTCAAGTAACCTCTGGAGTTTACAATAGTTTTCTGCAATCATTTCAAAATATAATTATATATATTTCAACAGCAACACTATATATTTTCTAAACAAAAGTGATCCCATTATCAGTTACATTTTCATACAATGATTTGCACATATTGTTATATCAGCAGATATGCAAGGGAGGAAAAGACAGACAGCAAGAGAGGACTGAGATACAGTGAAAGGCAAATAATTGCGAAATTGTCAGGGTGATCAAATCCAAAGTCTCACAGGAAAATTTGGTTGCTCAACCAGACTGAGAAGAAACAGGAAAGGAAAGATCCTTGCATTTAAATACTTTCTCCCTAACAAATGGAACAGGGTCCTATTTCACCCTGTCACAAGGCACTGCTCAGAGGCTGAGGCCCATGAGGGGATGGAGGGTGTGAAGCAGTGATAAATGGTGAAGATACACAGAAAGATCAAGAATTATTGTATGTATGTGATTTACATATCTTCCCTGTATCAATCGTCACCATTCATCACTAGTGGGTGAGTACCAAGCCCACAAAGTGGACCAGTCTTCCTTGAAGGCTGGATCACCTTCAGCCCCTCATGGGGGAGACACAAGGGGGGATGGCCCATAACAGGTCTAGTTAGACCCGCCACCTACTGCAAGTCAGGATGGGTCTTCTGCCCCACAGGAGAGGGAGGGTGCCCTAACAGTTCCCACCTGGCTCTTCATGAGAAAAACTGGGCCCCTCAGAAAGGCAAGGCAGTCACCCTACACCAGGCCAGGGGTGACAACCAGGATAAGAGAAGCCATGCTGCCTGCCTAATGCAGACCACTGATCCCATCAGTCTGCAAGCTATTGCGTTGGCATCATACGACGCCCTCGCCTGGTGTCTCGCTAGCTCCAGACCCCTTGTGGAGATCACAATGGCTCACCTGGTCACCACACAATCAGGCAAGGCCACAAGGAAGGTTCCCATTGTGGCCCACAGGTGCCTTATATAGGTCGTCATGTGTGCCTGATGTGCTGCTATACAGTAGCTAACAGGAGACGTGCTCAGACAAAAACCCTCCTGCCCCAGCAATTGAACTCTGCAGAGTCCGCATCTGGAGGACTATCTCCTGTAAGGTGCAGATGCCCAGAAAAGGTGTAACAATCACACTGGAGTGCAGTGCACATAAATCTATGGAACATATACAAACAGAGATGAGAAAATAGTAAGTTCCTCAGCTGGGACTTGAACCCAGGCTGCCCAGAATACTGTTCCGATTGAGCTAGCCAGCTGCACCACTGCAACAACTGGAACTTGGGCTGTCCCCGAGCACATTATTCTTTCTCAAATGCAGAACCCAATGGCAACACAAATATTTACTTGTAACAATCACACAGGAGTGCAGTGTGCATATTTTATGGAACACATACAAACAGAGGTGAGGAAGAAGTAAGTGCCTCAACTGGGACTTGAACCAGAAAAGGTGTCCAGCCACTCCAAACCTGAGGTGGGATGGGGAAAAGATCCTGGAGACCCTGAGGGGGCACAGTACCAATGCTGGCAGTCCCCTAGGGCAGGGGAAGAGGAGGCAGGACTGTACGACTCCTCCTCGAAGGGTCATTGCCATGGAGGAATGACCAGAGACCCCAGGCTGTATTCTCCAAGGAATACATGAGTCGCATGCTTGGTACTGCAGCTTTGAGAGGGGGTAAGGTTGAGCTCCACCAGCATTGTTGCCAGGAACTGCTGATATGCAGTGAAATCAGCATCTAATGAGTGGTATAAAGGGGGTTCCTCTTCCTCCAAAGAGGAAGCCGATGATGCAGAGGGGCTCCGCATAGGAAACAATGAAGCCATATCCAGAGATGAGAAAACCATTTTGTCCATGGCCCTATAGAATTGTGGGAATGAATCCACCACAGCCCCATACCCTTCCCAGGTGAAGGGCCCAAAGGGGCCCGAGAGGCCTGGGAGAAGAGGAAGAGGAAGAGGATGCGAAGTGGATCCGGATTGGGAAGCGTTGTCCTAAGGGACTTGATCCACTCTGCTAGGATCAGGGGCATGAACGGGGGACTCCTCCACCATGAGGGGAATGCGTTGCCCAGAATCTTTCTGCTGTTGAAACACCCCAAAGCCAGCAGGAGGGGACCCTAAAGGAGAAGACCCCTGGTGGGGAGACCAGAGCCTAACATGCCCAACAGGGAGGCCCCTGTCCCCAACTGATGCAGGACTCTGTCCCCCTGGAGAAGAAGGAGTGGTCAGTCCCACACTCTGGCTCTGCCCATGGGAGGCCGAAGCACCCCCCAGGCAGAAGGAGGCAAGTCCTGACCCCCCAGCCTCCCTGGAGAGGACAGGGACCTGCCCCTCAAGTGAGGTCTCCCAGAAGTCAATGACCTAAGAGAAGGAGGAAGGGAGAAGTCAGCACCCAGGTCGGCCTCCAACTCCCACCACTCTGTATTGGCACTGAAAAGGGAACCGGCAGCCGCTCCAGACCCTCCCCGGGCATGGGCCCCAAGGTGGCACCGTCCCTAAGAGTGGTGCCCAAAATGACACCAGACCCCTCCATGGTACTGACATTAGAGCTGACCCCCAACATGGTGCAGACCTCGGCGTCAACCATAGTGACACCGAAATCCATCACGGCACGGACATTATAGTCAGCACTGGCCATGGCACCATCATCAGGAATGGTGCCGACGTGGCACTGTCCCAGATGCCGGTATACCAGTGGGCCAGCACTTTCTGCACCACTGACCCTGGTGCCATGCCTTGGCACTGCCCCAGGCATGACACTGCAGGCAGCGTCTTCACCCAAGGCAGCACTGAGAACTGCACCAGAGTCCCCATCAGCCCTGACTGCAGTGCCAGTGGAGACTTGGGCAGCATCGAGCTGTGTTAACATCCAGGTAGGATTCTCTGGAAGACTTTGAATGAAGTCTGGTGGGAGACCACTCCGAAGAGCCAGGTTGCCACTCTAAACCGTCTGAGTCACTCCCCAAATCTGAGGGGGAGACAACAGAAATACCTAGGGAAGTGACCCCTGTCACCCTGCCAGTCCAGCACCAAGAACGATGTCAGGAAGGGACTCCACAGCAGCAGGAGGAGGGTCCTGCTTGCCAACCCTGGAATTGGGGTCAGGAGCCAAGACCACCCCCTCACAAAGCCCCCGAAGGGACCTCTGGTCTAGGCCCCACATGTAGATGAGGCCTCAATACTGGGGTCTGCCAGTTCTCTAAGGGAGAAGCAGGTGTGGAGCGGCCCACAGCCAGACCCCCAGGGGAGGCTGACCAGACGCCCAACCACGCTCCCAAATTCTGGGGTTCAGCAGGACGTGAGCCCTCTGCTGCCTGCTCTCTTCCGGTGCACGTAGCCCTGGGGGGAGGCCCAGGGGCCAGGCCTAAAGACCTTACCTTGGTGGCCCATGTGCGTTGCTTGCCTCCAAAGGTTGGGGGATCGTGTCCCAGTCTTGCCACGTGCAGTTCTAGGGTGTGGTAGTCAATTCTGAAGTAGGCATCACATCTGTCCATGCCATGATCTGGTCCCAGGCAGTTAAGCACTGATCATGTGGATCTGTAATGGTGAAGCGACCTCCGCAGGGTCACTGACGCATGGGGGAGGTCCCCGCCTTCAAAGATTTACGCCCTGAACCTGACATGACTGGGCTGTGAACAACAAAAAAAATATACAAAGGAAAAGCACAATGCCGAACTGAACAGTATCACAATCGATATCGAGAACAGCGTCAAGAAATGTTAAAACAATGAACAGAACAAAGAAAAATAAAAATTACGTACCTCCCATAATTCTTGATCTTCTTGGATGAAGTCTCCACCACTCATTCACACTAATGGGACTACGCTGGAGTTGCTAGGACAGAGCGGGAGCCAAAAATCTTCAGGAGGGCCAGCACTGAGGTAGAGCCATGTGGAAGCGGCGCCAAAAGACCGACTTGCACCGAATAGGCTACCACGGCATTGACCTTCCAACCACCTCAGCACCTTTTTTACTGAGGAGGTGCAGCATAAACTAACCTAGTGAAACTAATCTATGTCAGACATAAGATAGTCCAAATGACCCATATAAGAAGGGTCAACACAACCGCCTCTTCACAGCCCAGCCATCAAGGGAGTGAAGATCAAAAACAGACAAGTGAGCTCAGGGGATGGAGGGTGGGCGTGTGAATGAGTGGTGGAGACTTTGTCCAAGAAGATCAAGAATTACGGTAGGTACATCATTTTCATATCTTCCTGGACATAAAGTCTCCATCATTCATTCACACGAATGGGAGAGTACTGAGCTAATATAATCCCCCGAGAAGGGCAGCAGGAGAGAGAGGCTCCCTTAGGACAGGAGTCCATTAAGGACTGATGCTGCCTGGCATGGACATCCAAAGCACAGTGCTTCACAAAAGTGTGCACAGAGCTCCAAGTAGCTGCATTGCAGATGTCTGCAATGGGCACGTTCTGTATTTCTGCCAGAGATGCCACGACTGCTTTGGTAGAATGGGAGTATCCCCTGCCTTCCAGCTTAACCTGTGCCATGGAATAGAGGTGGCGAACACATGCCACCAGCCACGTCAAAATACACCTGATGGCAACAGGCTGACCCAGCTGGGCCATGCTGAATGAGACAAAGAGTTGCTTTGACTTGCAGATCTCTTTAGTTCTGTCTATGTAGAACCGTAGCTCTTTTTAACATCCAGAGAATGTAGTAGTCGCTCTCCCTCATTCTGGAAGTTCGCAAAGTAGGTCGGAAGAACCAAGGGCTGGTTCAGATGGAATTCCAAGACTACTTTGGGGAGAAAACTTAGGGTGAGTTCTGAGAACCACCTTGTCTTTGTGTATAAGGAGGGTCTGTGAGCAGGGCATGTATTTCAGACACTCTGTGAGTGGAGGTAATGGCTACGAGGAAGGCAGCCTTTCAGGTCAGGAACTTCAGCTCACATGTTGCTAGAGGCTTAAAAGGTTTATGGGTGAGCATGTTGAGCACAAGGTTAAAATCCTAAGCAGCCACCAGTCTCCTGACTGGTGGCCTAGTGTGGAGTATACCTTTAAGGAACCTCTTAACCAAGGGTAACTGAGCCAGAGACATAGAGTGTATAAGCTTGTGATAAGCCAAGATTGGGCAGAGATGGACTTTCACAGTTGAGTATTGTGGCCCTGTATTTGACAGGTATAGTAGATACTCCAAGACTTTGTTAGGTGGGCAAAAAAAGGGATCCAGGGAGGACTTTGCACACCAGATGGAGAAATGGTTCCACTTTGCAGTGTAAGTTTTCCTAGTAGCTGGCTTGAGCACCACTAGGAGAATGTCTGAGACTCAATGTGAGACATCAAATCTACTCACTTCTATTTCCCCAGGAGCCATGTATAGAGATGAAGGGATCTCAGGTTGGGATGGCCCATTGGGCCCTGGGTCAGAAGGTCCATTTGAAGGGGTAGTTGTCTAAGTGGAATTTCTGATAATCTGTTGATCAACGGAAACCAAATCTGATGAGGCCAGAATGGGGCAATGAGGCTTATTCTGTCGCCCTGTGCCTCCAGCTTGAGAAGCACCCTCTGAACTAAGGGAGAGGGAGGAGGAGGAGGAGGAAATGTGTACAGAAAGCATCTTGTCCACCAGTCTGAATGCATCCTGACAGAAAACATCAGGTTCTGGATTTCTGGAGCAGAATAGAGGCAGTTTTGCATTGAGTGGGGATGCAAAAAGGTCCAGGTCTGGTGTGCCCCACTCTTCGAAGAGCGATTGCACAACATTTATGTTGAGAAACAACTCTGGGGCTTTGAAGTCTTCAGGGAATTAGCCGGTGGGCCGTCTCGCGTTGAAGACCGTAGCTGCAGTGGGAGAACATCTCTGGCGGTGGTTTCCCCGGGTCAGATTATTTAGGGCCCCAGCTAGTGTCCCTGGTAACTGGTGAACTGGTGAACTTGGCTTTGTTTTTTCTGAGAGCCTGACACTCCCCCTGAAGACCCATAGGAAGACTTGTTTGGACCAAGTCCTGGATTTTGGTTACGGTCAGATTTTTTTATCTGGAAAACAGTGAAAGCATTATATCTCTGTCAGTAATCATTTATGGCTCTACCTCCTATGTGAGAGGTAGTCTGGTTAGATCCTTTTTTGTTTTCAAATCCATCTGGTTAACTGGTTACTTTTATTAATTCTTAGTTTAAACCTGCCTATGTGAGAGTTTGTGCAGGGGACATATCTTTGCTGTACTGTTTTCCCCGAGTAACTTGAGTACCTGGACTACCATCTTTTCTCATTTAGCCATTTTTTTTTCTGCCTTTGTGAGAGACTGTGCAGACTAGACTCTTTTTGACATTCTTTGGCTAAAGTTGTGAGTTTCACGAACTGTAGTTGTTCCTGTGGGACTTCTGGTGTCTGGTCAAATTTAGTAGTTGAAAGTGCTGTTTGTTTTAGCTTTTTTAGTATTATTTTATATACCTTATTATATTTCAGATTTTTGTTTTTTAATAATTTATTGAGTTAAATTATTTATTGAGATTGTTGAGTTATTTGGATTTTTAGATAAATTATTGTTTATTGGAATGTGCTGGGAAGGCATTAAGACGGTTAGGAGCTATTATCCCACTTTGCTCCGTGACCTTCGTCCTTTTCACTGTTCCCCTTTGGCGCCTGAAGTTTACAACAAATGTCGTTCATTGGGGATAGTGAGAAGGCGCTTGAGGGGTGTATGGTCTGGGCAAAGTGGGAGAATGGAAAGGGGTCAATCAATTGAGGTAGTGGGGACTAGGAGATGCCCTGGGGCGAAATGAGTTCAGGAGAGGGGTTTTCCCTGCCTGATTCCCATACCCAAGGGTTCCACAAATTGCGGACTGGTACTGCGCTCCTCCGCGAAAACCCATCCAACCTGGATGGTGTTATGTAATGCCAGGTCAATTAAAAAACAAGACCGCTATTATAGCGGATCTTGTTGTAACATTTGATCTGGCATGCATCACCAAGACCTGGTTGGATGAGAACGCAGGCCCTATATTGGCCTCTGCTGCTCCATCCAGGTTCCTGATGATACACCGCCCGAGGCTGGATCGTAGAGGCGGGGGTGTAGCCATCTTTTTTAGAATGGAGCTGGGTCTTGTGGATGTGCCAGTGGGTGTCACTGGATCCTTTGAGTGTATCCTGGGAGCAGGTGTAGGGTTCAGGATTCTCATCTACTGACCAACCAGTGATGGTGGAGAATTTCTGAAGGAGTTTGCGGACTTCATTGTCGACGTAGCGCTGGAGTCGCCCAGATGGTTAATACTGGGTGACTTCAATGCTTGGGTCGATGATGAACTCTCACCTTTTGGGAAAAATCTCCTCCAACTGATGACAATGTTGGGCCTTACACAGGTGGTTACCTCTGCTACCCATGTAGGGGGTCACTCATTGGATCTAGTGTTCCTACTGGAGTTGGAGGTCACACATTTGGGGGTGGAACCAAATGTGTGGACAGACCATCACACCATAAGATTTAGCTTCGGGGCACCCCTAAAGAGGCTTGCTCCTACAGAGATGGTGCAATATCGCCCTTTATCGCCCTTTAATTACCCCAGAAGGCCTTTCGTCGGTTTTGGACCTATCAAGTATTTCAAGTGAGTGCATGGATCCAGGGGATCTCATACTTGCCTATAATAAGGCTGTGCGTGATGCCCTGGATCAAATTGCACCTGTTCGTGTTCGTCCACTCACTCAGCGTTCAAGATCTTCATGGTTTGATGATTCTTTGAAGGAGCTGAGGAGAGTAGGATGAAGGTTAGAGACAGCCTGCAAAAGTCCGGCCTGGATGCTGACAGACTTAGATTGATAGACCATTTTAGGGTCTATCAATCAACAATCACCCGTAAGAAGGCAGAATTCCTGTCCAGGGAAATTGCTGCTGCGCGGAATCGACCAGTCAAACTCTTTCAGACTGTCGACAGATTGTGCAATCCACTCTGTCTGCAGTCTGGAAGAGATTTTTCATGGATGAAGTGTGATGAGCTTGCTCGATTCTTCACAGATAAGATTGCCAGCATCAGATCGGGCATCCGTCCTGCTCTCTCTATGGAGAGTTGTGATGGTCAGCGAGAGGAATCAATCTCTTGTGTCTCCTGGTCTGACTTAAGCAGGCCGGCATTCACAGATGTTGTGAGGATTATCCAGACTGTACGACCGACCAGTTGTAGTTTGGACCTGGGCCCTACACCAATGTTATTAAGTTGTGTTTTGACTATCTGCCCAATCCTTGCTGAAACTGTCTAGAAATCTTTGGAGCAAGGGGTTTTCCCTGCCCCCTTAAAGGAAGTGGTTATTCGACCACTCCTTAAAAAAACCTTCATTGAATCCAGACATCCCAGCTAACTACAGACCTATCTCTAACCTGACCTTTGTGGGTAAGGCTATTGAAAAGGTGGTTGCGATACAGTTGGATGACCATCTTATGAATCACAACATCTATGAAGCTCTCCAGTCAGGGTTTAGGAAAAGACATAGCACTGAGACTGCCCTTGTCCAGATTTTAAATGATCTCCTAATTGGGAGAGATTGAAAGGCTTTTACTTTCTAATCCTTCTTTATCTCTCTGCAGCATTTGATACTGTGGATCATGGAGTGTTGTTGTAGCTCCTGCACTTTCTTTGTGGACTGTCTGGTACAGTCCTACATTGGTTTCAATCCTTCCTCACGGGGCAGAGTCAGAGGATTACTATGGGTATTTATTCCTCTGATACCATCTTTCTGTCCTGTGGGGTACTGCAGGGCTCCTTCTTGGCACCCATGTTGTTCGCAGTCTATATGCTGCCATTAGGAGATATTATTAGGCGTTACAGTCTGGGTTTTCACTGCTATGCAGGTGATACCCAGCTGTATCTGTCCTTTACTCTCAGTCAGGATGATGCAGTCTCTCTGCTTAACAGCTGTCTAGCCACAATCAATGACTGGATGAGCGCCAGCTGGCTGAGGTTAAACCCGGATAAGACCGAGGTGTTGGTTGTGGACCCTGGTCGCCTTGAGGCGGATCATAGGCTGAAGTACCATCAGGCCTTTGGCTTGGTGGTGTCCAGCTCTTGACCTCAGGCCAGGTGCAGAACCTGGGCATTATCTTTGACAGTGGTTTGACCCTGAAATCACAAGTGTCAGTCGTTGTTAAGTCCTCTTTTTTCCATCTGAGGAATATCGCCCAGGTAAAACACCTGGTTCCTCTGGCTGACCTTCCTACTCTGGTCCACGCCTTTGTGGCCACTTGCCTTGATTACTGCAATTCCCTTTACCTGGGGCTACCAGGGGTTGAAATTCACCACCTGCAGCTAGTGCAGAATGCAGCAGCCAGGCTTTTGACTGGAACATCTAGGTATAGTCATGTTATGCTTGTTTTGCGCCAGTTGCACTGGCTGCCGGTACAATGGCGAATCACCTTCAAGGTTGGTTTACTGACCTATAAAGCCTTACACAAACAGGGACCACAGTATTTGAAAGATCTCCTTACTCTCTACTGCCCCCTCTCTCACTCTGATCCGCCGACGAGGGATTGCTAGAGATTCCCAGGGTTCGTTTGAAAACATCTGGAGCTTGTGCATTTTCATATGCAGCTCCAGCCCTGTGGAATTCTCTACCTCGTCGGATACGGAGCTGCCTGACCGTTGAGAGTTTTAAAATGGAGTTGAAAACTTTTTTATTTACCAAAGCTTATGGGTCTATGACTTTATATTGTTAATATTGTATTACAGTTTTTTTTTTTTTTGAAAAGCGCTTTGATCTTTGGAAAAGCATTTTTAAATAAATTTTACTTACTTACTTGAGGATCTGCTTCTGTTCTGCTGAAGCGATCCGCTAGTTCATGCTGAACTCCAGGCAGGTAGACTGTTTGGATCAGGGCTTTGTGCTCTAGGCACCATTCCCATAATCTCCTCGCTTTCCTGCACAAAGGATAAGAGTGCGCTCCACCCTACTTGTTGATGTTGTACATCACCGCTTTGTTCTCCGTCTGAAGGATAATTATTTTGACAGAGGATGTCCTTCAGGGCTCAGACTGTGTACAGGACAGCTCTCATTTCCAGGATATTCATGTGGAGTTGAGACTTGTCCTGACTTCATAGACCTTGGGTGTGGAGATCTTGACAGTGAGCTCCCCATCCCAGTAGAGATGCATCTGTGGTGACGGTAATCTGTGTCTCCAGTGGGGCAAAGGGAAAGCCTTTCAGTAGGTTGTCCTCTTGAGTCTGCCAGGTAAGTGATCATTTTAGAGGTTCTGTCACCTTGATGTGAAAGGACTGGGGGGTGTGGTCGGGGACCACTGAGTACTGAGCATCCACTGAGTGGTCCTCATGTGAAGACGAGCCAAGGGCACTGTGAACACTGATGACACCATGAGGCCCAGCATCCGCTGCATTGAGAGAGCTCAGACTGACTTGTTCCCTTTGATGAAGCGACATCTGAAAAATATCGTTTCTCCTGTCCTCCAGGAGGAAGGCCCTTGTGTTGGAGGTATCCAGGAGGTCTCCTATGAAGAGGAGTTGCTGGGAGTGCTGTAGCCATGACTTTTCCAGATTCAACGGAACTCTCAAAGAAGTGAGGAACCTGGATGCTGTGGTCACTGCTTCCTGTGTCCCTTGTCTGGAGGAGCTTGCTAGCAGCCAGTCATCCAGATAAGGGAAGACTTGAATTCTGAGTTTCCTTAGGTGCACTGTGAGGACTGCAAAGTACTTTGTAAAAACTTGCGGTGCCAAGAACAGCCCAAAGGGCAGTACTCTGAATTGATAGTGCTGACCCAGGGCTACAAATCAAAGATACTTGTGGTGGCTTGGGTGCATGGGAACATGTTGGTAGGCATCCTGCATGTCCAGGGAGGTCAGCCAATCGTTTTGATGAATCAGAAGCAAAAGCGTACCGAGTGATATCATCTTGAATTTTTCCTTGAAAAGAAACTTGTTTAACTTCCTTACATCTAGAATAGGGCACATGCCGTCTGTTTTTTTGGGGAGTAGTAGTGCAATGACATGACAAATGTCTTTTGATAAAGAACGGTGGTTCAAAACTAGTCAGGACGTGCTATTCACTGGAACTTTAATAAATTTTGCACATTATGGAACTTCAGCTAGCAGCATTTTTTTTGATGGTACCTGGTGAGTGCTGGACTGTTTGAAAAGTTTGTTCTAAATTTATCCGAGCACCCCAACCTGGTGGAATGTTCTGTTTGGAAAGTTACAGTGAACCATATCCTAGGCTCTTTAAAAACAGGTTACTCATCTGTAACCGTACTCCTAGGAGTGGCACATGGTTCACATCCACACAACCCACCCAGCCTCCCTTGGCAAGTGGCACACAGACCCCTTCTTCCAGCATGCAAGATCTGATGTCATGGGGTGCAGTCAGGGGATATATCACCTGGGTGGTGGGAGAAGCTTAGCTTAAAGATGTCCGGCTAATCAGACTGTTCCAGTGGCACTGCCAGTGTGTAGATATGAACCATATATTATTTCTCCTAGAAAGTACAGTTACATAAAAACTTTCTGTAACAGTAGATCTTCAAGGAGTGTCTCTTGCAGTAGGTAATACTTTTGGGTATCCAGCAGAGGTCACTGGTGTGCACAGCAGCTCTTCTAGTAGTCTTTTCCAGGGACCACCCGCACATGACACCAGCTTCCTGTTTCCTATATAAGTGTGGGCAGTCCCTGGTATCCTTAGTTCCCCGGCCGGATTCAGCTCGCAAAGTGAGGACTGAGGGGAAGCCGAAGTACCAAAGGAGTCCCAAACCATAGTCATTGTACCAGAATTTGCTCTCTTAGAGAAGAAGATTGAACGAAGGGTGGGAACAAACCTACTGCAAGAGACACTCCTTGAAGATCTACTGTTACAGTAAGTTTTTACATAACTGTACTATCTTTCACAGAGTGGTCTCTTGCAGTAGATAATACTTTTGGGATGAATCTCAAGCAGTAATGTCCATGTGGGAGGACAGTTATGCTAGAAGACCTTGTAGGACTGCACAGCCGAAGGCAGTCCTACATCATGAGGCAATATCCAGATTGTAATGCCTTGTGAATGTATGAATCGTGGATCAGGTAGCTGCATTTCAGATATCTGAAATGGAGGTTCCTTTAAAGCAAGTCGCAGTAGTGGCCACAGCTCTAGTGGAATGGGCTTGGACAGGTCCGGGTGAAGGCTTATTGTATTTCTTGTAACAAAATGTAATACAATTTGCCAACCAGGATGAAAGAGTACGTTTAGCAACCAGGAAGCCATCACGACCCAGAACAAAAGACACAAACAGTTGAGACGTCTTTCTAATTGATTGTGTCCAATTACTATAGTAGCATAGTATACCATGGACATTTAAAGTCTGTAGTAGATGTTCACCCTGATTGGAGTAGTCAGTACTGTAGACCAGAAGCTCCAAGGACTGATTTAAAGTATGTTCAGAAACTACTTTCAGTAGGAAGGAAGGAAGGATTGGTACGAAGGACCAACCTGTCTTTGTGTAAAATTAAGTAAGGTTCTTTACACATGAGAGCATGAAGCTTGGAAATATGTCAAGCAGAAGTGACAGCCCCCAGAAATAGGGTTTTCCATGAAAGAAAATGAAGTTCACAAGTGGCTGCTGGCTCAAAGGGTCAAGGATCAATTTTTGTTTTTTATCATAAAATTGAGATCACACGGAGGAGTGGGTCTTCTAATAGATGGTTTAATATGTAACCTTCCTTTCAAAAACATCCTAGCTAGATGATGTTGGTGCAGTAACCTGCCATCTAGAGGTTCATGGAAAGCCGAGATGGTGGCCAAGTGGACTTTGATGGAAGAGTAACTTAAACTGGACTCAGTGAGGCCAGGTAATCCAGAACCTTCATCAGCGGATAAGTATAAGGGTCCAAAGATCAAGAGGCAGACCATATGGAAAAGCATTTCCATTTGGAGAAATATGTTTCCCTGGTTGCTGGTTTACGTGAGGCCAAGAGAATATTGGCAAGAGGAGAGGAGAGGATACTTGTAATCAGGCCATGAAAGCACCCTCAGGAGCCAAGCATGAAGGTGTACAGCCTTCAGGTCGGGATGTAACAGAGTACCTTAATTTTGAGTCAAGAGGTTGAAGATTGGAGCACCTCCTTGCTTGCTGAGGTAGAACACCACTGCAGTGTTATCTGACTGGATCAGCAACGGTCTAGAGTCAGAAGAGGTTGGAATGCCAGAAGAGCTAAGTGGAATGCCCTCAGTTCTAGGAGATTGATGTGAGGCTGAGGGAGAGAAGTGGGCCACTCGCCTTGTGTCCAATAAGAACCCAGGTGTTCATTCCATTCTGCCAGGGAAGCATCCGTGCTGAACGTCTGCATGGGAGTGAGGGACTGAAAAAGGCATTCCTTGTCATAAATTGGTTTCGACTGACCATCAAGTCAGAGTGGACATCAGAGAGGGAGTGACTCTGATCATGCCTTCAAATTTTTCTTGTTCTTTGAGACCATTAATTCTGGAGGGTTCACTGAATAGTTCTCATATGAAGATGGGTGAGTGCTACCGTAGGAATGGCAGCGACCATGTGACCCAGAAGGCATAGCAGTTGTCTAGCTGTGACTACTTTCTGAGTCTGTATGGATGATGCCTGAGACAAGGGTGTGGCCTGCCAGATGGCTGGATGGTAAGTTCTGGCTGAGACTGTATCTGAGATGGCTCCAATGTATTGGAGACTGAGGCAAGGTCAGGTTGGACTTTGGCCAATTGGCTGTGATCCCTAGAGTGTGAAAATATTTGCAGGGTAGCCTCTAGATAAGGAAGCAAAGTTGTTCCGCTTTGATTGGCCAGCTATCTAGATATGGGAAGATAAAGTGCCCTTTCCTTCTTAAAGTTGCTGCAACTACCTCTAGGTATTTGGTGAACACAGTCAGGGCTGAGGAGAGACCAAACCGGGGTGCTTGAAACTGGTAGTGTTAACCTAGCAGGTAGAAATGAAGAAAACTGCGATGAGCAGGATGGATAAGGATATGCAGGTGGGCACCCTTCATATCTATGGCACAAAGCCAATCTCCCTGTTTCAGTATTGGCATGATGGAAGTTAAGGTTATCATGTGAAACCATTTGTACTGGATGGAAAGATTCAGTTTTCTGAGGTCCAGTATAGGACGGAGATCTCCGGTTCGTTTCAGTACCTGAAAGAAGTGGGAGTGGAATCCCTTTTGATGATGTGAGGGGGTTACTGGAGAAATGGCCTGTGTCACCAGTAGAGCCCTCAAGTCCTCTTGAAGGATAGATATATGATCTTTGGAGATAAATTCCAGAATATGACCACTCTGTATAATCTGGAGCACCCATTTGTCTGAAGTGATCATTCGCCCAGCCTCTAAATGGAGGGCAAAACGATCGCTCACACCCTCTGAGGCCTGTGTCGAAGAGGGGTGGGAAAAAACCCTAGTGGATCACTGGGTATTGGGCTGCCCAGCCCACCCGGGAAGGTGGGGGAGGGAGCCACAGGCAGCGGAGGTGTGTTGCCTCTTGTGGGTTGAGTACAACCTCTATAGCCACCTGTATTGATATCTCTACATTTCAACCTCTTTCAGAGTAGGAAGAGGATTGAGTATGGTAGGTTGTATGCGGAGTATGATACATTCCATGAACCGTATGTAGAGTTCTGCTTGACGCCTGTAAGCAATCCAGTAAAGTTTGAGTACCTGGCCCGAAATAACTTGGACCCGTTAAAAGGGGCATTAGCTACTTTATGTTGCACATCAGGCGTAAAGCCTGAAAAGCAGAGCCAGGTGTGACGTCACAAATAAATGCCAATAGCTGACAGTCGGGCTGAGGTATCTATGGCATCATATCCCGACCTGGGTAGGTCACAGGAAATAGCATTGATAGTTGACATAGTAGCAAATAATCACTCCCGTTCTGGTGAAGGAGGGAAGTGATTGATAGTCTCAATGGCAGATGACCCAATTATATGACCCATATAATTTAGAATTCTGATATTCATGATATTGGAGAAAAAGACCTGTTTCTCCAGAAAGTCAGGTCTTTGGGATTCTTTATCAGGTGGTAAGGAGCTCATGTGATCATGAGTGGCAAAACAGGGTCCACTTCCGGGATAGCTTGAAGGAAGGGATGCACCAAAGGATCTTGATAAATATAATCCACCTTACAGGAAACAGTTGATATAGCTGGAGGCTGATGTCAAGCAGCCAGCATGGTATTCGGGTTTAAGTTTGAATTAGTGGGGAAACCACCAAGATGGGCTCCTCTGGCAGATCAAGGTATTCTGCCATATCCTTATTTTGTCATGTTTTTGTGGTAGAGAATCCCATGACTTTCTATATTTGTATCATCATTTTGTGGAATGAAGGGTCATCAGGAGGGGATGTTGTGGATTCTAGGCAGGCCCTCATCCAAAGAAGAGATTTCTGAAAAGAGAGAGTGAGGAAGAAATTTCAGTTCCTGGAAACCTTCATGTTCAAGGTCACCAGTGAAGTTAACTGGGAGCACTTGTTCATCTGAAAAATAGTCTTCCATAGAAGGAGAAAGTGACCGGGGTGGGAAGGGATCCTGGTCATTATGAAAATTCTTAGGTGGAAGAGTAGGAGATCGTGGATGGTCTCCCTGTCCCCTTAGATCGGAGGGCTGGGAGTGCCATATGGCATGCAAGACGTGCCATACTACAGTGAAGACATCCAGGTCCTTCTGAGAAGGGGGGGAGTGTTTGAGACACAAGAGGGGGTGATGGAGGGGAGTGGACATGTAGCCTGAGTAGGTCTTGCTCCTGGGTGGTAAAGTCCAGGGTTCAATTCTCTGTCCGCCTGACCTCTGTGTTTGTCCACCTAAGCAGGTGGAGGGGTAGAAGCATGGCACAGACCATTGGTTTTTATGAAGCTCCATTTACTAAGAAAGAATATGAGGGTGTGCTGTCGACAGAGGGACACTTGCAGCAATGACCGTCAACGAGGCGTGAAGTACAGAGGTTGAGGAGGATTTCTCCCGCTCTGATTCCAATGGAACCCAGAAAGGGTTAGTTATGTATTGCCTTTTTATAGTGCTGGAAGCCTTGTTGACGAGGGAGTGAAAAAACATCCTGTCAATGAGTAGGCAGAATAATGATGCACTGTCGACGGGGGACAGCCGTCGATGAGAAATAGGGATGCATCATTGATGGGAATGTCTATCAATGAGAATATGGATGCATGGTTGATGGGGGTGGCCATCAATGATAATAGAGATGCGTCAACGGTGGTAGCCATAGATGAGAACATAGACAATTATGGCTATCAATGAGAATATAGATGCATTGTCAATGGTGGTAGCCATTGACGAGAACACTCACGGGTATGGCCTGAGAATATAAATGCCTTGTCGATGGTGGTAGCAATTGATGAGGATGTTAACAGTTATGGGCCATCAATGAAAATATAGATGCATCGTCGACGGTGGTAGCCATCGATGGGAACATTGACGGGTATGGCTGTTGATGAGAATATAGATGCATCATCAATGGTGGTAGCTGCCAATGAGGATGTTGACAGTTATGGGCCATCAATGAAAATATAGATGCATCATCGACGGTGGTAGCCATCAATGGGAACATTGATGGGTATGACCGTCGATGAGAATATAGATGCATCATCAATGGTGGTAGCTGTCAATGAGGATGTTGTCGGTTATGGGCCATCAATGAAATTATAGATGCATCGTCGATGGTTTGGTGGCCATCGATGAGTAAGAGAAACATAGAGGGTGAGGAGGGGTACTCCTGCTCTATGTGTGTCCAGAAATGTAGATCAGTAGATGGGGGAGCTCTTGTTGGGTGAGCCCCTAGTTCATAGAATCTTCTATGCTGTTTGTCATTGATGACTGCTTTTTCTCAGAAGTTGTTCTAGCTGCTGCATGCGAGTTGAAGACAGCAAAAAAAGGAACTGAGGGTACCAGGGACCACCCACACTTATATAGGAAACAGGAAGCTAATGTCATGTGTGGGTGGTCCCTGGAAAAGACTGCTAGAAGAGCTGCCATGCACCACAGCAACCTCTGCTAGATACCCAAAAGTATTACCTACTGCAAGAGACCACTCCATGGAAGATCTATGGTTACAGGTGAGTAACCTATTTTTTCTTCACACCTTGGGTGGGATATTCAGACTGCACCAGGCATGGGCGCAAGCCTGGGTGCAGAGCAACTGGAATGCGCCAGGGCATGGTCCCGGCGATATTCAACGGTGCTGCGCCATGGCTCAGCACCATTGAATATGGCACTGGGGCCACCTGCACTGTGCCAGCACAAGTGGCAAGTGAGGAGCAGGGAGATGCGCCAGCACAAGTACGGGTGCATTAGGTGCATCAACCGTAATATTCAGCGCTGGGCATGCAAATGAGGCCATTATGCATGCAAGGTGCAAATGGGGCCATTTGCATGTCATTATGGCCCCATTTGCATGCAGGTGCACCGATCCCCGGCAATTTGCACCTGGCACCCTGCCAGGCTGCAGCCATCAGGGACTGACGCCCCCTGCCCCTTGGTGGGCAATATGCTCCAATGCCCGATCGTGGGCTATAGGTAAATGTACAGTCCTGGTGGTCCAGTGGCCCCTACCGCATTGCACGATTGCGGGCTTTAGTTATAAGCATATTTCCTGGTGGTCCAGTGGACCTGCTCCCATGCCCGATCGCAGGCATCAGTGAACAATATGTTCCCTGGTGGTCCAGTGGACCCTGCCCCATTGCCCGATCGTGGGCGTAATATAAACATATCTCAGTGGTCCAGTGGACTCTCATATTGCTTGATCATACTTTAGTTGTAACATAGTCCTGGTTGTGCCGGTCCTGCTTCTCATTATTAGATTCGCCATTCACTTTCCAGTCAGCGGCAGTGGCAGCTCCTCACCAGCGCTGCCCAGTTGTTCACGATCGACAGCATACAGTACAGCTTACCGCCCATAGTCCCCTGCATGGGACACGGACGGCAGATTATATTGTACTACATGTCCTGAAATGAATGAACCATTTCACATTTCGGGACTGTGTAGTACAGTATGGTCTGCATGCCCATTGGCCCGTGCAGGAGACCAATGGGCATACAGCTGTACTGTACGCTGTCAGTCAGTGGGCAGCTGGGCGGCTTGCAGGTGAGGAGTTGCTGCCCGCCGCTGACTGGGGGGGAGAGCGGGGTGGCGGGTCTGAGTGGGCGGTGGGGAGGGGGGTACCACTGGCCCACCAGGGATTATATTTACAACTAAAGCCCATGATCAGGCTGGGGATCGGGTCCACTGGACCACCAGGGTAATATTTTATTCATTTGCCAGCGATCGGGCAGGGGAGCAGGTCCACTAGACCACCAGGGACAGTACTTATTGCTAAAGCCCATGATCGGGCAATGTGATGGGGTCCACTGGACCACCAGGGATATGTTTATATTACACCTGCGATGTGGCAGGGTCCACTGGACTGCCAGGGATATGTTTATATTACACCTGCGATTGGGCGATGAGGCAGGCTTCACTAGACCACCAGGGATATATGTGGACACCTATATTGGGTGAAGGGGGAGCATGACACCCAGACTGTGTCCCAGGAGGTCGGGTGACCACCCACAGCAGGTGGCTGCCATGTTGCGCACGGCAAGACGGCAGCCCGCCTTTGGGTGTCCCCAGGCTTGCTCCTGCTTTTTACAGGCGGATCTTTGCAACCCCTCCCTGTGCAGTGCAAGGCAGGTTTGTGCCTGCATATGCACCACACATCCCGGGCTGAATATCGGGATGTGCCACATCTGCGTGGGCATGCCCCCCACACTTGCACCGCATACATTACTGGTGCACCCCGGCACATCAGGATTTGTGCAGCGCAACATCCCCCTTTGAATATCATGCCAGGGCGCATCAATTGGTTCCGCATGATGCAACACTGTTGTGCCATGTGCAACCCCTTTGAATATCCCACCCTTTGTTTTTTTCACATTTTTTTTAAACTGTTTCTTTTCATCAAGACATTGTCTCATATAAATTACATGTTATGCATTTTACAACATCCATTCAGTGTTGCAGTCTTAGATTGACTGCAAATGATTCAAACATACATATTTATTTATTGAAATCTCAGAAATTGCAGCCTTTGAGCCAGAGACTCTTTTACAAAGACTCCACATCATAGATGAAGGAAACAAGTACAATTTACATGGTACAAGAGTTGAAAAGACTAGGCATACAATAACCTTAGAACCAGAGGCTCTTTTAAGATGGTTCCGCGTCAATAGGAGAGGTACAGCAAATAGGGGTACAGACATGGAGGTTTCAGTTACAATGTCATAGGTTACAGCAGCAAAACATAGAGTTACAATCACAGATAGTTGCATGTACAGTAAGCAGTCAGAGGTTAGACCTAGTCAGGATAAGAGCTAATGCGGTGTGTTAAAGTGTTATGCAGAGGTTGGAGGAGGGGGCTGGAGACTGAATGGGAGTGGTGGAGTGGGATATTTGTGGGAAGGAGGGTCAGTGGGGAGCTAAGGAGGGTGACAAAGAGATAGGGGGAGTGGAGTCAAAAGGACAGGGAGTGACAAAGGGGATGAGCAGGGGTGGAGGGATGAGGCAGAGAGATGATAAGGGCTGAGGGCAGGGAGGGTTGGGGGGAGAGGGGAGGGAGAATAGAGGAGGTAGGCTGGGCAAGAAGTAGACCTGAGGGCGGAAAGGAGGGTATAGGGAAGGGGCAGGGGAAACCAGAGCCAAAGGTGGGGGGTAGAGAGGGAGAAGTGAGGGGGGAGGAGGAGGAAGGAAGGGCAGGGAGCAAGCCACGTCGAGGCTTGGCCTAGGAGAAATAGTCACAGCGGATTTGAGCAGTAAAGTGTTGTCGAAGTGTTTGTTTAAAGGCCCCCAGTTTAGGTTTAGAAAGAGTGTCAGAGGGCAGACAGTTTAGAAGGGTGGGGGCTCTATAGGTAAAGGTTCGTTGGGCATGCATGGTCCTGGCAAAGAGGGCGAGGTAGGCTTGCTTGTTGGAGCTCTGGGTACCCTTAGTTTTTTGTGCCTGCCGAATGAAGGACTCCATGAAATGGGGGGTGAGGCCAAGTCTGATTTTTATATGATTTACCATGGTGGAGCATTAGTTGTTTTTCACATTTTGACCCCAGCTTTTGAATGTAGCCTTTTTATTACCCCATGTTATGGTTAGGAGAGGTGGAATTTTTTTTTATATGTAGAAAATTTGGGGGCAAAATGTTCACAACTAAAGTGATGAGTAAATAATGGAAAAATTCAATATTCCTTTATAGCTTTATTGTTTTTTGACATTTTGACCTCATATTTCCAGCATAGTCTTTTTATGACCCCACCTTATAATCAAGACAGGTGGAATTTTTAAAATCCTGTCCAAAAGGTGATTTTGCAGAGCAACTGCAAAGGCATGTTTCAGAAGGGATTTATAAAATGACACCTGTCATGTTCATATGGGGTAACAAAAGGGTTATGTTGCACATTTGGGGCCAAAATCTGCAAAAATCAGTTATGAGTTAATGTTGGCAAAATTCAATGTTTCCTCATAACTTCGTTGTTTTTTGACATTTTAACCCCACATTTTCAACATTATCTTTTTGTGACCTCACCTTACAAACAAGACAGATTGAATTTTTAAAATCCCATTTAAAATGTGATTCGTGGAGTGTCTGTAAAAACATGTTTCAGAGGGGATTTGAAATACATGACACCTGTCATGTTCGTGGAGTAACAAGAGGGCTATGTGGAAGATTTGGGGCCAAAATATGCAAAAATAACAAAGATATGAGAAAATGCTGAAAATAACATTTACTCATAACTTTGTTTTTTGTCATTTTGACCCAAAATTTTCAACACAGTCTTTTGCTAATCCCACCTTATGAAGAAGACAGATGGGCACAGATATTCAAACTGTGCCCAAAAAGTACGCAACAGCAGGAGCAAGTGCAAGTCCACTGCGCCCATGCGCAAGAGGTGCGAATTTCAAAAACTGCGCAGGTCCAAGATGCGCCAACAGCCGACAACTGAATATCGCACCACCTGCGCCATAGTGCAACTAGGAAGGGGAAGCTGAGCATATCCGATGTGCCATAGCGCAAGAAGGGATGTTCAGCTGAGCAGTCCAGAGGCGCCATAGCGCAACCAGGGATGCCCCCCCAGCAGCAGGGCAGCAATGCAACAGCACAACCAGGGATGCAGGGGCCCACCACCAATGCCACACATGGGCAGAGGAACACACAGCAGAACAGACATCGTCCCCCCACACCCCATGCACTGCACAACTGGGGGAGGGCTGGAATAACCACTGGCCCATGGAGACCAGCAACCAACCCACAGCTGGGCCATGGTGCCCCATCACACCCCCTGGCAAGCTGTGACTGGCACACAAGGAGGGCTGACCACCCCATGCCACACCATCCCACCAATGCAGAGCACACCCTGCACCGTGACCCCCAGACACCCTGCCCAGGAGCAGCGTCCACCAGTGCAGGATACCCCATGCATGCCACCACCCCCACTGTGACAATGCAACCCTGTGCACCACAGAACCATGCAAGGCAGCTCCACCATGAGCACCCATCAGCAGGTGGCAGCACACAGCGATGCAACGACTGCATACACAGTGCCACCATGCACATCCCCCCCATAGGTACTGCTGAGAGACCGACCATGCATTGGCACATGAGGTACCCCACACGTGACAGGGCATGCCCCGGACCTCACCACCAGTGGTACAGCACCCTGCACACCCTCCCAAGGACACACTCCGACCCAGCACTGGCCACAACAGCCAGCACCGACACCCACAGTGGTGCATGGAAGCATGCACCACACAGGATGCAACACAGTGCATGGACAAACACCCACCCATACCCAAGGGCACAACAACACAGGGACACAGTAGCAGGGCAACCAAGCCCCCAGCATGTGGCCATGGAAACCGTGTACACATGGCCAGCACTCCTCCATGGCACAGGAGTGCCAGCCACACTGCGCAGGCACTGTGGAGCTGTACGCCACCAGCTTTTGCCCGGAGCACAAGTGATAGACAGTCGTGCACATCCCCTGCAACACACACAAGCCACAGCATGGAGGTGGGACAACAACAGCAGAGGCCACAGTGTCACCCGAGGCAGACATGCACCACACCAGTGAAAGGAGGCAACCCGGCATTGTGACGGGTACAGTTGCTGTCCTGCATGGACAGCCACCACTGACATGCCAGTGGACCATGCAAGTCACAGACATGCAAGGGTGTCAGCTGCACAGGCCATGGGTGGTCTGACAGGTGCGCCATGAACATAGAGCATGCACCATGGACCACTGCACACAGTCATCAAGTGCACAGGGAACAACACACACACACCACAGACAGTGACTGATAGCTACTCCCACACCGTAGTCACCTCCCCATGGACACACACACAAGCACATGACTGCACCACCCCAATGCCATGCACACCACTGCAGCTAAACACCTATAGCCCGCAGCAAAACAGAGACCACCACATCAGGAATATCAAAGCAAATGTATTGTACAAAACACACAAAACTATTTACAGATATATACAAAAGGTTGGGGGGAGGGCCACAAACAAGGTGGGGGTGGGTAAGGGGCAGGAGTTAACAAATGGTAGAGGGAAGGAGGGGTGTGAGAGTGGGTCCAGGGGGTAGAGAAAATCAGGGGCAGTAGGATGCTCATCGGGAGCCCTGCTCCCCGCTCTGGCTGCTCCTTCTGCCATGCCGCCATCTGACTCCCACACGGTCAATCCTCTCTAAAAGTTCAAGTGAGGCCCTGGCCACCGGCAGTATTTCCTGCAGTGTTCTTCTGATGGCTTGCAACTGCCGTCCACCTAGGACAAGGGAGCAGAATCAATAGGTGTGAATGCACTGCCCCATGCAGCCCATCCACTGTGCATGGCATACGGCCATGGGACATGCCTCTGTGATGGTGTGTGACCACCCACAGTGATCGCATCCACAAGACCTGCCCACCCAGGCACACACAGCCATGTGGACCACTGCACACACCCACCGGCCAAGTCCTGCACAGCACCACCGTGGCTGTTCAGTGACATGGCTATGTGGTTCGAAGGCAGTGGCACAGCCATGTACCTGGTGCATGCAAGGACCACCATTGACGCACACCCAGACATGCAGTGCCACTGGACAGTGCTGACTGTAACAGGTTGCGTGCATGGCAGTGGTGTCAGTGGAAGGTGGCCATGTCCCGCTGCCCGCCCTGTTAAACAGCATGCAATACTAATCATGGATGTAAGGCAGTCACCATCATCAGGCTGGTCCCTCTGCCTCTGTGGACTTTCGCCCCTCCTGGACTGACGGTCCTCCTGCTGGTGCCTCCTCTCCTTCACCAGCCGTTACTCGTCTGGGCCTATGGTGCAAACATGGAGAGAGGAACCTCAATACAACCCTGTAGCAAAGTCCCCCTGCCCCCATGTGTGTGCAATCCCACACAGCCAGACCCACCCACCCACACCCTGATAACACCACCACAGCCAACACCGGAAGTCTCCCCCCACGTTCTGAACACATGCAACCATGATACCCATATGGAAGATTAAAGTGTATGGATGTTGCACCTACCTGTCCATGGCACCGTGCCCCTCCTGGCACATGCCCACAGGTGGGCAGGCAGGTCCGGGTCCCTCTGCCTCAGGCCTCTTATATCTGTGGTGGCACTGCTGCACTGTCTGCCCCATTCCTGTGGCCTCCTCCAGGGCGTTGGCCACCTCCTGCTACACCTGAGTCCTGGACCTGTCCAGGGGTGCCTCACCAAACAGTGAACCAACAAGTGGCTCCACAATGGCAACCAAGTTTGCGATTTCTACCTGGTTCCACTGGGCAGCTCTCCTCCGCGCCATCTCTATTGCTCGGTAGAGTCAAAATGGCACTCTGCAGCGGTTCCGCCATGTGCAGATGCTGCACAGTACAGCGCTATGATTCCCCATTGCACTGTCACCGAACAGCGTGATAGTGGTGCACCCATGCTTGACGCATGGCGCCTAGGGACAAAGGTCGGGCACAGGGTCGAGGGTCTCTGGTGCATGGACAGCCACAGCGCGATTGGAACCCAATGCGTGTAACGTGATTGGGTGCATGTGTGCCACCTCCTGTAGCGCCTACCGCCGCTGTTGCCCCAGTGTGCCTATGATGCCCCGTGCCACAGTGCCATAGGTGAACAGCGCTAGCACCACTGGCACAATGGTGGGGTGCCTCTGCATTACCTCCTGTGCACAGCACGTCAACAGCGTGGTTGGTGCCTGCGTCATCAACCCAGGCATGCGCAGTTAGGTGTGTACTGCGCATGTCACAGAACTGCGCCCTTGGCTCAGCACATTCAACACAACTGCGCAAAGCGCAAAAGCGCGATATTCAGCCGTCATATGCAAATCAGCTAATCAGCCATTCAATGGCACAGTCACTGCATTTGCATCCACTTAAAGATGCACCTCGCCTCATTTGCATGGGTTGCGCTATAAAAGTGCGACATTGGGCTGCACTGGCCATAGTCGGTTACTGCAGTCTATTGGTGAGTTGCATGCTGTTTGGGAGTGTGGACTGTGGATTTTGGGACATGCATGGGACTGCACAGTCCCATGTAACACCTGTCATTCTCACAGGCTGAATCATGACCGAGCGAGTTGTGGAGGAAGAGGAACAGAGTTGTGGGGGCAGGAGGAGGAGGAGGCCAAATTTCACAACGGCCAAGAAGGATGCCCTGTTCTAGGCCTACCTGGACCAGGAGCTGCTTCTCAGCGGATGCCAGGGAACACCACAGGCCCATGCTGCTGCATGGGAGGAGGTGGTACGTGCTGTGAACCTGCATGGCAGCCACCAGCGCTCCGTGCAGGAGTGCAAGAAGAAGATGGGCACAGACAGGAGGAGGATTAAGGAGAAGGTGGCTGCCATCAGGGCAGCACAATCTGCGACAGGTGGGGACAGCCAGAGGTGCTACGCCTGACCCCACAGGAGAAGAGGGATGCTGGCAGCATGCAGCGTTGTGCCACTGAGGGTGTTCCAGGTGGTGGATTCCAGATGGGTGGTAGCCCGTCACTGCATGGTAGGTCATGGTCTGTCTATTGGGGGGGCAGGGTAGGTCACATGCAGTAACGTGAGTTTGTTTTCCCTTACAGCTCCTGAGCATCTGCATGGGTCAGCGGTGGTGGGCCTCTCCACTGAGGCCAGTCAGATGGAGATGGAGGAGAGCCCATTCACCTCCACAGGTATACGTGGCTCAGTGCTACAGTGGGCCTGCCTGGATGTCCAGACTGATGTTGTTAGAGCAGGTGCAGAGGAGGCCCTGCCCATGTCCCAGCATGCCAGCGTCCACGGATGCCAGCATGCTGTGACTCGGGCTGGTGCCGGGTCCGTCACCGATGATGATGTCACTAACGTCATGGTCAGTGACATGTGTGTGCCACAGGATGGCCACACAGCAGGTAACATTGTGCCCATGGCTGTGTGTGGTGCCGCCGTGGAGGCCTGCGTGTCATCACAGTCCCAGCATGTGCCTGTCAGCACTGGTGGGGCAGCACTGGTGTGTGTACAGAACAGTGGGACTGTTGCGGCCACTGCGGCGGCACCAGTGAGCCCTGGGGAGCGGCAGCCGGAGGGGCAGCATCAGCAGTCGGCCAATGGTCTTGGGGGTACAGTGTCAGGGGGCAGCATCAGTGCACCACCTATGGACATGCCTAGGCCTGGTCCTGGTGTGCAGCGCCCACCCTCAAGGGGTGCTGAGCATCAGGGCCGTGCACACTCTGAGGGACAGAATGCCGATCAGGCAGATGACCTCTTGGATGAGCACACCCGCATACTGCAAGCTTCAGTCAATCAGCAGATGCGGCTTGTGATGGCGGTGGATGCAATGAGTGCGGCTCTGGAGCAGGCAGAGGAGCGTTGCAGCAGAGAAACCACTCCGCTCCTGGCAGGGATGGACCAGATGCGAGAGGATGTGACTATTGCTATTGACAGGCTGACACATACAATCACAGCTGCCATGGCCACAGGGGGGCACACAGTTATTTGCCCATGCGGCGCAGACACTGCGCAGTGCAATGTCCACCCCTCATTCCCGGCATCATGTGACACCCTCCTTGTCAACACCAGGTTCAGCTGTGGGTGTCCCGAGCACGCTTGGCGCAGGCATGTTCGGGGGAACCCTTGGGGGACCACCGTTGCCACTCCATGAGGCCAGTGGTCAGGCTGTCAGTGCTGGTGGGTCTCAGTGGGGCCGCCCACACATCTGTGGTGGCCGGGGCACTGTGGTGCATGACTGACCTGTCTCCCAACACGGCTACTGTCTGATGCTGCCCTGTATGCATTGTGTCATTCAGCAGGCAATGCGTGGGTGGGTACCCGGCCCTGCACGCAGAAACACCGTCCATCTGCACACCCTCCTGGCTGCTGTCCACAGTTGCATCTGCATGATGATGCCTGCATTGCGCTGTACATCAATGTGCAATGGTTCCCAGCATCTGACACATGCACAATGACAGGCAGTGGGCATGGTGGTCTGTGGACATGTGTGTGGCTAGGGGTGGCGTTCTGGGTCGGTGTGCCTCCTACCCTTTGTGCATGTCTGGTGTGGTGTGTGTGTGTGTGTGTGTCCGCATGCCATGTTAGACTTCACCCATCCCTTGTGGTGTGAGTGGTTCCATGCCCGGCCACTTTTCTTGATGGCATGCACCCCTGGTGTGTGTCCATGCGTGTTTGTGGGTTGTGCCTTTGCCACTGGTAGTTGCACATGGTCCCATGACTTACCTGGGTTGGCTGAAGTGCTCCTCCGTGATGGTGTCCCAGTGCAGCTGTGCCAGCTGGAGCAGTCGGGGGTCCCGTCACCCAAGGGGGGCTGCCCATCACCATTGTCACCGGTGTCCTCATCGTCCCCAACACTGTCTCCCTCTTTGACCTGTCCGGCTATCCCACATTCGTTGGCCATGTTGTGCAGGATGCAACAGGCCAGGAATAGCCCGCAGGCCTTTGAGGGGCTGTACTGTAGGGCACCGCCGGAGGTGTCCAGGCAATGGAAATGTGTCTTCAGCATCCTGAACACCTGCTTGATGACATTACGTGTGGTGGCATGTGCCTCATTGTACCATTGCGGCGATGGGGTCACGGGCTGCCGGTATGGTGTGAGCAGCCAGGGACGGAGTGGGTATCCACTGTCACCCATGTGTAGAGGGTGGAGGTTAGTTTGGTGATCAGCATCACCCTGCCCCGGGCCATGTAGGCCACTACCCATGTCACCTCTGACCATGCCCCTCCCAAGCCCTATGTCTGTCCGTGTGGATTGCATACTCACCCACTAGGTGGCCAGTGGGGATGTCCCCACTCTCGAATCTGTGGCACAGTGCCGACTGGTGCCAGATGAAGGCATTGCGTGCTCCCCCAGGGTGCATGGCACAGACATTGATTATGAGCCTCTGGCATCACACACCACCTGGCAGTTGATGCTAGCATAGCCCTTGCGATTCATGTATGCGGCCCCTTTGGGGCCAGGTGGTGTGCGGATGACCATATGGGTGCAGTCAATTGCCCCTAGCACACCAGGAATACGTGGTACCCTGTGGAACTCCTGTCTGCTTGCTGTGCACTCCGCCCGTGTGCTGGGGAAATGGATGTACTCCGCAGTATGTGGCAGCAGTGCGCTGAGGAATTGGGTGAGGTGGCATGACACGGCCGACTGGGTTATGCCTGTGGTGTTCCCTGTTGGTCTCTGGAAGGTACCCATGGTGAGCAAGCACATGCAAGCTGTCACTTTAGTCTCCACTGACAGAGCATGGCTCCGTCGTGTGGGTGCCTGTATCACATCACTGCACAGCTCACAGAACCACCTCAGAATTGCCCAATTCAGGTGGTACCGGCCCACGATCTCAGTATCACTATACAGCTCAAAGCTGGTGCGGGCTCGGTATTGCCTGTTGGGGGCATACCGCCGACGGGCTCTTCCACGGCCGTGCCCCCCTGCTGCCCGCCTTCTCACCCCCCTCATTACTGCCTCCATCTGAATGGTGGCACTGGCCATGTCGCTGGCTTGTGTTCACCCCCCCGGCAGCTGTTTCTGTGTTCCCTCCGCTGTCCTGGCTGTTACTTCCCCTGCACCGGGAACACCTGACTGTGCTGGCCTCACTGCTGTGTGGCACTTCCCCCTTCTGCACTGTGGCTCCCCATACCTTCCCCTGAGCCTGTGGGTTCCAGGTGCCCTTTCACTGTCCTGCCCTGTGTGTGTGAGTGTTGCCTGTGTAGCTGGCTATAGTTCAGCAACTTGTGGCTTCCCTGTAGTGTTCTTGTGCCTCTCCTTTGTTCCTTTTTATTTTGGCTCATTTCCGCTATGGCGCAACTTCCGCTTGCTCCCCTATTGCGCATGGTGCATGTTGTTGAATATCGGACTGCGCCATTTATGCATGGTTCCTCCCCCTTCATTTGTGCATACATTCATTATCATTGCGCTGTTGATCAGCGTGATTTGGGGGGAGCAACTGCCTCCTACCGAATATCGCAGAATGGCGCATTTTCAGACTTGCGCTGACACAACCCTATTGCGCATGGCGCAACCCTTTTGAATATTTGGACCATGGAATTTTGAAAATCCCATCCGAAAGGTGATTTTGAGGAGTAACTGCAAAAACATGTTTTGGGAGGGAATTTGAAAAATGTCACCTACCTTGTCCATGAGGTGGGGACCCAAAAAGGCTACGTTGAAAACCTGGTGTTAAAATGTTAAAAAATGACAAAGTTATGAGTAAAAGTTTAAAATGTATTAGAAAGCCATTTACCAAATTTGCCTTGTTTCACTCAGTTTCTATTTGGCATTGGAAGCAGCAGAACGTGCCATTGTCAGAGAAGGACCCCATAGGTAAGTGAGGGGTGTTGGTGGTGTGTGTGGTAGTGGGTGCTGAAGAAGGAGTGGAGGGTCCAGAGGTCGGAGGGTGACAATTACCAGAATGGGTGGGAGGGGTTTGGGCACCAGCTGCCAGTGATGTTAAAAGTGCTGGCTGGGTGGGAGGGAGGATACTGGTGGTGGGGTTGAATGAACACCTGCCACCATATATGATTTAAGTCAGACTGAGTGGGATGGGGAATACGGTACCAGCGGGGTTGAGGACCGATGGAAGGGTTGAATGAGCACCTTTGTCTTTTCATATTTATGAAGTTTCTGCCCATCAGCAAGCAGAACAACATCATCACCAGCCTCTTTCCAGTATGCTGCTCACTGCCTACCCCCTGGAATGCTCTACTCTATTGGCCACAATATGGTCACACCTTCAAAAACCATACAGTGCTGCATGCCACCAATATGTTTGCTTTGTGTCTAAGCAAACATAAAATTGGGATTAATGTGCATATTAGCAGCCATCAACAATGACAATTTTTTTACCTGCAGCAGAAGCATACAAGAATAAGAGATTACAAAAGACTACCACACACAACTACTTAACAATAAGCATTTATTGACATGCCAGGGAATATATTTCCTTCATCTCACATGAAACGCATAAGGAACTACTTGGTCTGTTATGCAGCAAAGGCTGACCAGCAGTGATAAAATAGCACATCTTTCCCCCAGCTGTCGAGACAAAGACAATGTCAGGGATAGCTGAAGCAGCCGATACCTGTATTAAGAAAAGAGAGAGTAGAGAAAGTAAGTGTCTTTTACCAGAGGTAAGGGAGGCAGTTAGAGCTAAGAACGCACCTTTCCAGAAGCAAAAGGAAGAGCAAAATGAGAGCAAAGGTGAAAAATATTTAGAGACGGTAAAGGATGACAACAGGGCAGATATCTCGAACGGTTTTTGTTCAGTTTTTACAGTGAAAGAATGCTGGCCCCTCCCAGATTGTGGGATCAGGGTATAGAAGCACAGGAATGTGGAACAGGAGTAGGAAAGGTAGGAATGGCACTACAGAAGGGAGTGCTTAAGGGATCCATGGACCTAAAAGTGAATAAATCACTGGACCGAATGGCATGTGCCCTAGGGTGTTAAGAGAGATGAATCAGGCACTTGCGGCACCACTGGCAGATCTATTTAACTGTTCCCTTGGAAACAAGGATCACACCAGTGGATTGGGAGAGCAGTTAATGTGGTACCACTCCACAAGAGTGGGGCAAAGACAAACTATAGGCCAATGAAGTTGACCTTGATAGTAGGGAAGCTGCAGGAAACCATCATAAATGAGTACCTGGTTGAGTTCCTGGAGGCTAATGGATAACAGGAAAAGAGGCAGGTAGGGTTCATGACAAGCGGATCATGCCAGACTAACTTGACTGACTTTTTTCTTTGGGTTACTAAGGTAGTGGACGGGGATAATCAGTTGATGTGCTATACTTGGACTTCAGCAAACCCTTTGACCGTGTACCTCACAAAAGGCTGGTTTAAAAAGAAACAAAAAAAAACAGAAGACGGGGGGGGGGGTTTGTGAACAAACTCAACCAAATGGATAAAAACTTGCTGGAGGACAGGACTCAGCAGGTGGTAGACAATGGGAAACCCTCAAGGGATAGGGTTTTTTCCAGTGAAGTGCCACAGGGGATCAGTACTTTTCCTCCACAGAGTTAAAATACACTGGCAGTTCCAAGGATTGGCTTAAATGAAACTCAGAAACCACCTTAGGCAGGAATGTCCTGTTGGGGCCAAGCACAACCTTGTCCTTGTGGAATATTATGTAGGCTGGGGTGATAGTGAGGGCTTGCAGCTCAGGGAGCCTTGTTGATAAGGAGATAATGACTGGAAACACCACTTTGTGGGACATGAAATGAAAGTTACATACTCATGATAACTGTTGATCTTCCTAAACATCTCCTCCATAGATTACCACTAATGGGTCTCAGCCAGAGGCAATAGGACCCCATGCGAGCCAGAGCATTACAAGTGGGAGCTGGTGGTATGAGTAGGCCCAGCACATGCCCACTGGTATACAGTGCACCAGTCTCCTGCTTCCTCAGTATTTTTTTACCAACAAGGTGAGCAGCATGAAGCTGACAAGTACCTTATGCACTAAGGGTACAAGACAGCCCTCATGGCCCATGTAAGAAAGGCCACCAATTCCAGTAAAACAGTGTCTTCACAGCCCCAGCCAACAGATATGGGTGGAAGATCATAAAATAACAATACGGGAGTGAGCCTGTGGGGATGGGCAGGCATGGCATGGTAATCAATGGAGAAGATATTCAGGAAAATCAATAGTTATGGAAAGTATGTAATTTTCATATCTTCCCAGAATCAATCTTCTCCATGGACTCCCACTAAAGGGTCAGAGTATCAAGCTCAGAGAAAGTACTAGGGAGGCTGGAGCTCAGGACTCACTCAGGATAACAATTCGTTCAGAATGGTTCTGCCAAAGGTGGTATGTTGCCTGGTACAGACATCCAGGGTATAGTGCTTGGTAAAAGTATGTTGTGAGATCCAAGCTGCAGCCCTGCAGATCTCTCAATTGGTACCAAGCATACTTCTGCCACTGAAGTGGCTGCTGTTCTGGTGGAGTGGGCATTTATTTATTTATTTATTTCAAAAGTTTACCAGGAAAGACATACTGAGCTGATAAATGAAAATTATGTACCTACTGTAATTTTTGATCTTCCTGTATAGCTTCACCATTCATCACTGGTGGGTACTAGACGGAGGCACAAGGACCCGTGCGTGAAGCTTTTTAGCTAAAGCTTTCTATCTGGAGAAGGGGCCGACGCTGGGAATGGCGCCGCCCTCAATGCTGACATATTACGTGGTGCTCGCGGGTTGGCCAGTAATGGATGCTGGCCCCTCCACCACCTCAGTTCTGCTCGCCGGAGAGGAAAATAGAGACAGAGAAAAAGGGTGGAGGGTGGGGCAAGGGAGCCCAAGAGATAGAAAAAGGAAAGGATATAAACTTAAGAAGGAATATGCCGACCAAAGGACAGGGATAGGCTGTAAGTTCTGTGGGATGGAGACCCCAACCACTGGACAGGCAAGAAGGGATTGAGAGAAAGGGTAAGGAGGGAGGAAGGTGAGAGAGAAAGAGAGAAAGGATAACGAGGCAGGAGGGAGTAAGAAAGAAAAGAATGAAAAGAGAGAGAGAAAAAGGGGGATAGAGAGAGGAGTGGGCCCCAACAGGACAACCCACAAGGGGGATCCTGTACTGGCTAAGGAGCAAGGAAGGAGATCCCCCCTTTTTACTTGTTTTTTTTTGTATTAATGGCAGGGACCCTGGACAGGCCATCAGATTCAGAGCCATAAGTAGCCCCAGAGGGCAAACAGAGAGGATCTCAGAAGCTGCTCAGAAGAAGCAAATCTCCACACCACATAGTGAAAGATAGGGTAAGATGGGGTCCAACTAGCTCCCCCTCCCACTTCCTCTCCCCACCCTGACCCACTATATAGGGGTGAGGAGAAACAGGAGGTCCACCCCGGGGTAGGGCCCCTCCAGTAAGGATTGGAGGCAATCATCTTGCTAGATGAGACTCTCTCTAGCTCAAGAGGAAGGCTGCCTGCATCTAAGTACACCACCAGGTAGATGATTTATCTCTAAAGGAGGTATGAAATTTGAAGGGACCCTGCCCCAAGGGCAATCCAGGCTGGAAGCCTGCAAGAGTGTAAAGAGCCATGTATGGCTCCAGAGTCAGAGGAGAAGAAGAAGGGGGGAAAAGGAGGGGAATCCTCAGAGCCCTGATGACCGTACCTGGGACCCAAGGGGGAGGCAAAGAAAAGGGCCCCAAAGAAACAAAGGGGGGCCCAAGAACAAGCCAGAAATTCTCTGGAAAGGATGCCATCCCAAGGGTGTCCCAGTCAGGCCAAAGAGAGTAAGAGCACCTGCTTGTCTCCCCCCCCCCCCATGGGTCCCTAATGCTTCAAAAATGCATCGATGAACCTGGAGGTGCAAGCAGGATTTTTATTTATTTATTGAAATCTAGGATTCATACCTTTGATCAGCAGCTCTTTACATAGGTTCCGCATCAGGAGACAGATACAGTGCATACAGACAAGTCATTGCTACAGGTAAATTATACGAAGTCAATTACAGAAGTAAAACTACTGGGAATTACAAATAGGTTACATAACAATCATCAAGTCAGGTACAATATATACCATTGCCAGGTAGAACTGGGTAACAAGTGGGCCAGAGGAGGCAGAGAGTTTAGGAAACAGGGTTGGCAGATCTTGCCAGGCTGAGAGTAGAGGGTGAGAGGGAGGAGGGGGTGTAGGGTTGGGTAGTACGAAGGAAGGAGTAAGGAGGTAGAAGGGAAGGAAGTGGTAAGTGCTAGAGGTCGCCTGAAGATACAGATGATGGCAAGGGATGCAAGCTAAGTGCAGTTTGTAACTGAAAACCACTGAGGGCTTAGCAGTAGCATTCACAAGTGGCACTGGTAACAATTTGTTGTCGTAGTTTGCGCTTGAAGGGGCCTAAAGTAGTGGCAGTAGTTATCTCAGGCTGAAGGGAGTTCATCCAAAGCGGAGCTCAGTGGGCAACAGCATGTTGTGCAAGGGTTGTGCAGCACCTGGGAACATTGAAAACTTCATTGTTAGAACTTCTGGTGTTCCAAGAAGGCTGATGAAGACTTAGTAGGTTCCGAATCCCAGTGGGCAGCATTTCAAGATAGATCTTCTTCGCTATCAGGCAAGTTTGGTGGCAGATTCTGTCCTTTAGTTGAAGACAGGTCACTTGTGTCTAAAGATTAGAAGTGTGTGTTAGTCGTACAGCACAGGTGAGAAGTCTGCATGCCTTGGTCAAGGCTGTCGAGAGGCGTCGGAGGGCCGTGTCAGTGGCTGACCCATAAACGACCAGACCGTAGTCAATTAACTCAAATACTGAGCTGTGTACAGCCATGCTCAGGGCATCAGGTGTAAGACAATGATTATGCCGATAGAGCATGCCAATTCTCACATTAATCACTTTAGCAATATTGTCAATGTGTGTGGCATATGAAAGGGTGGAGTCAATAGTAATCCCCAGATATTTGAAGTGCTGTACAAGATCGAGGGTAGAGCCCTTGCTGTTCTTAATAGTTAGTGGAAAGGTTTTGTGTCTGCTTAGGGAGCTGGTGAACAACATGGTCTTGGTTTTTTATAGCTCATCATGAGTTTGTGATCCTCAAACCATTTTTTGGCAGAAGTAAAACCTAATTGTAGAGCCTCCTCCAGATGTTCAGGGTGAAGATCGCTGGTAAAGATGACTGCATCGCCTGCATACAAGAGTTAGGAGTCTGGGAGTTTGTTAATGGATAGGAGCGGACCCAAGATGGACCCTTGTGAAACACCTGAACAGACAGGTCTGGATTCAGAAAGGACATCTCCGATCCTGACTTGTGATCTGTTGCTAAGGTAGCTGCTGAACCAATTCTTGACCTCTGTGGAGAGCCCGATGGTAGTGAGCTGATCGAGAAGAAGGGTATGATTCACTGTATCAGAGGCCTTGGATAAGTCTATAAATGTAGCCCCTACCAGGTGCCCTTGATTGAGGGTGCGGTGAATGTAGCCAGTGAACTCCAGTAAAGCTGTGACAGTACTGTGTGCACTCCTAAGCCCATGTTGCTTGGAGCTTAGTAGATTATAGTGGTCCAGGTACTCAACCAATTGGTCAATCACTATGCGTTCCAGTGCCTTGCAGAGTGGAGTGAGGATGGAGATTGGTCTATAGTTACTGTGCAGAGTCCGGTCACCATTTTTGTACACTGAGGTTACAGTTGCTAATTTCCATCTTTGGGGAAATTGTGAGGGGCAGAGAGACAAGTTGATTATCTTGGTCAGGGGTTCTAGGATTTCTTCCAAGGACGAGTATATGAATTTGAGGTCCAGAGAGTCTCCACTATATCTTGACTTCCATAGGACTTTTTCAAGGTATTTTCTAGCTTCTCCTTTAGATACTGACTTGAAAAAGAACAATGGATGCCCAGGTTTTTTTTCATGGATTCTTGAGTGGTCCATTTGGGTGGTAGGATCGAAAAAGTCAGCCGGCAGGACGTTGTTCAGGTCTGTAACTGCATTGTTAAAGGCATTTGCTATGAGTTGTCAATCCAGTAGTAGTAGTAAAAATTTTATTTTTATACAGGAAAAAGGCATGTCATTTAGATATGATCAATCCAGTTTGCAAGACAGTCCTGTACACTATCTAGTTTACACAGATAAAATTAAATACAGATATAGACAGTGAGAAAGGAGAGGATTAGGGAGTTGAACACATGGTTTTTAAAATGGTGTCGAACTAAGGGGGTATGGGGTTGTGGGCGGCTGGGGCAGTACCTGGGATAATAACAATCTGTTTGCAAGGGATAGGCTGCACCTGAGTGGGGAAGGGAAGGAAATATTAAAGCAAAGACTGGGGAGGTATATTGTGACATGGGTGTATTTAAACTAGATGGGGGGTGGCAAGTGGACAGCAGGTAGACAGGGATCTGATAGAGTGGAGTCACAGTCTACCCCCAAGCTAGCAGGGAAGGACTCAGGGTGGCCAAAAAAGGAGGGAGTAGAAGGGAGGAGATGGAGGCCAGTGAAGGGAAGGAGTCAGGATGGAGGGTGGTCTCATTGAATGCAAGAAGCCTAGGAAACACAACCGTTGAGCTACAGTCACTCCTAGCAGTATGGAGGGTGGATGTTGCAGCTGTCACAGAAATGTGGGCAACTGAGCACCAGGACTGGGCTCTGGCAATCCCAGGATAAATATTATACAGGAAGGCCTGAAAGGAGGGGGGGGGTGAAGTGGCAGTCTATGCGAGGGACGGGATCAAATGCACAAGGGACAAGGGAGAAGAAAGGAGAACTGGCTGCAGCTCCTAGACTCAAGGGGTAAGAAATTGAGGTTTGGGGTGGTATACTGGCCGCCATCCCAGTCTGAGGAGCTTGACAGGGAATTAGCGGGACAAATCAAAAAGGTATGTAGAAAAGGGAAGGTGATCATCATGGGGAATTTCAACTTGCTGGGGGTTGACTGGAGCATTCCAGTCACCTCCAGTGCTAGGGAGCAAGTGCTCCTGGACACGATCCAGGAAGGTCTCCTGGCACAATTGGTTACTGTACCTACTAGGCTAAAGAAAACTTTAGATCTGGTATTGTCGAATGGGGAGTCAGCAAGGGAAATAAAGGTAGAGGACCCACTAGCCGACAGTGATCACCAAACGGTGTGGTTTAATATCACGATGTGTGGGGAACTAGAGAAATCAGTTACTGAAGTGGTAAACTTCAGAGGGGATGCAGGAAGTACTGAAAGGGAAACTGGAGGGCATAAGGCAGGAGATGGATATGGAGCAGAAATGGGATACTATTAAATGGGGATTACAGAGGCAACAGAAGCCTGCACCAAGGCACAGAGTAAGAGGAGCAGAGCAAGAAAACCATGCTGGTTGAACAGCGAGGTTGTGGAGGTGGTGAGGGCAAAATGAGTAGCACACCAGAGGTTTAGGAGGATGGGGAAGGAAGTGAACAGGAAAGAATATGCAAGATGGTCCAAGGAGGTGACCAGAAAAGTGAGAGAAGCCAAGGCCCAGAGGGAGCTGAGATTAGCGCAGGGAATTAACGGGGGGTAGAAAGACTTTTTCAGATACATCAGGGAGAAAAGGAAGTGCAAGGAGACAATAGTGAGGATAAAAAGGGGTGGGGAGTGGATGGAAAAGGGGGAGAAGCAGGCAGAAGCACTGAATGAATACTTTTGCTCAGTGTTTATGGAAGAAAAGGGGGGACTGCTACCAGCATGGGCTGGGAGGGTGGGGAGAGGGGGAGAGGAGGCGACAGATGGAAGAACTGAGGCAAGTAAAGTCCTAGAGGGATGGAGGGCACTGAAGGTAGACAAGGCACCAGGGCTGGATGGTATTCACCTTAGGGTGCTGAGAGAGATGGCGGAGGTGTTGGCGGAGCCGCTGGTGGATCTGTACAGCACATCACTGGAGTCGGGATGTGTGCCACTGGACTGAAGAATGGCACATGTAGTACCATTACACAAGAGTGGGCCAAGGGATGAACCGGGTAATTATCGTCCGGTAAGTCTCACCTCCATAGTGTGCAAACTCAAGGAAACTATACTAAAGGAAAGACTGGTGTCGTACCTGGAGGACAATGACCTCCAGGATGTGAGGCAGCATGGGTTTGTTTCAGGGAAGTCTTGTCAGACCAACTTGATACAGTATTATGACTGGGTGACAGGTGAGCTGGATAAGGGTCATGTGGTGGATGTTCTTTACGTTGACTTCAGCAAGGCCTTCAATTCGGTGTCTCATGGGCAGATTGGGGGGAAGCTAACTGGTGCAGGGGTAGGGGCAAAAATGATGACCTGGATTACAAGCTGGCTGAGTGGGAGGCTGCAACGGATGGTGGTGGTGAGAGGGGAGCTCTCAACTCCAAGGCCGGTGACGAGTGGGGTGCCACAGGGCTCTGTGTTGGGGCCAGTATTATTTGGGCTCTTCATATCAGACATAGCACACGGGGTGGTGAGCAAGGTAAGTCTGTTTGCTGATGACACCAAAATTGGAGCAGTGGTGGATGGAGGGGAGAGATGGAAGCAGCTGCAGGGGGACCTAAGCAAGCTACAGGAGTGGTCAGAGAGGTGGCAGCTGGGGTTCAATGCAAAGAAGTGTAAAGTTATGCACTTTATGGTGAAGAACCCAAGGAAAGAATACTGGCTGGGGGGGGGGTTATGCTGGGGGTCACTGAGGAGGAGAAGGACCTAGGTGTAGTGATAACAGGGACCATGAGCAACACTGCCCAGTGCAGGAGAGTGACTGCAAAAGTGAACAAAATGCTGGGGTGCACAGTGAGGGGATTTTCATCCAGGTGAAGAGAGGTAATCTTGCCCTTCTACAGGTCACTGGTAAGGCCACACTTAAGAGTATTGTGTGCAGTTTTGGAGGCCATACCTAAACCGTGATATCAGGCTACTGGAGGGGGTGCAGAAGAGGGCAACAAAGATGAAACGTGGAATGGAGGGGAGAGACTATGACAGCAGGCTGGGAGACCTGAATATGTACACTCTGGAGGATAGAAGGGATGGGGGGACATGACAGAGACATTCAGATATCTGAGGGGAATCAATAAGGATGAGGCAGACGGGGTCTTTAAGCTAAGGAAGGGGAGGGACACCAGGGGGCATGGGCTAAAAATAGAGGGGGGAAGATTTAGGAGGGAAATGAGGAGACGCTATTTCACAGAGGGGGTGGTAGCAAAGTGGAATACACTACCAGAATGGGTTGCATTATGTAAATCTGTGAACAGCTTCAAAAGGGCATGGGACAGAGAACAAGGGAGAATGAGGGTGGAGAAGGTGGGGGGTGGCAGTGGGATGACAAAAGGGAGGGGTGTGGGGCAGTTGCAAACTAGGGGTGTTAGCTGCACACTCGAGCTGACTTAGATAGACCGGATGGTCTGATTCTGCTGGCACATGCGTATGTAAATACAAAAGAGAATAATGACATAAAATATAACCATCAGTATGTTTAAAACAGGCAGTGGGTAGACCATTTGTAAGGGGGTGGTGGTAGTGACACAAAAAGTTTTATCTCATACAGGTACATGAATATGCACAATTACTTAATGATCTAACAGATTTCTTGTGGGGTTGACGTGCCTTCAATACTGAGCATTGTTGGGGCAGTTTTTTTTTACTTTTCCTGCGATTTCTTTGAAGTAGGACTGGAATGATTTACTGTCATTCCAGGATCTGGCGAGAGCATCCTTGTAGTAGTTACTTTTGGCAGTACGTATTGCTCTAGTACAGTCATTTCTGGCTTTCTTATAGCTCTGAAGGTTGGCTTGTGTCCCATGGCCCACGACTTGTACCAGAGTTGGTCTCTTGATTTGAGTAACTCATTTAGGTTGGGTGTGACCCATGGATTGTGGACTCCTTTGATCTTCCTCATTCTTAAGGGTGCATGCTTGTCACAAACTGCATTGAATTTGCTTATGAAATGCTCCAGGGCAATATCCACATCACTTGTAGCATATAGGTTCGACCAGTTTTGGTGCTTCAGGTCAGATTTTAGTAGTTCGAGGTGCCCTCTGAGAAGCACCTGGTTGGTTACCATTTTGGCTGATGGCTTACAGAGTGTATTGGACCAATAGTACTTAAGAGGGGAGTGGTCACTCAATGTGTCAGGGAGGACCGTGGTGTTAGTGATATGTTCGAGGTGGTTTGAGAGCACCCAGTCCAGTAAGGTACCAGATTCAGTTTTATAGTTAGGTCTAGTTGCCTCCTTAACCATTTTGGAGAAGTGAGCTGCTGAAAAGGCATCCTTGACTGAGGCAGCGGCAGTAGGGAGTCAGTTCATGTTGAAGTCTCCCAACAGAACCATGTCTGTGTTTAGGCTCAGTGTACTTAAGCATTCCATCAGGGCCTCGGAACCTGCTGCAGCCTACTTAGGTGGAATATAGACAGAGTAAGGTGAGGGCCTTGTTGTGTGCACCTAGTAGCAGTTTAACAGCGAGTATTTGCAGTTTTTACAGATAGGGAGGGGCAGGATATGTGCCTGCAAGGAGTCTCTTACGCAAAGTACACACTCACCACCTCGCTTTGACAGACGGTCCTGTCTAAAGATTGTGTACCTGGGTAATGATATGGCTTCATCAGATATTAATGGGGTTAGCCAGAATTCTACTACTGAGAGCACATCAGGGTTGTGTCTTGTGTCTCATACATTTAGCCTGTCGATTTTTTGGAGAAGACTGCAGATGTTTATGGAAGCGAGAGTAAGACCACTAGCTATTTTTGGTTGAGTGCTTGATTTGAGGGTAGGACCAGGGTTAGGGTGTATATTTCCTGACAGCAATAAAAGTATTAGCAGAAGGTGTCTAATGCAGTCCTTCAGAAGTCTTGTGTTAAACGTTCGCTGCCTTCTATTGTGTAGGCATATGTTAGTGGTTCCATAGGAGGTGTTGCAGTCAGGGAAGCAAGATATTATAAGGTGACCATATGGTGGACCATGTTGAGACCAGAACCAGTTAGGATCACTAAAGGTATGATGAACCGGTATGGTCATAACAGAGGAAGAGGTTGTGGTACCACAGGCATTCAGAATGGTCCTGGTAGTACAATGTTGAGTTGGTTTGGAAGCAGTTTCATTATTTAATCCAGCAAGGGATAGCAGTACTGCCAAAAAGATACCCCGAGAAAGTATAATGCCTGAGAGGATCACTGTGAGGTAAATGGGGAGGAACTGCAGTGATGACCAGAATTCTTTACAAGTTTAAGCCCATTAAAGAGGCATAATCACAGTGGTTATTGCCTGTATGTTGAGATCCAGAGGCATTTGTAGCAGGCAGAGTGTTTATTAAGCACTTCTGACTGACTTAGGTATTATACATCACACTTTGGTAGAGTTGTAATTGCTTGCCTGCAGGTCACTGTTTTTTTTTTTTTTTTTTTGAGGACCAGAACGGCAGAAGCCCTCTAGTAGCAGAGTCATATAGCTAAATATCTTGTGATCGTGCGACCTCAACAACCTATATAAGAAACAGCCCAGATTGGGCAGGTGGGTGGGGAGCTGGTGCACAGCGCTGGCAGGAATCCATGAAGGAGCTGTAGTCCTGGAGGTAGGAAGCCTGTTCAGGGCTTCCCCATGGCGGTTAGGTAGGCGGCAGCTTCTAAAGTGTGGCTGCGCTGCTGGAGCACCCGGACAGGCTCGGGCAGTCTGGGGAGGGAAGGGAAGGGGAGAGAGAGCCTTGGTTAAAAGCAGCAGGCAATTAAAATGACAATGGCAGAGGGTTGGGGGTCTGGTGGAAGATGACCAGTGGGGTTGGCAGGGGGCAAGACAAAGGAAGGATTAAGTCTGGAAGGATTAGCAGAGTAAGGGGAGGTGGTGTTAGGAAAGAGGCTGGTCTTCAGCCAGCATGCTTTTCAGGATGGAGGAAAAAAATCAAGTCTGGAAGGGAGATGAGAGAGTCAGGGTCTATAAACATAGAAACATAGAATTTGATGGCAGATAAGGACCGCTTGGCCCACCCAATCTGCCCATTTCCCTACCCGTTGGATAAGCTGCAGATCCTAGTTAACCAGCAGCCTACTTCTTCCTACCCCCACCACTAGAATTGCCTCATGACTGTCCCATGCATGCTTGAATTCCACCACTATTTTTGACTCTACAACCTCCTCCGGAAGGCCGTTCCATGCATCCACAACCCTCTCCGTGAAAAAATGCTTCCTTAAATTACCTCTGAGCTGCCCCCTCCATTTTCAAATTGGGCCCCCTTGTTCTTGCACACCTCTTATTTTGAAAGATGCTACCCTCTTGAACTTTGTTGATTCCCTTGAGGTACTTGAAAGGAGGCAGAGAAAAACACCAAAATAAAGAGATTTTCATTTTAGCAAAACATACAATTAAATTCAGAAGGCTAGCAGCAGCCGCAGTTTCGGTCAGTCTTAACAGGAGCAATATTTTAAGCAAAATCCTACACTTGACTCGCACAGTATTGCAAGCAGCTGCCGCTGAAGTTAAGTCCTACTTAACAAATTTAGGCTAGCCGAACTTTACATCTTCCAGTAAAAAAAAAATAGCAGCCTTTAAACATTCTGAAGTCCTACAAATTCAGTGCTTAAATGAGAGAGACCCCAGAGTGGAAGGTAGATTCAAATCAGGCAGCACTTTCTTCAGAGCTTAAGAAAAAAATAGGGTATGGAAAAGCACTAATCAGTCACAAGCAGGCGAACTGCGGGCCAATGGTGAGGCCTCAAGGAATCAAGATGGCCAATTCCGTGTTGGAGGAAAGGAGCCAAAGTCCATGCAAAACGCTGTTGAAACAGTGGAGGTTCTTTACCTCATCCATTAAGGAGCTGTAGTCCTGGAGGTAGGGAGCCTGTTCAGGGCTTCCCCATGGTGGCAGCTTCTAAAGTGGAGCTGTACTGCTGGAACACGCAGATGGACTCAGGCAGTCTTGTCCATGAAGGAGCTGTAGTCCTGGAGGTAGGGAGTCTGTTCAGGGCTTCCCCCACGGTGGTTAGGCAGGCAGCGGCTTCTAAAGTGGAGCTATGCCGCTGGAGCACCCAGACGGGCTCGGGCAGTCTGGGATTAGACCCGTAACTGACCTCAATTGGGGGGAAGGCAAGCAGGGAAGAGGCACTGCCCATAAATCTGAGGCCTAAGAGGGAATGGTGGGTGGGAAGCAGTGATGAATGGTGAAGATATACAGAAAAGTCAAGAATTACGGTAGGTACATAATTTTCATATCTTACTTGTATCAGTCTTCACCATTCAACACTGGTGGGTGAGTACCAAGCACCACGACTGTGGTGCTAGCACCTCCCTGAGGGTAGAACCTTCCTTCAGCCTCTTGTAGGGGACTCATAAGAGGAGGGGGCCCATCATGGGTCTGGCCAGACCCACTATTGGTCAGGGTCAGGTCGAGGCTCCTGATGTGCAGGAGAAGGAGGGTGCCCCAACAGCTCTCGCCTGGCTCTGCAGGAGAAGAATCAGGCCCCCTGGATTGCTTTGCCATCACCCTGTGCCAGGTTAAGGGTGACAGCTGGGATATGCGGAGGCATGGCATCCACCTAGTGCAGACTGCTGTTTCTACAAGCCTGGAGGCTACTGTGTTGATGTCATAGAATGCCTTCACTTGGTGTTTCGCCAGCTCCAAGCCATGGGTAGAAATGGCGATGGCCCACCTGGTTACCTCACTATCAGGCATGGCCACCAGGATCTGACCCAGTGTAGCCAAAAAGCACCTATCATATGCTACCTGGTGTGCCTGATGTGTAGAGATAGAGAGCAAGAGCCACACTGAAGAGAAAACCCTTCTGCCCCAGCGATCAAACTTCACGGAGTCAGCCTCTATGTGGTGATCTCTTGAAGGGCGGAGATGCCCTGAGGAGGTATCCAGCCACTCCAATCCAGATTAGGGACGAGGTATAGCTCCTGGAGACCTGGGGGGAGTGCAATACCTATGCTGGCAGTCCTGAGGGGCTGGAGAAGAGGAAGCAAGAAGTGATCAGGCGCTGTGTGACTCCTCCATTAAAGGACGGGGCCATGGAGGGATCACAACGGATTCTTCACTGTACTCCCCGAGGAAGGCCAGTATAGCACGTGCAGGACTGCAGTCTAGAGATGGGGGAAGATGGAGTTCCTCCAACATCATCGTGAGGAACCACTGATACTCCATCAAGTCAGCAACTGAGGAAATGTGAGAGGGAGAGTCCTCTTCCTCAGATGAGGAAGCCGATGATGTGGAAGGACTGTGTATAGCGTGCAATGGTGCCAGGGTGGGAGGTGGAAAAAACATCTCGTCTATGGCCCTAAACTAAATGGGGAACACACTCACCATCACCCTATACTGTTCTCAGGTGGGGGGTCCCAAGGGACCAGAGTGCCCTGGGAGAAGGGGAGGAGGAGGAAGCAGAGAGGAAGGAGGGGGAACAGAATAGTCCCAAGAGAACAAAGCTTCTCTGCCATGACTATGGGAGCAAGCAGGGGACCTCTCCCGAGGGAGGGGGCTGCGCTGCCTAGCCACTGACTGTTGCTCAACCCTCTCCAAGCCAACAAGGTGGTGCCCTGGTGGGGAAGTCCCCTGATGAGGAGACCAGAGCCATACAGGCCCAGAAGGGCGGCTCCTGTCCCCATACACAGCTGGGCTCCAGCCCCTAGCTGGAGAGGGTGAACCCACATCTGCGCTACAACTCTGCCCCAGGGTGGCTGAGGCCACCGAGACAGAATGGGATGCAAGACGGCGCCCCACCTGACCCTGAGGACCGAGATCTGCTCCTTAAAAGAGGCCCAAACTTGGTCACTGCTCTCAGGGAAGGGGAAGAGAAAAACTGGCACCCGGGTGGCTTCCAACTCCCCCTGGACTCTGGGTCGACTCTGACTACCTACGTGGTGCCAAAGATGGTACTACTAACAGAAATAGCACTGGAGGCGATGCCATCATCTGAAGCAGCACTAACCATGGCACCACCATCAGCCACAGCACCAACCATGGCACCACCACGAGAGGTGGCAATATCATCAGAAGGGGCACCAGACGTGGCACTGATGTCAAACATGGTGCCGACCTGAGAGGTGGTGCCAAACACAGCACCAACCTCAGAGGAGGTGCTGAACATGGCACCATCACCAGAAGTGGTGCCGCAAGTGGCGCTGCCCTCTGGGACGGCACTTGGAATGGTACCGAAGGCCTCTGGAGCACCAAGGGAGACACTGACAGAGGGAGAGGTGGTGTCCTGGATTGTGTTGGCCTGAGAAAGGGGCAATGGAGAGGACCTTCTGCTAAGTCCAGGGAGCATCTGAAGCTCCAGATAACTGGGCTGCCAGTCCGGATCATCCTGGTCATCCTCCAATTCCAAGGAGGAGATCATGGAGATCCTGAGAGGCACAACCCAGGAAACTCTACCTGTCTCGTGACCCAGCGGCAACAGCAGCACTGCCCCACTCACTGGCACCGGAGTTGGAGCCAGGAGCCAAGCCTGCACAGTGACAGAGTTGAATTGGGCCCTGTCCTAGTTGCTCTGGAGAAAAGAGTTTAAATGCAAGGATCTGTTCTATTCTCTCCTTTTCTGTCTCTTGTCTGTCTGGTTGCACAACCAAATTTTCTTGTAAGAACTAGGGCTTGATCACCCCGATGGTCTTGCAGTTCTCTGCCTCTCGCTATCTCTTTACCTTCTCTTGCTTTTCTGTCTTTTCACCCCCTTGCATATCTGCTGGTATAAAAATATATGTGAATCATTATGTGGAAATGTAACTGATACTGGGATCCCTTTGTTTAGAAATGAATGTAGTTTTACTGTTGAAATGTATATAGTTATACTGTTGAAATGATTGCAAAAAGCTGTTTGGAACTCAAAGGGTTAACCTGTTTGCAAACTCTCTGAGAAGCTGTAAGCAAGAGGTCAGTTCTGGGTCACAATGTTCTTTTTGCTGCACTTGTTGAAACGTACAAGAACACTGTGAGAAACATGCTGTTTTCTTACTGAGCGGGGGTTGCAAAGACTTATAAAAACAGAGCTGCAATTTCTTGCAGAAGAGAAACACAGAAAATGGAAATTACGTACCTAATGTAATTCTTGATCTTCTTGGATGAAGTCTCCACAACTCATTCACACTGATGGGAGTACACCGGAGGAGCTAGGACCCAGTGGGAGCCAAACTTTTTCATGAGGGCCAGCGCTGAGATGGAGCCACAAGGAAGCAGCACCGCAAGCCAGGCTCGTGCAGTATAGACTATCTCGGCATCGACCCTCTAACCGCCTCAGTACCTTTTTTTCCAAGGAGATGCAGCGTAACTAACCTAGAGGACTAACCTAAAAATCGGACGTAAGATAGTCCGAATGACCTGCGTAAGAAGGATCAAAAACAAAGTCTTCACAGTCCAACCACTGAGGAAGTGAAGACCAGAAACAGATATGTGAGCTCGGGGACTGGTGGGTGGGCGTGTGAATGAGTGGTGGAGACTTTGTCCAAGAAGATCAAGAATTATGGTAGGTACGTAATTTCCATATCTTCCTGGACATAAAGTCTCCACCACTCATTCACATTTACACTGATGGGAGAGTACCAAGCTAAATAATCCCCTGTGATGGGCAGCAGGAGAGAGAGGAGCTCACTTTTTAGGACAGAAGTCCATTAAGGATTGTCCTGCCAAATGACTGATGTCATCTGGCATGGACACCCAAGGCATAGTGCTTAACAAAAGTATGCTCGGAGCTCCAGGTAGCCACATTGCAAATATCTGCATTGGGGACATTACAAATTTCTGCCAGAAATGCCATGACTGCTCTTGTAGAGTGAGCATACACTCTGCCTTCCAGCTTGACCTGTGCCATGGAATAGCAATGGCAAAGGCATGCCACCAGCCATGCTGAAATGCACCTGACAGCAACAGGTTGATCTAGCCGGGTCATGCTGAAGGAAACAAACAGTTGTTGAGCCTTGCAAATTTCCTTCGTTCTATCCAGATAGAACTGCAAGGCTCTTTTTCACATATAGGGAATGAAGGGTACGCTCTTCTTTATTCTGGAAGTTTGCTAAGTAGGTAGGAAGGACTAAAGGTTGATTCAGATGGAATTCTGAGACAACCTTGGGCAGGAACTTAGGATGAGTCCTAAGAACTACTTTGTTCTTGTGAAACACAGTATACAGGGGGTCTGTGACCAAGGTGTGTATTTCAGATACCCTACAAGCCAAAGTAATGGCCACCAGGAAGGCTATCTTCCAAGTGAGGAATTTCAGCTCCCAAGTAGCTAGAGGCTCAAAAGGTTCACAAGTGAGCATGTCTTTAATGTTCCAGGCTGCAACTGGACATCTAATAGGAGGTCTGGTATGCAGAATCCCCTTAAGAAACCTCTTAACTACAGGCAGATGTGCCAGTGACATAGAGAGTACTGGCTCATGATATGCCAAAATTGCACAAAGATGAACTTTGACTGTGGAGTATTGCAGACCTGTGTTTCAGAGGTCTAAGAGATACTCCAAGACTTTATTCAGTGGGCAGGAAAAATGATTCCAAGAGGATTTTGCACACCAGATAGAGAAACACTTCCATTTGGCTGTGTAGGTTTTTCTGGTGGCTGGCTTGTGTGTAGCCAAAAGAATATCCGAAACCCTGCAAGAAACATCAAACCTATTCACCTCTATCTCCTCAGGAGCCAAGCATGGAGGTGAAGAGACCTCAGGTTGGGATGGACTACAGGTCCCTGGGTCAGAAGGTTCATCTAAATGGGAAGTGGTTTCAGAGAGGTTTCCGATAGTCTGTTGATTAGGGGAAACCAGATCTGATGAGGCCAGAACGAGGCAATGAGAATCATTCTGCCCCCCCGTGCCTCCAGTTTGAGCAGTACCCTCTGAATTAGGGGAAGAGGAGGAAATGCATATAGAAAGCGTGTTGTCCACTGCAGCCTGAATGCATCCTGACAAAAAACGCCAGGTCCTGGATTTCTGAAGCAGAACAGAGGCAGTTTTGCACTGAGTGGGGACGCAAAAAGGTCCAGGTCTGGAGTTTCCCACTCTTCGAAGAGTGACTGAACGATGGTTAAGTTGAGAGACCATTCGTGAGGATCTGTCTCTGTTCTGCTGTGACGGTCTGCCAGCTCGTTTTGTACTCCTGGCAGGTAAACCACCTGAATCAGGGCCTTGTGCTCCAGGCACCATTCCCACACTCTCATTGCTTCCCTGCATAATGAGTAAGAGTGAGCACCACCCTGTTTGTTGATATAGTACATCACTGCCTTGTTGTCCATTTGAAGGAGAATATTCTTGTGACAGAGTATGTCCTTCAAAGCTCGGACTGCATAGAGGACAGCCATCATTTCCAGGATGTTTATGGGAAGTTGAGACTCATCCAGAGTCCACTTACCCTGGGTGTGGAGATCCCGGCAGTGAGCACCCAACCCATCATGGATGCATCCGTGGTAATGAAGATCTGATGATCCAGAGCAGTGAAGGGATATCCTTCCAGAAGGTTGTCCTCCTGAGACCACCAGGTGAGTGACCTCTTCAGAGGTTCCATCACCTTGATGAGTAAGGACTGAGGGTGAGTGGTTGGGGAACACTGAGTACTGAGCATCTACTGAGAGGTTCTCATGTGGAGACAAGCCAAAGGTACAGTGAACACCGAGGATGCCATGAGACCCAGCATCCATTGCATCGAGAGAGCTTGCACTGAGTTGTGTTCTCTGATGAAGTGGGCCATCTGTAAGATATTGCTCCTTCTGTCCTCCAGAAGAAAAGCCTTCGGACAGGAAGTGTCCAGAAGGGTTCCTATGAAAAGGAGCTTCTGGGAGGGCTGCAACTGTGACTTTTTGAGATTCAGCAGAACTCCCATGGACGTGAGGAAGTCTGAGGCCATGGCCACAGCCTCCAGTGTCTCTTGCCTGGAGGATCTTGCTAGAAGCCAGTCTTCCAGATACAGGAACACTTGGATTCTGATTTTCCTTAGATGCGCCTCGAGAACTGCACAGCGCTTTGTAAAAACTTGAGGCGCCGAGGATAGCCTAAAGGGCAGGACTCTGAATTGATAGTGTTGACCCAACAACACGAACCTTAGGTATTTGTGGTGATTTGGGTGTATGACAATGTGCTGGTAGGCACCCTGCATGTCCATGGAGGCTAGCCAATCATGTTGATGAATCAAAGGTAGCAGGGTACCGAGTGATATCATCTTGAACTTTTCCTTGTGCAGGAATTTAACTTTCTGAGATCCAGAATAGGTTGCATGCCACCAGTTTTCTTTGGAACTAGAAAGTAATGGGAGTAGAAACCTGTGTTTCATTGATCCAGCGGAACTACTTCTACTGCTGTGTTGTTCAGAAGGCCTTGTACCTCAGAAGCAAGAAGGTCTGACTGTGCTGCAGACAGCCTGGGCTGTCACTTGGGAGGATGATCCAGAGGGGTTTCCGACAGATTGAGAGAGTGCCCCTCATGGATTATCCTGAGGACCCATTTGTCTGATTTTATAGATTCCCACTGGTCATAGAACCGAGTCAGATGTCCTCCCACTGTCGAGGAAGAATCCCCCTCGGGCAGCTGAGGTGGGACCTGGGCTGGAAACTCAGAAGGTGGCACTGGGTGCTTTGGGGCCTTGTGCCTTCTGCTGCATTTTATTTTGCGACTGAGGAGTTTGGTTTCTGTTAAAGCCTCCTCTGCCATTGCCATGAAAGGACTGACAGTTGTGAAACTGATGCTTGTCCCCACCTCCTTGAGAGGGAGCGGGCGGAGATCTAGCTGTCTTAATGGCAGACCTAGTCTTCTGTGTGGCCTCTAGTGCTTGTTCAACCTGAGGCCCAAACAGATGCATACCGTCGAAAGGTAAGGCCATGACTTTCTGTTGCCGTCATTCGTAAAGCCTGAAGTATGCAGCCAGGAATGGCGACAGGTGCAAATGCCAGCTGCCGCCGCCCAAGAAGCAGTATCAAAAGTGTCCATTGCAGCTTTAATTTGTTGATTATTGGACTCGATACCTCTAGTTATGGTCTGTACTAGCTCTGAGTTAACTTCTGACTTGGGCAGAGCTTCTACCGTTGCTTTGAGTGAATGCCAAAGAACATCCTCATATTGAGAAAAATAGCCCTGGTAGCTGGTAATGCACATGCCCAGGGTTGAGGCAGCAAAGGCTCTCTTACCCATGGTGTCTATCTTGCGAGATTCTTTGTTTATAGGATGGGCTGTAGATTCCTGAGGGAGAACAGCCTTATCATTCTCTGCCACGACCACAATGACATCAGCAAAGGCTTGTGAGGCCAAGATGGGGTGATCCTTGGGAGGGGCATATTTCCTATCTATGGACTTGGCCACAGAAGGAATAAGAGTTGGATTCTTCCACACCATCTAGGAAAGAGTCTTGAAAGAGGGCTGTACCGGAGGAGTTAAATCCATAGGGATTTCCAGAACGTGTAGATATTGGAGACGCAGAAGCTTCCCAGGATCGATTTCCGTGGTCTTTAGAGAAAGAGTAGAATTTAAATTCTTGAGCAGAGACTTACAGGAAAGGTATTCAACAACAGGCTCTTAAGGAGTATTGATTCCTTCCCCCAGGGCAGAATCGGCAACAACATCATCACCCAGCTGAAGATCCGGATCGGGCTCAAAATCATCTCCTGACAGTCCAGGGGGGCCTATATAGACAGGAGTGGAATGAAAACCAGGAGGAAGAAGAGAAGGAGAAAGAATCAGAGTCAAAAGCCTCTGGAAACTAGATGGCACCTACAAATACTCATTGCCATCGAAGAGAACAGTGCCAAGTACAGAGACGGCACCGACACAGAAAACAGCATCGCTCATAGCGCCAACAGGAAGCACGAAACCGTACATGGTGCCGACACCACCCCCAGCACCGAGAAGGGTGCTGATGGGAAGCATGGCACCATACACAGTGCCAACACCAACCCCAGTGCCGAGGATGGTGCCAACAGGGTATGCGCCACTGCATATGGCACCAACACCACCTGCAGTGCAAAAAAGGACCTCGGGGCTGGGGAAGTCAGCACTGCCATCGACAGCACCATCGCAAAAGTCTGAGAACTGTGACTTGAAGGTAAAGGAAGAAAAATGGCAGGAGATGGCATCGGTGTGGACCCCTGCGCTGCAGCCATGTGAGGGGGATAGACACCAGAGCGCAGAATCGATGTCACAGAAGAAGGTGCTGCACAACTAGGAAGTCCTAACTGCCCTGCCTGCTGATCCAAAACCGACAGGCCCGAAGGCCCCGGCGATGGACTGGCCAGTTCAGGCAGTCGGGACAACCTCCAAGCCCACTAATCCATAAGAATGGCCCAGTGGTGAAACTGCTCATCAGAAGCACCTCCAATAGACAGAGAGGAGCTCCAGTGTTGAAGAGGCTGGCTACCAGAGACAGAAACCCACAACTCCGAAAGAAGCAGAGACCGGCTCCTGACCCTAACAACCGACCGTCTACACACAGACGTGCCAGACAGCGACCTCGAGTGATGCCATTTTTCCTTTGACCGGTGGGCAGAAGAAGAACTCGAGGTTGAACACTGCCATGAATGGGACTGTTTCTTTTTATGCTTTCGAGGGGACCACCCATCCCCCCCGAGCACTGGACCGTCCGTTGTTAGACATCCCTCCGGAGAGGGCGGCGGACCAGACCCGGCCTGACTGACTGAACAGCTTTCATACAAAGTTTCCCTACCGTCACCTGCCCCACTCATGGTCGACTCCGTCAGTGGAGGGCTGAAGACTCCTTTCTGGTACAAGTAAGAAATTTATTAAAATATAATTGGTACTTTCGTGATAAAATACAAAATAATAAAACTGAAAACTAAGCTGCTAGTTTGAAGTTTGACTCCCAGCGGTCGAGCGACATCATCACTGAAGTGCACTCAATGGTGGGAAAAAAGGAACTGAGGCAGTTGGAGGGTCGACGCCAAGATAGTCTATACCATATGAGCCTGGCTCGTGGTGCCACTTCCTCGCGACTCCATCTCGGCATCGGCCCTCATGAAAATGTTTGTCTCCCACTGGGTCCTAGTGCCTGTGGCGTACTCCCATCAATGTGAATGAGTGGTGGAGACTTTATGTCCAGGAAGATCGGAGATTGGAAATTGAGAAGAAACCCAGATGGACTTTTTCTGTTTATACTGCCTTTGTAAATAGTTATACTGAACAATTTTATTGTTTTATTTTACAGTTAATAATAAATCACTTGTTCGAATTTTACAACTGCTCCTGGTTTTCCTGTGCTTCCTGACCTGTGTCTTGATGACATGAGCCAACCGGAGCCTCTGAGGGAACCACCGATGTAGGCCCCACATATAGCTGAGACCTCAACACCTAGGTGGCCCGGTTCCCCAAAGGGGAACTAGGCTGTGAGGGGTGCTCAACTGGGCCTCCGGAAGAGACCGGTTGTCCACCTGACCCCTCATCCAGGCGTCCAGTCTCAGCAAGACCCGAGATGATGGAGGCCTGCTGTCCCCCAGTGCATATAGCAGCAGGGGGAGGCCAAGGGGAAGGGCCCAGAGACCTTACCTTAGCGGCCCTGGTGTGAAGTCAACCACCGAAAGTTGGGGGATCCCACCCCAACCTCACTGCACGATTAACCAAAGTGCGAAAATCCATCAAGAAACAGGCATAGCAACAATCCATATCATGGTTCGACTCCAGGCAGGTGAAACACTGGTCATGTGGGTCTGTTACGGAAAAAATACTACCACAGGGGCACTGATGCATTGGAATAGTCCCTGCCTTCGACAAATATTTTTGCCCTGAACCTGACATGATCAGCCACACAAAAATAATAAAACGAAAGAAAAAGCTCAACACCACACCTTATAGATAAAGAAATAAACAAATAACGGTGCCGGACAACAGCGACGGAAATGGAGTCGAGTAACTAAGTTACGATTGAGCAGAACCAAGTAAAATGAGGCCTTCTGGAGGAATCTGAAGAGCTGTCCCACAGCGTCGTGCTGCTGGCTCGATGGAGGGGAAAAAGAGAAATGAGGTGGTGGAGGGGCTGGCATCTGTTACTGGCCAACCCGGGAGCGCCATGTAATACGTCGGCCTTGAGTGTGGTGCCGTTCCCAATGTCAGCCCTTCCTCTAGATAGAAAGCTTTAGCTAAAAAGCTTCCCATGGAGTCTTAGCGCCTCCTGCTAGTACCCCCCAGTGATGAATGTAGAAGATGTGTACAAGTAAGATCAGCTTGTTTCCAGATGCGTCTTGGGGTAGGGGGATGGAAGATAGCTCAAGAGGAGAAAAAAATAAACAGTAAGTAACAACACTAGAAAAATAGTAGTCTATACAAGCAATACCATTCATCAAAAGGAGCAGGGTGGAAAGAATGTGTAGGATCTTGGCAGATCGAGGAGTGGTCAAGAGCATGGCAGTTGGGGTTTAATGCCAAAAAGTGCTAAATCTTGCATCTAGGGCATAGGAACCCAAAAGCTAAGTACAGGATGAGAGGTGATACCATCAGTCATTAAACAGGAAAAGGGCCTTGGGGTTATATCTGATGATCTCAAAGCAGCAGGGCAGTGTGACAAAGCAGTGGGTAGGGTCAGTGTGATGTTGAGATGCATAGGGAGAGATCTCCAGCAGGAGTAGCGAGGTGCTGTTGCCACTACATCGCTCGCTGCTGAGACCCCTCCTGGAGTATTATGTCCAGTTCTGGAGGCCACACCTCAAAAATGAAAATTACTTACTTATTGTAATTATTGATCTTCCCAAATATGTTCACCATTCATTACTAATGGGTCCTACTGAAAGTCAGAACCCTGCTTGGGAAATAAGGAGCACTATCTCTGTAAATTCTTCAGAGCTGGAGGAGCCAATGTCGGGGCGGCACCTCCCACAAGACCAGTGTTCTGCGTGGTGCTCATGGGTTGGCTAGTAACCGATGCTGACTCCTCACAGCCCTCAGTTCTGTCCTCCAGGTGAGGAAGAGAAAGACAGGGAATAGGATAGGGATAGAGAGAAGGCAAGGGTGCCCGAAGGATAGAGTGGGGAAGGGGAGAAAATAAATATAAAGCGGACTGAAAAGGATACAGACAAGAGGGATAAACTAGGAATGGCAGGGATTGTCAGCACGTTGGGCAGCCCTAAAGGCAGAAGAAACAATAGAAAAAGAAAAAAGAGAGAGAGAGAGAGAGAGAAAATAGTCCTCCTCCTGAGGAGGCTCGCCCTTCCCCATTTACCTTTCCCCCTTTTTTTTTATATGACTCCCTATGTGGGTGTCAAGGCAGGCTTTCCAACCCATTTTGTGACAGACAGGTGTCTGTAAGAAAGGAAAAGGATTCAGGTCCAGCTGGGCCAAGAAGAGGCCCAGGAGAATCATCTCAAGTCTCTGCCCAGCTGAGAACTCTTCCAGCTTGACCAGAGGGAGGAAGAAGGGAGATAAAAGGGGTCAAGCCTTCATTAGAGCCCTCAGGAGAGGAACTGTTGGGAACCCCAGTGGTCTCCCTCTCTTCAAAAGGGACTCCGAGAGGGTCTCCAGAAGGAGAACCAGAGTGGAGGCACGTAAAAGTAGTGAAACATGAACTATGCTTGAGCAAGTTTTTTTTTAAACAGAGGGGAACCCACTAGCAAGTGGACTCATGCTGAGTAAAGGTGGTTCTGTTGAAGCAGGGGTTGAAAGTGGTTTTGTAGCCTCCAGCCAGCAGGGCAAGTGACTGGGAAAACTATTGGCCCCATAGACTTTTCCACTGGCCCGGTTGGTGTACATACTGAAGAGTGACCTTCTCCAGCACCAGCTCGCAGAGCTAGTTAGAGAATATCCTACCAGCCCCAGAACAAAATCTACCAACATAGATTAACAGGCCAGTACCAATTTTGACCCCCTGCTGAGAGAACAGCCTCTTTCACAAGGCCAGTCCAGGGAAAAAAGGCTGACAGAACACCAGGAGGTGTAAGGAGCAGGGTCTGCCCCTAGGAAGAGCTAGCCCCCTCCCTTGACTCCTGCCCCAGACTGAAGGAGTGGTGGGGGAGAGAGAGAGAAAGAGAAGGGGGGGACAGTGCTGCCCAGTGCCTGGTTAAATGGAGGAAGGGTGGGCATAATGAATGGTGAAGATATTTGGGAAGATCGATAATTATGATAGGTACATAATTTTCATATATTACCCAAATTAATCTTCACCATTCATTACTAATGGGTCAGAGTGCCAAGATGGCAAACCCTGAGGGAAACAAGGTTTTCTCCAGCCCCCTGTGGGGGAAGATCACAGGAGGAGAGGGCTCTGCTTATGGGCCAGGTGGGGCCCGAGGACGGCCATGGGCCAGAGAAGGCTCCTGAGACTCAGGAGCTGGGAGCTGCCCCTGCCATTCACGCCATGCCCTTCAAGAGAAGAAGCAGGCCCCCTGGAAGGGTGAGGACATCACCCTACACTGGGCCAAGGGTGACAACCTCGACAGACGAAGCCACATAATCTGCCTGATGCAGACCGAAGTTCCCACCAGACTGGAAGCCGCCTCGTTGGCATCATACATTGCCCTTGAGAGATCTTGCTAGCTCCAGGCCCTGCATAGTGAGGCGAATGGCTTGCTGGGTTTCCTCATCATCAGGCATCACTGCAAGGAGCTGGTCCAACAGCTTCCAGATATGCCTATCATAGGCCACCTGGTGAGCCTGATCAACAGTGATCCACAACAGAAGGCGTGCCGCAGAGAACACCCTTCTTCCCCATCAGTCAAACTCAGCTGAATCAATGTCTTGGGGCAGTCATGATGAGGGCGACAATGTCTAGTTGGGGTGTCAAGGAGCTCAACTCTCAAAGTGGGGTAGGGCATGGCACCTGGAGACCCAATTGCAGTGCAATACCTACGTATGCAGTCCCTAGGTGCAGTAGGATGGAGCCAGATGGCATGCGAGGCCTATGCGAACAGCCGCGGCCATGGAGGTATGACCAAGTTGTCAGCACTGTAATCCCCCAGGAATGACAGTGTCACACAGCCTGGGTTATGTCTGGCAAATTGGGAAATATGGAGCTCCTCCAACATCCTCGCCAGGAAGCGCTGGTATAAACATAGAAACATAGAAGTTGTCGACAGAAAAGGACCACCCATTTCCCTTATCTACAATGGTGGCCATTGCCACTAGTTAGTCACCTGCTTATGGTTTTCTTTCACATTTTTATGGCCCCCTTATTTCTATCCCATGCATGTTTAAATCCTGCCACAGTGCTTGCTCCCACCACGTCCTGGGGCAGGCCAGTTCAGCATCCACCACCCTTTCACTGAAAAATAACTTCTTCTCATTCCCCCTTATATGATTCCTCCCCCAATCTCATGTCAAGACCCCTTGTTCTAGTGCTCTTTTTATACTGGAAGATGTTTCCCCCTCTCACCTTATTTATGCCCTTGAAGTACTCAAATGTTTCAGTCATGTCCCCCTGTTCCCTCCTCTGTTCCAGCGTATACATACTGAGGTCATTTAACCTCTCCTCATACGTCTTTTGATGTAATCCCGTCACCATCTTTGTTGCCCTCCTCTGCACCTTCTCCATCCTGTCTATGTCCTTTCAAAGGTGCGGCCTCCAGAACTGTACGCAGTACTCTAGATGTAGCATCACCAGCGTTTTATATAGTGGAACCAGTACCTCCCTCCTTCAGCTTGTGATACCCCTTCCTATACAAGCCAACACCCCACTGGCCTTCCCCGCTGCCTTTGTTGCCTGCTTAGTGGCCTTTCGGTCATCTGTGATGATGACCCCCAGATCTCTTTCCACTTTGGTGACTGCCAGCGCCCCCCCAATCCTGTAACTCTCCCTTGAGTTTTTATTCCCTATGTGCATGATCTTGTACTTCTTTGCATTAAATCTCAGCTGCCGTACCTCAGACTACATTTCCAACTTCTACAGGTCATTTCTCATTTTCCATGCTCTCTGATGTGTCAGCCCTGTTGTAGATCTTGGTGTCATATGAAAACAGGCATACTTTCCTCTCCAGCCCTTGTGCAATGTCACTGAAGAAAACATTGAAGAGGAATGGCCTCAGAACTGAACCCTGGGGCACCCCACTAGTCACCTCCATTTCCTTTGACTGGGTTCCATTTACTATTACCCTCTGCTTCTATCCCTCAGCCAGGTACCAACCCAGTTCACCACCTTGTGTCCCAACCCCAGACTACCCAGCTTGTTGACCAACCTTCTATGTGGAATGGTATCGAAGGCCTTTGTGAAATCCAGGAAGGTGACATCCACTGCTCTCCCTGGTCCGCTACTTTTGTCACTAAGTCAAAGAAATCAATTAGATTTGTTTGACAGGACCTTCCTGCTGTAAATCCATGCTGCTGCGGATCCTGCGCCCCTATGGATTCCAAGTGTTCCACAATACGTTCCTTAAGGAGTGTCTCCATGATCTTACCCACCACTGACATAAGACTTACTGGACTGCAGTTTCCTGCCTCCCCCTTGCTGCCACTCTTGTGTAGAGGGACCACATGCGGTCAGACATGAGGTCTGTATCAACTGAATAGTGGAGTGAGGCATCCCTCTTCCCCAGTGGAGGAAGTTGAAGATTCAGAGGCGCTCGACTCAGAGGTAGGCGGCGCAGGGGTCTGAGGTCTAAAGATGACCGCATGGAGAGGCCTGAGGTAACAGGGAAATGCAGCCACCAAACCCCTGAATTGTTCCCAAGTCATGGGGCCCCTTGAGCCCAAGAGACCGGGAAGAAGGAGAGGAGATGGCAGAGGAACAAAAGGAGGGACAGTCTGGTGAACCAGGGAAGGTCCTCTGCAAGGACTGCAGGATCATGCAGGGGACCCCTCCTGAAGTTGGTGCACAGTGTACTCAACCAGCAAGGGGTGGACTGGGTGTTGTCCTTGAGAAGAAACCCCCAGGTGGGGAGACTGGAGCCATGCAGAGTACATTGGAAGGCTTCTGCCCCCACCAACTGCAGGATCATCCCACAAAGTGAAGGAAGAGAGGGACGCATCTGTGCTATGACTCCTGCCAGGGGTCTGAAGGGCTCCTTGATGGGGCTGCTGCCCAGACTGAGTCCTGCCAACTCCTGACCACGAGGAGAGAGACCTGCTCCTCAGGAGAAGCCTACTAGAAGAATCTGGTCTAACCAAACTGGAAGCAATAGCCCTAGTTACCACAGGGATGACAGTGGTGCTCTTCTGAGCATCATCCTCATCAGCCAATCCATACCACAATAGGCCTGGATCTGGCTCCAGAGGCCAGTGCTGGCTCCGAGACTGCCTGCTCAAAACTGAGACAGCGACAGCCATGGTGCTGCCTCCCAAAATGGTGCCTGCTGTGGCGCTGCCTCCCGAAATGGCACCAGCCATGGCGTTGCCACTCCCAGGAGCCCCAGAAAGAACTCCAACACAGCCTCTGGCACTGGAGTTGGCACCGGAAGGCTCCGGAGTGATGGTGCAGCTAGCGGCACCGTCCGAAGATGCCGCTGTATAAAGACTTCTGAAGGCCTCAGAGAGGTGCAGGCAGAATCTGAGAGCTCCTCAGAGCCTGGCACCCAATTGGGATGATCCCAATCCTCATCTCCCAAGGTGGAAGATGAGATCAGGGAGATCTCCAATCTGGCAACCCCTGGATTCTTGTCCCCCCCCGGCACCAAGAGGGGCGTCAGAGGGAGCCTGGGCGTGTGGACAGCACGTGGACAGCACTGCCCCACTCACCAGCACCAGAGATTGCACTGGGAGCAGGGGTGGTGATAGCTCATGGTACCGAGGGAACCGGCGGAGAAGAGCCTGAGTATAGCTCAGGCACCACACCGGGAGTCATCCATGTCTCCAAGGAACTCCCAGACCACAAGGGGTGACCAACTGCCCCCCCCCGGGAGAGACAAGCTGTCCCACCAACCCCTCGCTGGGACCCCAGCAAGCCGTGGAGCACAGGGGGTTCCATCTCTGCTGGCCAATATAGAGCCAGAGGGGGCTCAGGGATGGAGTCCAGAGACCTGGTCTTGGTGTGACAAGTGCGCTGATGCCCACCAAAGGTTCGGGGGTCTTTCCCCAACTTCATTGCGTGGTTAATGAGAATGCGGTAGTCTATCAAGAAACAGGCATCGCACTCGTCCATAGCATGGTGGGGACCCAGACAGGTGAAACAACAGTCGTGGGGGTCTGACACAGTGATCGAGTTGCCACAGCGGCACCGACACATTTGGGCAACCCCCACATACTTCGACTGTGATTTATCCCCCAACCCTGACATACCGCCGAGTAGAAAAACAAATAAAAGTGATAAAACTAGAAATTTGCAACAGTGCTGCAATAGCAAAGAAGAGAAAAAAACTCTGGAACCAATATCGGCACCAGTACTCATAGCGCTGACTTCGAACTACGTAGTTTCTCTTGCTTGAAGCAGTCTTCCCTAGCAGGATCCTTCCTCGATGGCAGGAAAACAAGAACTGAGTGTTGGGAGGAGTCGGAGTTAGTTACTGGCCAACCCGTGAACCCCAAGCAGAACACTGGCCTTGTGAGCAGCACTGCCCTGACTGTCGGCTCCTCCACCTCTGAAAAATTTAAAGAGGCAATGTTCTTTATTTCCCAAGCAGGGTCCTGACCTCCAGTAGGACCCCTTAGTAATGAATGGTGAAGATTAATTTGGGTAAGATAGGACAGAGACAGGGTGGAGGTAACAGGGATTGCTCCAAAAGCTCTATGAGGAGAGACAGAGGGATTTTAACATATACACCCTAGAAGACAGAACAGCGAAAGGGGATATGATAGAGACCTACAAGTGCCTGACAAGGGTGAACAGGCTGCAGGAGGGGAGTTTCTTTCAAAGGAGGAAGAGCACCAGAACCAGAGGGCATGTGATGAAGAAGGGCAGGCGTGGGGGTGGGGGGGTGAATTTAGGGGGGATGTGAGGAAGTACTATTTTACTGAAAGAATGGTGGATGTCTGGAACTGACTGCCAGAGAATGTGTTAGAGGCAAAAACAGAAGGGGGTTTCAGGCGTGCATGGGATGCACATAAAGTAATATTAAGAAATGGGCAGGGAGGAGGGAGGGTCGCTGGAGACCAGCTATGGTCTGCAGAGGACGACTAGAAAGGGACCATCTGGGCAGACTAGGTGGGCCAAGTGGTCCTTTTCTGCCAATAAATTCTCTGTTTCTGTGTTTCTATGAGCATAATCTTAAGCACTGCAAGGCAAAATAGTATAACAAGGTACACGCAGTAGATAAAAATTGAGCTTGGATAGGCAAGGGGAAATTACTCCAACAGGCATTGCAGTGGGGGGGGCAGTATGAGGGGGAAGGGAGATCAAATAAAGTAAGGGGTCATGGACAATTGCAAGTGAGAATAGAAAAGTCATGAAGAGACTTAAGGGAAAAGGAGCTGAGCAGATTGACAAGAGAGGGGTGGACCAGAGTTTAGGAAAGCGATATGAGAAGGCAGCTTAACCAACAGTACATTTCCTAGATGAAACAGGAAACATTGCTACAGAGTGGGTAGGAGGAAGGAGAGGGAGAAGATAGAAGGGAGGTAAGGAAGGGAACCAAAACAGAATCTGGATATAAAGGAGGCACAGTGGGAATGGCGCCGGCATACTCTCATGCATACCTGGACCACGCAGCTCTGCATCCACTGACAGGCAAACGGTGGCTGGCATTCACAATCACTGTGCACCTGTCTGTGACCCCCTCAGCGTGCAGGATCATGGGGGGCAGATTGGAGGATACAGATGGACACAGAGTCGTATGCCCGACCTAGTTCTACATTTGTACACTGTTGGGTAAGTGCCCAAATGGCTGCCCCCAGCCCACCCTGCCTGACTGGAGGTCTGAGGCAGCATTGTGGGGGGGCTATGTATTCCTGTGTATAGCGCAGCTATGCTGTGGAGGGTACACAACAGTTACGGCAGGGTTTCTGGTGCCGTATTGTGCACCCCCCTCACCTGCACTCCATGCCTTCGTGAATGGCACAGAGAGCAGGCATGCCCACAACACTCCCCCGGAAATCCTCATATGTAGCCACATGACATCCAGTCTTGAAGGGACAGCCATCAATTTCATGCATGCATGCAGGGGTCCATGGGACCCAGGTGCATGGAAATGGAAATTACGTACCTATCGTAATTACTGATTTTCTTGGACGAAGTCTCCACCACTCATTCGCACAGATGGGACTATGCTGGAGGCGCTAGGACCCAGCAGGAGCCAAAAATCTTCAGGAGGGCCAATGCCAAAGTTGGGCCGTGAGCAAGTGGCACCGCAAGCCCAGCTCACACCATATAGGCTACCTCGTCATCGACCATCCAACCGCCTCAATACCTTTTTTCCAAAGAGGTGCAGCATAAACTAACCTATGTCGGACATGAGACAGTCCAAATGACCCATGTAAGAAGAGTCAACACATAAGAGTCTTCACAGCCCAGACATTGAGGGAGTGAAGACCACAAACAGATAAGTGAACTCGGGGGATGGCGGGTGGGCATGTGAATGAGTGGTGGAGACTTTGTCCAAGAAGATCAATAATTACGGTAGGTACGTAATTTCCATATCTTCCTGGACATAAAGTCTCCACCACTCATTCACACTGATGGGAGAGTACAAGCTAAAATAATCCCCCAAGACAGGTGGCAGGAGAAAAGAGTGCACCTAGGACAGAAGTTCATTAAGGATTGTCCTGCCAAAAGACTGATGCTGTCTGGCATGGATATCCAAGATTTACGAAAGTGTGCAAAGAGCTACAAGTGGCCGCACTGCTGATGTCCGCAATGGACACATTACAAATTTCTGCCAGAGATGCCATGACTGCTCTGGTAGAATGAGCTTAAACTCTGCCTTCCAGCTTGACCTGTGCCATGGAGTAGCAGTGGCGGAGGCATGCCACTAGCCATGCTGAAATACATCTGCTAGCAACAGGCTGACCCATCCAGGCTGTGCTGAAGGAGACGAACAATTGTTTAGATGTGCGGATTGCCTTAGTCCTGTCTAAGTAGAACCGCAAGGCTCTCTTCACATCCAGGGAATGTAAGGTATGCTCCCCCTCATTCTGGAAGTTCGCAAAGTAGGTAGGAAGGACCAAGAGCTGATTAAGATGGAATTCTGAGACAACCTTGGGAAGAAACTTGGAGTGGGTCCTGAGAACTACCTTGTCTTTGTGAAATACAGTATACGGATGGTCTGTGACTAAGGCATGTATTTCCAACACTCTGCAGGCAGACATAATGGCCACAAGGAAGGCCATTTTCCAAGTCAGAAATTTTAGGTCACAAGTAGCTAGAGGCTCAAAAGATCTACGGGTCAGCATGTCTAGCGGCTGCTACTGGTCGTCTAACTGGTGGCCTGGTATGCAGAATGCCCTTAAAAAACCTTTTAACCACAGGTAGTGGAGCCAGAGACAAGAAGAGTATGGGCTCGTGGTACGCTGAGATTGCGCAATGGTGAACCTTAACAGTTGAGTATTACAAGCCTGTGTTTGAGAGGTCTAGAAGACACACTAGGACTTTGTTTGGTGGGCAGGAAAAGGGGTTCCAGAAGGATTTTGCACACCAGATAGAGAAACGCTTCCACTTAGCCGTGTAGGTTTTCCTAGTAGCTGGCTTACATGCCACTAATAGAATATCAGAGACCCTACATGAAACATTAAACCTGTTCACCTCTATCTCCTCAGGAGCCAGGCATGAAGGTGAAGGGACCTCAGCTTGGGATGGACTACAGGGCCCTGGGTCAGTTGGTTCATCTGAAGTGGAAGTGGTCTCAGGGAAGTTTCTGATATTCTGTTGATTAATGGAAACCAGATCTGATGAGGCCAGAATGGGGCAATGAGAATCATTCTGCCCCCCTGTGCCTCCAGTTTGAGCAGCACCCTCTGAACTAAGGGAAGAGGAGGAAATGCATACAGAAAGCGTTTTGTCCACCGCAGTCTGAATACATCCTGACAAAAAAAATGCCAGGTCCTGGAATTCTGGAGCAGAAGAGAGGCAGTTTTGTGTTGAGTGGGGACGCAAAAAGGTCCAGGTCCGGAGTTCCCCATTGTTCGAAGAGTGATTGCATGATGCTTGCATCGAGAGACCACTCATGAGGATCTGTCTCCGTTCTGCTGAGACGGTCCACCTGATCGTTCAGGACTCCTGGCAGGTAGACTGCCTGGATCAGAGCTTTGTGCTATAGGTACCATTCCCACACTCTCATTGCTTCCCTGCATAAGGGGTAAGAGTGTGCGCCGCCCTACTTGTTGATGGAGTACATCACTGCCTTGTTGTCTGTTTGAAGGAGAATGGTCTTGTGACAGAGTATGTCCTTCAAGGCCCGGACTTCATATAGGACGGCTCTCATTTCCAGAACATTCATGTGAAGTTGAGACTCGTCCTGGCTCCATTGACCCTGGGTGTGGAGATCCTGGCAGTGAGCTCCCCATCCCAGCAGGGATGCATCCGTGGTGATGGAGATCTGGGGATCCAGAGGGGCAAAGGGATGACATTCCCAAAGGTTGCCCTCCTGAGACCACCAGGTGAGCAACTGTTTCAGTGGTTCCGTCACCTTGATGTGAAAGGACAGTGGGTGTGTCGTTGGTCACCACTGAGTACTGAACATCCATTGAGTAGTTCTCATCTGAAGACGAGCTAGAGGCACAGTGAACACTGAGGATGCCATGAGTCCCAGCAGCCACTGCATCGAGAGTACTCGGACCAAGCTGTTTTCTCTGATGAAGTGGGCCATCTGGAGGATGTCACTCCTTCTGTCCTCTGGAAGAAAGGCTTTCACGTTGGAGGTATCCAGAAGGGCTCCTATGAAGAGGAGCTGCTGGGAGGGCTGTAGCTGTGACTTTTTCAGGTCCAGCAGGACTCCCATGGACATGAGGAAGTCTGAGGCCATGGCCATGGCCTCCAGAGTCTCTTGTCTTGAGGGGCTTACTAGAAGCCAGTTGTCCAGATATAGGAATACTTGAATTCCAATTTTCCTTAGATGCACTGCGAGAATTGCACAACACTTTGTAAAAACTCAAGGCGGCGAGGATAGCTCAAAGGGCAGGACTCTGAATTGATAGTGTTGACCCAACACCATGAACCTTAGGTATTTATGATCTTTTGGGTGTATGAGAATGTGTTGATAGGCATTCTGCATGTCCAGGGAGGCTAGCCAATTGTGTTGATGAATCAAAGGTAGCAGAGTACCGAGTGATATCTTCTTGAAATTTTCCTTGTAGAGGAATTTGTTTAACTTTCTGAGATCGAGAATAGGGTGCATGCTGCCAGTTTTCATTGGAACCAGAAAGTACTAAGAGTAGAAACCTGTGTTTCGCTGGTCCAGTGGAACTACTTCTACTGTCCTGTTGTTCAGAAGGCCTTGTGCCTCGGAAGCAAGAAGATCTGACTGCACAGCTGACAGCCTGGGCTGTCACTTGGGAGGATGATCTGGAGGGGTTTCTGACAGGTTGACAGAGTACCCCTCGCGGATTATCCTGAGGACCCATTTGTCTGATGTTATAGACTTCCACTTATCATAGAACTGAGTTAGACAACCTCCTACTGCCGAGGAAGAGTCCCCCTCATACAGCTGAGGTGGGACCTGGGACAGAAACTCAGAGGGTAGCACTGGGCGCTTTCGGGCCCTGTGCCTTCTGCTACATTTTCTTTTGCAGCTGAGGAGTTTGGTTTCTGTTAAAACCTCCTCTGCCTTTGTCATGAAAGGATTGATGGTCATGAAACTGACACCTATTCCCACCTCTCCGAGATGGAGCTGGAGGGGGGGGTCTAGCTATCTTAATGGCAGACCTAGTCTTCTGAGTAGCTTCTAGTGCTTGCTCCAAACAGATACATACCGTCGAAGGGTAAGGCCATGACTTTTTGTTGGGTGTCATTTATAAAGCCTGAAGTACGCAGTCAGGAATGGCGATGGGTGCAAATGTCAGCCGCCGCTCTAGAAGCAGTATCGAAAGTGTCCATTGCAGCTTTAATCTGTTGATTATCGAACTCAATACCTCTAGTTATGATCTGTAGCAGTTCTGAGTTAATCTCAGACTCGGGCAGAGCTTCTACCGTTGCTTTGAGCGAATGCCAAAAAACATACTCGTATTGAAAAAAATAACCCTGGTAGCTAGCAATACGGATGCCCAGAGTTGAGGCAGAAAAGACTCACTTACCCAAGGTGTCGATCTTGTGAGAGTCTTTGTTTATAGGATGGGCTGTGGATTCCTGAGGGAGGACAGCCTTATCATTCTCTGCCAGGACCACGATGGCATCAGCAAAGGCTTATGAGGCTAAGATGGGACGATCCTTGGGAAGGGAATATTTCCTATGTATGGACTTAGCCACAGAGGGAATAAGAGCTGGATTGTTCCACACCATCTGAGAAAGAGTCTCAAAAGAGGGCTGCACCAGAGTTAAATCCATATGGATATCCGGAACATGCAGATACTGGAGGTGTAGAAGCTTCCCAGGATTGAATTCTGTGGTCTGAAGAGAAAGAGTAGAATTTAAATTCTTAAGCAGAGACTTAAAGGAAAGGTCTTTGACTACAGGCTCCGCAGGAGAATTGATCCCTTCCCCAGGAAAGAATCGGCATTGAAATCAGTACCCAGCCATAGATCAAGATCAGGCTCAATATCATCTCCTGACAGTCCAGGAGGGACTGTATAGACAGGAAAGGAGTTAAAACGAGAAGGAAGATGAGGAGGAGACAGAAACCGAGTCGAGAGCCTCTGGAAACCATGTGGCGCCATCAACGCCCCCAGCACCGCCGAAGAGAGTGGCGCCAAGTACAGAGACAGCACCGGCATAGACAGTGGCACCACAAGTGGTGCTGAGAGAGCAAATGGCACCATGCATGGTGCCGACAGCAGCCCTAGCGCCGCAGGTGGTGCCGACAGGGGATGCGGCACTGTGCACGGTGCCGACACCACAGATGGCACCACAAAAGACCCTGGCACTGGAGAAGCCGGTACCACCGGCCACAACACCACCACAGAAGTCTGCAAACTGTGATTTGAAGGGAAAGAATGAAAAATGGCAGGAGATAGAGGCATTGGTGTGGACCCCTGTGCCGCAGCTATGTGAGGGGGATAGACACCGGAGCGTGGAGCTGATAGCACCAAAGAAGGCGCTGTGCGACTAGGAAGTCCTAACTGCCTCACCCACAGATCCAAAGCCGACAGGCCTGAAGGCCCCAGTGACAGACTGACTGACTCATACAGTCGTGACAAGCTCCATGCCCACTGCTCTATAAGAGCGGCCAAATGGTGAAATTGCTCATCGGAATCCCCTCCAATAGGTGGTGAGGGTCTCCGGAGTTGAAGAAGCCGGCCACCAGAGACAGAAACTGGAGATTCCAAAAGAGATGGAGACCGGCTTCTGGCCCTGACAACCAATCATCTATGAGCAGATGTACCAGAGGGCAACCTCGAGTGATACCGTTTCTTCTTCGGTCGGTGGGCCGAAGAAGAGCTCGAGGACAAATGGTGCCATGAATGGGACAATTTCTTTTTATGCTTTTGGGGGGACTGCCCATCCCCCTGAGCACTGGACCATCTGTTGTCAGACTCCCCCCCCTCCGGAGAGGGTGGCGGACCAGACCCAGCCCAGCTGATTGAACAGCTTTCATGCAAAGTCTCCCTACCATCACCTGCCCCACTCATGGTTGCCTCCGTCAATGGAGGGCTGAAGACTTCTTCTTATACAAGTAAGAAATTTTATTAAAATATAATCGGTACTGTTTGAGATAATACACAAAATAAAACTGAAAACTAAGCTGCTAGTTTGAAGTTTGACTCCCCACAGGTGAGCGACATCGTCACTGAAGCACACTCGATGGCGGGGAAAAAAGGAACTGAGGTGGTTGAAGGGTCGACGCTGAGACAGTCTATACCACGCGATCCTGGCTCACAATGCTGCTTCCTCGCGGCTCCATCTCGGCACCGGCCCTTCTGAAAAAGTTTGGCTCCCGCTGGGTCCTAGCGCCCGGGCGTATTCCGACACGTGAATGAGTGGTGGAGACTTTATGTCCAGGAAGATCAAGAATTATGGTGGGTATGTAATTTCCATATCTTTCCGGACATAAAGTCTCTGCCACTCATTCACACTAGTGGGAGAGTACCGAGTTAAAATAATCCCCCGAGAAGGGCGGCAGGAGATAGGAGCTCACTCAGGACAGAAGTCCATTAAGGATTGTCCTGCCAAAGGAAGGATGCTGCCTGGCGTGGACATCCAAAGCATAGTGCTTCACAAAGTTGTGCACAGAGCTCCAAGTGGCTGCGTTGCAGATGTCTGCAATGGGCATGCTTTGAATCTCTGCCAGAGAAGCCACAATCACTTTGGTAGAGTGGGCATACAACCTGCCTTCCACCTTGACCTGCGCCATTGCATAGGGCTTGAACAGATTCGTTCTCCCAGATGACATGAGCCATCTGGAGAATGTCATTTCTTCTGTCCTCGGGGAGGAAGGCTCTTGCCCTGGCGGTATCCAGAAGAGCTCCTATGAAGAGAAGTTGGGAGGGTTGAAGCTGTGATTTGTCCAGGTTCAGGAGAACTCCCATGAATGTGAGGAACTTGGAAGCTGTGGACACCGCTTCCTGTGTCCCTTGTCTGGAGGGGCACTCTAGGAGCCAATCATCCAGGTATGGGAACACTTGAATTCCAAGTTTCCTGAGATCCACTGCAAGTACTGCAAAGCACTTTGCAAAGACTCGTGGCGCCAAGGAGAGCCCAAAGGACAGAACTCTGAACTGATAGTGCTGACCCAGAGCCACAAAGCATAGGTATTTGTGGTGACTTGGGTGCACTAGGACATGTTGGTAGGTGTCCTGCATATCTAGAGACACCGGCCAGTTATTCTGACAGATCAGAGGAAGGAGCGTTCCCAGCAATATCATTTTGAATTTCTCTTTGAACAGAAATTTGTTTAACTTCCTTAGGTCTAGAGTAGTACGCATGCCGCCTGTTTTCTTTGGAACTAGGAAATAGTGGGAGTAGAATCCTGTGTTTTGTTCCATTTCCGGAACTACTTCTACTGCTCTGTTGCTCAGAAGGCCCTAAATCTCAGAAGTGGGAAGGTCTGACTGCATGGGAGACAGCTTGGGCTGTCATTTAGGTGGACAATCCAGGGGGGTTCTCTGAAAAATTAGAGAGCATCCTTCTAGAAATATTCTGAGGACCCATTTGTCCATTGTAATAGACTTCTATTGGTTGTAGAACTGAGTCAGATGTCCCGCTACCATCGAAGAAGAGTACCCCTCGGGCAGTTGAGGTGGGACATAGGCCGGATCTTCACAGGGTGGCACTGGGCGCTTTTGGACCCTGTGCCTTCTGCTGCATTTTCTTTTGTGGCTGAGGTGCTTGGTTCTTGTTAAATGCCCCTTGGCGCTTACCATGAAAGGACTGGCGATTGTGAAACTGCCGGCGGTTTGCACCCCGCTGAGGGTCTGAGTCTCCTAGGTGGCCTCTAGTGCCTGCTCCACCTGAAGGCCAAACAGATAAACCCCATCAAATGGAAAATTCTTGACTCTCTGTTGAGCATCATTAGTGAAACCTGAAGTCCTTAGCCATGAGTGACGTCAGGTACATACCTCGGCTGCTGCTGCTCTAGATGCAGTGACAAAAGCGTCCATAGCAGCTTTAAGTTGCTGTTTGTTGGACTCAATGCCCCTAGTGATGGTCTGAAGAAGTTCTGAGCTAACACCTGACTCCGAAAGAGCCTCCACTGATTCTTTGAGCAAATGCCAGAGGGTGTGCTCATACTGAGAGAAGTAGCCCTGATAGCTAGAAATACGCATGCCCAGGGTTGCAGCAGTAAACACTCACTTCCCCAGAGTGTCAGTTTAATGGGATTCTTTATTTACCAAACACATCATGGATTCCTGGGGAAGCACAGCTTTGTCATTCTCAGCCAAGACCATGAAGACTTGAGAAGCAAGGATTGATCTATCCTTGGAGGGAGCATACTTCCTGTCTATGGACATGGCCTCAGAAGGAATAAGCGCTGGTCTGTCCCACACCATTTGTGAAAGAGTCTCGAAAGAGGGCTGCGCTGGTGGGGTCAATTCTACAGAAATTTCAGGAACATGTAGATACTGAAGGCGCAAAAGCTTACCAGGATCTACCTCAGAAGTCTGAAGAGAAAGGATGGAATTCATATTGTTCAGAAGAGACTTAAAAGAAAGGTCCTTGACCACAGGCTCTGCTGAAGTGGAGAGCTTACTTTCCACTTCAAAGGATGAATCCTCATTCAGATCGTCCCCTAATCATAGATCAGGATCAGACTCAATATAGTTTACTACCCCAGAAGGGATAGTATAGAAAAAAAAGAGAGGAGGAGGAAGAGCAAGAGGAAGCAATCCCTGAATCAGAGTCAAAAATCCTGGCACCCGAGGTGGCGCAGGTGCCAAAAATGGTGCTGGCGCCGCCAAGGCCTTGAGCTGAGGGTAGCGCCACAACTGGCACTGGACGAGCACTGGGGTCCCCAAACTTAACACTGGGGCACCCAACGCTGGAGACTTGAAAGTACAAGGAGTAGGAGATAGCAGTACCTTTGCTGGCCCTTGTGCCACAGCCATTTGAGGGGGAAAAGGCACGAGAGAGCGGCATCAACGGCACCGAAGGTGTCACGTGACCAGGTTGACCCAACTGCTCCACTCATGAGTCCACAGCTGCCAGGAGACACTTGAAAGAAAGGTCCTTGACTAAAGGCTCTGCTGAAGTAGAGGGCTTATTTTTCCCTCTCAAAGACTAACCTCATCCAGATCTTCCCCTAATCGCAGATCTGGATCAGATTCAATATATTCACCTACTCCCCCAGAAAGGATAGCGTAGAAAGGAAAGGGTGAGAGGTGCAGGAGGAGGTGCTCCCTGAATCAGAGTTGAAAACCCTGCCATCCGCAATGGTGCCAGCACCACCACTGGTGCAAAAAACAGTGCCAGGGCAGCACGCAGCACCAGGAGCAGCGCGTCAAGGCTGGAGCCAAAGGCAGTGCTGCAAACGGCACTGGGCGAGTGCTCAGGGTCCCCAAACTGGGCATTGTGGCACCTAGAGACTTGAAAGAGTGAAAAGAAGCACTAGAAGATAGTATCTGTGCTGGCTCCTGCGCCACAGCCATGTTGGGGGGGAAGCATGAGGGAGCGGTGTCAATGACACCAGAGAAGGTGTCATGTGATCAGGCTGGCCAAACTACTCCACCCACAGTTCCATGGCCCCCAGGCCTGAAGGCCCTGGAGCAGGATCCGCAGGCAAGGGCAGCCAGGATAACTGCCAGACCCATTGCTCCATGAGAGCAGCTCAATGATGAAACTGCTCCCCGGAAGACCCTGCAGGGAGTGAGGAGGGACTTCAGAGTCGAGGGTTGTGGCCACTAGGAACCAGCACCGCAGATGACCCTGACAGTGCTGGGTTGGTCTCCTGTCCCCCACCACTGGCGATCTCTGAGCAGATGTACCAGAGGGCGACCTCAAGAGGTGCCATTTCTTCTTCGACCGGTGAGACAAAGAAGAGCTCGAGGCCGAGCAATGCCGGGTTCCCGACCTCGATCGGGAACAGGCCCACTTCCTTTTGTGCTTTTGGGAAGACTGCCCTTCCTCCCGAGCACCGGACTGCCCGTGGTCAGACCCCCACCTCTGAAGAGGGTGGTGGACCAGACCCAGCCCTGCTGCTGAAATAGCTTTCAAGCAAAGTCTCCCTACAGTCACCAGCCCCGTCCATGGTCGACTCCGTCGAAGGCGGACTGAAGATTTCTTCTGTTCGTCATTTGAATGAAAACTTAAAACTTTTTTTTTTAAATAAATAAATATACTGAGACTATTCAAAACTGAACAACTAGCCAGCCTGGTGGCATTGAGGGCTGAGGCACTGGACGATTTACCTCGAGCTATGATGGCAACCCAGGTGTGGGAACGACATCGAGTCGCCAGGGAACCAGTATGGAGGGGAGGGTTGAAGCAGGATTGAGCTGCAATAGGCAGCTCTCCCCTCTTGGGGGTGGTTGTCCGCTCCCCCCGTAGTTGCACTTCCACTGCGTGGAGGCCCAGTGCAAGCATAGGCAGGGGGACTGGTGCACAATGCCAGGGGTGGGAAGGAAGGGGCCGAGCCAGTGCCCAACATATGCATGCGCCTCCATGCGCACATACATGTCTGCCGAGGTCCTGGGCCTGGACCAAAAAAAAAAAAACCAGGAGAAAAACCAAAAACCTATATAGAAAAAAATACAAAAAAACTGAACGACTATGCTGCTGTTGTATAGATGTGAAGACTTGACTCCCAGTGGGCGAGCAATGTCATCACTGAAGCACACTTGATGGTGGGGGAAAAAAGGAACTGAGCCAGTTGGAGGGTCGATGCTGAGATAGCCTATATGGCACGAACCAGCTTTGTGGTGCCGCACATGTGCGGTCCTACCTCGGCGTCGGCCCTCCTGAAGATTTTTGGCTCCCGCTGGGTCCTAGCACCTCCGGCATAGTCCTGCTAGTGTGAATGAGTGGTGGAGATTTTATGTCCAGGAAGATATTAAAATTACATACTTAACGTAACTAGATCCTGTCAGATTTACGTAATTGTTGATCTTCCAGAATATCTTCACCACTGATTACCACTGGTGGATCTGGGGCCAGAGGCACTAGGATCCAGAGGGAGCAAATATTTTGCAGGGAGGGTGCCAGTGTCAGCTATTGACAGGACCTGCCCACCTCACTTGGTGCCATACACAACAGCCAATAACCAACACCTGCTCCCTCATATACCTCAGTTGTTCTTTAGAAGAGAAACAAGGTGGAGGGAAGACAAGAGAGGACAGATCCTGTCTAGCCCAAATGGATAGGGAAAGGACATAAGAATAAAATAACAGAGTTGAGCCCAACTACCAACTTAGAATAAGAACTGGGCACAGCAGGTGGCATAAGGATAGTTAGGTCTATGGAGAGCCAGAGAATTATACCACTAGTCAGACAGAAGGTGGATAGTGGTCCAGAACAAATAGGGTAGCAGCCCTGAGAATATGGCTCTGGCAGATGCATGAGGTTAATGTCCAAGAGTGAGACCCTTTTGCAAATGAGACAGCACAAAGTGCCAAAAGGAAAAAAGGACACAGACTCTTGAAAGGGGCAACTGCATGTTACCAGACAGAGCACTAAATTAACTTGTGAGTTAATCGTGTCGCTCTTTCCTCACATCAGGGAGAAGAAAGGTGGAACCTTGGTGCAGCTGGGGTTGCAGAAATGGAAAGTATGAGGGAGTCAAGATGTGTTCATCTCCCCAAACACCCCCTAAGGGTAGTGGGCCAAGGCCCATGAGCACAAAGAGAAACAAGCATTTGTCAATGCCGAATGTTGTTGCACTGGCATTGGTATTGGCAGTGCCGGAGCTAGAGACGCATAATAGGAATGGCAGTGAAGTATTGAAGTGACGCCAACCACACCCCCACCATGTAGAGAGTGACAGGCATTGGGGTGTGCCTTTGAGTCATCAACTATAACGCTCATGCCATTGTACCTCACCCTACCCTGTAGACACTGACAAGTGTCAGGGTGTGCTTTGGGGTCTTTGGGCGTTATACTTACCCCATTCCATAAGGAAATACGCTGACGTGGGTGCAGTATAGGAGCGTGGGGTGAACTTTGTGGCCAAACAGTGCAAGGCACACTACGATGCCTGTCAGTGGCTGCAGTGTGGGGGTGGGTGGTGGAATGGCATGAGTATTACATCTCATGATCCCAAGTCACACCCCTGACGCCTGTCAGTCTGTACCAGGTGGGGTGCTACAGTTGGAAACCCTAACACCGTGGGCATGTGGTGGTAGTTTCACTCCAACATTTTCAACATGGACTGCTTGTCAGGCCACCTCATGAAAAGTGGCACAATCACTTTGTTAGCTGAAAGATGGTTTTGCACAATGGCTGCGCCATTTGGCGACAGAGGGACAAAAACACATTTTTGGCCAGGATGTGGAGAATGACAACTGTACTGTTCATGAGGAGGTGTAAAAAAAATGGCAACGTTGAAAATCTGGAGTGACAATATGAAATATTGGTGAAGCAATGAGCATGCATACAAACTGCGCAACACACGTTCGTAACCCAATTATTTTTGGGAGTTTTGTAGCCACATTTGTAACATAGGCATTTTGGGACCTCCCCTTATGAAAAGTGGCAGTGTGATTTTGTTAATCTGTCCCAAAAGTTGATTTCCCACAGCGACCACGCCATTGTGCGCCACAGGTGTGGAAACACATTTTGGTCAGGATGTGAAAAATGACAGCTGTACTGTTCATAAGAAGGTATGAAAAAATGCCACTGTTGAAAATCTGGCATGGAAATATTGCAAATTTGCAAAGTTACAAGGGTGCGTGGAAACTACGCAACGTACACTTGCAACACAGTCATTTTAAGGACTTTGGCACCAAATTTTCAACATAGGCATTTTAGGACCTTTGCTCATGAACAGTGTCACCGTCATTTCTTCAAACTGTCCCGAAAAGTGATTTCGCACAGTGACCGCACTATTCAGCGCCAGATGTGCAAAAACACATTTTGGGCAGGATATGTAAAATGACAGCTGTACTGTTCATCAGGAGGTGTGGAAAAATGCCAAGTCTGAAAATCTGGAGTGAAAATATTACAAATTCATTACGTTACAAGCGTGCATAGAAACAGCGCAACGCACGCTCGTAAAACAGCCATGTTTGGGAGTTTTGTCACCAAATTTGCAACATAGGCTTTTTGAGAGCTCCCCTCATGAACAGTGGCACTGTCGTTTCATTACTCGGTCCTGAAAGGTGATTCCGCGCAGTGACAGCGAAATCACCTTTTGGGACCAAATAACACCATGACAGTGCCAGAATTCATGAGGAGGGGTCCCAAAAACCCCATGTTGAAAATTTGGTGCCAAAATGCCAAAAAATGCCTGAGATATGCATCAAAGTTGAAAAAACCCTATTTATGCCATTATACAGCTTACCGGCATTTCCTCAGTTCGTGGTCGGCTTTGAAGAGTGCAGACGTGATTCTGGTCCACCGAAGATCATTGCACCAGACTCCGCAGGTAAGTATGGTGTGAGGGGGGTGTGGGGAGGCAGGGTGTGCAGTGGGTGTGCGCGGGTTGTGGGAGGGGGCAGGGAGACCGCCGAGGGACTGTTTCCTTTTTCCATAGGTACAAAAAAAAAAACATTGCGTGACCGTTTTTCTGTTTACAGGGGCATGTGGCATGCTGGGGTGGGCTCCCAGTGTGCCAACAGAGCCTTGTTTTTTTGGGGGGAGGTAGCTGTAGCCGACGGGGGATTGGGCACCCCCGTCACCACACAACAAAAGGGGGGGTTACTTTATGCCAGTGGGGACTGGGAACCCCCATCGGCACACAAGGAAATTGGGGGCAAGAGCCAAGGGGGATTGGGCACCTCCCTCGGCATATAACAAATGGGGGGGGTTCTTTATGCCGATGGGGAGTGGGTTCCCCCATCAGCACATACATTGTGGGCAGGGTAAGCAGACAGGGGGATTGGGCACCCCGACGTCTGCAGTTTGGCGGGCAGTGTGCTGCCATGTTTGTGTTTCCAGGTAAGCACGTCGGGAGGTCCGCTGCGTGTGACGAGGTTTGCTCGTATTGCAGCGGACCTTTCCTTAGATGTGCTCGCCCAGGTGGTGTGGCGCCGACATGCAGGCTGATTGGGGAATGAGGGACGCACCTACTGATGCGTGCCCTGCATTCGCCCAATAGTGACAGCACCTCCAAATCTGCACTACCGCAAGATGTTGGCTGCGCAAGCGCGCCAACATAAAAAGGGATGTACCAACCAAAAATGAGCTATGGCCAGAGCCAAAACAGCTGCTGATGCATTAATCTGACAAGGGATATATTTTCAGGTGTGCTGCGAGAACTGCAAAACACTTTGTAAAGACTCGAGGTGTCCAGGAGAGCCCAAAGGGCAAGACTCTGAACTGATAGTGTTGAGCCAAGGTCACAAAGTGGAGATACTTGTGGTGACTTAGGTGTACCAGAACATGCTGGTAGGTGTCCGCATATCCAGGAATGCCAGCCAGTTGTACTGATGAAGACTTGGTAGAAGAGTTCCTAGGGAGATCATCTTGAACTTTTTCCTGAACAGGTACAATACTTGTTTAACTTTCTGAGGTCGAGAATAGAGCACATGCTGCCCATCTTTTTTGGACCAGAAAGTAGTGGGAGTAGAACCCTGTATTCTTTTCTGCCCAAGGAACAACTTCTACTGCCCTGTTCCTGAGAATGTCCTGTATTTTGGAAGTGAGAAGGTCTGACTGAGCGGTAGATAGGATGTGCTGGAGCTTGGGTGGAAGATCTGGGGAGTTCTGTAAAATTGAGAGTATAACCCTCTCCGATAATACTGAGGACCCACTTGTCTGAGGTGACAGACTTCCACTGGGTGTAAAACTGAGTCAGATGACCACCCACTGCCTCTGAAGCATCCCCCTCAGGCACTTGAGGTGGGAGTGAGGCAGGACTTTCAGAGGCTGCTACTGGGCACTTTCGGGCCCTGTGCCTTTTGCTGCATTTTCTTTTGCAGCTGAGGAGTCTGATTTATGTTAAAGACTCCTCGGTCTCTACCTCGAAAGGACTGCCTGTTATGGAACTGCTGACAATTCCCGCCCCTCTGTAGGGCAGAAGGAGCCGGCCTGGCTGTTTTAATGGCAGTCCTGGCTTTCTGCACAGCCTCTAGTGCTTGCTCAACTTGGGGGCCAAACAGATAAGCACCATTATAGGGGACACTGATGACCTGCTGCTGAGCATCAGGTGAAAACCCTGATGTTCTAAGCCAGCAGTGCCACCTGATGCAGATTCCATCGGCAGTCACCCTGGCTGCAGTGTCATAGGCATCCATAGGAGCCTTCAGCTGGTGACTATTAGACTCAATGCCTCTGGTGCTAGTCTGCAGAAGCTCCATGGTAGTGTCAGACCCCGGGAGGTTCTCGACCATAGACTTAAGTGAATTCCACAGAATATATTCATACTGGGAGAAATGCCCCTGATAACTGGCAATACAGATGCCCAAGGTTGCAGCAGCGAAAGCCCATTTTTCCGAGGTGTCACTTTTATGAGACTCATTGATAGGACATGCTGAGGCTTCCTGAAGGAGAACAGCTTTGTCATTTTCTGCCAGCACAACCAAAGCATCTGCAATAGGATGTGAAGCCAAGAAGGGTCTCTCATTAGGAGGGCATATTTCCCATCGATGGATTTGGCCACAGAATGAATCAGTCAGCCTCTCCCACACTGCCTGTGACACAGTCTCAAAGGAGGGAGGTATAGAAGGCATAAAGCTCACAGAAACATTAGGCATATGAAGGAACTCGAGGCATACAAGCCTGCCTGGGTCCACAGATGAAGTCTGCAGAGCCAGTGCTGAATTCATGTTCTTGAGGAGGGACTGAAAGAAAAGGTCCTTGACGAGGGTCTCCACTAGACCAGAGGGTTTCCCATCTGAGCCCAATAATGAGTCATACTGACCATCGTCAGACAAAATCAAATCGGGATCAGACTCATCAAGTTCCACCTCTACCCCAGAGAAATCTGGAGTGAGACCTGCCAGGCCGAAGCCTGGCCTAAGAAAGCAGTAAATGGGTGATACTGGGACTGCTATTGGTGTGGAAGACCCCGGCACCAAGTGGCCCAGTGCTGCACGTGGCACCAAAGAACCCAGCATTGCCCGCACCACCAAGGACCTCCCTGCCATAAGAGGCCTCAACAAACTGTCAGATCTAGAGAGAGAGGAAGAAGGAGGTACCTGTGCCAGACCCTGCGGGGAAGAAAAATGAGGGGGAGGCACATGGAATGGGTGTTGGAAGCACTGGTACTGGTGAGGGAAGAAATTCCGTTGCCGGCACCAACCACACTCCCTGCCCTGAGGACCCCGGCCTTGGTCTAGCAGTACCAAGACCCAAAGGCCCCAGAACCAAGTCTGCTGGTAAGGGCACCTGAGACAGACGCTGTATCCACTGCTCCATAAGAGTGGCCCAGTGGTGAAACTGCCCAACGGAAACCCTGCAAGAGGACAGAGAAGGGCTCTGGTGTTGAGAGGCCCGGTCGCTAAGAATGGAGACCACTGGAGACCCTGGAGGGGTTGGGGTGCGTCTACCACTCTCTGCTACTGAGGACTCCCTAGCAGACTAACCAGAGGGTGACATCGAGCGGTATCGTCTCTTCTTCTTCAGACGGGAAGGAGAAGAGCTCAAGGCTGAGCGGTGCCAGGTCCCTGACCAAGACCGGGAACGGGCTCATTTCTTTTTGTGCTTATGGATGACTGTCCTTCCCTCCCCGAGCAGTGGATTATCCATGGTCTGACACCCCCCCAAGAGAGGGCGGCAGACAGAAACAGCCCCACTGCCAGAACAGCTTTCAAGTGAAGTCTCCCTACGTCACCGATACCATTCATGGTGGACTCCGTCGATGGCAGGCTGAGAGAATTTCTTTCTTCAACTATTTTTTATTTTAAAAGAACAAATAGTCCCACTAAAATCTACTAAAACCAATCAAAAACTAAACGACTATAGCTGCTGTCATACAGACATGAAGAACTGACTTCCAGTGGGCGAGTGTCATTGTCACTGAAGCACACTATGGCAGGAAAAAAAGAACTGAGGCAGTTGGAGGGTCAACGCTGAGATAGCCTACACAGGCATGAGCCAGTCTCATGGTGCCGCGCATGCACAGTCCTATCTCGGCACCAGCCCTCCTGAAGATTTTTGGCTCCCACTGGGTCCTAGCGCCCCCGGCATAGTCCCATCAGTATGAATGAATGGTGAAGACTTTAAGTCCAGGGGAAGATCACAGCCAGTCACCCTGCTTGAGAAGGGGCATGAGGCCTGTCAGAGTTATCATGTGAAATGTCTTGTACCGGACATACTGATTGAAGGCTTTGAGATCTAAGATGGACCTCAGTTCTCCGGTTCTTTTGGGGATCAGAAAGAACCTGGAATAAAAGCCCTTGTTTCTCTGGCACTTGAACCTGGCTCAATGGCCTGTTTGTACAGAAGGGACTGTACCTCTCCCAGAGACCAGACAGGTGGACCGGGGGGAAGGTGGAGGGCAATGGAGGAGTCTCAGGGGACGACTCGATGAGCTCCAGAGTGTGATCCCTTTCCATAATTTGAAGAATCCAGGCATCTGATGTGATGGTTTTACATTGATTGAGATGGAGAGAGAACTGACCTCCAACCACCATCTCCAGGCTGGGGGCCAGAAGAGTGAGTTCTGACAAGGAGTCAAACGGAGACAGATCCAGCCACTGGAGCTGGTCCATCAGCCCTGGGGTGTCTGGCTGTGGCTACTGCAGTGGTGGGGATGGGCAAGGTGGTGGAGGCTCTGCGCTTACCTTGGGGCCGAGAGGCTGCTCTGGGCTTGTTAGACACCTTGGGAAAGGGAGGGTGCTGCCTGTTCCTAGGTTGTGCATGATATAGCGAGTGGACAGACTTGATAGCCCTGCCAGATGCCTGTAAATCATTAATGATGTCCTAGACATCTGGCCCAAATAACTGAGCCACTGAAGGGGCGGTCAGCACCTTCTGTGAAGCCTGAGACCCTGAGCCACGAGTGCCTGTGGAGGCAAATACCTATGGTACAAGCCCTTGCAGTAGTATTCGATATATCAGAGGGCCAGCAAGAAGTGCTTGCTAATATCCTCAGCATTTTACGAGCATTGAAGAACTTCCTGTTTCTGGGTCCATCTGGAAGGGCCTGGGCCACGACCTTACCCTTTTTCCAAATGGTATTTTGGTACTTTACCATATGAGAAAGGTATTTGGTAATCCTCAGCCCAAGGGTGGAGGAGGCATAAACCCTCTTGCCCCAGTGATCTATTCTATGACACTCTCTGTTGGGGGGTGGGAGCTAAAGTGCTTGGGTACCTTACACCTATCTTGAGCTGCCTTTATTACCACAGAATCTGTTTCAAGTTGGGCAGCATAATGTGGCAAACTCTGAGGGGTATGATAAAGCTTATCAGCCCTGCAGGGCATGGGTGGCACCATGTCAGGCCTGTGCTAGGTTGCAGTGGCGGTATTCCTCAGAGCAGGCAGGATAGGAGGGATGACCTTAGGAGGAGACTCTGGAATCTCCAGAAAATCCACCAGATCTCTTCTGGTGACATCCTCCTCCTCAGTAAGGAAACCCTTAGCTGAGGACAGCTGCTTCATAATATTAAAGAAGATAGGGTCTTCTGGAGGAGACCTAGTGCTATGTTTGACCGAGTCCTCACTCACTGAGGAGGCTGTAGATCTGTCAGAGGAGAGGGGGTTCTTCCTCGTCCTCTTCTTCCTCCTCAGGAAGAATAAGATCAGGGTGGTACTCCCCGACGTCAACCTGTTCCAGCTCCAGGTCCGGCGAGTGAGGTACAGACAACAGCCTGCAGGGAGCCACCCGCAAAGGCCGAAGTGGAGTCGACGATGAGGCCATTGACAGCGCAGGTGAGGTAGGCCTAAATGCGCCTAGCTGATTGACCAAAACAGATGTGAACTTGGTCAAAATGTTACTGAAGTTGACGAAAGAGGACTGTTGCATCAACGGCAGAGGAGTCAATGGTACAGGGAGTGACGACCTGTCGGGCAGCCCTGAGAGCCCAAAGAGTCTACCACCCGAGGGCCTGGGGAAGCATCAGGCCTCACCGGGGGAGAGCCGCCAACAATGGTCCCATCTATGATGAAGAAAGGGATGACAATCCAGAGGTCAACAGATGGCCACTCTCAACATTAGGTGGAGGTCCTGTCGGTATGGGTCTGGTAGGAAGAGAGACTTGGACAGCAGGTTTAGGCATCACTGCAGTTGCAGTGGATGGAGTACCCCTGGATGATGAAGACGAGGGAATGGGACAACCACCAGGGGAGCGCTCCGTATCTTAGTCACTTTTGTGACCCCCCGCCCCAAGGACTTGTCTCAGATCTTGGGAGGCCTGAGAGCTCGACGACCCTGCCGGCGACTGAGAAGAAGGGACCCTGGAGGACTCCTACCCAGAACTGGCTACTTTTTGCTCCATGAGGAATTGCTTGTGAGCCTTTTTGCATCATCTAAAGGTAGTTTGATAAAAGTTCTGGCAGAGCTCACAGTCTGAAACATCGTGGCTAGGCCCAAGACAGCAGACACAGATAGAGTGTTCATCTGTAGAATCAATCTTCTTTCTGTAGCGACAGAAGAGAGAAGTAGACGGATTAACTCTCAATATAAACAAGGTAAAGGAATCTCTTTGGAAAAAGAGATTCTAAAAGATAAGTAAATAAAAGCCATAGGTGAAAAATAGAGCGAAACTGTGTTGGAGCTTCCTCAGAGACCCATGCGAATGAGTCGATGGTAGGAAAGAACTGAGGAGGGAATGGTGCCGCTCACGCCTTTATAGGGTTAGTGACATTGGCAGATGACATCGGTGTGGGTGGCCTCAGTTGTGCTGCTGAAAATCTTCCATATGGATCCTGCTTCACTAACAGTGAAGTTCCATCTGTGGGACCTGATGACTGAGACAGCCCCGAAGAACATGTGAGTTTTCAAAATCGGACTTTCAAAAACGATTTGTAACTTTTGAATGAAGGCAGAGTGTGTTCTTTTTAGTCTGAACGTGTTTCATATTCACTTACTTATTTTTTTTATACATAGGTTTTTATTTCTCTGTGGCAGGCTGGGTGGTTGTATCAGCCTGTCCCATAGCCTGTGGACATCCTGAGTCTCCATCCGTCCTCTGAGATTGGGTGGGCAGCCGGGGCTGGCGGGGAGGGCTTCATTAAGCACATCCTCCATTTTTCTCCTCAGGGCTCAATGTGACATGCAATGAGTGCGCAAGCGCGCTCCACCTCTGAGAAGGCGCTCCAGTTCTCTGCATGCCGGCCCTTCCACTTAATTATGGGACTCGCATGGACCACCACCTAGCTTCTAGCAGGTGGCAGTCTAGCAGTGAGTGACAGCATCCCCCTCCCCGAGGGAAGAAAGCTATCCTACAGATGCTCAATCTTCTTTCTCCTGGCTGGGCCCCCAAGTGACCAGAGTCCGTTCCTGAAGATGGGTCACCATTGTGGCTGCAAGAAGGCATGGATGCTCAACCTGCCACACCAAAGGTCCAGGGTTCATATTCACTTATTAAACCTAAATGGAGAGACCAATGGAATCTCGTAAGAGAGAGAGAGAGAGAGAAGGAAGAAATTAAAATGACGTACTCGCCGTAAATGGAAATTACGTACTCACCGTAATTTTTGATCTTCTTGGACCATCCTCACCACTGAGTTATGCTGTAGGGTTCTGAGCTGGAGGTGCTAGGACCCTGTGGTGGACAGAATGTTTCAGAAGGGTTGGTGCTGAGGTAGGCTGCATGCACGCGTGGCACCTCAAGACTAGCTTGCACTGCATAGCTTACCTCATCACTGGTCCACAACCACCTCAGCACCTTTTTGACTGAGAAGGTGCAGCATAACCTAAGTATAACACCTCACTTAAAAATGGCATAAGATAGACCCTATGACCCATATAAGAAGGGCCAACAAGAAGAAGCAGTGTCTTCACAGCTGAAACCAAAACAAGGGATAGTGAAGACAAATGAATAGAAAGAGTGAGCCAGGGGGATGGAGGGTGGGTATGTGAATCAATGGCGAAGATGGTCCAAGAAGATCAAGAGTTATGGTGAGTATGTAATTTTCTTATCTTCCAGGCCCTATCTTCACCACTGATTCACACTGATGGGGTTTGAGTACCAATCTCAGATGAAAGTTCCCCAGGCAGATTAACAGGAGCTGGAGCTAACTCAGGACAAGAGTCCATTAAGGATTGTCCTGCCAAAAGAGGCATGCTGCCTGGCATGGACATCCAGGGCACAGTACTTGATGAAAGTTTGCACTGTGCTCCAGATGGCAGCTCTGCAAATATTAGCAACAGGTACAGAGCGAATCTCTGCCAAGGACGTAGTAACAGGTCTGGTGGAGTAGGCATGAACCTGGGCCTTCCAACTTGACCTGCACAATGGAATAACACTGGCAGAGACAAGCCACTATTTATGTGGAAATGCATTTGATCGTAACCAGCTGACTCAGTTGGTTGGGACTGAAGGAGACAAAGAGCTGATTGGACTGTTGGAAGTCCTTGGTTCTATTGAGAGAGAACTTGAGGGCTCTATTAATATCCAGAGAGTGGAGAGTGCGCTCCCCCTCATTCTGGAAGTTGGGAGGTATATAGGCAACACCAAAGGCTGGTTCAAATGACCTCCAAGACCAACTTAGGCAAAAACTTGGGGTGTGTGCAGAGAACCACCTTGTCTCTATGAAAGACAGTATACGGAAGGTCTGTGACTAAAGCATGTATCTCAGAGACTCTCCAGGCAGAGGGGATAGCCATCAAAAATGCAGTTTTCCAAGTTAGAAATCTGAGGTTACACATAGCCAAGGATTTAAAATGGTTATGAGTGAGCATGTCCAACCCAAGGTTGAGGTCCCAGGTAACGACAGGTTTCCTGACTGGGAGCATTGTGTGTAAAATACCTTTCAAGAACCTCTTAAAAAGAGGCAGTTGAGCTAGAGCGAGGTTCAGAACTGTGCATAAATGGACGTTAACTGAGGAGTATTGTAACACTGCATCAGAAAGGTCCAGCAGATACTCCAAAACCTGATCCGGGGGCATTGGAATGAATCTATACAAGATTTGGAGCACCATTCAGCAAATCATCTCCACTTGGCTGTGTAAATCTTTCTGGTAGAGGGCTTATGAGCAGCCAGGAGAATCTCAGAGACCCTCCGAGAAACCTTGTACCTGCTCACTTCTATCTCTTCAAGAGCCAGGCATGGAGATGAAGGGAGCATAGGTTGGGATGAACCAGGGAACCCTGCTCCAGAGGGTCTGTCTGTAGAGGGAGTGGCCTCGGAAGGGCAAGTGACAAGTAGCTGAGCAGTGGCAACCATATCTGCCGAGACCAGCATGGGGCGATCAGAATCCTTTTGCCCCGTATGCTTCCAGCTTGAGCAGTACTCTCTGAATTAGAGGAATATGAGGAAATGTGTACAGAAAGTGATTTGTCCACTGCAGCCTGCATGCATCCTGACAGAAAACACCAGGTTCTGGATTTCTGGAGCAGAATCGAGGCACTTTGATGTTGAGTGGGGATGCAAAACAGTCCAGCTCTGGGGTTCCCCACTCATTGAAGAGAGACTGCATGATGTCTGGTGCCAACAACCACTTGTGAGGATCTATTTCTGTCCAACTGAACTCGTCTGCCAGACTGATCTGAGCCCCTGGTACATAAATCACTTGGATCAGAGCGTCCTGCTCCAGACACCATTCCCACACTCTCACTGCTTCCCTGCAAAGAGGATAAGAGTGTGCTCCCCCCGTTGTTGATGTAGTACATGACTGACTTGTTGTCTATCTAAAGGAGGATTACCTTGTGATGAACAAAGTCCACTAGGTCCCAAAGAGCATACAAGATTGCTGTCATCTCCAACACATTGATGTGGAGATGGGACTCTGTAGGGCTCCAGACTCCCTCAATGTGATGGCTCTGACAATGGACTCCCCACCCCAACACAGACACATCTGTGGCGAGGGTTATCTGAGGCTCTAGGGGTCAGAAAGGGAAACCCTGGAGGAGACTGTCGTCCTGCATCCACCACGCAAGCATCCACCACACAAGTGATCGAAGCAGAGGTTTCGTCACTTTGATGGGGGTAAGACTGAGGATGCGTTTTCGGAGACCACTGTGTGCTGAACATCCATTGAGTTGCCCTTACGTGCAAACGCGCTAGAGGCACCGTGAAGACAGAGGAGGCTATGAGGCCTAACATCCTCTGTATGGAGTGAGCCCGGACGGATTTGTTCTCTATGATGAAATGCACCATCTGAAGGATGACTTTCCTTCTGTCTTCCAGGAGGAAGGCTCTTTACTTGTGGTGTCCAAGAGGGTTCTGATACAGAGGAGCTGTTGAGACGGTTGAAGCTGCAACTTCTCTAGAGTCAGTAGGACCCTCATGGAGGCAGGAGCTAAGCTGCTATGGTTGCTGCTTGTTCCATGTTCTGCTTGGATGGGCTGGTTGGCAGCCAGTTGTCCAGATAGGGAAAAACTTGAAGCTCAAGGTTTTGGAGGTACATTGCAAGAACTGCAAAGCACTTTGTAAAGACTTGAGATGATGAGGATAACACAAAGGGTAGGACTTAGAATTGGTAATGCTGACCCAAAGCCAAGAAATGGAGAAATTTGTGGTGGCTGGGATGGACCAGAATATGCCGATGGCATCCTGCATATCTAGGGAAGCCAACCAGTCCTGCGGTTTGAGAAGCAGCAGTAGGGTTCCTAAGGAGACCATTTTGAACTTCTCCCTGTGTAGAAACTTTAGTTTCCGAAGGTTGAGAATGGAGCACATGCCCCCTTTTTTCAGAACAAGGAAGTAATGGGAGTAGAACCCATACTGTGCTCTGCTTCCAGCACTACTTCCATTGCCCTGCTGCCCAAGAGGCCCATAATCTCTGTGGTGAGGAGGTCCAGCATGGATAGGAGCTGAAAAAAGGTATTGCCTCTTGGGTGGGTAATCCAGAGGGATCGCCACAAAATTCAGTGACTATCCCTCCCAGATGATCCTTGAGACCATTTGTCTGTGGTGATGGATTTTCACTGATGATAAAACTAAGTCAGATGCCCCCCACTGGAGTGGAGAAGTCTGCCTTGGGCAGCTGAGGAAGGACTGGGGCCGGAGCTTCAGAAGGTGGCACTAGGCACCTTTGGGGCCTGTGCCTTCAGTTGCACTTTCTTGTGCTGCTGTTGAGGCTGGGACTCGATTGACTTAGACTTCCTTGCCTTTGCCATGAAAGGACTGTTTATTGTGATAAAAGACACAGCCCCTTCCTCATTGAAGGTGATCTGGGGCAGGCCGAGAAGTTTTAATGGCTGTCCTAGTCTTCTGAGATGCCTTGGGGAACTGTTCTACCTGATGGCCGAAGAGATAGGAGCCATTGAAACATAGAAACATAGAATTTGACAGCAGATAAGGACTGCTTGGCCCACCCAGTCTGCCCATTTCCCTACCTACTGGATAAGCTGCAGATCCTAGTTAACCAGCAGCCTACTTCTTCCTACCCCCACCCCCCAGAACTGCCTTATGACTATCCCATGCATGCTTGAATTCCACCACTGATTTTGACTCCACAACCTCCTCCGGAAGGCCGTTTCATGCATCCACAACCTCTCTGTGAAAAATACTTCCTTAAATTACCTCTGAGCCACCCCTCTATCTTCAAATTGTGCCCTCTTGTTCTTGCACACCTCTTTTTGAAAGATGCTACCCTCTTGGACTTTGTTGATTCCTTGAGGTACTTGAAAGTTTCTATCATGTCCCCCTCTCCCTCCTTTCCTCGAGGCTATACATATTAAGCTCCTTAAGTCTCTCTTCATGTCTTCCGGTGCAGACCCTGCACCATTTTAGTTGCCCTCCTCTGGACAGCTTCCATCCTGTCTATGTCTTTGCGGAGATTGGGTCTCCAGAACTGCACACAGTACCCAGATGGGGTCTCACCAGCTGTCTGTACAGAGGGATAATAACTTCCTGCTTTCTACTGGTGATGCCTCTCCTATGCATCCCAGTATCCCCCAGCCCTCCTTGCTGCCCTCTCACATTGCTTGCCCATCTTTAGGTCATCTGATATGACTACCCCCAGGTCCCTTTCCATTTTTGTTGTTGTTAGTATCTCACCCCCCATTGTGTACTCTTCCCCTGGGTTTTTGTTTCTCGGGTGCATTACCTTGCACTTCTTAGCATTGAATCTAAGCTGCCATACATTTGACCATTCCTCTAACCTTGCCAAGTCCCTTCTCATCCTTTCCACCCCACCCTGTGTATCAACTCTGTTGCAGATCTTAGTGTCATCTGCAAAGAGACATACTGAAATATTGACATATTGAAATATTGACATATTAAAAGGGACATTCCCCCTCACCTCAGAAATTTGGAAATATCCCCAACAGCCTTTAAAACCACATTGAAGCATGGGACATTTTCTATCTTAACCCAGGAAGAGATCCTTCAACCAAGGAGGAATAACCCTCTCTTCTACCTGCCTACCCTGGTAGCTAGGTGGGCTCAGAGGTCTCTTTGTATAGTAGACCTCCTACCTTGGAAGCATAAAGATGTAAATAAGTTTTACGCCCTGTTGGCAGTTTTGTTCTGTTTTTCTTTTTTTTTTTAAATCGGCAACAACATACCTTAGGTTAAGGAGAGAGTTGAAAAGTGTTAACTATAAAAATAACTGGAAAATAACACTAGATTTTGGTGAAGGTATAGGAGAGATATTTTTAGTAAAAGGGGAAGAATACAGATGTGCAGTAAGGTTCTCTATTTGATATGGCTTACACTTTATGTACTTATAATGTATATGGAATTACAAGTCCAATTAAGCACTCTAAGATATTGTCATCACTAAAACAAATGGGAGCTGATTTTATTATGCTCCAAGAAACACACCTCTCAAGTGAGGAACATCGGAAATTTGAATGCCTGGGGTTTCAGTCAAGTTTATTCATCCTCCTATAAGGGAGGCAGGAGAAGGGGCACAACTATACTGATCCCCTTGAAAACCCAATTTCAATATTCAGACAAATTAATTGATAAAGAAGGACGATTTGTATTAATAAAGGGTAGACTGAATGGTGACCCTATCTCCTTAGCATCTGTATATTTTCCTCCCAACACGGAATTTTCTTACTACAGATCCTTTTTTTCAATTATTACAGTGGGTAGAAGACCCTTTAATATGTGGGGGGGGGGATTTTAATTTAAATCTTAGCCTCCCATTTGAACATGGACTAGGTAGCCACAGATTGGACAAAAGAACTCGGGGATTGGCTAGATTGTTAAAAAGAGTTGGGTATGATGGATACCTGGAAGTACCTAAATGGTACAAATAAGCATTACACTTTTTATTCCCAGGCTCATCAAAGTTATTCAACCCTAGACTATTTTATGATGACACAAGAAAATATACAGATCTCCCAGAAGACATGGACAGGGGATTATGTGCTATCTGACCATGCCTTGCTATATTTGAAAATTAAAACAGTCAGTTTTCAGAGAAATACGGTTTGGAGATTGAACCCATCTGTGCTTAGAGATAAGGAAACAATTCAAGAGATGTAGGACTTAATAAAACAATCCTTACTAGAAAACAATATGCCAGACATCCCCACACCGATACTATGGGACACCTTAATAGCTATATGTAGGGGTAAACTCATTGAAATAGCAGCAACTAAAAAGAAAGTTAGAGAGAGGCAGAAAGTGGATCTATTAACACAAATACAAAATTTAGAGGAACAACAAAAGAAACCCTCCCCTGAAACCAATAAAAAATTAAAAGCATTGAAATTAGAACTTAACACTCTCTTAGATTATTATGTTGAACAAAAGCTGTTATTCTTAAAATATAAATATTATGAAGGAGGTCCAAGAGCTCAGAAGCTGTTAGCTGGAAGATTGAGAATTCGGTGAGTGAAAGCCCAGATTATGAGCCTTAGATCGTCCCTGACAAACCCAACTCAACATTCAATAACCCAAATTTCTAAGATTTTTGTGGAATACTACACGACTCTATTCTGCACCTCAGTGCTCATCCCCGCTTGACTTTAAGCAATTTTTTAATTCATTAAAGCTTCCAGTACTCTCAAAACCCGAGGGACAAAAACTGTCATCTCTAATAACCCTTCAAGAGATAGCTACAGAAATTAGTGCTTTGAAAACAAATAAATGTCCTGGAAATTATGGTTTTCCAGGAGAATATTATAAAGTATTTAAGAAGGACCTTGTCCTCATATTACATAAGCTTTATAACACATTGGCCACCTCAGAAACTTCTATTCCCCCATCCTGGCAATATGAGATAATTTCTGTAATTCCCAAACCTGGGAAGGACCCTTCCCTGCCTGATTCCTACTGCCCAGTATCCATCCTTAATACTGATTATAAAATTATGGCAGCAATACTAGCCCATAGACTAAAACCTCTTGCTCCAACATTAATTCATCCAGATCAATGTGGTTTTATCCAAGGACGTCAAGCACAAGACATCAGACGTAGTATATATTTAATTGAAAATGTTAATAAACAAAAAAAAACCAGTCTCGTGCTTAGTCTTGATGCAGAAAAAGCTTTTGATATGGTTTCTTGGGCCTTTCTTAAACAAGTTCTGATCCATTTCCAAATTCCCATTCAATTCGTAAATCTAATATTTAAATTTTACCAAACCCCCAAGGGATATATTCGATCCAATAGTCACATATTTCAAAAATTTTTCTTACATAGAGGAACCAGGCAGGGATGTCCAATCTCACCATTGCTATTTGCTTTCTACATTGAGCCACTCGCCCAGTTCATTCGCCAAGATAGAAATCTCCAAGGACTACACTTTGGGGGAACGGAGCATAAAATAGCCCCGTTCACTGATGATGTTTTAATTTACCTTTCTAACCCACATATTTCACTCCCCATTTTATTTCAAAAACGTAACCTCTTTTCCCAATTCTCAGCATACTCGCTGAATACCTCAAAAACAGAGGTTCTAGCATTTAATTATACTCCTTCGCCGCATACTGAAAGTTTATATAAATTTAAATGAGGGCTGGGATAAAATATTTAGGTATCAAAATACCAGAAGATTTGAAACGTCTATTTGATATTAATTACTCCCCATTAATGAAGGCCCTAGGCATAGATATGACGATGGTCTATCCTTCCCTTATCTTTTTATTCCAGAGCTCAATCTGTTAAAATGAATGCTTTGCTGAGACTATTATATCTCTTCCAGTGTGTCCCATGCTCAGTTCTGGTTAAGACTCTCTCACAGTGGCAAGGCACTTTGCTGTGTTATTTGTGGGCAGGTAGGAAACCAAGGTTAAAATTTCAATTATTAATGCAACCCAAGGAGGGAGGGGGGAAAACTTTCCCAAACTTACATTTTTATTGGAACGCTTCACAGATGAGGCTTGCACTCCTTTGGGGGAACTCAGCCTACTTAGCACACTGGAAGCAGATAGATCTCTCTAGATCCCATTCACTCACCCCAGCTGCAGCTCTATTCTCTAATCACTGTATGAGGGAACAGTTATCTTTATTGCCAGATAGTGCCATTTCTATTCTGGAGAGGTTATTCCTAGAGGTGTAACATGAGTACTAAATGGAAATATACATGGTTTTTAGCAGACCCAGATTTTCCTCCAGCAAAAATATCTGCTTGATATAGAAATCAAATGCTTAAAGGCCTAATAGCACCATGGCAACTAATCAGGCAGAACGCAGTTATCTCTTTTGAGGAGGCCCAGATTAAGTTCTCCTGCACCTCTATGGACCTAATTTACTATTTGCAAATTAGGAATTTTATTAATTCCCAACTCAGGATGCAGTCTATTAAATACCCGAATTGTAAGGATTCCTCTCCCTTCATCCAAATGTGGACCTCTGTGGAAAGTGACCATGCAATTTCTAAATAATATAAGTTTTTACAAGGGCAACAGGCTCATGTGTCTGACCCTTTGGGAGTCAGATGGGAAAAAGATCTTAATACACCATTACCACAAACAAGCTGGTCTGAGGTGTGGAGTTTAACCTGGACTACAACTATGTTCCCAGGATGGCAAGAATATGTCTGGAAAATTTGTACCTGCTATTTTCTGGTGCCCTAGTTCCTAGCCAAATGAAAACTGGGAACCTCTTCTCACTGTTGGAGACTATGCAACAATAAAGAGGCCACACATGCGCACATCTTTCTAACATGCCTAAAAATCCAGTCTTTTTGGAGATCTGTATCCCAGCAAACAGCAAATATAATAAATATTCAGAACCACTTCAAACCAGAGAACCTCCTACTGGGGCTCTTCACTTGGGATCTTAAGAGAAAGGATGCTCTCTATCTGTGGTCCATACTTCTGGTGGCTGCTGATAAAGGCTATAACAAAAAATGGGTTGCACCCTGACCCTGCTTTAATGGATGATTGGTCCAAGATGATTAATCTCATACAAACTAATGAAAAATTGACTCATAGTTTGCATAACAAAAATGCGATCTATCAGAATCGATGGACCAGATGGGACCTGAGAACTACCATAGTGCCCCAATCATCCTCTCCCCCCCTATTCCCTCTCCTATAATTAGTAAACCCCAGTAACTAACTGATGATACATAGATCCTGAGTAAATTCATTCGGTGATTCATAGAAGCTAAAGTGAATAAAATGGCAGTATAAATATGCCTGTAGAATTAAAGTGGTGGAACATATTCCTCACTTATACAAGAAAAGTCAAAGTTATTAAATATGCTGATAATTGCTTTTTTTTTAAATCGTACTATGATTTTTTATTTCTCTTTCTTTTTATTTTATTTTTTTTAATTTGGTTAATGATTGTTTCCTTAGGTATAAGTTTAGGACAATCAGTTCTAGATATATAAAATATATTGGTAATCAGATAAAGAAGGATGTATGTTTTTAGCACTATTTTACAGAAAATACTGTTGTATCAATTGTATAAGTGCTCTTGTGATGATAATGCAACAAAGTATGTATACAAACTGTAAATCCTTTTTCTTGTATCATAAGAAAAGGTTAAAAAATCTCAATAAAAATGAAGTATAAAAAAAAAAAACCCACATTGAAGCAAGAACTAAATTTCTGTTGCGAATGCAATAGGTGAATTAATGGAGATCTACTACAGACCCCTGCTGTTTATTATCTTAACTGTAATTGTAGTTTATTGTATTGCGCATATTTTGTACTATGATTCTGTATTATGTGTGTTTTGTATTGTTATGATTTATTTTTCATGTGCAACTTATATTAGATGAGCCATCCTACAGGAACACCTTGTAAACAGGGTATTTATAACCCTAATGATGTAATTCTTTTTCTCTAAATTCCTGTATAAATAAAATGTTACTACTACTACATTCACGACCTGCTGCTGGACATCGTTGGAGAAGCCAGGAGTGTCTCCTGATGCAGATTCCCGCAGTTGCAGAGCGGGAAGCAGTGTCATATGCGTCTATGGCCACCTTCAACTGATGACTTTTAGATTCAATACCATGGGTAACAGTCTGAATACTTTTCTGATTAGTATCCGAGTCTGGCAAGGCATCAGCGAGAGATTTAAGAGAGGTCTAGAGGGCATACTCGTACTTGGAGAAATGCCCTTGATAGCTAGCTATCTGCATGCTAAGGGCAGCTGCTGTAAAAGCTCTCTTTCCCACCATGTCTATCTTATGACACTCCGTATTGATGGGATGCACTGTGACCTCTTGAGGAAGAATGGCCTTGTCATTCTTAGCCAGGATAACAATCTTATCGATAGGTTGGGAAGCCAAGATTGGTCTGTCTTTTGAGCTGAATATGCATACCATTGAGGAAAGGAGGGAGAGGGGACATGATAGAAACTTTCAAGTACCTCAAGGAAATCAAAGTCCAAGAGGGTAGCATCTTTCAGAAAAAGAGATGTGCAAGAACAAGGATCACAATTTGAAGATGGGGGGGACAGCTCAGAGGCAATGTGAGGAAGTATTTTTTCACAGACAGGGTAGTGGACGCATGGAATGGCCTTCCTGAGGAGGTCATGGGGTCAAAAACAGTGGGGGAATTCAAGAATGCATGGGACAGACAAGGCAATTCTAGTGGGGGGTATTAGGACATAAGCTGTTGGTTAACTAGGATCTGCAGTTTATCCAATAGGTAAATGGGCTGACTGGGTGGGCAAAGCGGTCCTTATCTGCCGCCAAAGTCTATGTTTCTATGTCTTTAGGAGGAGTATACTTATGATCTATATGCTAACAGACAGAGGGAATGGATGCAGGCCTGGCCCACACTGCCTCTGAGAGACTCTCAAAAGGAGGTGGAACAGAAGGGATAAGACTGACCAGTATAGTGGGAACACTGAGTCAATCCAGTCAGAGTAATTGCCATGGGTCAATGGCTGAGGACTTGAAAGCAAGGGTTGCGTACATATTGCGAAGAAGAGCCTGGAAAGAAAGGTCCTCCTGTGGAACAGGAGGAGGGCTTGGAGTTGGGTTATCCGGGCTGTAAAAAGAGACATCATCAGTGCCCTCAGAAATAATGACTTATCCCCTTCCAACTCCTCTCCAGAAAGAGAAGCTGGGAGAGGAGTGGACCTAGAAATGCCCAGCCTTGCTCTAGGGGTCAGAAAGACAAGTGACACTGGCACTGGCAGAGGAGCCGGTGCCAGGCATGGCCCAGAAGGAACCAGCACCAAGCCTGGCTCAGGCGCCAGTGGGGCTGGTGCCAGGGACAGCACCATCATGGAGACTGAGCCCAGTTCCAAGAATCTCCCCCCCGCCATGTCAAAGGCAGCCGGACGTGTTGCCAGGACAGACCCGAACAGGCCTGAACCCATCATTGAACCTGTCGCCACCTGCTATAAATGTGAAGATCTGACTCTTGGTGGGCCAGCGACATTTTCACTGAAGTGCACTCGATGGCAGAAAAAAAGGAACTGAGGCAGTTGGGGGACGGTGCCAAGGTAAACCATGCAGTGCAAACTAGTCTTGCAGTGCCGTGTATGTGCGTAGCCTACCTCAGCGCCAACCCTCATGAAAAGTTCTGGCTCCTGCAGAGTCCTAGCACCTCTGGCTCAGAACCCATCAGTGTGACTCAGTGGTGAAGATAGGCCCTAGAAGATTTCTTGATGTTATAGGACCCCACGGGAGTCACTACGTTACAGGCGTGCCAGCACTGAGGTAGGCTGCGCACATGCATGGCATTACAAGACTAGCTTGTGCTGCATGGTTTACCTCGGCACTGACCCTCAACCGCCTCAGTACCTTTTTTACCGAGAAGGTGCAGTGTAACCTAATTAACGCTAATGCAATTAACCTAAGGGTATAAGACAGCTCATGTGACCCATGTAAGAAGGGTCAATAGCAAAAAAATGCAGTGTCTTCATATCCCAACCCCAAAACAAGGGGTGAAGACTAATGAACAGAAAGAGTGAGCCCGGGGGATGGAAGGTGAGTGTGTGAATCAGTGGTGAAGATCTTCCTGGAAGATCAAGAATTATGGTGAGTACACAATTTTAATATCTTCCACGAATCAATCTTCATTATTGATTCAAACCAGTGGATTAGAATACCAAGCTCAGACGAAAGTCCCCCGGGCAGGGCAGCACTCAGGATAGAAGTCCATTAATGATAGCCCTGTCAAAAGAGGCATGCTGTCTGGCATGGACATCCAGGGTACAGTGCTTGACAGATGTGTGCACTGTGCTCCAGGTGGCAGCTTTGGAAATATCAGTGACAGGTACAGAGTGAATCTCTGCCAAGGATGCAGCAACCACTGGTGGAGTGGGCAAGAACCTGGCCCTCCAGCTTGACCTGCACCATAGAATAGCAGTGATGAAGGCAACTGACAGTCCACACAGAAATGCATAATACTGTAACAGGCTGACCCATCTGATTAGGACAGAAGGAAATGAAGAACTGTTTTGACTGTCGGAAGTCCTTAGTACTATCATGGTAGAATGTGAGGGGTCTTTTAATGTCCAGAGAATGGAGGGTGTGCTCCCCTTCATTCTGGAAGTTGGGAAAGTATGTAGGCATTGCTAGAGGCTGATTAAAGTGAAACTCTGACACCACCTTAGGTAAAAACTTGGGATGCGTGCAGAAAACAACCTTCTTTCTATGGAAAACAGTATGCGAAGGATCTGTGACCAATGCATGTATCTCAGATACTTTGTAGGTAGAGGAGATGGCTGCTAGAAGTGCATTTTTCCAAGTTAGAATTTTCAGGTCTCATGCAGCCAAGGGTTCAAAAGGCTAACAAGTGGGCACATCCAACACAACTTTGATATCCCAGACGCCTACAGGTTTCCTGACTGGGAGCCTTATGTGCAAAATGCCCTTCAAAAACCTCTTCAGGAGAGGCAGTTGAGCTAGGGAGAGGTTCTGTATGGGCTAGTGGTACACTGAAACAGTGCACAAATGGACCTTACCTGTAGAGTACTGCAAGCCTGCAGCTGAGAGGTCCAACAAGTAGTCCAAAACCTTCTCTGGTGGACATTTGAATGGGCCCATATGGGTTTTGGAGCACCACACAGAAAAACATTTCCATTTGGCTGTGTAAGTTTTCCTGGTGGAGGGCTTACGAGCAGCCAGCATAATCTCAGAGACTCTCTGAGACACTTTATACCTGCCATTTCTATCTCTTCTGGAACCAGGCCTGGAGATGAAAAGAGCACAGACTGGGATGGATGAGAGACCCCTGCATCAGTAGGTCTGTCCAGAGAGGGAGGGTTCTTGGACTGATAGACACCCTGTTGAGCAGGAGAAACCATATCTGTCAAGGCCAAAATACAGTAATCAGAATCATCTTGCCTCTGTGTGCCTCCAGCTTGAACAGTACCCTCTGAACTAGAGGGAAAGGCTGAAATGTATACAGAAAGAGATTTGTTCACTGCAGCTTGAATGCATCCTGACAGAAAATGGCATGTTCTTTGCCGGCCTGCCGGCACAGCAGCTGGATTTCTGTCTGCAACGCTGACACCCCAGGTTCAGATGCAGACTCAGAGTGTCAGAGGGCTGGCCAGCCGGGGGGATGGAGAAAGATTGAGCATCCTAAGAACTGCTCTCCTCCTCTGTTGGGGGGGAGGGGCCTGTAGAGCGATTGGTGTGTGAATGACTCCTGGCAGTGGCTGGGAGGAATACAGCTGCAGGAGCTGAGCTGGCAGGGATGTGCTGGAAGTCCCGTGTTGCACCTCCGTCACTGCATGCCACGCTTCTCAGGGAGCCCCTACTAAAATAAAAACAGTTGCAAGCTCCATTCATGATGTTTTGCATCTCCAAATCTGCACCGCACTGTGTGGCGATTGGCTGGTGACTGAGTGACAAGTTTCCATCAGTGCAGTCCAATCCCACAGCCCCACCCTGGAGGGGTAAGCCAGGGGGTCCTCCTGGTGGTGTTCTTGCTGGGACTCTTGAGCAGTTGTCCATGGGGGCCAGGCCATCTGACGGCCCTGTCCAGAGGGGGGAAGCCTGGGTGTATTGTTGCTCCAAGGTAAGTCCCAGGGGTGGGCAGAGGTCAGGGGTGGCATGGGCTAGCTCTTGAAGGTCTAGCACCACGGCAAAAAAAAAAAAAGATAGAAAATGCCATGTTCTGGATTTTTGGAGCATAATCGAGGTACTCTGGTGTTGAGTGGGGACACAAAAACGTCCACATCTGAGGTTCCCCACTCATCAGAGATTGAACGATGTCTGGCGCCAATGATCATTCATGAGGATCAGCTTCTGTTCAGCTGAGCTCATCGGCCAGAGTGTTCTGTGCCTCTGGCAGATAAACAGCCTGGATCAGAAATAATAATTATGCACTCACCATAATTCTAGATCTTCTTGGACCATCTTCACCATTGATTCATACTGATTGGTTCTAAGCAGAGGCACTAGGACCCCACGGGAGACAAAAATCTTCAGGTGGGTGGGCACCGAGATAGGCTGCATGCATGCACAATACCTTGAGACTAGCTCACACTACAAAGCTAATCTTGGCAATGGCCCTCAACTGCCTCACTACCTTTTTTTACCAAGGAGGTGCAGTGTAACCTAATTAAATAAACACCTAACCTAACAAGGGCCTAAGACAGCCCTTGGGACACACGTAAGAAGGGTCAGCAACAAGAACAGTGTCTTAACAGCCCAAACCTAAACATGGGAGGTGAAGACCAATAAACAGAGAGAGTGACCCTGGGGAATGGTGGGTGGGCATGTGAATCAATGTGAAGATGGTCCAAGAAGATCAAGAATTGCAGTGAGTACATAATTTTTATAATTTCCTGGACCATATCCTCACCACTGATTCACACTGATGGGTTCGAGTACCAAGCTCAGACAAAAATCCCCCGAGCAGGGTGGTTGGAGATGGAGCTCATTAAGGACAAGAGTCCATTAAGGACTGTCCTACCAAAACAAGCATGCTGTTTGGCATGGACATCTTGGGCATTGTGCTTGATAAAAGTATGCACTGTGTTCCAAGTAGAAGCTCTACAAATATCAGTGATGGAAACAGAGCGAATCTCTGCCAGGGACGTAGCAACCACTCTGATGGAGTGGGCATGAACCTGGCCTTCCAACTTGACCTGTGCCATAGAATAACACAGGCAAAGGCAAGCCACTATTCAAGCAGAAATTAATTTGATCACAACCTGCTGACCTAGCCGGTGCAGGTTGAAGGAGATGAGCTGCTTGAACTGTCAGATGTTCTTAGTTCTATTGATATAGAACCTGAGGGCTCGTTTAACATCCAGAGAGTGAAGGGTGTGCTCCTCCTCATTCTGGAAGCTGGGAAAGTACATGGGCAACACCAAGGGTTGGTCTGGATGGAACTCTGAAACCACTTTAGGCAAGAACCTGGGGTGTATGTGGGAGAACCACCTTGTCTTTACGGAAGACAGTATATGGAGGGTCTATGACCAAAGCATGTATCTCGTAGATCCTATGGCCAGAGGTGATGGACACCAAAAATACGTTTTTTCAAGTTAAGAATTTGAGATCACACGTAGCCAGGGGTTCAAAGTGCTTATGTCCAGAGACTTTAGTGGTGGCCTATAATAAGTCCATCTCATCAGCTCTGGACTCGATTGCTCCCATCCGTGTTCATCCTCTCCCACTTCGCCCTCGGGCCCCTTGGTTTGATGGGCCTTTGAGGGAGTTGCGGTGAGTAGGACATAGGTTGGAGCGGCATTGGCGTAAATCGGCCCTGGCTGCCGACCATCTTAGATTGGTTGAACATTATAAGATTTACCAATCAACAATCTCCCATAAGAAGGCAGAATTCCTGTCCAGGGAGATTGCTGCCACTCAGAACCGACCAGCTCAGCTATTCTGAACTGTTGACAGGTTGTGCAACCCAACCTGTCTGCAGCTTCAAAGACCTTTTTCGCAAGTAGAGTGCAATGAGCTTGCTCGGTTCTTTGCAGATAGGGTGGCCGACATCAGGTCAGAAGTTCATTCAACTCACTCTATGGGGGTTATTGATGATCGGTGCTTGGTCACCTCACCTCGAGCTTCCTGGTGTACCTTTACCTTGTCCGAGCTAGCGGATGTCATGCAGATTGTCCAGGGTATGTGCCCTACGTGCTGTAGTTTGGATCCGGGCCCAACTTCCTTAATTATGGGTTGTTGGGATACGATCGTCCCGGTCCTGGCTCGGATAGCCCAGTGCTCCTTGAAATCCGATGAGTTTCCATGCTCCCTGAAGGAGGCGGTGGTAACTCCCCTCCTGAAGAAAGCATCTTTGGACCCGGACTCTGGCCAACTACAGATCGATCTCAAACCTTCCCTTTATAGGGAAGGTGATTGAGAAAGTAGTGGCGATACAGCTGGATGACCACTTGACCAACCATAACATCTACGAACCTCTCCAGTCTGGTTTTCGTAAGAGGCACAGTACTGAGATGGCACTGGTTCAGGTGCTCAATGATCTCCTGATGGTGAGGGATCGGAGGAACCGTTCTATCTTGGTGCTCCTTGATCTCTCTTCAGCTTTTGACACCGTAGACCATGAGGTGCTGCTTGGACGTCTGAGGTCCACCTGTGGACTATCAGGTACGGTCCTTAGGTGGTTTACATCTTTACTCACTAGCCAGAGTCAAAGAGTGGTGTCAGGGATATTTTCCTCCGACCCTTTCTCCCTACTGTGTGGGGTTCCTCAGGGTTCAGTGCTGTCCCCCATGCTGTTTGCAGTGTATATGCTGCCTCTAGGAGACATTGTAAGATGGTATGGGCTGAGGTTTCACTGTTATGCAGATGATACCCAGCTCTACTTGTCTTTTGCCCCTGACCAGGATAGAGCTGTCTCAGTACTTAATACCTGCCTCGCTGAAATCCAGGACTGGATAAACTCGAGCTGGATAAAGTTGAACGCCGGAAAGACGGAGGTGATGACAGTGGACCCGGGCCACCGGATAGAGGGGTTTAGGGCTGATCAGCCCTCTGGAATTTTTCTCGGGGGCTCTCAGCTCCTATCCTCTGAACAGGTGCGAAACCAGGGGGTAGTGCTTGACGACGGGCTGACTTTATGATCTCAGGTGTCGGCCATCATCAAGTCTTCCTTTTATCATCTTAGGAATATCTCCAGGATTAAGCACCTGGTTCTGTCCGGGGACTTGCCTACATTAGTCCATGCCTTTGTGCCTTCGTACCTTGATTATTGTAACTCCCTGTACTTAGGGCTTTCTGGGGTTGAAATCGGCCGCCTGCAGCTCATGCAGACGCAGCAGCACGATTGTTAACTGGGGCTTCTTGAGAATCTCATATTCCCTCCCGTGCTGCGCAATCTGCACTGGCTGCCAATTAGGTGGTAGATCACCTTTAAAGTTGGTTTACTGACTTATGAAGCCCTACACAGATTGGGCCCTGACTACTTGAAAGAGCTTCTTGTTCCCTTACCACCCTGTACGACAGCTGCGGTCGACTGATGAGGGGTTGCTAAAGATTCCAAGGGTGTTTCTGAAATCTTCTGGGGCCTGTGCATTTATGCATGTGGCCCCAACCCTCTGGAATTTTCTACCTCGTCAGCTTCGAGACTGCACGACTGTGGAGGGGTTCAAATGGGCATTGAAAACTTTTTTATGGAGTCTCGCCTATGATAGCTCCACATAATTCTGATTTCCTGTTATTTATTATATATGTATGCTACTTATTTATTATTATGTCTACTGTTTCATATGGTTGTTTTTTATCTTGTTGTAAAGTGCCTTGATGGCCTGAAAGGCGCTTATGTGAAATAAAATGTATTATTATAACTATTACGAGTGAGCACATCCAACACAAGGTTGATATCCCAGGGAGTGATAGGTTTCCTTACTGGAGGTCTTGTGTGTAGGATACCTTTCAAAAACCTCTTGAAGAGAGGTGGTTGAGCCAGAGTAAGGTTCTGGACTGGCTCGCGGTATGTGGAAACAGCACACAGATGGACCTTAACACAGGAGTATTGCAGTCCAGCATTGGAGAGGTCCAATAAATACTCCAAAACCTCGTCCGGTGGACATCCAAATGAATCCATATGGGATTTGAGCACCAATCAGAGAAATGCCTCCATTTGGCTGTTTAAGCCTTTCTAGTGGATGGTTTACGAGCAGCCAGGAGAATTTCAGAGACCCTCTGAAAGACCTTGTACCTGATCACTTCTATCTCCTTAGGAGCCAGACATGAAGATGAAGGGAGCATAGGCTGGGATGGACCAGAGACTCCTGTGTCAGAAGATTTAGTAGAGGTAGAGGCCTCAGAGGGCCACTGAAAAATTATTGAACAATGGAAACCAAATTTGCTGTGGCCAAAATGGGGTTGATCGCCTCCAAGCGCCTCTAGCTTGAGCAGCACACTCTGAATTAGTGGAAGAGGAGGAAATGTGTACAGAAAGTGATTTGTCCACTGCAACCTGAATGCATCCTGACAGAAAATGCCAGGTTCTGGATTTCTGAAGCAGAATTAAGACAGTTTTGCATTGAGTGGGGACACAAAAAGGTCCAGCTCTGGAGTTCCCCACTCGTCGAATAGAGACTGTACGATGTCTGGTGCTAATGACCACTCATGAAGATCTGCTTCTATCCGACTGAGTTGGTCTGCCAGACTTTTTTCTGCCCCTGGCAAGTAAACTGCTTGGATCGGGGCATCCTGCATAAGACACCATTCCCACACTCTCATCACCTCTCTGCAAAGAGGGTAAGAGTGTGCTCCCCCCTGCTTGTTGCTGTAGTACGACTGACTTGTTGTCTGTCTGAAAGAGGATTACCTTGTGACAGAGAAAGTCCACCAGGGCTCCAGAGTTGTAGAGAACTGCCATCACTTCTAAAACACTGATATGGAGATGAGAATCCATTGGACCCCAGACTCCTTTGGTGTGGTGACCCTGACAGTGGGCTCTCCATCCCAGGAGAGATGCATCTATTGTAAGGGTTATCTGCAGCTCTAGTGGAGAGAAGTGGAGACCTTGAAGAAGTCTGTCCTCCTGTCTCCACTATGTAAATGATCAAAGCAGAGGCTTTGTCACTTTGATGGGGTAAGACTGGGGGTGTGTTGTCAGAGACCACTGTGTGCTGAGCATCCACTGAGTTGTCCTCATGTGCAATCGTGCTGGAGGCACTGTGCAGACTGAAGATGCCATGAGGCCTAACATCCACTGCATGGAGTGAGCCCAAACAGACTTGTTCTCCATGATGAAGGGTGCCATCTGAAGAATAGCATTCCTCCTGTCCTCCAGGAGAAATGCCCTTGCTTTGGTAGTGTCCAGGAGAGCACCTATGAAAAGGAGTGCTGAGAAGGTTGAAGCTGTGACTTCATCAAGTTCAGCAGGACCCCCACAGAGGTTAAGAACTGAGCTACTTTGGCCACTGCCTCTTCTGTGCCCTGTTCGTATGGACTTGCTAGTAGTTAGTCATCTAGATAAGGGAAGACTGTAGACTGAGCTTCCGAAGGTGCACTGCGAGAACTGCAAAGCACTTTGTAAAGACTTGAGGTGCCAAAGGTAGCCCAAAGGGCAGGGCTCTGAACTCACAATTTTGGCCCAAAGCCTCAAAGTGGAGGAACCTGTGGTGGCTTGGGTGAATCAGAATATGGTGGTAGGCATCCTTCATGTCCAGGGAAGCCAATCACTACTGTGGCTTGAGGAGCGGTAGCAGGGTCCCTAGAGAGATCATTTTGAACTTCTCTCGCTGCATGAATTTGTTTACAATTCTGATATCAAGAATAGGGTGCATGCCTCCTGACTTTTTTGGAAAGAGAAAGTAACAGGAGTAGAAGCCTGTGTTGTGCTCTGCCTCTGGAAGTTGTCATGGTGGAACCTCCGATAATCTGCAGATTAATGGACACCGTATCTGACAAGGCCAGTATGGGGCAATGAGAAGCATGCTGCCCCCTTGTGTCTCCAGCTTGTGCAGCACCCTCTGAATTAAGGGAAGAGGAGGAAATGCGTACAGAAAGCATCTTGTCCACTGCAGTCTGAATGCATCCTGACAGAAAACGTCAGGTTCTGGATTTCTGGAGCAGAACAGAGGCAGTTTTGCATTGAGTGGGGACTCAAAAAGATCTAGGTCCGGAGTGCCCCACTCTTCAAAAAACAACGGCATGACGTCTGAGTTGGGAGACCATTCGTGTGGATCCACCTCCGTCCTGCTGAGGCACTCCGCCAGACTGTTCTGTATTCCTGGCAGGTGGACTGCCTGGATCAGGGCTTCGTGCTTGAGACTCCATTCCCACACTCTCATGGCTTCCCTGCACATAGGATAAGAGTGTGCTCCACCCTGTTTGTTGATCTAATACATTACTGCCTTGTTGTCCATTTGAAGGAGAATTACCTTGTGACAGAGGACATCCTTCAGGGCTCGGACAGTGCACAGGACCGCTCTCATTTCCAGGACATTTATGTGCAGCTGGGACTCATCCTGACTCCACAGGCCCTGGGTGTGGTGATCCTGACAGTGAGCTTCCCAACTGGTCCAAGATGCGTCTGTGGTGATGGTGATCTGTGTCTCCAGTGGGGCAAAGGGAAAACCTCGAAGGTTGTCCTCCTGAGTCCACCAGGTGAGTGACCTCATTAGGGTCTCTGTCTCCTTGATGTGGAATGATTACGCATGCATGGTTGGAGACCACAGAGTGCTGAGCATCCATTGTGCGGTTCTCATGTGTAAGTGGGCCAGGGGCACCATGAACACAGACAACGCCATGAGACCCAGTATCCGCTGCATTGAGAGAGCTTGTACCAAGTTGTTCTCCTTGATGAAGCAAGCCATTTGGAGAATGTTGTTTCTCCTGTCTTCTGGGAGGAAGGCCCTTGCCCTGGAGGTGTCCAGGAGAGCTCCTATGAAGAGAAGTTGTTGGGAGGGTTGAAGCTGCGATTTTTCCAGGTTCAGGAGAACTCCCATGGATGTGAGAAACTTAGAAGCCATGGCAACTGCTTCCTGTGTCCCTTGTCTGGAGGAGCTCGCAAGGAGTCAATCATCCAGGTTCAGGAACACTTGAATTTTGAGTTTTCTGAGATGCACTGCGAGCACTGCAAAGCACTTTGTAAAGACTCAAGGCGCCAAGGATAGCCCAAAGGGCAGGACTCTGAATTGGTAATGCTGGCCCAGGGTCACAAAACATAAGTACTTGTGGTTGCTTGGGTGCACTGGGACATGTTGGTAGGCATCCTGCAAGTCCAGAGAAGCCAACCAATCATTCGGATGAATCAGAGGTAGGAGCATTCCAAACGATATCATCTTGAATTTCTCTTTGAACAGAAATTTGTTTAACTTCCTTAGATCTAGAATAGGGTGCATACTGACTGTTTTCTTTGGAACTAGGAAGTAGTGGGATTAGAATCCTGTGTTCCGTTCTTCCTGCGGAACCACTTCTACTACTCTGCTGTTCAGAAGGCCCTGAAAATTGGAAGCAAGGAGGTCTGACTGAGTGGTAGACAGTCTGGGCTGTCGTTTGGGTGGATAATCCGGAGGGGTCTCCGAAAGATTTAGAGAGTATCCCTCTCAGATTATCTTGATGACCCATTTGTCTGTTGTGACAGACTTCCACTGGTTGTAAAACTGAATCAGATGCCCCGCTACTGCCGAAGAGAAGTCCCCCTCATGCAGTTGAGGTAGGAGCTGGGCCAGGTCTTCTGAGGGTGGCGCTGGGTGCCTTTGGGCCCTGTGCCTTCTGCTGCATTTTCTTTTGCGGCTGAGGGGCTTGCTTCTTGTTAAAAGCCCCATGGCCATTACCACGAAAGGACTGACGGCTATGAAACTGCAGGCAGTTTCCGCCCTGCTGAGGGGCGGCAGGGGCTGGTCTGGCCATTTTAACAGCAGTCCTAGTTTTCTGAGTGGCCTCCAGTGCCTGCTCCACCTGTGGGCCAAACAAATAAACCCCATCAAATGGAAAATTCATGACTCTCTGTTGAGCATCATTTGTGAATTCCGAAGTCTTAGCCATGAGTGATGCCGGGTGCATATCCCGGCCGCTGCTGCTCTAGAAGTAGTGTCAAAAGCGGCCATAACAGCTTTAAGTTGTTGATTGTTGGACTCAATGCCCCTAGTAATGGTCTGAAGAAGCTCCAAGATAACATCAGACTCCGGAAGAGCCTCCACAGTTTCTTTGAGCGAATTCCAGAGGGTACACTCATACTGAAAGAAACAGCCCTGATAGCTAGCTATACGCATGCCTAGGGTAGCAGCAACAAACACTCGCTTCTCCAGAGTGTCCGTTTTACGGGATTCTTTGTTTACTGGGGGAGCCGTGGATTCCTGGGGAAGAACAGCTTTGCCATTCTCTGCCAAAACCACTATGGTGTCCACAAAGGCTTGAGAGGCAAGGATTGGCTTATCCTTAGGGGAAGCATATTTCCTGTCTATGAATTTAGCCACAGAAGGAATGAGCACCAGTTTGTCCCACACCATTTGTGAAAGAGTCTCGAAGGAGGGTTGCACTGGTGGTGTCAATGGAACATGCAGATACTGAAGGTGCAAAAGCTTCCCAGGATCCACCTCAGAAGTCTGAAGAGAAAGGATGGAATTCATATTTTTCAGAAGAGACTTAAAAGAAAGGTCCTTGATCACAGGCTCTACTGAAGTGGAGGGCTTACTTTCCACTCCAAAGGATGAATCTTCATCCAGATCATCCCCTAATCATAGATCAGGATCAGACTCAATATAGTTTACTACCCCAGAAGGGACAGTATAGAAAGGAAAGGGAGGAAGAAGAGCAGGAGGAAGCACTCCCTGAATCAGAGTCGAAAACCCTGGCACCCGAAGTGGTGCAGGTGCCGAAAATGGTGCCAGCGCCGCCAAGGTCTTGAGCCGAGGGTGGTGCCACAACTGGCGCTGGACGAGCACTGGGGTCCCCAAACTTAACACTAGGGCACCCAAAGCTGGAGACTTGAAAGTACAAGAAGTAGGAGATAGCAGTACCATTGCTGGCCCCTGTGCCACAGCCATTTGAGGGAGGAAGCACGAGACAGCAGCATCCATGGCACCGAAGGTGTCACGCGACCAGGCTGACCCAACTGCTCCGCTCATGAGTCCACAGCTCCCAGGCCTGAAGTACCCGGGGTCGGGTCCGCAGGCAAGGGCAGTTGGGACAACTGCCAGACCCAATGATAAAACTGCTCACCAGAGGACACACCAGGGGGTAGGGAGGGACTCCGGAGTTGAGGACCATGGCTGCTCGGAACTGAGGCTGCAGGCAACCCCCGATGGAACCGGGGTCTGCTTCCTGTCCCCCACTACCGATGATCTCCATGCAGACATACCAGAGGGCAACCTCGAGTGGTACCGCTTCTTCTTTGACTGGTGGGATGAAGAACAGCTTCAGGCTGAGTGGCACCAGGTCCCCGACCTCAATCGGGAACAGGCTCACTTCTTTTTGTGCTTTTGGGAGGACTGCCATTCCTCCCAAGAACCAGACTGCCCATGGTCAGAACCCCCTAAGAGGGTGGCAGACCAGACGTAGCCATGCTGCTAAAACAGCTTTCAAGCAAAGTCTCCCTACCGTCACCGGCCCCATTCATGGTTGACTCTGTCAAAGGCAGGCTGAAGAAGACTTTCTGTCTTCATCACTGAAACAAAATAAAAAATCAAAAAAATAAATAAACGATTAAATAAATATTCTAAAAACGAATCAAATACTGAACAACTATGCTGCTGTCGTACAGACGTGAAGATTTGACTCCCGGTGGGCAAGCGACATCGTCACTGTAGCTCACTCGACGGCAGGAAAAAAGGAACTGAGACAGTTGGAGGGTTGGTGCCAAGATAGCCTATACAACGCGAGCCAGCCGCACATGCGTGATCCACCTTGGTGCTGGTTCTCCTGAAGATTTTTGGCTCCCACTCGGTCCCAGCACCTCCGGTGTAGTCCCTCTAGTGTGAATGAGTGATGGAGACTTTATGTCCAGGAAGATCTATGGCATGAGCTGACAGGAGGTGTTGCTTTCTGGGTGGACAAATCCAGAGGGAGTTCTGAAAAATTCAGAGAGTATCCCTCTCGGATGATCCTGAGAACTCACTTGTCCATCGTGACAGATTCCCACTGACAGCGAAACTGAGTCAGATGCCCCCTGACTGGAAAGGAGAGGTCTGCTTCAGGCAGCTGAAGCAAGACTGGGGCAAGGATTTCAGAGAGTGGCACTAGGCACTTTCAGGGCTTGTGCCTTCAACTGTGCTTTCTTTTGTGGCTGGGGAGGCTGAGACTTGACTTGTCTTTGCCTCGAAAGGACTGCTTATTCCGGTAGAAGCCTTGCCCCTTCCCCCTTTGGGGATAGGATGGGGCAGGCGCAGAAGTCTTGATGGCTGTCCTGGTTTTCTGGAAGGCCTCTAGAGACTGTTTTACCTGTTGTCCAAACAGATATGAACCCTCAAAAGGAACATTCATAACCTGTTGCTGTACATCATTGGAGAAGCCAGACGTGCGAAGCCAGGAGTGTCTTCTAATAGGGATTCCCGCAGCAGCAGAACGCGAGGCAATGTCAAAGGTGTCCATAGCTGCCTTCAACTGGTGACTGTTAGGCTCAATGCCATGAGTGGCAATCTAAAGAATTTTGTGCGTAGTCTCCGTCAGGCAAGGACTCCACAATAGACTTAAGAGAAGTCCAAATGGCATACTCATACTTGGAGAAAATGCCCCTGGTAGCTGGCTATCCTTATGCTAAGGGTAGCAGTAGCGAATGCTGTTTTTTCCATAGTGTCTATCTTGTGTGACTACTTATTGATGGGATGCGCAGTGACTTCCTGAGGAAGAATGGTCTTGTCATTCTCCACCAAAAAGACAACCTTGTCAGCAACAGGCTGGGAAGTAAGGATAAGTCTGTCCTAGAGGGCAGCATGCTTATGGTCTATCTACCTACAGACAGAGGGGATAGGTGCAGGCCTACCCCATACTGCATCTGAGAGAGCCTCAAATGCAGGGGCAATAGGGGGTATGAGATTGACTGGCATGGTGGAAACATTAAGCCATTCCAGACAGAGCCATCTCCCCGGGACAATGGCAGAAGATTCAAAAGCAAGAGCTGCATACATGTGGTGAATTATAGCCTGAAAAGAAAGGTCCTCCTGGGGAGGAGGAGGAGGCTCTGGGGTCAAAATTATCCAGGCTATAAAAAGAGTCATCATCACCACCCTCAGAAATGTTGAGTTCAGGGCCAGTCTTTTCCCCTTCCTGATCTTCTCTGGGGAGGGGGTTTGGGAAAGGAGTTGACCTATGGTTCCCTAACCCAGCCCTGGGAATCGGCAACACAGGCAACACCTGTACTGGCACAGGAGTCATCACTGACCCTGGCACCAGCAAAACAGGAGCTGGTGCTGGAGGCAGTGCTGCCAGAGAGACTGGGCCCGGCATCGAAGGCTCTCTCCGCATCTGGGTGGCACTGGGCATGGCACCAGCCTAGGCCCCTAAAGGCCTGATCTTGGCACCGAGACCAGCACCACCTGCAGCACTGAAGGTCCAACTGGCACCGGAGTGACCAGCAAAGGTACTGGGGTCGGTCCCAAAATAGTGACACTGAATGGTGGTGACACTAGCCGTGCCAGAGAAGGCCTTTTGCTCTGAAACACTGAGGACCCCATTGCAGACCTACCAGAGGGAGACATTGAGAGGCACTATTTCTTCCCCTTCCAACGGGAGGAGGAAGAACTCAAGGTTGAGAGGTGCCGGGTCCCTGACTGGGATCGGGAACAGGCCCATTTCATTTTGTTTTTAATGGGAGGGCTGTCCTCCCTCCCAAAGGATTGCCCATCATCAGAACCCTCCCCCACAGGGGGAAATGGACTGGAAATGGCCCTGTCACCAAAGCAGCATGCCTGAATAGGCTCCCTACTGTCACTGTTGCTGTCCATGGCCTTCAACCATTGCTTAGTAGGACTGAGAGAAACTGACAGAAAAATTAAATAAAATCACTAAACTGACACAAAAATAACAAACTATCTTTGAACACTAAAACTGAGAAGAACAGAATGCTGATGTCATACAGACATGATGTTCTGACTCCTGGGGGGCAAGCGTCATCATCACTAAAGTGCACTCGATGGTGGTAAAAAAGGAACCGAGGTGACTGAGGGCTGGTGCTGCAGTAAGCCATGCAGAACTAGCTAGTCTTGCGGTGCCACACATGCGCACAGTCTACCTTGGCACTGGCCCTCCTGAAAAGTTCTTGCTCCTGTGGGGATCCTAGTGCCTCTGGCTCATAACCCACTGGTGTGAATCAATGGTTAAGACTGATTCCTGGAAGACAAGCCTTGTACAAGTACAAGGATAAAAGAGGATAGAGGATATCGAGACACAAAAATAGATATCCTCCTTTACTTTTCAAGGGAAAAAGAAGAAAAAGCAAAGAATGGGATTCCTGTGAGTCCTCTCCTCCAGAATAAGGTTGGTTGTACTCAAGGAGGCTAGAACTAAATGAGACAGAAGCTGAGCATGGAGGGGAGACAGTGTAAGCTGTCTGTGCACTTGGTGGGCTGAGTGCATCTTGTCAAGTTCACATTAGACTCCAGAAAGTACACTACCTGATACAAAAAGCTGAAAGAGAAGTGGGGACAAGGAAAGGAGAGAATGAAAATTCCACAACAAGGACCAAATCCACTTTTTTGGGGGCGGATAGGGACACCAAATGGAGCCCTCCCTTTACTCCTAAAAAAAAAAAAAAAAACGCGGGCAGAAAGGGGAGGGGGCAAGTGTAAGCTAGAAATTCCAAGGAAGCGGCAAGAGGATAAGAAGAGAAGGAAAGACACAGGGTGAGCTGTCCAGAGGCCCTGGCTCTCAACTGAGCAAGGGAGAGATGGCAGGATGTTGAAGATATACTGGAACATAAAGAATTATGGTGAGTATGTAATTTTCATATCTTCCAAGACTCGATCTTCACCATTCATTCCCACCTATGTGTCACAATACCAAGCTTTCCACCCAAAAGGGTGGAGTTGACACACCCTGAGGGAAATGGTTGTTCCCTCAGCCCTCTGTGGGGGATAACCACAGAAGAGCAGGGACTCTCACAGGTCTGGGGGACCCAAGACTTGTCAGGGGCAGATGGAAACTCCCATGGCCTAGGAGCAGGAATAAAAATGAGTTCCTTGGTAGCACGGGTGGAGCACCCTACGCTGGGCCAGGGGTGAAAACCGAGAAAGGCAAAGTCATGCCATCTGCCACATGCAGACTGCAGTTCCCACCAGCCTGGAAGCCCCCTCGCTGGCATCTTAAGACACTCTCGCTCGGTGCCTCACCAGCTCCAAGCCCTGGGTGGAAAAGCATATGGCCTGCCTGGTTGTCTCACTATCTGGCAAGGATGCTAAAAGCTGACTAAGCATCATCCACAGGCACTTGTCATAAACTACTTGGTGTGTCTGATGTGCAGAAATGCACATCATTGTGCATGCCACCATAAAAACCCATCTGCCCCAGGCATCAAACTATGCAGTGTCAGTGTCAGGGGGCAGTCATGCACTTGGTACCTAGACTCAGATGGCATCTGCAGTACCAAAATCCCAGAAGAGGGATGAGGCAAGGACTCTGGAGACCCTGCGGGAGTGCAATATTTGCACTGGATGTCCCTCAGGGCTAGAGAAGGAGAACAGGGATGTAGTAAGACATTCCTGGATGCCTCTGTGAAAAGCTGAGGCCATGGAGGGATGACAGTAATATCTCTGCTGTATTTCCCAAGAAATGACAGCATTAGGATAGCAGTATTGCGATCTGAAAAATGCTGAAGGCTCATCTCCTGCATCATGTCCTCCAGGGACTGCTGGGACCATGTGTACTCAGCATCAGGGGAAAGGTGAAAAGAGGTATCCTCTTTCTCAGAGGAGGAAGTAGGAGAAGGAGGAGGAGTTGGAGTCAGAAGGTGGCAGTGCAGGGGCTTCAGGCCTAAAGATGGCCTGGTCAGCTCTGAGATGGTATTGAGAAAATACACCAGCTGTCATCCTGAATTGATCCCAGGTTGTCAACAGGGGACCAGTTGAGATGGTGCCCATAGAGGGAAGCCCCCAGGTGGGGACAGCGGAGCCATGTACGTCCCATGGGGTGGCCTCAATCCCAACCAGTGACAGAGTCAGTTTGTTCTGGGGAGACAGTCTAGTCTGAACCAGCACTGTGACTCCTGCTAGAGCTACCACCCATCTAAGCAGGGAATAAGCCATAGGCCCAGATTCCAAAATCCTCCCCACAGCAGAACTAACCCTGTTGCTTGGGCCTGGCCCAGGCTCCAGGCCAGAGCCTCCAGGGGAGTGAGTGTGAGAACCGGCATTGCAAATGGTGCTGGCTCCATCCTCTGCATAGCAGATGGCACCAGGAACAGGATCAGCACTGGGGAGAGTACCCGACCCTGAAATAGTGCTGCAAACGGTACCAGATGGAGCCCCGGCACAATCCCCGGTGTCAACTATAGACACCACATAACAAAAGCTCCCAACCCTGAGCCCCACCTGGAACCAGACACAGGCAGGCCCCATCTTCACCGGTCTTATCTACAGTCCTGAGGTCTTCACCGAGGTCCTCTCCTGGGTCATCAGACTGCTCTGGAAAAGATATGACAACTACCTCAAGGGCACTATCAGAATGGGCTCCAGAGGCCTTCCCTCTACCGGCACCACAAATAGTGCTGGAAGGGCGTCTGGTCTTGCAGTCAGCAACACCAAGGTGCCTACTGGTGTAGACCCAGTGTATAGCTTTGGCCTCACCACTGTGATGTCCGCTGCCCCAAAGGGCTGATGGACTGGGAGGGTGCTCAGCCCATCCGGGGGAGGGCGCGACTGTCCTCCAGACCCCTCACCCCAGGTCCTCTGACGTCTTGGCGGGGCGAGCACGTGGAAAGGATTGGTTTTCCTTTGTGCATGTAGTACTGGGAAAGGGCTCAGGGGAAGAGCCCAGGGAGCTTACTTTGTCATCCCTAGTGTGATGCCTACCTCCAATAGTGGGGGCTTGCAAGCCCACTTCAACATGTGGATTTCTAAGGTGCAGTAGTCCATGGAGAAGCAGGTGTCACATGTATCTATGTTGTGGTCAGTGCTAGGGGAGGTCCAACACATGTCATGTCGGTCCTGGATGGCAATGTGTCCCCACCGGAGCACCGATGCATAGGGGGGTCGTCATGTTGCGTCTTCTTCTGCTTGGAGGCCTTCTTTCCCTTGCACTCCTCAGGACCAGATATGGTGCTGAGAGGAAAAAACCTATGAAAGGATAGGGAAGGTTCATTGCTGCACTAAAACAGCAAAATAAGAAAAATGGCACAGAAAGACGATGATGCCGAGGGGGTATGGCGACAAACCGAGGAAGGAGTTGTGATGCAGTAACACCACAACAACTAGTGGTCCTATGGTGTGCAGTTGACAGCATGAAAAGCAGAACTGAGGAAGGTAGGGGGCCAGAGTCAGTTACTGGCCAGCCCATTAGCACCACGTCATTACATCTGCCTTGTGGGAGATGCCAGCACCATCGGCCCCATAAGGTGTAGATTGCACAAGACTTTGCTCCCCGCCTATGGCACAGATCCATGAGTGGGAATGAATGGTGAAGACTGATTCTTGGAAAATCTTACGTTTCACCTTTGTGGTGTACTGGTATTGAGTCTTTCTTCTTTATTCGGTTTCATCTGGGGGGCCTCTGTTGTATCTCGGCACTCTTGACTACCTTGCTAACTGTATGCAATTATTTTTCTGTTATGTGCTTTAATCTGCTTATATGAGAAATGTGTTTTTATATTGTCTAATCTTGAAATACCATGTTACTTTTGATCCTTTCCTGTACCTGTATATAAAATTTGTTCCTGTATTTATTTGCCTACATTGTGCTGTATGTATCATCTAGACAGCCCGGGTCGTACCTGAAAATGGTCCCTGGGACCAATGTACTTACCCGGTTATCAAATATATAAATAAATCATATACATAAATCATACCTTCACTAACTCTGCATCTGTTGTCTCCCTGCATGTTGCTATCGGTTTAACAGCTAGCTACAGACTCTGTTGCAATGGAACTATTCAGCGATATTACAGTATCTTAAAATGTATCGTCAGCTGGGCACTGTCATTTTAAATTTTTGCTTGAATTGCCTCTGTATCGCTTGTTACTCCGACCCCCAGGTGAAGAGCTGTGCAACAGGTTTGAAGGGCTGGGTTTAGTGCTGCACTCTCTTCAATAAACTGTCAGCTTCAACAGCTTCTACCAGACTTAGTGCCTTCTTCAGTGCTTTGTTTCCTGGGTTGCAGTCATTTTTTCAGCCTGAGAGCGTGAAGCCTGTGTCCTGTGTATGCCATCCTCTAGCTATGCCAAATGACCGGAACGATGCATTTTGATTCTGAACCAACATTTTGAAACAGTTGGTGGATGAACTGATTTACTAAAAATCCTTTCGCAATGCGGAAAACATTCAAAAAACACACCTGTAACACTTTTGTACTGGAATAATTTTTTTTATCATAGCAATAAGGCACTCCCAGAAGTTAGATTAACAATCAGTTTATCACCCCCTATGGGAAATATGACACTTGGCTGTGCCTTGCACCATATTACGCCTCAAGAGGTGGTTAACAGACTGTTAAAATAACCCCTGGTCATACCTTATTGCTTAATTAAGCCCCACTTTACACATAACGTTACAATCAATTTAAACAGTTATGAAGCAACTTCATTTCTCGCTTTTATGTTTATAACACAAATATATTAGCAAACTCAGAAATATGATCATAGCTGGAATACATTGCAAATGAAAAATAGAAATAAGGGACAGATGGTAACAGTGCACTTCTCCAGGGGGGGGAATTCTAGTCCTGATACTGTATAAGCAGTTTGCCAGATACACCTTTTTTTTAAATAAAAATGTATAAGGTCACGATAAACAGAAGACAGAAGGAAGTGTGTGCCTTAGCTGGGACTTGAACCCAGGCCACTCCTGTTGTGCTACCAGCTGCATCTCCAAGGTAACTGGAAACTGGGATGTCTGTCCCAAGGCACCTTATTCTTACTCTAATGCACAATCTGGAGCTGCACAGATAAAGAACAGTTACATAAGAACTTACCATAACAGTAGATCTTCAAGGGGATCTGTCATCAGGTTACACCACAGGAACCTTCGCCGTCGGTGAAGGGGAATCCACATGGAAGATTTTCAGCAGTACAACTGGGGCCCCCCACACCATCGGCATCCGCCAATATTAGCAACCCTATATAGGCATGGGCAGCCCCACTCCCTTCTCAGTTTTTTCCCTCCAGAGACGAAGGTAGCAAGGCTCACGCCCTGGTGACCGAAGAGAGAAACAGGAACCTAGCTCTAAGTAAAAGATTGGAAACAGCAGATAACCAGGTCCTGGACAGGAGCACCAAGAAGGGGGATAGTGGAATGGAAATCATACCTGATGATTGATATCCACTCGAAGAAAAAAATAAAAATTACGTACCTACCGTAATTCTTGATCTTTCTGTGTATCTTCACCATTCATCGTTTGTGGGTTCTGGACGGAGGATCCCCCGGGAGCATTTTTAATTTTTTTTGTAAGGGGAGGAGTCGACGCAGTGACGCCGCTGCCCTCAAGGCTGACGCACTGCGTGATGCTCACGGGTTGGCCAGTAACCGATGCCGACTCCACCTCCATCCCAGTTCTGCACACCAGAGAGACAGGAAAGAAAAGAGAGGACGAGGCAAGGGAACCTGAGGGATAGGAAAAGGAAAGGATACAAAAACCATGCAAGGAATAATGCTGGTCAAGAGAACAGAATAGAGGAAAGGAAACCTAGGGGTCTGGGACAGGGGGCCCCAACCTCTGGGAAGCAAGGGAGGGACAGAGTAAGGGAATGAGAAAGACGATAGATGAGAGGGAGAGAGAGAAGAGAGGAGAGGAGCAGGGAGACACTGCACGTCATTTGCAGGAGTCCAGAGGGCTTCCCGAGGACTGAGGAAATGACATCTACTGTTTTAAGCCACATTTCTTCCCTCCAATGCAGGGAGCAGAAGAAAAAACCCTCAAGTCTTAAGGATTATCTAGAGGGAGATGGCTGACCTGAAGAAGTCCAGAAGGCATTGGAAAGACAAGGCACCAGTTTCAAAGTGCCCTCCCCAAAGTCCAAGATGAGCTGGAGGCCAGTGTCTCCCCCTCCTGTCTTGAGAGAATCCTGAGGTGGGGACAGGACCCACCCCACTGCATGGTCCTCCTGACAAAACCAAGTTCCTCACAGAGGTTTAGAGGTGTCCCACCTCTGAAGGGAGGAGAGGACGATACCAGGAGGGGACAATCTTAGAGGACGTGATTTTTACCCTCCAGAAGGGACCCCGCAAGGAGAGATCACTTGATTAGCGCTTAGAAAGAGAGGGGAGTCACAGCTCCTGGAAAGGGATAGGGATTACCAGGGCCCTCCCAACCACCACCCCGAAGAGGAACCCTAAGGTTTGAGATTAAGAAAGAGGTCGATGCCAAGAGTGGTTCAGACCAAATTGGAAGGGAAACCCCGTCGGGATGATAAAGAGGCCCAGGTGAGCTCTCATAAATAAAAAAAGGGGGGGGCCCTGCTTGTCTTTCCCAAGACAACCCTGACTCCCCCTGAAGGGGAGCGGAGCCAAGAGGTACCAGAAGGAGGACCACGAGGGCCTCAAGTCAACTTAGAGAAAAACAAACAGGGAGGAGGCATCGCCCAGAGACTGAAGCCCAAGAGGGGAAGGGGGGCGGGAAGCAGTGATGAATGGTGAAGATACACAGAAAGATCAAGAATTACGGTAGGTACGTAATTTCCATATCTTATTTGTGTCAATCTTCACCATTCATCACTGGTGGGTGATTACCAAGTCCCCCCCGAAAGGGACCTGGTACCTCCCTGAGGGAAGGAAGTCCCTCAGCATCCTGTAGGAGAGACACAGAAGGGGGGAGACCATTGCAGGCCTAATTAGGCCTGGGACTGGTCTGTATGAGGCGGGGGTCTCTCGGTGGCTAGGAGAAAGATGTCATCCCTGAAGTTCCCGGCTCACCCTGCAGGAAAAAAGGTGGGTTCCCCAGAAAGAGGAGGCAATCACCCTTCACCGGGCCATGGGTGATAACCGGGATAGATGAAGCCATGCCATCCGCCTTATACAGATCGCTGTACCCACCAGCCAGGACGTCACCTCACTGGCCTCATATGATGCCCTTGCTTGGTACCTTGCAAGCTCCAGGCCAAGTGCGGAGAGGGCAACGGCCTGTTTGGTTGCCTCCGAATCAGGCAAAAATGCTAGAATTTGCCCTAGCAAGGACCATAATGCCTGCTATAGGCAGCATGATGGGCCTGATGTACTGAGAGAGAAACAGAGAGAGATGCCAAAGAAATCACTCTTCTCCCCCAAAAGTCAAACTCTGCAGAGTCTGACTTTGGGGGTAAGTCATGTCTTGGGCGTCTATGCCCGGAAGGAGTGTTCAGGATCACCTTGACACCCGAAGGGGAGTGAGATAATGCTTCTGGAGTCCCTAGGGGTGCACAATACCTGCACCGGCAGTCCATCAGGGCTGGTGAGGGGACTGAAGGATGTCTCCAAGCATGGTACAATGCCTCCATAAAGGGGAGGCCAGGTGGGAACCACCAGGTTGGCAGCACTGAATTCACCTAAAAAGGCACGTGCCGTCTGCTCAGGATTGCGACTTCTGAGTCTGGTGATGTGGAGTTGACTAACCCTGAAAGGAAATGCTGGTAACTGGTCTGGACAGTGTCTGAGAAGCCGACAAGCCCAGGGAGTCAGGCACCGGCTGCCCAGGAGAATGGTGAAACACCTGTTCATCCACGGACCTCACATAGAGAGGGACTAGGGTAGCCATAGCCCTGAACTATTCCCAGATCAAGGGTCCCGTAGGACCAGAGTGGTCTGGGAGAGAGAGGGGGTTGGCAGAAGTAGAGGGATCAAACACCTCCGAGGAACAGGGTGACCTCTGCGAGGGCTGGGAGACTGAACAGGTGACCAAACAGCCCAGAAGGATCCATTGGTCGATGCAGTCAGCGGCTACTCAACCGGGCTGGAACGGTCAGGACTGAGGCCTAAAAAGGATTCCCCCTTGCAAGGCGACCGGGGCTGCATGGGTCCAGAGGGGCGGCCCCTAGCCTCAAGAGATAAGATCCCTCTCGGGGAGACCTCTGGGCCGGCGCTGCAACTCCTACCTGAACCCTTATGGGCTACAAGGGAAGAACGCTGCCCCTGACACTGCCCTCTCAATCCCGTGGACTCAGAGAGGGGCCTCATCCTCGAGGTCAACCAAAGTAGCACAACCCCACCTGTCGACTCCAAAGAGATGGCAGATGAGACAGCACCCTCCCCTCCCCTGCTCCAGACACCCTAGCAGGCCCAGAAGTGGGCCCAGCCTGGGCACCCAAAGCAGGGGGCTCACCTCCCTCAAGATCAGAAGCTCCACTGACTCCGGAGGACCCTCCGGTGCCGACTCCAGCACTGGAATATCAGTCAGCGCCGCAAGTGGCTCTGACACTGGCACCAGTAGAAACTGCCAGATCTGAAGGAGGGGTTGGACCAGGGTTGATGTGCTAGGCGAAGAAGAGTCCAAGGATTCAGAAGAATACGGAAGCCAATCCAGATCCACTTCTGAATCATCATCCTCCCTGGAGGAGGCATGGATCCAGACTACCTCATAGAAACACAGACTTTGATGGCAGATAAAGACCGCTTGGCCCACCTAGTCTGCCCATTTCCCTACTTACAGGATAGGCTGCAGATCTTATTTAACCAACAGCCTATTTCTTTCTACCCCCCACAAAAATTGCCTTATGTCTGTCCCATGCATTCTTGAATTCTCCCACAGTTTTAGACCCCACAACCTCCTCAGGAAGGCTGTTCCCTGTGTCCACCACCCTCTCTGTAAAAAAATACTTCCTCACATTGCCCCGGAGCCGTCCCCCCTCTATCTTCAAATTGTGTCCCCTTGTTCTTGCATATCTTTTCTGAAAGATGCTACCCTCTTGGACTTTGTTGATTCCACTGAGGTACTTAAACGTTTCTATCATGTCCTCCCTCTCCCTCCTTTCCTCAAGGGTATACATATTAAGCTCCTTTAGTCTCTCCTCATATTGCTTCTCTTGCCGACCCTGCACCATTTTAGTTGCCCTCCTCTGAACTGCCTCCATCCTGTCTATGTCCTTGCAGAGATGGGGTCTCCAGAACTGGATGCAGTACTCCAGATGGGGTCTCACCAACTGTCTGTACAGGAGGATAACAACTTCCTGTTTTCTGCTGGTGATGCCTCTCCCTATATATCCCAGTATCTCCTCAGCCCTCCCTATCGCCTTCTCACATTGCTTGCCAACCTTAAGGTCATCTGATATGATTACCCCCAGGTCCTTTTCCATTTTTGTTGTTACTACCTCCCCCCACTGTGTAATCTTCCCCTGGGTTTTTGTTTCCCAAGTGCATTTTGCACTTCTTTGCATTGAATCCAAGCTGCCATACTTCTGACCATTCCTCCAATCTTGCCAAGTCCCTTCTGATCCTTTCCATGTCTCCTTGTGTATCAACCCTGTTGCAGACCTTTGTGTCATCTGCAAAGAGGCATACTTTTCCCTCCAGTCCCTCTGCAATGTCACTTATAAAGACATTAAAAAGGACTGGACCCAGTACTGAACCCTGTGGTACCCCACTAGTAACCCCTCTTTCTTCAGAGTGGACTCCATTTACAATTACCTTCTGTGTCCTGTTGTCCAGCCAATGTTTTACCCAGGTTACCATCTCGGGACCCACTCCCAGGCTGATTAATTTGACTATTAATCTTTAGTGTGGGACTGTGTCAAATGCCTTCCTAAAGTTTAGGTAGGTCATGTCCACAGCCCCTCCCTGGTCTACTACTTTGGTCACCCAGTCAAAGAAATTAATTAGATTCGTCTGACATGACCTTCCCGCTGTGAACCCATGCTGCCTTGGGTCCTGTGCCCCACTGGCCTCTAGATACTCAATTCTTTCCTTCAGAAGTGATTCCATCACTTTCCCTACCACAGAGGTCAAACTGACAGGTCTGTAGTTTCCTGCCTCTGTCTTGGTCCCACTTTTGTGAAGGGGAATCACATCTGCCTTCCTCCTGTCCTCAGGTACCACACCATCCTCCCATGATTTGTTAAAAAGGGTAGTCAGTGGTGTCACTAGTTCTCTGTTTAATTCTTTTAGAATTCTGGGGTAAATTCCATCTGGCCCCATTGCTTTGTCCACCTTCAGTTTTAGAAGTTCTTTCAGAACCCTTTCTTCTGTGAAAGGACTGGAATCGACCCCCCTATCCAGAGTGCTTCTGTTAATTGGATTAGGCACCTCCTCTTTCGTGAATACTGAAAAGAAGTATTCGTTCAGTATCCCTGCTTTTTCACTGTCCCTCTCCGCCCACCTACCATCCATTCTATTCAGCCTCACTATCCCTCCCTTTGTCTTTTTACGCTCCCTAATATTAACTGAGTTGGCAATCTTTTCCTCAGTTTGGGCCTTTGCTATTCTGACTACCCTCCCTGCTTCCTTCTGCCTTAACTGGTACAGTTCTCTGTCCTGCTCCTTCTATGTTTCCTTATACTTCTTAAATGCTATATTTTTCTCCCTAACCTTCACCGCCACCTCTTTTGAGAACCATAGTGGCTTTTTCTTTCATTTTGATTTGTTTATTTGCTTCACACAAAGGCTTTTTGCCCCTGTGATGGCAGTTTTGTTGTTTCCCCATTGTTGCTCCACCCCTCCTTCTAGCCTGTTTGCTACTGCTTTTCTAAGGCACTCTCCCATCTTGCCAAAGTCAGCCCTGCTGAAGTCCAGAACCATCACTTTTGTATGGCTTGACTCTGTAGCTGAGTTTATCATGAACCACACTGTTTGGTGGTCACTTGTTCCCAAATGGCTACCCACTTCTAGATCTGAGATCCTCTCACTGTCCTCATTTGAGAGTACGAGGTCTAAGATTGCCCACTCATGAGTAGGTTCCAAAACTAGCTGTCTGAGGCTTGCCACCTGTAGGGAATCGAGAATGGCCCTGCTCTTGGATGTGGCTGCAGCAAAGGTGCTCCAGTTAACATCTGGCATATTAAGATCACCCATCAACAGTATGTCCCCTTTCTCTGCCATCCTAAGTATGCCTTCTATCATATCCTTGTCCATTCCCTCCACCCCTGACATGGGAGTCTGTATACAATTCCTGTGCAGATTGTGGTGCCATTTCCAGTCTCTAAGGTGACCCACAGTGCCTCCTCTCCTCCCTGTTTACTCTTTTGTTCAGTTGCTTTTATTCCTTCCTTTACATTGAGAGCTACTCCGCTCCCTCTTCTCCCCTCCTTGCCTCTCCTGTAGGTTGTGTACCCTGGTATGTTAACATGCCAGTCATGGTTCTCTGTGTACTATGTTTCTGTGACTGCTACGATATCCAGGCATCCCTCTTCCATCAAGGTCACCAGTTCAGGGAGCTTGTTGCCCAGACTACAGGTGTTGGTACTCATCACCCTCCATTTCTTGATGGTCTTACCCCTTTTTGCCCCATCCCTGTCCTTATTGCATTTGTCACATTCTCCAATTACCCCTGCGCTCATGTGTGGTGCAGTGCGCTCATGGACTCCTCCACTCCTGGCACTGCTAGTGGCACCGCGAGGTGGCCCTGCACTGCCACAGCACCACACAGATCACTGGCACCATGCACAGCACCAGGATCCGAATCGGCCCCGCACCGCCTGCAGCACTGGGATCAGAGGCAGTTCAATGAATGGCCGACGAAATCACCAGGCCAGGCCCGGAAGGCCCAGGCCTCGATGCTGGGGGAGCCATCACCTCTGAGGAGGCGATTGCCAGTATGGTGCCTCCAGCCCAACTCCCGGAGGAATAAGACTGGGCTTCCTGCACCGTAAGAGGGACTTCTTCGGTGGAGAGGCTTAAAGAAGCAGAAGCCCCCTCCTCTGCAGTCCACATAGAACTGGGAAGGGACCTGGAGGAAGGGTCAAGAGACCTGCCTTTGGTGTCCCTGGTGCGCGTCTGTACACTGAAAGTCAACGGTGTATGCCTGACTTTGAACACGTGGACTTCCAGAACTCGATGATCCATGGAGAAACAGGCATCACAATGGTCTATATCGTGGTTTGGGCCCAAGCTGGTCACGCACCGGTCATGTTGGTCCGAGACGGAGTAAAGCCGGCCGCAGGGACACTGCCGCATCAGAGGCCGGCCCATCTTGGAAGTCTTTGTCTTGTCCCCTGAATGAGACATGATTGGTTGGAAAAACAACAACCAAAAACAGTACTCAGCAGTGTCAAAAATAAAAAAGAAAGATCTTACCTGTCGATGGCGCTGAGAATGCAGCTTAGCAGAACTAGGATGGTTTACGCGATGGACTAGGCCGATGATACAGAGAAATTCACGCTCCACACATGAGGTCGTGTTCACTCGACAGTGGAAGAAGCTGAACTGGGATGAGGAGGAGTCAGCGTCAGTTACTGGCCAACCCGTGAGCGCCATGCAGTGCGTCAGCCTTGAGGGTGGCACTGTCACAGCGTCAACCCTTTCCCTTACAAAAAAAAAAATGCTCCCACGGGGTCCTGATCCTCTGGCCAGAATCCACCAGTGATGAATGGTGACGACTGACACAGATAAGATCAGTGCTTTCCAAGAAAAGAAGCGCAAATCACAAGTCGTGACTGGCTCAAGATAAAACTTAAGTCCCAAGCCGAGACATGGGAACGGATTGGGGTTTCAGGTGCAGGATGCCCCTGAGAAAGGTACAGCCACGGGCTCATGAAAGGAAGAAATAGCCAAAAGGTGGACCTTGAGGGAGGAATACTGGAGGCTCGAGTCAGACAAAGAAATCAGGTTGTCCAGGACATGGTTCACAGGGCAGGTGAATGGGTCTAGGGAATGTCTGGCAGCTCAGGTGGCAAACTGCTTCCACTTCCTGGCATATGTGGCACAGGTGGTAGGCTTGTGGGTGGCCACCAGGACATCTGCCACCCTGTTAGAGACCCCAAACCTGGTGATGGCTACGTTCTCAGGAGCCATGTTTACAGATGGAAGGACCTGAGATTGGGATGGACCAGGGTCCCCCCGATCCTGGGTCAGCAGATTCCTGCAAAGGGGTAGAGGGACCGGAGGTTTCTCCACCAGCTGCTGAAGCAGATAGAACCATATCTGGTAAGGCCAGAATGAGGCTACCAGAATCATGCTGGCCCCCTCCATTTACAATTTGTTCAGCACCCTCTGAATTAGAGGAAACAGAGGGAATGCATACAGAAATCTCCCGCTCCAAGAGAGGGACAAAGCGTCTCACCAGAAAACTCCAGGCCATGCATCTAGCGAGCAGAAATTGGGCAGGTTTGCATGGAGTGTGGACGCAAAAAGGTTCAACTCTGGATGACCCCATCTGTCAAACAGATCTTCTGCTACAGATGACAGAAGCTGCCATTCGTGCATGCTGAACTGAGTTATGCTGAGACTGTCCATCAGGGTGTTTAGGACACCTGGCACGTGGACCACAGAGAGTGTCAGACTGTGCTCCAGTGCCCAATACCACATTCACACGGCTTCCCTGCAAAGGGGGTATGAGTGAGTCCCGCCCTGCTTGTTGATGTAGTAGACAACACTCAGATTGTCCAGCTGCACCAGCAGCTAGCCTGGAGCAAGAGGCTCCTGACATGCCTGCATGGCATAGAGCACCGCTCTCATCTCCAGGACACTGATATGCAGGGCAGCTTCCCACTGGGATCAGGAGCCCTGAGTTTGAAAGGGACTCAGGTGTGCTCCCCAGCCTAGGCCCAAAGCATCCGTGGTTAGAATCTGATGCAGGGAAGAAATCTGGAAGGGAACTCCTTCAAGAAAATTCAAGAGGCCCATCCACCACTGCAGTACCTTGCGAACTGGGGGAGGAGACCAGGACTTGTTGGTCCAGCTCGTCTGAGCGCTGGTCCCATTGCACTCTGAGGGTCCACTAAAGGGTGCACATGTGAAGTCTGGTCAGTGGAACAGTGCGAATGCCGATGCCATTAGACCAAATAGCCTGAGGTACAGTCTGGCAGGAATGTACCGACTCTAAGCACTTCTTTAACCTGGGCCATAAGGTATTCCACCCTGTTTTGGGGTAAGAATGCCTTCCCCTGCTCAGAGTCCAGAACTGCCCCAATGTACTGCAGTACTAGAACAGACTTGAGCAGGTTGACCGTTATGTCCAGAGAGTGGAACAGCTGGAGAGTGCGCTCCAGAGTCAGCAAGAGCTGTTCCCTGGACAGGGCCTTGAGAAGCCAATCGTCCAGGTAAGGGAAGACATACAGTCCCTCTCTTCGGAGAGCTGCTGCGACTGCTGCTAAGCACTTGGTAAAGACATGCGGTGCAGAGTATATGCCAAAGGGCAGCACTTTGAACTGGTAATGCTCGCCCTGAAAGGCAAAACGAAGAAACTTCCTATGAGGAGGAAAGACCAAAATGTGCAGGTAAGCGTCCTGCATGTCCAGTGAACTGAGCTAATCCCCGGCTTTGAGGAGGGGCATGAGGCCTGACAAAGTTACCATTCTGAACTTTTTGTACTGGATAAAGAGATTGAGGTCCTTTAGATTTAAAATGGGCCTCAGATCTCCGATCTTTTTGAGGACCAGGAAAAACCTGGAATAAAACCCCTGGTTTCTCTGTTGCCTTGGCACCAGTTTGATTGCTTGCACAGAAGAGGCCGTACTTCCTCCCAAAGAACAGACAAGTGAGCCAGGGGATAGTTGTGGGGGGTCTGGAGGCTGCTGGATGAGCTCCAGGGTATGACCCATCTCTATGATCTGCATGCATCTGAAGTTATGGTTCTCCACTGATTCAGATGAATGGAGAACTGACCGCCGACTGCCACATCCTGGGTCTGGACCAGAAGAGAGGGATCTGGCAAGGAGTCATGCTGAGGTGGGACCAGCTGTGGAGGCTGGTTCTTCATTTCTGGGATGCTTGGCTGTCGCTCCAGTATTTGAGGTGGCGGGCAAGGAAGACTGGGCTCTGTGCTTACCCTGGGTACAGGGAGCTAAGCCTGGCCTATTGGCTTGTCTGTGAAAAGCAGACCACCCTCTTCCACGGGGCTGAGTGTGATAGAGAAAATGGACAGACTTAATGGCTGTGCCAGAGGCCTGCAGATCATTTATAAGGTCCTGGACATCAGGGCCGAAGAGCTTGGTGTCACTGAAAGGTCTGTTAAGCATCTTGTTTTGCACATCGGCTGTAAATCCACAGACTCTAAGCCAGGAGTGCCTATGAAGGCATATGCCAGTGACAGCTGCCCCGGCCATGGTGTCGGACATATACATGGCCCTTAGGAAATGTTTGCAAGCACTGGAGCAGTCCTTGCTTCTGGGAACCACCAGGAATAGCTTGGGCAGCAGCCTTGCCCTTTCTCCAGTTGGCATTCTGAAATTTAACCATGTGCGACAGATAGTTCACAATCCTGAAACCCAAAGTGGAGGAGACATAAACCCTTTTACTCCAGAGGTCAGTCCTGTAAGATTCCTTGTCTGGGGGAAGGGAACTAAGGTGCTTAGGCACCTTAGATCTGTCATGGGCTGCCTTGATGACCACAGAGTCAGTTTCGGCTTGGGCAGCAAAATAAGGAAGGCCCTGAGGGGCATTATAGAGTTTGTCTGCCCTACGTGGCATAGCTGGCACCATGTCTGGTCTGTGCCAGGCTGCCATAGTGGCATTATTCAGAGCTGGCAGTATAGGAGGAATAATCCAGGAAGTCCACCAGGTCTTTCCTGGTGACATCCTCCTCCTCAGTCTGGAAGACCATTGTGGCAGATAACTGTTTCATGACATTGAAAAAGGATGCATCCTCAGGGGGAGCCCTTGGAGTATGCTTGACCAAGTCCTCACTGACCGAAGAGGCAGTGGACTTATCTGAGATGAGGATTTCTTCCTCTTCCTTTTCATCCTCTGTATCATCAGGGAGGATGAGATCAGGATGATATTCCTCCTCGACCTTCTCGTCTGGGTCTTGTGTCAGATGTCCCGGCCCACAGTGAGTCTCCCGGGGTCCACGAACAGGTGTCGATGACGAAGCTGCCATCAACACTGCCAGAGAAGAGGGCCTATTAAAAGTATCTAGCTGCTGAATGAGTACATTTGTGAATTTAACTAGTACTTTGTTCAGGTCCATAGTGGATGTTGACGGAGGGTGGTTCGACGGCACAGGAGTTAACGACCCTCTGTCCTGGGAGCCCGACGAGCATGTAGCACTTGGAGAAGAAGGGGCAGCCTTTGATGGAGTTGTCATCAATGACGTGCCAGTCTTTGATGGTAGAAGGGCCGACGACCCGGAGGTTGATGGCCGAGCGTCCCGGGAGTTGGGTGGAGAAGCTGTCGGTATGGGTCTGGTAGATATAGAGACCTGGACAGCTGGTCTCTTCATCGAGGCAGCTGCCATCAATTAAGAGTCCCCCCAAAGAAGAGGCCGACGGAGAACGGGATCACCGCTGGGGGAAGTGGTCACAATCCCAGTCTTTTTTGTGACTCCCCTCCCCACCCCCAAGGACTTGTCTCAGGCCTTGGAGGCCTGGGAGCTTGAAAATCTGATGGATGATTGAGCGGCTGGAGCCCTGGAGGACCCCTGCCTGGAGCTGGCTACCTGTTGTTCTGTGAATTGTTTTAAAGTCTTCTTGCATCGCCTGAGGATTGTTTGATTAAACTTCTGGCAGAGCTCACGGTCAGAGATGTCGTGGTCAGGCTCAAGACAGCAGACACAAACAGAGTGTTTGTCTGTAGAGGCAATCTTCTTTCCACAGTGGCAGTGATGGAGAAGAGAAGACTGATTAACTCTTGACATAAACAAAAAGAAAATGAATCTCTAAAAAGAGATTCTGGTAAGGTTTGTAGGAAAAAAAACGACCATAGGTAGAAAAAGGAGCAAACACTGCGACAAAGCTTCTGGGGAGACTGTGCTTGCAAATCAATGGTGGGAAAGAAATGAGGAGGGAGAGGTGCCACCCATGCCTGTATAGAGTTGCTGACATCGGCGGACACCAACGACGTGGGCGGCCCCAGTTGTACTGCTGAAAATCTTCGGTGAGGATTCCCCTTCACCGACGGCGAGGGTTCCTACAGTGTAACCTGATGATTGAGATGCCTCCGAAGAAGATTTACATTTTCAACCACATTTGCGCAATGTGGATATTTATGGAACTCACACAAACAGAAGAGAGAAAGAAGTAAGTGACTTAGCTGGGACTTGAACACAGGCCACCCATAATACTGTTCCAGTTGCACTACCAGCTTCGCAGGCACCTTACTCTTTCTCTAATGCATAACCTGGTGCTGCACAGATAATTACATCTTCAATCACAAGAGTGCAGTGTGCATATTTATGGAACTCATACAAGCAGACGACAGAAAGAAATAAAGTGCCTTAACTGGGACTTGAACCCAGGCTGCCCAGAATACTGTTCCAGTTGCACTACGAGCTTCACAGGCACCTTACTCTTTCTCTAATGCATAACCTGGTGCTGCACAGATAATTACATCTTCAATCACAAGAGTGCAGTGTGCATATTTATGGAACTCATACAAGCAGACGACAGAAAGAAATAAAGTGCCTTAGCTGGGACTTGAACCCAGGCTGCACAGAATACTGTTCCAGTTAAACAACCAGCTTCACAGGCACCTTACTCTTTCTCTAATGCATAACCTGGTGCTGCACAGATAATTACATCTTCAATCACAAGAGTGCAGTGTGCATATTTATGGAACTCATACAAACAGAAGAGAGAGAAGGAAGTAAGTGACATAGCTGGGACTTGAACACAGGCCACACAGGACACCACTCTAGTTGTGCTACCAGTTGCACCACCAAGGCAACTGAAAACTTGGACATCCCAAGGCAACTTACTCTTTCTCTAATGCACAACCTGGTGTTGCACAGATAATTACATTTTCAATCACAAGGGTGCAGTGTGCATATATAAGTAGCTCAAACAAACAAAAGAGAGAAAGAAGTAAGTGCCATAGCTGGGACTTGAACCCAGGCTGCCCAGAATACTGTTCCTGTTGTGATACCAGCTGTGCCACCAAGGCAACTTGAAACTGGGATGTCCCAAGGCACCTTACTCTTTCTTAGCCTTAGCTAGTGCCCTCCCCCCAGTGCTGAACCTGTTTCTGGCACCAGCACCAGGCTGTGCATTACAGAAAGAGTAAAGTGCTTTGGGACGTCCCAGTTTCCAGCTGCCTTGGTAGTGCAGTGGGTAGCACAACTGGAACAGTATTCAGGGTGGCCTGGGTTCAAGTCCCAGTTAAGGCATTTACTTATTTCTCTCTTCTGTTTGTATGAGTTCCTTAAATATGCACACCACACTCTTGTGATTGAAAATATAATTATCTGTGCAGCACCAGGCAGCGCATTACAGAAGGAGTGAGGTGCCTTGGGATGTTCCAGTTTCCAGTTGCCTTACTGGCGCAGCTGGCAGTGCAACCGGATTGGTATTCAGTGTGGCCTGGGTTCAAGTCCCAGTTAAGGCACTTCTTTCTCCCTTCTGTTTGTATGAGTTCCTTAAATAACCACACCACACTCCTGTGATTGAAAATGTAATCATCTGTGCAGCACCGGGTTGTGCACTAGAGAAAAGGTAAGGAGCTTCAAGATGTCCGTTTCCAGTTGCCTTGGTGGCGCAGCTGGTAGTACAACCAGAACATTATTCTAGGCCACCTGGATTTAAGTCCCAGCTAAGGCACTTTATTTCTTTCTGTCGTCTGCTTGTATGAGTTCTATAAATATGCACATTGCACTCTTGTGATTGAAGATGTAATTATTTGTGCAGCACCAGGTTGTGCATTAGAGAAAGAGTAAGGTGCCTGAGAAGCTGGTAGTGCAACTGGAACAGTATTATGTGCAGCCTGGGTGCAAGTCCCAGCTATGGCACTTACTTCTTTCTCTCTTCTGTTTGTGTGAGGTAGTTATGCATGCACATCGCACTCTTGTGATTGAAAATAAAGTCAGGATAGCCTGGAGAAATGCAACATCTTATTTACAGTGCAATCCTGTGTCTACTCACTTACACAGCTAGGAATAATGAAAATGCAAGGAAGTCAAGTTCTTAAGGTCATATAGTGATCTAGTAAATGCACTGAGATTTCAACCAGTATATCTCTTTAATTACAGCCTGTGTTCTAACCACTAAACCACACTGCCTCCATGATGTGGACTGCGTTTCTCTTGACTGAAAAACACATGCTTTTCTGTAACCTCTGTTAGACACTTGCATGGCTGTAACTGCTCTAAGCTGCTGTTCTTCAAGAGCTCCTCCCAAACAAGCTATTCCAACTGAGGTGGGGTTATCTTGGTGAGCAAACGCTGAATGAATGAATGAATAAATGCATTTTTAACAGATGGATATAAAATCTAAGTGTCAAGCAAAGAAGCAGTAGTTCCATTCTGTGTTTGCTTTCAAAAACCTACTTAAAGTATCTCACAGTCTGAATAAGTTAAGACAGACACATTGCAGAGATTGTGCCTAAAAACGTTCTGAATTATTTGTCATTTTAAAATCAGTGAGTCAACATCCTGTCTATGCAGATGATTTTCTTGTAATAATAATGCAAAGAGACCTTCTGGGCATGAGACAGCTGCATGATACATAAACAAGTTAAGACAACTTCACACTCCAAGTCTTTTTGTAAGCAAGGATAATGTAAAGAAGAAAACAGCATACACTGTATTTATTTTCAAGACTGTAAGAAAAGTTTTTTCATGGGCACTGTCAAGAGAAAGTTCCAGCCTGCGACTTCGTACAGTGTGTAAACTGTGCTCTAGTCTGCTGTGACCAACCGAGAGGGTACGAGCATCTGAAAACAGATACACATGAACACCTGCATTTTCAACTGTAAAGTTTATTTCTTTAATAACAATTAAAAGACAAAACATTTAAAAGCTGCAGCTGCAATCATGCAAATTCACAAGAGGTCAGTGGTTAGTGACAAGTAAAATAGACGCTCTTGAAAACACACAACTCAACATGAAATACAGTGCAATGACTTTAAGTTAAAAGTAAACCTGAGGAAGATACCATAAACACCATTCATGCAGTTCAACAATTCCCGCAGTCAACTGAACAGGGACACTCTGTCTGGGTTTGCATATCTTGCCCTATATTGAATGCCTGCTTTATCTTAAAGTGGTGATTACCCTTTATTGTGGCTCTCATTTACCTCATATTAGAATATTTAAATAGCACGAAATTAAAACAAGACAAAAGTGGAATTTTAATCCAAATGGAATACTGATTAACAAGGTGACTTGAATTTAACAAAAGAAGCATAATTCTGCTTCCATGTTCTTTTAAAATCATATTCCCTTTTGCAAACACAGCATTAAAATTCATTTGGACAGAGTTCACCAGGACAATAACATCCAAAAAGATAAAATATGCCTTCTGTGACATAATTGTGCATTTTTATGGAGCGCCAACAAATAGTTCAAGACATACAGTAAAAAAAATCACAGGTTTTAAAATACAGGCTAAAAATAATGGAACTCAATCTGCAAGAAGATTAAAGAATACATGCAACACTGGACAGTGCACAAGTTGACTAGTTTGTTTATCTACATCTGTAGGTTCCGTCTAAACACTCTCCAAATCTGGTATTGGGGCACCCCGAACAGAAATGCCAGTGGGACTGGTAACAGTGGCCATGCTTAAGCAGGCAACACTTGGCATCAACTTGTGCGTGCATGAGAAAACATTAAATAAACCCGCCTAACACATTACTACTCTTCCCATGGGGAGAGGAGAGTATACTGAAGAGAAAAGCCAGAACAAAAAGGTTACATTTCCATCCAGTTGTTTATATATTAGTAAAACAGAGCAATATAACTAAGATACCATATCTATTCCTAGACTGTGTCATTTGTTTGTAAAATACAGTTAGTAGTCTCAAGTATTCAGACAGTAGGAGCTTTCATGCTCGTATATGATATAAAACTAGTTGGCAGAAACCCACCAAACTGGTACCATGCTGCCCGACCAAATGACTGGGTTGGCATATTTTTTTTTACCAACTGGAGGGCATGGCCGACTACCATGCATGATGGATGACATGCTGTGAAAGTCCCTGTTGATACCTAATAGTTATCTTATAGGTAATAATTGGAGCATCAGTCACTTTTCCTCCTGAAAAGAACTATGCAGTCAAACAGACGCACTAACAACTAGTAATGCTGAGACTTACTATAAATTTAAGAGTGCCAAATATTAACTATCAAACAATTTTAAAGGCCTATTGCTTCCAGTTTTTTAAAGGAAAAATGTTAAGCAACATAAGCTGTAAACAGAAAGGTCACACTGTGATTATAATAAGCCAGGACTCCTATTTGTTATCTGTTTAAGATGGGAAAGAAATAAAACAAAATTACAGAACACGGTATCTGTCAAGACTCTTGCTTTACAATGGCAACAGCTTGAATCCTTTCTATAGTTCAGTGGCACTACAGCAGGGAACATAAATGAAGAGTTTTCAGAGTCCAAGACGTTACTATCATTCATTGCAAGACAGTCACATCATGCAGCACCGAAAATGGCAACAGGATTAATTTCACAACTGCCCTGATACAACACATAAGCTATCTGCTTCATAACTGGAAACGGACAAATTTAGAAATTCATTGCAGGGAAACTGCAATACTTCCAGTCCGCCCCCACCTCAGCAAACTGTCACTGAAGCAGACTTTGTTTCTATAGCAATAGTTATTGGGGAAATAAAACACAACTTTTAGAAAATTGTGGCATGTAAATGAACAATACAGATATAATAAATAATGAAAGAAATGCAGAACAACAGGCATGCCCTACACAGTTACAAATCTGATGCCCTGTTCAAAAGTGAGCAGGATGGTAGATTTGCAATTTTTTGTCCTTGAAAACTCAAGCAGTCAAGTTTGCACCATCTTTAATACTGACAGCAGTAGACAGGCATGTAAACCACACATGTACCATTTAGACACTCAAGGTGATTAGTGACAAAAAAGCAAAGAAGAAAGGCGGTAAAAGGCCACAGCTGAACAATACCAGACAGCAAATGGTAGTAAAAGGGATGTAGTCAGGGTGATTCCAAGAGTACTGTATGTCAACATCTATGAAGCATCAGTCATGGGTAAGACTGCATAACTAGACATTTACAGTTTTACGTTTAGCATTTTGTGACAAACACTGCTTCATAGTATTGAAAATACAAGTAATACTGAATTTCTTTGGCAATCTAGATTAACTGGGGTATGTAGATGCGACCACTACATTTCAATCTTTACTTAATACTGTGTTAAATTTGTTGTGCCATTTCTGTCCCTTTAACACACACGGAATTTTGTGGCAAAAGTTTAATATGTTAACTTCTGTAAAATTAACCACTATATATACCATTTAACTTTAAGCTTTTTGATTCATATTAGTTGGCAAACTCAGCTTTTTAAAAATAAATCATAAACATTTCATTCATGATAGATGCAGATCTGGCTTTTACCGTACTGTAACCAGTACCATTCATTAACTGACGTAGTAGAATAAGACAAGGCAATTTTCAATCCTGTTTACAAAGACAAAGCAGATACTGTGTAAGGTTTATGAATAGACAGTTTGTTACAGTACATTTGCACAGTGTTTATGTCTATATAATACAGGACAATAGTATTCAAAGCCCGTACTATAAAATTAACAAGATCCACAAAGGAGATCTTCACATGATTAAGACTGTCTTCTGTCAGGAGTCCCCAGAAACAGTAAATTCCATATAACTTGTGTTAGAACAATATTTAAATCTTTCTTCTCCAAAATTGTCTGTTCACCATTCATCTTGCCTTTGTTTGGTGGTGTCATAAGCCCTTATCACTTCAGACTGTGAGACTATTCCATGCTCATCTTGCGAGAAAGCATACCCATCTGTAGTGGTAATGCAGAAAGACAATGCATTACATTAAAATAGGGGAATTATTATTATTATTCTGCAAGATCCAGCTTTCGTCAGTATGCTTCACTGTTACATTCAATAAAACACATGTGTGACATCAGTATGGAGGAACCCTAAAAATCTATGGTCGCAAATAGCATTTTTATTGTAAAGGAAAACTATTTGACACATACAGTTTGACGTATCATTGTACAAAATACAATCCTATAAATTCTTTGAAGGGGTTAGGAAGGGAGGAAGCAAAGACGCTGGGGTAAAGGTCCAGCTAGAGAAAAGGGTGTTGGAAAAGCTAGCAGGGTTGAAAGTGATAAATTTATGGGACCTGACAGGTTATACCCCAAGATGTTACGTGAGGTAGCAGGGTTATAACAGGGTCACTAACAGACATTTTCAATAGCTCACTAGCCACAGGGTGGTCCCTAGGGACTGGAGGACAGTGGATGTGGTTTCACTACACAAGAGTGGGAAGAGGGATGAGCCAGGGAACTACAGGACAGTCAAATTGATGTCTATAGTGGGGAAGCTCATGGAGTCACTACTGAGGGAAGACCTGGTGGACTTCCTTAATGGAAATAGGCTGCAGGACCCCAGACAGCATATCTTTATGAGGAGAAGGTCTTGCCAGATGAATCTGGGAGAGTTTTTCAACTGGGATATTACAGCAGTAGACATGGGACAGGTAATATACCTTAACTTCAGCAAGGTCTTTGACTCAGTCCCCCACAGGAGGCTGGTCAAAAAGATTAGGGACCTTGGGGTAGAGGAAAAGATGTGAACTGGATAGACCACTGGCTCGTGGGTAGAACACAGATGGTGGTAGTCACTGAGAAGTTTTCAGAGGTATGGGAAGTGACCAGCGGGGTATCACAGGGGTTGGTTCTAGGACCAGTCCTCTTCAATATTTTCATTTGTGCCATACATGAAGGTATCAAGGATAAGATCTTCCTCTTTGCAGATGATACAAAGATCTGTACAAGGGTAGATGTGGAGGGAGGGAGACGGGAACTAAGGGAGGATTTGAGCAGGCTGGAGAGCTGGTCCAAGATTTGGCAGCTGAACATTAACACTAAAAAATGTTAAGTAAAGTACATTGAGAAAAGGGACCTAAGGGAGTACTGGGAGGGGTGGCGCTGGATAGCAGTCCAGAAGAAAAAGATTTAGGGGGATGAGGATATTGGAGACCCTAAAAATGTGTGCACACTGCAACAGGACAGTGAGCAAAGCACATAGAATGCTGGAATGCATAGGGGATAAGAAATAGAAGGTGGTTACTGATCCTCCCTCTGTACAGGTCACTAGTATGACTACACTAGGAATATTGCACAAGGTACAGAAGCCCACACCTGATGAAAGAGTGCAGCAAGGTGGAGGCAGCACAGAGCAGGGAAACTACGATGGTACATGGCCTTAGTGATCTGACATACAAGGAGAGGCTTCAGGACTTTAAACATGTACCATCCTGGAGAAAATGAGGGAAAGGTATGACGTGATTGAGACATGCAAGTACAGTACCTGCATGGGGTAAATAAAGTACATCCCAAAGAACTATTCTCCTTGAGTTCAAACACAGGGATGAGAGGGAATTCACTTTAGCAGGTGGTTAGCTGGCGGGGATGGGGGAAGATTTAAAAAGGACATCCGGAAGCACTTCTTCACAGAAAGGGTGATGGATAAGTGGAATAAGCTACCAGAAGAAGTGGTACAGTCCAAGTTATTCAGTAGCTTCAAGCAAGGATGGGACAGGCAGGTGGGTTTAGTTGGGGGGGGGTCAGTAACAAAGGGGAGGATTGCCACTAGGGCAAGGCAGGATAGTTAGTCAGGGCTGGCAGACTGGATGGGCCAGGAACCTTTTTCTGCAGTCAATGTCTATGCTTCTATGCATCTCTTCAAGGTGTGTGTGTGTATGTATGTGTGTGTGTTTCTAAAACAGTATCATTATTTTAACTGTTGCAATGCATCTGTAAAAGTGAACACTTACGGAGCAGGTTCTGCTGCATGGACTCTGAACGGTACAGGTTGACTGTGCTCTTTTTGAAAACATTCTTCAGTAGCTGCGCCCTTTCGGTGAGACTAGCAGGACAGCAAAAGATGATAAAATCTATTACTATTCCAATAACAGACTCCAGTTTTCCACGTGAAATTGTTAAATAAGAGTTTAGAAACTCGAGGGAATAATAGCTATCAGAAATGTAACCACTGTAGAAAATAGCACCCTCATTTAAAATAATCAATGGTAACTGGCACTACCTTTTCAAGGCAAAACATTATTGATGTTGTTATAGGAAACTGCTCAGTAAGGAAGTTTTAAAATGCATACTACCCTCAAAAACAGGTATGTTAAAGTGAGCAAGATTTTCAGAATACAGTATATAATAGAATATTTAAAGAGAAAGTTTAGGGGAACGCAAATAGAATAATTCCTCTAATGGAGTATTAGCTCTGGTGAGAGAAAAACTGGAAACTTAAACCACATCATGTCTTACCCTCAAGTGAAAACGTAACCTCTACTGCAAGTTAAGGGGGCTTTGAAATTGGTTAAGGAAATGTTTTAAAATGGCCAAACCTATTCTGTTCCTTCGTCTGCAAATAATCCGTAACTAATTCCTCAAATAAAATAGTTGTTACAATCTCTCTAAGTTACTTTCTTTTCAGTTGGTTTAAACTAAAAAAAAAACTACATTTGTGTTGTAAGATCAAAGTATCTAAGTGTGATGGTTCACACAAATGCCAGGGTCTAAATGCTTGTATTTTACTTGTATTACAGTATTAAATTTTGGAACTATATCTTGATTTTTTTTATGAACAACTGTGATCAAAGATATAACTGTAAATATGATTTATGCTACAGCCAAAAACGTTGACTGCAAAGTACTTTCTAATACCAACATGACAGCGTGTTAATTAAAATACAGCAGATTCTTTCCAAACACCTATCTCTAGCAACGTAAGGACAGGCTCCAGACAGTTTTCACAGACGCCGGTGGGTGCAGTAGTGCGTGAGAGAGAACAAGGGATTTGAAGCATGGATAAAAAACACTGAAGCAGAGGAATGATATAAAATGAAACAAAATTCACTTGATTAATCATGCAATTTATGTCTGCACACTGACAGTGACAGGAAACAATAAAGGTGACCTTTGTTTTTACGGAGTTAAAATTCTTTTAAGCTGACAAGTTCATTTGTCAAGAAACGTTTTAGTAGTTTTGACAAATTTAGAACTGCACTAGGACTACTGGAGTTTTTATTTCACATATGTAGCCTGTAGGCGTCATCTGGTAGTTTAAGAATTATTTTATCGTCTATGTTAATTGCAGCTGTTTAATTCATCAAAGCAGTTATCCACCACCTTTGCCTTTTATCAGGAACAGGAACCATGTTACACTGGAACTACTGGCACTGTGTAGCTGCAGTAAAGGGCAACAAATACTTTAAACTGCACTGATGTTTATGCGGAGATTAAAGCTCCACAATACAGCTATTCACTGGAGAGAGTGCCTTATAAATTTGACAGAGGTGTCAGATATAGGTTTTAATGTCTTGTCAGTTCACAAGTTAACTTCACATGTCAGCATGAACAAATAAAAAAACTACAGCTTAGGCTTTGAACCTTCTTCTTGTGATATTTAGTTTTATATTAAGTTAAAAATGTAAGTATTTTACAACAGTAATGTATTTTGCCTTTTTACTTTAAATTCTGTTTTCCAATTCTCTGAACCCTTCCCCCCCACCATGAGCTCACTATATCCCAGTAGTGTTTAGGACGCCGTCGGCCTTGTAAATGGTTTCAGGAATATCATGACAAGACTGTGCCCCTGATTTTAGCTGGAGGGACTCCTCCCCAATCACCCTAATGCTAACCTCCACAGCAGTTTTGCTTGGTCAAGAAGGTGGATGAGCAGCCCCCCCCCCCATACAAATGTCACTCTGTGAAGTGGCAATGGGGTGGTACACTGTGATGTGTCCGATGCTGTTGGCAATGGGTTCTGACTGCATAACTTCTGGGATATATGTTAAGCCTCTAAATCAAAGAGCATCAAGGAGTGCACTAAAACAGCTACATTTTAAGTGCACAAATTAGCCACTGAGTGTGAAAGGTCCAAACCAACAGCACATCCAGTACCATGAACTAAACAATAGCCGCACTGGTGCTCATCTCTTCACTAACAAGGAGAACCACAATTATGTTTTTCAGTTGTTGTTTTTTAATTCACAATTTATTTTCGGTTAACAAGCAAATGCTCATATTACAGCCTGGCCCCCACTTCTTGAGTTGAGTACTGGTGTAGCAGGTGTTACCCCAAGTCTGGTTCTGAACATAGGACTTCTGAGTTTCAGTACACACTACTGTTGCACCACTGGCCCTGAAAGAATTGTTTCTATGGTGCTAAAGAGCATCATGTGACATTTAGTGAAGCAATGTTGCAGTGGTTGTGCGTATGTTACTTAGAACTGGTTAATCAATTATGAATGTTCCATAGGTCCATTACAACAGAACTTTACGAGCTGAGGGGAAGAGGAGGCTTAATGCTCCAACTAATGGTTTGCATGTCATAATGGAACTGTTGGGCATTTGTCTTGCCTTTTTAATTAAAATAAAACAAAAAACAAATGCTATTTAAAAAGGAAAAATGGCAAGTGCTCAACCAATGTTAAATTGGCAATAGTGAAGGATTACGGCCAGATCGATTCACTGCGCTGCTTTCAGAGACTGCTTGGTAATTTGTCTTGTAGAGCTGCGTGAACAAGTGACAAACAGTTGAGACGCTATACACAAAATACAGACAACAGAGACTGGCAGCAAGGCAAACCACACCATAAATAAACAAAGCTGATACCATACGAAATGCAGTCAAATTTTCTATCTCAGTTGAGTGGAAGTCGCAAAAATACAGAAAACAGTAAATCAGACATCGGCTCATTTACAGTAAAAATACAGAAACCACGCTACAGCGGAGTTTCTTTATTCTGTGGGGGTGCTCCGCCCCCACACCCCCCCCCAGGTTCTATGTACTACGTTGCCACACTATTATTTATTGTATCGACATTTTACAATTTACTTGATATCTGTTATTAATATATGTTGTTGTTACCACTGTTTCTTTCTTTTGTGGGGGCGCTCCGCTCCCCATGCCCCCCGGGTCTTATGTACTATATTGCCGCACACTAGTACTTATTGTATCGAAGTTCTACAATGTACTCTATTTTGGTTATTAATATTTATTGTTGTTACCACTGTTTCTTTCTTCTGTGGGGGCGCTCCGCCCCCCACACACCCCGGGTTCTATGCACTATTATTTATTGTTGCCCTCTACGTTGCCGCACTATCATTACTGTTTGTAATTAATTTAATAACAACTTGTATGTACAACTTAATTACGACTCAGGCATGGACAGGAAGAGGCGTGACTATGTGTCGTTACTTAAGCCACAAGCTTATTATCGTATACCTTTCGTGTTTGCTTGCTCAACTGGCCGTAATCGTTCACTATGACCATTAAATTTACATTAGAGGTTCTTTGTGGGTGGGATGTAATATGTTCAAGGGCCTTTCAGACTGTAGGGTTTGCCATCCCCATTTTATAAAGTATGATAATCTGTTTTATGTCCCATGTTCTCGGTTTGTATGTCTGTGACTTTAAACCTGTTGCCCCCAGGCAGACAATTATGTAAAGTAACAGCCGTCTCTCAGGTCTAACATGGCTAACATTTTAAACAAATACAAAATTTAATCAAGTATGTTGTCATTAAAATAAAAAAAATTAGAAAGAAAACATGACCACAGTTTGTGGTTGATAGCAGTAATTATGTAGATAACTATCTAATTTGCACTTTAATTGTACCTTTTTCCATGCACAACAGCTCCTGGGTCCTGGGATTTTGCCTCTAGTTCCTGAACTTCATCCACTAGTGTCTTAAAACATGTTCTCATAATTCTATAGGAGAATATAGCAGTGGTTTTTAGCTATTACTTCAGGAAACTGTAATATGCACAATCAAAATATCAGATTCTAACACCTGATACTCTGTTTGCAACACCACAGTGGGTCTTTAATTTCACCTCTGCTTTTTTGACAGAGGAAAATTTAAGAGGAATTACATCAACATCAGGTTTAAATTTACACATTTTTAAGCAGCTTGAGTTACCTGCTGTGGAAACCATGAAAACCTATAGTTTCCCAGTAGAGGAAATCATTCTAATTTTGTAGAATAAAAAATGTCAACTTGAAACTGTGAAACTAGTTTGGAAATGCAAGTCAAAATATTATTAAAACAATTTGAAATCTTCACATTTTCACTTCTATGAGCAATCACTTCTATGAGCAACAGATTTTGCTGCTTTAAGTCATTTAAGAGGGAGCATTTTCTCAAAGAGCAGACAGCTAACAGAATATTTTTTTTTTTTATATCTTAGCAGAGGGGCAACACAGCAATGAACAATAGTCAGGTTCACATCAATACCTCCCCCCATTAAAGTCTATGTTGTAAATTCACATCACAGAGAATGACTGACTGAGGCATAAATGTTAAGACATAAACATTGAGAATGGCCTAAACTACAGCAACTGCAGCCAATACCACTAGTAAAACAGTACTTTGTGCAACAATTTAGCACAGGTATAATACTTACGCTTTGTAAAGGATGTCCAAGAGTAGAGATGTTAGTGGAATGAAGAACAGACCCATCCAAAACACACCAGAGCTGAACATCATTTCAGCCTGTAAAAAGAAATATATGTTTTATCAGGACTTTCATGATCTTAGGTGAAGACAAAGACCTATACAGAAACACACGTATACAAAATACTATAATTTATTATGATTTTTAGTTTAAATATTTATATCAATATAAAAAAAATTCTTAAAGTAATCCTTATCAAAGAAAAATAAATCAGACATCAAAAGACATCAAAGTATTTATAGTCTATAATAAACATAAAGTATATGTGAACACTGCTTAGATATTTTAATTGGTTTAGGTATTTTAAGAACCTACACTAAATATCAGAAATTTATGAGTAAGTGCGTATGCATGTTTAATGAAAACACACACTGCTACCCTTAGACTTTAAGACGCTGGTGTCAGCGTGGCTCAGTTGGTAGCACATCCGTCTCTGGACCAGAAGGTCGTGGGTTCTCGTCCCACACCGGGATTGGACTTGCACCTAAAAATCGCTGGCATCTGAGTGCAGTATTGGGGGGTGCTGTACTGCAGGGGTGTGCCGTCCTTCGGATGAGACGTTAAACCGAGGTCCCTTCTGCCCATCCTGGTGTTCTCCTGGTGGGTGTCCAGGTGGAAGTAAAGAACCCAGGGCACTCTTCTTAAGAGTAGGAACATTCCCGGTGTCCTGGCCAACATTCCTTCCCATAAACTGGTTCATGCAATTACCCAGGCTGTGTGTGGGTGATGATGTGCGATATGGCCGCCACCACACATTCAGTCACTTCACTACCAGTCTAGCATTGCTTGTAAAGCACTTTGGATGTATGAAAAGCGCTATATAAATACAGATTATTCTTCTTCTTCTTCTTTACTTTTTCCAGAAATACAAATATCAGAAGTACCTTAAAAAGAACTGGGGAAATGCAGCTTCAGATATATCAGTTTTAACCGGTATGAGTTTAGTTTTCTTTCTCTCTAAATGTTAAAATGTTTAACAAAACTGTGTAATGAGTGTTTGGTGCAGAATAACACTTGCTGTCAAACCAAATGACATTTTAGACCAAGTATTACAAAAAGGGCAAAGCCAGATGCTGCCACATTAATTATATTTTTCCAGGTGCCACAGAAATTACAGCTGGGGTTATACGGTGTCTCTGAAATTACATATGGGGCTACAGGCAGTCTGTATACCTGCTTACAAAACTACCCAGTCAATCATGGAGACAAGCTGAATTAAACGTGGCCAGGAAAATTGCTCATCTGGGCTGTTTCTGAGACAGAAGCAAAAGGAAACTGCTTGCCCCATTATTTCTGTCGGCTATCTAAGATTATTTCTGAAAACAGAATAAACATCTTACACTATCTAGGCATCTCTACTGACTGACTTGTCTGCTCTGAACAGTAAGACTTGTTATAGCAGAAAAGGCAACAGGAGGTATTATAGTTCCCTAACCGGGAAGGGGGCGGGGGCAGGGTTACAATTGTACTTACAGACCACTTTCTTTCTCTAAAAGCTACAAACCTTCTGGTCAGTACCATAAAATGTGCATTTTTGCCTGTATTTGTTTTGGCTGTAGTGACTGAAAATATCTGTCATTTGGTGTCAAAAATCAAAATGCTTCCTGTCATCTCAATTACAGCACACCTGTTATAACTGCAGCCAAAACACATTCTACCTCATGAAGAAAACAGATATAAAGAACTTTAAAATAGCTTTAATCTATCTTTGTACCAGATGCCAAGTATTCGCATGAGAGGTATTACAGTTGTACAAAAAAATGATGCCATTATTAATAAATTAGTGTCTGTCATTTATTAGCAATTACAATACTAAAACGCCTTTGTAAAGGTAATTAGATTACAGAGGAGGATCTAAAGCAGAATTACTGCAGAATGAAACCCTAGGAATTTTGTTGCATTTTTACAGCCTCATTGCTAACACAATAAGCCTTGTGAAGCCCCAGATTGTTCAAAAACAGATTCCTAATGCTGTTCATTGCATGAAAATGAGTAGAAACTACTAAAGGTTTTATTCCTGTAATAATAAATGAAAATGTGAACATGATGCTGGATGAGGCCAAAAAAACTTCTAAGACTGTCAACTTAAAGCTAAAAAAGCTGATACAGTAACACAATAAACATATTTTTCTGAAACTTGTTTTTCTGTATCCATTACAGCTGGCCGAAACCATAAAACATTTTTTAACAATACTCAGGAATGTCAAATGAAACTCAAAAGATTTAGCTGCCATAAATCTATTTACGGTGTTCCAGATTTATCAGGACTTTAATGCTTCCTTTTTTCAAACTTCTAAGTAAACCAGGGGATCTTCACATCTCAGCTACAGTATGTGGGGAAACCCAAAGGTATTTAAAATGCTACAGGAAGATTGTTAATATGGCTGCATTTGCACTTCAACAATCTGAGCGCACAGGTTGCTGTTGTGTAAATGCAGCCACGTAGACACTTACTAACTCGAGGTAAGCTACTCCTCTACCTGAGCTGCTGCACTGGTGGGGACACGTACCGGAGTGAGCAGTACAAGCAGCTGTGTTGCAATATACTGTACAAAAGCACTGAGGCAAGGGTTACCTGAAAAGGGCACTGGCAACAAAGTCAGGCTTCAGCAGGTCAAGGCTCCCTCACATCTCAGATAGAGAACAGCAGGACAAGGATCCTTCACACCTCAAAGGTGGAGAGCAGCGGGACAAGGTTTCCTCACACCACAGGTGTAGAACAGCAGGACAAGGCTCCCTCACACCTCAACAGGTGGAAAGCAGCAGGACAAAGCTCCATCAACCTACAGAGATGGAGAAGAGCAGGGCAATACTCTCTCACCTGTCAAAAGTGGAAAGCAGCAGGACAAGGCTCCCTCAAACCACAGAGGTGCAGAACAGCAGGACAAGGCTCCCTCACACCACAGAGAACAGTGGGACAAGGCTCCATCACACCTCAGAGGTGGTGAACAGTGGGACAAGAATCCCCCACACTTCAGAGGCGGAGTACAGCAGGACAAGGTTCCCTCATACCTCAGAGGTAGAGAACAGTGGGACATGAATCCCTCACATCTCAGAGGTGAAGAATAGCAGGACAAGGATCCTTCACACCTCAGAGGTGGAGAATAGCAGGACAAGGATCCCTCACACCTCAGAGGTGGAGAACAGCAGGACAAGGATCCCTCACACCTCAGAGGTGGAGAACAGCAGAACAAGGATCCCTCACACCTCAGAGGTGGAGAACAGCAGGACAAGGATCCCTCACACCTCAGAGGTGGAGAACAGCAGGACAAGGATCCCTTACACCTCAAAGGTGGAGAACAGAGGGACAAGAATCCCTCACATCACAGAGGTGGAGAACAGCAGGACAAGAATCCTTCACACCTCAGAGGTGGAGAACAGCAGGACAAGGATCCCTCACACCTCAAAGGTGGAGAACAGAGGGACAAGAATCCCTCACATCACAGAGGTGAAGAACAGCAAAACAAAGATCCCTCACACCTTAGAGGTAGAGAGCAGCAGGAGAGGGATCCCTCACACCTTACAGGAGGAAAGCATTGGGAAGATAACTTGGAACTTATGTTCTGATTAACAGTAAGTAACCAAATTTGATTCTATGTGTTGTCCAGGCCGTGTCAGCAGATGTTAATCCACTTTTGCTATGTCCTGATACTGAGAGTAAAGCACTGGTTAATATTCGTGATGATGACCATTTTTTTTAACTTAATTTTTATTATTTTCATCAACTAGTACACAATTGATAGCTTACAACACAATGAACAGACCAGACATGATACCTTATATGAGGGCACGACCTCTTAATCAAAGGAGTTAGTGCATCCAAAGTACTGTGAGATGATATTGAAGAGTAGCCACAACATTTCACCCAAAAGTTCAAGGATACTGCTGATTCAAGAAGAACTCCAGAGCAGCAACACTATCCACAAAGTTGGAAAAGTCAACAATAAATGTACCCTATTTTGCACCATACCAGAAGACTTATAGGGCCTGATATTCAGAAAAGGGCAAAGGAGAGCACAAAGGTTTGTGCTGCGCTTTGCAACTGCCCAGGGGTCTGAGGATGCTATATCCAGTCAGACAGTGCACTGACGATATCCAACTAAATATAGGTCCATGTTGGCGCAGCGCTAAGTCAAGTAGCGCTGCCTGGACATGGATCCGGAAGTGTACCTCAAGAATGGACAGTGCTGGAACACTATCCGCAATTTTCAAAGGGACCCAAGCAAATGAGCCTATTGGCCATCTGCATGCCCATTACAGGCTCATCTGCATGGGTAGCAGAGGCAGGTTAGCATGGCGCTGCCCCACCCATTGCCCAGTTCCATAGTTATGTGGACATCTCTGGTGCCTAGTGGTCCCCTCTCCCTTCAATCACTGTCCAAGTAAACCCTGGTGCCTAGTGGTCCCCTCTCCCTCCAATCATTGTCCAAGTACACCCTGGTGCCTAGTGGTCCCCTCTCCCTCCAATCATTGTCCAAGTAAACCTTGGTGCCTAGTGCCCCCCCCTCACTGATCACCATCCCCAAGCCCATGGCAACACTAATCTCTGGTGTCTAATGGCACCTCCTCGCCGATCATTGGTCACCTACACATATAGAGCCCCCAGCTGCCCAGTGTACAAACTCCCCTTCTCTGGTCCCGGCACATTCAGGGTAATACATGTCCCTAGCATTCAGTGGTCCACTCCATCACCATTCCCCAGCCCTGTAACAGACGCACCAACCGTCCCTGTGCTACTGGTGTATGTAAATGGCAAGGTGCAGAAAAATAAAACAAACCAGTCCCTGGTGTGTCCAAATAAATCCCCTCCCATCGCCAATACCACCCCTGTCCAGGCAGTACTCCTTGGCATCTAGTGCCCCCCCTCCATGGCACTGAACACCCACACAACTCCCCCTTCCCCTTACCAGACTCTTTGGTGCTGCGGAAGTGCATACGGCAACTGGTGCAGCCCTCCGTACACCTCCTCAGCCAGCTGCCATACATCCAGGTAGGGAGCGCATGTCTTATTTATAGGACAGGGTAGATGCGTGCTCCCTGCCTGGATGTACGGTGGCTGGCTAAGGAGATGTGTGGAGGGCTGCGCCAGTCACTATATGCACTCCCACGGCACCAAAATGTCTGGTAAGGGGAAGGCAATGAAAGAGTTACCTGGACACACCAGGGACTAGTTTATTTTGGTTTGGGTTGCACCTGGAAATGAGTCTCAGCTCACTGGTGCTTTTCCTGGTTATCAGCTTTTAAATAAATAAAAATTAATATTTTATTTCCCTGCACCTTACTGTTTACATACACCAGTAGCAAAGGGATGGATAATGTGCTTGTTATAGGGCCAGGGAGTGGGTGGGACGGGGAGAGACCAACTGGATGCCAGGGACATGTATTACCCTGAACAGGCTGGGACTGGGGGAGGGTTGGACACTGGACATCTGAGGGTTCTTTATGTGTAGGTGACCAGCAATCGATGAGGGGGACACCACTAGGTCCCATAGAGTAGTACTGCTGTGTGCACAAGGATGGTGCTCGGCAGTGGGGGGGAGGGGACCACTAGACACCAGGGTTACTTCCGTGAACATGGGGACAGTGATCAGGGGGATCACTAGGCACCAGGGAGCTTTATCTCTGTTATGGGCTGATGGACAGGAGGGAGGGGGGAAACACTAGGCACCAGGGAGGGTTTGTTTTATTATACAGGCCGGTGATTGGAGGGCAGTGGGTCCACTAGGCGACAGGGAAGTTTTTGGTCATACACGGGCTGGTGGTTGGTGTAAACCACCAGGCGGCTAGGGCTAACTGCATTGTGCATGGCAATGGTTTTTGGGGGTAGGGAGCCACGGACCACAGGGGGCGCTCCCCCACTGACAAGTGGGTACTCTGCTGCAGTACCTCTGGCAGCCACTAGGGTTGCCCGGAGTAAGTTAAGGTTCTGTTTGGGGGTATCTGCACTGCATAAATGGACGTCACCAAGACCTTTTACACCGTGCAAATGTGCTAAATATGGGGAAGTGCAGATATTCCTGTCTTTGCCCCTCCCATTGCCCAACTGCATATATTATGTTTAGTGTGAGCATTAACCCTGTTTGCATGTGCAATCACTCCTTTTGAATATCGTGCTCTGGTGCAAACCCCAGTTTGCACAAACAAACACCCATTAGCGCCTACGCAGTATTTTGAATATTAAGCCCCCTGATGTCTTGCTATATATTTATGTGTATGGCAGCAAGAAAAATTTATATTGGTGTCACATTAAGTAACAGCACCCCCCTCCCCCAAACAGAGATTATACATCGAATCTTTTTTTTGCCAGTAGATAAGAACCCCTTAGTCCACCTAGTCTGCCCATTTTTCCCTGACTATAGTATCACCGCAGATCCAACTTGATCTCTGGCCCAGTCACCCATCCCTCCTTCTCTTTCCATAAAAATTCCCTTAAGCTTATCCCATGCGTTCTTAAACTACACCATCTATGGTGGAAGACTGTTTCAGGAATCCACCACTCTTTCTGTTAAGAAGTGCTTCCTCACAGCTGCCCTGAGTCTACCCCCCCTCCAGTTTCTTATCATGCCCCCTTGTCCTTGAGCACCTTTTTTCTGAAAAATACTTCCCTCCTGTACTTTATTTACCCCCGTGAGGTATTTAAAGATCTCTATGATATCCCCTTCTCTCTCCTCACTTACAGGGTGTACATATTTAGGTCCTTAAGTCTCTCCTTGTAGGGCTTCTGATACAGACCTTGCACTATTTTAGCTGCCCTCTTCTGGACCGCCTCTAATCTCTCTCTGTCTTTCCAGAGATGCAGTCTCCAGAACTGGACATGGTACTCTAGGTGGGGTCTTACTAGTGACCTATACAGAGGCAATACCACCTCCCTCTTTCTGCCAGTGATAACCCCTCCCTATACACCATGGCATACCACTAGCCCTCCCAACTGCCTTACTGCACTGCCTGGCCAACTTTAGGTCATCCGATATGATTACCCCCTGGCCTCTTTCCTGCTTGGCAGTCGTCAGTACCACTCCTCCCATTCTGTACTGTACCCCAGGGTTTCTGTGGCTCAGGTGCATTACTCTGCACTTTTTCATTTTGAAACCCAGCTGCCATATCTTTGACCACTGCTCCAGTTTTCTCAGGTCTCTGCTCATCTCTCCCCCCTCCCCACCCCGAAGTGTCCATCCTACTGCAGGCTTTGGTGTCATCTGCAAAGAGGCAGACCTTCCTTTCCAGTTCCTCTGCACTGTCACTTATAAAGACCTTGAAGAGGACCGATCCCAGCAGTGATCCCTTAGGCACTGCACTAGACACACTCTCTTCCTCTGAGTGAACTCCATTTACCACCACCCTCTGCCCCCATCCCCTAACCAATTTCCTACCCAGTTTACTACTTTTGGACCCACACCGAAGCTACCCAGTTTGCTTACTAGCCTCACTGTTACTCACCTTGGTGTTGAAGGCCTTACTGAAATCTAGGTAGGCTATGTCCACTGATCCACCCTGATCTAATTTCTTGGTCACCCAGTGAAAGAAATCTATCAGATTTGTTTGACATGACTCCCGCTGCTTCAGGTCTTGTAACCGACTGGACTCAAGATATTCCACAATCCTTTCCTCCAGCAGTGACTCCATTAACTTTCCCACCACCACCAACGTCAGGCTGTAATTGCCAGCCTCTTCCCTGCTGCCACTTTTGTAAAGTGGGACTGCATCTGCCCTCCTGCAGTCCTCCGGAGCCGCTCCTGTTTCCAATGAGATGTTAAACAAGACTGTCAGAGGTACAGCCAGTACCTCCCTGAGCTCCCTTAATACCCTTGGATGCACCCCATCTGGTCCATTGCTTTGTTCACTTTTGGATTAGTGAGTCCCTTCAGGACACTCTCCTCTGAAAATAAATTAGTGCCCATCTCCCTCCCTCCAATGCTCCTCTTATTTTTTTATGGTCCTTCCCCTTCTTCTTCTTCTTCCTCTGTGAACAGTGAACTAAAGCATTTGCCCATGATGTCTGCCTTTTCCTAGTGCCCCTCTGCACAGTCCCCTCTTCCCTTTTTAATTTTACAGTCCCACCCCTGGTCTTCCTTCTTTCACTTACATACCTAAAAATTGTCTTGTCCCCCTTCATCACTGCCTGGACTATTCTCTCTTCAGTTTGTGCCTTTGTGCTCCTCACTGCTCTCCCTGCTTCCCTTTGTTCTCATGATACATCTCCCTATCCTCCTTCCTCTGTATCTCCTTATACATTTTGAATGCTACCCTTTAAGCCATTATCTTTTCTACCACCTCTTTCAAGAACCATAGTGGTTTCTTTTTCCTTTTGCTCACTTGCTCAATGCAGAGGTTTGTCTTCCCTATGGCCCTTTTTAGCTTCACCCGGTGTTCCTCCACCCAACCCAGGTCACCCCCCCCCCCACCAGGTCATTCCTAAGGCATTCACCCATCTTTTTAAAAATCTGCCAGCCTGAAGTGCAGGACCTTCGCCCTGGAGTGGTTCAAGTCTGCAGCCATCCTTATGCTGAACCACACTGTATGGTGATAGTTGTTCACCAGGTGGCCTCCCACCCTTAGTCTGCAACACTGTCCCCGTTATTGAGTAGCAGGTCCAGTACTGCCATCACCAGTGGGGTCACTGACTAGTTGTCTGAGGAATGACCCTTGTAGGGAGTCCAGGATGTCCCTGCTTCTGAGTTACAAAAAGTATGCCTCCAATCCCTAGGCAAGTTTACTAAGTGAACCACAGTAATTATATAAACAAATCAGTCTGATGTTTATCAATTCAAAGAGTTCAAACCTCCAGTGAAAAAGGTTAGTATATCAAATGACCTCCAATAACTGAAACAGGCACTAATAAAAGTTCATCCTGTTCAGAAAAAAATTATGGAGTCACAATAGGATGTGCAGATCTGTTAGTTTAGACCACGCATTCAAAGTACATAAAGACCGTTAATAATTTTCAGACTCGTTGGCTCATCAAGTGTTCTCAGCCTCAGAGTTGTGAGCTGCACCTGCTCCACTTGTATTTCTAGCTCCTGCTAATGTCCTAGCAGCCCAAATACCCACCCCAACCGGCCCAAGACGGCCCACACTTTCCCTTTATGCACAATCTTCAGTATGGCCAGATATGTCATGGAGTTTATCACTGATGCTTTCCAAAGTTGTTCGCAGACTCCAAATTTTTTATGCTGCTGTCTAGTGTTGCAACTAATAACTGAGAAAAGGTAGACCTTTCTATCATCTTGCATACTGGGCCCTAATCTTCTAGCAAGCTGCAGAATCTTGTTCCAAATGCCTGTCCCATATGCTTCCAGTGCCATCACTATTACTGTGACCTTCATATCAAAGCCATCCTCTTTAGTGTTCAGATTGGTGACAAAGGAGATTTAAACTGTCTACTTAGAGGTGATTTAAACTGTTTACTTAGTCAAAAAGTATCAATTATTTAGCAATTCTCTGTGTAGGATATGGAGCTGGTAAAATGTGCTGCCTCACAGCTCAGGCTCCACAGAGCCCCCCAAAAATGACTGTTCTAGTGTTTTTGGTTGGAGGCCTTGAAGGTTCCTTTTTTCTCCATTCCTTTCCCATCCCCTCCTCCTGCCTGATCATTGAGGTTGGCTCAGCTAAACAAAACAGCCAATGCAAAATTAGGTATTCTTTATCGATACTGACACTACATGCCCTCTGAGGCCCTAAAGCTAGTCACAAGCAGCACAGTACTATCTACCGTAGACTACGGCCTTGTAATCTACAGCGCTGGCACTGAAACAGCTCTCAAAAGAATAAAAAAACCTTCTCAATAAAGCATGTAGGCTGGTCATGGGAGCAGACCATTTGATTCACACTTGTGACCTCTATAAGACAACTGGTTGGCTACCCCTTCATCTCAGAGCCCAATACCAGGCCTGCCTTCTGGCAAAGAAAGCCTTGCTCGGGCAGGCACCTGAATCCACCTCTTGTCTATTCAAACTAAATCAGCCAACTGTCAGTACACGAAGTGCATCAAAGGGTGGGCTGGTAGTACCCTTTAAGCATACCTCAATTGCCCAGAGATCTCTCTCTCTCTCATAGAGGACCCAAGTAGGTAAATTATCTCCCCCCTGACCTTCTTGAATGTAGCAAGGTCAGCAACTTCAAAGTTGGACTCGAAGTATTCCTAGGTCTCGCCTGTATATGTGAGTGATCCAAAAAAACCTAACCGTTAAACTTACATACTCAAATTGTGTCCTGCCTACTATAATTCTAGCACTTAAATTGTCTCCAACCATCTCCTCCCACCCACCATTCCTATAACTACTATTTACTTATCCCCTTCCTGCCCTCACCCCCCCCATCACCCCCTGGTCCAGTCCTCTCCCCAACCCCCTACCCCCGCTTACTATCTCCCTCACCCTATCCACCCTCCCACCTAAACCACTCCACCCCACTTCCTACCCCACTTGACCCTCTCCCATTTTCTCCTCTCCCCCTAGTCCGCACCAAGGACCTTCCACTCCCAATGACAAAGCCCCCTCAAGCTGCCACTCATGCACAGTATCAACAAAAATCTTTTTTTCTGGTGGCCTTACCCCTCTCAAGCACTAGCTACCTGAAATGCTTCTGCTGACCTATGCAGATTCTGAACAAACTGTTTTTTCATGTATAACTGACAATGAAATTCTTACTGTAAATTTCATGACTAATCTGTAACCTAATATTAACTTGACTGTTAAGAACATTATTTTGTTTTTTATGTATGCTAATAACCCTTTAGTATGCTTTATAACCTTGTAATCATGACATCTTTGTACACAAATGTCTGTGTGTGTGTATATATATATATATATATATATATATATATATATATAGTTGTTACTGTTAATCTCTGTTTCTGTACTTTGTTTGACTTGGAGCCTTTGTAAATGAGCTCTTGGCTCAAAGGTATTAATCCCAAAATGAAATAAATAAATAAAAAAACAAACTGTTTCCACCAGCTAGGAATGGGGTGGGGGAATGGCTTTCTGCACAGATGACACCAGTGCTCCTCCTCGAGTCAGTTGACAAAAGGATGTGCGAATGCTAGGCAGCCTGCATCATTTTTCCCTGGGAGTCCAGTTTATTTTACCTGTTACATACCATAGCCCAGGCCAGCCCTGTCAGTCCCTGGGTGAAACTGAGTTTGCACATGGAGCTTGGTCTCCCAGGATTTCAGAAGTTCTTTTCAAAGAAAATTATGCTGATACGGTACTACTTTAAAAACCCTTATCAATACAGTATTAGCAACAACTGTGGGCTGAAGTGTTTTCAGAGGATTTCCCTGTCCTCTGTTGTGACATGGAAACTCCACCTGCAGTTGAACATGCACGCCCTGTAAATCTTTCCAGTGTTGTTTTTTCAGAATGCAGTGTGATTTCCTACAAGAAAGGCAACTGTCTGGCTTTGAATGTCATGCTTCTCCTAACTTTTTTTCAGTTTTATTTACCAAGAGCCCTGCTGAGAGGCAAGATATAAAAATTACGTACCTACCATAATTCTTGATCTTTCTGTATATCTTCACCGTTCATCACTGGTGGGTACTACGCCAGATGTGCTAGGACCCCACAGGAAGCTTTTTAGCTTACAAAGCTCTTCTGCTCTAGTAGGAGGGGCGATGTCGAGGATGGCGCCACCCTTGAGGCCGATGCATTGCGTGGCACTCATCAGTTGGCCAGTAACCAATGTCGTCCCCTCCACTATCTCAGTTATGGTCGCCGGAGAGGAAAACAGGTGTAGAGAAAAAGAAGGTTGGAGAATGGCGCAAGGGACAGCAAAAGGAAAGGATATAAACTAAAAAAGGATTAAGCCGAGCAGAGAGGAGAGGTTTTGGAGAGACTGGAGCCTAGTTGGTTCTGGGAGGTGGGCCCCAACCTTTGGGGGAGGGAGGAGAGGTGGAGATAGACAGGAAGGAAGGAAAGAAGGAAGGAAGGAAGAGAGAGAAGGAGGTACAGTAGGAGGAGAAGGAGACGAAGTGGGAGGATGGGAAACCATACCCCCATGCTCCAGAAACCCTGTGGACCAAGTTGATTTAACTCGACTGCTTTCACCCTCTTATGAAACAGTATTTTTGTTTCCTTTAGGAAAGTCTGGAAAGAAGCTCTAGTCCAGAGATCTGGACCACCCTATAAGGAGAGGGAATTTTAACTCTCACCAACAAGAGGGGTCTGACAGGAGACATTGCCCGACAGGCTAAAAGTTAGCCCCCTGATTCACTAGGGAGGAACACCAGGTCTTAAAATGCACCTCCCCCTCCCCCTCCTCCTCCTCCTCTTAAGGCTGGAGGCAGAGAGTCCACCTATAAGCTGGAATTCACCTCGGCGCACAAGGGGAAGTCTCGGGGTGTAAGAGGGTAAGAACTCTTATGTACGGCACCACTGGGGAGATGATTTATCAAGAAAAGAAACCTCAGGGAGGTTCCTAAAACCTGAAGTCAGGAGGGACTGAAACTTGATAAGAGACCCAGGAAGGAGTCCCCTGCAAAGGGAAAATAAACCAAAACATAGAGGGTCCCCAGGATCCTAGTCCTAGCAGAGGGGCTCTAGGAGTAAGGCAGAACCCCACCAGGGGGACCTGAAGCAGGACTCTGGAACAGAGACCTAAGGACCCCTTCTATTGTCAAGAGGGCCCCAGGGAGCCAAGGAAAAGAGGGCGAAGGCCCCCTACTTGGCTCCCCCGAGTGGATCCCTGGTGCTTCAAGGAAGTGGCAGGAAGCCCAGAGGTACCAGTGGGACTTTGCCCACAACTAGCCTCAACTGCGGGGAAAGGCAAGCAGGGAGGAGGCACTGCCCAGAAGCTGAGGCCCAAGAGGGGATGGTGGGCGGGAAGCAGTGATTAATGGTGAAGATACACAGGAAGATCAAGAATTATGGTAGGTACATCATTTTCATACCTTGCCTGTATCAGTCTTCACCATTCATCACGGTGGGTGAGTACCAAGCCCACAAAGTGGACCGGTACCTTCCTGAACGCTGGGTAGCCTTCAGTCCCTCATGGGGGAGTCACAAGGGGATAGGGCCCATCATGGGTCTGGCCAGATCCACTGCTACTCATAGTCAGGATGAAACTTCTGACCTGCAGGAGAGGGAGGGTGCCCCAACAGTTCCCACCTGGCTCTGCAGGAGAAAAAACAAGCCCTTGGAATGGTGAGGCAGTCACCCTACGCTGGGCCAAGGGTGACAACCAGGAGAGGTGAAGCCATGCTGCCTGCCTAATGCAGACTGCAGATCCCATGAGCCTGGAGGCTACCACGTTGGTGTCATAAGATGCCCGTGCCTGGTGTCTTACTAATACTAGGTCCCTCATGGAGATGGAAATGGCTCCCCTGGTTGCCTTGCAATCAGGCAAGGCTGCTAGGATTTGCCCCAACATGGCCCACAGGTGCCTCTCATAGGCTACCATCCGTGCCTGATGTGGTGTAATGGATAACAAGACACACGCTGAGGCAAAAACTCTCCTGCCCCGCAGTCGAACTCCACAGAGTCCGTGTCTGGGGGGACAGTCTCTTGTCAGGTGCAGACACCCAGAAAGGGTGTCCAGCCACTCCAAGCCCAATGTTGGGTGGGGCAAAAACCCTGGAGATCCTGAGGGAGTGCAAGACTGGCACTAGCAGTTCCCAGGGGTTGGGGAAGAAGAAGCAGGTGATTGCCAGGTGTTGTACGACTCCTCCACAAAGGGCTGAGGCTATGGAGGGTACACCATAGTCACATGCACAGTATTGCTCTGGATCACTGTGGCAAGACTGAGCTTCTCCAACATAGTAGCCAGGAACCGCTGATACTCTGTAAAGTCAGCATCAGAAGACCAGTATGATGTGCAGTCCTCTTCCTCAGAGGAGAAAGCCGATAAAGTGGAGGGGTTCTGTATAGGGAACAATGGTGTGGAAAGAAGAGGTGTGAATACTAACTCGTCCATGGCCCTGTAACAGATGGGGAAAGCACTCACTGTGGTCCTATACTGCTCCCAGGTGAGGGGTCCTAAGGGACCAGAGAGACCTGGGAGAAGAGGGGGAGGTTGCAGAGACGGCGAAGGTTGGGCAGTGTGGTCCTGAGAGACCAATCCCTCCCTGGCAGGGCTGTAAGCACAAGTGTGGAACCCCTCTACAGCGAGGGGGTGCGCTGCCCAGACTCCACCTGCTGCTCAACTGTCCCCAAGCTAGCAGGGGAGAATATCAAGGGGAGAAGACCCCTTGTGGGGAGGCCAGAGCCGAGCAAACCAAACAAGGTGGGCCCTGTCCCCACCCGATGCAGGACTCCCCCCCCCTAGAGGGGGGAGGGGGTGCTAGGCCCAGCACTCCAATTCCGCCCTGGAGTGAACAGGGTCACCCGAGCAGAGCAGGAGGCGGACCAGGCCCCCGAACCCCCACAGAGAGGACTGAGATCTGCCCCTCAAGTGAGGTCCCACAGTGGCAACTGACCTCAAGGAAGGAGGAAGAAAGAAGATAACACCAGGGTCAGCCCCAGACTACCCCTCCAACTCCACGCCGTCACTGAAGAGCGACCAGGAGCAGAAATCGGCCTCCTCCACAGGGATGGCCACCGAAGCGGCACCGTCCCTGAAATTGGCACCGAAAACGGCACTAGAGCTGGTCACGGCACTGACCTTAGCGCTGCCACCAGAAATGGCACCATTACTGATATTGACACCAACATCAAGAGCAGCACCATCGGGTACAGTGCCAGCTGCGGCACTGACCCCCAAAACAGCACTGACAGTGGCACTGACACCAAGTGTGGCGCCGTCATCAGGCGTAGCCCTGACCGTGGCACCATCGACTTTGGCACCAACTGCATCACCGTCTTTGGCGCCAGAGATGGCACTGGAGTACTCTGCGGCACCGACTGTGGCGCTGACAGAGGAAAGGGCGTCGTCATGTATGGTGTCACCTCTAAGTCTGGATTCCACAGGTGATGACCTTGAGCAGAGAGTGGCTTCTTTGTTGAGCTTGGTTGCCAATTGGGAATCCCTGGTCATCCTCCAAATCCAAGGAGGAGACCACGGAGACCCCGAGGGAAGCAACCCCAGTCATCCGGCCTGGCCCACACCAACAGTGGTGTCGAGAGGGAACTTCGTGGCATGGGAGGGTCGGCCTTGCTCACTGACATCGGAATCGGTGTCAGAAGCCAAGGCCACAAACTCCAGAAGCCCTCGAAGGGACCTCTGATGTAGGCCACATGTGTAGCTGAGGCCTCGACACCGGGGTCGGCCAGTTCCTCAAAGGGAAACTGGGCCTTGAGCGATCCACAGCCGCCCCCCCAGAGGAGACCGATCGCTCCCCCGACCACTCACTCAGGCGCTGGGGCTCAGCGAGACCCGAGCCCACAGTGGTCTGCTCTCCCCTGGTGCATGTAGCAGTGGAGGGAGGCCTGGGGAATGGGCCTAAGGTCCTCACCTTAGCGGCCTTCATTCAACACCATCCACCGAAGGTTGGGAGGTTGCGTCCCAACTTTGCTGCATGGATTTCAAGGGCGTGGTAGTCCATGTTGAAACAGGCATTGCAACGATGCATGTCGTGGTTTGGCCCTAGGTAGGATATGCATCAGTCATGTGGGTCCATTATGGAGAACTGACTTCCACAGGGGCACCACCGCTTAAGAGAAGTCCCCGCCTTGGAACCTTTAGGCCCTGAACCTGACATGATCCGACTGCACCAATGAAAACAAAATGAAAGTTAAAGAACTCAGTGCTGAACTGTCCATAGAAAATAAAAATACAGTGCCAGCGCGGCGTTTACAATTGTGGCGTCGAATAAACATTCGACAAGCAGAAGAAACAGCAGAAAACAGTAGTGTCGCAGTTGAATCTTGCCATCCCATGGAGTCGCTTGCAGCCTTGATGGTGGGAAAAGCAGAACTGAGGTAGTGGAGGGGACGTTGGTTACTGGCCAACCCATGAGTGCCACTCAATGTGTCGGCCTCGAGGGCAGTGCCGACCTCGACGTCGCTCCTCCTCCTAGAGCAGAAAAGTTTCCAGCAGGGTCCTAGCACCTCCGGCCTAGTACCTACCAGTATGAATGATGAAGATTGATACAGGTAAGATCTGATTTTTAGTAATATCTTGCTCTTACTGATTTATGCAGCTGGGTGGACTGCAGCACTGGGAGGTTAAGTGACTTGCACAAAGTCACACAACAAGTATTTGACCAGCGGGGTTTGAACCTGTGGTCTCCAACTATTTACTAAGCTAGTGCTCTAACCACTAGACCACAGTAGTGTGCTGTGTGTATGTGTCTGATTGTGAGAGGGGGTAGGAGAGTAAATTCTGATTGTAGTGTGTGTGTGTGTGTGTGTGTGTGTGCTCGCGCGTGCTTGTCTTGTGGCACTGGTACTCTGCAGCAATTCAGTGACCTTTTCAAACAACAGCCACCACCATGGTTAACAGCGCCCACATAAATTAAATTATTTTAATACAATATGGTGTATTTCCTGTTGAAGTACGTTTACATAGAAACATAGATGCTGTCGGCAAATAAAGACCATTTGGCCCATCTAGTCTGCCCATTTTCCATGCCTACTGTGCCATCGCAGATCCTTCACGATCTCCGGTCGTCCCTGTTCCTTGTGCTACTTCCAAGGTCCCCTTGTATCTGTCCCATGCATGCTTGAATCCTGCGACTGTTTTGGCACCTACCACCTCTGCTGGGAGGCCGTTCCAGGCTTCCACCACCCTCTCTGTGAAGAAGTATTTCCTCATATTTTCTCTGAGCCTCCGCCCCCCTCCCCCAGCTTCATAGCATGACCCTTTGTCCTCACGTCTTTCTGCAGCAAATGCTACCTTCCTGTACCTTATTAATACCCTTTATGTACCTGAATGTTTCTATCATATCCCCCCTTTCTCTTCTTTCCTCCAGCAAGTACATATTCAGTTCTCTGTCTCCCCTTGTAGGGTTTTTGCTGCAGTCCCTGCACCATTTTGGTTGCCTGCCTCTGTAATGCCTCCACCTTATCCGTGTCCTTCTGGAGGTGGGGCCTCCAGAACTGCATACAGCACTCAAGGTGTGGTCTTACCAGTGATCTGTAGAGTGGTAATATTATCTCCTTTTTCCTATTGGTGATACCCCTTCCTATGCACCCCAGCATTCTACTAGCCTTTTCCACCACCTTTTCACTCTGCTTGGGTATCTTCAGGTCATCAGAAATTATTACCAGCATGTCCCTTTCCTGTTTGGTGTTTGCCAGTAACTCCCCTGCCAATTGGTATGTAGCCCCCAGGTTTCTGTGCACCAAGTGTATGATTTTGCATTTTTTAGCATTGAAACCCAGCTGCCAAACACACGACCATTCTAGCCTCCGCAAATCATTCTTCATTTTTTTCTAATCCCCCACCGGTGTGTCTGTCCTGTTGCAGATTTTTGTATCGTTCGTGAACAGACAGACTTTCCCTTCTAGCCCTTCAGCAATGTCGCTAATAAAGACATTGAAGAGGACCGGGCCTAGTACTGACCACTGAGGCACCCTGCTGGTCACCCTGCCTTCTCCTGAGTGGACTCCATTTACCACCACCCTCTAACTCCTGTTGCTCAATCAACTTTTAACCCAGTTAAAAACTTTCTGTCCCACTCCTAGACAGGCTAACTTGTTCACCAGTCTTCTACGTGGAACAGTGTTGAAGGCCTTTCCGAAATCCAGGTAGGCCATATCCACCATATCTACCGCTCCACCCTAATCCACTTCCCCTTTCATCCAATTGAAGAACTCGATCAGGTTTGTCTGGCAAGACCTACCCCGCGTGAAACCATGTTGCCTTTTTTTTTGCTCCCTCCCAGTTCCAAGCTGGCCTCTCCTTCATGCCACCTATGCCCTCCGTGCCGCACTGCCTCAGATCAGCTACCTCTTCACCCCCCTATTGCAGCCCCCCTGGGTAACCCCCGGAGGTAACCTTTCACTGGGTGGCTCCCTCTCCTCCGAGGGGGATGGCACCGGTGGGGCAGCCATCGCCCAACTTGCCCCGGGTGCTGCTGGGGATGGTGCTTGCACTGTCTTTGGACTTGTGGCAACAGGAGCTGGTGACCGTCATCTGGTAGGCTATGGGGCTCTTTTCCCGTTTGCTCCCTGGGGGGCGTGATGTGCCAGTAATGTAAGGCTGATGCCACGATCACCACACCCCCTTAGTGAATGGGACCCCATGCACTGCCATGCCTCCAGCTTCCGCTAGGGTCAGCAATCGCCGGGTCACGTCCCCGCCCTCCCCCGAGAGAAGGCAAGCTGTCAGCTGACGCTTAAGTCTTCTCTCTCTGGCTGGCCCTCCAGCACCAGAGTCTGTTCCCGAACCTGGGTCACTGGCATCGCAAGCGGAAATCCAACCGCTGCGCCGATGGGCTGGCATACCATGCTGCCTTTGATACTGCAATCCACTTGTTTCAAGGTATTTCACTATCCTTACCTTCAATAGTGATTCCATCTCCTTGCCCACTACCAAAGTCAGGCTGACAGGTCTGTAATTTCCTGCCTCCTCCCTAATCCCACTTTTGTGAAGTGGGACCACATCTGTCCTTCTCCAGTCACTCAGCACCATCCCTGTGTCCAGTGATAAGTTGAACAAAGCTGCCAAGGGTGCAGCCAGCTCCTCTCTGAGCTCCTTCAGTAACTTAGGGTGAACCCCATCCGGTCCCATTGCTTTGTCAACTTTTGATCTTGCTAGTAACATGAAGACTTCCTCCTCTGTAAAAGGGCTAGTGCCCACCTCTTTACCAGTTCTGCCCCTGTTCTTTATCTTTGGCCTATCACCTACCCATTCTGCTGTAAATACTGAACAGAAGTATCTGTTCAATGTGTTCACCTTCCCTTGGTCCCCTTCCTCACAGATCCCTGCTTCACCTTTTATCCTTGTTATCCCCACGCTGGTCTTCCTCTTCTTGCTAATATATCTGAAGAAGGGTTTATCCCCTTTTTTCATTGACTGGGCAATATTCTCCTCTGTGTCTTTGCTCTCCTCACTGCGTTCATGGTCTCCCTTTGTTTCTCCTGGTAATTTATCCTATCCTCCTCCTCCTGTGTCTTTTGTACTTTCTGAATTCTAGTTTTTTTGCTCTTACTGTTTCCGCTAGCTCTCTAGAGAAATGGAAATTACATACCTACTGTAATTCTTGATCTTCTTGGATGAAGTTTCCACCACTCATTCACACTAATGGGAGTACACCGGAGTTGCTAGGACCCAGCGGGAGCAAACTTTTTCCAGGAGGGCCGGCACCTGAGATAGAGCCACAAGGAAACAGCACTGCAAGCCCGGCACATGCGGTAATGACTATCTCAGCATCGACCCTAAAACCGCCTCAGTACCTTTTTTTCACAGGAGGTGCAACGTAACTAACCTAGAAGGACTAACCTAAAAGACGGACATAAGATAGTCCGAATAACCCATGTAAGAAGGGTCAACAACAAAGTCTTCACAGCTCAGCCATTGAGGGAGTGAAGACCATAAACAGAGAAGTGAGCTTGGGGGATGGTGGGTGGACATGTGGATGAGTGGTGGAGACTTCGCTCAAGAACATCAAGAATTACGGTAGGTACGTAATTTCCATATCTTCCAGGACATAAAGTCTCCACCACTCATTCACACTAATGGGAGAGTACCGAGCTAAATAATTCCCCGAGACGGGCAGCAGGAGATAAAAAAGCTCACGTGTTTAGGACAGAAATCCATTAAGAATTATCCTGCCAAATGACTGATGCCATCTGGCATGGACATCCAAGGCATAGTGCTTAAATGTATGCACGGAGCTCCAGGTAGCTGCATTGCAAATATCTGCAATGGGCACATTACGGATTTCCACCAGAGATGCCGCAAGAGCTCTGGTACAGTGAGCGTACACTCTGCCTTCCAGTTTGACCTGTACCATACAGTAGCAGTGACGAAGGCAAGCCACAAGCCACGCTGAAATGCACCTGACAGCAACAGGTTGACCCAGCCAGGTCGTGCTGAAAGAAACAAACAGTTGTTGAGCCTTGCAAATTTACTTTGTTCTATCTAGATAGAACTGTAATGCTTTCTTTACATTCAGTGAATGAAGGGTATGCTCCCCTTCATTCTGGAAGTTCGCAAAGTATGTAGGAAGGACTAAAGGTTGATTCAGATGGAATTCTGAAACAACCTTAGGTAGAAACTTAGGATGAGTCCTAAGTACTACTTTGTCCTTGCGAAATGCAGTGTATGGGGGGTCTGTGACCAGGGCGTGTATTTCAGAGACTCTACGGGCCAAAGTAATGGCCACTAGGAAGGCCGTTTTCCAAGTGAGGAACTTCAACTCGCAATTAGCTATAGGCACAAAAGGTTTACGATCGAGCATGTCTGGCACAATGTTAATGTCCCAGGCTGAAAATGGACATCTAATAGAAGGTTTAGTATGCAGAATACCTTTAAGAAACCTCTTAACTACGGGCAACTGAGCCAGCGACATGGAAAGTACCAACTCATGATATGCCGAAATGGCACAAAGATGAACTTTGACTGTGGAGTATTGCAGACCTGTGTTTGAAAGGTCTAACAGATACTCCAAGACTTTATTCGGTGGTCAGGAAAAAGGATTCCAAGAGGATTTTGCACACCAGATAGAGAAACGCTTCCATTTAGCTGTGTAGGTTTTTCTAGTGGCTGGCTTACACACGGCCAAAAGGATATCTGAAACTCTATGAGAAACATTAAACCTATTCACCTCTATCTCCTCAGGAGCCAAGCATGACGGTGAAGCGACCTGAGGTTGGGATGGACCAGGACCCTGGGTCAGAAGGTTCATCAAAGGAGAAGTGTTTTTGGTGGGGGGGGGGTTCCGATAGCCTGTTGAGCAGTAGGAACCATATCTGCAGAGGCCAGAATCATTCTGCCCCCCTGAGATTCCAATTTGAGCAGTATCCTCTGAATTAGGGGAAGAGGAGGAAATGTGTATAGAAAGCATTTTGTCCACCGCAGCCTGAATGCATCCTGACAAAAAACGCCAGGTCCTGGATTTCTGGAGCAGAAGAGAGGCAGTTTTGCATTGAGTGGGGATGCAAAAAGGTCCAGGTCTGGAGCTCCCCACTCTTTGAAGAGTGACTGAATGACGGTTGAGTCAAGAGACCACTCGTGAGGATCTGTCTCCGTTCTGCTGAGACGGTCTGCCAGCTCGTTTTGTACTCCTGGCAGGTAAACTGCCTGAATCAGAGCCTTGTGCTCCAGGCACCATTCCCACACTCTCATCGCTTCCCCGCATAATGGGTAAGAGTGTGCATCACCCTGTTTGTTGATGTAATACATCACCGCCTTGTTGTCCATTTGAAGGATAATGTTCTTGTGACAGAGTATGTCCTTCAAAGCTTGAACTGCATAGAAGACAGCTCTCATTTCCAGGACGTTTATGTGAAGATGAGACTCGTCCTGGGTCCACGTACCCTGGGTGTGGAGATCCCAACAGAGAGCTCCCCAACCCATCAAGGATGCATCCGTGGTAATGGAGATCTGATGGTCCAAAGGGGCAAAGGGATATCTTTCCAGAAGGCTGTCCTCCTGAGACTACCAGGTGAGTGATTTTTTCAGAGGTTCCGTCACCTTGATGAGAAAGGACTGAGGGTGAGTGGTTGGGGACCATTGAGTACTGAGCATCCACTGAGAGGTTCTCATGTGAAGATGAGCCAAGGGTACAGTGAACACCGAAGATGCCATGAGGCCCAGCATCTGCTGCATTGAGATAGCTCGAACCGAGCCATGTTCTCCGATGTATCGGACCATCTGTAAGATATCACTCCTTCTGTCCTCTGGAAGAAAAGCCTTCGCACAGGAGGTGTCCAGAAGAGTTCCTATGAAGAGGAGCTTCTGGGAGGGCTGCAACTGCGACTTCTTTAGGATCAGCAGGACTCCCATGGACATCAGGAAATCTGAGGCCATAGCTATGGCCTCCAGAGTCTCTTGCCTGGAGGGACTTGCTAGAAGCCAGTTGTCCAGATATGGGAATACTTGTATTCTGATTTTCCTGAGGTGCGCCGTGACGATTGCACAACACTTTGTAAAAACTCGAGGCGCCGAGGATAGCCCAAAGGGCAGGACTCTGAAGTGACAGTGTTGACCCAACGCCATGAACTTTAGGTATTTGTGGTGCTTTGGGTGTATGAGAATGTGTTGGTAGGCGTCCTGCATGTCTTGGGAGGCTAGCCAATTGTGCTGATCAATCAAGGGTAGCAGCGTACCGAGTGATATCATCTTGAACTTTTCCTTGTGTAGGAGCTTGTTTAACTTTCTGAGATCCAGAATGGGGTGCATGCCGCCGGTTTTCTTTGGGATCAGAAAGTAATGTGAGTAGAAACTTGTGTTTCGTTGATCCAGCGGATCTACTTCTACTGCCAAGTTGTTCAGAAGGCCTTGTACCTCAGAAGCAAGAAGGTCTGACTGTGCTGCCGACAGCCTGGGCTGCTGTTTGGAAGGAGGAGGAGGATGATCCGGAGGGGTTTCCGATAGATTGAGAGAGTACCCCTCGCGGATTATCCTGAGGACCCATTCGTCTGATGTTATAGATTTCCACTGGTTGTAGAACTGAGTCAGACATCCTCCAACTGCTGAGGAGGAGTCCCCCTTGGGCAGCTGAGGTAGGACCTGGGCCGGAAACTCAGAAGGTGGCACTGGGTGCTTTTGGGCCTTGTGCCTTCTGTTGCACTTTCTTTTGCGGCTGAGGGTTCTGGTTTCTGTTAAAACCTCCTCTGCCCCAAAAGGACTAATGGTTGTGAAACTGGGGCTTGTTCCCACCCCCTTGAGGTCAGCTGTCTTAATGGCAGACCTAGTCTTCCGTGTGGCCTCAAGTGCTTGCTCAACCTGAGGTCCAAACAGATACATACCATTGAACGGTAAGGCCATGACTTGCTGTTGGGCGTCATTCGTGAAGCCCAAATTACGCAGCCAAAAATGGCGACAGGTACAGATGCTAGCTGCCGCCACCCGGGAAGCAATATTGAAGGCGTCCATTGTAGCTTTAACTTGTTGGTTATTGGACTCAATACCCCCGGTTATGGTTTGAAGTAGTTCTAAGTTAGCCTCCGATTTGGGCAGAGCTTCTACCATAGCTTTCAGTACATACTCATATTGAGAAAAATAGCCCTTGTAGCTGCCAATGCACATGCCCAGGGTTGAGGCAGCAAAGACTCTCTTACCTAAGGTGTCTATCTTGCGAGACTCTTTGTTTGTAGGATGGGCTGTAGATTCCTGAGGGAGGACAACCTTATCACCCTCTGCCGGGACCACTATGGCATCAGCAAAAGCTTGTGAGGCCAAAATGGGGCGATCCTTGGGAGGGGCATATTTCCTATCTATGGACTTGGTCACAGAAGAAATAAGAGTCAGATTCTTCCACACCATCTGTGAAAGGGTCTTGAAAGAGGGCGGTACCAGAGGAGTTAAATCCATAGGGATTTCCGGGACATGAAGGTATTGGAGACACAGAAGCTTCCCAGGATCAATTTCTGAGGTCTACAGAGAAACAGTAGAATTTAAAGTTTTGAGCAGAGACTTAAAGGAAAGGTCCTCAATAACAGGTTCTGCAGGAGGATTGATCCCTGCCCCAAGGGCAGTATCAGCATCAACATCATCATCCAGTCGAAGATCTGGATTGGGCTCAAAATCATCTCTTGACAGTCCAGGGGGAACTGTATAGACAGGAACGAAGTGAAAACCAGGAGGAAGAGGAGAAGAAGAAAGAATCAGAGTCAAAAACCTCTGGAAACTAGATGGTGCCACACCAGTCCCCAGCGCCGTGGAAGAAAACGGCACTGAGAGCAAAGAGGGCACCGTCACAGAAAATGGCATCGAACACGGCACCTACAAAGAGTGCGACACCGCACTCGGTTCTGATGGATAGCGCGACACCGCACTCGGCACTGACAGATAGCACGGCACCGCAGTCAGCGCTGATGCCAGCCCTGACGACGAGGATGGCGTTGACAGAGCCCATGGCGCCGCAGACGGCACTGACAGCACTTGTGGTGCTGCAAAGGACCCCAGCACCAGAGAAGTTGGCACCGCAGACGACGGCAATATCACAGAAGTCTGAGAAATGAAAATTACGTACCTACCGTAATTCTTGATCTTCTTGGACGAGTCTCCACCACTCATTCACACTATTGGGATCTGCACCGGAGGCACTAGGACCCATCGGGAGCAAACTTTTTGCTGGGGAGTCGACGCCAGAGATGGCCACGAGAATAACATCAGCGAGCCCCAGCTCAGCGGCAATGACTATCTCGCCGACTCCCCAACCGCCTGCATTTTTACCAGGAGGTGCAGCGAATCAACCTAGAAGGGTAGCCTAATTCTAAAAACCCGGACATAAAACAGTCCGGCGACCCATGTAAGAAGGGTCAACAAAGAAGTCTTCAAGGCCTAAAGATTTGAGGAGTGAAGACCAACAAAGAGGTGAGCTCGGGGATGGAGGGTGGGCGGTAGAATGAGTGGAGACTCGGTCCAAGAAGATCAAGAATTCACGTAGGTCATGTAATTTCATATCTTCCTGACATAAGTCTCCACCACTCATTCACACCTATTGGGAGAGTACTAGCATAACTCTAGAGGGCTGCAGGAAAACCTAAGAGCTCACGCTTGTTAAGACAGAAGTCCATTAAGAATGGCTCTGCCAAAGGAAGATGTCGCCTGGCATGGACATCGAAGTGCATAATGCTAATGAAAGTATGCACTGAGTCTAGGTGGCTACATTGCAGATGTCTGCAATGGGCACGCTATGATTTCCGCTAGGGATGCCACTACCGCTCTGGTAGAGTGAGCGTAAACTCTACCCTCCAATTTAACCTGCGCCATGGAATAGCAGTGACGAAGGCACGCCACTAGCCATGCTGAGATACATCTAATAGCGACAGGTTGACCCAGCCAGGCCTCACTGAAGGAAACAAACAGTTGCTGGGCTTTACGAAAATCCTTGGTTCTATCTAAGTAGAAGCGCAAGGCCCTCTTAGCATCCAGAGAATGACGAGAGCATTGCCCTTCATTTTGGAAGTCCGCAAAATAAGAGGGACGGACCAAAGGTTGGTTAAGATGAAATTCTGACACAACCTTAGAAGAAATTTGGATGAGTACGTAAGGACTACTTTGTCCTTATGGAACACAGTATACGGAGGGTCTGTGACCAGGGCATGTATCTCAGAGACCCTACGGGCTGAGGTAATGGCCACTAGGAAGGCAGTCTTCCAGGTGAGAAACTTTAGCTCAAAGGTAGCTAGAGGCTCAAAAGGTTTCCGAGTGAGCATGTCTAGCACAAGATTAATGCCCCAGGCTGCAACAGAACGTCTTGTAGGGGGTCTGGTGTGCAGAATGCCCTTAAGAAATCTCTTAACCATAGGTAACTGAGCCAGAGAAAGAGAAAAAAACGGCTCATGATACGCTGAGATGGCACTAAGGTGAACCTTAACTGTAGAGTACTGGAGACCTGAATTTGAGAGGTCCAAAAAAAACTCTAAGACTTTATCTGGAGGGCAGGAAAAGGGATTCAAAGAGGACTTTGCACACCAGAGGGAAAAACGCTTCCACTTAGCCGTGTAAGTTTTCTGAGTGGCCGGCTTCCACGCAGACAGAAGGACATAAGAAACTCTTCGAGAGACATTGAACCGATTTACTTCTACCTCTTCAGGAGCCAAGCGTGAAGGTGAAGAGATGTCAGATTGGGATGGACCACCGGTCCCTGAGTTAAAAGGTTCATCTGCAGGGGAAGTGGTTTCGGAGGAACTGCCAACATACTGTTGAGAAGTGGAAACCACAGTTGTCGAGGCCCAAAAGGAGCAATGAGAATCATCTTGTCTCCCTGACACTCAAACTTGAGGAGTACCCTCTGAATTAGAGGAAGAGGCGGAAGGCGAAGAAAGCGCTTTCCACCAGAGCCTGAACGCATCCTGACAAAAAATGCCAGGCCCAGGATTTCTGGAGCAGAAGAGAGGCAGTTTATGCTGAGTGGGGACGAAAAGGTCCAGGTCCGGAGTTCCCACTCTTCTCAATAGTGACTGAACTATGGTTGAGTCAAGAGACCACTCATGAGGATCTGTCTCTGTTCTGCTGAGATGGTCTGCCAAGTCGTTCTGTACACCTAGCAGGTAGATTGCTTGAATTAGAGCCTTGTGCTCCAAGCACCATTCCCAGACCCTTATCGCTTCTCTGCATAAGAGCATGAGAATGAGCACCGCCCTGCTTGTTGATGTAATACATCACTGCTTTGTTGTCCGTTTGGAGGAGAATATTCTTGTGATGGAGAATGTCCTTCAAAGCTCGGACCGCAAAGGACGGCTCTCATTTCTAGGACATTTATGTGAAGCTGGGACTCGAATGGAGTCCACACACCCTGAGTGTGGAGAGCCTGACAGTGAGCTCCCACCCCACTAGTGAGGCGCCTGTGGTAATGTGGAGATCTGATGGTCCAGAGGGGCAAAAGGATATCCCTGCAGGAGATTGTCCCTTGAGACCACCAGGTGAGAGACCTCCATAGGGGTTCTGTCACCTTGATGAGATAGGACTGCGGGTGAGTGGTTGGAGACCACTGAGTACTGAGCATCCACTGGGTGGTTCTCATGTGCAGACGGGCCAGAGGTGCAGTGAACACTGAGGATGCCATGAGGCCCAGCATCCGTTGCATCGAGAGCACTGTAACTGACGTGTTCTCTCCGATGTAACGGGCCATCTGAAGGATATCGTTCCTTCTGTCCTCTGGGAGAAAAGCCTTCGCACAGGATGTGTCCAGAAGGGTCCCTTTGAAAAGGAGCCTCTGGGAGGGCTGCAGCTGTGCTTTCTTGAGGTTCAGCAGGACTCCCATGGACATAAGGAGGTGAGAGGCCATCTCTACGGTGTCCAGAGTCCCTTGCCTGGAAGGCCTTGCCAGAAGCCAATCGTCCAGATAAGGGAACACCTGTATTCCGAATTTTCTGAGGTGCGCTACGAGAACTGCACAACACTTTATAAAAACTTGCAGCGCCGAGGATAGCCCAAAAGGCAGGACTCTGAACTGATAATGTTGTCCCAGAGCCACAAACCTCAGGAATTTGTGATGCCTCGGGTGAATGGGAATGTGCTGGTAAGCATCCTGCATGTCTAGGGAAGCTAACCAGTCATGCTGATGAGGCAAGGATAACAGGGTTCCTAGAGAAATCATTTAGAATCTCTCCTTCAGGAGAAATTTGTTTAGCTTTCTGAGATCTAGAATGGGGCGCATTCCCCCAGACTTCTTTGGAACCAGAAAGTAATGAGAGTAGAACCCCGTGTTTCGTTGATGCAGCGGCACAAGTTCTACTGCCCTGTTGTTTAGAAGGCCCTGAATCTCGGCAGTGAGAAGGTCTGACTGAAGGGCAGACAACCTGGGCTGTCGTTTGGGAGGACAATCCGGAGGGGTTTCCACAAAATTGAGTGAATACCCCTCGCGGATTATCCGAAGGACCCATTTGTCTGAGGTTACAGACTTCCACTGATTGTAGAAGTGCATCAGCCGACCTCCCACCGGAGAGGAAAAGTCCACCCGGCAGTTGAGGTGGGACTTGGGCCAGCACTCATAAGGTAGCTGGGCTCTTTGGCGCTTGCTGGGCGCTCTCTTTGAGGTTGGGCAGGTTGGTTCTTATGGAAACTTCCTCTGCTCTGCCTTGAAAGGACTGACGTTATGAAACTGACATTTACTGGCCTGCCCTCGAGAGGGGCAGGAGGGGGTCCAGCTAACTTAATGGCTGACCTAGTCTTTGTGTAGCTTCTAGAGCTTGCTCGACCTGAGGACCAAAAGATATGCACCATCAAAGGGCAATGCCATTACTTGCTGTTGGCGCATCGCGGAAGCCTGAAGCGCGCAGCCAGGAATGGCGGTGGTGAACACCAGCAGCTGCTGAACGGGAAGCGGAGTCGAAAGCTGCCCATGGCTACTTTAACCTGTTAATTGTTAGATTCAATACCCTGGTAATGGTTTGAGAAGCTCTGGTTCTGAACCTGACCGAAGAGCTTCAACCATTTGTTGAGAGAGTGCCACAGGATATACTCGCATTTCAAGAAAAATAGCCCCTGGTAACTGAGCAATACGATACTTAGGGTAGAAGCAGCAAAGACTCTTACCTAAGGTGTCTATCTTACGAGATTCCTTGTTAATAGGTCAAGCTGTAGTGGTTTGAGGAAGGACGACCTTATCATTCTCTGCCAGGACTACAATAGGATCCAAAGGCTTGGGATGCCAAATGGGATGATCTTTGGGGCTGAATATTTTCTATCAATGGATTTAGCCACCGATGAAGAAAGAGCAGGATTATTCCATACCATCTGAGACAGCGCCTCAAGGAAGGCTGAATCGGAGGAGTCAAACTGAGGGATCTCCGAGGCGGAAGGTACTGGAGTCTTAGCAATTTCCCAGGATCGATGTCTGTAGTCTGGAGAGAAAGTGTGGAAATCATATTCTTCAGCAGAGACTTATATGACAGGTCCTCACCACAGGCTCTGCAACAGTAAAAGATCCTGCTTCGTCCACTCACCGCCAGCCGGTGTCTGGGTCAGGCTCAACATCATCTCCCGACAGTCCAGGAGGGACTGTATGGACAGGAAAGGGATGAAAGCCAGAAGAGGAAGGAGGAAAAGAGACAAAAGGAAAGTCCCCAAGAGCCCCCGGCACTGAGGAGGCGCGACGGGCGCTGAGAATGATGCCGAGGAACCACGCTGGCACCAGAACGGGCGCCGAGAAGCCGCACGGTGCCAGGATGGCATCGAACGGGTGCACGGGCGCCGCAAGCTGGCCGGTAAGCCTCGTGCTGCGGGCGACGCCGAGGGCAGCGCCACGAGGCTACATACCGAGGCGCTCCCAGAGACCAAAACAGGTTTTGAGGGAAAAGAGCAGGAGATAAGTGAATGGTGTGGCCCCCCGTCTGGCCATGTGGGGGAGACACTAAGCACAGAGTCGACGGCATGGAAGAAGGTGCCGTGCGACCAGGAAAGTTCAACCGCCCTACCTGGTCACCCAGAGAGCCCGAAGGCCCACGAACGACCGAGCCAGGTAGCCGAACCAACCTCCGAGCCCATTGCTCCATAAGAGCGGCCCACTGATGAAACTGCTCATATGAAGACCTACCTGCGGGCGGGGTAGGACTCGGCGTCAAAGACGTTAGTTACCAGAAGCCGCTGCCGCGACTCGGCGAGGAGACCGCAATCTAGCCCTACTAACCGAATGTCTACGCCAGACGATCAGAGGGCGACTCGAGTGATGCCGCTCTTTTAGACCTGCAGGTCAAGAAGAGCTCGGTCGAACGGGTGCCGAGAATGCAACCGCTTGGCTTTATAAGCTCCGCAGGACCGCCCATCCCCGGCATTGACTGACCATTGTCAGACCTCCTTCCGAGAGAAGGCGCGGACTGGACCCAGCCCGACTGACTGAACAGCTCATACACGAAGTCTCCCTACCGCACCTGACCTGCTCATGGTCGACTCTCCAGTGTAGGCTGAGACTTCTTTATCGCTTTATTTGAAAATAAGAATAACTTAAGCGATACTGTATCAAGATAATACTACAAAATAATAAAACTGAAAACTATGCGCTAGTTTGAAGTTTGACTCTGACAGGCGAGCGACGTTGTCACCGAAGCGACTCGACGGGCGGAAAAAGGAACTGAGGCGGTTGGGGAGTCGACGCTGAGATACTCACTTCGCCATACTGAAGCCGCTCGCGACGCCTGCCTCATGGCGCCATCTCTGGTGTCGACACCCCAGCAAAAAGTTTGCTCCCGATGGGTCCTAGTGCCTCTGGCGCAGATCCCAATAGTGTGAATCAGTGGTGGAGACTTATGTCCAGGAAGATCTGCTATTTGAAATTACAGGATGAAAAGGACAGGAGATACAGGCATCAGTGTAGACCCTGCGCCTAGCTGTGTGAGGGGACAGACACCGAGCACGGAGTCGACAGCACCGAGGAAGGGCGTTTCTGGGTGACCAGGGTCCTAACCGCCAGCGTGCCACTCCAAAACTGATAGGCCTGAAGGCCCCGGTGTCAGACTGGCCGGTTTGGGTAATCGGGCCAACCTCCGAGCCCACTGCTCCATAAGAGCGGCACAATGGTGAAACTGCTCATCGGAAGCCCCTCCAATAGGTGGAGAGGAGCTCCAGCGTTGAAGAGATCGGCCACCAGAGACAGAAACCGGCGACACTGACAGAGGTGGAGACCAGCGCCTGGCCCTAATAACCGACTGTCTACACGCAGATGTACCAGAGGGCGACCTCGAGTGATGCCGTTTCTTCTTCGACCTGTGTGCCGAAGAAGAACTCGAGGACGAACGGTGCCGAGAATGGGACCATTTCTTTTTATGCTTTTGGGGAGACTGCCCATCTCCCTGAGCATTGGACCATCCATTGTCAGACCCCCCTCCCCCCCCCGGGGAGTGCAGCGGACCAGACCCGGTCTGACTGACTGAGCAGCTTTCATACGAAATCTCCCTACCATCACCTGCCCCACTCATGGTCGACTCTGTCAATGGAGGGCTGAAGACTTCTCTCTTGTATAAGTAGAATTTATTAAATATAGTCGGTACTTATCGAACAAAAAATACAAAACAATAAACTGAAAACTAAGCTGCTAGTTTGAAGTTTGATTCCAGGCGGGTGAGCAACGTCATCACTGAAGTGCACTCGACGGTGGGAAGAAAGGAACTGAGGCAGTTGGAGGGTAGACGCCAAGATAGTCATTACTGTACACGCAGGGCTCGCGGTGCCACTTCCTCGTGGTTCCATCTCAGGTGCCGGCCCTCCTGGAAAAAGTTTGCTCCTGCTGGGTCCTAGCGCCTCCGGAGTACTCCCATTAGTGTGAGTGAGTGGTAGAGACTTTACGTCCAGGAAGATCCATAGTGGTCTCTTTTTCCTCTTGCAGACCTGCCCGACACAGATATGTCATGCATTAAATGCAGTTAATGTTAGTCAAATTATATCATTAATATTGCATTAGCAGTCACTGCGGCTCTGACAACAGCCTGCCTCTGTAGTTGCATCTTGCACAGAGTTGTCAAACTCCTTCACTATCAAATTGATAGGGGTTCGCGGCGCTGTTCTTCGCGGCTCCATCTCTGGCGCCGACCCTCCAGCAAAAAGTTTGCTCCCGATGGGTCCCGGTGCCTCCAGCGTAGATCCCAATAGTGTGAATGAGTGGTGGAGATCAAATTGTCTTGGGCTTGATTCAAGCTAAACTGACATTGTTTTTCCTTTCTGTTTATTGCTCTTTGCTCCTTTTTATCTATCTAACCTTTTATGCAGCCCTACATCAAAGCTCAACAGATCATGTAGCATACAGACGGGCCACTTAAAGAATTCTAGTTAAAGACTAGTTCACTCCAACTTTCAAAGTGACAGATTAGGCCGGCTCAGTGGCACTGAGGGTTGAGGCACTGGACGCCACACCTTGCACCATGCCAGTGACTCGGGTTCGGGCACAGATTCGGGTCGTCAGGAGGAAGGAGGACTAAGTGTCCCAATGGACGCTCTACTCCTTCGGAGTGGGTTACCAGGGGTGCTTCATGCATCTGACATCCTTGAGGGTTGGTGGGAGCACCAACTTTCGGGGCATTGGCTGCTTCCTAGGGTGCTGGAGTCGGGGAGGACGCCATAGGCACTTGGCAGGCATGAAGCGTAGCGAACCTGCCTGATCCGCGCCCCAGGGGATGGAAGGGACCACAAGAAAATGAAAATGAAAATTACATACCTACCATAATTCTTGATCTTCTTGGAAGAGTCTCCACCACTCATTCACACTATTGGGATCTACGCCGGAGGCACCAGGACCCATCGGGAGAAAACTTTTTGCTGGAGGGTCGGAGCCAGAGATGGAGCCGCGAGGAAAGGCGCCGCGAACCCCAGCTCGCTCGGCAATGACTATCTCAGCGTCGACCCTCCAACCGCCTCAGTACCTTTTTTACCAAGGAGGTGCAGTGTAACTAACCTAGAAGGGCAGCCTAACCTAAAAACTGGACATAAGATAGTCTGGGCGATCCATATAAGAAGGATCAAAAAAGAAGTCTTCACAGCCTAAAGATTTGAGGGAGTGAAGACCAACCACAGAGGTGAGCGCTCGGGGACGGAGGGCGGGTAGAATGAGTGTAGGGAGACTGCCCAAGAAGATCAAGAATTATGGTAGGTACGTAATTTTCATATCTTCCTGGACATAAGTCTCCACCACTCATTCACACTACTGGGAGAGTACCAAGCTAATAATCCCCTGAGAGGTGTACAAGGAGCTACAAAGGGGGAAAAACTAGTAGTACCCCATCAGGGTTAAGGGTACATAAAAATTTCCAAACATAAAAGGGAATTGTAGGAACTGAGAATGCTGGGAGTGGTGCAGTGCAGCGGCTGTGGGGCAGCAGTTTTCAGAGATGCCCCATCTGCATGCACCTCTCGGGTTGAGGAAGGAGGCTGCTAGATTACAGGCTGACTTGGCTAGGTTACAGGCAATCTCTTCCCCCACCCCAGGGCCACCAAGTCTGACATTGTTAGCTCATGGAGTGCCTAGGCAGAGGAGCTGCTGGATTGTGGTGGGTTCTGGAAGGTGGGGATGGTGGGTCAGAGGCACCTTCCTCCACCAATACCAATACAAAATTTCTACGCCGCTCAGGTGAAGTGGAACTACCAGGAGGCAACTGAGGCAGGGACTGGGGAGGTTGTGGGGTATTCCACAGTGGAAACCCCAAGAAGGGTGCTAGAGGACCCCAGAGGAGAAGAAAGCAACTTCTAGTGGGGAACTTGATTATGAGAGGGATAAATCTGGGAATAGGAAGGTGGGGGGTAGAGAGGGAGGTTAGGTGACTATGTTGCGTTATGGCCCCAAATGATAGGAAGCAGATCCTGAGGATCGATAGGGTAGCAGGAAGAGAGGTGGAGCTGTATGACATTGTCTATCTGGGGACTAATTACCTGGCTAGGGAAAGGGCTGGGATAGTGCAGGGGGAGTTCAGGGAGCTGGGGAGAGGTTTTAGGCAGGTTGCACATTTGGTGGCCTTCGCAGAGGTGCTGCCTTTCTACAACAGAGGAGAGGAGAGGGATCTACGCACCAGGACCTTCAGCTCATGGTTGAAGGAATGGTGCAGAGGGGGGTTCGGCTACACTGGGGACTGGGGTCCAACCTGAAGGGAAAAAAGCCTTTACAAGGGTGATGGCCTACAGCCATCCAGGAGGGGAACTGCAGTCCTCAATGGATGCTTTAAATGTTACTTCGATGAACATTTAAGCTAGCCGAAGGGGGTAATGGAATAATCAGGGAGGCAGTAACTGTCCCCCCGCCCCCAGTCTGAAGCAGGAAGCAGAGAGAACCCTAGGGAAAGGAAGTACTTCAAGCTACACATTAATAATGGAAATAGGGTGGTAGAAATGAAGGGGAATGGAAATGGGAGCATTAAAAACAGAGGGGAGGGCGGAGGGCAAAAGGAAAAAAGAGGGGTAATAATCAGAGTGGTAACTTAATCTGGAAGGCCATGTGTGTGAACGCTAGAAATCTAGGAAATATGTTTTCAGATCTAGAGGTCATCATGGCAGAGGTCTACCTGGATATTGTGGCCATTACCTAGTCATGGTGCACTGACAACCCATGAGTGGGACATGGCCATATCAAGCTATATTCTGTTCGGAAAAGACAGGGTGTGAAGAAAAGGGGGGAAGGTGTGGTGCTTTATGTGAAGGAAAGCATAAAAGCAACAGAGATACAGGGAATACTGTGGGTTACCCGGGAGAAGGGGGACGGACCCACTATTCACACAGGTGTGATCTATCAGACCCTCCAACACAGGGGAAGGAGTCAGACAAGGTACTGGTGGAAGCCACTGGCAAGATGGCAGAAAAGGGGGAGGTGCTGTTGGTGGGTGGAGTTCAATCTGCTGAACGTAGACTACAACCTCCCAGCTGTGGCCTCAAGTAGAAGTAGGGACATCCTGGACTCCTGTCAGGGGATGTTCCTCAAGCAACTAGTCAGCAAACCCACTTCTGATGGTGCAATACTGGACCTGCTACTGACTAACAGGGACAGCGTTGCAGACATCAAGGTGGAAGGCCATCTGGGGAGCAGTGATCACTGTACAGTGTTGTTCAATATAAGGATGGCTGCAGAATCAAACCACACAAGGGCCAGGGTTCTGGACTTCACAAGGGTAGATTTTGTAAAGATGGGTGAATGTCTCAGGGATGACTTGGGGATGACCTGGGTGGGGTGGAGGAAGAGAGGGTGAAGTTAAAAGCGAGAGTAGTGATAGCAACAAACCTCTATGTCGAGCAAGTGAGTAAAAGTAAGATTAAGAGACAGCTATGGTTCTCGAAAGAGGTGGCTAAACGTAAAAGCTAAAAATGTAGTATTTATAAGACATAAGGAGATGCAGAGGGAAAAGGATAGGGAGATGTATCAGGAGAAACAGGAAGAAGCCGGTCCACCAGCGCAGCTCTAGTACTACCACTCATGATGCCGATGACCCAGGTTCAGAAAAAAGCCTGTGCGATGGAGGGCCGGCTGGGGGAAGGAGAATCGAACATCCCACGGACTGCTCTCCTCCTCCCCTAGGGAGAGTGAGTGGGAAGCCACTGGTACATGCATGACCTCTAGTGGAGGCTGGAGGTCTGAGAGCTGGAGCTTGCTGCGTTGAGAAGCATGACAGACACATGGCATTCTTACTCCTTGGTGCTACTGCACATCATGCCTCTCCTTCAAAACTTGGAAAAATGCTGGATGTGCACAATGCCACCTGCCTCGCCCCAACTCTGCATACACCAACCCATGGCACCTCCCCCGGACATGGCATCAGATGGGATAAGTGGGGTGGCCAGGGAGGAACACTGGGGAGAGTCAGCCCTGGGGACGCTGATGGAGTACAGGCAGGGGGTAGCACTGAAGGGGGAAAAAGCCATTCCGGGGCCAACAAACAAAATTAAAAACAAAAAAAGGAGAAACCGAGGGAAGCAGGGAAAGCAGTATGGTGTCTGAAGGCACAAACTGAGGAGAGAATAGCCCATGTGGTAATGAAAGGGGAAAATACATTTTTTAGGTCTGTAAGTGAACAGAGGAAGATCAGGATAGGGACTGTAAGGTTAAAAAGGGATGGAGGGGACTGTGCAGAGTGGGGGTGAGGAAAAGGCAGACATCCTGACCAAATACTTTTGTTCAGTGTTCACAATGAAAAGAGTAGGGGAGGGATCACAAAAAAGTAACAAGAGCTTTGAAGGGAGGGAGTTGGACACTAGTCCTTTTTCAGAGGAGCAAGTCCTAAAGGGACTCACTAATCTGAAAGTGGACAAAGCAATGGGACCAGATGGGGTACATGCTACGGTGTTGATGGAGCTCAGGGCGGTATTGGCTGCACCTCTGACAGTCCTATTTACCAGCTCATTGGAAAAAGTGGTGGTTCCGGAGGACAGGAGGAGGGCAGATGTGGTCCCACTTCACTAAAGTGGTTAGCAGGGTGGAGGCTGGCAATTATGGGTCAGTCAGCCTGACATCGGTGGTGGGAAAGGTAATGGAATCACTGCTGAAGGCAGGGCCTGATCAAGTCTTTGGGGAGCCCAGGGTCATCAAACTCTGGAGGCCCATGTACAACACCCAACTTTTCATACAAGTACTCAGTGACTGGGTCCCATCTACATTTCCACAGCACTCTGCACTTACGAGTAACTGACTCATGGATACTTTGGGAGATGAGAGACGCAACACTACCATTAGGGTAACACATATTTTAGTGAAAACAAAAAAGCTCGTGCAGGGCAACGGGGGTCCTACAAACAAACCGAGAAAGTAAGGACAAACAGTTCAGCACTTACCCGTCTCACATATTGAACCAGTAAAAGGCTAGCTTGCCAATCCCCCTCCCCTGAACACACACACATACACACACTTTGGAATATTTGTTCATATTAAGATAATCTCTAATCCATACCCCCCAAAAAATCCCCAGGTGGCTAGCCATCCCAGCACTCACACACACACACGTAAATTGACTACCAAGAAAAAAAAATGACCTACCACACAGACAGTGGTAAATATGCTCTTCAAAGGAGACAATCCATTTATATTCCGACTTATACCAGGACCAGTGTGCCAATTCCATCCACAATCCTCCCTACATTTTAGGCTATAAATCAGTTTTTTTTTTTGTCCTTGATCCAGGTTCAGCTTATGATTTTCACACCCCCTACATTTTAAATATACCTTTAGTCCATTTGCACCTCTTTATCCCAGGCCCTAGACTGTTATATCTGTTGTTTCCTCCTTTTCCCAAGTGAATGCCATACTCCCCCCTCCCCCCACATATCACAAAACACACTTTTAATTAGGGACATAAATTGCTTCTTGGCACCAAGAAATGTCCTGCAAAGTGTCAGTAGCTCTAAGTACATATTAAATGCTGGAGCCTGAAACTACTTCAGCCTTTAGCAAAGAAGCTAGAAGCACGTTTAAAATCTAAGAGCTTGTATGTCTTGCATAGTGTTATTAGCTCTAAGTAGGTTTTAAATAGAGGAGCTAGAATCTACCTCAGCCTTTTAAAAAGTAGCTTTAAGCACGTCTTAAATCTAGAAGCTTTAAACTACTTCAGACTATAGCAAAGAATGTCCTGCACACTGTTTCGTGCAAAAAGCTCCGGTTAAATATAATTCCTGGCACTAAAGCAATGTTTTCAGCATGCCCTATTGTGGACTGTAGCAGTTGGGACTGTAGCAGTTCTCCCAATCCGAACTTTGTACCTACAAGCAACAGTCGAAGTGATCTTGCGCTGTTTTGTGCCCATAAATAACGCACCTGCTTCTCTTTCCTTCTCAGACAGCGTTGCCAGTGGTCATGAGGACCTACTGGCCGCCTCCCCCCCCCCCCAGCTGGAGCCCTGCCGTTGGAGTCACAGCAGGTACGGCTCAGTGCTGAAACACGCCTACAAACTTGAACTGCGTGTGCGTGGAGCAGTCCCCGCCGGCGCTCTGCGCTGGCTACCCCACCGCCCCCATCACCACCCTTGGCAGACTCGGACTTATATAGACTTTCTCACATGAGGGAAATAACCTATCAGCCCACTCTCCTATTAGCAGATTACATGCTTGATCCTCTAGAGGCCCCTGCACTCCAATCCCACTACCTAACCCATGCAAGCAACATGCTGCCTCTGTTTTTCACAACAATGTGCCTGCTTACACCCCTAGCTTCCCTCCCACCTACCTCCCATCCTCAAATGCAGCCAAACTCAATCTCATTAGGTACTGATGCAACTCCTCTCCCGATCATGTAACACCTGCCCCAGTGCTGCAGCAGCATCGTTACTCCCAGATCCACTGGTTTCTTTGTGCCTCCATCCTGCCACCCTCCTTTTATGCAGGTCTATCAGTACTAATCACCTCCCCTCTAAATAGTTCTCCGCAAACACCTAAACAAGTTCCAACCCTCCACAAGCCCCTATGGGGCATGCTTAAATCTAAAACAATTGTTAGTGTTGCTGCTCCTCCTGTCCAGGGACATAGAACTAAACCCTGGTCCAAGCCTCCCCAACTCCTACCTACCTACCTAACACATTACCAAGGGGTCTACAAATTGTGCACCTCAACATCTGTAGTATCCAGAACAAAATTACAGCCTTTCAACCTATTGTTCTATCACTTAGCCCAGATGTTATGATTATCTCTGAGACCTGGCTGAAGCCCCACCTATTGTTCTATCACTTTGCCCAGATGTTATGATTAGGATTACCAGACATCCTCTTTTACCCGGACATGTCTTCTTTTTGATGTGAGAACTTTTGTCTGGGTGGATTTTTAATAATGTGCTTTTTTGTCTGGGTTTTTGGACTTCCCAGTGGCACTTTGACTGACAGCTGCTTCATGTTGTCAGTTACCATGACAACCAGGGAAAAAAAAGTATGTGTCTGTCTCTGCGCATGTCTCTCAAGCACCTGAGCATGGGATTTGTAGCCAGCTCAGTCTACTGCACTGTAGAGAGTAGTCACAGTGAAGATTTGGTTGTCAGCTGCTGCCAGCTCTGTCATCGTCTCAACTTTTACACTGCTTGGATTGGTTTGCTTTGCTGCAGTGCTACTAGGCTAGAGAGGCAGCCCTTAGACAGTCATCAGCTGGCCCGGCGATCACTGTTATTTAGCCGCTGCCGACTGACATCTTGGGGCTGCCCTGCGGGCTGTGGCCTGCCTGTTGGCCTAAGTTGCAGCTGCGTGGCTGCGCCTGCTTGCTTGCCTCCTGTCCCGAGTCCCGACAGTCCCAACCCTCACCCGACCCGCTCGTACTTGAGTCGGACTCGTGCTGCGTGCGGCCCACCTGCGTCTGTGACTGCTCTGCCTCTAGTCATGAGTGACTCGTCAAGCCTGCCATGAGCCAGGAGTGGACCAGGTCCCTAAAACAGCATGGCCACGGTGGTAAGGTAAGAAAAGAGGACCAATTACAAAATCATGACCAGCCAGCTAGCTCCATAATTAAAAAACAGTAAATTCATAATTTTTTTAATGACCCCGCTTCCTGGTCTACTTGCTCGTCTCTCTGACTCAGTCTCACTCTGACCAGGAGGAAGGTCAAGGACCACTGTCACTGTGCAGACTGGTCATCGAGGGAGGGAGGATCTGGCTGGCTGTCGGCAGAACATCTTGCTTGTTGGATGGGCTGCTCATGCTGGCATAAAAAAATCATTTATTTATTATTGTGCCTGTTGTTTTTCAACTTATGCTGCAAAACTTAAAGACAAGTAATACTGCATAAGTTTTTCTGAGTGTGTAGTCACTTAGGGCAGTGGTCACAGAAAAAGGGAGGGGGAGGAGGCATGCTGATGTTGATGAAATGATGAGTATTAACATTATGTCATGAGTCACATTCCAGTCCCTGCATACCCGGCCTGGTCACTCTCCTGAGCCTCATACCCTCATCCAGCCTGTAGAACTTTACAAACCATTTTAATTGGGGGTGCAGTGCAGGTGTGTTGTGTGTGGCTGACTGGGACAGTACTGTTGACAGAGATTAGTGATGGACCTACATGTTAAGGTGAAATTGTTTAACCTGGAAAGGGCAAGGCACACTTGTTTCCAGGTGTGAGCTGGGAGCACACGGAAGTGAAGTGACTTGCTCAGGGTCACACAGTATGCAAGAGGGGTTAAATTGAATGGCATGGGAATGAACTAGGGAGTGGGGGATGCCCTGAATGCTGGGGACTGATTCAAGCTGGGTTAAGCAGGAGGGCACTAGACCAAGAGGGATGGCTCATGAACCACAGAAGCACTATGTACCGGGCACTGTGCATGGTATTAGTACAATGTGAAAGACACTATGCCATGTACAGTGCCCTGTGGCTGGTGCAGTCAGTTGCACTCAGTGGTGCGAATGATGTGTGCTACTGAACATCTGGCTGCACAACACCATAGTTTCTGGGCAGTACTCACAGGCGGATTTTGTTGGAATCAGGTTAGCATGTTGGCTTCAAAGTTACTGCCCGTGTACTGTCCTTCTTTTTTTTTAAAACCACAAAGTTACTTACCGTGTACGAACTACAAATTAAAGAAGATTGCTTACCCCTTAGACTTTGTCCTTTTCTTCTTGTCCCAAAATCTGGTAACCCTAGTTATGATTATCTCTGAGACCTGGCTAAAGCCCCACCATTTGGACACGGAAGTTTCTATACCCGGCTACTCGCTCATTCGACAAGATCGCCTGGGTAAAAAAACAAGCATTTGTCAATGCCAAATGTTGCTTGCTTGTATGTGCTGTTTAGGTATTTGGAAGTCACTGGAGTGCAAATATTGAAAATTCGCAAACTTACGAGTGTGCGTAGGAACTGCGCAACGCACGCTCGTAAAACAGTCATTTTTAGGAATTTTTTCACCAGATTTTAAACATAGCCATTTTAAGACCTCTGCTCATGAACAGTGTGACTGTGATTTTCTTAATGTGCCCCATACATGGATTTTGCACACCGACTGCACCATTGTGCACTACACGGGCGGAAACATGTTTTGGGCAAGATGTGAAAAATGACAGCTGTATTGCTCACAAGGAGGTGTGGTAAAATGGCAATGTTGGAAATCTGGAGGAAAATATTGAAAATTCGCAAACTTCACGAGCGCATAGGACTAGGAACCAAGACGCATCAGAAAACAGTCATTATTAGAATTTTTCACCAAATTTCCAACATAGCCATTTTAAGACCTCTGCTCATGAACAGTGTTACTGTGATTTTCCTAATGTGTCCCATACATTGATTTCACACACCAACTGCGCCATTGTGTGCTACATGGGCAGAAACATATTTTGGGCAGGATGTGAAAAATGACAGCTGTACTGTTCACAAGGAGGTGTGGTAAAATGGCAATGTTGAAAATCTGGAGTGAAAATATTGAAAATTGGCAAACTTACAAGCGTGCGTAGGAACTGCGCAACGCGTGCTCGTAAAACAGTCATTTTTAGGAATGTTTTGACCAAATTTTCGACATAGGCTTTTTGAGAGCCCACCTTATGTACACTGGCAATGTCATTTCGTTAATTGGTCCCAAAAGATTATTTCACGCAGTAACTGCGAAATCACCCTTCGGGCCTGATTAACGCCATGACAGTGCAAGAATTCATGAGGAGGGGCCCCAAAAACCCCATGTTGAAAATTTGGGCCCAAAACTGCCTGAGATATGCAACAAAGTTGAAAAAACCCTATTTATTCCATTATACAGCTTACCGGCATTTCCTCAGTTTGAGGTCGGCTTTGAAGAGCAGACGTGTTGCCGTCCACCGATGATCGCGCGACACTCCGGAGGTAAGTATGGGGTGAGGGGAGGTGGGGACGCAGGGTACGAAAAGGGTGGGTGGGTGCGGTGGGGCAGGGAGACTACGAGGGACCTTTTTATTTACAGGGTTTGTTTGTTTTTTTTAATTAAGACGACGCGGGACATTTGCCACGCTGGGGTGGGCTCCCAGTGTGGCAGCTGGAAAGGCTGTTTGGGGGGGTGCTGGAGCTGATGGGGAAATTGGGCAACCCCGTTGGCTATAACAAGATTTACCGCGCTGCACCTGGAAAGCTTTTGGGGGCATGCAGCTGTGGAGCTAACGGGATTGGGCACCTCTGCCGGCTATAACATTTTTGCCACACTGGGGTGGGCTCCCCAGCGTGGCACCTGGACAGCTTTTGGGGAGGGGAGCCGACGGGGACTGGGCACCCTGTCGGCCATACAGTGAGTGCGTGGGGGGGGGGCCGCATCAGCATGCAATATGCGTGCTTTCGTGTGTGTGTGTGGGGGCAGGGAGAGCTTTGCTCACTGAAGTGGAGCTCTCCCTTTCAACTGTATGCCACTGCATATTCGACTGCTGTCATAGGCAGCTGCAGCAGTCATTGGAGAACTGCGGCCGCGCCTGCAAACTCACTGACTGAATTGGAAAACAGGTGCCACACCTCCGAAAACTCGGATGATGGCACTATGTTTCTTGCACATGCGTGCAAGCAACATAAAAAGGGGGAGCTGTTGCCATATACATCTCCTCTATGTTCCAGTTAACCCCAGTACAGCTCTCCATGCCCACTCAGTCCATCAACTCCTTGCTAATCAAACTCTCACTCCCATACTTTATTCCACTATATATTGCTGGGTCCTACTGCGCCCCCAACACATCGCTGCCCGACGTGCTGGACCATCTGGGTACCCTAAAGTCAACCTCTTCAGGGGGCGAGTTACATATTCTAAGGGATTTCAATTTCCACTGGCTTGCAAACAACAACTCTAAACTTTGCGTCCTAGTCACTGCCCTAAACCTCACCCAACAAATTTCTGAACCTACTCGCCTAAATCACAAATCTCAGAACCATTCCCTCTTGGATTGGGCACTTACCTCACACCCTCATTGGATCATCAAAACTGGACTTCTCCCAGACTCCCTAAGTGATCACCGTATGATCTACGTGGTAAGGAAAATATTCAGGCCCAAGGCACCACCACCACGGATGTTGCTTACTAGGTCGTACAAAGCTCTCAACCTTGATGCACTGCTAAGCGACCTGACACATGCTGATCGGTCCTTCTTCCCACAGGCATCTTCCCTCGACTCGGCCCTAGAATTCTTTAAGGATACCTTCCTTGCTGTATGGAACACCTACGTGCCCCTCAGAAGGACTCGGGTAAGGGGTGCCCACCTGCCCTGGGTCTCTGCCAATAACACTGATCAATTTCATGCAAGGGACAATGCACGGAAAACGTACAAGGCAACTGGCACCCAGATGGCACTCCAATCGTACTGGACACTTCGTAATTCCTGCACTAGACAAATCCGTCAGGCCAAAGCCAATTACTTCAAGGCATCCTTCCACATAAATCTAAATCACCCTATGAAATTCTGGAAAACAATCAAGTCACTTTTCTCTCCCCCAGTCCAACCACCCACCCCCACATTAAATGTAGACGGCTCCATTATCTCTGAACCAGGGGAAATGGCATTTGTTTTCAATACCTTCTTCACTAGTTGTGCATCCTCTCTTCTAGCCTCTCTACCGCATCCCTCCAAGTATGCTCCCCCCTGAAGCCAACATCCTCCCATACTACTGGCTTCTCTTTTTACCGGGTTACCCCACTCGTTGTGCTAAAAGCCCTGTGGTCACACAACCCCTCCAAAGGCAAATGCCCCTTAGGACTTGATTCTAAAATGTTACACCTATCTGCCCCAGCTATTGCCACCCTGTTGGCCGCTCTATTCAATCTCTAATTTTTGCTTACCAACAAATCATCCGACTGGAAGCACACCACTGTCATCCCCCTTCCGAAAGGGGGTGACCCCTCCTCACTAGGAAACTACCACCCCATCTCCCTACTACCCATCCTAGCAAAATTACAGGAGCACCTTGTCCTAGCACAACTCTCCTCTTTCCTTGACTCCTCCTCTTTCTTCACGCCCTACCAGTCAGGGTTCAGGAAATCACACTCCACCATTAATTCCCTGCTAAGGCTCACTGACGCCATCCTCACTGGCATGGATAAAGGGCACACAACCTCAGCCATTTTTGTTGACCTTGCAAAAGCCTTCGACACAGTCTCCCACTCACTCCTATTCTCCAAGCTCTCTAGTGCCGGACTCTCAAGTGCTACCACTAGATGGTTTCATTCATACCTGGTTGGTAGATCACAATCAGTAAGAACTGGACCTCACACCTCCACCCCCTCCCCATCACTACTGGGGTCCCCCCAAGACTCGGTCCTTGGCCCGATACTCTTCTCTATTTTTTTAAATGACCTTCCCTTGGTCTTCCCTCACACATCTATTCACTTGTACGCTGATGACACCATACTGTATGCATCAGGCCCCTCCCCCACGGAAGCGGCCTCTATACTCCAGCAGGATTTCAATGCGGTACAGCACTGGTTTTGCTCCAACCAGCTCTTTCTTACCTCCAAGAAAACAGTCTCCCTAACTTTCGGGATGAGGCAAAGGCTCTCCCGGCTCCATTCTACCCCTACTTTCCTCATCACTGAGGGGACTCCTTTAGAGACTTGCACCTCCTTCAAATACCTCGGGGTCTGGCTTGACCAGCACCTTGAATTTTCCACTCATATTGACTAGATCCACAAGAAACTGCACCCAAAACTAGAAGCCTTATACTGAAACAAGGACAGCATCCCTCTGGCAACCTGTAAGGTAATTGTTCAGAAGATGATCCTCCCTATACTTGACTACAGGGATATAGTCTACAGCGCTGCCCCCAAGTCTGCCCAAGCCAGCCTTGATCCTCTCTTCCACTCCTTCTGTCACTTTGCCCTTGACTGTCCCCCAATGGCTCATCACTGCGAGCTCTACAGGTCCCTTGACCTAACGTCGCTCCAGGATCGTAGACACAGCCACAGCATCAGGACCACAGCAAAATTCTGGGCACAGTCTCTTCCCCCATACCTTGAATCTGCCCTCTCAGCCCTGTCGCAGCCTGCTTACTCCCTCAGGAATGAAAACTCCCGGCTTCTCCATGTTCCATGTATGTTCACATCCAAGGGCCAAGCGGCCCTCAAATACCTCATGTCAACTCTTTGGAATGCACTGCCGGCAGGCATTTGGGAGTTTACCAACACTTCCCATCTAAATCACCTCCTCAAGGCACATTTCTCCATAAAATGCGTTTGCACATAGGGCCACCGAGGGGCTGGGGCCCCAGGTCCCCTTCTCTTATTTAGGGCTTCTAGCTGTACAACACCCTATGCTACTTGCCTAGTGCTCACAGAACTCTGCCCTAGTTTAGTAATTACGTTTAAGAAGATCAGAGCTAGGGGTGTCACATGCAGTCTCCACACTGTACTGTGGTAATTTTGTGTAATTTGGGTTCTTCTCATTTTTTGTCTTCTGTGTTTTAATTTCTATTGTACAACAAATTGTATTAATCCACCATACATTGCCATGCAAATGCCCATATAGTTGCTCATGTACTGTTGCACCCTTCTATGCCCCGACAGATTTTTCTGCGTCTGTATATACTGGCTGTATTTTGTATTGTCTGTTACTATCTGTATTTTATATCTACCTACTATCTGTATATATCTGTATCTGCATACTATGTATAATTTACATGTGACTATTATTTGTATGCTCCATGTCCCCTTTCCCCCAGGATGCATCTGGAATCAAGCGGTACCCCGCTCAGTATACCTTCCTGGTAAAACTCAAATAAATAAATAAGAACTTAAAAAACTTTGCTGCTGTTGTTTTGCTGACTGGCTCTGAAGCTACACAGCACACTGTAGCGATAAACTTACTGTTACTCTGAGTCCTCCTGACTTGCCAGTGCCACAGTTTCAAACTGGACTGGAGAGGAGAAGATGGAGAGGAGACAGCCACCGACTACCCAGCTGATCTGTTCAGGTCCATGGTCCTGGTCCACCCACACAATGAAGTCTGCTGTTGTCTGGAACTGAAACTCGCCACCGCTGACTGCATGTAGCCTTTCTTCGGAATTTGTACCCAGCACTGGTGACAGAAACTGGAACCGTTGTTGATACTCCTGAAGTTGAATGCTGTTGCATTGGCAAAAAGAGTGAGAGGCCTGAAAGGTGGCCTTCTTGTAGCACACACCCAGCCCAGCATACTCTGGCGCCTACAGAGACATTGGTGCCAGTAAGCATTTTAAAACTGCTTGGATACTGCCACTGATTGGTTCTGTCTAGCACAGTCGTTGCCACGTCATCATAGAGGCTGGGGGGGGGGGCGTCAGGTGACTCTTGGAGTCTTCTAATCCTAAAAGAAAAGCACCATGGTGGGGGGAGTGAAGAAACAAGAAACCAGAAGGTTTCCTTCAGCTTCACCTTACATTGCATAGTGGTGCCAGGCTAGAGCTAGACAGGGGAGTGGGGAGGAAACCAAAACAATTGCGGAGGCCATGAACTTGTGAATTGATGGGTTAGGAGAAGCAATTAGTAGATGCTTGCTGCTTCAGCTTACCTCACTGGAGCTGTGCAGCAGCTATGGTTTGGGGGCCCCTCAATTGCAGGGGGCCTGGGATATTTGCCCCCCTTTTAATCCAGCCCTGGCTAAAGGAGAGGATAGTGGAATAGCCTGAATCTGAGGCAGTGCATATCCTTGGTGTAACAATTTTTACTGGGAGTTAAACGTTAACTTTGTAAGTGCTAGCTACTTGCGGGCGGAGTAGTGTGTATGGTTGCTAGGCAACACCACAATCCGCTCGTAAAAGCACTGAAAATTGCTCTGCTAGCTTGGGCACTGCTATTTTTTAAACCTATTTGTTGTGTGGGACTGTTGCCTGTCTGTTTAAGGGCAGACAAAGCCCCTGGTTAATTATTTGGTTGCTGAGCTGTAGCCAGGGACTGGAAGTACGAACTCCACAGTGCTTCCGACCTCCCGCTATATAACAGTTGTTATGGCGAGCATCAGCGAGCCTGGCAAAGGCGAAACGGATAAGGCTCTGGTAGTGTCTGCCATGTCAGCCAGGGAATCGGGGAATGGGGATGCGGGCAATGATGGACAGGTAGGAATTAGTACATGCAAGGCTGCCATAGTAGATACCTTGGGCAATGAATGGCGGAAGTGTACTGTATGTGAAATGTTGGTCCAAATGGGCCAAACAGAGAATTCCTGCTGCAAAACGTGCAAGTTACTAAACTCGTTTGAAAAGAAAATTGAGGAATTACAGGATAGGATAGCAGTCCAGTCGGGAATTAACAAAATAGCTAAGTTTGTACAAACAACAAAAACTATAATTGCAAATACTGAGAGGAAAATAATTCAACAACAAATAAATAAAGGACCAAATGATAAAAAGAAAGCAAGTACTAATGAAAGTAGTATGCAGGAAGAAGATGAGTGGAATACTGTACAAAGAGGCCCCAGGAAAAGAAGACGCGATAGAGAGTACCAGTTAGAGCTGACAAACAGATACAAAGCTCTTGATGATGAGGGTATCAGCCGTGCTCAGGAAGACGTCAGAGAAATTGACAAAAATACCCCAGAATTGTGCCAGGAAACATGTATACTTAGTACCTGGAGAGGAAACTCATCAGGAGTAGTTATAAACCAGAAGAAAAATATGAGACCTGCAAATTTAATAAAAACTAGGTCGGAGAATAAAGCATTATCTGGACTGTCACATACCCCAGAAAATAAGCAATGAAATGTAGTAATCATAAGCGATTCTATACTTAAATCTGCTGACAGGGTGCTTTGTAACAACAGGAAAGAGCATGTTACTTTATCTTGCTTACCAAGAGCAGGAATAGCAGATATAAAGCAAAGGTTAAATGGATTTTTTGAAAATACTGCTAATTCTTTGGCTATATTACACATTGGAACTAATGATACTGGCAAGAGGGAACTTGCAGCTATCCAAAGGGATTTCGAAGAAGTAGGAAGAGAGTTGCAAAAGAAAAATATCCTGTTGATTATTTCTGAGGTACTTCCAGTCCCAAGAGCTAACAGACAAAAGCATATGGAGCTAATAAGATTCAATGGATGGTTAAAAAGATGGACTCAAAGGGAGAAATTGCAAATGATAGGTCATTGGCAAAGGTTTATAAATGTCCCTAATTTGTTTTCACAAGACGGACTACACTTGAATAAATATGGGCTTCGAGTTATGGCAGATAGACTTAATAATAAAATAGCAGACATTTTAAACTAAAGAATGGGGGGGTGTAGATTGCGACCCAGTTTATAGTAAAGTGGACAAGAAGAAAAACTTAAGTGGGGAATCTGATCACTGGACTATGTTGCTATTAAATGCTCGGAGTTTGAGGAAAAAAGGTAGGAAATGGAAATTATATTAAAGAAAGATGGAATTAAATTGTGCGCAGTAACTGAAACTTGGTGGCAAAAGGACGATTGGGGAACTAATATTGATGGATTTCAAGTGTTTAGATGTGATGGAGATAATAGAAGGGGAGGAGGAGTGGCTTTATATGTTCACAATGATACAGTGGCTTAAGAAATGAAAACCACTAGGCATTTAGAATTTGAACATATCATGGTGAAAATTATACCCCCAAGGGGCAGCAAATCTTAGTGGGTGTATATTATAGACCTCCATTTTTAACTTTTGGAAAAACCCTTGAATTAATCCAGAATATTAGTGAGCTAAATGAAGCAAAAAATATATTACTGCTCGGTGACTTCAATTTTAATGGTATAAATTGGAATACTTGGTCTCCCTCGTCTCCTTGTGAAGCAGCATTTTTGGAAGCTTTAGATTCCTTGGCACTGGAAAATTATATACAGGAAGACACAAGCGGAGCAAATATCCTAGACTTGGTTATGAGCAATATGAAAGAGCAAATACTGGATTGTACAGTAAGGGAGCCTTTAAGTGGGTGTGACCACAATATGGTTGGGGCTAAAATTGAAATTAGTGGTGTTCCTCATACTGGGTCTACTGTGATAAGAAACTACAATAAAGTAGATTATACTAGGATAAGACTGTTAGTAGAAAACTGGGACTGGAAGACATGTTTCAAAGGGTGTACAGTTACTCAAATGTGGAATGACTTTAAATCATTTATTCATTATATCATTGAATCACAAATCCCTATTAAAAAGAAATATAATGCTAAAGGGAAGATTCCTGCTTGGTTTAATAATAACATCCATAGATTAATTAAAAAGAAAAATAGAACTTATAACAAATATACGAAGGAGGAACCAGGGAGTATCAATTAAAATGCAAAAATAAATTAAGAGAAGTAAAGAGTGAAATAACTAGGGCCAAAAGAAACTTTGAAAGTAATTTGGTATCTAAGGTAATAGATAATCAGAAAGCTTTCTTTGGATATATAGCTTCCCTAAAACAAAATAATAGCAATATGGGTCCCCTGCTAGTAAACAATAATAATGTAACAAATCAAGAGGAAATGGCAATAGAGTTTAATAAATATTTCAATAGTATATACTCTAGAGGGCTGGTACCTGATGCCATATCTATTAAAACATCAGATATACCTTTAGTAATAACAGTGGATACTGTGAAAGAAAAATTGCTTAATCTGAAAACTAATACCTCCCCAGGACCAGACGAATTACACCCAAGACTTCTTAAAGAGCTTGCTACCTGTATTTGTAGTCCTCTCTAGGCTATTTACCAGTCCTCTATAGATTGTGGAGAGGTGCCTGAGGACTGGAGGATGGCAAATGTAATCCCTATTCACAAAAAGGGATCAAAAACTGATTGCTCTAATTATCGTCCTATTAGTTTAACCAGTGTATTGAGTAAAATACTGGAGTCTATTATAAAGGAGTATGTTGAGGGCTATTTAAGCGAAATGGGACACACAGATATTACACAACATGGATTTACTAAGGGGAGATCATGTGTGACTAACTTGCTATCTTTTTCTGAGATAGTAAGTACAGCCATAGATAGCAACCTATCAGTGGATGTTATATATATACTGACTTTGAAAAGGCATTCGATTCCGTGTCCCATTTAGTAGTAGTGCGTCAATTGGAGACTCTAGGAGTAAGTTCCTATATTGTTAGATGGATCTCCTTATGGTTGGCTAATAGGAAACAGCGTGTCTGTACAAACGGAGATATGTTGGATTGGATGGCAGTGCCCAGTGGGGTCTCCCAGGGCTCCATTCTGGGTCCACCCCTATTCAATGCTCTGGTTTCTTCCATTAAATGTGATAGTAATGCATGGATGTTAAATTTGCCATTGACATTAAACTTGGGGCAGTAGTCACTAATATTTCAGAAGCTCAGAAACTCCAGAAAAATATTGATTCAATATATATAACAGCTGTAGAGAGAAAACTGAAATTTAACATCAGTAAGTGCAAGGCCATGCATTTAGGGAAGAAAAAATCATAAAAACAAGTGTTTTATAAATGGAGTACAGTTAATGGAAACTGAAGTGGAAAGGGATTTAGGAGTATGGATAAAGATTTGGAGTGTAATTATCAAGTAAATGAAACAGCTAAAAAAGCGTATAGAATTTTGTCTCTAATTATGAAAAACATAAGGAGTAGAGATAGGGAGGTCATAGTGCCACTTTTCAGGTTCCTGGTCAGACCCCATCTGGAGTATGCTGGTAGTGTATGGAGCCCTAGGTTCAGAAAGGACGTACGTAGGTTGGAGGTGGTTCAGAGACGGGTGACAAGGAGTTTGTCAGGCTTGGAACGATTGTCTTACGAGGAAAGATTGAGGGAACTTGGTTTGTACTCCTTACAATACAGGAGATATCGTGGGGATATGTGCCTGATTTATAGGGCATGTAGATCTCCTGATTTGTGGGAATGTCTGGGATTATCATTAAGATGAAGTTCAACTATAAACCGGGGTCATTTGAATCAAATAAAAGGTGAGAATTATAATAAGAATCTGAGAGGGACTTGGTTCTCACAACGTGTTGTGAACCATTGGAATAATTTGCCAAGCCATGTAGTCTCTAGTGAAACCATAAATGAGTTTAAAACTGCTATAGATAAACATAGAAGTAATCACCTACATGCTCTGAGGCTGTAAATGGTGCAGGATGATCATGGCCTGTGGCTAAGGTTCCTGATACTTTCCTATGTTCCTACGTAATGGGTTAAGATCTGAGACACCACAACTTCACAGGTGGGCGGCCATGTCAAATGAATCTGACAGATTTTTTTGACTGGGTGACCAAGGAATTAGACCAGGGTGGAGCGGTAGATGTGGCCTACCTAGATTTCAATAAGGCATTATACACTGTTCCACATAGGAGACTGTTAAAAAAGCTGGGTAGCTCAGGAGTGGGTTCAAAGGTGGTAAACTGGGTAAGAAATTCTAACTCGTTGTCCTGTCTTCTCCGTAACCACATTTCCCCTTCCTGCTCCTGTTCTTGCTCTTGAACATATGCCTTTCCCTATTACTCATTTCTCCTAATTCTTCACCTTCTCCCCTACCTAATCCCTTACCCTGTTCCCTATGTTTTTTTCTTTCCCCTCTTTTTATTCTACATCACTCTCCCCTCCAATTCCTCCACCTCCTTAGACACATGTCACCATGTACTGGCTAAGTGGGCTTCTTGTTGTTTACTCAATTGTGTGGTTCTGTCTCTGAGTATCGCAGTTTCCGTCCTTTTTCATGCAGTGACTACATTTTGTCCTTAGCATTACTTTCAGTGTACATCATAATAATTGTTTATTAGCTGCATTTTATTTTGTTTATTGCCCTACATCTTTAATTTTTGTCTTTTGTATGATTTTTCATGTTTATTTTAGCTCTTTGTTTTATCATACTTCATATTCTGTATGTATCCCATTTTCCCCTTTCCCCCAGGATGTATCTGGAAATGAGCTGTTCCAACTCTGTATGTCTTTCCTGGTAAAACTTTTTCAAATAAATAAATAAGAAATTGGTTAGAGGACAGGCGATAGAGGGTGGTGGTAAAGGGAATTCATTATGAGCATGGGAGGGTGACCAGTGGGGTGCCTCAGGGATCAGTGCTGGGACCGGTCCTCTTTAATATATTTTTTTATATATATATATTTAAAATTTTTATTAGTATTAACATTCACTACATACATAAAAGAGTTCATACATAGCTTTGGTCATTTTATAAATTAATTCAGAGTTGGTAAACATCAAGAGTACAGTTGTCATTTCAGTCTATACAATCCATGCATTCAGCTTATCCAGTGTATTCCTTGGTAGTCTCTATTAGAGGATCAAAAAATACTTAACATAATCACCCCGTCTTCCATTAGGCCTTACTCATGGGACAAAGTCAGAATATTGTTCCATCTGATGGATTACCCACTGATGCCAACAGTTTTCGAACCTCTCTACTCTATCCCTTAATCTAGCTAATAGGCGCTCCAGAGTGTATATTTCCCCTAACCAGGGCATTCCAAGACAGTTTGGTGGGTATTGTTTTTGTACGCCAAAGTCTAGTGATGGCCTTGGTAGCCACCAGGAGCATGAGACTGATCTGCCTTTTAGTGGTCTTATCCATCCTGACCCCACTGTGGGAGTAGCCGTAAGGATGTATATGGGTGTAAGGAGATCAGGGCATTCGTAAATGTTGATGATATCTTGTATTATTTCCATCCAAAATGTGGCCAGAAGGGGACAATCCCAGAAAATGTGTATTTGGTCCATCTTAGTTTGCCCATGCTCCCTCCAGCACCCCGCCTGCGTTTCTGCCGTATACTTGGCTACAGTGACTGGTGTGCAAAAAAATCTGCTACGTAGTTTCCAAGCGAACTCCTTCCAGTAAGGTGAGCTTGAGGCCTTGAACGCTGGGAGGGAGTAGGTGCCCCAGGGCTCTTCTGGAATATCTACCATGAGTTCCCAGGACCATGCTTCTCTTATGGAATTTGTGGAATTGTCCGCCTTGATCATTAATGCCTTGTATATTTGACTAATTAAGTGATCTGATGAGGTGCCCAGCTTTTGGGTTAGGATTAAAGCTACTAGAGGGGGTGGGTTTTCTGCTAGGTCTGCCAGCTCTATTTCTGAGGGTTGTAGGTATATCTTAAGTTGAAGATAATTATGAAAATATTTTCGGGGTAGCCCATATGTGGCTCTAAGGTCCACAAATGGGCGGAGTCCATTAAGAGTTATTAATTGAGATACATACGTTAAGCCAAACCTATGCCATTGAGCCCTTCTTTAATATCTTCATAGGTGACATTGCAGAGGAGCTGGAGGGGAAGTTCTGCCTCTTTGCAGATGACACCAAAATCTGCACTACGGTGGCTGCTCCAGGAGGGGCGTAAAGGATGATTAGAGACCTGAGAAAACTTGAGGAGTGGTCAAGGGTATGGTAGCTGGGTTTGAATATGAAGAAGTGCAAAATTATGCACTTGGGGCACAGAAACCCAGGAGCAGAGTACCAAAGGGGTGCATGTTCTTAACGACCTCCATGCAGGAGAGAGATCTGGGTGGGGGGTAATAATTTCTGATGACATAAAGGTGGCCAGGTAGTACGACAATGCAGTTGGGAGGGCTAGTGGGATGCACAGGGACAGGTATCAGAAGCTGAAGGAGGCAGGTGGTCCTGCCTCTGTATAGATAATTGTAAGACCTCACCTAGAATACTGAGTACACTTTTGGAGGCGACATCTCCAAAAGGACATAGACAGAGTGAAGATGGTCCAGAGGAGGGCAACTAAAATAGTGTGAGGTCTGCATCAAATACCCTATGGGGAGATTAGAGGAGAACATGTACACCCCTGAAGGGTGGGGGCGGATTTAAAAACCTTTCATCCTCAGAGAGGTACCTAAGGTACAGGAGGGAAATACTTTTCATTAAAAAAAGTGCTCAAGACCAAGGGGACATACTACGAAGTTGGAGGAGGTAGATTCAGGAGAGATGTTAGGAAGTACTTCTTCACAGAAAGAGGGGTGGATTCTTGGAATAGCATACCAGCCAAGGTGGTGGGGGGTGAAAACGGTGCTGGGGGTTCAAGAATGCATGGAACAGACATATGAGAATCTTAGTGGAAAGGGATGGGGGAGGGAGAAAGAGCCGAGATTGAGTAGGGTCTGCGGTGGTACTGTAGGTAGGGAAAAATGGGCAGAGTGGGTGGGCCAAGCAGTTCTTATCTGCAGACAAATTCTGTTTCTATAAACAAGAAACACAATGTAGTTTTGTTTAAACAAATTGAGCACAAATAGTGTCTAGATATTGTTTTTTTCTTTCGGGGTAACATAATATCAGGGAAGCTTGTTGTTCATTTTATAGAGTAAACGGCAGCTCTTCTAGCACTCAAACTCTGTGCTGCCAGTACAACCATTGACAAAACACCCAATTTTAGAAAAGCATTTTCTCTTGTGTGTATGGGGGAGGGGGGAGTAATTGCCTTCAAAAACTTGGTCAGTATTTTCAGTTAAGGATGGCAGCACTACGCCTAGTCTCCAACGAAATTTCATAAGGCAGTTTCTTATGAAAATGGTCCCAGTTAAACTTAAAAAGTATGGTATATAAAAATATATAACTGTGTAATTACTACAGGGATGTAATATCAATACTGTTGACTGAAGGTAAAGTAACTGATTTTTAAATCAGTAATTTTTGCATAATACAATTAGCAGATCTCTGCATTAGCAACCTTTTGTTCAACCATTTCTGAAACAGTGCAAAAGTGACAATGTAGGTCTTGGGATGTTAATTCTAACTATTGTAATGCTAACTATGAACAGAGCAACAATCGGGGCTTGCTATTCAGTCTACACAGCCTTTGGCTTTACAAATGACCAACATGAATTGGAAAGAAAAAGAGTTTTTTTCTGCGTCATATTTGAAAGGCTGTCAGATTTTTTTCTTCTTTTGCAGAGTTAATCCAAACTTAAAAGATTTAAAGCTGACATTCGCATTAAAGACAGAGGGCTTCTTTGTATTTTTGGAATAGGGGAAAAAATAAAATCCCACCGAGGTATTTCCTTCCTTTCTGTACAAGAAAGCTCTCCCTTACTCTGTAGAAACCATTTTTGTTTCTAACTTTTCACATCCCTCCACACACAGGCAAGTCATCTGGGAAATGGCAAACCGATCGTTTTGAGACAATGGCAGTAACAGGAGCAGTCTGTTCTGGGGACAGACCCCTGGCTGTCTCTGTACGTGGTTTACAAATTGTTTCTAATGTGTGAGATAGGTGGCTTATGCCAAGTTTTTCCTTTAGGCCTTGTGAAAACCAAATGGATTCTGCCACAAAAGTGGCTCTCAAGGGGATTCAGAGGAGATCTGAAATCACGGAGTTGCAAAGGCCCATAATTTGGAGGTCTAACAGGCCCCTGAGGGAAAACAACCACCTCGTTGTCTATGCAACATGACAGCTGTTCAGATTATGAATTTTGCCTTCTATTCTTCATGAAGTGAGATCTCCATCAATCATGATAATCAAAATGGATTCTGCACTGCTGTTCAAGGTTTATTTATTGGCGCTGTCGCTTTTAAGCACTGGGATTTTTATAAGGTCATTCCTTGGTGATACATGTCTTAGACTTCTATTTAGTACTAGAAATAAATCTCACATCCCTTTTGATAAACAGAATGTTTCAAGTTTGGCTGATACAACGCATGAATTCCTAAACTGGCTCTCCTTTCATTTCTTAAAATGTTTTACTACCTTTATGCATTTTATCCATTATCATTCCTCACATGTTTAAGCAACACTTACAAGGCTAGAATTTCAAAGTTGGTTTCAGGTATTTTGTTTGTTTTGGGCAAATGAAGACATCCCCCCAAGAAGCTGAAGCTGGCTTGCTAATTTAGTCTTTGTGTATGTGAAAAGTAAAACAAATATAAATGTGGTCAGTGATATGAAGTGACAAATGTTATTTTTTATTTCGAAAGGCCCCAGGGTTTCATGCATGGACACCAACTGACAATAACCACTAATATCCTCTTTTATGGCACTGGAATCCTATCTTTTGGCTCTGCAGTGAAAGCTGTTGAAAGATCCGGTGTAAAGTATCTTCCTCTAGCAGTTGGTAAATACCTTGTTGAGAAAAAAATAAAACAAACAGAATAACATCCTTTGTAACAAAAATTGCTGAAAAATGTTTAGGTTTTCTTGCCAACTCTGTTCAATTAGTTGATTATTTAAAGTATAGCCATTCTGTTACAGAAACAACATTTATTAGGCAGGCTGCAACAAACAGAAGAAAATGTAAGCACTTCATTGCTGAATAAATCAGAACTCGTGTGGCTAGCCCAACAGATGCTGTGACCAGCAGTGTATGGGTTAAGAAATTAAATACCAGTTATACTGTGTATTAATGACTTTGCTTGGCGAGTGAAGGTAAACACTGAAACAGAGTTTTATTATTTTGTCACTGAAGCACTGCAAAACTTTAATCAACTGAACTAAAAATTATGTAAAACACATGCCTTTTTGCCAACCATACTTTTAATTTCCTTCAGTCGTTTTACAGATCCCCGAAGGTCACAAAGAGCAGAAACAGATGGAGCTCTGAAAAATTTTAGCCCGACTACAAAGAAATGTAAAGGCTTGCCGGTTGTGCGCTTCTGGTATTAAGCAGTGCTCCTTAATGCAACAGAAACAATTTCTTACATTTTTGTCCTTGCTATAAAGAGGAAATTGATCTGGGCCAACCCAGTAAACAAGCTCTTAATGCAAAATAAACCACTGTGCCTCATAGAAAAACTGGGCAAAACTGAACATAAGTATTGTCTGAAAAATAACAGCGAGTGTGCACAGAACCAACACCTAATAATACATTTTGAGAAAAGACCTCTGAAAATACCTTTTAATTTCCTGCCACAAGTCTATGGAATAGAATTGTCAAAAACATTAAGACAGTAGCAAAAATAACCAAGGTATTCAGTTCAGCTAGGAGCCAAGAATTGACAGAACGCTCTAACTATTTTAGGTTTAGATTGACTGTCAGCAACATAAGCCACCTGAAAAACTTTTTAGGCATGAGTTTATTAAGTTTTTATAATAACTGGCCTTCGTTTTTCCCATACAAAAATCTGGTTATAATTTGCCATTATAACAAGCTGGTTATAACGGCAAACACATGCCATCTTTCTGTGTGGGAAACCGTGAGCCACTGTTACCTCGCGCACAGCAAGCTTCCACCTTTCTCCCTGACACCTATTTCTGTCAGGGTTTGTCAGGTGACTGTGGCTGTGTAAAACTCCTTCAGTCACACACAACTCTCCTAAAACATTACTTTTAAAACTCTGCATATTACTCTAACTTTTTTTGCCTCTCCTGCCTGCTGAAAAGTTTTTCTGAGTGACAACAGTTACAGTTCAGGAACATACAGTATATCAGATAGTGTATGGGTAATCATACACTACAAGGCTATTCTGCCATCGCGTGGATACAGTGCCGACTGATAACCTCAAGAGTGAAGCTCGAGAGGCCCCAAGTTGGCACTGCATCCATGAGGTGAAAGAATAACAGAGTAGTGTTTGGGTTACCATTCATTGTTCTATATAGTGTATGGTGACTGCAAAATAAAAAAAACACTCACTTTTCCACATTTTACATCAGTTCTGTGACCCCCTTAATTAACAAGTGCTGGTGGCTAGCACACATGTGCACCACTCTCTCACATCTGCTGGAATCCCCTGTATTATGATGTCCTCACTAACGCAAAATGAAAAGTCATTCTGCGTTAGTGAGGACATCACTACTGAAGCAGAATGACTTTTTGTGGTGTATGGATTTCCATACACAACCGCATTCCACCATACACTATAACGTAAGTTTGACTATTCTTAAAAAGAAAACAAGTGCAAATAATTTTAAAAATGTTTGAAAACTGTTTGTTGTTACTCCTTGTGTCACAGTTACCAATTAAAGTTTATGTAACTTAATAAATAAAACATAACATTTATGGAATTTACTTGTTGTGCTCTTCTCCATATAAATGACTGCTATACTACAGGCTTCTCCATATAAATGACTGCTATACTACAGAAAACCTGTAAATCCTTGCGGCGAAAAAACAAAGTCCAGCAATTATATAAAATAATGGCTGGCTAGGTGGTTAAACTCAAATTTTATACACACTCTCTGTGTGGGATGCCTTAATAAACCCCTCGAGCTTTGCTCTCGGGGTTTATGTGGCATGCCACACCTCAGGTGTGGGTAAAATTCTTATTACAACCACTTAGCCAGCCATTATTGTACATGTTATGTATTATGTATTTGTTTATTACATATAAATATAATAATAGATAGGAGAATGTGTATTACAAGGGTGTAATACCATTGAAAGGTTCTGGGGACATGGGAACCTCCTGGTTATCCCCCACAGAGGACTGAGGGAAGAACTGTTTCCTTCAGGGTGAGCCAACTCCTCCCCTCTTTTCAGGAAAGCTTGGTGCTCTGACCCATAAGTGGGACTGAATGGTGAAGACTGATTCTTGGAAGATATGAAAATTACATACTCACTGTAATCGTTGATCTTTTGGTATATCTTTACTATTCATTCACACACCCATCCCCCATCCCCCACTCAGGTTACTGCCAGGGCCTCTGGGCAACTCACCCTGTGCTCTCCCAGAGGGCATAGCATCCTCTTACCAATAACGCAGGGCTCTCTCCTCTCTAGGGGACATACCTCTTCCTTCCTGGTGGGGAACTGGGCCCTCTTGCCCATTCCCACATACCTGGTTTTTAGTGTGGTTAAAAAAAATAGAGCTTAGGGTAGCTACCCTTTTTCCAAAATAATAAATAAATAAAAACAAGTTTAACTTTTTGTATTTTTAACCCCTACGTTCCCCCTTTTACCTTTCTAGGAGGTTTTGGTTAACCCCTAGGGCTGATGTGACCTCAGTCTCCTTAAAAATGTCTCCGGTCTCTGCCAGCTGGCAACATAGCCTCAAATCAAGGTGTAGTCCTCACCTCCACCGCTTGAAAGGGCAGATACTAGGAAGGGATTCTAATTTATTATCTCAGTCTGCTACATTGTATACTGACTCACACTTTGATGTTGGGTCACTTCTCCCTTCTTCTCGCTTCACTCTCTTGATGTGGCAAGATGACAGCAGCAGTGCTCTGGGCCTGCTCCAGTCTCTTTACTTCTCTTTAGATTTTGTTTAATCCTTGGTCTTTCTCTTCCTCAAGTGCAAGACATTTCCTAAATTGGCTTCTGCCATCCTAACCTACAAAGAATCCCTCAAGTCTGTCCGAGGCCAGCCAGAGCTACATGCCAGGGCGCTGCCCTTCCTCCAACTTCCTGTTCACATGACTAGTAGGCTCTGGCTCTTGCACCCACTACCCCTGTGCTGCTTAGGCCCATCCCTTCATTTTCCTAAGTTGGTAGTTGTATTATTTTTATGATTTTCTATCCTATATCCTAGTCCTGTCCCTTTGGGCTAGCAGTCCATGGCCCTCTCTCTCTTTTTTTCTCTCCCAGTAGTTTCTCTCCTGGGTAACAGAACTGAAGAAGGTAGGGGTGGGTGTCATTTGTTGGCTAATACACGAGCACAATGTCACTACATCTGCCTTCTGGGTGGTGCTGGCATTGTCATCGGTTCCCTAGGCTGCGGGAATTTGCTCCCACTAGGTCCTGGCACCTCTGGCTTAGACCCGTAAGTGTGAATGAAGGGTGAAGATATTCTGGAAGATCAACAATTATGGTATGTAATTTTCATTTCAAACTCCAGGAATCCCTCACTATGCTCAGATAAGTGCAAATCAGCCTGTTGGTCTGAGCTGCCCCAGAGAGTAAAACGTTATACTAATTAGAGACTCTCAGAATGAAACTGAAATCTCTGCAGTGTGGTCATGCTCCACAATGTCCTCTAATGTCCGATTTATTTCTCTGCCTGAGGAAGAAGTCACCCCAAAGAGCTCTCCAGTTTTTTCAGCCAGGTTGCGGTTTTGTTTCCATACTTTGTTTTTTCACAGTACTGTATTCATTTAGTTTCCAAATCTCTGCGTTAGGGTCCGTTTTAGTTTGCTTTATTGGTTTTCATTGCTATTCTCTGGTTCCCAATCAGTTCTCTGGAACTGGAGAAAGACCTTTGAATCACGCTTTCTTCCCACTCATGGGAACCGCAAAAAAAAAAAAAAAAAAAAAAAATATATATATATATAAATAAATAAATGATGTGTTCTCTTACTAGTGTTATTATTAATCCTTAGTGTATAGCATGTATAGCTTCGATGTGCAGTCTTTGTAAATGAGCTTTTAGCTCAAAGGTTGTAATTCCAAGAGTTCAGTAAATTAAATAAATAAATAATAGCAAATGTATTTAAACTTCTCTTTTTTCACTGCTTTGCGGTTGCTGTTCATCCTGGTTCCCTCCATTGTGGGAACTGAGATGCGATTGGACTTTTTGCTTTAAAACTGTATATTTTATACACCATTATTTAGCGGTTCATTTCATTTGGGGAACTGAACCACAAACTAAAATTTTTTCTATCTGGAGCCAAGACGAATTTGGGTTTGCCTTGATTGGCATGTCTGACAGATCAAACAAGAAAACAGGACCTACAGGTTTTAAAAATTATAAAAACTGCCAGCCCGCTGGCACAGCAGTAGCACTACTGCTTGTGGTGCTGATGACCCTGGGTCGGGAGTGCCCTTGGGAGTTGGAGGGTCAGCCGGGAAAGGAGGATTGAGTGGCCCAGGATGGCTCTCCTCCTCCGGGGAGGGAGGGAGAAATTTAGCCAGTGCAGTACTGACCTCTGGTGACAGCTGGAGGTAAGTGCACTAGCCAACGCATTGTGGGGATGATGCAGGTGGCTGCCTGGCGTACGATGTATAGCAGTGTGTGTGGCTTGCCATTGGTGGCATTGCACACTCTCACTGGGGGGACCTACGGGGGAAAAATGAAAATTACATACCTACCATAATTCTTGATCTTCCTGTGTATCTTCACCATTCATCACTGGTGGGTGTATGCCGGAGCGCAGCACCCCGTGGGAGCTTTTTCTTTTTCTAAGGGGGAGGAGCTGATGCTGGTGGCCTCACCCACGAGGCCGATGCACTGCGTGGCGCTCACTGGTTAGCCAGTAATGGCTGTTGGCTCTTCCTCTGCCTCAGTTCTGCATGCCGGAGAGACAGAGAAAAATGAGGGCGGGGCAAGGGAGCCTGAGGGACAGTAAAAGAAAAGGATATAAACTGAAAAAGGAACAGGTCGGCCACAGGACAGAGTAGGAAGAGGACCTGGAAGGATATGGGCCATAAGGCCCCAGCCCCTGGACAGCCAAAAACCACGACAGAAGGAAAGAATAAGAAGAAGAAGAGAGAGAGAAAGAAATGACAATGAAATGAAAATGGGGGAAGGAGAGGAGGGACCCAAAACCCCCCTATCCCTTGATCAGCACCGGCACTAGAGAGAGCGGGAACGCCCTCCAGAGGAGGGCAGCCAGTTGACCAGCAGAATTTGCTGAAGGTTTAGGAACTTGGTTAAGAGTTCCCCACTGGGAAAAAAGTGTACAATCGGGAAGTGGAGAAGGTCCCTCCCCTCTCTCTCTCCACCCCCAAACTGGACTGTAAACCAACCCCGTTTGGGATTCCACACTTCCCCCCGCCACTTCCAAAGAAGAACCACCCACCGGGTTCGGGGGGGGGGAGTGAAGATCCCTCCCCCATTCAAACTCCTCCCTCTGAAGGGAGGGAGACTGAAGGGGTAGCAAGAAAAGATAGAGAGGAAAAAGGGGGAAGAGAGAGTCCCTCCCAGCCCCATCCCCCTCTCCCCATCCTAGGAGACCCCAAAGTAAGCTGGCACATCTCAAGGATTGACCAGAACCGACAGCTCTCCCAGGACAGAGAAAGAGGGGCCCCCCAGAGGTCCCCCTGCAAGGATCTTAATTAAGAAGCCCTACTGACCCTCCTCCAAACTGAGTCCCCCCACCACCACCTTCTAGGAGTGAGAAGAGTTTTAAGCTGTACAGGGAAAGATTTACTGGTTCCCTGAGGAGGAAGGTAAGCAAGGAGGAGGCATCGCCCAGGGACTGAGGCCTTCTGAGGGGAAGGTGGAAGGGTTTCAGTGATGAATAGTGAAGGTACACAGGACGATCAAGGATTACAGTAGGTATGTAATTTTCATATCTTCCCTGTGTCAATCTTCACCATTCATTACTGGGGGATGTGTACTGAGGCCCCCATAGGGGGTTCAGCACTTCTCTGAGAGACAGATGTCACTCAGCCTCCCGTGGGCGAAAACATGGGAGGAGGAGACCCATACCAGACTAGTTAGGTCTGTGACTGGTTAGGGCGAGGTGGGGTCCCCCATTCCTTGGGGGAATGAAGGCGCCCCTGCATATCCCGCCTCGCCCTGCGGGAGAAAAGGCGGGTCCTCCAGAACGTGGAGGCAATCACCCTATGCTGGGCCAGGGGTGATAGACTTGATAGACGAAGCCACGCTGTCTACCTGAAGCAGATCACTGTCCCTGCTAGTCATGATGCGACCTCAATGGTGTCATAAAATGCTCTTGCTTGGTGCCTTGCTTACTCCAGGCTTCTCACGGAGAGGGCTGTGGCTTGCCTGGCTGCCTCCAAATCAGGCAATGATGCCAACACCTGACCCAGCATCGCCCACAGATGCCAGTTATAGGCAGCGTGGTGTGCCTGATGAGATGCAATAGAAAAGGTTACCCATGCCAAGAAGAAAACTCTCTGCCCCAGGCTGTGTATCTCTGCAGAGTCCGGATCCAGGGGGCTGGTCACGGACTGGGCGCCTATGCCCAGTAGGGGTATCAACTGTGTCAGTCCCACAGAGGGATCAGGCAATGTGCCTGGAGACCCTTGGGGTGTGCACTATCGATGCTGACAGCTTGAAGGGGCTGGAGCCGGGGTGGATGGAAGCTGCCAAGCGGTCTATGATACCTCCTGGAAGGGTACAGGCCAGGAAGGAACCACCAAGTGGTCCACACTGTATTCGCCTAGAAAGGCGCACGTCGTACACTCAATATTGCGTCTTACCATGTAAGAACTGTGAAAGTCCTCAACCAGCCTTGCGAGGAAGCACTGATACTTTGTCTGATCAGCGTAAGAGGACAGGTGGACAGAAGTCTCCTCTCCCTCAATGGAGGAAGTCAAAGAGGCCAAAGAACCTGTAGATTCAGACTCTGGCTGTGTCGAGGGAAACAGGCAGAAGACCTGCCTGTTCATAGCCCTGATGTATCTTGGGAAGTCTGCATCCTGCGATCTGAACTGTTCCCAGGTCAAGGGACCCAAAGGACCCACATGGCCTGGGAGAAGAGGGGCTGCACGCAGAGGTAAGGGGGAGAAACCTTTCACAGCAAGTGAAATGCCTCTGTCAGGACTAGGTGACTTAGCAGGCAATCCCAGACTTTGAGGGGATCCATAGGTCGGGTCAGTCAAAGGTTGCTCAACCAGCCCAAAGTGGTCAGGACTGAGCCCCTGTAGGGGATGCACCCCATGAGGGGACCAGGGCCGCATGAGTCCAGAAGGGCAGTCCCCAACACCACCCAGTAAGGACTCCATGGAAGGAGAGGAGGAAGAGAACTTGGGCTCAGCACTGTGGCTCCTCCCCGCACCCCGAAGGACTGCAGAGGAGCGCCGCAGCCCCTTGTCCCGGCCCCTCAACCCCACCGACTCCGAGGAAGACTTCTTCCTCACACCATGTGCCTTGGACACTCCCAATTCCACAGGCTCCCCAAGGAGAGCTGTGGGGGGGGGGGGTTCCAGTCCTAGTATCAGGAGAAGGGACAGCACCCGACCCCACCCCCGACACCTGGACTACTGCTCCCTTGGCCCCGGGACTGCTGTCCTGTGTCCCGCCCCCCCCCGCGCAGCAGCCAGCGCCGACCGCAGTCACTGGGGCCGCAGGGAGGGACAACTGGGAAGGCACAAGGGTCCTGGGCCCCCAGACAGCTCACCAACTCTGAGGAGTCAGGTTGCCAGTCCAGATTGACCTCTCGATCATTAGGCTCCAGAGGGAAGGAGATCCAAAAGTTCTCCAAACTGGTGACCCAGGGGGCCCTTCCATCCTTGGCACCATGAATGGTACTGCAGGCGGGCCCAGTGCCCCTCAAGGCTCTGTTTCGATCACCAGAGCTGCGAACGGCTCCAGGATCTGAGACGGCACCAGTGGGCAGTGCCAAGGAATGTCCCATGCCGGACCCAGCAACCGTGGGCTCTGACACTGGGGTAGCCTGCACCTTCAACGAGGTGACTGTCAGAGTGGTGCTCCCAGCCCTGGGTGGAACCAGACCGGCCCTGCAGCACCGTGGAAGAGGCCTCCTCTGCAGCAAGGCTAGAAGAGGAGGAGGCCTCCTCCTCACTGGACCGTATAGGCCCATGAGAGGACCCGGAGGAAGGGTGAAGTGACCTACGCTTAGAGCCTCATGAGCGATGACACCCCCCACGAAAGTCGGCAGAGCCCTGCTGACTTTAAACACACGGTACTCTAGAACGCCACGGTCCATTGAGAAGTAGGTGTCACAGTTGTCCATATCTTGCTGAGGTCCAAGGCAGGTAAGGCAGATGTCATGCTGGTCCATCACGGAAAACTGCCAGCCGCAGGGACACCGACGTATAGGAGGCCGGCCTGCTTTAGAAGAGCAATTCTTGTCCCCTGAATCTGGCATGATGCTAATGGAAAACTAAAACAAACAGTCAAGACTTGACACATTTAAAATAAGAAAATGGAAAGATCTTACCGGTCTTCAATAAACATCGCCAAGTACCGAACGGCAGAACCGAGGTGTCGAAGATACTGAAATGGCCTTGATGGCATTAAAAATAGCTCCGAAAACTGTGGTGTGGTGCCGTGCCGAAAACTAGGCCACTGATGCAGAATTCTTTGCTCCTGAGCTGGCGAGGTGCTGTCTTAATGGCAGGAGAAGCAGAACTGAGGCGGAGGAGGAGTTAACGGCTGTTACTGGCCAACCCGCGAGCACTACTTGTAGGCAGTGCCGCCGGCTCCTCCCCCTTAGAAAAAAATAAATAAAGGCCCCCGAAGGTGCTGTGCTCCAGCATCTACCCACCAGTGCTGAATGGTGAAGACTGACACAGGGAAGATCTAGTCCTCTGGCGCTCTTGATGGTCAGTGTCTGTCAGCTCAGAATCAGACACACCCCAGCTGCTTGCGGCATGCGGTGTGTATGCACCATGATGTGGCCTGGAGAAAGGCAGGGGTCAAGCACGTGAGCTGTGGTCGGTGTGGATCCACCGATGTTGACCGGATGAGGGTACCATCGGTACAACCCCCCACCGAGAAGGTGAAAAATACACATAAAAAAAAAATTTGTGTAAAAACTGGTTCAATGTCCTGGGTAAGGCAGATTGCTACGAGTCGTATTTGAGGTGCCTGGGTCCAGATAATGATTTCTCTAACTGTGAGCTTTGCATGAAGCTTTGCCCTATATCTATCAAAAAGAGGGCTAAAAAACTGGAAGATCTTATGGCTTCTCAGTCTGCTTCCATGTCGCCACGATGCTTAGAAAAGGGTCTAGCCCTCACAGTAAGATAAAGGACAAGTCTGCTAAAGATGGCTTGGAATCCAGGGTGTCTGAATGGGGGAACCCTGAAACCAGCAAACATAGAGAGTTTAAACTTGCCGGGGGGGGAAGGTGGGGCGTCAGGAGCTGGGAGACTTAGGCAGCCAACCCCCACATGTCAGAGAAGCTAGCAGGATGGATCAGGAGGAAATGTTGAAAACAGAATTTCCCAAACTTATTACGGGGGGTAAGGCAGGGGAAGGGAGGCAGCAAATGAATGAAAACAGAGTTGGAAAGGGGGAACAGGAAGGCAAGGGTAGATGTACAAGGGGGGCAGGTGAGGAAACAGGGACAGATATACCTGGGCCCGTTACAATAGATAAGGTAGAGGTAAATGGGCAGAAGAAAACGAAAACCGGTCTGGAAGGAGAGAGCAAAAAGGCAAAGGCAGAAATGCAAGGGGCACAGGCTGTGAAACATGGACAGCTATGTATGCAAATGCCCGAAGATTGGGGAACAAAATCCCAGACCTGACAGCCCTGATGGCAGATGTGGAGCTAGACACGGTGGCAATTACTGAAAGAGAAGGTATTAAGGCAACAGCAGTGCAAGGTAATCAGGGGGAGGCCGAGGCACTGTGGGTCACATTTGAGCCAGGAAGTGGAACAGTAATTCACACAGGGGTAATCTACAGGCCTACGACACAGATAGAGAAGGTGGATAGGGAAATAGTGGAGGAAATACACAGGATGGCAGCAAAGGGGGAAGTACTGCTGCTGGGTGATTTTAACATGCCAGACATAGACTGGACCATCCTAGCAGCTGGCTCAGCCAGGAGCTGAGACATCATGGAATCCTTGCAGGGGGCAAGCCTCAGGCAATTGGTTCAGGAGCCCACCAGGGACAAGTCAATCTTAGACCTTGTGCTGAACAATGGAGACAGGATCAAGGAAGTCACGGTAGATGGACACCTAGGGTCCAGTGACCACCATACAGTGTGGTTCAGCATTAGCAGTGTCACAGGAGAGCCACATAAAGACAAGGGTCCTGGATTCCAGGAGGGTGAACTTTGCTAGCATGGACAGAGAGAGATCAAAGAAGCCCTGGAAGGAAGGGACCAAGGAGGAGGGGCTGAGGAACAGTGGGCACACCTGAAAGAAGCCACAGTGGAGACTACAAATCAGTGCATTAGGCTGAGGAAATATAAATCACATACTTACCGTAATTCTTGATCTTCCTGTATATCTTCACCCTTCATCACTGCTATGTTCAAGCCGAAGGCCCAGGACCCCGTGAGAAGCTTTTTGCTTTAAGAAAAAAAGCTTTATTGCTCTAGGAGGAGGGGCGACATCGGGAATGGCGCCGCCCTTGAGGCTGATGCATTATGTGGTGCTCGTGGGTTGGTCAGTAAATACAGGTTACTCACCTGTAACAGGAGTTCTAGGAATGGTATATGTTGTTCATCCACACTTATTGGCAGGTATCCTTGCCGCTTTAAATCTTGCCGGAAGGTCTTCAAGCTGGCTCCTCCCACCCACCCGGGTGGTAAAATTCTCAACTCCGCCCCATGATGCCAGATCTGGCACGCTGGAAGCTCAGGTTGTGCGTCGAAGCCGGGGAGGTCGGATGGGTCGTGTGGATGAACAACATATACCATTCCTAGAACTCCTGTTACAGGTGAGTAACCTGTATTTCTAGGGACATGGATATGTTGTTCATCCACACTTATTGGCAGACTCCTAGCAGTTCTCCGGGAGGAGGGAGGCAAGGTGCACACCCCCTACTTAGGGAATAGAGACTGGAGAACCGAGGCCCCAAAACCAGCATCCCGGCGTGACTCAAGGTCGATGTGGTAATGGGTGATGAAGGTGTGTGCTGACTTCCAGGTAGCAGCCCTGCAGATTTCCTGGATAGGGACGTCCCTGGAAGCAGCCACCGATGCAGCAGTATGGCGGGTAGAATGAGCTCTTATCCCTCTGGGAGGCTCCATGCCCGCCAACTTATAGCAGAGATCTATGCAGGAGGTGACCCACCTGCTTATCGTCCACTTGGCTGCAGGTCTGCCAGATGTGGCTTCAGCGTAGGGTGACAAACAGCTGGCGAACCTCTCCCGAATTTCAGCTAGTGGCTCCTTATAGTAGCGGGCGCCCTTCTAGGGTCAGAGTATGGAGCCTATGTGACCTCCGAGTGTGATTGGGTGGGAACACCGCAGAGTCAACACCTGGTTAAGGTGAAACTCCGACACCACCTTTGGAAGGAATTTCGGGTGGGGGCGCAGGACAACCTTGTCCCTGTGGAAGACCAGGTAAGGAGACTCGATGGAAAGCGCCTGGAGCTCTCCCATCCTTCTGGCTGATGTGATAGCCACCAAGAAGGCGGTCTTCCACGACAGGTGAGAGAGATCACACCTGTGCATTGGTTCGAATGGCCTGCCCATGAGCTTTGCCAATACCAGCAGTAGATCCCACGGAGGTGGAGGTTCTCGCACCGGAGGGGAAATGTAGTCAAGGCCTTTGAAAAAGCATCAGACCACCTTCTCCTGCGCCACCGACTGCTCCCTGGCCCGCGCCCGGTAAGCAGAGATGGCTGCCAGGTGCACCTTAAGGGTCGTTGACCTAAGCCCTTGCTGAGAAAGGGACCACAGGTAGTCCAATATGCTCGCCAGAGAACAGGAGGAAGGGTCAAGGCCCTTACCCTGACACCAAATGGAAAATCTCTTCCATTTGAAGGCATAGCATTTCCTGGTCGACTTTATGGGACGCCTCAACTACATTGAGGACCTCGCCGGAATGACCCAAGGCCTGGAACTCTAGCCGCTCAGGAACCAGGCCGTCAGGTGCAGGGATTGAAGGTCCGGATGGAACACCTTCCCCTGATTGACTGAGAGCAGGTCCGGGCGAGCTGGAAGCTGCCTCGGGAGCCTGGAGCTGAGGCTGAGGAGATCTGGGTACCAGAACTGGCGGGGCCAGTCTAGGGCTATCAGAATCACCTGTGCCTTGTCCCTCCTCGCCTTGAGAAGCACCTTGAGGATCAAGGGAAATGGGGGAAAGGCGTAGAAGAGGCCCGGGGTCCACGGCCTCAAGAAGGCATACCCCTGCAGCGAGCCCTGCTGAGGGGGGCGGGCATGAAACAGCCTCAGCTTCGCATTCTCCCTGGAGGCAAACAGGTCCACCTGAGGAGTGCCCCAGTGGGAGAACAGATCGTGTACCACCTCCGGCAGGAGAGACCACTCGTGAGATGCAGCCCCTATCCGGTTTAGGGCATCGGCCAGAGTGTTGGAGGCTCCTGCCACATGGATGGCTAGGAGATCCATCTCCAGGCTGCGCACGAGGGACCAAGTGCTTAGAGCTTCCTTTCACAGGGGCACGGAGTGCATCCCGCCCTGGTGGTTTAGGTAGTACATGGTTGTGGTATTGTTGTCTGGACCTGGACCACTTGACCCCGTACAAACGGAGTGAAGGTGGTGAGGGCTGTTCAGACCACCCGAAGCTCCAGCAGGTTGATGTGGCATCGGGACTCCCGAGGGGACCAGAGGCCATGTGCTGTGCTCCCCCAGATGGGCACCCCAACCCATCAGAGAGGTGTCGGTCGATAGAGTGACCGTCGGCTCGGGACGGACAAACGGGATGCCCTCCTGCAGATGAGCTGGAATGATCCACCACTGGAGAGCGTTCCACATCTCCTGGGTCACTGCCACTGGCTGGTCCAAAGGACCGGAGCGCTGTGACCACTGGCTGGCCAGTCCCCATTGTAGGGGACGCATGTGCCAACAGGCCCAATGGACCACACTGGTGCAGGCCGCATGAGGCCCAGGAGGCGCAGAAAGGCCTGGGCAGGGTGCAATTGCCCAACCTGAAATGACTGGGCAAAGGAGGAAAGAACCTTGGCCCTGTCCGCTGGGAGCTGTGCTCTGGCTCGAAGAGAGTCGAGCTCTGCCCCAATGAATTGAATCACCTGCGTTGGAATGAGTTCCGATTTGGCCTCGTTGATGAGGAGGCCAATCTGAGAGCAAACCTGGAGGCCAGATCCCTGGACCGCTCCGCCTCCGGTCTGGAGGGGGCCGCAATCAGCCAGTCGTCCAGGTAAGGGTACACCCGGACCCATCGGTGCCGCAGGAATGCTGGAAACCACTGCCATGCATTTGGTGAAGACCCTGAGAGCTGGAGAGAGGTCCATTTTGGGACCAGGAAATACCTGGACACAAACCCTGGGTCTGGTGGAGGATCAGCCACCTCCCTGATCACCTCCTTCTGGAGGAGCAGGGCAATGTCAGCCCAACGGGCTGACAGAGAGGCCGCAGACCCCGTAGCCCCCTGTGGGGCGACAGCTTGGAAGGGCGGGCCTGCTCAAATTCCAGAGGCAGGCACTTTCCTACCACTTCCAACATCCGTGACTGTGATGATAGCGGACAAGGCGGAAAGAAAGTGGCGGAGCTTTCTCCCAACAGGGGGAACCCGGGAGGAGTGACGAGGCTGGGGGGGCGACACCCCTCAACCCGTCACTGGGCAGGCTTGGAGGAGGGACCGGCCGAGGGATCTCTGGGGCCTTTCCCTCATGGCTTTCTGCTGGAGGAAGCTGCAGGCTTGGCTTTGGGGTGCCAAAGTGCGAGCCTGCTGGCCCTGATGCTGATGTTGTTGGGCCGGACGTGCCACAGGGGCAGAAGGCCGAAAGGGCTTATGCTGCTGCTGGCGGCCTTTGTCCTTCTGGGCAGACGTGAAAGAGTCCAAGGTGGCATTGGACTTCTCGATCCTCTGCAAATGACCCTCCACCCCGGGACCGAACAAGTCAGTACCCAGGAAGCGTACGTCTGCCAGCTTGTGTTGGGTATCTGCCATGAAGGTGGAGATCTGCAGCCAAGCTCTGAGGCACATGGCCACTGCGGCCGCTACTGACCAGGCACAAGAGTCTCCAATGTCAAGAGCAGTTTGGAGCTGCTGCTTTGTCACCGCCCTTCCCTGGTCCCACACCTGCTTGACTGTAGTCTGAAGGTCAGCCGGGAGATGAGGAATCACCTCATCCAGGGAGCCCATAAGGGCATGGGAAAAGTGTGCCATCACTACGGCCGAACTGGCCTGATGAAGGCCTAGGGAGGACGCAGCATACACTTTACGCCCGGCATAGTCCAGCTTCTTGGACTCTTTGTCGGGAGGCTTGTCCACGTCCCTGGTGTTTCCAGAACACCGGAAAACACTGTCGGTCAGGAGCCCCTCCGCAGAGGGGTGCTCCGAAAAACCGGTGAGTGAGCCAGTGGGGACCGCATACTTCCTGGCCATCCTGGCCAAAGGAGCAGGACAAGAAGCTGGCTGCTGCCATAACTCCAGAGCTGGGCCAATGATGGCTTCAGCCACAGGAAAGGCCTCCGTGGGAGAATCCCCTCGGTCCAGTATCTTTGTGAGGGGATACTTGGCCCGCTTTGACACGGGTTCAAGCTTCATCCCAGTAGATTCTGAGATGAGCCGAAGCATGCCCAGGAACGAGGATGGGCTCTCGTCCACTGACTGCCCTGCAGTGGACTACAGGTCAAGGAGCCTGGAGAACAGGGAAAAGTCATCATCAGACTCCGAGGAGTCTGCGAACAGCTGCCTAGGACCTGAGCCCCCCTTCACTTGCCGAGGATGATCAGGAGTGAGGGTGACCGACAACCGATGGGGCAACCCCTGACCTGACCGAGAATCCTTGGTCGGAGCCCCAGATTTAGGTTGTGGAGGTTCCACCACAATGGGTGGCGCAGCTGGTTTTGGCCGAACAACCAGTGCCGGCTTTGGCTCCTCGATCACCACGAGGGGTTGTTTCGGCTGCTCCGGTGACAGCCACTTAATGGCCGAGGAAGGCAATGGGGTTGGCTTGTTCCCAGTCAGAAGGAGCTGCTGCCACATCAAGTCCTCGAAGCGCCGACGCAATTTGCACCGAAGCCTAGCCTCCGAGGAGGAAGAAGACGAGGACGAGCGGCGCCGCCGCTTTCCTCGGTGCCGAGACCACCGATGTCGGCGGGATTGGCTGGACTGAGAAGAGGTCCGAGATTGAGACCTTCGGTATTTCGGAGGGTGGGTCTGGGGGGCAGCGGGGAAAATCCGTTCCTCCCTTGGCTCAGGAACCTTAACCGTGGACTCCAGCACAGGAGACACTGGCAAGTCCTCGGTTTCCACTGGGGAAACTGGTGAAGAAGGGTTGTCGGCTTCTCCAGTCGACTGCCCGTCTGACGGGTCGAGAAAAATCTCGACCGCGTCGATGGGTGTATTGGCCGGGTGACCTGACGGGGACACCATGAAGCCAGCAGCCTAAGCCGCAATCTCGACCGAAGTCGACTATCCGGGGAAGGGGACCTCTCCCGCTCCCACGAACGCCGATGGTGGGACTTACCCTTCGAGTCCTTCTTCTTGGACCGAGAGGAATATCCCGATGGACCCTCACCTTTTGTAGAGAGGGATTGACAAAGCTCATTAAAAGAAGCCGTGTAGGAGGAGCCCAAGGAGAGCGAGATAAATGCCGCGACCGAGGAAGACGAAGATGCGGCCTGGGCCGCCTCCTCCTCGAGGGCGATCATCTGCCTAAGTTGCTCAGCCGAGCCCACCGCCCCGGACACCGCCCAACGGGCCTCCTTTGACTTCACCGGAGGAATACGTCTCTTGGGGCACCCAAGCTGAAGTCTGGCAGCACGGTCTTCGAGGACGTTGACTGAGAAGGACTTGCACAATTCGCAGGCCTGCGAATCGTGATCGAGCCCAAGGCAGTAAACGCACATGGAGTGCGGATCGGTCCGAGACATCTTCTGCCCATATGGGCACCACCAAAATCCGGGAGTCGACTTATCCATCGCAGCCGCAAAGGAAGAAACAGACCGAAGTCTAGAAAATTTGAGAGTAAGTTTCGGTTTAACCGACGAGTTTGGATCCAGGCCTAAAACGCAGAGCGCTAAGGAGGGAACCTAAGCTTCCAAGCGGTAAAGAAGATCTGGCGTCATGGAGCGGAGCCGAGAGTTTTATCACCTGGGTGTGTGGGAGGAGCCAGCTTGAAGACCTTCTGGCAAGATTTAAAGCGGCAAGGAACTGCCAAGAAGTGTGGATTAAAAAACATATCCATGTCCCTAGAAAGAAAAATTATGTACTCACTGTTAATTCTTGATCATCTTGGACCATCTTCACCATTGATTCACACTGACTGGTTCTGAGCTGGCGGTGCTAGGACCATACTGGAGCCAGACCTTTTCAGGATGGCCAGCACCAAGGTATGCTGTGAGCATGTGCGGCACCACGAGACTAGCTCGCACTTCATGGCTTACCTCGGCATCGGCCCTCAACCACCTCAGTACCTTTTTTACTGAGGAGGTGCAGCATAACCTAAGTATAACCTAACCTAAAAGGGCATCAGATAGCCCTTGTGACCCATATAAGAAGGGTCAACAACAAAGAAAGCAGTGTCTTCACAGCTCAAACCAAAGAGGACCTACTACTATTCAATCCAAACAGAAAATCTCAGTAACCCCAAAGAATTCTGGGCCCATATAAATTCCCTCCTCAAAGGTAAAACTTCCACCTGCCCTGACTCACTTTCATCAAAGGACAAAGTACTATTAAACCTTGCATCAATAGCTGACGGTTTTAACCATTTCTTTACAGACCGTTGCAACTATGTATCCCACTTCACTACCAATCAAGCCAACCAACCCTCTCCAGTCACAACTCCATCTAGGTCTGCATCAATGCAATTCCACCTCAAACTAGCTACCCGAAAAAAGGTTCTCAGGCTACTCCAAAACCTCAAGGAACATGGATCTCCTGGCCATGACACACTCGAACCTAGGTTCTTAAAATGGGGAGCACCAGCACTTGTATCGACAGTTAGAAACTTGATTAATAGATCCTTTCTTGAAGGAATTGTGCCTGCAAAATGGAAAACGGCACTAGTAACTCTGATCCACAAAGGAGGGTCGGCCACACCCATCAAAAATTACAGGCCAGTCTCAATTCTCTGCCACCTTGCTAAGGTTCAAGAAATAATTCTTTACAACCAACTGCAAGACTACCTTGAACATCACCAACTCCTGTCACCCTGCCAGCATGGTTTTCGCAAAAATCATAGTACTCTCTCTCTGCACTTATCAAAGTCACCTCAGACATTTACCAAGCTTTTGTCCTAGGACTAGCAACGGGGTCTATCTTCATTGATCTCACCAAGGCTTTCGACCTGATGAACCATGCACTGCTGTTAACAAAGTTAGAATCCCTGGGTCTTGATCTACCATCCACATCCTGGCTCTGTGACTACCTATCCAGTCACACTCAAAGTGTCAAACGGGGTAACTGTTAGTCTCCATTCAGACCAATTACCCATGGAGTCCCAATGGGATCCATCCTAGGCCCCCTACTCTTCTCGTTATTCATTAATGAGTTGCCTGATTTCTGTGGGGAGGAGGCGTTCAGCTTTATGCCGATGACACCATCCTATACCGTTCCTCAGCTGACACTTGATGGTTCAATCAGCACCTGGAATTAGACTCCCGCCACCTAGAAGCATGGTTCTTCAAAAATAACTTACTACTAAACACAAAAAAAATCCAAGTCTATGGTTTTCCATCCCCTCTCCTTTAAACTGTTCTTAACCAGCAACTCTTCATCTGCTCCGGCAATGGGGAACCCCTTGAAACGGTACAGCCCTTTAAATACCAGATCCAGAAGCAAATGGTTTGATACCTTTTATTGGACCAACACAGATGTTACAAAAAGAAAACAGTGTCTAAGCCTTCGGACCAACCAAGTCCTACCTCAGAGACTTATGCCAGTTGTTTACAGAATCACATTCTATTAACACCCAGATCAGATCATACATTAAAAAAAAATTGAATTCTCACTGGTTTAAAATACCTATTTTAAAAAATCACAGATTTAAATGGGAGGGACCAGATTCTATTAGTCCCTTCCATTTAAATCTGTGATTTTTTTTAAATGGGTATTTTAAACCAATGAGAATTCTTTCTGTTTTTTTATTTTTATGTATGATCTGGGTGTTAACAGAATGTAATTCTCTAAACAACTGGCATAAGTCTCAGAGGAAGGACTTGGTTGGTCCGAAGGTTTAGACACTGTTTTCTTTTTGTAACCTCTATATTGGTCCAATAAAAGGTATCAAACCATTTGCTTCTGGATCTGTTCTCACAAGGACCAATATGTCAACTAAACTAATTCTTTAAATACCTGGGCATTCTGCTGGATCCTGACCTCTCCTTCGAGGCCTATGTCCACAAAACCGCCAAAACCATACACCAAAAGATTGGTCTGTTATACCATCTTTATCCCCAGTTATCTGCAGCATCCCGTCTTAAAATTGCTACTGCCTCACTGCTACCTCTGCTATCCTATGGGGCTCCACTATTCCTATCAATCAAGGCCTAACAAACCAACTGAAGCAACTGTATCACAAGATTGGACGCTTTGCTCTTGGAGCAGCCCCCCGCCAACACCACTGCACTGTACTAGCATCTCTGGGCTGGCTAAAACTCGAACACCAATTCCAGTACTTCTCTCCAAGCCTTATCTATAAGCTCACACATCTCCACACTCCGCCTAGCCTTTCCGACATCATAGTACGAAAACAATCCAGCCAGTCTATCCATTCTACCTCGGTTCCACTACTTGACATACCCAAGACATGTCTATCAACAGGCAGAAGATCCTTTGCTTATGCTGCCCCCTTGGCTTGGACCTCCTTCCCCCATCTAGCCTCTCCTGCTCTACCCTCCCTCACTTCAAACTTGCCCTGCATAACTATTTAGCTGTCTCAGGAATCTGTACCTGCCTCTCCTGATTTATAGGCTCCTGCTCTTATTCCTGGTTCTCCTATAACTCCTAAACTTAATTCTCTCAACCACCACAATCACTGTACTGTAATTCAATTGCAGTGGGGACACTGCCTTAGATAATTTATTGTACTATGAATCTAAATGTATCTCAGCCTTGCTTATTGCATAACCTTGAGACATTAGTATTTATGTTAATCTTCATTTTGTATAGTTCTGTGCCTCTAGGTTTGTTGTATATTATTGTGTCCTATGTATCCTCCCCCGAGTTGTCCCTGAAAAAGGGACTGCATGGTCTCAGTGGGCTTACCCAGTTACCAAAATTCAAATAAATAAACAAACCAAAACAAGGGGAGGGTGTAGGCCAATGAACAGAAAGAGTGAGCCCAGGGGATGGAGGGTGGGTGCGTGAATCAGTGGTGAAGATGGTCCATGAAGATCAAGAATTACCATCAGTATGTAATTTTCATATCTTCTAGGACCAATCTTTACCATTGAGTTACACTGATGGGTTAGAGTACTAAGCTCAGACAAAAGTCCCCCCAGTCAGGGTGGTAGGAGCCGGAGCTCACTCAGGACAGGGGTCCATTAAGGACTGTTCTGACAAAAGAGGCATGCTGCAGCCGGTCTGCTGGCACAGCGGTAGCGTTAGCACTTGCAATGCTGTCAATCCGGGTTCAGGAATGAGCCTGGTGAGCTGGAGGGTCAGCCGGGGGGAGGAGGATTGAGCAACCGAGGGGTGCTCTCTTCCTCCAGGGAGGGAGGGATGCTTCTCCTGCCGTGACATCGCCACCAGGGTGCACATGGGTGGAAGTGCAGCAGAGAGCACCATGTGGGAGGGGAGGACGTCATCTAGGGTCCGGAGAGATGTCATGTCTCAGCGTGCAAATGCCTCCATGGAGCTTCTTGGTTGGCGATGTCCTTGGGAATACCAGAAAAAAACGGGCCCCGGTGGGGGTGTGGTACCATCCTGGATCGGTTGGAGGCCCAACACATATGGAGTAAGCGGGGAGGCAACTAAACCTCCCACTTCCCCGCCCGGGGGGGTGATCCAAGCGGCAGGATGGAGGGACGAAGACTGAGTCCAGGGCTTAGGGCTGACCCGCCGTGGGGAGTCCTGAGGAGAGGAGGACTGCGGAGAGAAAGGGGGGTTAGCATAAAGGAAAAAAAAAAAGGCATGCTGCTCATGTGGAAAAGCATTTGATCATAACCGGCTGACCCAGTCGGTTGCGGCAGAAGGAAATGAAGAGCTGCTTCGACTGCCATAAGTCCCTAGTTCTACTGAGGTAGAATGTAAGGGCTCTTTTAACATCCTGATAATGGAAAGTGTGCTCCCTCTCATTCTGGAAGTTGGGAAAGTGTGTAGGCCACCTTATGTAGGCCATCTTGTCTCTATGGAAGACAGTATACGGAGGGTCTGTGACCAAAGCATGTATCTAGAAACCCTGTAGGCAGAGGTGATGGCCATTAAAAATGCAGTTTTCCAAGTTAGGAATTTGAGGTCACACGTAGCCAGGAGTTCAAATGGCTTACGGGTGAGCATGTCTAACACAAGGTTGCAGTCCCAGGCAGCAACAGCTTTCCTGGCTGGGGGCATTGTGAACAAAATGCCCTTGAAGTACCTCTTAAAAAGAGGCAGTTGAGCTAGAATGAGATTCTGAACTGGCTCGTGGTATGGTGAAATTGCATGTGCACAAATGGACCTTAACTGAAGAGTACTGCAATCCTGCATTAGAAAGGTCCAGCAGACACTCCAAAACCTTGTCTGGTGGGCACTGGAATGGATCTATACAGGATCTGGAGCACCATTCAGAAAAACATCTCGGTTTGGATGTGTAAGTCTTTCTGGTAGAGGGCTTATGAGCAGCTAGGAGAATCTCAGAGACACTCTGGGACACCTTGTACCTGCTCAATTCTATCTCATCAGGAGCCAGGCATGGAGATTAAAGAAGCGCAGACTGTGATGAATCAGGGACCCCAGCATCAGAAGATCTGTCCAGAGGGGGAGGGGTCTTGGAGGGGCGATTGACAAATTGTTGAGCAGGAGAAACCATATCTACTGAGGCCAGCATGTAGTGATCAGAATCGGTCTTCCCCTGTGTGAAACATAGAAGTTGACGGCAGATAAGGACTGCAAGGCCCATCCAGTCTGCCCATTTCTTTTTCTACCTTATGAATGTGCCATCGGCCTTTGCTCTGTCAGTGGCCTATCTATTCATACTCATCTGTATTGCTCCCTTATGCCTATCCCATGCTTGTTTGAAGCCCTGCACTGTATTCATTGCCACCACTTCCTGAGGTAGGCAGTTCCATGCATCCACCACCTTTCTGTGAAAAATAATTTCCTCACATTCCCCTTAATTGGCTTCCCCTAATCTCATGCTGTGTCCTCTTGTCCTGCTATTTTCTTATATTTAAACACGTTAGACTCTTTCACCTTGTTAATGCCCTTAAGGTGTTTGAATGTCTCGATCATATCACCTCTCTCCCTCCTTTGCTCAAGGGTATACATATTGAGCTCCGTTAATCTGTCCTCATATGTCTTCTGATGCAGTCCTGCACCATTTTGGTTGCCCTTCTCTGGACTGCCTCAATCTGGTTAATGTCCTTGTGAGTTGTGGCCTCCAGTACTGCACGCAGTACTTAGATGGGGCCTAACCAGTATCTTGTAAAGAGGATTATTACCTCCTCTTACAACTTGTGATACCCTACTAATACACCCTAACATCCCCTAGCCTTACCTACTGCTTTAGAGGTCTGCTTGGATGATTTCAGGTCATCAGTGATGATGATGCCCAAGTCCCTTTCTTCCTTGGACTACCAGCAACTCCCTCCCAGCCTATAGGTGGCTTCAGGGTTTCTCTTCCCTATGTGCATGATCTTGCACTTCTTTGCATTAAATCCCAGTTGCCACTCTTCTGACCGTTTTGCTAGTTTATCTAGATCTCTTCTCATTCTGCCCACCCCATCTGGATCATCTACTCTGTTGAAGATTTTGGTGTCATCTGCAAACAGACAAGACTTACCCACTAGTCCATCTGCAATGTCACTAATGAAGATATTGAAGAGGACTGGCCCCAGGACTGATCCCTAAGGTACCCCACTTGTGACTTGCATCTCTTCTGACTGTATACCATTTACCACCACTCTCTGTTTTCTACCCATCAACCAGTTTGCCACCCAGTTGACCAACTTCTGACCCACCCTGAGCCGACCCATCTTATTTATCAATCTTCTGTGTGGAACAGCGTCGAAAGCTTTGCTGAAGTCAAGGTAGGTAACATCAACTGCTCCCCCTTGGTCCACCACTCTGGTTACCCAGTCAAAGAAATCTAGGAGATTAGTTTGACAGGACCTTCCTTTTGTAAACCCATGCTGTCTTGGATCCTGTGCCCCTATGGATTCCAGGTGTTGCATTATCCTTTCCTTAAGGAGTGCCTCCATAATCTTGCCCACTACTAAGGTAGCTTGAGCTGTATCCTCTAAACTAGAAGACTAGGATGAAATGCGTACAGAAAGTGATTTGCCCACTGCAGCCTGAATGCATCCAGACAGAAAACACCACGTACTGGATTTTTGGAGCAGAATTGAGGCAGTTTGGCATTCAGTAGGGATGCAAAAAGGGCAACCTCTTGGGAACCCCACTCATCGAAGAGAGACTGCACAATGTCTGGTGCCAATGACCACTCGTGAGGATCTGCTTCTGTCCACCTGAGCTCATCCGCAAGACTGTTCTGTGCTCCAGGTAGATGAATCACTTGGATCAGAGCATCCTGCTCCGGACACCATTCCCACACTCTCATTACTTCCCTGCAAAGAGGGTAAGAGTGTGCTCCCTCCTGTTTGTTGATGTAGTAGATGACAGACTACTTGTCCATCTGAAGGAAGATTACCTTGTGGCGGACAAAGTCCACCAGGGCCTGAAGGGTATACAGGACTGCTCTCATCTCTAAGACACTGATGTGGAGATGGGGCTCTCTAGGGCTCCAGACTCTCTAAGTGTGGCGGCCCTGACAGTGGGCTCCCCACCCCGATAGAGATACATCTGTGGTAAAGCTTACCTGAGGCTCTGGGGGAGACCTTGTCGGAGACTGTCCTGTGTCCACCATGCAAGCAATAGAAGCAGAGGCTTCATCACTTTGATAGGGTAAGACTGGGGATACGTTATGGGAGACCACTCTTTGCTGAGCATCCACTGAGTTATCCTCATGTGCAGGCATGCTAGAGGTACTGTGAAGACAGAGAAAGCAATGAGACCTAACATTTGTTGCATGGAGTGAGCCTGAACTGACTTGTTCTCCATGATGAAATGAGCCATATGAAGCATGGCTTTCCTTCTTTCTTCTGGGAGAAAAGCCCTCACCTTGGTGGTGTCCAAGAAGGCTCCAATGAAGAGCAGCTGCCGAGAAGGTTGAAGCTGTGACTTCTCTAAGTTCAACAGGATTCCCACAGAAGTCAGGAACTGAGCTGCTGTGGTCACTATATGTTCCGTGCCCTACCTGGATGGGCTGGCTAGTAGCCAGTCTTCCAAATAGGGAAGAACTTGGAGTCCAAGTTCTTGGAGGTGTGCCATGAGAACTGCAAAGCACTTTGTAAAGACTTGAGGTGTCAAGGATAGCCCAAAGGGCAGGACCCAGAATTGATAATGCTGGTCCAAAGCCATGAAGCAGAGAAACTTGTGGTGGCTGGCATGGACTGGAATATGCTGGTAGGTGTCCTGCATGTCCAGGGAAGCCAGCCAGTCCGGTGGCTTGAGGAACGGCAGCAGGGTCCCTAAGGAGACCATCTTGAACTTCTTCCGGTGTAGAACTTGTTCAGTTTTCTGAGGCCTAGAATGGAGCACATGCCACCTTACTTCTTTGGATTGAGGAAGTAATGGGAGTAGAAGCCTATACTGTGCTCTGCTTTCAGCAATACTTCCACTGCCCTGTTGCTCAAGAGGCCCCAAATCTCCATGGCGAGAAGGGCTGACACAGCAGCTGAAAGGGGGCGCTGCTTCTTGGGTGGATAGTCCGGAGGGATCTCTGAGAAATTCAGCGAGTACCACTCTCCGATGATCCTTACGACCCACTTGTCTGTGCTGATGGGCTCCCACAGATTTCAAAACTGAGTTAGATGCCCCCCCTAACTGTAAAGGACAGGTCTGCTTCAGGTAGCTGAGGCAGAACTGGGTCCAGAGCTTCAGAGTGTGGCACTAGGCATCTTTGGGGCCTGTGCCTTCAGCAGTGCTTTCTTCTACTGCTGTGGAGGCTGAGACTTGATTTGGGACTACCATGCCTTTCCCACAAAGGACTGTTTATTGTGGTAAAAGACTCGGCCCTTTCCTCTTTAAGGGCGAGGTGGGGTAGGCTGAGAAAATTTAATGGCTGTTTTAGTCTTCTGCGCGGTCTTGAGGGACTGTTCTAACTGTTGGCCGAACAGACAGAAGCCAATGAAGGGGACATTCATGACTTGCTGCTGGACATCATTGGAGAAGCCCGACGTCCGACGCCAGGAGTGTCTCCTAATGCAGATTTCTACAGCAGCAGAGCAGAGGCAGTGTCATATGTAGCCATACCCGCCTTCAACTGATGATTGTTGGACTCAATACCAAGGGTAACAGTCTGAAAAATGTTCTGCTTAGTGTCTGAATCTGGCAAGGCCTCTGCAAGAGACTTGAGAGAGGTCCAGAGAGCATACTCATACTTGGAGATGTGCCCTTGGTAGCTAGCTATTGGCATACTAAGGGTAGCTGCAGCAAAAGCTTTCTTTCCCATCTTGTCTATCTTAGGAGACTCCTTATTAATGGGAGAGCTGTAACCTCTTGAGGAAGAATGGCCGTGTCATTCTCAGCCAGAATGACAATCTTATCAGCAATGGGCTGGGAAGCCAGAATAGGCCTGTATTTAGGAGCAGTATACTTACGCTCTATCTCCCAATGGACAGAGGGAATGTACGCAAACTGGCCCACACTGCTTCAGAGAAGAGTCTCAAAAGCAGGTGGAATGGGAGGTATAAGACTGACTGGTATGGTAGGAATGTTGAGCCACTCCAGCCAGAGTCTTTTTTCCTGGGTCAATGGCAGAAAGCTCAAAAGCAAGGGTTGCATACATACTGCGAAGCAGAGCCTGGAAAGAAAGGTCCTCCTGTGCAAGAATATGAGGGCCTGGAGTTGGTTATCCATAGAAACACAGAAATTGTTGGTAGATAATGGCCTTCAGCCCACATAGTCTGCCCTATTACTAACAACAATTGCATTCTATCATGCACTGCTGGCATTAGGTTGCACCCCCCCACCAGCTACCATCCTCTATGCCTATCCCAAGCATGTTTAAAACTTGTAATTGTTTTAGCCACCACCACCTCCGCTGGCAGGCTGTTCCACTTGTCCAGCACACTCTCTGTGAAGAAGTACTTCCTCATGTTCCCTCTGAACCTCCTCCCTCCCTCCCTCCAGTTTCATTCTGTGCCCCCTCATCCTTGAGCATCTTTTTCTCTGGAATACAGCATTCTCCTGTACTTTATTCTTCCCTGTAAGGTACTTAAATGTCTCAGTCATATCCCCCATCTCTCCTCCAGGGAGTACATATTTAATTCCCTCAGCCTACTCTTGTAGAGCTTGCGATGTAGTCCCTGCACCATTTTGGTTGCCCTCCTCTGAAACGCGTCCACCCTATCTAAGTCCTTACGTAGATGATGCCTCCAGAACTGGACACAGTATTCGAGGTACAGCCTCAATAATGTTCTGTACAGTGGAATTATTACCTCCCTTTTTCTGAAGGTGATTCCCCTGCCTATGCAATCCAGCATCCTGTTCACCTTTCTTGACGCCTTGTCACACTGCCTGCCTACCTTGAGGTCATCACAGATGATCACCCCAGGTCTCTTTTTTGCTTGGAGTATGTTATTTCTTCCGCACTCCCCCCCTCCCACCAGTTGATATGTAGCTCCTGGCTTTTTGTGCCCTGTGGGCATTAACTTGCACTTTTTGCATTGAAGCCTAGCTGCCAATCCCTTGACCAATCCTCCCACTTCCTTAGATCTCCCCTCATTCTATCCACTCCCCCAGTGCATCCACCCAATGCCGAACTTAATGTTGTCAGTGTGACAAGGTTTAATAGGACCCTGTCCCAGTTGTTATGGAGAGTTTGACTGCAGGGATCTGTTCTCCTTTTTCCTTTCTTGTCTCTTGTCTGTCTAGTTGCACAACCAGATTTTCTCGTGAGACCTGGGACTTGATCACCCTGACAGTCTCGCAATTCTTTGTCTCTCACTCTTCCCTTGCTGTTTCTGTCTTTTCCTCCCTTGCATATCTGCTGGTATAAAAATATATACAAATCATTAGGTAGAAATGTAACTGATATTGGGATCCTTTTGTTTAGAAATTATATAGTGTAACTACTGAAATGTATATAATTATAATTTGAGATGATTGCAAAAAGCTATTGGGAACTCAAGGGGTTAACCTGAGAGCCGTTTTTAAGCCCTTTTTCAGAAGCTGTGGAGAAGGGGCCTCAGTTCTGGGACATTGTGTTGTTTCTGCACCTGCCTGAAACATACAAGAACATTTTAGAAAAAAACAGGATGCTTGTCTAGGAGGGGGTTGCAAAGATTTATAAGAGAGAGCTGCAATGTTTTGGGACACACAGAGATTGAAGGAAAATTCAGATGGATCTTCTCTGTTTATTCTGCCTTTGTAAATAGTCATACTGAACAAGTTTATTTTTTTATGTTACTGCCAGTACTAATAAACACTTTTTGTGAAGTCTACAACTGCTCCTGGTTTTTCCTATGCTTCCTGACCCGTGTCTCGACGATAGTCAGCGAACTGGCAAACTTTCCCTTCCAGACCCTCTGCAATATAAAGACACTGAGAAGAGGACTGGACCCACACTGATCCCTGTGATACCAGACTGTAAAAAGAGTCATCGGCCCCACCCTCAGAGATGATGAGTTTGGGGTCAAACTCATCCCCTTCCAACTCCTCTCCAGAAAGAGGAGAAATGGACCTAGAAACGCCCAGCCCAGCTCTAGGAGTTGGAAAGACAGGCAACACTGGCACCAGCAGAGGAAGAGCTGTATGCGGCACTGGCCACGAAGGAGCCAGCACCGAGCCCAGCACTGGAAAGTAAGAAGTCGGCACAAGGGACAGTGTCACCAAAGAGAATAAGCCTGGCGCCGAGGAATCTCTTGAAGCTGGAGGCGGGGCTGGGACAGGCCCCAAAAGGCCTGATCCTGGGCTGGTCCCAGTGTCGCCTACAGCATAGGTCCAGTCGGCACAGAAGTGACCGGAGAAGGTATCTGGGCCGGTCCAAGACAGTGACATTGCAAGGTGGTACGGCCAGTGGAACTGGTGGCGGGTTGCCAGGAAGGACTCAGAGGCCATTGCCAGAGCCAAACCCTCTACCTGGCTAGAATATCCTGACCACATCTCCAGTGACCCTGGACCAGTGGGACCTAGAACTGGTTCCTCAGGAAGGGGAAAATGAGCCAGAAGCTGTACCCACTACTCCATATGAACTGCCCAGTGGTGAAACTGCCCTCTGGAGTCCCTACAAGAGGACAGGGAGGGGCTCTGGGCCCAGAGACCTTGAACTTTTGTGAGCAAGAGTTGGCGAAACTGACGGTGTCAGAGAGGGCCTCCTACTCCAGGACCTTGAAGACCTCATGGCAGATGGACCAGAGGGCAACCCTGAGCAGTACCATTTCTTCCCCTTCCGACAGGAAGAGGAGCAGCTTGAGGTCGAGTGGTGCCAGGTCCCTGACCAAGATGAGAATGGGATGGCTTCTTTTTGTGTTTATAGGAGGGCTGTCCTCCCTCTCAAACACAGGACTGCCCATCATCAGAACTCTTCCTTGGTGAGGGAAGTAAACTGGACATGGCCCCGATGCCGGAGTAGCATGCCTAAAGAGGCTCCCTATTGTCACCATTGCCGTCCATGGTCAGCGACTGCTGTTTGATAGGACTGAGAGAAACTGACAAATTTTTTTTTTTAATTTACTAAACTGATACAAAAGTAAGAAACACTAGCTTTAAACACTGAAATCAAAAACAGTGAATGCTGCTGTCATATGGACATGAAGAACTGACTCCCAATGGGTGAGCAACATCCAAACTGAACCACGCTTTACGGTGGGAAAAAGGAACTAAGGCAGTCGAGGGCTGATGCCGAGATAAGCCATATAGCAGGAGCTAGTCTTGCAGTGCTGCGCATGTGTGCAGCCTACCTCAGCGCCGGACCTCCTGAAAAGTTCTGGCTCCTGCAGGGTCCTAGTGTCCCCGTCTTAGAACCCATCAGTATGAATCAATGGTGAAGTTTGGTCCTGGTAGATCCTGAGATGCACGCAGAGAACCATCTTGTCTCCATAGAAAACAGTATACGGAGGATCTCCGACCAACACATGTATCTCAAAGACTCTGCAGGCAGAGGTGATGACTAGGGATGTAAGTTTGTCATGGCAGTCATACACGTCATTGATTCCATGACGTTTGATCTTTATTCAGGACTTCCATGACTTTCACTAGTGTCATCAGAATGTAGCAATGATGACAGTGCCACAACATTTACTACTGTTTACTAATGATTTCATGAACAAACAATGAATCATTAAAACCTCATCCATGACAAACTTACATCCAAAGTGATGGCCACTAGAAACACAGATTTCCAAGTTAGGAATTTCAGGTCACATGTAGCCAAGGGTTCAAAAGGCCTACAAGTGAACATCTCCAACACAAGGTTAAGATCCCAGGTGGTGACAGGCTTTCTGATGGGGAGCCTTGTGTGCAAAATGCCTTTCTGGAACCTCTTAAACAGAAGCAGTTGGGCTAGGGAGAGGTTCTATATGGGTTCATGGTATGCTGAAATTGCACAAATGGACCTTAACTGTAGAGTACTGCAAGCCTGCATCGGAGAGGTCCAGCAAGTACTCCAAAACCCTGTCTGGTGGGAATCAGAATGGGTCTATATGGGATTTAGAGCACCACACAGAAAAACATTTCCATTTGGTGATGTAGGGTTTCCAGGTGGAGGGCTTAGAAGCAGCCACAAGAATCTCAGAGACCCTCTAAGGCACTTTATACCTGTTCACTTCCATCTCTTCAGGAGCCAGGCGTAGAGATGAAGGCAGTGTAAGTTAAGATGAACCAGGGACCCCTGCATCAGAAGGTCTGGCTGGAGAGGGAGGACTCTTGGAGGGCTGACTGACAATTTGTTGAGCAGGGGAAAACATATCTCCTGAGGCCAGCAGGGAGCGAACAGAATCATCTGCATACAGAAAGCGATTTGTCCCCTGCAGCCTGAAAACAACCTGACAGAAAAATAAAAATTATGCACCTACTGTAATTTTTGATCTTCTTGGATAAGTCTTCACCGTTTATTCATACTTCTGGGTTCAGGCCGGAGGCACTAGGACCCTACAGGAGCCAAAAATCTTCAGGAGGGTCAGCGGCATGGTAGGACCATGCATGCGCAACACCACGAGATTAGCTTGCACCTGTGTAGGCTACCTCGGTGTTGACCCTCCAACCACCTTAGTACCTTTTTTACCGAGGAGGTGCAGCATAAATAAAACTAGATAAACACCTAATCTAACAAGGGCATATGATAACCCATTTTGACCCGCATAAGAAGGGTCAAATTAAACGTCTTTGCCCAACTAATGAGGGAATGAAGACCAGGAACAAAATGAATGTGCACAGGGGATGGTAGGTGGGTGTATGAATAAACGGTGAAGACTTGTCCAAGAAGATCAAGAATTACAGTAGGTACGTAATTTTCATGTCTTCCTGGACTGTAAGTCTTCACTGTTTATTTAAATTTCTTGGTTAGAGTACCAAGCTAAACCAATCCCCCGAGCAGGGCAGTAGGAGACGGAGCTCACTCAAGACAGAATTCCATTGAGGATTGTCCTGCCAAAGGAAGCCTGCTGTCTGGCATGGACATCCAGAGCATAGTGCTTCACAAAGGTGTGCACTGAGCCCCAAGTAGTCACTTTGCAAATCTCAGAAATGGGACCTGAGCATATCTCTGTCAGGGACACAGCAACTGCCCTAGTTGAGTGGGTGCATACCTGGCCTTCTAACTTGACCTAGGCTGTGCCCTAGAATAGCAATGGCGAAGGCATGCCACTATCCAAGCAGAAATGCATCTGATGGATACCGACTGACCCAGCCAAGCTGCACTGAAAGACACAAAGAGTTGCTTTGCTTGTTGGATGTCCCCAGTCCTATCGATGTAGAATCGTAGGCCTGTCTTAACATCCAGGGAATGTAGGGTGCGTCCCCCTTCATTTTGGAAGTTAGCGAAGTAAGTAGGCAAAACCAATGGCTGCTTGAGGTGGAATTCTGAAAGCACTCTGGGTAGGAAGTTAGGGTGAGGACTGAGAACCACCTTGTCTTTATGAAAGACAGTATATGGAGGGTCTGTGACCATGGCATGTATTTCAGAGACCCTGTGAGCAGAAGTGATGGCCACCAGAAAGGCAGTCTTGCAGGTCAGAAACTTTAGGTCACACATGGCTAGTGGCTCAAAGGGTTTACGAGTGAGCATATCCAGCACAAGATTAATATCCCAGGCAGCAACTGGCTTTCTAACCGGTGGCTGTGTGTGTAGAATGCCTTTGAGGAATCTCGTGAACAAAGGCAGCTGAGCCAAAGACATATTCTGGACTGACTCATGACAGGCAGTAAGTGCACAAAGGTGTACCGTAACCGTTGAATACTGCAGTTCTGCATCCAAAGATCTAACAGGTACTCCAACACTTTATTTGGTGGGCACTGGAATGGATATAAAGGGATCTTAGAACACCATAGTGAGAAACGCTTCCATTTAGCAGTGTAAGTCTTCTTGGTGGAGGGCTTACGCTCTACCAAGAGAACTTGCGAGATTCACTGAGAAACTTTAAACCTGCCCACTTCTATCTCCTCAGGAGCCAGGCATGAAGGAAGAGCAGGCTGGAGTGAACCAGGGGTCCTTGTGTCAGAAGGTCCATCTGCAGATGCAGCTGCCTCGGAGGACTGTCCGACAACTTGCTGATCAATGGAAACCAGATCTGTTGAGGCCAGTATGGTGCAATTAGAATCATCTTGCCCCCCTCCACCTCTAATTTGAGCAGCACCCTCTGAAGTAGGGGTAGAGGGGAAATGCATACAGAAAGCGTCTTGTCCACAGTCTGACTACATCCTGACAGAAAACGCCAAGTTCTGGATTTCTGGAGCAGTTTTGCGTTGAGTGGGGATGCAAAAAGGTCCACATCCAGCCTGCTCCACTCATCAAATAGCGATTGTACAACATCTGGTGCAAGTGACCACTTGTGAGGATCTGCTTCTGTCCTACTGAGGGCCAGATCATTCTGGGTTCCTGGCAGGTAAACCACCTGAATCAGAGAGTTGTATTCAAAGCACCATTCCCACACCCTCATGGCTTTCCTGCACAGGGGGTAGGAGTGCGCCCCACCCTGTTTGTAGATGTAGTACATCACAGCCTTGTTGTCCGCCTGAAGGAGAATTACTTTGTGACAGAGGACTTCCTCCAGGGCTCAAACAGCGGACAGGATCACTCTCATCTCTAGAACACTGATGTGTAGATGAGACTCCTCCTTGGTCCACATTCCCTGAGTGTGGAAATCTTGGTAGGGAGCCCCTGAACTGAGCAGAGAAGCATCCATCATGATGGTAATCTGAGACTCTGGTGGGGCAAAGGGGAGACCTTGAAGAAGGTTGTCATCCTGAATCTACCATGCAAGTGACCTTCTCAGAGGCTCTGTCACCTTAATGGGGTAAGACTGTGGATATGCAATCAGAAACCACTATGTGCTGAGCATCCACTGGGTGGTTCTCATATGCAGACAAGCTAGAGGTACCGTGAATACGGATGAAGCCATGAGGCCTAACATTTGTTGCATCGAATGAGCTCGTACAGATGTGTTCTCCATGATGTAGCAAACCATCTGGAGAATGTTATTTCTTCTGTCCTCTGGGAGAAAAGCCCTTGCCTTGGCAGTGTCTAGGAGGGCACCTATGAAGAGGAGCTGCAGAAAGGCTTGAAGCTGTGACTTTTTCAGTTTCAACAGAACCCCCATGGAGGTGAGGAACTGAGAGGATGTGGAGACTGAGTCCTGAGTCTCCTGCCTTGACAGGCTTGCCAGTAGCCAATCATCTAGGTATGGAAGACTTGAACGCCAAGCTTTCTGAGGTGTGCAGCGAGAAATTCAAATTACGTACTTACCGTAATTATGATCTTTCTGTGTATCTTCACCATTCATCACAGATGGGGTACTGGCCGGAGATCAGGACCCGCGGGAGCCTTTTTTTTTTTTTTTAAAAGATAGGCGGAGCCGATGTAGCATCGTCGCCGACCCTCGAGGTCCGATGTACACGGGCGCTCGAGGATTAGCCGCTAGGTTGCATCGACTCCGCCTGCCTACCAGTTCTGAGTCGCCGAGAGGTAAGAGGAAGGGATGGAGGGTGGGACAAGAGAGTCCAAGGACAGAAAAGGAGAGAAAACTGAACTAAAAGGAGAAATAATGACTGAGAGGACAGCATATAAGAAATAAGACTAAGGGGATTGGGTAGGGGCCCACTCCTGGAAGCGGAAGAAGGAGGGAAGGGGGAGAGAATTTCAGGAGAGAGAGTGAGAGGTAACAGGGATCCAGGACCCTTGTCCATCACCAGATTGTAAAGGAACTACAAGGAGTTAGCAAAGCTGTTTGCCAGAATTCAAGGCACGGAATGACTGGCAATACCCCAAAGCAGAGTTGGCTATTCTGGAGAAGGACAGGGTACAGGGATTCAGTATTCTCTCTCTAAAGAGGTATTTGGTGAAAAAAAAAGAAAAGGAAAATTTTTTTTTTTTATTCAGATGGATAACAGAAGGAGGGCAACCACCAGCTCCTACCCCATAGGGAAGAAGATATGTAGAAGAGAGGAGTGCCACTCAAACTATACCCCTTAGGGAAGACTGTCCCCCTGTGTGTCCCAACTAATCTCACTCAAGCAAGGGTGCCGGAAGATGGCAACAGTTGAGGGGGGCCAAGGAAGAAAGGGCACTTTCCCAATACTGGTTTTAACCATACAGGAACAACAAGTGGAGGGGCTACCGCCCCTTTCGCCCCAGAGGTTCCGGCACCTATGCAGTGAAGATAGGGAAGGCACAGAGGGAGGAGGATTCTAGAGACTGAAGCTCCAAGGGGAAGGTAGGGATTAGATGAAAGGTGAAGATACACAGAAAGATCATAATTACGGTAAGTACGTAATTTGAATATCTTATCTGTGTCAATCTTCACCATTCATCACAGATGGTGAGTACTAAGCCCCTGAAGGGGGTTGACTGATTGCACCCTAAGGGACAGTGTCCCTAGCCCCAGTGGGTACACACTCAATGGGGAATCTTCTGGGCCTGAGGAGGCCCCTAGGAGAGGGGAGAGCGAGACGCGCCCCGGAGGGGGAAGCGAATTTGGCCCGGCAAACGCCTGCCCCGCCTCACGAAAAGAGGTAGGTTCCCGTGAGCTGAGCAAATCACCCCACGCCGGGCCATGGGTGACAACCGGAAAGGCGAGCTGCCGATCTTCTGGTGCAGATCGCTGTCCCTATGACCCTGGTAGCTACCCCATTGCGCGCCGAAGATGCCCTTGCTTGTGCCTGCTAGCTCCAGGCCACGTGCAGAGAGAGCAATGGCTTGCCTGGTTTGGTTCCCGAGCCAGGCAGAGCGGCTAGAAACTGACCTAGTGCTGACCACAAGTACCTGTTATAGGCAGCGAGGGGCCTGATGCAGAAATGGAGAGAAGCAGCCGCGTTTGAGTAGAGAAGTCCTCCTCCCAGAAATCAAAATCCGAGGAGTCCTGATCTGGGGGCAGTCATGGTGGAGGGCCAAGCCCATCAGGAGTGTCCAGGTGGCGCCAATCCGACTGCGGATGAGGCAAGGAGCCTGGAGACCTCGGGTAGCCAATACCTCTGGCAGAGGTCCCTAGGGGCAGGAACCCGAGAAGGGCCTCTGCCAGAAACGCATGGACGCCTCCCGAAGGGAGCGGGCCAAGGCGGCACCACGAGGGTGGCTGTCCCAAAAATTGCCTAGAAAGGCGGTGCCGATGCCCTGATTGCTCACAGAAGAAGGAGAAAGGTGAAGGACCTCCATCATCCTCACGAGGAAATGCTGATACTCAGAGAGACAGCAGCAGGAGAGATGTGGACAGAAGGTTCCTTCCCAGAAGAGGGGGATGAGGAGCTGAGGTCACCAGGCTCGAGGGTGGCTGCTCGGGGAGGTTGAAAACCTGGCTGTCCAAAGCCCTAACAAGCAGGGAACTGAGCAGCCACTGCCTGGAACTGTTCCCAGGTGAGAGGCCCGTTAGGACCAAAAATACCTGGGAACACAGGAGAAGGCAGCAGAGGGAGTGGACAGAGAGTGAGAAGAAGTCGGCTGACTCTCTGCCAGGGCTAAGGAGCAGACTATGTACTACCGCGGGGGAGTCCTGGAAGACTCCGCAGTCGACAGCTGCACAACCGCTCGGTACTGCCTAGACTGCGCCCAAAAGAATCTCCCCAAGTGAGGCGACTGGGCCGGAAGGTCCAGAAGGACGGTCCCCTGCCTCAAAAGAATGGGACCCTCTCAAGGAACCCGAAGGGGAAGGGCGAAGTTCCAAGATCGTCCGGCCCAGACCCAGAGAAGGGCCGGCTCGCCAAACCTATACCCCGACCCTTCGAGTCCGGAAAGCCCCGAAGCGGGCGTCTAGGCAGCTCCGCACTCCAGGGCCACTCCTCAAGGGGCAATCCCAGAAGGAGCACCCTTCTCTCCTGTGGCCCTCTGATAGCCCCTGAAGTTGGGCAACCGAGAGATGCCACAGAGGGGTACCACCGCAGAGGGGCAAGGAACCCCCCAAGGCTAGGGCTGAAAGGTGATGGTGGCACGCACACCACAGCCCGCTGGTCAGCACCACTGACCCTAGCCCCAGAGGAAACCCGACTCACCTCAGAGGGGACTGGCCGCGACCAAGAGGGAAACCACCAGCTCTGCCCTCCCTTGCAGACAACCCCAAGGGTGTGACTGCCCATTCAACTCCGAGCTGGACTCGACCAAGAGGAAGAGTCCGAGGCCCTAAGCCAAACAGTAGGGGGTCGAGGAAGGACACCTTCCCAGGGCCCAGGAGCCAAGGCAATCCCCGCCTGGTCCACAGCACCGCGAGCAGTGCCAGCAGAAGGTGGCAGGGCAGCTTTGGGCCAGAAGTCCCAGGCCAGGCCAGCTGCGCACCATCAGGTCCACCGGTGCCAGGGAGGCACCCGGATGGAGACGGCGCCGTCAGCAACCCAGTCTCGAGCCGATGCCACCGCCAGGCCGCTTCGGCGCCGCTGCGGTGGCAGCGAGCCAAGGCGCGCTAACGCACCCCCGCCAAGGACTGGCCCTACCACGTGTGCCGTGAGACCACTCGGCACCGCGAGTGGCGCCGAGTCCCAACGGCGCCTACGCCGGGCGCCGACAGACGACACCGGAGGCCCCACGGCGAGTGCTGAAACTCGCTGCCGGCGGGACGGTGCCGAGGTGAGACATGGCGGGACGACGCCGGCGGCGGTTTTCACGCACCGCCGGCAGTGTTCTGGCGCAGGACGGCGCGGTAAGCTCCCCAGTGGCGACGCCGATAGTCGGGTCGGCGCCGACATCGACATCGACAGGACCGCACCGCGAACAGCACCGGCGGTCCCGCGGCACCGAACGATGGCGGTGCCGAGGACGGCGCCGACCCGGCCTAGCGGATCGCTGGAGCGACACCGTGGGGAGCTTCACCCCAGGCGAGTGATTGCCAGAGTGGCGCCTCCCGCCCGCTCCCGGGGGGAAGCGGGACGGGCCTCCTGCGCCGCGGAAGGAGCCTCGGCCACGGCTAGGCTAGAAGAGGCCGAGGCTCCTTCCTCCGCGGTCCGTGTAGAACTGGGAGGGGACCCGGAGGAGGGGCCGAGAGAATGCGGCTTGGCCCGAGTGCGCGGCCTACCCTCGAAAGTCGGCGGAGCTTGCCCGACCTTAAACACGCGCTGTTCCAAAACTCGGCGGTCCATCGAGAAGCAGGCGTCGCACGAATCCATGTCGTGTAGCGGGCCAAGGCACGAAAGGCAAACACAGAACTAGTAGACCGATGACTAAAGACGCAGGCTTCAAGGCCTAAAATTTACGAATAAGGCTTCTTCAGGCTTCCCACGAGGCGACCTCGACGGCGGGAGACGAAGAACTGGTAGGCAGGCGGAGTCGATGCAGCCTAACGGCTAATCCTCGAGCACCATGTAGTACGTCGGCCTCGAGGACAGCGCCGATGCTGCATCGGCTCCGCCTATCTTTTTTTTTTTAAAAAAAAAGGCTCCCCCGGGGTCCTGATCTCCGGCCAGTACCCCATCTGTGATGAATGGTGAAGACTGACACAGATAAGATCTGCAAAACACTTTGTAAAGACTCAAGGCATTGAGGAGAGTCCAAACAGCAGGACTCTGAACTGGTAATGTTTTCCCAGGGCCACAAAATGGAGGTACTTGCGGTTACTTGGGTGCACCGGAACGTGCTGGTAGGCGTCCTGCACGTCTAGGGATGCCAGCCAGTTGTAACGTTGGAGAAATGTAAGGAGTGACCCCAAGGAGATGATCTTGAACTTTTCCCGGAACAAAAACTTGTTCAGTTTTCTGAGGCGAAGAATGGAATGCATGCCGCCTGTCTTTTTTGGAACCAGAAAGTAATGGGAGTAGAATCCTGTGTTCCGTTTCTCCCAGGGAACTACTTCCACTGCCCTGTTGGAAGCAGGCCCCAAATCTCTGAAGTGAGGAGGTCTGATTGAGCATAGAAGAGACTTTGCTGCCATTTGGGTGGACAATCGGGGGGAATCTCTGAAAGGTTGAGAGAGTACCCTTCCTGCATAATCCAGAGGACCTATTTGTCTGTTGTAATAGACTGCCATTGGCTGTAGAACTGAGTTAGATTACCACCCACCGCAGAGGAGAGGTCCACCTCGGGCAGCTGAGGTGAGACCTGGGCCAATGTCTCATAAGGTGGTGCTGGGCGCTTTTAGCCCTTGCACCTTCTGCTGCAATTTCTTTTGTGACTGAGGAGGCTGGTGCCTTCCTGGGGCTCCTTGGCCTCTTCCTTGAAAGGACTGCCTGTTGCAAACTGGCTGATGGTTCCTGCCCCTTTGGGGAGCTGAAGGAGCCAGCCTGGCTGTTTTAACAACAGTCCAATTTTTTCTGAGCATCCTCTACAGCTTGCTCTACCTGAAGGCCAAACAGATAAGAACCATCAAAAGGGACACTCATGACCTGCTGTCAAGCATCAGAAGAAAACCCTGATGTTCTAAGCCAGGAGTGCCATCTGATACAGATTCCAGCGGCAGCTGCTCTAGAGGCAGTGTCACAGACATCCATGGAAGCTTTAAGCTGATGACTACTGGATTCTACGCCTCGAGTAATACACTGTAGTAGCTCCCTTTTGGAGTCAGACTCTGGGAGATTCTCAACTATAGATTTGAGAGTGTTCCAAAGGACGTACTCATACTAGGAGAAATGTCCCTGATAACTGGCGATACGCATGCCCACGGTTGTGGCTGTGAACGCCTGTTTCCCTCAGGTATCAATCTTATGGGAGAGAACAGCTTTGTCATTCTCAGCAAGGACGACCAAATGTCTGCGATGGGTTGCGATGCTAAGAAGGGTCTCTACTTGGGAGGGACATACTTCCTGTTTATGGAGTTGGACACAGAAGGAATAAGGCAGGCCTCTCCCACACTGCTTGAGGCAGTCTCAAAGGGGGACTGGGGCTTAAGACTCTTTGGAACACTAGGAATATGAAGGAACGTGAGGTGTAACAGCCTCCCTGGGTTTACAGAAGAAATCTGCAGAGCTAGGATTGCTCCCATGTTCTTGAGAAGAGACTGGAAGGAGAGGTCTTCAACCAGGGGTTCCGCTGGGACAGAAGGTTTCTCCTCCAAGCTGTAGAATGAGTCATCATCAACAGCTTCAGAGATAATAAAATCAGGATCAGACTCGTCATGTTCCATATCCGCTCCGAAAAAGTCAGGAGCTGCCCCTGTATGGCCGAAACCTGGCCTAGGCAAGGGACAGACAAGTGACACCGGGACCGACATCAGACTTGGCACTGAAGAACCTAGTGCCGCACGTGGCACCGAAGGACCCGGCACCGAACGTGGCATTGAAGGACCCAGAAATGGCACCCGGGGAAGCCTACCACACCTGAAAAAAGAGGCAGAAGGGAGTGGTACCCGTGCTGGCCCTTGCGAGGAAACAGAGTGAAGGGGGAGCATGTGAAACTAGCATTGGAGGCACCAGTACTGGCGAGGGAAGGGATTCTGTCACTGGCACTGAGCATGCATCCTGCCCCAAAGGCCCCATCCACAGCCCAGCGGCCCCTAGACACGAAGGCCCCAAAACTGGGTCCACTGAAAAGGGCAGACGAGACAGATGCTGTACCCACTGTTCCATAAGAGCGGCCCAGTGATGAAACTGCCCACCAGAAACCCCACCAGGGGACAGAGAGGGGCTCTGGTGCCAAGAGTCCAGGCCTTCAAGAACAAAGGCCACCAGGGAACCAGAAGGGGTCAGGGTGGGCCTACCGCTCTCGACTACTTGAGACTCCCTAACAGACATATCAGTGGGCGACCTTGAGCAGTACTGATTCTTCTTCTTCCACTCAGAAGAGGAAGAACTCAAGGCCGAGTGGTTCTAGGTCCCTGACCTGGATCGGGAACAGGCTCACTTCTTTTTGTGTCTACGGCAGGACTGTCCTTCCACCCAAACACCGGACTGTCCATGGTCGGACAACCCCCCTCCCCTCCTGAGAGGGCGGCAGACTGGACACAGCCCCGCTGCCAGAGCAGCCTTCCAATGAAACATCCCTACCATCACCGAGACCATCCATGGTCCACCCCATCAATGGGTAGGGCTGAAAGAAAAGAGAAATAGAGAATGATAATACTAAAATGAACTGAACGACTAAGCTGCTGCCGTACAGATGTGAAGTTCTGACTCCCAGTGGGTGAGCAATGTTGTCACTTAAGCACACTCCACAGTGGGGGAAAAAAGGAACTGAGGTGGTTGGAGGATTGACGAAGAGGTAGCCTATACACAGGTGTGAGCTAATCTCTTTGTGCCACGCATGCATGGTCCTACCAAGGCGCTGGTCCTCTTGAAGATTTTTGTCTCCGCAGGGTCCTAGTACCTCCGGTTTGAACCCAGAAGTATGAATAAATGGTGAAGACTTTCAGTCCAGGAACATTGCCATGTTCTGGATTTTTGGAGCAGAATCGAGGTAGTTTAGCGTTGAGTGGGGACACAAAAAGGTCCACATCTGGAGATTCCCACTTGTCAAACAGAGACTGCAAAACATCTGGTGCCAACGATCATTTGTGAGGATTGGCTTCTGTTCGGCTGAGCTTGTCTGCTAGATTGTTCTGAGCCCCTGGCAGATAAAACTGCCTAAATCAGAATGTCCTGTTCCTGACATCATTCCCAATACTCTCATCAACTCCCTGCAGAGAGGATAAGAGTGTGCTCCCCCGTTTACTGATGTAGTACATAACAGATTTGTTGTCCATCTGGCGGAGGACTATCTTGTGACTGATGAAGTCCACCAGGGCCCAAAGGACGTAAAGGACTGTTCTCATCTCCAACACACTGATGTGGAGGTAGGACTCTGTAGGGCTCCAAACTCCCCGAGTGTGGTGGCCTAGACACTGGGCTCCCCATCCCAGCAGAGATGGGTCAGTGGTAAGGGCTACTTGAGGCTCTGGTTGAAAGAAGGGAATGCCTTGGAGTAGATTGTCCTGCTGTGTCCATCATGCAAGTGACCGAAGCAGAGCTTCATCACCCTGATGGGATAAGACTGAGGATGCGTTGCTGGAGACTAATGCATGCTGGGTATGCACTGGGTTGTCCTCATGTGAAGCAGAGTGAGAGGTACCATGAAGATGCAAGAGGCTATGAGACCTAACATGTATTGCATGGAATGAGCCCGAATGGACTTGTGCTCCATGATGAATTGAGCCTTCTGAATGATGGCTTTCCACCTGTCCTCTGGAAGAAATTCCCTAACCCTGGTGGTATCCAGAAGGGCTCCTATGAAGCAGAGCTGCTGAGAAGGCAGGAGCTGTGACACCTCCAAATTTAAACATGACTCCAATAGAGGTCAGAAATTGAGAGGCTGTGGCCACTGCTTGTTTGGTCTTCTGCTTGGATGCACTGGCTAACAGCCAGTCATCCAGATAGGGAAACATTTGTAGTTCAAGCTTTCAAAGGTGTGCCATGAGAACAGCAAAGCACTCTGAAAAGACTTGAGGCGCCGATGATAGCCCAAAGGGCTGGACCTGGAATTGATAATGCTGACCCAGAACCACAAAGTGGAGAATCTTGTGGTAGCTGGGGTGGACCAGAATCTGCTGGTAGACATCCTGCATATGTAGGGAAGCCAACCAGTCCTAGTCCCCGGAGCCTCTGTCGGCAGTTGGAATCATCAGTTGCAATTCAGTGCAGTTACAATTAGTTGTAATTGCATTGAATTGCAGTCTTAATATAGTGGAGTTGAAATCCACTGCAGTCGACAACGATTCCAGGACCCGTCTGTGTTTTCTTTTTTTTTTGCTGCACTGTGTATGTATTTTCTGACTGTCTTTATTTCTTTCCTGGGAGGGGGGGGTGCCAAAATCTGTATGTAACAGTCCACTGGCACAACTGCCGGCACCGAGCAATCATGTAGACCAATAAAATTCGCTCCTGGCTCCTGGGCATGAAGCATCCACAAATTAGAATAGTTAGAAGGAGGACGAGGAGCGAGAGTGTCTGTGACTGGCTGTACGAGGTGGCGGGGAGAGCGTGTCCGAGTCTGGTAGGAGAGAGGAGTGAGGAGACATTAGGAGAGAAGGTGCGAGCGAGCGAACTGGCACCCGAGTGAGCAGCAGCCCAGCATTTTGTTGTACACTTGCCTTAGTTAAAAGGCTTATTTAATTTAAAAAGATCCCAGTCTTTGAGTCTGTCCAGCAAAGCCACAGGCGGCAATCGTTTTGTCGACATGTTTGGTTGGGGGTGGGCTAGCCAGTGCAGTGGTGTGGTGTGGTGGCTGGGCTGTGCCCGGGCCCCTGACCCTCAGGTGAGTCTTGACTGGCGGCCGGTGGCACAGAGCTCGGACCTCAGTCAGTCAAGAAGAAGAGGACTGGAGTCTGTCAAGTGTCTACAGTCGACTGTGTGTTTGTTGGGAGGAGCCGAGGAGGGAGCCGGAGCACAGACAGGGCCCAAAAACCACTGGTGTCCATGAGCCACACCCTGACCTGACCCACTGAGAGCAGAGTAGCATGGACGGCATGGCAGGCCAGCAGGCATCCTGAGCCTTTCGGAGCTGGCCCGAGCCGATGGAAGAAATAAATCATCAGTCACCACCTGGCGACTGACTGTCCCGAAGAGAAGGAACAGGCATTGGCAACTGCCAGGACAGGCTACAGCATGTGAACTTCTGCAGGTACTGTATATGTATGTAGGGTCAGCCAGCCTGGGCTGGTGGGCAGTGGGCAGTAGGGAGGTCAGGAGGAGGGAGAAATGGTGGTCTGGTGGTAGGTACTTAGTCAGAGGTCGTCTCTGTGACAGACTGAAACAGACTACTCTGTGACTGACTGTGTGTCTGTTCTGCTGCCGTGTCACCAGCGTGCCACCGTGGGGCGTGCCTGGCCCTGGGTCTGACTGGCTGGTTGAGGCCTCCTTTTGAGACACGTGGCGTGGGTGTTACACTGTTCATTGTGTAAATGTGTAATTCTTAAAATGCCATATTTGCATATCGTTACTTACTTTTATATTTTGAATACAAACAGTGACCCATGTTATTGGTTTAAAGGCTTACATTTTGAGACCTCATGTACATAGCTACCTGCTAGTGAAAGATGGGCCTTACCATCAAAAGATCTGTAACACACTTGAGGCAGACGGTCAGACCTTTTAGCTCTGAATAAAGTTGACACTGATGTTTTTTATGATAAACTGATTTCCTTCTGGACTGTGTAGCAAGCAATAAATTCCCTGCTTTGTGGTTACAAAGTGAATGGGGGAAGGAACCAAATGTGTGAGGTCAGTGTGCATGTGAAGCTGAAGCCTGCTGGGATTTGACTGCCACATTACCTCTATTGTTGTGATGGGTAGCTGGCTACAAACTGATGTAAGTAGCTGTGTACTGTGGCGGCTGCTGCGAGAAGCTACTGTGGGGCTGCTATAAACCAACTTAAATTGCTGTGCATTGGGGATCAGCAGCTACAAAGTGGTGTGAACTGGTGTGTGTTTAGTGATGCTGCTGACTGGAGAAAACTGGTATGTTTAGGAGTCGCTGCTACGTACTGGACATAATTGGTGTGTGTGTGTGTGTGTGTGTGGGGGGCACGGGTTGGTTCTGCATATAGTTCCCATGTGGAGGGGAGGGCATTTGTAAACTGATCTAAATGAGTGTGCAGCTATGGGGCTGTTGAATATTGGTTTGAATAGTGGGACTGCTGCAAACGAGACTGAATTTCTGTAGATGACTGAATGGGGCTACTGATATCTGAATAGGTGTACACTAAGGCTGCATGAATAATCAATAGTATATAGGAAAAGTTCCCCTCTTAACCATTCAGAATGCAGAGTTACAGTGCATTTTTTTCTGTGATAACTGGACAATAGACTAACTAATGGGACAGTGGCTCCACATTATGATTGGCTGCTGCATGTGGCTCCGCATTCTGATTGGCTGCTGCATGTGTATTGAACCAGTCTGACTGTAAACCCAGTTTGTTTTCCCACTTTAACACGCAGCAGTCATTCAGAGATGTAATGCTACAGTGCCTCTTGCACTGTAGCATGATGAACAGATTTGGCAGTTTAAAAAAAGTTTTTTTCTTTTGTCCCCCCCCCCCCCATTTTTCTGATATAGTAGCAATAATACCAATAGTGGTCTGGGTTTCCTTGCTAATAACCAGACTGGGGGAGGGGGTGTTAGTAAACACCTCAGCCTTTGGACTTGATGTTTATTAACCACCCCCCAGGTCCAGTATTACCTCGTGAACCCAGACCACTATGGATTATCACTGTATAAATTCCTGAACACCACAGATAATTCCCTACAGTATTTGTTACCTGAGACTGAAGCATTATTCACCATGGTGGCTGAATATTAGTCAGGGAGCTAATTATAAAATAACAGTGTCAGTGGCTCAGCAGGTAGCACACTCGCCTCTGAGGCCGGGAAATCAGAAGGCTGTGGGTTCCAGCTCCACACCAGGCACTTGGATTAATATCCCAATACTGACACTGTAGTGCAGCATGAGGGGGGTGCTGCACTCCTGAGGTGCCGTCTTTCAGATGAGATGTTAAACCGAGGTCCCATCTGCTTGTTCTGGTGGTAGTTCAGGTGGATGTCAAAGAACCCATGGCACTTCTCGAAAAGAGTAGGGGAATTTTTTATTACAACTTTAAAAGAAATACATACATGATAGTGTTACATTACACTAAATGATAACGATACAAAAGAAAAATAAACAGAAATAAGTATTTCATCATACAGTAAATTTATAACTGCAACATAGCATTAGTATAACCCCAAAAACCCATGTAGTGTAAAAAGAAGGCTTACTTTAAAAACTAAAAAATCTACATAGCAGTGTTATTCCACATGAAAGCAAGAAAACAAAAAAGGAAAAACAGACAGAAAAAATATCACATCACATAAAGAACCGAAAAGCACTGTAACCATGAATATAGCCCCCAAAACCCAACCTCCAAAACGAAAAACTGACCCCCCCCAAATAGTATAAGGGAAGTGGTAAGATAACCACAATATCAAAGTACCTCGATGGCAGTGTAACATCGTACAAAAGCATGAAAAGGAAAAAAATAAACAGAAAAAGGGGATTCGGCATACCATTATACATCATGGAAAGAAAAACAAAAATAAAAAGTAATAAAAAACAATCCAGCAACTCTAAGCAGACACACCTACAAGCCATAGTAGCTCTTACCCTTAAACTACCCTACATCCAAAAACCAATCCATGTGTCTCCACCTATCCTGATATAGAGAGAATGAACAGGTTAAGATATCCAAGCCCCTAAACCGTACCAACGAATTTTGTATTGTCCAGGACAATCGTTCTGCCGTAACTTGTCTTTTGTACAATGTCAATTAGCATCTCATGTGCCAGATATGATACTCAAGCACTAACAAGAATAAATGAACAGTACTTGAGTCATATTTATCCCACGTTCGAGGTAGTAAACCCAGCAACAAAATATCTCTAGTCATAAATAAAAAAGGAAGATTGGGCCATTGTAAATACAAAAAGGACAGAATAAATGGACATTTGAAAAATAAATGCTCCATAGTTTCCAATATACCATGACAAGTGCTATCCCTAGGGCACCCTCTGTCTGCCACCTCCTTATGTTTCCAGTTGTTCCGTACATTTAACTTTTCATGAGTGCATAACCAAAGCACATCCCACATTTTACCTCGTAATCTGGTATTTGTTAAAATCTTCCCTATTCTAACAGTCTCAACTGGAGATTTAATCCAGTATCTAGGAACAGCCATATAAAAACCTTCCACAACATGAGAATACATCTCTTTCCTGGAAAACATCAGCAATTGACGTTTCGTAATGGACCATAATTTAAATTTACCAAAAATATACCGCATAAAATAAGACAGACCCTGTAATGATTTTTGTTTTGGAACAGCAGACTCAGTTCACCAGGAATCAAGCCAAGGGCCTACTTGATCAGAAACCCAGGGACTCCAAATTTAGTGCCAGATTGCAACACGGGTTTCAGATTGCCATATAAAAATAAAAGAAAAAAACAACAGGATGAACCATTTGTAGCCCACCATCCTTAATGGAACGATACAAAACCCCTAATTGTATTGGATTAAGTCTGCTACCCCCAAACACACTGAAAGAAGATGCTATAAAGCACCATCTCCAACTGTTTAGTCGGGGGAAAAAACACACATAAATGTAAAAACATAGTTAATAAAAAGGTTTTAACCCTGTAAACTCTCTTCAATTTGGACATATGCCAAGAGTTCCATTTCTTAATTTTCACCTTAGGTTCTGAAATAATATGAGTCCAATTATAAGAACACATATCCCCCGTACAAAAATATACCCCCAAAAGTTTTTGTGGTTGTAACTGACACGGGATGTCCAGATAAACTGGAGTCACAGTAACTAAGTCTTCAATGGGAAGGCATGTACTTTTAGCAATGTTAATGGTAGTACTAGTAAGCTGCGAAAAAAGCTGAATTTCATGAGCTGCCGTACCTCCTGTTGCCTGCTCCCCCAGTGCCAGGCACATATCATCCGCATAGGTAATACTTTTTATTTCCAAATCTCCACTATGCACTGAGAGACCCCTAATATTATAATTTAGCTGTAATTTCCGTAAGAGTGGATTCAAAGCCAGGACATACAAAGCCGGGCTCAGGGGGCAACCTTGTCTCACCGCCCCCCCCCGTGAGCCGGACAACCAGCCCCTACCCAGCCATTCACATACGGCTTAACCAATGCTTTCTGATAATACAATTTAATCTAATTTAAAAAAGTATCTGGAAAACCATGACCCTGTAGTACAATCCATAAATATGCATGACTAACAGTATCAAAAGCTTTTGTTTGATCCAACCCCACCAGGTAACCACTCAATTCTCCACTAGTTCCTTTTTCCATAATCTCTCTATGCAAAATTAATGCATCTGTAATTTTCCTCCTTGGAATAGCACAAAATTGTGTAGGATGAACTATGTCCTCAAGGACCAAAGCCAAACAATGATATAATAATTTTGCCAGGATCTTACTATCTGTAGTTAAAAGTGTGTTAGGGCTCCAATTATCCAAAAAAGCCCTATCCCCAGATTTAAACAGGAAAAATATAAGACCATCATACATGCTACAAGGCAATTTATAAGTACTTAAAAAATAACTGAAAGCAGCAACCATCTCCGATTTAAGCAGAAGAAAAAGCAATTTATAAAATTCATTTGGAAGGCCATCTGGCCCTGGGGCTACGCCCTGTTTCAACCCAGAGATGATGGAACCCAATTCACTTTCGGTCACCTGGGCAATCGAAGATTTTAATGAATCGGAAATTTGAGTCAAACCACAAGAGGCCACCCAATTCAGTACTTCCCTGTCTGATATACTTAATAAAGAAAATGTGTCCTTTACATAGCCTTCAACTTCCTCCATAATATCCAGTTTCTCATATTTCTCAATCCCCTCCTTGGACTTAAGGTACTACATAACTTTATTCAGCCGTTGGAGTGAACAAGAATCAAAGGGATTCACACTACCATGTTTCCCCGTATATCCCCATCTCTGTTCGGTTTCTAAGGATTTCATCCTGTTATATTGCAGAAGAAATAACTTGCTCTCAATTTGGTCTACATAGGAAATTCTGGAAAAAGACTGTAAAGTCTGCAATAAAGTTAATTGTTCCTGCAAAGCTTTATAATCTTTTTTTTGTGTGCCATTCAATTTTCCAATTAACTGAAAATATTTTTGGAAATATTCTTTACTGTCAGACCACCACTCCTCCAGGGAGTCACATAAAAAGTCCACTGATTCCCTGGCATGTACCAGAGAATGAAAACCTTCCCGGATCTCAATATTATCCAGCAAACTTAAATTTAGTCTTCAATACCCCTTCCCCCTCATGGTAGCAGCAGGTCAGAGAGAGAGAGACCTCAAGAAAGGAAAATTACGTACCTACCGTAATTCTTGATCTTCTTGTATCTTCACCATTCATTACTTCCTGGTGTAAGTTGAGGCGACCACGGGAGCTTTTTTTTTTTTTTTTAAAGCTGTTTGAACGGCCCGCCTCAGAGCGACACGCGCTATGCGCTTAGGGCGCATAGCGCATCACTCCTCCTCCAACTCAGTTCTGTGAGCCGAGAGGCAAAATGAAAGCAGAAAATATAGATACGAGGCAAGATAGCCGGGTATAGCAAAGGAAGAATGAACTGAAAAGGAATAAGCCGATGGAGGAAGGACAGAGAGATAAGAACATCCCTAGCCTAGGGAGTGCAGGGCCTCCTTACCTGGGCGACTCTAGGAGGAGAGATGAGTAAGGAAATGAGAAAATAGAAGAAGAAGAAGAAAGAGAAGAGAGAGATGGGATGTTGAAGGGACCAGAATGCCCAACGAGCATAGTTAGCTTGTAGCTGAAGGCTCGACTAAAGGGAAGCAAGAATCCCGGAGATAGAGCTTAGAAGAGGTTCACCGAACCCGCTAGACAGACTCAGGAGGGCATAGTCCCTCATCTTCAACATGCCATTTCTTGACACCCACCTCGGCTCCTGGCCGTGGAAGGCCTTTAACTGGAGGACAGCCGAGGAGGAAGAATAAAACCCAGCAGCATGAGAGCGCTGCTCAGGGGTTTAGAAACGAAAATGTAAGCCTTCAGACGCTCCAAGAAAGAAACGGACTCAGACTGACTGGCTAAGGCCGCCAAGGCTTAGGCTGGCTAAGATTGGATATGGTCAGCAGAGCTCTACTGTAAAAATTGTCCAGGAGGACACTTAAAGGGAGAAACCACTTAGCAAAACAGCGAGAAGGATAGCCTACCTTCTCATTTGCCTTCTTGTTTGATTTCTCCTTTTCCTTTTTTTTTTTTTTTTTTTACAGATAAAAATTTTTTTTTTTTTTTTTACTAGATGCATGACCCAGATACCAAGATGCCTATAGCAGTCGGAGAGAGTTCCCTCAGCATTTTTTTTTTTTTAGAAGAGAAAGGAACAGACATACTCGTTCCTCTGCTCTGCAAGGCAAGAATAGAGGGGGGATTAGATTTGGGCAACTATCTGAACACGGGATTGCAGGATCAAACTGAATAGCCTTGACAGGCCAAACAACTCCCCAGAGGTCTTGCTATAAGAATAGCAAGAGATAGTTGTGCAGTCTGATCGCCAATGCAATCCACTAGATGGCCTCATGAATCTTAGAGTAAATAATTTTCTGGATTTTAAACCCCCAAAGAAGATTTTTTTTTTTTTTTTTGTTTTTTTTTTTTGGAAAATGAAGCAATTTTTCCTATATTTTATATAAATGCAGAGAGAGGAAGAGACGGAGGTGAGAGAATACAGGAAGAGGCCACTGAGGATGGTAGGGAGGGTAGTAATGAATGGTGAAGATACAAGAGAAAATCAAGAATTACGGTAGGTACATAATTTTCCTATCTTCCTTGTCAATCTTCACCATTCATTACTTCCTGGGTGAGTATTAGCTCCTCTTCCCTGAGGGGAAGAGGCCATACTTGAGGAACAAGACCCAGCCTTCTGTTGGTGAGAAACAGAAGGAGAAGACCCTGGCTTATTCAGAAAGCCTAAGTGGAGAAGAGCTAGGAGGTGCCTCCCGAGGACGAGGAGACGAGGAGCCCTGTAAAAGTCTCCTAGCTCTGAAGAGAAAGACGGTCCCCGAAGGCGGAGCGACCACCCACGCCGGGCCAGGGGTGAGACAACTGAAAGACGGGTTCATGCCCTTCGCCTGATGCAGATCGCTGTCCGCAAGCCTGGAAGCCACCTCATTGGCGCCTATAAGATGCCCTTGCTTGGTGTCTTGCCAGCCCAGGCCCACCGAGAGGGCAACGCTTGTCTGGTTTCCAGTTCGGTCAGGCATAGATGCCAGCAGCTGGGACATCACTCGATCCACAGATGCCGGGTGTAGCAGCTGCAGGAGCCTGATGTGATGCAACACATGCACTCGCACGAGAAGAAGAACACTCTTCGCCTCCCAACGGTCGAATCTGGAGAAGTCCGAACTGTGATGGTCGCGGCGCCAGGCAACGGCGCCCAGAAGGAGTATCCAGGCATACCAAACCCTGAGGACGGTTGGAAGGAACCTAGACTCAGAGGGGGCACAATACTCACGCTCTGGCAGTCCTCGGGCTGGGAAGTTGCTGCAGGGGACTCGCCATGACCGGATAGACGCCCTGGAAGGGGATAGGCCAGGAAGGTACCACCAGATGCTGGGCACTGAATTCACCAAGGAATTCACGCTGCCTCCGCTCGGTATTGTCTCTTCAACGTAGGAACTGGAGATCCTCACCATCCTCGAGGGAAACGCTGATATTCTGTGAAATCAGCATCGAGGACAGACAGGGGTTCCTCCCCTGGAGGACGGAGACGAGGATGATGGGGAACTGACACCCAGAGGATCTCTCATGCAAGTGTGGGGAGAGTCGAAGACCCGCCATGGTATGTATCTAATATATGAGGGAAGGCTTCGAGAACTCTGAACTGCCCCCAGGATAACGGACCAGAGGGACCGATATGGCCTGGGAGCGGGGTGGTGGAAGGCAGAGAGATGGGAGAGGGCACCTCCATGAGGTAACTGTTTCCATGGTGGGCTCTGAACCGGGAAAGGGGCCCCAAGAGGGATCCCGGATATCAGACCAGGCCGCAGAACGGAACTCTGGGGAAGCAGAGCCTGAAGAGCCCTGGGAGAACTTCCCTAGTCGACGCTGGGACTGCATGGATCCAGAAGGGCAGTCCGAGAAACGCCGGGGAGGACACCCCAGAACTCTTGAGGGAGGGCGAGGCCTGCACTGCCCTGGCCACCCCTGGAGTGCCAAAGAAGACCAGCAGTAGACCCCTGCCCTCAACCCTCGGACCTGAGAGGGCCCTCCTCCCACACAGCGGCCCCTGTCCCTAGAGAGGGCAACAGCACCCGTGAAGGTAGCTGTCACCGGGCCTCCAGAGAGGGAGCCCCTGCGTCACCCCCACGCCTGCCCCCGACTCTGCCGCCCCCCAGCCGGGAACCTCAAGAGACGACGGAAGGGGGACAGAGGGAGGGGCCCGCTGCGCCGCCTGGCACCTCTAGCCACCGGGGACCCAGACTCAGGAGTGGGGGTGCCAGGGATGTCCACGTCTGAATCATCGCCTGAGGAGGACGACGATCAGCAGGACTCACGTTGCCACCCCAGGGGTCCTTGAGGCCACGGGCCGCGAACGGCCCCCGTACCAGCGTGAGGCGCGCCGCCGCTTCCTTCACGCCCGGCAGCAGCCAGGCCTAGCCCACTCTCCAATGGCGCTGCGCGGCACCGCCCGAGGAAGGACAGGCCCACGGCGCTGGGCGCTGCTGAAAGCGACAGCGGCATCACCGACGGCGCGCCGCTTGTTCATCGGGCGCCGCGAACGGCACTGAGGCCCAAAGCGGCATCCTGCACTCGCTTCGATCACCGGCGCGAACGGGCGCCGATCCCAAGCGGCGCTGCTTGTTTCGGCCGGCGCGCGCCAACGAACGCGCGCTTGGATTAAACGGCGCCAAGATTTATCACCGCACCACGAACGCGCCAGGGATTGCAACGGCGCTCAAAGGCGCGCCAGGGTCCACCCGAGCCAGGCCTAAAAAGTCGAGGGCCTCGCCCACGGGGAGCCTGCACCTCCAAGAGGTGACTGCCGAGGCGGTGTCAGCGCCATGCCCCGGGATGGACTACGCACGCCCCGACACTCCGGGAAGGGGCCTCCTCCTCGCAAGAAAAGACGAGGAGACCTTCCTCCTCAGACCGAGAAGGCCCGGAGGGACCCAGGAAGGCCTAGAGACCTTACCTGAGAATCCCTGAGCGACGCCGTCCCGAAGGTCGGCGGGCTTTGCCGAGCTTGAACGGCTGGACTTAGGACACGGCGTCCATGGAGAAACAGGCGTCGCATCGAATCCATGTCATGGTTGGGTCCCAGGCAACGAAGATAAACGCCACGCCCGGTCCGAGACGGAGAAATGCCGCCCAGTCAACACCGACGCATAGGGCGCTGTTTCAAACACGCTTAGCTCGGAACCGACATAACGCGAAATCAACAAGAAAAATAGGAAAGCACACCGCGCCGCTTTTGGAAATAAAAAGAACGGTTTTACCGATTGCGCCGAAAGGCGGAAAGAGGAGTCGCAGACGCAGTCAAAATATGGACGCCTCGAAACAGGTGCTGCCTCGACGGCGGAGAAACAGAACTGAGTTGGAGGAGGAGTCTGTCGCTATACGGCCCCTCGCATGGCGGTCGCTCTCGAGGCGGGGCCGTTAGGCAACTTTTAAAAAAAAAGCTCCGTGTTGTGCTGCGCCCCGGCTTACACCCAGGAAGTAATGAATGGTGAAGATTGACAAGGAAGATGACCATGGTCCGATGTTGCAACCGCATCACATTTTATGTCTAATAATTAGATTAGGAGACAAAACCCAAAATCTATCCGTGTGGATAAAAGCGTTTAAAAATATATGAGGGATTCTAATATTAGGAAAGCAAATGCATCAATCAAACCAGTCAACTGTAAAACATGGTTAAGATATGCTGAGTCATAATATATTTTAGAGGTCTGTGGTCTCCTATCAGCCAAAAATCTACTAGTATTAAAGTCTCCATTAAGAGGCATATTTCTAGACATATAAAGATATGGCAAAATTAATTTAAGCAAATCAATCTTAGCCATTTTAGTCTGAGGAGCACACACATTAATCAAACGAAAATCTATCCCCTGAATTTGAACATCCAATAAAAGAGCTCTACCTGGTAACATTTCTACCTGATGAAGTACTGGAGCAGTATGAGTAGTGAAACAGATAACTACCCCACTACAAAGATCCGTCCCTCCCGACCAATAACTAGCACCCCAAACCAATGCTTCCCTGCCTATATGCCTATATTGATATCAGTCTGGGTCTGCAACCTGGTGTCTTGAAAAAACACAATATCATATTTCAAATCAGAAAATAAAGCAAAAGTCGCTAATCTTTTCCTCTCTGACAACACACTATTTGTGTTGAGAGAGGCAATAGCTAAACCATAGTGTCCCATCCCCTAAAGGCTGTATCAGAGGAAACTTCAAGGAACTTTCCTGGAGGAGGCCCTAACACCCACCCGCCTCTTCCTAGTTCTGCTAGCAACAGTTCCTTCCAGATCTTTAGCATCTGAGGGAGCGTCAGCGTGTGAAGAGGCCCAAGATGCAGTGTCAGAGTCTAAATCCTCCTCATATATGCCTTCCCACAGTGGGTGAAAGGGATTATTGCGAACGGATTCCACCAATGCACAAGGGGTTGCCTTGGCCTTTCTCCCCTCATCCCTTTTTGGTTTTTAACCACCTGAAACCCATCACCCACGGGTGGGGGGGGGGACTTGGCCATTCCTTCAGAGGACTGTGGGACATCCTCAGAAACCTGGACAGCATCACAGCTAGTATCAGAAGGGCCCGCCAAAACAGTAGTAACCAGCCTAGCCACAGTCGGGGTTGCCAAATCTGAAGTGGGTCTAGGGGGTGGGGAAGAACCCCGAAAGCCAGAAGCTGATTTTGTTTTCTGAATATAAAAGTTCTGTATGGTATAGTCCGCATCAGCAGTATTATAGGACATCCAAGGGCAAGTCAGGAAAGAATGGCCTTCCTCATCACACAAATTACACTTCAATGGATTCAAGCAATCGTAACTTGTGTGGCCTAAGTCTCCACATTGAGTGCACTTAAGCACCTCGCAGTTGGGACTGATGTGTCTGGCAGACCCACATTTGAAACACCGACGAGGCTGACCAGGATAAAAGATAAAACCTTTATTCCGCCCAATATACAGGCAATTTGGTAAATGCTTCCAAGTCAGTGCCTTCATACCGAAGCTTAATTTTAATCTTCCAACCCCCGTTCCTAAACCCCTCCCCATCCAACATAGGATCAGGGGTACCTTGCACTTCACATTTCTTATCCAATCAGTAGAGAATATCTTGGATATTAACCCCCTCATTTCGAAATAAAATTGTGATCACTTGAAATGATTGTTTCGTTAAAGGAATGATTTGGAATGGAGTCAAAGATTGGTTTTCAAATTCATATCACGGGCCCAGAATTTTCCAACAAGTCCGGGGTCCGAAAACTAATATCAAATGTCAATTCCTGCAGCATGGACAAGAGCATAAACATCTGCAGGGGTAAATTGCAAGGATTGCTTAAACAGAATCTTCCCCACAAAAAAACGATCTGGAGGTGTCTCCATACCTCTCAAATAACGAAACTGCACAGCATTTTGTCTTTTTGCAAGGTTCACAGGCTTCTTAAAAAGACTGGCAAAGGTTTGAGGAGAACTGGTTTGCCCACCTAGAGGCTCCTCTATCGAATTGCCCTGCTGGGGCTCCGGGACATGCTGCAACACAGGGGCCTGTTCAACAGAGGCCCGAGCATCACCCACAGGCGGAATATGTTGGCCATGGGGAGAAGCGCCCGAAATAGGGAGAAAATATAACAGTATCTGAAGGCTCCGTAGGCTGCTGATGTCCCACATCATCAACAGCAGTGGGCAAGTCCGCAATTGGCTCCGCAACTGCTTCGTGGTCTGCACCGACTGTATCTGAGTCCACTCCAGCAACCCAAACGCCGTCCTCATTCAGTGTCCAACCTGGCCTCTCCAGGGCTCCTTCCGGGGACCATGATTCTCCCATGTCTCCATAATGTGACGTAGTCACCTGAGGAGGTCTGAAATCACAGTTGTCAGACCCTGCTGAGCACTGCCAGTGACAAAGACTTTGGAAGCGCCACCTTTCGCAGTGTCAGGGGAATTATTATCCAGCCGTTTACGTTTCTTATCATCCTCACAACTCAATTTTTCTGCCACCAACTGGGCTTCTACTAAATCCAGCTCATCTTGCAGAATCTGCCGCTTTTCCTCTAAAGAGAGGTTGAGATCCTCCGTCTGACTCGGAATCTGTGGAAACTCCATAAGGACTGAACCGTCCAACTGTATACCGTGTTCCTCAGAGACTGGCATAGGAATATCCACCAAAACATTTTTGGTGTCAACAGCACCAGACAGAGCGTCTGAACCAGGTCCTGTCTCCAGCTCCACGTCTCACGAAATGGAGGACTCCATGCTTGCAACAGTGGTTCCCACCGACGAGTAGGGGAATTTTCCCGTATCCTGGCCAAATTTCCCCATTCACTACAATACCACCAAAAGCTCAATCTGGCTCAAAGTCAGTTGCATTCATCTGTATCTCCCTCCTGGGTCGTGTCTTGAAAATAGGCAGACTCTGTCTAGTGCACTTACCTGGTCAACATAAACTAAATAAATAAATAAATGGAATGTGAGCCTGTAGCTCCATGGTTAGAGCACCAGGATGGTATTCTGGGGCCTGGGTTTAAGTTCCAGTAGGTCACATTGTTTCTTTCTCACTATTATTTGTGATTTTAAATTACGTAGCAGTGGCTAATACTGCCCCAAAAATCTAATTATCTTTATTATTCCTGGTAGCAGGATATAGAGTACCAGAAAAGGAACTCTGTCCAGGAATCCCAGGTCCAATCATGGAGCCTGCCACTCAGTGGTTAGAGCACTGAAACAGTATTCCAGGGCCTGAGTTCAGTTCCCAGTAGGTTACAGTATTTCTTTCTCACTACCATTTGTGAAAATGAAATGTTATTGGACCTCCCCCAACCCTCACTAATCCTCTAGTGAGCAAATAAAATAAAACAAACCTATACTGTGTCTAGCACACTACTAGCACTTTGTCTTGCTTGGCACTGTTTTTTTTAGCCAGTTCTCCTTCCTTCATAATTCAGCCCCTTCTTCCAGCACTCTATAAGGGTATGTGGGTTAGCTTTTCCAGGCCACATGTTTGGGTCAGCTCTGATGGGTTGAATGATAACCAGAACCAGAAATGTAACATACTGTAAAAGAAAAAGTGAAATATGTTTTAAATAGCAGAGTTTAACCCTTTTCCACAGTCCAGTACCACATTAGGGTGTTAAAGTATGGGATTTTCTAAATAACTGTCATTAAGCTTCTGAGGAAGGACTTGTTGGTCTGAAAGCTAAAGCACTTTGTGCTTTTTGTTACATCTATGCTGGTTCAATAAAAGATATCAAATCATTTGCTTCTGGATCTGCACATTATTCAAAGCAATTCGGAGGTACAGTAGTGAGTGCCTCCATCGTCTGTGCCTCCTTTCCCTGAGCATTACTGGGGGAGGAGGCAGTATGGTAAGTAGCAAGTAGACGAACAGGTGTTCTTTTAGGCACTGTGGTGATGGGGTTTGTGGTGGGACTTATGTATCCTTTGTAATTTGATGCCCTTAGAGAAGCCCTGCTCCTAGCAGCAGCATCACAGTGGTGTGCCAAATGGAATTCCTACTCAGCTGTTAGCTATGGTGGAAGCAGCTAAGAGTAATTGGGGTAACCCAAGGAATAGGGTATAAGAGCACACACATATGGGCCTCCTCTGATTGGCAGACTTTTTCATTTAGTATTGGCACGGATGGGAATCAGTGACAGTGTGGGAGTTGGCACACGCTGCACAGAATCATAGAGTGTGACTGCAGATTAAGACCAAGAGTTCATCAAAGTCTGCCATTTTTGTACTGAAGAAAGAATGCACCCTCTTTCAGAGCAACTGGTGGTACGTCAAGCACAGAGGAAGGCAGCAAGTGATTCTGGGCTGCAGGAGTGCTTTGAATCATGCTACAGCAGTGAACATGGGGTTAGGGTTGGGGAATTGGTGTACTGTTTGCTTATCTTGAAATGCAGGATCAGTTCAAAATCCGGTCAGACTAGCTGAAATCTGATTCTGATGTGACCCACTAAACTGGGCAAACCTGCCCGACCCAGTTATATGACCTGACTAGCTACTCACCCCTAGCCCTCTATGGACAAACAAACAGTACAGTCTAGGCTTGTGGAGGTTACAGGGCTTACTGGGGCATGAGAAGGGCATGGGGCCTGCCTGCTGGGGCACAGGGAGGGTATTGGCATATAAGAGAAATTTTCCTTATTGGCTTGGACCATATGAAACTACACTACCTTAGTTAAATGGAAGATAGCTTAAAGGGGAACAGTCAGGAAAACCTCACATCCAACTGTGAGGCTGATCACAATTTGCACTTTGTGTACAAAACCATTTCTTTTGACTGTTTACTGCAGCAGACAATGCACTAGGCTAAATTCACTGACTTTTAAGAAGCCATTTCATGTAACCAGACATCCCAGAATCCCATGATGCGCACATCAGAGGGGAACTGCTGAGATGGGAGATAGATTCTTCAGTAGCCTGCACTGCAGTGTACATGCTAGGAGTCAGGTGATCCTGGAAGGAATGCAGAGCCAGTTCCTGACTCAGGGCATCACTGAACCAACAAGAGGTGAGGCAATTCTTGATCTGGTGCTCACAAATGGGAAGCATGTACAGGAAATAATGGTCAGGGAGCCAGTGACCATTGCACAGTGTGGTTCCAGTTGTATATGGGCAGGGAATGCATCCCGACTAAGACCAAAATCTTGGATTTCAGGAGGGCGGACTTCAGGAAAATGGGCGAAGTGCTAAGGAGCCATCTGGTGGGCATCAGAGCAGATATGGGGGTGGACCAAAGGTGGTCCATCATTAAGGAAGGAATACTGGTTGCCAGAGATGAGTGTGTTAGGCTCAGAGGTAAGAACACAAGGGCCAAAGTGCCCAGCTGGTTCAGTTCTGCGGTTGCCCAGGCAGTAAAGGAAAAGAGGTTGGCCTATAGAACATTCAAGAAGACCAAGAGAGAGGTGGATAGGGAAAATTACCTAAGGGTTGGCTAGTGAGGCAAGTAAGAAAGTCAGGCTAGCAAAGGCACAGAAGGAGCTGCAGGTAGCTGAAGGAACTAAGAAGGGGGAGAAGGATTCCTTTTGTATATAAGTGAAAAAAGGACAAGAAGGAAGGGATCTGTTAGACTTAAGAAAGGGGTGGAGTGGTGGAGGATAATAGGAAGAAAGCAGATACTAAATGAATACTTCTGTTCCTCTTCACCAGGGCAAAGGAAGACCAGTGCCTTCAGGAGGAAAAGAGGAGCAAGGGGGCAGGGGAACACAGATGTAGTGATAGAGGAAGATAGAGTGAGGAAGGGGCTGCTGGCATTGAAGGTGGACAAATCACCAGGCCCGGAGTACATCCAAGGGTACTAAAGGAACTGGCTCAGGAGCTGGAAGGGCCACCGGCAGACCTATATAATAGTTCACTAGAGACAGGCATAGTACTGCAGGACTGCAGAACATCAAATGTAGTGCCACTCCACAAAAACAGTCCCAAGGATGACCCAGGGAATTACAGACCAGTCAGTCTGACCTCCACTGTGGGTAAGCTCATGGAGACCATACTAAAGGAAAGGTTGGTGGAATATCTGAGGAGCATGGTCTCCAGGATGCAGGAGCATGGGTTCATGGGGGAGATTGTGTCAAACAAATCTGACTGACTTCACTGACTGTGTCACTAAGACAGTAGACAGCGTCAAGCGGTAGACATCCTCTATCTTGATTTCAGCAAGGTCTTTGACTCTGTGCCCCACAAAAGTTTGATCAGGAAGTTGGTGGATCTCAGGGTTGGGGAAAAGATGGCCAGATGGGTGGAAAACTGGTTGAAGGACAGAACCCAGTGGGTGGTTGTGGGGGAGAGAGTTATCTGGTACCAGAGAGGTCACCAGCGGGGTCCCGCAGAGCTTGGTCCTGGTGCTGTTCAATGTCTTCATCAATGACATTGGGGATGGCATTAAGGGCAAAATGTGCCTATTCACGGATAACACAGAGCTCTGTGGGAGAGTGGACACAGCTGAAGGGATACAGGACCTACAAGAAGATCTGGAAAAGCTAGGGAAGTGGGCTAGTATCTAACAGCTTGGCTTCAATGCCAAGAAATGCAAAGTTATGCATATTGGAGCCAAGACTCCTAGGACAGAGTACTACCTGGGTGGAGTCAGAGTATCTGCATCAGAGGAGGAGAAGGGCCTGGGAGTGATGATCACTAGTGACCTGAAGCACTTCACGCAGTGCAAGACAGCAGCAGCAAAGACAAACAAGATGCTGGGATGCATATCTGGGGGATCAGTAGTAGGAGAGAGGAGGTAATACTGCCCTTGTACAGGTCACTGGTAAGGCTGCATCTAGAGTATGAAGTTCAGTACTGGTGCCCACACCCTCAAAGGACATTAACCTGCTGGAGAGGGTCCAGAGGAGGGCTACAAATATGATAGCTGGTCAGCAGGGTAAGGCATATGAGGAGAGATTGAGGGCACTGAACATGTACTCCCTGGAAGGCAGGGAGGGAGGCGGGTACATGACTGGGGCCTTCAAGTACTTGAAAGAGATAAATAAGGTTGATAAGAAGAGTTTCTTTAAGCTGAGTGGCAACCATAACACAAGAGACACAAAAGGGCATGGTCTTTTTTTTTTTTTAGTATTTCTGTTATTCTCCTCCCATACAGCCCATTTAACGGCTCCTGGCCTTCATCCCAGATTACAGGGCTTACCTTACCGGTCCGGGAGCGGTGCCTGCAGGGAGTCAGTCGCCATCCTGCCATTTTTTTCTCCCCGTCTTCTCCCCATTTCTTTCGAGGACTCCAGGAGAAGGTTGCATGTGTGTGGAGGCACGCATGCGCCTTACAACCCTGGTAATGGCCCTCCTCCGCCCACCCCATTAGCCTATCGCCAGCACCCTACTTGTGCAGCACCTTGGCTTCCACCAGGGGGTAGCCATGAGCGAGGGATGCCACCCCACCTCCCCGGAGAGGAGAGCTGCCTGACGCCTGCTCCATCCAGCTCTGCCCGCCCCCCCGTACCGACCTCCGATGACCCAGGCTCATTCCCAAACCCCGGGTCACCGGCGTGCCACAAGGTGAGACATCCATCGCCTCAGCCATCTGCACCACCGGGCCGGCAGGGGGCACAGTCTTAAGCTGGAGGGTGGGAGGTTTAGGAGGGAGGTCAGGAAGCATTTCTTCACAGAGAGGGTGGTGGACACCTGGAATGTGCTGCCAGAAGAGGTAATCTCATTGAAGACAGTGGACAGCTTTAAGACAGGCTGGGACAGGTACAGGGGGAGGGTAAGGGTCATGGGTAGGGAGGATGGGAGGAGTGGGGAGGGGCAGGGACAGTAACTCAAGCTGTGAATCCAGCAACCAGAGCAGACTTGACAGACCAAATGGTCTTCTTCTGCTGGCTTCTTTGTATGTTAAAGATTCTGTAGTACCCTGAAGTTAGCATGCAAGGGACTGGGGCCTCTTCCTGATGTGGAAATTTTTTCTTTGCTAGGTCCCCATTCCACCTCTCCCTTGCCTGCAGTCACACTGACCCCTCCCAGTCCCTTTGTCTCTTTTTGCACCATATGGCGCTGGGAAGGGGAGTCAGGGGCAGACCCTCCCAGTCGGGCTTGTGGTGCCCAATCTCCGTCTAAAGCCAGGACCTCCTCTGCCCTACAAAAAGGGCTGGGGAGTAGTCAAGAGGAGTCTGTGGCCAAGCGAGGAGGTGAAGGATGCAGAGATCACAGAGGCAGCTTACCTGTGGTGGTCCTGTGGCTCCTCCAGCGCATTCCCTCGATTGGCATCCTGGGTGTGGTGGCGGTGGTAGCAGCAGGGTCAGTTGGGTGGAGTCGCGGCTCCTGACACGACCTGTTCTTCCTGGGCAGCGCCCTAGATAGCCCTAGCCAGGAGAAGGGGCATAGTGGGCTCCCTGGGAGGCTGCCAGCCCTGAGGGGGAGGGAGATCAATATGTAGTGGGCCAAATGCCCACAGGGAAGGCCTCAGGAGTGACCAGAAGTCATTGAGCCATTTTAGTATTTTTCTTCCTTTTTTTTTTTTTAAGAGTCAAAAGTGACTCCAGAAAAGGCAGACAGAGCCAACAGTAGCTTGCCTCCAGATGGGCAAGGAAAGAGGGGCGCTGCGATTTAAAAGCCCCAAAAGGAGGTGAACTCCAGAAATGAGGCTCCACCTAAGATCCAGGGGTAGCTGTATAGCCTAGGGGGTTGGAGTGTTCGGTGGTGGATGGGCTTAGTGCATCCAGTGAGCCTGGGTTTGAGTCCCACAGCTTCCACTCGCCAGGTCCTCATTGGTATTCATGAGGGAGGCAAAACAAGGCAAAATCTCTGTAGACTCATACGTAGCGGTAGTTATACACATTAATGAGGGAAGGTAGTGGTCTAGTGGCCCTAGGTCACCCACGGTAAAGGTTGTTCGAGCACCACTCAAACCAAACTGTGTTGTTACCTGCCTAGTGCCCCCTAGAGACTGTCTTTTCTGCAAAAACTGAACTGTGCTTAAAAATCTAAACTGTTTGCTTGCTCCTGGACTGTGCTATCAATTTGCGTCCTTGCATATCTGACGCCCAGCTTCACCGTTGATGTCCAGACCAGCTTCGCCAGAGCCTGATGCTAACCCAGGGAGGTCCCCGGCCCATCCACCATCTGCAGCAGAACCAGCTCCAGTGACTTCAGCCTGTGTCAAAGTCCCACCACAAGTGTTCCAGCATCAGCCCTTTGACAGTAAGTGGTAGAGAGCCGCTAGTGAGGTATCTAGTAGTGAGTTAGCTTAGGAGCTGCCCTGGCTCAAGCTTGAGGGAACACAGTTAACGTCGTGCTTGCCCTTTTTGTATTTTGCTGGCCAGCCATAAGTGTGCACGTGCCCATGTCGCTCCGTAGAGGCCGCCCGAAGGTTGTACTGCCAACAGTCTTGGTGAGAGGTCACCTGGGTGCCAGGGACCTGCCAGTGGTCATTGCTGTGGATCGTCCAGAGAACCATCGGCCGACCAGAAGTCTTCAGCTTCCTGCCCGGAGCTGCAGAGGATCATCACCTTCCTCCCTGTCCAGCTAACAGTGTTCCTCTTTGTGTGTTGCTCACGGGGGATGCCCCGTTATGGCCTGCTTGTAACAAGCGCTTTGTGGGGTCAATGCCCACCTGCTGATTAGCTGATGCGTAGGAAAGCCCAAGCTTGGTTTGTCCGTAGTTGCATCATCTCAACAAGTGCATGCAGAACTTGGACTAAAGGTGTTCACCTCCGTTCTTGGTTTGACCAACTGTTCGTCCCATTCGCATTGTTTTGTTGTTTATTTTTTTATTATGATCCTGTAACATTGTGGAACACAGTTATCTTGGTTTTATTGTCCCTGGTAAATAAATCTTTTGCATCTTGGTAGCTGAGTAAGCTTCTGCCTCTCCTTCCAGATTCATCTGGCCTGTCCTATAATTGTTAAGGGCCTTTTGGCCTGCTACAATTCTGTAGCTAAAATCATATTTTGCTGGTACTGCTGTGCTCATAGCACTTAGTACAGTCATCTGTGACTTCACCAGTCTGTACCTAGTCCCAAAAGAAAGAACAGCAATCCAGCAAATTGAAGATTACAGCCTACAAAGAAATCTAACATTCACTGCAGGCTGGATATTGAAGGCAATTGACTATCCCAGCTCTGCAATTCTCCTCTGAAGTCAGCATCGGGATTCCAGGATGTCTGGTTACACTGAAATGGCATTTTATAAGTAATGAAATTAGCCTGATTTATTTATTACACTGCAGTGATCAGTAAGTAAATAAAGTGTTGGTGCACATCAAGGGCTAATTAGGATAAAACTCACACTTGGGTGTCAGGCTGTCATCTTATTGCTGACAGTTCACCTTTAATAAATAATCTTTAAAAATCGTGAACCTATTACTTGTGGGTTTATATATGTATGTGCTGTTGCTCATGTAGTGGGACTTCACACTGTATCCTTAATGGGACACTGGGTAACTTCTCACTGTTATGTGTTTATACATTTTGCTAGTGAGGTGATTGCTGTATGTACTGCAGGTCCTCTAAGCCTGCCTCTTATGTCAATGATATCTTTGTATTATGTCACATATGCCAAATAAGTGTAATCATTTATTCTTTTAATAAAAAAAAAAGATATGAAGTTAAAAAAGTACGACAAACTACTAGAGTCGTGGCCAAAAATATTAGCGCCCTTGCAGTTTTTTCTAATAATGCACCATTCCTTCCAGAAAATTGTTAAAATTAAAAAATATTTTGGTATCCACATATGTATTTCTTTGGTTTGCAGTGGAATAAAACACAAAAAGCAGAAAAATTTACTAAGTCTTAGCTTATTCCACACAGAAATCCTTAAATGGCCCAGACAAAATTATTGGCACCTTTTGAAGTAGTTAGAAATAATTAGATTTCAAGCAGTTGATTCTCCTTCACTTTGAATTGAACTCTCCTGTGTGAGTTGCAGGTGACTACAATATAAAATCACTCATTCAACCAGTCTGAATAGAGAAAGGACTCATTCTCCTGTTTTGTGTCACTGAGTGTACCGCAATGAGCATGGAGAAAAGAAAGTCAGCCAGAGAATTGTCTGAGGAGGTCAGACAGAAGATTGCAGCCAAGCATGGACAATCTCAAGGCTACAAATCAATCTCCAGAGACCTTGATGTTCCTGTTTCCACCATACATAATGTTATCAGGATGTTTAAGGCCCATGACACAGTAGCTAACCTCCCTGGACGTGGCATAAGAAAACTTGATCGAAGATTGCAGCGCAGGATTGTTCGAATGGTGGAGAAAGCACCTCGATCAACTGCCAAACAGATTCAAGCTGACCTTCAGACACAAGGTACGACAGTTTCAACTCACACCATCCCCGCCAACTCAATGAAAGGGGTTATATGGTAGGAGGACCAGGAGGACCCCACTGCTGAGAGAGAGAGACATAAGAAAGCCCGACGGGTTTGCCAAAACACACCTGAACAAGCCAAAATCCTTCTGGGAGAATGTCCTGTGGACAGATGAGACCAAATTAGAGCTTTTGGTAAAGCACATCATCTCTATGTTTACAGAAAACAAAATGAAGCTTCAAAGAAAGAACACTTTCCCTACAGTCAAATATGGAGGAGGTTCAGTGATGTTTTAGAGTTGCTGTACTGCCTCTGGCACCGGGTGCTTGAACGTGTGCATGGCATCATGAAATCTGAGATTACCAGGCCATTTTGGAGCGCAATGTTGAACCCAGTGTCAGAAAGCTGGGTCTCCGTTGAAGGTCATGGGTCTTCCAGCAGGACAATGACCCCAAACACACTTCAAAAAGCACCTAGGAATGGTTCAAGACAAGACGCTGGACTGTTCTGAAGTGGCTAGCAATGAGTCCAGATCTAAATCCCATTGAAAACCTGTGGAGAGATCTGAAAACAGCAGTTGGGAGAAGGCACCCTTCAAATCTGGGAGAACTGGAGCAGTTTGCACAAGAAGAGAGAGGCAAACTGCCAGTAGAGAGGTGCAGGAAGCTTATCCATGGCTATAGGAAGCAGTTGATTGCAGTTATTTTGACCAAAGGCTGTGCTACCAAATATTAAGTCTAAGGTGTCAATAATTTTGTCAATGCCATTTCTTTTCATTTTCTGATTTAAAAGGATATATTAAATTCTGAATCAAAAACAAAGGTTCTGTAATATTAACAGAGAAATAAAAAGAATTGTGGAGACCAAATACTGTACTGTTGTTAATTTCAACTTATGTTTAGGAAATTGTGAGTTATTTGAAAAGTGCAAGGGCACCAATATTTTAGCCACAACTGTACATGAAATTACAATGGTGAAAGTTGAAAAAATTGGTTGGATTTTCTTCAGTTAGTTGAAGTCACAAATCTCAAACTAGTTGAAAAAATCAGTCACAATGTGTGTAAGTCAGTCATAACTGGTTTTCAACTGACTCTGGGGTCCTAACCAGTCCTGTGGCTTGAGCAGTGGTAGAAAGGTCCCTAGGGAGATCATTTTGAACTTATCCTGCTGCATGAACTTGTTCAGTTTCCTGAGGTCAAGAATGGGGTGCATGCCCCCTAACTATTTCGGAATGAGAAAGTAATGTGAGTTGCTCAAGAAGCTAGCAATCTCCTTTGCGAGAAGCTCTGACATGTGAGATGAAAGGGGGGTTGCTTTTAGTGTGGATAATCCGGAGGGAACTGAGTCAGATGCCCCTCCACCAGAGAGAAGAGGTCTGCCTTGGGCAGCTGAGGCAAGACTAGGGCTGGAATTTCAGACAGTGGCACTGTGAGCTGTCTGGGCCTGTGCCTTCAGTTGCATTTTCTTCTGTGGCTGGGGAGGCTGGGACTTGACACGAGCTCCCTTACTTTTGCCTTGAAAGGACTGTTTACTGTGATAAAAACTTCACCCCTTTCCCCTCTGGTGTTGAGATGGGGCAGGCCGAGAAGTCATGATGTCTGTCCTGGTCTTCTGAGAGGCCTCAAGAGACTGTTCAACCTGTTGACCAAACAGATAGGAACCATTAAAAGGAACATGCATAACCTGCTGCTGGATGTCGTTGGAGAAACCAGATGTCCGAAGCCAGGAGTGCTTCCAAATGCAGATTCCTGCAGTAGCATAACACGAAGCAGTGTCAAAGGCGTTGTAAACAGTTATTCTGAACAATTTTAATTTTTTATTTTGCTGATATTGAGAAAAATAAAATGCTATTTGCGAATTTTGAAACTGCTCCTGGTTTTCCTATGCTTCCTGACCTGTGCCTCGACAACAGTTGGTGTCAGACTAAGTGGGATTTGCGCCATGCATACTCTAAGCCAGGAGTTTTGTGCGCGAGTACTAGACCTGGTACCAGGGAAGCACAGCAGAAAGGTATGGACTCTGCAGCAGCAAGTCCAGGAGTGATTACCAGAAGAAAGGCACCCAAACTAGAAACAGGAACAAAAGTCCAAGCTGAGACTGTACAGCCAGCACCAGCGATGGAAAAAAAAAACAGGCAGTGATGAAACCTGAAAGCCTGACTGCCTTTTCCAAATGGTGGGCTATACAACAACAAAGACAAGAGAAACAGAAAAGAGAGGAGATGCAGCAGAGAAAAACAGCTTCAATGTTTAGAGACACAGAGAAAAGAAGAAATGCAACAACTTGAGAAGCAGAGAAAAGAAGAGATGCAGCGACAGGAGCAGCAAAGAGAAGAGATGCAGCGATGGAGGGATGCCTTGTAAGTTATCACAGTTGGAGGATCTGACACTGGTCCAGCACAGCAACAAAACACACACAACTTAAAATACAACAAACTTACAAAGTTGTGTCCCTCGGATGAAACTGAAGTATACCAGACAACTTTTGAAAGGGTTGCTACAGCTTGCCAATGGTCAAAGCAGCAATGGGCAATCAGACTGGTACCTTAACTGATGGGTAAAGCCCAACTTGCTTACCGCAATATGGACACTACACAGTCAGAAACTATGACCTGGTGAAAAGCAAATTCCTGAAAAGGTATGACATCTCAGGAGAACCCTACAGGCGGAGATTTCAGTCTCTGAAGCACAACTCATTCGACAATCCTTGAGAAGCCTTCACCCGACTCCGAGAACTCCTTATGAAATGGCTCCAACCGGAGGGCAAAACATTCCTACAGATCACTGAAACATTTGTAATAGAGCAGTTCATCAAAATCCTACCCACAGACGTACAGCTCTGGGTAAAAGAACACCGAACAGAAAGTGGGGAAAAGGCTGTTTTTTTGGCCGAGGAGTATCAAATGGCAAGACAGACGCCACAGCAGCGAGGTAACAGCCAAGCAACGGTAAGACACTCTTTTCTCAATTTAAACTCCAAGTCTGAGAAGAACTCTGGTGGGAGTTACAAATCTGCACCCAAAGACTTTATTTGTTATAACTGTAATAAGCCAGGTCATATTGCAAGAAGTAAGAAGAGTGACACTGAAGCAGATTTGTCGTTAGCAAATTGGAGCAAGTACTTAACAGATGTCAAGCTGAGAGATAAGATTGTGAAGGGACTTATAGATTCGGGAAGCAGAGAGACCCTAGTGCATACTGAAGTGCTGGGAAGACAATGTGCAAAAGGACCAGGTACTGGTGTCATCTGCATCCACGGGTACACTCAATACTATCCCACGAGCCAAGTGACTCTGACTATTAATGGGGTGTCGCACCAAATGAAAGTGTAGGTAGTATCAAAGTTACCTGTACCTGTGATCATTGTAAATAACTTTTCAAGATTTACTGAGTTAATCAAAGAGGGAGTAAACCCTGATGTTTCAGCAGCTGTGGTGACAAGAGCTCAGGCAAAAAAAAATCTCAGATGGTGGGGACTCTTCCTTTCACTGATTTTGATCTGGACTTGTTTGAGCAGAGCTCCAAATCTGGAAGTCCAGGAAAGAAAGATGACGCCTAAAGAAACAGTGGCAACAAAAGACTGATTGACATAAGGGGTTAACATATGAAAATGCTGAAACTAAACTTGATCATTGATTATGATTTTCTTTCAGAATAAGCTAACAGTGTTTCTCTCCAAGGTTATTTTAAGCAACTAGGGGTGAAACCAAAACAGGGTGAAGCTACGTTTAAAAAATGTAATGGGCTACTATACAGAGTTTGGGTTAAACTTCAGACACAGGACCAGATAGAACAATTGGTTATACCACAAAAGTATAGATCTGAGTTGCCACAGACATCACGATAGTACTATGGCTGGTTACTCAGGAAGGGATCGCACCCTTGCCAGATTACTGTACAGATTTTACAGGCCTGAAATTCATGAAGATGTTGCTACCTATTGCAGTTACTGTGCCGAGCATCAGAAAGTAGCCCCAATGTCTAAAAAAGACAAGGTTCCCCTGGTGCCTCTACCCTTGATAGATTTGCCTTTTGAGAGAATTGCAATGGATGTGGTTGGCCCCTTAGATAAAAGTAAAAAGGGTAATCGATTCATTTTGGTAGTATGTGACTATGCTACACGATACCCAGAGGCAGTTCCTATGCGTAATGTCACAGCTCCAAAAGTGGCAGCAGAGTTTGCCAAAATTTTCAGCAGGGTGGGCATACCTAAAGAGATTATTACTGATCAGGGTAGTAATTTTGGTGCTGCCTTACTGAAGGTGCTGTACTGACTACTAGGTATCACTGCCACAAGAACCTCCCCTTATCACTGTCAGACAGACGGTCTTGTTGGGCTTTTTAATCAAACCCTGAAACGCATGTTAAAAAGGTTTGTAAAAGGGGAAGGGAAAGACTGGAACCAATACTTACCGTACCTGCTTTTTGCTTACAGAGAACAGGTTTTTCGCCATTTGAAATGCTGTATGGTAGACAAACTAGAGGGCCACTGGATGTAATAAAAGAAACATGGGAAGATAACCCCCACCAGAAACAATCTATTACATCTTATATGTGTGCCCCGAGAAAGAAGCTGGTAAAATATGTTGAAATCGCCCATAATAATCACAAAGAGGCCCAAAACCAGCAGACAGTGTTTTATGATCATGGGGTAAAAAAAAAACAAACTTTGAGCCAGGTGAAAAGATCTTGCTATTGTTACCCACAACAAAAAATAAACTGTTACTGAAGTGGCAAGGGCCTTATAAAGTGCTTAGACATACTGGCACAGTTAACTACGAGACCGAGACCCCTGATAGGAAAAATCCTAAGATATACCATGCTAACCTCCTCAAGAAATGGGTCATTATATTCTTTTGCTGCACCTGCAAGAACACTGAAACTGACAAAAACATTCTGTGAAAAAACACGATCTCCGTATTGAGCTCCTGCAAAGACTTGTTATAAAAGAGCAGCAATGTTTTGCGAGACAGAGAGAGAGAGACTGAGATTTGAAACTGAGAAGAAACACTCAGAAGGACTCTGTTTTCTCTGTTTGTACTGCCTTTTTATTTTTTATTTTGCTGTTATCGAGAAAAATAAAATGCTATTTGCGAATTTTGAAACTGCTCCTGGTTTTCCTATGCTTTCTGACCTGTACCTCGACGACACAAACAGCAACAGCAGCCCAGTGCACACAGAAGTGGAGTCAGGCACAGGGGAACTACGTGGCCATTGTGGGCGCTAGCAAAGAAGTGGTGCATAACAACTGCAAACAACAGTGCAGGCAAAATACTGTAGAGCCGTGCCAAGGTCAAACGATTTGCCGAGGCAAAACTTTGCCATTTTCAAAACATATATGCAAATAAGCCTACTTAGGCATTCTGAGGGCAAACAGCCACATTAGCATATCATTATGGCCTGATTTGCATGCATTTCATTGTGTAGATTGCCTGGGCTATTTCAGGGTGCACATAGCACCACCTGCATAGCAGACTGGAACTACAAGTCAGTAGCTGCAGGCTGGGAGTGTACACAGCATCACAGACTACTGTGCCCCAGGTACAAGCACCATAGGCACGGGTGGTTGTACTGCATACCACAGACATATTGTTGTTTCTACTACAGTGTGCATCATACGCTACATTACCATGCATAGCCAGTATTGTAAGGGACACATCAATACATACTGTGCGTCAGGTAATATTAAACGCTGCTATCCACACATAGACAGGCCCAGCTGGCAGGTGTATTCTGACAGTGGACAACACTGTCATACTGTCCTCCCAGGAAGCAGGTCTGAGCAGCACAGTCCGATGTGACCCTCCCCCAGTGAAGCTGTTCATTCTGCAGCCATGCCTGCTCCTCTACCAGCAGGCAGTACGCAACCCCTCCCAGCAGGCAAGCCAGAGCAGTGTGGTCCACTGTGACCCTCCCCAGTGAAGCTGTGCGCTCCGCAGCCGTGCCTGCTCCTCTACCAGCAGGCATAGAAACATAGAAGTTGACGGCAGATAAGGACCGCAAGGCCCATCCAGTCTGCCCATTTCTTGTTCTACCTTATGAATGTGCCATAGGCCTTTGCTCTGTCAATGGCCTATCTATTCATACTCATCAGTAGTGCTCCCTTATGCCTATCCTATGCCTGTCTGAAGCCCTGCACTGTATTCATATCCACCACTTCCTGAGGTAGGTCGTTCCAAGCATCCATCACCCTTTCTGAGAAAAAGAACTTCCTCACATTACCCCTTAATCGGCCTCCCTCTAATCTCATGCTGTGTCCTCTTGTCCTGCTATTTTTCTTATATTGAAACATGTTAGACTCTTTCACTTTGTTAATGCCCTTAAGGTGTTTGAATGTTTCAATCATATCACCTCTCTCCCTCCTTTGCTCTAGGGTATACATATTGAGTTCGTTAATCTGTCCTCATATGTTTTCTGATGCAATCCCTGCACCATTTTGGTTGCCCTTCTCTGGACTGCCTCAATTTAGTTAATGTCCTTGTGAAGGTGTGGCCTCCAGTACTGCACGCAGTACTCCAGATGGGGCCTAACCAGTGTCTTGTAAAGAGGGATTATTACCTCCCTCTTCCAACTTGTGATACCCCTACTAATACACCCCAACATCCCTCTAGCCTTACCTACTGCTTTAGAGATCTGCTTGGATGACTTCAGGTCATCGGTGATGATGAGGCCCAAGTCTCTTTCTTCCTTTGTGACTGCCAGCAACTCACCTTCCAGCCCATAGCTGGCTTCAGGGTTTCTCTTCCCTATGTGCATGATCTTGTACTTCTTTGTGTTAAACCCCAGTTGCCACTCTTCCGACCATTTTGCTAGTTTATCCAGATCTCTTCTCATTCTGCCCACACCATCTGGATCATCTACACTGTTGCAGATCTTGGTGTCATCTGCAAACAGACAAACCTTACTCTCCAGTCCATCTGCAATGTCACTGATGATGATATTGAAGAGGACTGGCCCCAGGACTGATCCCTGAGGTACCCCACTTGTGACTTGCATCTCTTCTGACTGTATACCATTTACCACCACTCTCTGTTTTCTGCCCGTCAACCAGTTTGCCACCCAGTTGACCAACGTCTGACCCACCGAGCCTACCCAGCTTATTAATCAATCTTCTTTGTGGAACAGTATCGAAAGCTTTGCTGAAGTCAAGGTAGGCAACATCAACTGCTCCCCCTTGGTCCACCACTCTGATTACCCAGTCAAAGAAATCTAGGAGATTAGTTTGACAGGACCTTCCTTTTGTAAACCCATGCTGTCTTGGATCCTGTGCTCCTATTGATTCCAGGTGTTGCACTATCCTTTCCTTAAGGAATGTCTCCGTAATCTTGCCCACTACTGAGGTAAGATTCACTGGTCTGCAGTTCCCTGCCTCCCTGCTACCACTGTTGTGGGCGAGATCACATGAGCCCTTCTCTAGTCTTCTGGGACCTCTCCTGTGCTCAGAGACTCACTAAACAGTTCTGATAATGGCTCTGCTAGTTCCACACCCTTAGCTCCTTTAGTACCCTGGGATGTATGCCATCAGGTCCCATTGCCTTGTCCACTTTGAGCTTATTAAGCTCTTGTAGGACAATTTTTTTTGTGTGAAGGGACTATGCAAACCTCCCTCCCCTGTGTCCATGATGCAGAGCTGGGCCCTGCCCTACCTTCTCTTCAGTAAATACTGAGCAGAAGTATCTATTTAGGATAGATGCTTTTACATGGTCCTTCTTCTCACACCTGCTTATCCCCTTTGATCTTAGCAATATCTCTTCTGGACTTTCTCCTTTCACTAATGTATCTACAGAAAGTCTTGTCACCTTCTTTTACTGTTCATGCTAGTGTTTCCTCAGTTTGGGCCTTTGCCTGCCTTACTGCCTTCCCTGCTTCCCTTAGGGAAGTTTGGTATGCCTCCCTATCTTCATCCTGCTGCGTTCCCTTATATTTCCTGAAGGCCAGCCTTTTGGCTCTGACCTTTTTCTGCTACTGTGTTTAAGAACCAAAGTGGTTTCCTTCTTCTTTTGCACTTCCTTTTCTGTCTAACACAATGGGATGTTGCTTCAAGTATTGCATCTTTAATGCTTGCCCACTTTGCCTGTACCCCATCAACTGCATTTCTTTTTGCCAGGGCTAGCTTAACTCTGTTGGCCATCTTATCAAAGTCAGCTCCTCTGAAGTCCCATATTTTTGCCTTGGAATGGGATGATTTTGTTCTAGTGGCCAAATTGGGCCGTGCCATGTGATGGTCACTGACCCCCCAGGTGACCTTCTACCTGGAGATCTGTGATCCTTTCCCTGTTAGTCAGTACTAGATCTAGGATAGCCCTGTCTCTAGTGGGTTGTTGTACCAGTTGTTTGAGGCCCTCCCCTGCAGGGAATCCACCATGTGTCTAGTTCTGGCAGATGTCCCTGCTGGTATTGACCAATCTGTATCTGGCATGTTGAAGTCTCCCATTATCAGAACCTCCCTTTAGCTGTCATGTTTTGTATATCTTCTAACAGTAATGTGTCTATGTCCTCCTCCTGGTCTGGAGGCCTGTACACAACCCAGTTCGTATGTTGTCCCATTTCCTGTTTTCAGGGTGAAATTTCTGTAGCTTTGATATTTTCATTGACATAAAGGGCTACTCCACCCCCCCTTTTTGCATCTCGGTCTCTTCTGAACAGTACATAGCCAGGTACTGAAGTCTCCCAAGTGTGGTTACTGGTAAACCATGTCTCTCTAATGGCTACTATGTCCAGTTTAACCTGTGTCATTATTGCCTGCAGGTCTGGGATCTTGTTTCCCAGACTGCAAGCATTTGTGTGCATGATTTTCCATTGGTCAGATTTTGGTGTGTTAGTTGTTGAGGGCGTCCGGTGTTACCCCTCGCATCGTTATGGAAGCCAGACCTTTTTCTTTACCTGGTGATGCAAATGAACTACAAACATGCTGACATGCTGAACTCCTGTTTGACCACTAGCTGAGGGAGAGGTGTTCTTCCCATTCGATGTTTCAGGTGCTGCACCCTCTCCCCATTTGCTAGTTTAGGCAGTACATCACCCTCTCCCAGCAAGAAGGCCAGAGCAGCATAGTCCATTGCAGCCCTCCCCCAGTGAAACTGTCCATTCCACAGCTGTGCCAGCTCCTCTACCAGTAGGCAGTACATCATCCGCTCCCAGCAAACAGGCCAGAGCAGCGTAGTCCACTGCGATACTCCCCCAGTGAAGCTGTCCATTCCACAGCTGTGTCTGCTACTCTACCAGCAAGCAGTACACCACCCTCTCCCAGCAAGCAAGCCAGAGCAGCATGGTCTGTTGTGACTCTCCCCAGTGAAGCTGTGCATTCCACAGCCGTGATTGCTCCTCTACCAGCAGGCAGTACATCACCCTCTCCCAGCAAGCAGGCCAGAGCAGCGTAGTCCGTTGTGACCCTCCCCCAGTGAAGCTGTCCATTCCACAGCCCCTCTACCAGCAGGCAGGCCAGAGCAGTGTAGTCTGTCACGACCCCCCCCAGTGAAGCTGTCCACTGCACAGCTGTGCCTGGTCCTCTACCAGCAGGTAGTTCTTAGGGGACTGTGTTTTAAAAGACTTTTACTGGGTGTGTGTCAGTGGTCAGAGGACTGTCACTGATTGTTTTCTTTTACTGCTGAAGATCTCCGTTGGAGCCCGCTGCGTTAGTAGGATGGTGGTTGGTGCTTTAAGAGCGGAGAAACTACCTGGATTCAGGGTCTGTAGCCAGCTCTTACTTTAAGGGGCTTTGGGTTATGGGATTTGAGTTTGTTTGTAGGGATTGTGAATGTTACAACTGCATTGTTTTCCTCCTGCTTCTGTAACTTCTCTGTGTGCCCCAGTGCTCTTGTGCTCAGTCTCCCCTTCCCCTTGCCGTCCATTGGTTTTCCCACCCTGTGTTGTAGTGTTCTAACTCCCTTACTTCCTCTCCTTGCAGACAGTACATCACCCTCTCACAGCACGCAGGCCACAGCAGCGTGGTCAGTTGCGACCCTCCCCCAGTGAAGCTGTCCATTCCGCAGCCGTGCCTGCTCCTCTACTAGCAGGTAGTTCTTAGGGGACTGTGTTTTCCAGCCGCCACTACCGACTGCACCCACCCTGGGTGGGCACTTGCATATAGGCCCCCACATGACTTAGTCACATGTCCCTGATTTGTCTTATCACCCTTGTTTCCCATTTGCTGGTTATATGGCTGCCCAGTAGGGGGCACTACTGTTCCTCCTAACCTGAGGTAACATTTTTCCCCATCCCCCGCACTTTTAATAAGACCAATTCACTCTACTAGATTCATACGAACATACGAAACTGCCAGCAGAAAAAGGCATTTGGTCTATCGAGTCTGCTCGGTTTTGCAGCTAGCATCCCTACTCTGCAGCTGCCCCTCCCGTCCTACCCCTCCAAGACCCTCCCTTTTGCCCTATCCCAGCCCCTCCTGAAGCATCCCACTGTTTTACAGGCCACCACATAGTGCGTTCCATTCTGCTACCACCCTTTCCGTAAAAGAATGCTTCCTCATTTCCCTCCTAAACCTTCCACCCTCCAATCTCATGTCATGACCCCAAGTGTCTCTCCCCACCCTCCCCTTGAACAGTCCCTCTGTGCCTGTCCTGTTTATTCCTCTCATGTACTTAAAGGTCTCAATCATATCCTCGCCCCTCCTCTCCTCCAGAGATACATGTTTAGCTCCATCAGTCTAACCTCCATATGGTAACTCCCCAGACCTAGGATCATCTTTGCTGCTCATGCTACACCCTTCCAGCAATCTAATGTCCCTCTTTAGGTAAGGGCACCAAAGTGAATACAGTACTCCAGGTGGGGTCTGACCAGCGGTCTGTATAACGGCAGAATCACCTCCCTCCTCCTAGAGATTATACCCTTGCAATACAACCCAGCATTTTGTTGGCCACTGCTGCTGCTTTCTACACTGTGCAGAGTTATTCACTGCTCTCATAATGAGCACCCCGGGTCTTTCTCCTCCTCAGTCACAGCTAGCTGCCCCCGATGGTAGCTTTTCTTTGATTCTTTGCCCTAAATGCAGCACCTTGCATTTTTGGCATTGAAACCAAGTTGCCAGGTGTCAGACCATGTCTCCAGCCTTGTTAGATCTTCCTGCAATCCCTGCCACCCCCCCTTGGTCATCCACCACTGTTCCCCATCTTGGTGTCATCTGCAAATAGACTGATCTTGCTATTTATGCCTACCGAAATGTCTGCAATAAATACCTAAATAATCCCCCAGTGCCGACCCCTGTGGGACCCCGCTCATCACTGCCCTTGGGGATGATAATTCTCCTCCCACCACCACCCTCTGCTGTCATTCCTGCCGCCAGTTCTCCACCCATCCCACCAATTCCTCCCCCAACCCCTGTGCCCCTTAACTTATATACTAGTCTCCCATGTGGCACAGAGTTGAATGCCTTACTGAAGTCCAGGTACAGGACATCCACCGCATGCCCTTTGTCCATTTTCCTAGTCACCTAGTTATAGTAGTCCACTAGGTTGGTCTGGCAGGATCTGCCCTTGACAAAACTATGCTGCCGACTGTCCTGCGCCCCACCGACCTCCACAGCAGGGCCACTGATCTATAGTTCCCTGGTTCATCTTTGGAACCGCTCTTATGGAGCAGAACCATGCGAACCACCCTCCAATCCTGAGGTACACACCCTGAGTCTAGAGAGGCATTAAATAGGCCTGCCAGGACCTCTGCCAACTCCTTCAATACCCTGGGGTGTATGCCATCCGGTCCCGGTGGGATGGGGGGGGATATGATTGAGACCTAGGATAATAATCCACTTCATCTTACAAGTGTTTACACATTTCCTGTCCTTTAACACCTGTGTACAGTCTATTTCTCTGCTCTACACAATATCTTCTCTGTGTGGGCCTTGAACTGAGGACTCCTGGTACCTGCTCCTTCCTTATGTAATAGCTCTACCCTCTCTAGGCCATTCTGCAGGCTTGACTTCCTTCTCCTACTTGTGTAATTTCTAAATGCCTCTAGGGTCACTTGTGTCTTTTTTTCCACCTAGGTTAGGTAAGCTCTGAACCCATCTACTCACTCTGCCAGTAGTTTGTTATCAGGGTTGGCCACTAGGGGGCATTCTTAGTTCCATCTGTCCTCCCACTGCTAGGACCCCCTCAAATGGTTCTGGTTCCTTAATCCTCAATGCCTAGTAACCAGTAATCAGTCCCTCTATTTTTGCTTGCGAACTAATTAACCGTTATACAATAATCCACCATATTTCATAGGTCTTCTAGTTGTGGCCTTCTGTCAAGTGAGTTTGTATCCCTAGCCCTCAACTTACAAGTGCTTACACCTAAAGAGACACATTTTCGGTTTTCATTCTGTGTAACAACTTTTCAACCACAAGTATTCTATATATTCAGGCACCTCACTTTTAGTCCTCATATCTGGAGACTTCTTCTCCACTATTACCCCAATACTAACCTTAGACTCAAACCACTTCCTGACCACAATAATGCCTAATGTTCACATCTGGGTGACTGTTCTTGCCCTCCCTCCCTCACTGCTCTCCCTCCTCCCTTCCAATTACACCTCTTCCCCTTTCTTTCCATATCCAACCTCTATGCCTAATATACCTCCGTTATGTCTCTCGCACTACGCCCCTTATGGTTATCAAAGTCTCCACCGTCAGCCAGCTTCCTCTCTTAGAATAATACCTACTCCCGTCTTGTCCCTCCCCCCTCCCTTCACATGGCAGGGTTCAGTTTCCTTCTCTCATTATGGAACTCCTCCACAAGTTCCACTTCTTCCACTTACCTACCCATGACAGTTTACACTATAGTCAGATTAAACCATGCAAATCTGCCAACAAATTTCTCCTCCTCTACCGACCCTCCTGCTAGTTGGTGATATCCAACTAAACTCAGGTTCTACCCTACAACTCTTTCACCTTCAAAAGACCCCTCTATATGTCACCTAAATGCTAGGAGCCTGCCCCTAAGACTGACCTTCTAAGAGATTGGGTGACACAACACTCTCCTGGCTCTCACCCAGAATATCTGACTCCTTACTCTTTTTACCAGGCTATCATATCCTGCGCAAGACTGCTTCCAAGCTGGTGGTGGTGTATAATCTACTATTATCAAAATGTACTGGTCTCTCTTACTAAAAGTGAGGCAGTCCCAAAGGACCATGAACATCTCCTCATTAGCTTTTACCTCTCTTCCTGTCTTTATAGGTGTGCTCTACTCCCCCAAAACTGCCCCCTGCCTCTGTGGTCAACACCATCTCCTCCCTATCATCCACTGCTAGCTCTGGGAGTTCATCCTGCTAGGTGATTTCATTCTGGACTGGGCCTACAATGCCCTAAAACCCACACAACACACACTGAGTCCCTAAACTTACATCAGCAAATACATTAACCCATGAGACCAAATCCTCTTTCCCACAACCACACCCTCCTAGACTGGATCCTGGCCACACTAGATCTCCTCTGCTGACACACTCCCTGACATATTCATCTAATGACATACTGTACACACAAACTAGAATTTCCTCATTCCCCACCAGCTTACCGCTGGATTTATTCCTTACGCCTCCTACACATCCCAAATCTCCTGTATGATCTTGCATCTTTACGATTGGGACCTTTTCTACTCATCAAACAATGTTAACACAGTTCTCTCTCTCTCTCTTCTGCCACATTTTCAACAATATTTGGACTATTCGTGTCCCTTCATGTTGCCACAGAATGAGACACTTTCACCATCCTTGGTTATCTGCTGACATCATCAAACTCTGTAACACTCAAGACCATGCTTGGGTACGCTACAAACATCATCTTCTCTCAATGACATATCCACTTATCGTACTCTGAGAAATGCATGCGCCAAAGCTATGAGATCTGCTAAATCCCACTATTTTAAGCAAACATTAAAAGAAAACATGAACTCTCCTTCTCACTTCCCTCCTATTCCACTCCCCTCACACATCCTACCGCCTTCGCACTCATGACCCTTGTTCCTTCGTCCTCCCCTGCCCGCACTCCAACTCTGGTTAAGCTACTTTCTCCTTCTTCTTCACCCATTTATGGAATTCCCTTCCCACCTCTGCTACCCTCGCAAAATCTCATTAAACGAACGCTCTACTGTTCCCCCTCCCCCCTGTGCTTGCCAACCCCCTGACTAAATATCCTAGTAAATTCTGAATCTGTAAGACAGCTCTAAGTTATGTCTTTATTGTTGTACCCTATGTTCACCTTTGTATCTCCTGCATTCTAATGTTTATGTTGCATCCTGAAAGTGAATTGTAGTTTTTGTAACTTTTGCAAGTTGATTTTTGTTGCATTTCTGCTACCTCCTCAGGCACCTTTGTAACCTGCATGAGTTCTCTGCAATATTGTACTTGCCTTCTTACCCAGGCTCTTTTGTAACCCACCTGAGTCAACATTGTAACTGCTCTGCATGTCATGTACAGTATGTATGTTTATTTTTTCTCCTTTTGCCCTTTCCCCTAGGTCGCACCTGGAAATGAGCCTCAGCACAGTGTGCTTCTCCTGGTTACCAGTTTTTAAATAAATAAAATAAATATCATCCTGTGACCCAGATACACTGTGCCAATGGCATGAGATTCTCACAGTAACACACATGACTGGCCGTGTGATGGGGTGTATGTATAGGTGTGCGGTATGTGCCGGGGTGTCAGGAGCATTCCTGTCATTTGAACATGTTCACTGTGTGGATGACCCCAGCCACGTGGCATGAACCTACTATGTGGTGCATCCTGGGCACCTGTACACCCTCCAATCAATCAACACCCTCCCTCCCTCCCTCAGTGCAGCATATATGTGCTGGATTATGTTGGTGTACCCCCTATGGGGGGATTAGAGGTGTGTGCTGCAGGTACTCACTGGCAAGCTATCCACTGGGTGCTAGGCCACCCTCAAATGCCTGGCAGGGTTGGTACTGGTACCAGATGAAGGAGTCGTGGGCACTGCCAGTGTACCATGCTAGGACTCGTGGCTGGTACCATCTATTTACAGCATATCTCTTCCTTGGCATACAGGAGGCCCAGGTGGCCTTCTGCCCTCTCTGCCTCCTCAATGACTGCAGTCATCAGGTGCACCATGATGCTGTTGTTGCATACAGCCTTGTTGCCTGTTGCTGCTATGTCCATGCCCCTCTATCCTTGTTTTGCCGAGAGTTAAGACTCCCTTTTTCTGGGCATTAACTTGCACCACGCTGTGTGTCACGCTAACATATGTCATGCAGTGCTAAAGCGCTGAATATACCGTTGTGCCTGTATTCATGTCCATGCCCCTCATTTTGCACCGCACATATATTATCTTTTAGTGTTGGTGGTACACTGTTGCGCTGGCGCTATCTGTTCATTTTATTTTAGTCTTTGGTAACTGGGTAAGGCCCACTGGGCACAAGTGCCTGTTTTCAAGGGCAACCTGGGAGCACTGGGTGGTTAAGTGACTTCCTCAGAGTCACACAGTATGCAAGAGGAGGTTGTGAGAATCAAAGCAAGGTCTGGTCTGCTGGATGTACCAAGCTCATTACTCTAACCTCTAGGCAATACTGCCAGCCTGGTCATTTGGTCTTTTGAATATTGTAGCCCTGCTCAAACGGTACGCAAAACCTCTGCAAATGGTTTGCGCAAGTTTTGAATATCTGATCTCAGGTGTCCGAGTGTCTACAGAGCTAAAAAAGTATTCATAGGAGTCCATTTTGTTTAAATAATATAAAATCCACTTGGTTTTGTTGCACTGACTGTACCTCAAATAACCATGAAAGTGGAAAGAGTTGAACACTATATAGTGAAACCAAGGGACTTTTATAAACACTTTTTTTTTTTAGTGCTTGGAAGCACAGATGCCCACTTGGTTAAAAGCAAAAAAGTGAAAGTAAATGAAAATTACGTACCTACCGTAATTCTTGATCTTCTCCTGTATCTTCACCATTCATTACTGCTTGGGTTAAGCCGGAGGCGCGCACCCGCTACGGGAGTTTTTTTTTTTTTGGAGTCGGCTCCAACGGCGCCGCCCTCGAGCGCGACGTACTGCATCATGCGGCGGGGGGGCCGTTAGGTGCCGAGACTCTCCTCTATCGCAGTTCTGGTAGCCGGAGAGGCGAAAATAAAGGGTAAGAAAAAAGGAAGGCGAGGCAAGAGAGCTGAGGGATAGAAAAAGGAAAGGATATAAACTGAAAAAGGAATAAGCCGGTAGAGAATAGACAGAGGAGAGAGAATTCCTACCCTAAGGGACCGCAGGGCCTCCTTTCCGGGGCGGCTCTAGGGGAGAGAGAAGGAAAGGGAAAGTAGAAGAAGAAGAATAAGAAAAAGAGGCATGTTGAGAGGGAGAACAGTGCCCATCGAGCATTGGTTGAGAGGCTTACAGGCTTGAGACTAACAAGGGAGCAAGAATCCCAGTTGCTAGGACTGAGAGGAGGTTCAACTCAACCACCTGAACAGATTCGAATGATGGCAACATCTCTGAACTCTCAACATGCCAAGTCCCTACATCCTAGTTGAGGGCTTTTAGACTGCCCGGCAGAACCTGTTCTGGAAGAGCTCACCCAGGAAGGGGACTAAGTCCCTTAGCACCTTGTTAAGTGCTAACACAGCAGTGTATGGGAAAGACTATGTCATTACTAAGGCAGTTTGTATGAAAGATAGAGTGGAACTCAATCAGACTCTCAAGGCAAGGCAAGCAGATGCTCAGAGCTGACAAGTTCAATCAGCAGCTGAAGAGCTCAAAATAATACCTGCCAGAGGATTCTAAATTTGCAGAGGGCGCGTCAGAACATAGCCTCTTAAGCTGAAAACTACATAACCTAAGAAGGTATTTAGGAATCGCACTTAAGGGCGTCAGAAAGTATCTCTCAGAATTAGAGAAAGTACAACCGTGCTCGCTCCTCTCTTACCTTGAGGAAAAAGGGATCCATTCACTAAGAATGGAAAACAGAAAGTTTTATTTTTTTTTGGCATAAAGGCCAAGGGACGGAAGAGGAACGAGATGGAGGGGAGACGCCAGAAGGAGGCCACTGAGGGAAGGTGGTGTATCAGTAATGAATGGTGAAGATACAAGAGAGAAGATCAAGAATTATGGTAGGTATCGTGAATTTTCATATCTTCCTTGTCAATCTTCACCATTCATTACTGCTTGGGTGAGTACCAGCCCCCCCAAAAAGGGGGTAGAACCCTGAGGGAACAAGACCCCAGCCTCCTGCTGAGTGAGAAACAGAAGGGAAGACCCTGGCAATCCAGAGAAAAGCCTATGTGGGAGAAGAGCTAGGAGTTGTCCGCAGAGGACGGGGAGATAGAGGAAGCCCCTGCAGAAGTCTCCTAGCTCTGGAGGAAAAGAGACGGGTCCCCCGGAAGGCGGAGCAAATCACCCTACGCCGGGCCAGGGGTGACAACCTTGATAGACGAAGCCATGGCGTCATAAGATGCCCTTGCTTGGTGTCTAGCCAGCTCCAGGCCTATAGCGGAGAGGGCAATAGCCTGTCTGGTTTGCTCCATATCAGGCATTGATGCTAAGAGCTGAGAGAGCATCGGTCACAGATGCCTACTGCAGGCATGGTGAGCTTGATGTGACGCAATGCAAGCCATCGTCACGAGGAAGAGAACACTCTTACGCCCCCACCGGTCGCGAATTGTAGGGAATCCGAACCGTGGGGACGGTCAGCGCTTGCATGCGGTGGCGCCTGGAAGGAGTCTCTAGGTATACCAAACCCGGAGGATGGGTTGGAAGGTACCCAGGGATTCCAAGGGGCACAATACCTTCGCTGACAGTCTGTCGGGCTGGAGAAGGGCAGCTGGCGACTGCCAGGAATGGATAGACGCCCTGGAAGGGGATAGGCCAGGAAGGTACCACCAGGTGCTGGGCACTGAATTCTCCAAGGAATTCATGCGTCTCCCGTTCGGTATTGTCTCGCCTAACGTAGGAGATTCAAAGATCCCTCACCATCCTCCAAAGGAATCGCTGATATTCAGTGAAATCAGCATCGGAGAAGATATAAGCAAGCGGTTCCTCTCCCTCAGAGGAGGGAGATGAGGATGATGGAGAGCTCAAGTGTCCAGAAGATTCCTGCGGTGGTGGGGAGAGGTGAAAGACCTGCTCATGCATATACCTAACATATGAGGGGAAGGCCGCGGCAGAACCTCTGAACTGCTCCTAGGATAACGGACCGTAGGACCGACATGGCCTGGAAGACGGAGGGGTGGCTGCAGAGGTACTGGAGATGGGCCACGAAGAGGCAACTGACCTCTGCTAGGGCTCTGAAATCTGGAGAACGGAGCCAAGCTGGCGGGATTCGGATAACAGACCAGGTCACAAACGGAACCCTGGGGATGCGAAACCTGAAAGCCCAGGAGGATCCTCCCCAGGACGAACCTGGGACTGCATGGATCCAGAAGGGCAGTCCACAGCAACCCCACCGTGGGACCCCAGGGCCCAAGAGGGGAAGAGGGGCCCAGCGCCACGGCCCTTAGCCACCCCTGGCCGGCAGAGACCGCATGCACCGCGCCCACCCCCCTGACCTGGCCGGACTCTGAGAGCCGCCCCTCCTCCTCGACCCAGCGCTCTCCCACCCGAGAGGCAGTAACAGGACCCGGAAGGGTAGCTGTCACGGGCCCCCCAGGAGGGAGAGCCCCCCTCCGTCCCCACCCCATCGCCCCGACCCGGGGCCACCCCTAGCCCGAGGGCCCTCAGGGGAGGACGGGAGTGGGGACAGCGGGAGGGGCCCGCTGTGCCGCCTAGCACCACATGCCACTGGGGACCCCGACTCCGAAGAGTCAGGGTGCCAGAATGGGTCCACATCCGAGTCATCGACCTCCGAAGAGGAAGGGACCAGCTGAACCTCGATGCTGGCAACCCCGGGTGTCCCCGGAGAAATGGCGCCGCGAATGGCGCCGGTGCCAGAGACGGCGCCGGATGACCCTGGCCCACCCGCAACCGCTAGGCCTGGCCCCGGCTCCCCTGCGGTGTCAGTTAGGCCCACGGTGCCGCCCCGCGCCGGAACCCAACCTGGCACCACCAAGAGCACAAACCGCGGGCGTCAAGGCCAGAGTGGTGACTGCTGACGGCACTGCCTGATCACCGGGCGCCGCAAGCTGCCCGGGATCCTAAACGGCACCAGAGGGTAGCGCCGAGGGTCCACCGTGCCGGCCCAGCAGGCGCGGCCTCGACACTGGGGAGCCTGCATCTCGAGGAGGTGACTGCCGAGGCGGTGAATCCCCGCTATGGCCCGGAGGGACCACGACGCTCCTCCGACTTACCGCGACAGAAGCTTCCTCTTTGGCAAGAGAAGAGGAGGAAGCCTCCTCCCCCACGGACCATATAGGGAGGGACCCGGAGGAAGGGCCTAGAGACCTTACCTGGGAATCCCTGGAGCGACGCCGTCCTCAGGTCGGCGGGCCTTGCCGATCTTGAACACGCAGACTAGAGGACATGATGGTCCATGGAGAAACAGGCGTCAGCATGCCCATGTCGTGTGGTTGGGTCCCAGGCAATGGAGACAGACATCATGCCGGTCCGAGATGGAGAAATGCCGGCCACAGGAGTACTGACGATAGGGGCACAGCCCGCATTCGACTTACGCTTTGCTCCTGAACCTGACATGATGCTAACTAAACAAGGCAAAACAGACAATAAAGCACTTGGCGCTGTTGATAGAAAAATAAGAACGGTCTTACCGTATACGCGCTGAGCAAGACACTGAGGAAAAACGAGGAGTCTTGAAGGATTACGAGGAACCGCTATACTATTTCGCTACCAGCGCAGCAGGTGCAGCCTGACGGTGGGAGAAACAGAACTGAGATAGAGGAGTCCTGCGGCACCTAACGGCCATCCTTGCGCATGACGCAGTACGTCACCGAGGGCGGCGCTTGTTGGAGCCTACTCCAAAACAAAAACTCCCTAGTGGTGTGCGCTCCGACTTAACCCAAGCAGTAATGAATGGTGAAGATTGACAAGGAAGTTCTGGAAGGAGAGCACCACAGGGACAACGCAAATGCCAGGATCAACTAGATAAGTGTATTTTAAATAGTTTTAACTGCAAAATAATGACATGCAGAATAATGGCAAGATCACCCAGATATCTGTTTTATCAACATCAAAGTCACAATTTCTGATAGACAATAACCCTCCCCCCCCAAAGTTCTGTTCATTTTATAAAACAGATAATATATCATTGGGTGTGCAGTTGCGCTCTGATATATGCATGCTTTAGGTGGCTGAACGCACTCAGTCTGTGGCCTTGTGCCACACAACGCACCCAAGGCATGCTTGTATCAGAGTGGGACCGTACACCCAGTAGTGTATTGATACCTATAAATATCTATTAGAGAGAAAGAATTAATTGGAAAATAAAACCTCAAACATTAAAATGCAGGCACATAATAGGCTGTGTTCACAAGCAGGATACTGTGTATAAGAACTATATAGCAAATACCTTTCATTATCTTTAAGCAGCAGTACAGTATCTTACAATGTCTTATGTAGAAATGTAACTGCTGCATTGAAGCAAGCATGCTAAACTGACAATCAGAAATTATGACTGGGGAAAAATATGTGGAAAATGTTAGCTGACAGGGTTTTACAGCTCATTAAGCAATCCAAAAATACAAGGTGAGGTTAGTGTGTGTGTTATTTCAAACCATGCACTGCTTCCAGCTGCTGAAAAGAAATAACAAAATATGCTGAACCCACGAAAGAAAACAGAACTGATATATGTAAATAGTGTATTCAAACATTTTCTTTTTTTGCATCTAACTTTTGGTTTTGGTTTTTATAAGCTATTCTTTCACGGAAGCAAGTGATTAAACACACAGTATTTATACTGTCACATTTCCTGGAAGAAAGCTTTGGTCGGTTTCTCCAAATATTTCATTACATTCCATCTTTAGAACCCACTTTCCCCATCACATGGAAAGAAAGGTAGGTTGAGAAAAAATTTCCACTGGTGCAGTAATAATTTTACCAGACCCCTAAGGAATGTGGGCAGCAAACATACATCCAGGATCATTGTACTGAATTATTTAAAGAATGACTGCACATGTGACATGTAATTACACTACTATGTTAAATTATTTTAACTAGTGTTACAGTGACATATGTCTGCCTAACAGGTACCGGGACCTTAGTTCCTCTCAAAAAGACATCCTAGGAAGTTGTATCCAAAGAACATAAGCAACCCCCAGTTCACATTGTTTGGAGTGTGTTTCTCCCAAACTGTAATCAGAACATCCCTACAGGAAATGAAAATTAAGTACCTACTATAATTCTAGATCTTCTTGGACGAGTCTCCACCACTCATTCACACTAATGGAACTGCGCTGGAGGCACTAGGATCCAGTGGGAGCAAACTTTTTGCTGGAGGGTCAAGCTAGAGATGGGGTCACGAGCGTCACCGGTATTCCCCAGCCCGTATGGGTAATGACTATCTCGCATCGATCCCTCCAACCGCCTCAGTACCTTTTTTTCCAAGGAAGTGCAGCGTAACTAACCTAGAGGGATAGCCTAACCAAAAACCGGACATAAGATAGTCCGGATGACCCATATAAGAAGGGTCAACAAAGAAGTCTTCACAGCCTAAAAATCTGAGGGAGTGAAGACCAACAACAGAGGTGAGCTCGGGGGATGGAGGATGGGCGTGTGAATGAGTGGTGGAGACTCATCCAAGAAGATCAAGAATTACAGTAGGTACATAATTTTCATATCTTCCTGGACATAAGTCTCCACCACTCATTCACACTAGTGGGAGAGTACCCAGCTAATAATCCCCCGAGAGGGCGGCAGGAGAGACCAAGAGCTCACAGCTTTAGGACAGAAGTCCATTAAGGATGGTTCTGCCAAAGGAAAGATGTCGTCTGGCATGGACATCCAGGGCATAGTGTTTAATAAGAGTATGCACTGAGCTCCAGGTAGCCGAGTTGCAAATATCTGCAATGGGCACGTTGCGGATTTCCGCCAGAGATGTGCGACCGCCCTAGTAGAGTGAGCGCAAACTCTGCCCTCCAGCTTAACCTGCGCCGTGGAATAACAGTGGTGAAGGCATGCCACTAGCCATGCTGAGATATATCTGATAGCGACAGGTTGACCCAGCCGACTCACTGAAAGAAACAAACAGTTGTTGAGCTTTACGAAAGTCTTTTGTTCTATCTAGATAGAAACGCAAAGCTCTCGTGATGTCCAAGGAATGAAGAGAACGTTCTCCTTCATTTTGGAAGTTCGCAAAGTAAGAGGGAAGGACCAAAGGTTGGTTTAGATGGAACGCCGAAACAACCTTAGGAAGAAATTTAGGTTGGGTTCTAAGGACTACTTTGTCTTTATGGAACACGATATACGGAGGGTCTGTGACCAAGGCAAGTATCTCAGAAACCCTGCGGGCTGAGGTAATGGCCACCAGGAAGGCCGTTTTCCAGGTGAGAAATTTTAACTCACAGGTAGCCAGAGGTTCGAAAGACTTTCGAGTGAGCATGTCTAGCACAAAATTAATGTCCCAGGCTGCGACTGGACGTCTTATAGGAGGTCTGGTATGCAGAATTCCCTTAAGAAACCTCTTAACTACAGGTAACTGAGCTAGTGACAAGGAAAGTACCAGCTCATGATAAGCTGAAATGGCACAAAGGTGAACTTTGACTGTAGAGTACTGCAGACCTGAATTTGAGAGGTCTAAGAGGTACTCCAAAATTTTATCTGCTGGGCAGGAAAAGGGATTTGAAGAGGATTTTGCACACCAGAGCGAAAAACGCTTCTATTTGGCTGTGCAAGTTTTTCTAGTGGCTGGCTTCCACACAGCCAAAAGAATATCTGAAACCCTGTGAGAGGTGTTGAATCTATTCACTTCTATCTCTTCAGGAGCCAAATGTGAAGGTGAAGTGAACTCAAGTTGGGATGAACAACCAGCCCTTGAGTCAAGAGGTTCGTCTGAAGAGGGAGTGTTTTCGGCGTAGCTGCCGACATACTGTTGAGTAGTGGAAACCACATTTGTTGAGGTCAGAAGGGAGTAATGAGGATCATTTTGTCCCCCTGGGATTCGAACTTGAGAAGTACCCTCTGAATTAGAGGAAGAGGTGGAAAGGTGTATAGAAAGTGTTTTGTCCACTGCAGCCTGAACGCATCCTGACAGAAAATGCCAGGCCCTGGATTTCTGGAGCAGAAGAGAGGCAGTTTGTGTTGAGTGGGGATGCAAAAAGGTCCAGGTCTGGAGTTCCCCACTCTGCGAATAGTGACTGAACTACGGCTGAGTCGAGAGACCATTCGCGAGGATCTGTCTCTGTTCTGCTGAGGCAGTCCGCCAGTTCGTTCTGTACTCCTGGCAGGCAGACCACTTGAATTAGAGACTTGTGCTGCAAGCACCATTCCCACACTCATCGCTTCTCTGCATAAGGGGTAAGAGTGAGCGCCGCCCTGTTTGTTGATATAATATATCACTGCTTTGTTGTCCATTTGAAGGAGAATGCTTTTGTGACAGAGAATGTCCTTCAATGCCCGGACCGCATAAAGGATGGCTCTCATTTCCAAGACATTTATGTGAAGCTGGGACTCGACCTGAGTCCACGTACCTTGAGTGTGGAGAGCCTGGCAGTGAGCCCCCACCCCATCAGGGACGCGTCTGTGGTAATGGAAATCTGATGATCCAGAGAAGCAAAGGGATACCCTTCTAGGAGATTGTTGTCTTGCGACCACCAGGTGAGTGACCTCTTTAGAGGTTCTGTCACCTTGATGAGAAAGGACTGCGGGTGAGTGGTTGGGGACCACTGAGTACTGAGCATCCATAGAAACACAGAATTTGACAGCAGATAAGGACCGCTTGGCCCACCCAGTCTGCCCATTTCCCTACCTACTGGATAAGCTGCAGATCCTAGTTAACCAGCAGCCTACTTCTTCTTATCCCCACCACCCCAGAATTGCCTTATGACTGTCCCATGCATGCTTGAATTCCACCACTGATTTTGACTCCACAACCTCCTCCGGAAGGCCATTCCATGCATCCACAACCCTCTCTGTGAAAAAATACTGCCTTAAATTACCTCTGAGCTGCCCCCTCTATCTTCAAATTGTGCCCTCTTGTTCTTGCACACCTCTTTTTTTGAAAGATGCTACCCTCTTGGACTTTGTTGATTCCCTTGAGGTACTTGAAAGTTTCTATCATGTCCCCTCTCCTCCTTTCCTCGAGGCTATACATATTAAGCTCCTTAAGTCTCTCTTCATATATCTTCCGTGCAGACCCTGCACCATTTTAGTTTGCCCTCCTCTGGACAGCTTCCATCCTGTCTATGTCTCTTCGTGGAGATTAGCCTCCAGAACTGCACACAGTACTCCAGATGGGGTCTCACCAGCTGTCTGTACAGAAGGATAATAACTTCCTGTTTTCTACTGGTGATGCCTCTCCTATGCATCCCAGTAACCCCCAGCCCTCCTTGCTGCCCTCTCACATTGCTTGCCCACCTTTAGGTCATCTGATATGACTACCCCAGGTCCCTTTCCATTTTTGTTGTTGTTAGTATCTCACCCCCATTGTGTACTCTTCCCCTGGGTTTTGTTTCCTGGTGCATTACCTTGCACTTCTTAGCATTGAATCTAAGTTGCCATACATTTGACCATTCCTCTAACCTTGCCAAGTCCCTTCTCATCCTTTCCACTGAGAAGTTCTCATGTGAAGGCGTGCTAGAGTACAGTGAACACTGAGGATGCCATGAGACCTAGCATCCGTTGCATCGAGAGAGCTGGAATCGAGTTGCTCTCTCCGATGTGACGGGCCATCTGAAGGATATCGCTCATCTGTCCTCTGGAAGAAAAGCCTTCACACAGGAGGTGTCCAGAAGAGTTCCTATAAAAGGAGTCTCTGGGAGGGCTGCAGCTGTGATTTTTGAGGTATAGCAGGACTCCCATGGACGTGAGAAAGCTTGAAGCCATGACACGGAGCGTAGGGTTCCCTGCCTGGAAGGACTTGCCAGAAGCCAGTCGTCCAGATAAGGGAACACTTGAATTCGATCTTTCTGAGATGCGCTATGAGAACTGCACAGCACTTTGTAAAACTCGTGGTGCCAAGGATAGCCCAAAGGGCAGGACTCTGAACTGATAAGGCTGTCCCAGAGCCAAAACCTTAGGAATTTGTGATGCTTGGTGAATAGAGATTGCTGGTAAGCATCCTGTATGTCTAGGGAGGCTAGCTAGTCATGCTGATGATGCAAAGGTAACAAGGTTCCTAGTGAAATCATCTTGAATTTCTCCTTGGGCAGAAATTTGTTTAGTTTTCTGAGGTCCACAATTGGGCGCATGCCCCGGTTTTCTTTGGGAGAAAGTAATAGGAGTGTTCCGTTGGTGTGTTCCGTTGGTGCAACTGAACTATTTCTATTGCCCTGTTGTGCAGAAGGCCCTGGATCTCAGAGACGAGAAGGTTGGACTGAAGTGTTGACAGCCTGAGCTGTCGTTTGGGGGGACGATCCGGAGGGTCGCCACAAGATTGATTGAATATCCCTCGCGGATTATCCGGAGGACCCATTTGTCTGAGGTTATGGACTTCCATTGATTGTAGAAGTGCGTCAGACGACCTCCCACCGCTGAGGAAGAGTCCACCTCGGGCAGCTGAGGTGGGACTTGGGCCAACAACTCAGAAGGTGGCACTGGGCGCTTTGGGTCCTTAGACCTTCTGTTGTATTTTCTTTTGAGGCTGGGGGGGCTTAGTTTTTATGAAAACTTCCTCTGCCTTTGCCTCGAAAGGACTGGCGTTTATTAACACCCCCTCGGGAGGGGACAGGAGAAGGGCGAGCCAACTTAATGGCTGACCTAGTTTTTTGTGTAGCTTCTAGAGCCTGTTCTACTTGAGGGCCAAAGAGATACACACCATCAAAAGGCAACGCCACTACCTGCTGCTGTGCGTTATTCATAAAACCTGAAGTGCGCAGCCAGGAATGACGGCGGGTACAAATGCCGGCCACCACCACTTTGGAAGCAGTGTCAAAAGCATCCATATCCACTTTAACCTGCTGGTTGTTGGATTCGATACCCCTGGTAATGGTCTGAAGAAGCTCTGACTTTGTATCCGATTCCGAAAGAGCTTCAACCAGCTGTTTGAGCGAAATGCCGAAGAATATACTCATACTGAGAGAAATAGCCCTGGCAGCTGGCAACAGCATACCCAGGGTGGAAGCAGCAAAGACTCTCTTACCTAAAGTGTCTATCTTATGAGATTCTTTGTTAATAGGTCGAGCTGTAATAGTTTGGGGAAGGACAACCTTATCATTCTCTGCCAAAACTACAACAGGATTTGAAAAGGCTTGGGATGCCAAAATGGGTCGATCTTTGGGGGCTGAGTATTTCCCATCTATGGATTTAGCCACTGAAGGAATGAGAGCAGGATTACTCTGTACCATTTGAGACAGCGTTTCAAAAGATGGCTGTACCGGAGGAGTCAAATCCGTAGGGTTCTCCAGAACATGGAGATATTGGAGTCTTAGTAATTTCCCAGGATCGATGTCTGTAGTTTGGAGAGAAAGGGTGGAAATCAAGTTTTTCAGCAGAGATTTAAAAGACAGGTCCTTGACCACAGGCCCTGCAGCAGGAATAGACCCTGTTTCTTCCACTTCATCACCCGGGTCAGGCTCAATGTCATTTCCTGACAGTCCAGGAGGGACTGTATGAACAGGAAAGGAGTGAAAATCAGATGGAAATGAGGAAGGAAAAGGGTTAAAGGAGGAGTCCTGAGAGATGGACGATGCCCTAAGGACTCCTGGTGCTGCAGAAACACTGTGCCGAGGAGCCACATGGCACGAAGGACAGCGCCGAGAAGCCGCTCAGCGCTGACAAGGTGCATGGCGGTGAGGAGGTCACAGCACCGAAAAGGTGTCATGAAGGCCAGAGGGCACCACACGGGCGCCAAGGACGGTGCCCAACGGGCATGGTGCCAAGTAATTCAACAGCGCTGAGGGCAGCGCCGACAGACATCCCAGTGCTGAAGATGGCGCCGACCACGCCATCAACTCCGAGAGCATCGAAAACACCCCAAGACTCTGAAAAACAGGATTTAAGGAGAAGGGAGGAAGAAGAGCAGGAGATAGAGGCATCGGTGTGGCCCCTTGCGCCGCAGCCATATGGGGGGGGGGACCTAAGCGCGGAGTTGACGGTGCCACACAACCAGGGAGGCTCAACTGCCCTACCTGAGCTCCCAAGATGCCCGAGGCCCCTGAGTGACCGGGCCAGGCAGCTGGACCAACCTCGAGCCCATTGCTCCATAAGAGCAGCCCAGTGATGAAACTACTCATCTGAAGACCTACCAGAGGGCGGGGTAGGGCTCCGATGTCGAAGACGTCGGCAACCAGAAACAGAAGCTGGCTCCGAAGAAGGAGACAGGCAACTAGCTCCAATAATTGACTGTCTACGTGCAGACATATCAGAGGGCGACCTCGAGTGATGCCTTCTCTTTTTTGACCTATGGGCCGAAGAAGAGCTCGAGGCCGAACGGTGCCGAGAATGCGACCATTTATTTTTATGCTTTCAAGGGGACCGGTGCCGTCTTAGGCGCTGACCTTCTGACAAAAAAGTTTGCTCTCGATGGGTCCTAGTGCCTCCGGCGCTGATTCCATTAGTGTGAATGAGTGGTGGAGACTTATGTCCAAGAAGATTCCTCATTTCACTGACTGATAGTCTATTAGACAGAGGAAACCATATCTGTCAAGGCCAGCAGTAGCAACAAGTATCATCTTGTCCTCGTGTGCCTCCAGTTTGAGCAATACCCTCTGCACTAGAGAGATTGGTGGGAATGCATAGAGAAATAGATTTTGCTATCAAAGTCTGAATGCATCCAGACAGCTAATGCCATGTTTTGGATTTTGGGGGCAGAATTGAAGCAGTCTGTCATTGAGTGGGGGTGCAAAAAGATCCACATCCGGGGTGTCCCACTGATTGAACAGTGATTCTCCTATATCTGGAGCTACAGAACGCCGTGAGGACTGGCCTGTGTTCATCTCAGCTCTCTCACCAGAGTGTTCTGGACTCTTGGCATCACTCCTGCACTCTCATCACCTTCCTTCAGCAGAATAAGATTGTGCACCTTATAAGATGTAATACATCACAGACTTGATGTCTGTCTGGAGGAGGGTTGCTCTGTGGTTGACAAGATCAACTAGGGCTCGCAGGTCATACAAAATAGCTTGCATCTCCAACACACTGATGTGGAGATGAGTGTCTAAGGGGTCCCAGACACCTTGTGTTTGGAGACTCTGACAGTTGGCCCTCCCATCTCAACATGGAGGCATCTGTGGTGAGAGTCACCTAAGGCTCTGTTTGGGAGAAGGGAAACTCTGGAGAAGACTGTTCTCCACTGACCACAATGTGAGTGATCAAACCAGGGGCTTGGTCACCTGAAATGGGTAGAAATGGGTAGGTCTGAGGATGTGATGATTAAGACAACTGTGCACTGCGCATCCACGGAGTTCTCATTTGCAACTATGCCAGGGACACTGTGAACACTGAAGAGGCTATCAGACCTTGCATGTGTTACATGGAGTGGGCTTGCATGGTTTTGCGATCCTTGATGTAGCATGCAGTCTGCAAGACTGCCTGCATTCTGCTCTCTGGAAGAAAGGCTCGGGCCTTGGAAGTATCCAGAAGAGTTCTTATGAACAGCAGCTGGAGTGAGGGTTGGAGCTGAGACTGCTCTAAATTCTGCAGAACCCCCATGGAGATGAGGAACTGAGTGGCTGTGGCCACTACCTGTTCCATCTCCTGCCTGGCTAGTCTGGCTATCGGCCAACCGTTCAGGCATAGGTAAACCTGGAGTCCTATCTTTCGCAGGTGCACTGTGAGCACTGCAAGCACTCTGTAAACACCCAAGGAACAGAGGAGTACCCAAAGGCAGAATTCTGAACTGGTAAACCACCCAGCACGAAGAATCAGAGGTATCCAAGGTGGCTGTAGTGTACCAGAATGTGCTGCTATGCATCCTGCACATCCAGGAGCTAACCAGTCCTGGGAGAAAAAACTGTAAATGTCCTGATCCAAGGAACTGATTAGATTTCTGAGGTCAAGGAAGGGGTGCATGCCCCCATGAAGGAACCAGTGGTTCGTAGCCAGGAAAGTCTTCTAATGCAGCTGCCTGCTGTGGTTGAATGGGAGGCAGAAGCAAGGCATCCAAGTGGCTTAGAGCTGAAGACTGCTGGACTTAATTTTGTGTATGGCAGTCAGCAGCATTTTTTGTTTAGTTCAGGAATCTGTCAGACACTCTACCAGGGACCTAAGTGAGCTCCAAAGGGTATAGTCAAATTAGCAAAAAAGTTCTTGGGAGCTAGAAATCCACATACCTAGTGTAGCTGCTGCACAGGCCCATTTTTCCTTAGTGTTAACTTGCATGACTCATTGTAAAATGGTGTGCAGTGACCTCTAGGGGGAAAACGGCTATGTCATTCTCCGGGAGAATAAATGAAAGTGATGTACTTACTGTAATTCTTGATCTTCTAGGAATAACGTCACCATTTATTCACTCTGATGGGTCTTAGACTGGAGGCACTAGGACCCAGCGGGAGTCAACACTTTTGAGTAGGGCCAGCGTTGAGGCAAGCGGTGCACATGCACGGTACCGTGAGAGTGGCTCGCGACCTAGGGTTTACCTCAGCTCTGGCCCCCAACCACCCCAGTTCCCGTTTTACCAAGGAGGTGGTATAACCCAACTACTGGTCATGCACGATGCTAAGAGTATAAGGAGCCCTGATGACCTGTGCAAGAGTGGTCAGTATGTGAGTAATATAGTGCCTTCACAGCTCACGCTCTTGAATAGGGAAGAAGTCCAGCAAGATACTGGAGCAGAGCTCAGGAGGTGACAAAGGTGAGTTGGAAGAATAAATGGTGAAGATATTCTTAGAAGATCAGGAATTACGGTAAGCACGTAATTATCATATCTTCCAGGAATGTACCTTCATCATTTATTCACACTAATGCGTCAAGAGTACCATGCTGAGATATAACCCCTGAGATAGGGTGGGAGGAGGGAAGAGCTCACTCAGGACTGAAGTCCATTCAGGACAGTCCTGCCAAGTGGAATACTGGCTGGCAGTGACATGCAAGGCACGGTGCATAACTAAAATGTGCACTGTGATCCCAGTTACAGCTTTGCAATGCATCACCTGATGGCACAGAATGAACCTCTGCTAGGGATGTGACAGCTGCAATGGTGAAGCTGGCGCAGTATGATCTTTCAACATGACCTATGCCATGGCATAGCAGAGGTGCAGACAGTCACAACCCAGGCAGAATGCGCTTGAGTAGAGCAGGTTGACTCTTTCAACTGAAAGTGAAGGCGGCCAAAACTTTTGGATTATTTGAAATCCTAGTTCTGTCCAGGAGAGGAGTGAGGACCCTGAACATTCAGAGAATGGAGAGGGTGTGCTCTTCGTCATTCTGGAAACTGGCAAGTATGTAGGCAGCAGAGTGGCAGATTCAGAGACAACTCCAATGCCACTTAGGAAGGACCTTATCTAGTGCGGAGCACTACCTTGTCCCCGTGGGAAACAGTATAAGGGGAATCTGCGATCAAGAGGTAGATTTCAGACAATCTGCAAGCAAAAGAGATAGCCACTAGAATGCTGCTTTGCAAGTAGAAAATGAAAATTACGTACCTACCGTAATTATGATCTTTCTGTGTATCTTCACCATTCACCACTGTTGGGGTATCTGCCAGAGGTCAGGATCCCGCCAGAGCTTTTTTTTTTAAGGTAGGTGGAGCTGACGCACCATCAGCGCCACCCTCGAGGCCGACGCACTGCATGGCACTCGTGGGTTGGCCGTTAGGCTGCGTCGACTCCGCCTGCCTGCCAGTTCTGAGTTGCCGGAGAGGTAAGAGGAAGGGAGTGGAGGGTGGGACAAGGAAGTCCAAGGGACAGAAAAAGGAAAAGATATATAAAACCAAAAGAAGAAATAACAACTGAGAGGACAGAAAGAGAGAAAGTCGAAACTAGAGGGATTTGAGGGCCCCAACTCTGGAAAAGGAAGAGGGAGGTAGGGTGGGTAAAGAATTTAGAAAGAGAATTGGAATTAAACATCCCAGACTCTGGTCCTTCTCCAGATTATATAGGAACTGCAAGGAGCAGCCAAAGGCTTTCTGCCAGAATTCAAGGCACAGAATGACTGGCAAACACTCCTGAAGCAGAGTTGGCTACTCTGGAAGAAGGACAGGGTACAGAGAATCAACACCCTCTCGAGGAAAGATTATTGGTGAAAAGAAGTTTTTTTTTTTTGTTTTTTTTTAGACAAAAGGAGAAATAAGTTGGACGGGAACAGGGAGGAGAAGAGAAAGGAGGGCAACTGACAACTCCCACCTCACAGGGGTGGAGCCAGAGTACTGGAGAAGAAGTGTCCCCCTTGCTGTCCACTCTCCCCAGAACATTATCCCCCTGTATGCCCCTGTTTTACTCCACTCCTAAGAAAGGAGAGGGGGAGGATGGGCACAGAGAGGGTGGGGGGGCCAAGAGACTGAGGCCCCAGGGGGATAGAGGGTGGGATTGTGATGAATGCTGAAGATACACAGAAAGATCATAATTACGGTAGGTATGTATTTTTCATATCTTATCTGTATCAATCTTCACCATTTATCACTGTTGGGTGAGTACCGAGCCCCCTGAAGGGGGTTTGAGTTACACCCTAAGGGACAAAGTCCCTTAGCTCTCAGTGGGTGACACACTAAGAGGGAGAACCTTCGGGTCCTGGAGAGGCCCGAGAGTAGGGAGAGTGAGACAGAGTCCCCCCGGAGGGGGAAGGAAGGTGCCCCGACAAGCGCTGTCTCGCTCTATGGGAGAAGAGATAGGTTCTCTGGTGAGCGGAGTTAATCACCCTACGCCGGGCCAAGGGTGACAACCGGGAAAGACGCAGCCATGCCATCCGCCTAGTGCAGATCGCTGTCCCTATGACTCTGGTATCTACTTCGTTGGCATCATAGGATGCCCTCACTTGGTGCCTTGCTAATTCCAGGCCACACGCAGAGAGTGCAATGGCTTGTCTGGTTTGCTCTGTATCAGGCAATGAGGCTAGGAGCTGACCCAGCCTGGACCACAAGAACCTGTCATAGGCTGCATAGTGGGCCTGATGTGCAGAAATGGAAAGCAACAACCATGCCGAGTAGAAAGCCCTCCTACCCCAGAAGTCAAAATCCGAGGAGTCTTGATCTGGGGGCCGGTCACAGTGAAGGGCGTGAAGCCCATCAGGAGTATCCAACTGCGTCAATCCAGACTGTGGATGAGGCATGGAATTTGGAGACTCCGGGGGTGCGCAATACCTCTGGCTGAGATCCCTTGGGACAGAAACTCCAGAGAAGGGCCTCTGCCAGGAATGCAACGATGCCTCCCGAAAGGGAGCAGGCCAGGCGGCATCACAAGGGTGGCCTCGCCAAAATCACCTAGGAAGGTGTGTGCCGAGTGCTCAGGATTGCTGATAGTGGTAGGAGTGAGGTAAGTCCTCCAACATCCTCAAGAGGCAGTGCTGATACTCATGTGAGATCAGCAGCTGGAGAGATGTGGGCAGAAGGTTCCTCTCCCCAGAAGAGGGGATGAGGAGCTGGAGGCAGCACGCTGTTCAGTGGGTGGCTGCACGGGGAGAGGTTGAAAACCTGGCTGACCATTGCCCTAACGTAGAGAAGGAACTGAGCAGCCACTGCTCTGAACTGCTTCCAGGAGAGAGGCCTGCTAGGACCAAGGATGCCTGGGCACGAGGGAGAATGTGGCAGAGGGATGGGGACAGAGCCGAGAAGAGATGTCGCTGACCTCCGCCTGGCTAAGGAGTGACCGGGAGCACCCATGGAAGAAGGTGCCCTGGAGACCCCACAGCCGACAGCTGAACAACCATTTTGGTACTGCCTTGGCTGTGCCTGGAAGAATCCTCTGTGAGGCAAACAGGGCCATATAGGTCCAGAAGGATGGTCCCTCACCTTAAAAGAATGGGGCTCTCTCAAAGAGACCAAGGAGGAAGAGCAGAGATCTGCACTACGCTTCTCCCAGAGCCCGGTGGACCCCTGAAAAGGCTGCCGTGCCAACCCCACGCCCCTCGACCCCTGAGTCCGGGAAGAGCCCTCCCTGCTCAAGAGGGCTAGACTAGGTAGCTGGAATTTCTGGGCAGCACCTGAAGGAACTATCCAGGGCGCAGTACCCTCCCCTCCTGTAGGTGCTCTGATCGGCCCCTAAGTTGGGCGATCTAGGCACACCACAGGTGGGGGTACCACTACTGAGAGGTCAGTGAACCCACCAAGACCAGGCTGCAGAGCTATGGTGGCCTGCACCACTTTCTGCTGGCCAGAACCCCTGACCCCAGTCTCGGTAGCCACAGACCCCACCTCAGAAGGGGGCTGACTCCTGCTTGTTGAGGAGACTACTGGGCTGCCCACCTCAACAGCCAACCCCAAAGGGTCATACTATCCGTCTGACTCAGAGCTCGACTCTGCCTCCCAGGAGGTAGAGGCAAAGGCCCTGTACCAAACCGCAGGAGGGCACCCACTGCCATCTTTACCAAAGGGCCCAGAAACCAAAGCCGTTCCTGAGCGGTACCAGTACCCCCCACAGCACCATGAGTGGAATCTGCAGGGGCACAGTTCCAGCCCGAACAAGAGCTCCAGAGTCGGACCAGTCATGGTGCTATCCGCCCCACAGCCGAGAACAAAGTCGGCACCGATGATGGCCCTGATGGCACCACCTGGCTCCACGGTGCCGGAAATGGCACAGAGGCAGAGGCAGCAACCGACAGCGTATCGGTGCTGAGGTCGGCGCTGCCCGCTCCACGGGTGCTGCAAATGGCGAAGAGGCAGAGGTGGCGCTGATGACAGCGCAATGGAGGAATCCGACGGTTCCCACAACGCCAAGCCCTGAGGACATGGCACTGTTGCTCAACCTCAGTGCCAAGGATGGCGCTGAGGTGAGACATGGAGAAAGACGGCGCTTAGCAGCTCCCATGGTCCCGCTAGCAATGTCGGCACCGTGAATGGCTCTAACAGAAAGCCACAGCACTGTGCGACAAGTTGACGCCGAGCGATGACTCTGTCAGGTCCCACGGTGCCGTGAACGGCACCGATGCCCATAACAGCACCAACCAACGGTGCCTACCCGGCACTGCGAACTCAGACGTCCAACACCGGCGCTGAGCCTTCACTGGGCGAGACATGGCGGGTGAGCCTCCTGCCCGCCTCTGGGAGGAGCGGATCGGCCTCCTGCGCCGCCGGATGAAGCCTCGGCAATGGCTAGGCTACTAGTAGCTGATGCTCCCCTCCTCCTCCCGGTCCGTATAGAACTGGGAGGGACCCGGAAGAAAGGCCGAGAGAGGTGGTGGCCCGACGAAGAAGCGCTACCCGACTTTCGAAAGTCAGCGGAGCACGCCCCACTTTCCACATGTGTTGCTCCAATGACCCGCGGTCCATGGAGAAACAGGCATCCGCATCTAATCCAGTTCATGAAGGTCAAGACACTCAAGACACCGGTGCTGCAGGAATATTTTTCGGCCGCAAGGGCACCTGCCGCATGGGGGGCCGAATTCGCCTTTAGAAAATTTCCTGCCTCCGACCGAGACATGACCTACGGGAAAAACACCAAAAACAGACTCGACGTCGTGGAAATATTAAGATAAGTAAAGATCTTACCGGGCGACATCGAGTATGGCAAAGCAGAACCGGCAGGAACTGACGGACTTTGGCACCAAAGTAGAACAGAAAGTGGCATCAAAGGTTTTTCGGCATCAACTAGGCCTCAAGCAGCAGTTTCTACATGAGGTGCGACCTCTACGGTGAGAGATGGAGAACTGGCAGGCTGGCGGAGTCGACACAGCTTAACAGCCAACCCGCGAGCGCCACGCAGTGTGTCGGCCTCGAGGGCGGCGCCGATGGTGTGTCGGCTCCACCTACCATAAAAAAAAAAAAAAAAGCTCCCGTGGGGTCCTGACCTCCAGCAGATACCCCAACAGTGATGAATGGTGAAGACTGACACACATAAGATCTTAGCTCACAAGTCACAAAAGGCCCAAAGGGCTTGTGGTGAGTATGTCCAGCACAAGACTGATATCCAGGCAACTACCAGCTTCCGGAAGAGAGGCCTCATGTAAAATGCCCTAAGTATTGCAGGGATGGAGTAGAAGACACTGAGACAACATGTCCAATCTCAGAGAAGGATCCTCTGTTGGCTGAGCGAAAGCCTGATTAACTGAGAAACCATATCTGCCGAGACCACAGTGTGCAATCAAAGTGATTTTGCCTCTTGCACATCCAGTTTAAACAATATTCACAGCACTAGGAGGCTGGAGGGACACGTACAGAAATATTTCACTACAGCAATCTGAAAGCATCCTGGCAGAAATGCCATGCTTTTGTCTTCTAGAACAGACTCAAGGAAATTTGCGCGAAAGAATCCACATCTGGGGTGCCCCCTCACTGAACTGGGCTCTCACAAAATCTGTTTTGAAGAAGGACCCATGTTTGGCCAAGCATACCCACCAGTGTGTACTAGATGCCTGGAAGATAACTGGCTTGGAGTAGGAGCCCCTGCTCCAGGCCCTCTCTCCACACTCTCCTAGCTTCTCAGCAAACAAGGTAAGAGAGTGATCTTCGTTTGTTGTTCGTGTACTACAAGGCAGATTATCATCCCTCTGGAAAAGGACTGTTTTGTAGTTGTTGAGATCCACTAGGGCTGATAAGCCATATAAAAACAGTCCACATGTGCAACCCACAGAAGTGGAGATGACACTCTGATGGACAGGGTTCAGATACCTTGTAACTGCAACATTGACAGTGGGCTACCCAACAGAGGGCTTCTGAAGAGAGAGAGAGCTGCCCAGGGTTCCAGATGGGAGAAATGGGAACAGATAAGGGGAGTAAAGAAATATTTTATTACCATTTTTGACTGAAATACAGTACTTCCACTTTCTGATTTGAGGAAGTTTTTTCCCACCCTGCAAATTAACAATATGTGGTACACATGTACAAAGTTGGCAGTACCATGCGATGCTAACAGCCATGGCACTACACAGGAACCTGTAGGGGTGGGAACAGGAGTTGCTCACCGACTGATTAGAAGGACTGTTGCAACATGACAGTGTTAAAAACAAGGTCACGGTATGACTCCACAGCAGTATTAGACAGTCAGTGACTGCAGGCGTCCAGTGGGACTGAGACTTGGTTTAGATGTGGGCAGTAGGAGATGGGTCAGTGGATGACAGTACTACCATTTGGATGAGATTACTACCAGGTGTAAAAAGGGAACAGTAAATACTTCTGAGTCCTAAAACTTATCTGGACCACTGGGGAGAAGGGAAACTGTGGAGGAGATTGCTGTTCACTGAATGGCAATGAGTGATCAAACCAAGGGCTTGATCAGCTACCATAAGGCCCAGCATGGATTGCATGGAGTGAGCATAAACAAAGTTGTTGTCCAAAAAGTAGCACCCAGTAAGCACGATCATCTGAATATTGCTTTCAAGGGAAGGCTAGACCCTGACTGTATCCAGAGAGCTCCCAGGAACAGCAACTACTGCGAGGAACAAAGCGGAGACGCCTAGACTTAAACAGAACCCAGGAAGGGAAAAGTAGAGGCCATGGCTAGAGCTTACGGCTGGACAAAGTGGCCATCAGTCAACAGTCCGGGAGGGGAACTTGGGAGTCCTAAATTTCGGTGCGCTTGAGAGCAAAGGGGCAGTGCCTAGAAGCTTGTATATCCAGGGAGCTAACCAATCCTGGAGAAATAGGAGAACTGATGACTGCTTAGACAAAACCTGTATATGGCAGTCAGTACAATCCCCCATTTTGTTTTTACCTTGTGCCAGGTGCAAGGTGAGCTCTAAAGGGAAGAAAGACAAAATTACCCTGGAGCTAGCAAGCACAAGAGCATGCCCTGAGGCACAGCAGAAGTACCTGAGTCTGAAGAGTCCAGGAAAGAAGCCACTAATGCCACCTTCAGAAGAGACTGGGGAAGACTTATTTTCCTCAATATCTCCTGGAGTAAGGAGGTTCCCCTAAACTGAGAACCTCTGATGTAAACTGGGGCACATAGAACACCATTAGAGGGTGCCGGAGATAGCACTAGGGACCTGGCCCAGATCTGTCACACAACCCACCCCAACACTGGATTTGCTACTGGACCCGATGCTGGACCAAACGTGGTGTTGGTCAAACTTGGCCTCAGGCCAAACAAGGTGCCAGGCTAAACACAACACTGGCTCAACAGCCAGGTCCCTCGCACACACACTAGAGGCACTGAACCAGCACCAAGGCAGGAGAGAGAGAGAGAGAGAGACACTCTGGCACCAGACAAATGCAAAAGAGCTGAATTGGCACTAGAAGCAGGGCTAGGAAGGCACCACAACAGGCCAGAAGGCCGAACTTTGCACCAACCCCAGCCTCAGAGCACCAACAACCCACAATGTAGGGGTGTTGCCAGTGGGCGGGAGTCGGCGGCACGGTCACTGGCAAGGGAGAAGACCGTTGCCAGAGCCAAACACTCTACCTGGCTTGAGGGGCTTCACTCATGGGTTCAGTGCCACCAACCTACAAGGGTCAGGGACCAGATCCACCAGCATTAACACCCCAGGCTGATGCTACACCTGCTGCTCCAAAGAGCGCGCAGGGAGACTGCCCACTGGGGACTCCCTCTAAAGGACAGAGGGGGACTCCAGGCATGAGGTCTCAGTGTCCGGGCACCAAGACCCATGGTGACATGGATTGTGCCGCATGGCCATGGCCTCAGTAACCGAGGGTCTAACAGAAGGCTTCCTGTAGGGCTTACCTCAAGTGGTACCATTTCTTTCTCCTCCTGAGGGCTAAAGAACCCGAGGCTGAGCAACACCAAGAACCCACCCGTAATCGGAACTGGACTACTTCTTCATGGTCCAGAGGACTGCCCTTCCCCGCACAGGACCGCCTGTGGTCAGAACCCTTTCCTCGTGGGAAAGTGGACTGAACACGGCACCCGCTGCCGGAGCAGCTTGCCAACCACGGCACCAGGCCAAACACAGCACCGGGTAAAACACGGTACAAAGCCCAACATGGCGCCAGATCAACACAACACTGTGCCAAACATGGCACCGAGTCAGCACAGCGCTTAGGCCACATGGCACTGGGCCAACATCAGGAAGGCTCCCTGCCGTGATCCTGTAGAGTCGTGAGGAGGTTCAGTAGGGCTGAGAGAAACTGACAGAAAATCTTTCATAACATCGTTAAACTGATACAAAAATAATAAATTCTAGCTTTAAATAAAACTGAAATGAACTGAAGCAGCTGTCATATAGATATGAAGTTCTGATTCTCGAAGGGTGAACAACGTTGTCACTGAAGTGCACACATTGGTGGGAAAAAAGGAACCGAGGCAGTTGGGGCTGGTGCTGTGGTAAATGTAGTGTCGCAAGCTGCTCACTGCGCTATGCATGCAAACCATTTGGCCTCGACAACAGCCTCCTCTAAAGTTTTGACTTCCACAGGGTCCTAGTGCCTCTGGCGTAAGACCCATTAGTGTGAATAAATGGTGAAGATACATTTAAGGAAGATCAATAGTATCAGCTAAGGTTGAGAAACATAAACTGCACCATCTTTAGGGGCAGTGTATTTATTTTTCGAATCTGTCTGCTTGCAGACAGATGATTTTGAGGGAGGCCTACTCCAGACCACATCAGATAGGGTTGAAATGCAGGCGGACTAGGAGGAATTAAATTGGTAGAAACATTTACTCTCTGGAGACAGAGACGTTTACCTTGATCAATGGCTGAAGGCTCAAATTAAGGACAGAAAGCAGGCTTTGAAAGTTAGATCCTCCTGAGGCACAGCAGTAGGGCCTGGATTTAAGAGTCCAGGGTAAGAAAGTCATCATCGTCCTCAAAGAAGATGAGGTCAGGGTAGACTTTCCCCACTACATCCTCCCCAGAGGCAGAGGTGTGGAGAAGGGTGATCGAGGTCCCCTGATTCAGAACGGAGCCCCAGCAACACCAGCCCCAAGGATGAGGGGTCAATGCCAGGAGTGGTGCTAGAATCTGAATTGAATCTGGCACCAAAAGGCCCAAACCTGGAGTCAGTACCACACCCAGTGCCAGCGATTCAGCTGGCACTGAAGTGATCAGTAATGGTACCTGGTCAGCCCCACCAAATGACATAGGGTGGGGGTGCAGGCAGTGGGACAGAAGTCAGTGGCGCAGTCATCAGCAAGGATCCAGGGTCTCTTGCTGAAGCCAAATGCTCTACCTGGCTTGAGGGCCCTGTCTGCCGCTCCAGAGACACACAAGCCTGACATGAGCTGCCCAAGGGTGAAACTGCCAAGCAGGGTCCTGTCTTACAGACAGAGGGGAACTCTGGGGCTGAGATCTCTTGGAACCAGAGGCCCTGGTGATCCCTATGGCACTGGTGAGGGCCTCCAGCTTCAGGAGATTAAGGGTCCCATAGCACACCTCCCAAAGGATAACCTCGAGAGGTACCATTTCTTCCACTTCTAAAAGGGAGAGGAAGAACCTGAGGCTGAGTGGCACTGAGAATCCAGTTGGAATTGGGAATGGGCTCGCTCTTCTGTGCTTTCAGTAGGACTGTCCTTCCTCCTGAGCACAGGACCCGCTTGTGGTCAGAACCTTCCCTGATGGGGAAAGTGACTGGACACAGCCCCGCTGCTGGAGCACCCTGCCTGAGAAGGCTTACTACCTTCATCCTTCATGGCCATCAACCGCAGGCTTGGTAGGGCTGTAGAAAACTGATAGAATTATTTTGAAAAATCACTAAACTGACAGAAAATAAACCTAGCATTAAACACTACAACTGAGAAGAACTGAATGCTGTTGTCATATAGACACCAAGTTCTGACTCCTGGTGGCAAGCAACATTGTCACTGATGTGCACCTGACGGCAGAGAAAGAAGGAACTGAGACATCAGAGGACTGGTGCCGAGGTAAGTCAAACCGTGGAGCCACTGTCGCAGTGCTGTTCAAGTGCACAGATTACCTCGGCACCAGCCCTTCTGAAAAGTTCTGACTCCACAGGGTCCTAACACCTCTGGCTAAGACCTGCTAGTGTGAATAAATGGTGAAGATTGATTCCTGGAAAATCTTTGCCTAGTCTCAGAATCTGGCACGGACTCTGCCAGAGATGTAAGCACGCCCAGATGGTATACTCATATTTGGAAAATGCCCTTAGTAGCTACCAATCCATATGCTTAGAGTAGCTGCTGTAAGCTCACTTGCCCATAGTTTCAGTCCTGTGCAACTCCTTGTTAAGAGGGTCACAGTGACTCCATGGAGGTGAACGCCTTGTCATTCTTAGCAAGAATAACAATGGCATCAGCTATAGGTTGAGAAACACACACTGGTCTACCAATCGGAGCGGTATTTCTTGTCCATCTGCTTGCAGGCAGAAGCTACCAAGCAGGCCTACTCCAGATAACACCAGACAGGTTTCAAATGAGGGAAGAATAGGAGGAACTAAACTAACCGACATGATAGTAAATATTCAGCCACTGCAGACACAGATATTTACCTGGGTCAGTGGCTGTAGGCTCAAAATGAAGTGCAGAATGCATGCTTTTTTTATACTTTATGTTTATTGTTTTACATCAAATGAATACACAAGCAATGCATCAAACACTACGCATTCAGGTAAAGAATAACGCTGAGGACACTCCCTGTTAATACATGCAGTTAATGATAGAGTAGTGCAACATAGATATGACTTTGAAGAGGGATAAACTGAGAAACATAAAATCAGAAGAAAGACTTATACTTATTGCTGTGTTAAAGGGCCCATGAGTTGTGGATTAATGTACAAAGTCCAGTCTCAAACATTAATTTCCTAATGTTCTCCCCATCAAAGGAGGAGGATGGGAGAAATATGAAAATTATGTACCTACCGCATTCTTGATCTTCCTGTGTGTCTTCACCATTTATCACTGGTGGGTGATCAGCTGGACGAGCACCACTTGATGAAGTTTTTTTTGTTGCTGGGGAGAAGTCGGGCACGGTGCCTGCCCATGAGGGCTGAGGCATCATGGCACTCACGGGCTGGGCCAGAAATGGCCAATGGCGCCCTCCACCTCAGTTCTGCACGCCAGAGACAGAGGAAAAAGAAGAAGGAGAAAACAAGGGCAGGCCAAGAGAGCCCGAGGGACAGTAAAAGGAAAGGATATAAACTGAAAAAGATTAGGCCGACCAGGACAGAGGAGTTCGTTAGCTTATTAAAGCAATGGGTAAAAACTGGAAAACTATTCCTTTACAGGTACGACCCACATAAAATATACATATACAATAAAAGACATATATATACAATACAAATATAGCAGACTAAAAATGTCTTTGTTACAAAAGAAAATTAATCATAAAAAACATTTACAATTAAATTGGAGTTCAAAAAACATCCTTAATTCATCTGCAAACACTTTAGCAGAATGCAACTGTCTTATATCACAAGGAATTTCATTCCAGATAGATGGAGCAATATAAGCAAAGGTTCTCTGTCCACTTTTAGTTCTCATAAATGGTATTTTGAGAATTAACCATCTGTCCTATGTCTGGAAAAAAAGCCCTCATTGTACAGCCTCAACAAGTTACACAATTTTTGTGGACTCCAGAATTAATAATTCTATGTATAAATTTATTACATAATAATGGAAATTCAATGAAACCGAAGACAACCTATCTCTTTCAAAATTTCACAATGATGAGACAATTTAGGATAATTTAAAGCAAATTTAGCAATCAATTGAAGTAAAGTAGATTTCCTAGAAATTACTGTCGCAGAAGCAGTATCAGTAATGATGGCAGCATAATTTACAATAGTAGGAGTAGGAGGATCTGGGAGGGTATGGGCTGAAAGGTCCCCAGTCCCTGGGCAGCCAGTATGGATAGGAAAGGGTAAGAGGAGAGAGAGAGAGAGAGAGAGAGAGAGAGAGAGAGAACGGGAGGAGGGAAGGAGAGGGGGGACCAACATCCACACATTAGGCGACTCAGATCTTGAGACCAGAAAATGCCTCCAGGGAGACAGATAGCCAACCACAGGTAGCTGTTACTGAGGCTGAATCTCGGTTACTGCAATCCCCTTCAGGGATAGGAAGCATGGAGAAGGTCCCCCCCTCCTCCCTCTAACCCCCTTGAGGGTGTAAACCACCCATTGGTGAGGATTCCCCACTCCCCCCTCGGTTACCATTTTCCAAAGGAAGAACTCACAGGGTTGGGGGGGGGCGAGGATCCCACCCATTAGTGTCTCCCTCCTGGAGAGGAAGGAGACAGGAGGAAGAGAAATAATATAAGATGGGAGTGGAGAGGAGTCCTATAATTCTGCAGCCCCTCATTCTGGGGATACGAAGAGCCGGCACACCCCGACGGGTGGGCTGACCGAGATCATACCAAGGACAAGGAGGCCTGTACCATAAGTCCTCTACTGGGTCTTTGTTGAAAGCCCTACCGCCTCCTCCCAAAATCCTCTAGCCACCTCCCAGGACAAGGAGGGTGCCAAGGATTAGAGGGCCCAACTGGATCCCTGAGAAGGGCAAGCAGGGAGGGGCATCACCAAGGGACTGAGGCCTTGGTGAGAGGAAGGTGAGAGAGATTCAGTGATGAATGGTAGGATACACAGGAAGATCAAGAATTACAGTAGGTACACAATTTTCATATCTTCCCTGGGTCAATCTTCACCATTCATCACTGGTGGATGTGTACTGAGGCCCCCAAAGGGGGTTCAGCACTTCTCTGAGAGACAGATGTCCCTCAGCCTCCCATGGGAGAAAACATGGGAGGAGGAGGAGACCCATACCAGACCAGTTAGGTCTGTGACTGATCAGGGCGAGATGCGGTCCCCTGTTCCATGGGAGAAGGAAGGCACCCTGCAGTTCCCGTCTTGCCCTGTGGGAGAAAAGCTGGGTCCCCCAGAATGGGGAGGCCATCACCCTGTGCCAGGCCAAGGATGACAACTGTGAAAGGCGAAGCCACACCATCCACCTAATGCAGATCGCTGTCCCTGCAAGCTGTGAAGCGACTTCACTGGCATCATAAAACACCTTTGACTGGTGCCTTGCCAGCTCCAGACCTATTGCAGAGAGGGCTATGACCTGCTGGGTAGCCTCCAAATCAGTCAGTGATGCCAGTGCCTAGCCCAGCATCTTCCACAGATGCCTACTGTAGGCAGCGTGGTGCACCTGATGTGAAGCAATACAAAGCATAATCCACGCAAAGGTGAACACTCTCCACCTCAGACGATCAAACTCCACAGAGTCAGGATCCAGGGGTCAGTCGCGGACCAGACCAGAATATACTCATATTGAGAGAAATAGCCCTGCTAGCTGGCGATACGCATATCCAGGGTGGATGCAGCAAAGACTCTCTTACCTAAAGTATCTATCTTATGAGATTCTTTGTTTATAGGTCGAGCTGTAGTAGTTTGAGGATGGACAACCTCATCATTCTCTGCCAAGACTACAATAGGATCTGCAAAGGCTTGGGAGGACAAAATAGGTCTATCCTTGGGAGCAGCATACTTCCTATCTATGGACTTTGCCACAAAAGGAATGAGAGCAGGATTATTCCATGCCATTTGAGACAGCATCTCAAAGGAGGATTGTAACAGGGGAGTTAAATCCATAGGGATGTCCGGAACATGAAGGTACTGAAGTCTTAAAAGCTTCCCAGGATCGATGTCCATAGTCTGTAGAGAAAGAGTGGAATTCAAATTTCTCAACAGAGACTTAAAAGACAGGTCCTCGACCACAGGCTCTGTAACAGGATTAGGTCCTGCTCCTTCCACATCATCACCCAGTCTAAGATCTGGGTCAGGCTCAATATCATCTCCTGACAGTCCAGGAGGGACTGTATGGGCAGGAAAGGAATGAAAATCAGCAGGAAAAGAGGAAGGAAAAGAATCTGGAGAGGAGAAGCCCTGAAGATTGACTGACAAAAAGCCTGGCCTCTGCGCCGAAGAACCGGGCGCTGAAAGGCCACAGGACGCCGACAAAGCAGACGGCGCTGAAGAAGAACACAGCACTGAAAATCGCAAGGTGCCGAAGATGGCGCTGAAAGGGCACACAGTGCTGAGAAACTCAATGGCAACAAAAAAACACACGGCACTGAGGACAGCGCCAACAGGCGCACCTGCACCGAGGATGGCACCGACAGGCGCATCGTGCCAAAATCAGCACCAAGCGACCCACCGCCGACAGTGCCAACACCAACCCAGGTCCCTGAAAATTCAGATTTGAGGGGAAAGAAGAAAGAATACCAGGAGATAGAGGCATCGGTGTGGCCCCCTGCACCGCAGCTATGTCAGGGGGGAAAACACCTGAGTGCGAAGTCGACGGCACTGAAGAGGGTGCCGCATGACCAGGAAGGCCCAATCGCCCTGCCCAATCTCCTGAAGAACCCGAAGACCCCAGAGCGACTCAGGTCAGGCAGTTGGACCAACCTCCAAGCCCATTGCTCCATAAGAGCGCCCACTGATGAAATTGCTAATCGGAAGCCTGACCAGAAGGCGGAGAAGGGCTCCGATGTCAAGAGGTCAGTGACCAGAAAAAGAAAACGGCGACTTCGAATGAGGAGACTGGCAATTGACCCCAGTGACCGATCGTCGACGTGCAGACATATCAGAAGGTGACCTCGAGTGATGCCTTCTCTTTCTTGACCTCCGGCCGAAGAAGAGCAGGAGGCCAAACAGTGCCAAGAATGCAACCGTTTTCTTTTATGCTTCCAGGGGGACCACCCTTCCCCTCCGGCACTGGACCGTCCGTTGTCAGACCCCCCCCCCGGAGAAGGCGGCGGACCGGACCCAGCCTGGCTGATTGAATAGCTTTCATACGAAGTCTCCCTACCGTCACCTGACCTGCTCATGGTCGACACCCTCAATGTAGGCTGAGACTTCTTTCTTTAATAAGAATAAATTAACGTGCGTACTTTATTCGAAAATAAAAAAAAAAATCTATGCTGCTAGTTTGAAGTTTGACTCGGTGGCAAGCGTCATCATCACTGAAGTGCACTCAACGGCAGAGAAAAAGGAACTGAGGCGGTTGGAGGGTCGACGCCGAGACACTCATTGCCGCACGGTAGAGGCTCACGGGCCGCCTCGTGGCCCCATCTCTGCACCGCCTCCTGCAAAAGTTTGCTCCCGCTGGGTCCTAGAACCTCCGGTGTAGATCCCGTTAGTGTGAATGAATGGTGGAAACTTTATGTACAGGAAGATCTAATATTTTAAAACAGAAAAAGACTCAACGCTGTTAAATAAAACAAAAGATCTTACCGGTAATCTTCATTAACGACGCTGAGTGGATGGCAGAAGCGAGGCGAACTCAAGGCGTTGTCGATAGCGGCTTCAAGGTGTCGAGAAACGGATCTGAGAAGCAACTCTGAGGCATTGGAAAATCGCTCCGACGGACTAGGCCACAATGGTGTATCACTATAGTCACTTCAGCTGCAGGCAAGGTGCTGTCTCAACAGCGGGAGAAGCAAAAATGAGGTGAAGGAGGAGCCAATGAAAGTTTCTGGCCAACCTGTGAGCATCACGCAGTGTGTCAGCCTCGTGGGCAGCGCCAACGGTGCCAGCTTCTTTCCCAGCAAAAAAAAAAAAGAAAAGCTCCCATGGAGTGCTCATCTCGGATGATCACCCACCAGTGATGAATGGTGAAGACTGACAAGGGAAAATATACCATGCCCTTCATAGTCAATGTGTACCACACATAGTACTCAACACGTAATAAAATAACCTGAGTGATAAAAGAAGCTCAGTCAGTAATAGTAATGAAACAAACTTTTGCAAGTAGCCAAAAGTTAACATTTCCAACGAGACAAAAAGACCCCATCTAAAGTACAGTGAAGGCTACCCCAGGAAAAAGGCAGATGAAAAGCAAATTAACATACAGACCTGCAGCAAAGGCCTTACCTGTGGCAAGCCACTTACCCACCATACTATCCCATAAACAAGCTAATAAGACACCACAGTCCAAATTCAGGTAAGTTCATCCTCAGAAGAGGAGTCATGATGTGCTGCAGATCTGTGGGACAATGGCGCATTTTTCTGCGGCCTTTTCAGTGCATCAGCGGGGTCAGTAAAAATGAATACCTTCCCGGAATGAACCATCCACAATTTGGCAGGAAACACTATGCCATGGAAAATTTTGGACTTGTGGAGCATGGTTCGAACCCCATCAAACCATTTTTTTTCCTGTCATGTAGCATAACTCAGGTCAGAGTACATTTGCACTGTTTGCCCTTCATGTAGTAAAGGGCCCTTCTGACGAGTCAAGGCCAAGAGGAAGTCCCTACTGCCCACGCTTGTTGGCCACTATGACTATGGCTCGAAGCCTCAGGTTATCTGGCTTGGTTTCGGTAGTCACCTTGATACGCGCTTTTGGAGTTGTATCGGGTGACTAGCAACTGCCTCTCCATTGCTGGAGTCAGCCAGTCCAGTAAAAATAATGACAGATGGTCTCTCTTGCTCCACTCCAGCATTCTAACCAACCGTAGATGCACAAAGCAAGCTTGATTCTCCAAGGATTCCAGGTGTGCCCTTAAGTGAGCTTTCTCCTTAGAGTGGTTGCTGTTCTTAGTGTTGTGTCAGCTCGTTTGCCTGCTTCCACTGTGGAGGATTTAACAAAGTCCATCACGGTTTCAAGTATGACCACTCTATTTGTAAGTGTATCAAATTTTTCTACTAACCCAGAGACCGTCTGGATAAGAGGGATAATCTTTTTCTCCTAATGTCCGTAATGTTTCTTCTACGGCCTCCAACGATAGATCAAGTGGTTTTCCCTGAGCTGACCTTGTGGCAGGGGCTCCTGCAACAGATTTAGGTTTCATGCCTTTGGGCAACTACTTATCTTTTTGCCCATTTTAATCTAGGGCATCCGCCACTGAACCTTACACTTTGAAGAGTCCGGTCTCAGCCGAAAATGTACTTCAATCTCTTGCAAATTGATTAAGGATAGAGCTTCGATCTCAGGCATCCATCTTTCTCGGCTCCACAGCGTGCCCTCAAGAATGCATGTTTCTGAGTAAAGCCTGAAAAGTTAGATCCTCCTCCTGTGGCACAGTAGCTGGGCCTGGGTCCAAAGTCCAGGCTAAAGACAGAGTTCTCATCGCTGCCATCAGAAATGATGAGGCCCTCTAACCTGCAGTGTGGTCCCAGCAAAGTATAGTTACGTAAGAACTTACCGTAATAGTAGATCTTCGAGAAGAGCTCTTGCAGCAGGTAATAACTATTAGGACTATGCAGCCAGGCACTAGGACCCCACAGAAAACTTATAGCTAGCAATCCAAGATGGGGGACTTCCCCCGACGTCGGCTCTGCCCACAACATCAGCCACTGTATAAAGGAGGTGGTCTCCCGGTGCCACCCCAGTTCATCTGCTGGAGACCCGGCTAGCATAAAGGATGGGACAAACCAAGGAGTCTTTATCAACCTGATAGGGAAATTCAGAAAGAAGCACTGGGGGAAGGAGGGAGGGAAAGCTTACCTGCTGCAAGATCTCTTCACGAAGATCTACTGTTACGGTAAGTTCTTATATAACTGTACTATCTCACTTCGCGATAGAGCTCTTGCAGCAGGTAATAGCCAATAGGACTGAGTCCCAATCAGTACTAGGATATCACCAGGTCAGAAGGGCAGTCAAAGCAGTGATGGTTCAGGCCTCCTACGAGCGGAACCCTGGAGGACTGCCAGGCCGAAACTTGTCCCCCTTCTGGAAGCAATGTCCAAACTATAGTGCCAGACAAAGGTGTGCACTGAACTCCAGGTGGCTGTGGCACAAAGGTCTGCTGCTGACACATTTTTGAGCGATGTGAAAGATGTCGACATCCCTCTGGTCGAATGACCTCTCACTGGACACAGCAGGGTTTTTCCATACTTCTCTAGGTAGAAAATGTTGCAGCTGACCAGCCACTTGGACATGGTCTGTTTGGTGACTGGTAATCCCAACATTCATTGGGTAAAGGACACAAACAACTGGCCTGTGTCGTCGAGGCACAGGTCAGGAGGCATAGAGAAAACCCAGGAGCAGTTGTAAAATTCCACAAAACTGTTTTCTTTGTAGTTGCAGTAACATAAAATAAAATAAACCTGTTCAGAATAACTATATACAGAAGCAAAATAAAATCTCTTGTAAAAAAAAAATCTCCCTTGCAGCTCAGCTTAGCTGTTTTTATAAGTCTTTTTCCAACCCCCATCCTTTGCAAGCATCCTGTTCTTTGTAAATTTCAGGAGCTACTAGAACACTGAGAGCTTCCTGAGGTCCCTCCAACCTTTGCAAAAGGCTCAGGCATTTGCACTCAAACAACCTCTGGCTTTTTAGTTATCTCAAATTATAAATACATATACATTTCAACAGCAACACTAAACATTTTCTAAATAGCAGAGATCCTAATATCAGCTACATTTCCATACATTGATTCTCATATTCTTATATTACCAGATGTAGATATGCAAGGGAGGAAAACAGACAGCAAGAGAAAACAAAGATAGAGAGAGGCAAAAGACTGCAAGACTGTTCAGGTTGATCAAGTCCGAAGTCTCAATGGAAAATTTGGTTGTGCAACCAGACAGAAGAGACAGAAAAGGAAGAATACAGATCCTTGCATTTAAACACTTTTCCATAACAAATGGGACAGGGTCCTATTTTACCCTGTCACAGTCTGACTTCCTTATGGAACCGTGTATGGTCAACATAATACCTGAGGATTCAATGTACATCTAGGATATGTAACAAGGCCTCCCTTTGTTGGAGTATTCAGGGTAGTAGACAGGCAGGTGAATATCTTGGTTGAGAGTAAACTCTGACACCACCTTCGGGAGAAATTTAGGATTTGTGTGAAGGGACACCCTGTCCCTATGAAAAAACAAATATGGCTCCTTGCACATAAGAGCCTGGAGCGCAGATATCCTCTGGGCTGAAGTAAGCAACTAAAAGTAATGCTTTCCAAGAGAGAAAGTTAAGCTCGCAACTCGTAGCTGGTTCAAAGGGGGGCAAAGTCAACTTCTCTAGCATAAACAACAGATCCAATGGGGAACATGGTCCTAAATGGGAGGCTTGATGTGCAGGATACCTTGTAGGAAGGTATGGGACAGATCTAGCTGTGCCAAGGTCCTACCATCCACCGGTACATGATAGGCTGAGATAGCCGAAAGATGTACCTTTATGGATGAATAGCTCAGACCTGAATCAGACGGGGATAATAGATACTCCAGGACCCAGTTCACCTCAAAAGGGAACGGATCCAAGTTGCGGGCAGCAGCCAAGAGGCTGAACTGCTTCCACTTCATGGCATATGTGGCCCTAGTAGACAGTTTTCTGGCAGCCATGAACACCCTCCTCTACCCCCTTCGGACACTCCCATACCTGCTCCTGGCTAAGTCTGCAGGAGCCATGCATGGAGATGCAGAGATCTGAGGTTAGGGTGAACTAGAGAGCCCTGCTCTTGGGATAGCAACCGCGAGAAGAGAGGAAGTGGGACTGGGGGTTCTATCGCCAGCTGCTGCAGAAGCAGGAACCAATCTATCTAGGCCAGAACGGTGCTACCAGAATCATGGTTGCTGGTTCCAACTGTAGCTTGAGGAGGACTTGCTGCAGAAGGGGGAAGGCCGGGAAGGCACAGAGAAACCTCCCGGTCCAAGAGAAGGACAACACGTCTCACCAGAAAACACCAGGCCCTGGCTTGAGCTAGCAAAAATTGTGCAGTTTGGTGTTGGTGTTGAGGAACATAAAAGGTCCAACTCTGGGTTCCCCATCTTTCGAACAGGTAAGCTTCTACTACGTCTTGAAGGCGTTCCCATTCATGAGCTTGGGATTGCGAGCAACTGAGGCTCTCTGCTAGTGTGTTCTGAAGACCTCGACATGTATCGCAAACAGTTCCAGGCTGTTATCTACTGCCCAGTACTAGACCCTCAGGGCTTCTCTGCAAAGGGGAAGAATGTGTTCCCCTGCTTGTTGATATAGAAAACCACTGGCATACTGCCATCTGGACTAGAACTGGGCCTGGAAGGAGGTCATCTTGGGCGCTTGTAAGGCATACAGCAAAGCCCTCCTCTCCAGAACATTTATATGCATATGCATAAGTGTTCTGTCTGAGTGGTGACAATCTGTTGAGAGGAGAGGTTCCTGAATGGAGCCCCTATCGCCAAGCAGGAGGTTCCAGCCACCATGCTAAGGTTTGGTGTACTGCCTTGGAGATCCTGACCTTCTGGTCGAGATCATCCCTTCACTGATCCCACTGCACCCTGAGGTTCCACTGCAGAGTTCTTGTGCAGACAAGCGATAGGTATGGTCACTATGGCAGCAGCCATATGACCTAGGAGTTGTAGTACCGTTCTGGCTGGAGCCTGGTCTACAAAGACTAATCTCTGAGCCAGCGTCTGAAGGCAATCTGCCCTGTCTGATGGAAGAAAGGCTCTCCCCTGAACTGTATCCAAGATGGCTCCTATGAATTGGAGCCTCTGAGACAACCATGGGGCAGACTTTGGGAGATTTAGGGTTATTCCAAGGTCCCGGAACATTCTGAAGATGCACTCCAGGGTCTAACAAAGCTGTTCTCTGGATGGGGCTGATAATAGCCAGTTGTCGAGGTAAGGGGTAGATGTAATGCCCTGCCTCTGAGATACGCTGCTACTACCGCCAGAGCACTTGGTGAATACCTCAGGTGCAGAGGATAGGCCAAGGAAGGGCCCTGAACTGGTAGTGCTCTCCTTCAAATGTAAACTGAGATGCTTGTGGGATGGCAGGATCTTTATGTGCATGTATCGTCCTGCATCTCCAGGAGCAGAGACAATCTCCTTGGCGCAGCATGGAAGCAACCCTGGAGTATCACCATACTGAACCTTTTGTACTCTGTGTAGAGGTTCAGATGACTGAGGTCCAGGATGGGACAAAGGTCCTCTGTCTTCTTCAGAACCAGAAAGAAGCGAGAGTAGTAACCTTCGCCACTCTGGGACTCTGGTACTACTTGAATGGCTCACTTTGACAGGAGGGCCTAGATCTCTGCCTGAATAAGACCTGCATGGGGTGAGAAGCAGGTTGTGTAAACTGGTGGGCTGTCCAGAGGCAACTGGGAAAACTCCAGGACATAGCCCCTTTCTGTGAGTTGCAGCACCCATTGATCTGTGGTGATGCTCATCCAGCCTGCAAGGTAAAGGGAGAACTGCCCACCTACTGCCTCCCCTAACAACTCTGCTTGGGGGGGGCAAGGAGTCGGGCTGAGGCTGATGGTGTGGAGAGAAGAGCTTTGGATTGCTAGCAGTTTGTGGTCCCTGAGTTCCTGCTGCCTGAGGGGGTGCCTTTCTTTTGAACCCTCCTCACCGAGGCTGTTTCTTTGGTTGCTGTCCTTGGTGCCTCCAAAAGGGACCATGCCTGGGGAGGTAAGGTTCTGATTTGTACATCCTGTGTACTTCTGAGATAGCCTTCCCCGGGTCCTGTAGGATGGTAATGATACTTCCCCGAGTGCTTCTTCTCTCCTTGGGGAGGTGTACAGGAGGGTGAAGAGGAGCTGAGCTCAGAGTGCAAGTTCTACAGCATGGTCACTTGTTCCAGAAGGTAAGCCTTGAGTGTCTTCAGGCAGCGGATGCACATGTGCTTGTTGAAGCTAAGGCAGTGCGGGCAGTCATCCGACTTGTGCTGTGGTCCCAAGCACAGGAGGCAAGCCGAATGGTCACCTTTGGCGGAATTTGTTTGCCACATGCACGCTTTGCCTTCTGCTGCAGTGTAGTAGTAGTAGTATTAGTAGTAGTAGTAGACTCGGCAGACATAAAGAAGTGATTGAGAAACTCAAAAGGCAGAACTGTGCGGGGCATCAGGAAAAATGGCGGTTGACGAATAGCAGGAGGTGTCCATGGAGCCAAAAGACAGGGTCGACGGTGGGAAAAGAACAGGGGTGGTGCCAGGGGACCACCTCCTTTATATAGTGACTGATGTCATTGGCGGAGCCGACGTCGGAGGCGGTCCCCTGTCTTGGACTGCTCGCTAGAAGTTTTCCGTAGGGTTCTACTGCCTGGCGGCATAGTCCTAATGGTTATTACCTGCTGCAAGAGCTCTATCTCGAAGTGAGATCACCGGTTACACCAGCCCCAAGGGATGACGCACTAGTGCCAGAGGTGGCGCCAGAATCAGAACTGAATCTGGCACCAGGCCAGGCCCCAAAAGGCCTAAAACCAGCACCAGCCCCAGAGGCAATGACCCAGCTGACACTGAAGTTAAAGGCAATTGTACCATGGCCAGTCCCACAAGAATGACATAAGGAGTCAGAGGTGCAGTCACCGACAAAGGCCCAGGTGCTGCTGTTGGAGCCAAATGCTCTACCCACCTTGAAGGTCCCACATGTGGCTCCAGTTCCACCGGCCCAGAAGGGCCAGGGACCGGCTCTGCTGGCAGAGGTACACGAGCCAGACATTTCACCCACTGCTCTGTAAGAGTTGCTCAATGGTGGAACTACCTACTGGAGTCCCACTTACAGACAGAGAGGGACTTTGGGCCCAAGACCATGACCTTCTATTACCAGAGGTCCCTGGTGACGCAGACAGCACCGGTGAGGGTCTCCAGCTCCAGGAGACTGAGGATGTCATGGCAGACCTCACAGAGGACAACCTTGAGCGGTACCATTTCTTCCCCTTCTAAAGAGAACAGGAAGAACTTGAGAACCCAACTGTGAACGGGAACAGGCCCGCTTCATTTTCTGCTTCTTGGAGGACTGTCCTTCTTCCCAGTCACGGGACGGCTAATGGTTAGAACCCTTTCCCAAAGCGGGCAGTAGACTGGACACAGCCCTATGAGCAACTTGCCTGAGTACACCTTACCATCATCCTAGTTTTAAACACTAAATTGAAAAGAACTGAATGCTTGTGCTGTACAGACTTGAAGTTCTGACTCCCAGTGGAAGCGAAACAACGTCATCACTGATGCACACTGACGACGGGGAAAAAAGGAACTGAGTGGGGTGAAGGCAGCACCAAGATAAGCCTGTGATGTGAGCTCCCCTTCAAGGTGTTGCACATGCATGCAGCTTGCTTTGGCTGCAGCCCCCCTGAATGTTTTGCCTCTGTGTTTCCAGAATACTGCATATATTAATTGATTTTCCAGCCTGTATAAATACAACATTTATTATTTTGTTTTACATATGAATTAGCAAGAGAGCAATTCATTGAAAGTTTTCTGCAATATATTGCTTTAACTGTGACGTCAAACATGAATTACCTATATACTGGATGTCTGTACTCTTATTTGCCCCTCCCTGACAAAGAGCCTGCATGAGATCAAAGCACTGGGGCTTGTCCTGTTCCTTTGATTTTGCACTCCATTAAACCCTGAGCACTTAGCAGTACTTATTGGCTGGTGATCACTTTTTGTACAAACTTTTTGCTGTTTCCTTGAGTTTCCATCTGAGATCCACTAGTGTGACTCAATGGTGAAGACTGATTCCTGGAAGATCATTAGTATTACTCAAATATCCATTTAAAAAAAGTAATACCTCAGATAACAGCAAAGCATTTGGATCTTTGGATAAAGCTGCCGAAAATCCAAAATCTTACATTAAAAACTCTCCAAGTCTGTACAAACACCCCCCCAACGCAGAACCCCCCCTTCCATACACCCTGTAACCCACAACCTCCCTCCTCCCTTCCCCCAGCCCACTACTAGCATTAATTTGTGTCTTTCCTTACAATAAAAAAGAACAGCGTTACCAGTAACCCCTCTCGCTAAATGAAGCTTCCCCCCACCCTGGCACAAGTCATCAGGTCACTGTCCCCGATCTAAGAAAGAACCCCCACCCAACAGCCCCTACCTCCCTCCTCCCCCATAGCACCAAAAAGACTGTAACATCCAAGTCAGGTGCTTGAATCACATCATAACAGGTCACACAGCAGAGTGGCTTGTGTTTATCTTTATTTCGGTAAGTATGAATGAAATGATGTCCTCCTCTAGTAGTAACATCTGACTGGCTGACTGTCAGCCAGTATGGTGATACTATTACAGCAGGACATCATTTCATGAAGGAGGGAGATGGGGGCTAGTGAGTGTGTTGAGTTCTTTTGAATTGAAGGAACAGTGACCTAATGATTTGTTCCAGGGTGGGGATGCAGCGACTTAGCGGAGGTGGGGCATTTAATGTCAATCTGTATTTTGTTTATTACAAGAAAGAACACCAGGTGAATACTATCACAGGACTAGGGGTTACAGGGTCATTTAGCTGGAGGTTGAGGAGTTATTAATTGTAGGGTGGGGGTAATGACACTTAGGGTGTTAGGATAGCTGAATATTAGGATATCTGAATCCTAATTGTATGACATCTGATGGTAGGCTCAGATGTCAGATTATCCTAATATCTGGCTATCCTAACTCAATTTTAAGGTATCTGAGCAACCACCAAACATGTTAGACAACATCAATCATGGAGATGCCGTACAAGCTCAAAACATTGTATGAACCAGTGCCTTTATTTGTTCAAAATGTATTTTTGATTAAGCATCATGTAATATTATGAATTTAAGTTTTCTGCTTTAAACTCAAAGTTTACAACCCCTTTTCTCATTGGGATCCACCTTCTCCATGAGGGGACAGAGACATTATGAGGGGTAAAATGAGGGATGTTTGAGAAGCACAGTATGACCTGCACTTCCAAAAAAGAATAAAGATCTGGAAGTGGAAAGAGCAGAAAGATAAGAAGGCTGAGAACATGTGATGGGTTCCAACCAATGGCTTTTAATGGACTCAGGAAATGCTCAGTGGATCCTGCCTCAGTGTAAATCTGTTGACGGAATCCAGAAATTTAGACATTCTTATTATCTGACCGCGAACTACATGCCTTAAAGAAGGAATATCACCAACCTATAGCTGAACATTTCAAATTAGGACCAGCCTTTTTGTAACCCTGATTTCTCTGCCTGTTAAAAATGGCAGGATTTAGCCAAGGGCTGCTGCTGATGACATATGATGTCAGCTAGGTCATTCACAGCATAGTTCTCACTGCCAGCATATAAGCAGTAATGAAAAACAAGGTGGGGGTTATATGATAACAGCACATCCAAGGCACCTGGAAGTACACCTATCACATAAAGTTAAATTACTTACCGTAGCAGTAGATCTTTAAGAAAATCTTTAATTATTTATTTATTTGAAAATTGGTAACTGGGAAAGGCACACTGAGCTGAGGCTTGCTTCCAGGTATGACCCAGGAATGTCTTCCATACAGCCAAACCTTTGGAACTGTAAGCCATCAGCATCAAGACCACTCAACAATTTTTACCAGCTGTTGCCGCCTCCGCTGACATATGTAACACCACCCACCTAACATGGGTGGGCCCTCCTTTCCTCAGTTCCCCACTGGAGACAAGCTTGGAGGAGTGTCTTATTGCACTTATAAAATATGTAAACAGAAGTTATTTAAAAAAGCCAACATTTTTCCTAAAATTAGACAGGTATTTCCTTTTGTTCACAGTAACTAGTAAAAAGTAGTTCCTTCCCACCTGTCACTCATCTGTCTTTCCACACATTCAACAGATTGAAAGTTTGTTTATTATGGAATACAGCAATTCAAAATTTTGCAGCATTCTACTGGTAGAATATTCACCTTCCCCTGCCACATACACAACAGAAATCCTCATATGGAGCCAGGGATTCAGTTTCACCTGTGGCAGGGTAAATAGTAAATTTGTTCCTGGTTACCATGTAAAGACAGGAGGAGTTTTCATGGTCAGCAAAGAGCACCAGCAAAAAAAAATTAAAATTACATACTCACCGTAATTCTTATTTTCTAGGAATATCTTCACCACTCATTCACACCAATGGGTTCTGAGACAGAGGCACTAGGACCCTATGAGAGCCAGAAGTTTTCAGGAGGGCCGACAATGAGGTAGGCTACTGCGCCAAGACAGCACGACACTAGCTCGTGCTGTTTGACCTACCTTGGCAGTGGTCCTCAACCACCTCAGCAACTTTCTTACAGAGGAGATGCAGTGTAATCTAACACAAATGCACTTAACCTAAGGTCATAAGATAGCCTTTGTGACCCCACGTAAGAAGGGTCAACAACAAAAAACACAGTGTCTTCAATGCCCAAACCAAAAACAAAGACTGAAGACAAATGAATAGAAAAGTGAGCCCGGGAATGGAGGATGGGTTTGTGAATCAGTGGTGAAGATATTCCTAGAACATCAAAAATTACAGTGAGTATGTAATTTTAATATCTTCCAGGAATCAATCTTCACCACTGATTCACACCAATGGGTTGAGTACCAAGCTCAGACGAAAGTCCCCTGGGCAGGGCAGGAGGAGCCAGAGCTCACTCAGGACAGAAGTCCATTAAGGATGGTCCTACCAAAGGAGGCAAGCTGCCTGCCTTGGATATCCAGGGCATAGTGCTTGACAAAGGTGTGCACTGTACTCCAGGTGGCTGCTCTGCAAATATCATTGATAGCTACAAAGCAAATCTCTGCAAAGGATATAGCAACCAGCTGGCCCAGTGGTGCTGAGGGTTGAGGCACTGGATGCCACACCTCGCGCCACGCCGGTGATCTGGGTTTGGGAATGATCTCAGGTTGTCAGGGGTTGGCTGGGGCAGGAGAGAATTGAGTGTCCAGAGGACTGCTCTCCTCTCCTGGGGGTGGGTGGGTTGCATCTCCTATGGTATGGCGACTCTCAGTGAAGACTGGGGGTACCGTAACTAGCAGGAGTCTAGTAGCAGGATATGGGGGCTGTGGTGGATGTCCTGTGGGTGGGTGCGGGAGCACACCCGTCAGACGCTGGATGTCACTGCATGTCTGTACTCCCTGGGCACTAGAAAACCAGGAAAACCCCTGGCACCTGGGTAGGCGAGGCCGAGCCTGGGCGACACTCAATGCTCATCACTGGACCCACCTGCCTGACCTCCAGCTCCTCGCCTCACTCTGGCAGCCCACTAGATTATAAGATAGAGCCCCAGAGGAGTTGGCGACCCCGCCTCAGGGGGTTCAGAGCTGGGAGGTCGGCTTAGCAGGCGGTGTGGAGATGGAGTATCCCGGGATGGAGGTACAGCTGGTGGGGGTCTTAGGCAAAGTGGGACAGCGTGCCAGATCCAGACAAGCCCGAGGTGGAGAGAGCCCTGAGGTGCCAGCGAGATGGGGGCTTAAATAAAGCTGGAAAAAAATAGAGCGTAGCAACTCTAGTGGAGTGGGCATGAACCTGGCCCTCCAGCTTGTCTGCATCATAGAATAGCAGTGACAAAGGCAACTGACAATCCATGCAAAAATGCATTTGATTTTAACAGGCTGACCCATCCGATTAGGGTAAAAGGAAACAATGAGCTGTTCAGACTGTTGGAAGTCTTTAGTTCTATTGAGGTAGAACGTGAGGGCTCTTTTAACATCCAGAGAATGGGGGTGCACTCCTCTTCATTCTGGAAATTGGGAAAGTATGTAGGCAGCATTAGAGGCTGATTTAAGTGAAACTCTGACACCTTGTTTGGTAAAATCTTGGGATGTGTGTGGAAAACCACCTTGTCTCTATGGAAAACAATAAATGGAGGGTATGTGACCAATGCATGTATTTCAAAGACTCTGCAGGCAGAGGTGATGGCCACTAGAAGTGCATTTTTTCAAGTTAGAAATTTCAGGTCACATGTAGCCAAGGGTTCAAAGGTTTAAGAGTCAGCATGTCCAACAAAGGTTGATATCCCAGGAGGCTATGGGTTTCTGACTGGAGGCCTTGTATGCAAAATGCCTTTCAACAGCCTCTTAAAGAAAGGTAGCTGGGCTAGAGAGTTCTGTATAGGCTTGTGGTACACTGAAACAGCACACAAATGGACCTCAAAGAGCTAGTGTAGCCAAAACAGACAGACAGACAAGAAAGTAATACAAATTTTATGTAGTAGTCAGTTGTAACTTTTTATTTCTGAAGTGTTTTCCTTTTTCCCTTTTCCCATCAGAAAGTATTCTATGTGATAATACTGTGTTGGATGTATGGAACAGCTCTTAGCCTGGCAGCTGACATATCTAACTCTGCTGCCCCACGCTACATCATCAGCATTGTGACCTCACTGACTGACATCACAGGTGAATAACCTGGCAATCACTCACTTGCTGTTCCTAAATCGCAGTGATGTCACCGTGAGGTCACAATGCTGATGATGTAGTGTGGGGCAGCAGAGCAAGATATGTCAGCTTCCAGGCTAAGAGCTGTTCCACACATCACCCCTACTAACACTAGGTAAACAATCCTCTACTTAAACAAAGGGAAAAGAAAAAGTACCTCAGATAAAAAAAGTAGTGGTTGGTTGCTTTTAAAATCTAATATTAGTTTTAGGCAGTACACTAGCTCTTTAACTGTAGAGTATTGCAAGCCTGCATCTGAGAGGTCCAACAAATACCGTACTCCAAAACCTTGTCTGGTGGGCATCGGAATGGGTCCATACAGGTTTTGGATCACCAAACAGAAAAACGCTTCCATTTGGCTATGTAGATTTTCCTGATGGAGGGCTTATGAGCAGATAGAAGAATCTGAGACCCTCTAAGATCCTTTATTCCTGCTCACTTCTATCTTTTTAGGAGCCAGGCGTGGAGATGAAGGGAGCACAGATTGGGATGGACAAAGGACCCCTGCATCAGCAGGTCTGTCCAGAGAGGGAGGGTTCTTGGAGGACTGACAACCTGCTGAGCAGGGAAACTGTATCTGTCGGGGCCAAAACGTGGTAGTCAGAACTACCTTGCCCTTGTGTGCCTTCAGCTTGAACAGCAACCTCTGAACTAGAGGGATAGGTGGAAGTGTGTGCAGAAAATTTGTCCACCCCGCCTGAATGCATCCTGACAGAAAACGCCATGTTCTAGATTTCTGGAGCAGAACTGAGGCTGTTTGGTGATGCAGAAAGGTCCACATCTGGAGTTCCTACTTGTCAAACAGGAATTGTATGATGTTTGGCGTCAATGACCACTCATGAGGATTGGCTTCTGTTCAGCTAAACTCATCCACCAGAGTGTTCTGAGTCGCCGGCAGATAAACTGCCTGGATCAGAATGTCCTGTTCCAGACACCATATTCCCACTCTCTCACTGCCTCTCTCTGCAGAGAGGATAAGAGTGTGCTCTCTCTTGTTTGCTGATGTTGGACATGACAGATTTGTTGTCCATCTGGAGGACTATCTTGTGGCTGATGAGGTCCACCAGGGCCTGCACGGCAGAGAAGGATGCTCTCATCTCCAACACACTGAGGAGGAGATGGGACTCTACAAGGCTCCAAACTCCCTAAGTGTGGTGGCCCTGGCAGTGGGCTTCCCAACCCAGCAGAGACACATCTGTGGTGAGGGTTACCTGAGGCTCTGGCTGAGAAAAGGGAGGCCTTGGAGGAGATTGTCCTCTTGTGCCCACCATGCAAGCCATCAAACAGGGGCTTCGACTTTGATGAGATAAGACTGAGAATGCATTGCTGGGGACCACTGCGTGCTGAGCATCCACTGGGTTGTCCTCAGTGTAGCCATGCCAGAGGCACTGTGAAGATGGCGAAGGCTATAAGACCTAACATGCACTGTATAGTGTGAACTTGAATGGACTTGTGCACCATGATGAAAAGAGCCATCTGAAGGATGGCTTTCTTTCTGTCATCTGGCTCTCACCTTGGTAGTGTCCAGCAAGGCCCCTATGAAGAGAAGCCACTGAGAGGGCTGAAGTTGACACTTCTCTTGATTCAACGGGACTCCCATGGAGGTAAGGAGCCGGGAAGCTGTGGCCACTGCTCGTTGTTTCCTGCTTGGATGGACTGGCTAGTAACCAATTGTCCAGATAGAATAAAACTTGGGGAGTACCAGTTTTCGAAGGTGTGCCATGAGAATAGCAAAGCACTTTGTAAAGACTCAAGGCACCAATGACAGCCCAAAGGGCAGGACCCAGAATTGATAATGCTGACCCAGTACCACGAAGTGGAGAAATCTGTGGTGGCCGAGGTGGACCAGGATATGTTGGTAGGCATCCTGCATGTCCAGGGAGACCAACCAGTCCTGTGGCTTGAGAAGTGGTAGCAAGGTTCCTACAACAACCATTTTGAAGTTCTCTTACTGCATGAACTTGTTCAGATTTCTGAGATCAAGAATGGGACGCATGCCCCTTGTCTTTTTTGGAATGAGGATATAATGGGAGTACAAGCCTGTGCTGCACTAAACTTCCACTGCTTTGTTGCTCAGAAGGCCCACAATCTCCTTCGTGATAAGCTCTGACATGCAAGCTGACAGGAGGGTTTGCTTTCTGGGCAGATAATCCAGAGTAAGTTTGGAAAAATTCAGTGAATATCCCTGCTGGATGATCTCGAGGACCCACCTGTCCATCGCGATGGATTCCCACTGACGGTAAAGATGAGTCAGACACCCCAGCCACCCAAAGAGAGGAGAGGTCTGGCTCGAGCAGTTGAGGCACGACTGGGGCCGGGATTTCAGAGTGTGGAACTAGGCACTTTTGGGGTCTGTGCTGTTGACTGGTTTCTTTTGCGGCTGGGGAGACTGAGACTTAAGTTGAGCTCCCTTGCCTTTGCCTTGAAAGGACTGCTTATTGCTGTACAAGCCTCACCCTTTCCCCTCTGGGAATGGGATGGGGAAGGCCTAGTAGTCTTGAAGGCCGTCTTAGCTTTCTGGTAGGCCTCAAGGGACTGTTCTACCTGTTGTACAAATAGATACAAACCATGAAAGGGAACATTCATAACCTGTTGCTGGATGACATTGGAGAAGCCAGATGTCTGAAGCCAGGAGTGTCTTCTAATATAAATTCCCGCAGAAGAACAACACGAGGTATTGTCAAAGATGTCCATAGCTGCCTTCAACTGATGACTGTTAGACTCCATACCATGAATGACAGACTGAAGAAAGTCTCTGATTCAGGCAAGGACTCTGCAAGAGACTTAAGATAGGTGCAAGGGGCATACTCCTACTTGGAGAAAAGCCCCTGGTAGCTGGCTATCCTCATGCTAATGGTAGGAGCAGCAAACATCCTTTTTCCCATTGCGTCCATTTTGCATGATTCCTTCTTGATGGAATGCAAAGTGACTTCCTGTGGAAGAATGGTCTTCTTATTCTCCACCAAAATGACAATCATGTCAGTAATAGGCTGGGAAGCAAGGGTAGGTCTGTCCTTGGGGGCAGTATACTTATGGTCTATTGGTCTATCTGCCTACAGACAGAGGAGACAGACACAGGCCTACCCCATACCGAGACAGTCTCAAACGCAGGGGGAAAGGGGTTATGAGATCGACTAGCATGGTCGAAACGTTGAGCCACTCCTGATGGAGATGATTTCCCCAGGTCAATGGCACAAGGCTCAAAAGTAAGAGTTGCATACATGTTGCGAAGGACATCCTGAAAAGAAAGGTCCTCCTGGGGAGCAGGAGAAAGGCCTGAGGTCTAATTATCCAGGCTATAAAACAAGTAATCATTGACACTCACACAAATGATGAGTTTGGGGTCAGATTCATGCCCCTCTACGTCCTCTTCCGGGAGGGCGTCTGGCAGAGAAGTGGACCTAAGGTTCCCTAATCCAGCCCTAGGAGTTTGCAAAACAGGTGACACTGGCACCGGCAGAGAAAGAGGCGGCAAAAGAGGAGCAGTTGCCTGAGGTGGTGTCACTGGAGAGACTGGGCCCCGCACCAAGGGCTCTCTCAGTGTCATGGGTGACACCGAGTATAGCACAGGGCATGCCCTTGGGCCAGGCCCCAAAGGGCCAGATCCCCACAATGAATCAGAAACCATTAATGGCGCTGAAGGTCCAGCCAGCACTGGAGTGACTGGCAAAGAAACCGAGGCTGGTCCAAAAATAGTGACACTGAATTGGGGTATGGCCAGTGGAACAGACGTCAGCAGCACAGTCACCAGCAATGGCCTGGAGGTTGCTGATGCAGCCAAATGCTCTACCTGGCTGGAGGGTCCTGACTGCAGCCCCAAAGCCCTCAGCCCCGAGGGGCATGGGGCTCAGACGCTGTACCCACTGCTCCATAAGAGTTACCCAGTGATGAAACTGCCCACCGGTGTCCCCACAGGAAGACAGGGAGGGAATCCGTGCCCATGAGCAGAAAGCGCTGGTGACGCCGATGACACCGCGGAAGGCCTTCTGTTCCAAGACATCGAGGACCTCACAGCAGACTTACCAGAGGGCAACCTCGAGTGAAACCGTTTCTTCTTCCTCCTATGAGAAGAGGAAGAAATTGAGGCTGAATGGTGCCAAGTCCCCAACCAGATTGGAAATGGGCCCTCTTCTTTTTGTATTTAAGGAAGGGCTGTCCTCCTTCCCTCCCGAACTTAGGACCACCCATCGTCAGAACCCTGTTCTGCAATGGTCAAGGTCAGTCGGGGGCTCCTGTGGCCTGGGAGCAGGAATGCACCCCGCTAAATTGTGCCTGACCCTCTGGGAGAAAAAGGGGGTCCCTTGGAACTGTGAGGCAATAATCCTATGCTGGGCCAAGGGTGACAACCGGGAAAGATGAAGCCATGCCATCTGCTTAATGCAGACTGCAGTTCTTGCTAGCCTAGAGGCTATCTTGGCATCATGAGATGCCCTCGCTTGGTGCCCTGCCAGCTCCAGACCCTGGGAAGAAAGGCAAATGGCCTGTCTGGTTGCCTCGCAATCTGGCAAGGATGCTAAGAGGTGAGCCAGTGTAAACCACAGGTGCCTGCTATAGGTTGCCTGATGTGCCTGGTGTGCAGAGATGCACAATACTGTACTGTATGTACTGCTGAAAAAACCCTACAACCCCAGGCATCAAACTCTGCAGAGTCTGACTCTAGCAGACAGTCACACACTGGGCGCTGATGCCCAGTGGGGTGTCCAGGAGCTGGATCCCAGAGGAGGGCTGTGGCATGGCTCCTGGTGGCCCCACATGCAGGTAATACATGTGCCAGACATCCCTCAGGGCTGGACAAGGGGCAGAGGGATGGAGCCAAACATCCTTGGATTCCTCCATAAATGGCCTAGCCCACGGAGGGATGACTGTTGAGTCACAGCTGAAATCCCCAAGGAATGACAGCACCAGGTGTGCAGGATTATGGCCTGTGAAATGGCCAATTCCAAGTTCCCACATCATCTCAGTGAGGAACTGCGGATATCAAGTGTACTTAGTGTCACAGGAGAGGTGCAGGGGTCTCAGGCCCAAAGGTACTGGGAAATGCACTCGCTGATGTCCTTAACTGTTCCAGTACAGAGGACCTGAAGGACCCAGAATGCCTGGGAGAGGAGGAGGTGGAGGCGGGGAAGGAAGGGTGGTGAATGACCAGGCTGGGTCCTCTGCAAAGGCCACAAGTGTTCAGGTGACCTTATCTGGGGGTGGGCCTGGCAAGCTCGTCCACCAAGAGTGCTCAACAGCTGAGGAGTGGTCAAGGTGGTGCCCAGGGGAGGGGGAGTATCCTGGCAGGGAGAGTGGAGCTGCGAAGGTCCCATGGGTTGGTCCTGATTCCACCTATTACAGGGCCTGATGGTTCTGGTAGGGCCAGGGGTTCCAAATTGGCACTGCAACTCCTGCCAGAGTTGCAACCTACTCTGGGCAAAGAATGATCAGCTGATCAGAACTGCCCAGCACCCATCTCACCAGAAAGTGCCCTGCCCCTTAGGCTAGCCTCTGAATGGGCTCCACATCAGTCTCTGAGGGAACGGGAAAACTGGCACTGGAACCCTCCTTGGCACTGTGGACAGTGCCGACCCCCTGCCTGGCACCACAGCCGGCACTGGCACCCTCCGCAGCACCGGGCCATCCTCAGTGTTGAAAGATGACAGGGAAGTGATGCCGTGAGCAGCATCAGGCAGAAAGAAGAGCTCCTGGAGATGACCCCAACCAAACCCCAGAACCAGGCCCAGGAAGACCCCCGTCGTTGCTGGAGTCCTACAAACAGATGAGGCCCTCCCGCATCCCAACCCCAGGTCATCTGACTGCTCAAAGGAAGAGATCCAGAAGACCTCTACAGGACACCTAGAAGGCCTGGCTTTGGAGGTTTTTCCTCTCCCGGCACTGCAAGCGGTGGTTGGCACTGCTTTGCTCACCAGTACCGGCCTTAGTGCCAGGAGCTGAGGCATTGCCAGGCCGCAACAGCAAGATGCTGCCAGTGAAGGCCTAGCATACAGCTTCAACCTCACTATTGGAGGCAATTGCTGCCCTGAAGGGCTATGGACTAGTACGGTGCTCAGTAACCCCCCCGGGGAGGCCAACTGTCCACCTGACCCTTCCCCTCCCCAAGGCTCTCCGTCTCAGCAGGGCGAGGACTAGAAGAACCCTGGTCTCCCTCAGAATGTGTAGTACTGGGGTGGGGCTTGGGGAAAGAGCACAGGGACCTTACCTTGAAGCCCCAAGTGTGTGGCCTGCCTCCAAATGTGGGGGGCTGATGACCCCACATCATCGCAGATCTCTAGGGTACAGAAGTCCATCAAGAAGCAGCCGCTGCAGTGATCCATATCATGATCAGTTCCAACACAGATCCAGCAGCGGGCATGCCGATCCCAGACAGACATGGGTCTCCCGCAGAGGCACTGATGCATTGAGGGAGGGACATTATTGTTGTTCTTATCCTTCTGTCCATGGGAGTCAGACATGACTTAAGCAGAAAGTAATAGCACAAGCGAAAAAAGGGACTCGGCGACATAAAATAAAAAAGCAGAAAAAAGTAGCACTGAAAAACGATTGAAAAAGATACAGTGCAGAGCAAAAAATAACAGTGAAGAGATGTGATGCAGTTAATTCAGCTTGAAGCTGAAGCTCTCACAATATTGCCTCTATAGCAGGAAAAATACTGAGGTGAGCAAAAGGCCAGCGTGGGTTACAGGCTAGTCCATGAGCAACATGTCATATGTGAGCCTTGTGGGTGGCACTGTGCCTTCAGCACTGACCCATAAATGGTAATGAATGGTGAAGACTGATTCTTGGAAGATATGAAAGTTAACTTCTTACTGTAACTAAATCTTCCTGAATATCTTCTCCACAAATTCACACTAAAGGGGTCTATGTTGGAGGCACAAGGACTCCAAAGGGGTCAAAATGTTTCTGGAGGACTGGTGTTCGAGTAGGCCCTACAAGTGCATCATCGCACGTTCCTACTGGTTACCAAGGTGGTGAGTATCATGAATCTAATGAGTAACTTGTGCACTTAACCGAGGGAAAAAAGATAGCCCTGCTGGACTGTGTAAGAGACCACTAAACCCAGTAACACAGTGTTTTCACAGCCGAAACTAAGTACAAAGGGGTGAAAACTAACATAACAATAATGGAGTGAGTCTGGGGGTGGTGGCCGGGTGTGGTAATCTATGGAAAAAGATATTCAGGAAGATATAAAAATGATGTATGTACTATAATTCTTGATCTTCAAGAACATCTTTATCACTAATTTCCACTTTTGGGTCTGTGCTGGAGGTGCTAGGACTCTGTGGGAGCCAGGACTGTTCAGGGGGCCGGTGATGTGATACGCACCACTCATGGGTGAGGCTGCACGTTAATGCAAACATTTGATGGTGTACAGTGGCACCAGCCCCCAACCATCTCAGTTCCTCTTTACTAAGGAGGTGAGTAGCATGAACCTAATGGGTAACCTATACGTTTAACCTAGTGGCATAAGATAGCCCTAGTGGCTTGTATAAGAAGGGCCACCTGTGACAGGGTAGAATTAGGACCTTGTCCCATTTGTTATGGAGAAAGTATTTAAATGCAAGGATGTATTATTTCCTTTTTTGTTTCTTCTCTGGTTGCGCAACCAAATTTTCCTGTGAGACCTCGGACCTGATCAACCTGAACAGTCTCGCAATTATTTGCCTCTCACTGTCTCTCAGTTTTCTCTTGCTGTCTGTTTTTCTCCCTTGCAAATCTATATCTGCTAATATAAAAATATATGCAAATCAATGTATGGAATGAAACTGATAATGGGATCACTTTTGTTTAGAGAATATTTAGTATTACTGTTGAAATGTGTCTAAATTTATAATTTGAGATAATTGTAGAAAACTAGAGGTTACTTGAGTGCAAATGCTTGAGTCTTTTGCAAGGGCTGTAGGGGCCTCAGGAAGCTCAGTGTTCCAGCAGTTCCTGATATTTATGAGAACAGAACATTTTGCAAAACAGGATGCTTGCTAAGGATGGGGGTTGAAATGTCTTAAGAGCTAAGCTGCGCTGCAAGGGAGATTACAAGAAAGATTTATTTTGCTTCTGTACATAGTTATTATGAACAAGTTTATTTTTTATATTACTGCTACTATAAATAAAGTTTTGGTGAATTTTACAACCGCTCCTGGGTTTTCCCTATGCTTCCTGACCTGTGCCTCGACGACACCACCAAACTCAGTAATGTCTTCACAGCCCAAACCGAGTAAGAAAGGGTAAAGACAACAACATAACGATACTGCATCAAGCCCAGGAGATGGTGGGCAGGTGTGGTAGTCAGTGGTGATGACATTCTTGAAAATCAAGAATTACAGTTAAGTACATAATTTTAATATCTTCCAAGAATCAGTCTTCTCCACTGATTCACACTTGTGGGTCAGATACTCAAGTTCAGAGAAAGTCCCATGGACTAGGGGGCTTTGGCTCAGGGCTCCTTTAGGATAGTAATCTATTCAGAACTGTCCTGCCAAATATGGCATGCTGCCTGGCATGGACATCAAGGGCACAGTGCTTGGTAAAGTGTGCACAGTACTCCAAACTGCAGCTCTGCAAATTTCACCAATAGGCACAGGCGTATTTCTGCCAAGGAAGTAGCAGCCGCTCTGGTGGAGTGAGCAGTGCACGCTGTCCTTCAATTTAACCTGAGTCCCATAGTACAGCAGTCACAAAGGCAATTTATAATCCTGGCACAAATGCACTTGATTGTAACAGGCTGTCTCTTATGATTAGGGTTGAAAGAGACAAAAAGCTGTTTAGACTGCCTGAAGTCCTTAGTTCTGTCAGACAGAACCTAAGAACCTCTTAACATCCAGTGAGTAGGGGTCCTTTCCCACTCACTCTGGAAGTTATCAAAGTAGATAGGCAGAATTGTGGTTTAATTAAGATGGAGCTCTAACACCACCTTGGGCAGAAACATGGGGTGAGGGCTGAGCACTACCTTATCTCTATGGAAAACAGTATATGGAGGATCTGTGACCTAAGGATGGATTTCAGATACTCTGCAAGCAGAGGTGATACAAACCAGAAGTTAGAAACTTTACGTCACAAGGCTCAAAAGGCTCGTGGGTGAGCATATCCATCACAAGATTGATGGCCCAGGGAGTCACCAGCTTCCTGATGGGAGGCCTTGTGTGCAAAATATCCTTTATGTACCTCTTAACAATGGCAGCTGTGCTTCGTATAGGGTGCCCAAGGGTTCACAGTATGCTGAAATAGCACACAGGTGGACCTTGAACATGAAATACTGCAGTTTGGCATCAGAAAGGTCAAGTAAGTACTCCAAAACCTTGTCAGGTGGACACCTGAAGGAGTCCACAGAGGTTTTAGAGCACCAGATGTAAAATATTTTCCACTTGGCTGTGTATGTCTTCCTAGTGGAAGGTTTATGGGCAGCCAAAAGTATTTCAAAGACCCTCTGGGACATTTTGTACCTGTTCTATCTCTTCAGGAGCCAGGCCTGGAGACGAGTGGAGCACAGGTTAGGATGGACAGGATGATCCTGGGTCAATAGGTTTATCCTGTGAGGCAGAATCCTCGGTTCACTGGCTGAAAATCAGTTCAGTAAAGGAAACCATATCTACTGAGGCCAGCAGGGGGCCACTAGGATCATCTTGCTCCTGTGCACCTCCGGTCTGAACAACAAATTCTGGATGAGAGTGATTGGAGGGAATGCATACCGAAGCAAATTTTGCCATGGAAGTTTGAATGCGTCCTGACAAAAAGCACCATGTCCTTAATTTCTGGAGCAGAATTGAGGCAACACAGGATTACATACGAACATACGAGGAAGCCAGCAGCAGGACATTTGGTCTATCTGGTCTGGTCATATTGCAGGGTACACAGCTTGAGCAACTGTCCCTGCCGTCCCTCCCCACACCTCCCATCCTCCCTACCCATGATCCCTACCTTCCCCCATGCCTATCCCAGCCTCTCTTAAAGCTGCCCACTGTCTTCAACAAGATCACCTCTTCTGGCAGCACATTCCAAGTGTCCATCACCTTCTCTGTGAAGAAGTGCTTCCTGACCTTCCTCCTAAATCTCCCACCTTCCAGCTTAAGACTACACTTCCTCGTGTTATGAATATTGAATAGGGACCCAAAATGTCCACATCTGGGGTGCACCACTCATCAAATAGTGCTCTCATAACATCTGGTGCTAGGTGACGGTTTGTGCAGATTGGCCTCTGTCTGACTGAACTTGTCTGCTGGAGTGTTCTGGACCACTGGTGGATAGAAAGGCTACAAAAGACTTTGCTCCTGCTGAGTCCTGGCACCTCTGGCTTAGACCCATAAGTGGGAATGAATGATGAAGACTGATTCTTGGAAGATCTGCTTGCATCTTCAGCACACTGATGTAGTGATGAGTCTCTGATGAGTCCCAGACATCTTGTGTCTGGAGGTGCTGACAGAGAAGGGAATCTGGATAAAGTTGTCCTCCACTGACCACATCAGGGATCGCAACAAGGGTCTGGTCACCTGAGTCAAACAGTTCTGAGGGTGTGATGCTTGTAACCATTGTGCACTGAACATCCACTGGGTTTTCATTGTAGCTTGCTAGAGGCACTGTGAACAATGAGGAGACTATAAGGCCTTGTAGGGATAAAACCCTTGATCGAAAAAGTATTTTATTTTTATTATCAAGAATTGATTTTTTAATTATTATTTTATGTGATTTTTATATGGGACTAATTTCTAGTTATGATTATTGTTTGCATAAGTTCCTAAGAGAAAACAAAAAGTGTCAGTTATTTAAACCTTAAGACAAGGTATCTGGCTTTAATGGTTAAAAGGAAAATATCTCTATTCCCTAAGCATCTCTTTGCCATATGGTAAATGAGGTCTGAGGCAGTGAAGAGGAGACTCAATTTTGTTTTTTAAGCCATTATATTAGTGAACACTTTCCAGGTTAAGTCTGTAGAGTGATGCTGTCCTAAGGGGCCTAGCCACATTCCAGAGGAGCATCTCTGTGATGTCCAAACTTTGCATGACAGATTTATGTGTTTGTACAGGGAAAGTCTTAGATAGAGCTAGGTATCCAGGACTACAATCAGATAGGAGGTCATGTGACAACTTGTCTTACAAAAGTGAGTTTAAAAGTCCCATTACTTTATAAAGAAATAAGAAGGGTTTTTTTCATAGTTTAAAGATGCAATGCGCTGCTGCCATGAAAGCTGGAAAGTTGTTGGACATTAGTATGATGAATAAGCTTACTAATGTTTATGATTGCAGGACAAAGGTTTCAGAAGTTATAATTAAAACCTATTTAATATAATTTTCTTATTAGGAAACTAGACAAATCTAGTATCTCATGCTAGATCATGTCTTAAGCAGTCTAACAATATGACTCTTGTCTGTATTTTGTTGCTATAGAAGGAAATACCATCTAAAAGTTTATAGTAAAATAACTTTTTTGACAGTGATTTATTACCTTTCTTTGGAAGAACAAAGAACTCGTGTTTCTACAAAAATTAATGTTTTAAAGACTTTAAGAATGGATTTTTCTTACAGATCTTATATCATTATGTAGCTTAGAAATACTTAGAGCAAGACTATCATTTTATTTTAAGAAGTTTTACTGAAATTATAAAGTTATACCCTTAATAGTATAACGAGGACATATAAATGTCAGAAATATCAGAATTATACCAAATGATTAGCTTACGGTAAAACACCTGAATATGTAAGATTAATGTTTAAATTAGGTTATATAAAATTTTATTTAAGTAAAATAATTTTGACCAAAAACTAGTCTGAGGAAAAAAGGGGCTGGCTTAGGAGGCATGTCTGTATGTCATCATTTATCTTCTGAGATGCCCTACCTTTCTAGTGACTCAGGCCAATCAAAATCTGGTGATGTCATCACCAGGGTAGTTTTATATTACTGAATTTGTCTGGTTACAACTCAGTCTGGAACAAAATATTGATGCAAAAAGATCTACGTTAGTTTAACTAAGAATTCTAAAGGTTTTATGCTGTAGCTAGCCAAAGAACTTTGGGCCACGCCTGTTTGGAATGCAGGGACCAGCCTAAGGATGTCAAATGCTTATGCAGTGCTGCCAAAAGATCCAGGTGCAATAACCAGATGCAAGGACATTCTCACTGTGTATGAAGCAAGGTCTGTGTTTTATTTGCTGAACCTTGACTGAAGTAATGTTGCCTGCTGTTGACCACAGACTTTGTTTTAAAACTCGCTCAAGCTATACAGCGTGCTGAGCAGAAAAAGGTTTAGTGTCCTAAGGTTTTAAAAGCAGATGTATGACATGAAAGAGTCATCAAGTTCCAGTTGTTGAAACAACTTTGCTATCCACAAGAAAGTTCTTTGAATACAGTATTGCTATAGACTGTGCAGATTGAAGCTGTGTTCTATAAATCCAAGAACTGACTTTTGGTAAAGTGACTTTCCACAAAAGTTTAACTTGCAGATTTTGTCCATGCTAAAAGAAGTTCCAGAGTCAAGAAGTTAGCTAACAAAGGGCTTCTCATCAACAGCCAGACTCAACCAAGAGTTCTAAGTTGAGAAATGAAGAACCACTTCTTCAACCAGAAATATAAGTATTCCTTTTTAATTACTTTCACTAACTTCAATTCATAGTCTTAGTAATTTAAATTGGCTTATCTGGGAAAGTAAGAAGGGAACTTGATTTAAACTATAGAATTTGGGTATATCTAGTTTAAGCTTTGAACTAAGAAATTTTGCATGATCTGAAAAATTAAAACTGAGTTTTATTAAAGTGTAGTGCAAAACACTAATGTAATGAGTTGTTGCCAGTTCTCATAGAGAACAAATTTTACATGCTATAAAGTTTTGAAACAAGTTTTATACAGAAATAATCTGAGATATTGATCTTATGAGTTGCATGTTCTTTTGCATAAAGGTTATGGTAAATACAAAGTATGATAAAAGTTTAGTATAACTATTATTTATTATGCTGAGTATTGCTTATTCATTTGCATTGTTTATTTGCTAGAATTCGTTTTTTTAGTTTGCTGGATTGTCTGAAACAATTTTGATGTTTACAATATTAGGCTTGATATTTATGCTAATTATGAATATTTAGGACTTGTACATATGTGTAAATAAAATATTGATTTTCATATAATTATAAGTGTGGTAAGCAGTGTCATTTGCCATTATACTTGAATCTGGAGAGCATAGGATAATATCACAGGTGAATTGTTATTATTTTTGGTAATTTATGAAATCATTTTTGGGTAAGGCCTGAAGTGAATCTAAGTGCATTATTATAAAAAGTGATATTATAAGCCTTTGTTCCAACAGTCTAGCATGTGTTGCACAGAGTGGGCTTGCAGTCTGGCATTCCATGATGTAGCATACCATCTGCAGGATTGCTCGTAGTCTGCTTTCTGGAAGACAGGCCCAATCTCTGTTCATATCCATAACAGTTCTGGTGTACAGTAACTCCTAGAAGGGCTCCATCTGAGACTTTGAGGGGTTCAGTAGGACTCCACAGATGCTAGTAATTGAGAGTCAGTGGCAATTGCCTGCTCTATCTCCTATCTGCACAGGGTTGAAATTAGCCAGTCATTCAGATACTGGAAGACTTGGAATCCTAGCTTTCTGAGGTGTGCTGCTAGTACAGAAAAGCACTTTTAAAGACTTGCAGTGCCAAGGAAAACCCAAAGGGCAGGATTCTGAACTGGCACTGTTGCTCCTTCCACAGAGAGAGACAGAGGTATCTATGGTGGTTGGGGTGCATTAGTATGTGCTGGTATGCATCCTGCATGTCTAGTGATGCTAGCCAATCATGATGTTTCAGGTAAGCTAACAAGGTTTCCAGATAAATAATTTTGAGTCCATACAGTTAATATTTATGAGGTTGAGAATGGGGCGCATGCCCTTTGATTTCATTGGTACCAGGGAGTAGAAACCTGTATTCCATTCTGATTCTGGCATTTTTTCCACGGCCCTGTTTCTCCAAAAGTCTGCTATTTCCTGTGCCAGAAGCCCTGATGAGGAGAGTTGGCTTCTGGGAGGATTGTCCGAGAGGTTTCTGACAATTCTAGGGAGTACCCTTCTCAGACGCTACTTTTAACCCACTTGTCTGTTGAGATGGATTCCCTCTGACAGTAAAACTGGGTCAGACATCCCCCTACTGGGAAGTAGTGGTCTGCCTCAGGCAGCTGAATCAAACCTGGGGCCGGAGCTTCAAATTGTGGCACTGAGCTCTTTTGGTACCTGTGTCTTTGACTGCACTTCCTCCCTGACCTGGGAAGGCTAGGATTTATTGTTCTGGCTGCCTTGCCACTACCATGAAAGAACCGCTTGCTGTGAAAGAAGCCATGTCCTCAATCTCTGTGGGTTATAGGGAGCCAGCCTGTATGTCTTAAGAGTCATTCTCTTTTCATTAGACTCTTTTAAGAGACTATTTCACCTGCTGTCCAAACAGATGTGCCATTGAAGGGCACATGCATAATCCGTTGCTGGACATCTGGGGTGAAACCAGCAGTTCACAGCCAGGAGTGCCACCTGATGCAAATATCTGCAGTCGAAGTACTAACTGCTGCATCAAAGGCATCCATAAAGGCTTTAGCTGGTGGCTGTTCGATTCAATACATAGTTTAACAGCTAGAAGCATCTCCTGTTTTGCCTCTGTGTCTAGTGCGGCCCCTGCCAAAGACTAAAGCTTGCACCAGAGTGTGTATTCATACTTCAAGAAGTGCTCCTGGTAGCTAGCTATCCTCATGCTGGAGGTAACCGAGGCATAGACCCACTTACCGATGGTATCCGTCCTGTGCAAGTCCTTGTTAGCGGTGTGAATTGTGAACTGCTTGGGCACTATGGATTTGTCATTCTCAGCTAGAACAGAAATGGCATCCACTATTGGCTGAATGAAACACATGGGCTTAGATTTTGGTGCCACATATTTCTTGTCTGCCTACTTAGGAACAGCTGCCACAGTGGCAGACCACCCGCAAGCCATCTCAGAGGGTGTCTCCAGGGCTGGCTGGATGGGAGGAACTAATGAGACCAGGATATTTGGCACATTTGGAAACTCTAGCTGGAGCACCTAGCCTGGTCTATGGCTGCTAGCTTGAAATTCAGTGCAGAGTACATATTTCTGAGCAGAGCCTGAAAGTAGAGATCCTCGTGAGGTACAGCGGCAGAAACCGGTTCCGGATTATCTGGATGGTAGTACGAGTCATTGTCCTCAGCATTGGAGATGATGAAGTCAGGATTTGACTCATCTTCCTCTACTCCCTCCACATTCAGAGGATAGCAAAGAGGAGGGTGTCAAAAAGGCGATAGCACAGGCCATGGCCTTGGTGACACCAAACCTGAATGATCCCTCAGGAACGGTGTCGGCAGTGGCACTGAGGATGGCCCTGGGACTGTTCCCTAAGGCAATGATCCTGGCACTAAAGGCCCAGGCAGCACCATCAGCAGTGGGGGCACCAGCCCCAAACAGCCCAACTCTGGCACTGGACATGTCAGCGCAGATGGTGTTGATGACCCCACTGGCCCTGAAGGAACCAGTGGCAGCACCATGGTCGCCCCCATCCTCAGAAGAGACAGAGGTGACACCACAGGTAGTGTAGGTATCAGTGGTGTCAACCGTCCACCCCCAACACAGGGCTGGAGTTAGAGTCAACGGTGTGCCTAAGTCAAGTGGCATCAAAGATGTCACCAGCAAAACCGACCCTGAAGTGCCAGGGACTGCTTCACTTGTACGCTGCATTAACTGCTCCATAACAACTGCCCAATGGCTAAAATGGTGTTTTTAGCTGACTGTCTCTGTTACTGGCCCCTGCTGCAACTGGGAGCTTAGCAGTGTGAAGGGGCGTGGCATTCTGACTACTGCTTTAAAGCGCTGTACATTCTTTTTGTTCCTGCCTAAAAGTTCTGTGGAGAGCAGTGTGTCATAGGGCCAGCCGGCCCCACGGGATTTAACTGTTGTGTGTTGCTAGGGTTTGGCACCTGGTGGTTCCGTTGCCAGTTGTCAGTTCCGCCTCTTTAGCTGAAAGTCTCTGTTGCTGGCCCCGGCTCCGATCAGAAGCATGGCAGTGTGAAGGGAGTGTGGCATTCTGACTAGCGCTTTTCAAACAGCATCCTATATTCTTTTTGTTCCTGCCTACATGCTCCATGGGGAGCACTGCATCACTGGGCCAGCTGTCCCCACTGGATTTAACTATTGTGTGTTGCTGGACTTTGGCAACTGGTGGGTCCATTGCCAGCTGTCAGTTCTGTGTTTTCAGCTGACTGTCTGAGTTGCCAGTCATAGCTGTCCACCTGAGGATACGAGAACTACAAGAGGATAGAGTTTAGGAGTCCCATGCGACAAAAACATAATATGGGAGAACTACAGAGCCTCTGATCTCAAGGCTTGAGAATAGCTGAATCAGGGCTCAAGCAGCTCACCAACAGGCCCAGTTTCCAAGCCAAGGAGTGATATCTAGGAGCTCAGAAGATAAAAATGCAACCCCAAGAGGGGAAAAATGACTGAGAAAAGGGGGTCAGCACTAAAAGGTAATTGCCAGGTATAGGGATCCACAAAAAGTACAGTTATGAAAGAACTTACCGTAACAGTAGATCTTCGAAAACATCTCTTGCAGCAGGTTACACCATAAGAACTGAAGCTGGCAGGTGGCAGGACCCCACAGAAAACTTCTAGCTAGCTACATACCCAACGTCGGCCCCACCCCTGTTGTCCCATGCATCATAAAAGGGGTGGTCCCCCAGCATCCCTCAGTTCTGTCACCGACTCCAGCATAGCGATAAAAATTTCTGAAGGGAGACCGAGGATTTGCTTCCAAAAGGAAGATTAGTAACAATGTTGCCAATACAGATGACACTCCTGAGGGGAAGGTGGTGGGAAAGTACCTGCTGCAAGGGCTGTTCTCAAAGATCTATTGTTATGGTAAGTTCTTACGTAATTATACTATCTTACTTTGAGACACAGCTCTGCAGCAGGTTACACCATAAGGACTGAGTCCTAAGCAGTATGCGATAGCCCTAAAATGGGAGGAGGTCTGGAGAAAGGTGAAAGGAAACCCTCCATGAGAGAAGCCCTGCAGGACGGCAAGGCCAAAGCCTGCTCTGCACCTGGAGGCAATGTCCAGTCTGTAGTGTCTGATGAATGTGTACAGTACTTGAAGTAGCTGCTGCACAGATGTCTGAAGCAGATACATTCCTCAGGGAGGCAACTGAGGCTGCCATCCCCTTGGGGGAGTAACCCTTTACCGGTCCCGGTAAGGGTTTGTTGTGCTTCTGATAACAGAACATGATGCAGTTTACTAACCATTTTAAAAGTGTCTGTTTGGACACAGGTGCCCCTAGGATCCTGGAGGTAAAAAAAAGAAACAACTGATCTGACTGTCTGTGCTGTCTGGTTCTAGTCAGATAGTACCCGAGTATCCTGTGCACATTCAAAGTGTGCAGGAGAGCCTCTCCTCCATTGGAATACTCTGGGTAATAAACAGGAAGGTTAATCTCTTGGTTGAGAGTAAGCTCTGACACCACCTTGGGTAAACATTTAGGATTAGTTCTTAAGGACACCCTGTCCTTATGAAAAACCAAATAGGGCTCTTTGCACATAAGTGCCTGGAACTCTGAAATCCTTCAGGCAGAAGTAACTGCAACTAAAAATAACACCTTCCAAGACAGAAGGTGTAGCTTGCAATCTGTGACTGGTTCAAAAGGGGGTAGTGTGAGCTGTTCCAAAATGAAAAGAAGGTCCCAAGGAAGGATCGGGTCCCTAATGGGTTGTTTCAGGTGGAGAATGCCACGCAGAAAGGTGTGTGACAGATCCAATTGGGCTAAAGATTTAACTCTAAAAGGTGCATGATATGCTGACAATGCTGAGAGATGTACCTTTACAGAGGAATAACAGAGCCCTGTGTCTGACACGGAGAGAAGGTAATCTAGGACCGAGTTCACCGGGCAAGTCAAAGGGTCCAGGCCACGGGCCGAGGACCAAAGGCAGAAATGTCATTTCATGGCATACGTGGCTGTAGAAGAGGGTTTCCTCAGTTCCACGAGGATATCTGCCACTCGATTTGAGACTCCATGGTGAGAAATCACTAAGTCTTCAGGAGCCAGGCACGCAGGTGTAAGGATCGCAAGTTTGGGTGGACCAGTGATTCGTTGCCCTGCAACAGTAAGTGCGAGCTGAGAGGTAGAGGGACTAGAGGATCGCTTGCTAGATGCTGAAGCAAAGGAAACCATATCTGTCTGGGTCAAAATGGGGCCACTAGAATCATGTCTGCTCCCTCCACTTGCAGTTTGAGCAGAACTCTCTGAATCAGTGGGAAGGGAGGGAAGGCACAAAGAAATCTGCCTGTCCAGGAGAGGGACAACGCGTCTCGCCAGAAAACACCAAGCCCTGGATTTAGCGAGCAGAAATTAGGCAGTTTTGCATTGCACGAGGAGGCGAAGAGATATGAAAATTACGTACCTACCGTAATTCTTGATCTTCTTGGACGAGTCTCCACCACTCATTCACACTAATGGGATCTGCGCCGGAGGCACCAGGACCCATCGGGAGCAAACTTTTTTCTGGAGGGTCGACACGAGAGATGGCGCCGAGGCATGGCGCTACTACGCTAGCTCACAAGAACAATGACTATCTCGGCGTCGACCCTCCAACCACCTCAGTACCTTTTTTACCAAGGAGGTGCAGCGCAACTAACGTAAAGAGTAAATTTAACCTTAAAACCGGACATAAGATAGTCCGGATGACCCGTGTAAGAAGGGTCAACAAAGAAGTCTTCACGGCCTAAAGATCTGAGGGAGTGAAGACCAACACAGAGGTGAGCTCGGGGGATGGAGGGTGGGCATGTGAATGAGTGGTGGAGACTCGTCTAAGAAGATCAAGAATTACGGTAGGTACGTAATTTTCATATCTTCCTGGACATAAGTCTCCACCACTCATTCACACTAATGGGAGAGTACCGAGCTAATAATCCCCCAAGAGGGCAGCAGGAGACCAAGAGCTCACGTATTTAGGACAGAAGTCCATTTAGGATAGTTCTGCCGAAGGTGGAATGTCGCCTAGCATGAACATCCAGTGCATAATGCTTAACGAAGGTATGCACTGAGCTCCAGGTGGCGGCATTGCAGATATCTGTAATCGGAACATTCCGAATTTCCGCTAGGGATGCCGCGACCGCCCTAGTAGAGTGAGCGTAAACTCTACCTTCTAACTTAACCTGTGCCATTGAATAGCAATGTCGAAGACATGCTACCAGCCACGATGAGATGCATCTGATAGCGACAGGTTGACCCAGCCGGGTCTCGCTGAAGGAAACAAACAGTTGCTGAGCTTTGCGAAAATTCTTGGTTCTATCTAAATAGAAGCGCAAGGCTCTCTTAACATCCAAGGAATGAAGAGACCGTTCCCCTTCATTTTGGAAGTCCGCAAAGTAAGAGGGAAGGACCAAAGGTTGGTTTAGATGGAATTCTGACACAACCTTGGGAAGAAATTTAGGATGAGTACGAAGAACTACTTTGTCCTTATGGAACACAGTATACGGAGGGTCCGTAACCAGGGCATGTATCTTAGAGACCCTGCGGGCTGAGGTAATGGCCACTAGGAAGGCTGTTTTCCAGGTAAGAAATTTTAGCTCACAGGTAGCCAGGGTTCAAAGGTTTCAGTGGAGCATGTCTAGCACAAGGTTAATGTCCCAGGCTGCCACGGACGCCTTATAGGGGTCTGGTATGCAGAATTCCTTTAAGAAATCTCTTAACCATAGGTAACTGAGCCAGAGACAAGGAAGAAACCGGCTCATGATACGCTGAAATGGCACTAAGGTGAACTTTAACTGTAGAGTACTGGAGGCCTGAATTTGAGAGGTCCAAAAGGTACTCCAAAACCTTGTCTGGAGGACAGGAAAAGGGATTCCAAGAGGACTTTGCACACCAGAGCGAAAAACTCTTCCACTTAGATGTGTAAGTTTTTCGAGTAGCTGGCTTCCAGCAGCCAGAAGGATGTCTGAGACTCTTCGAGAGACATTGAACCGTTCACTTCTACCTCTTCAGGAGCCAAGCAAGAAGGTGAGGATCTCAGGTTGGGATGGACCAACGAACCCTGAGTCAAAGGTTCATTTGCGGGAAGTGGTCTCGAGAGGTTGCCAACATACTGTTGAGTAGAGGAAACATAGTTGTCGAGGCCAGGAGGGGCAATGAGAATCATCTTGGTCCCTGGGACTCGAATTTGAGAAGTACTCTCTGAATTAGAGGAAGAGGTGGAAAGGCTAAAGAGCGCCTTGTCCACCGCAGCTGAACACATCCTGACAGAAAATGCCAGGTCCTGGATTTCTGGAGCAGAAGAGGCAGTTTTGCTGAGTGGGATGCTAAAAGGTCCAGGTCTGGAGTCCCCACTCTTGGAAAGTGACCGAACTACGGCTGGATCGAGACCACTCGTGAGGGTCTGCCTCTGTTCTGCTGAGACGGTCTGCCAAGTCGCTTTGTACACCTGGCAGGTAGACCGCTTGAATTAGTGATTTGTGTTCCAAGCACCACTCCCACACTCTCATCGCTTCCCTGCATAGGGGTAAGAATGAGCACCGCCTGCTTGTTGATGTAGTACATCACAGCTTTGTTGTCCGCTTGAAGGAGAATGTTCTTGTGACAAAGAATATCCTTCAGGGCTCGGATCGATAGAGGACGGCTCTCATCTCCAGGACATTTATGTGAAGCTGAGCCTCGAGCTGAGTCCATACACCCTGAGTGTGGAGAGAGCGACAATGGGCTCCCCATCCCATCAGCGATGCGTCTGTGGTGATGGAGATTTGATGATCCAGAGGAGCAAAGGGAAATCCTTCCAGGAGATTTTGCTCTCTTGAGACCACCAGGTGAGAGACCTCTGTAAGGGCTCTGTCACCTTGATGGGATAAGACTGGGGGTGAGAGGTCGGTGACCACTGAGCGGAGAGCATCCATTGGGCGGTTCTCATGTGTAGCCGAGCTAGGGGTACAGTGAACACTGAGGACGCCATGAGACCCAACATACGTTGCATCGAGAGAGCTGTAACTGATCTGTTCTCCCCGATGTAACGGGCCATCTGAAGGATGTCAAACCTTCTGTCCTCTGGAAGGAAAGCCTTCGCGGAAGATGTGTCCAGAAGAGTCCCTATGAAAAGGAGCCTCTGGGAGGGCTGCAGCTGCGACTTCTTTAGATTCAGCAGAACTCCCATGGACGTAAGAAGGCGAGAGGCCATCTGAACGGCTTCCAGGGTCCCTTGACTGGAAGGGCTTGCTAGGAGCCAATCGTCCAGGCAGGGAAACACTCGGAGTCCGAGCTTCCTGAGATGCGCTGTGAGAACTGCACAACACTTTGTAAAGACTCGCGGCGCTGAGGACAGCCCAAAGGGCAGGACTCTGAACTGATAGTGTTGACCCAGAGCCACAAACCTTAGGAATTTGCGATGCCTCGGGTGAATGGGAATATGCTGGTAAGCGTCCTGCATGTCCAGGGAGGCTAGCCAGTCATGTTGATGAAGCAACGGTAACAGGGTTCCTAGAGAAATCATTTTGAATTTCTCCCTGGGGAGGAATTTGTTCAGCTTTCTGAGGTCTAGAATGGGGCGCATCCCCCCAGACTTCTTTGGAACCAGAAAGTAGTGGGAGTAGAACCCTGTGTTTCGCTGATGCAGAGGCACCAGTTCTACTGCCCTGTTGTTCAGAATGCCCTGAATCTCAGCGGCGAGGAGGTCTGACTGAAGGGTCGACAACCTGGGTTGCCGTTTGGGAGGACGATCCGGGGGGGTCTCCAGAAAATTGAGAGAATAACCCTCGCGAATTATCCGCAGGACCCATTTGTCTGAGGTTATGGACTTCCACTGGTTGTAGAAGTACATCAGACGACCTCCCACTGGAGAAGAAAAGTCCACCTCGGGCAGTGGAGATGGAACTTGGGCCAGCAACTCATAAGGTAGCACTGGGCGCTTTAGGCCCTTGCGCTTTCTGTTGCGTCTTCTTTTGAGGTTGGGCAGGTTGGTTCTTATGGAAACTTCCTCTGCCCCTGCCTCGAAAGGACTGACGACTATGAAACTGACGCCACCTCACATGCCCCTAGAGGGTAGGCGGAGGTCGCAGCCAGCTTAATGGCCACCTGGTCTTCTGAGTAGCCTCTAGAGCTTGCTCTACCTGAGGACCGAAAAGATATGAGCCATCAAAGGGCAACGCCATTGCCTGCTGCTGTGCATCATTCGTAAAGCCCGAAGTACGCAGCCAGGAGTGACGGCGAGTACAAATACCAGTGGCTGCTGAACGAGAAGCAGTGTCGAAAGCGTCCATGGCGGCTTTGACCTGTTGGTTATTAGATTCAATACCTCTGGTAACGGTCAGAAGACGCTCTGACTTAGAGTCGGAGTCTGGAAGAGCTTCAACCATCCGTTTAATAGAGTGCCACAGGATATACTCATACTGAGAAAAATAGCCCTGATAACTGGCAACACGATACTTAGAGTGGAGGCAGCAAAGACTCTCTTACCTAATGTATCAATCTTACGAGACTCTTGTTAATAGGTCGAGCTGTAGTAGCTTGAGGAAGAACGACCTATCATTCTCTGCCAGGACTACAATAGGATCCGCAAAGGCTTGAGATGCCAAATGGGACGATCCTTGGGGCTGAATATTTCCTATCAATGGATTTAGCCACGAGGGAGTAAGAGCAGGATTATTCCATACCATTTGAGACAGCGCCTCAGGAAGGTTGAACCGAGGAGTCAAATCCATAGGGATCTCCAAGCATGAAGATATTGGAGTCTTAACTTTTCCCAGGATCGATGTCTGTAGTCTGAGAGAAAGAGTGGAACTCAGGTTTTTCAACAGAGACTTAAAGGACAGGTCCTTGACCACGGCTCGTAGCAGCAAAAGATCCTGCTCATCACTTCATCACCCAACCAAGGTCTGGGTCAGGCTCAACATCATCTCCTGATAGTCCAGGAAGGACTGTTTGGACAGGAAAGGAGTGAAATATAGGAGAGGAGGAAAGAACTGACAGAAAAGGCGAGTCCTCGAGGGCCCCGGCGCTGAAGAGGCGAATGGGGCCGAGCAGTGCCGCGGAGGCACACGGCGTGAAGAAGCAGCGCACCGCAGATGGCACTGCACGCCCAGCACCGCGGACGGCACCGAGAAGGCACACGGCACTGCGGGACGGCACCGCGAGACCCGTGGCACCGAAGGACGGCGCTAGAAGCCCGCGACGCTGAAAACGACGCCGATGAAGCTGCCATGCCCGCGGACGGCGCCAAGGCACTCCAGGACCCTGAAAAACATGAGAAGAAGGGAAAAGAGCAGGAGATAAGGGCATCGGTGAGGCCCCCTGCGCCGCAGCCATGTGAGGGGAAACACCTAAGCACGGAGTCGTCGGCACCAAGAGAGGCGCCGCGCGACCAGGAAAGTCCAACTGCCCTACCTGATCGCCCGACAAGCCCGAAGGCTCCCGGGCAACCGAGCCAGGCAGAAGAACCAACCTCCGAGCCCATCGCTCCATAAGAGCGGCCCACTGATGAAACTGCTCAACTAGAGACCTACCTGTAGGCGGGGTAGGACTCCTACGTCGAAGACGGCGGCTACCGGAAGTTGGTGATTCCGAAGGAGGAGACCGGCAACTAGCCACGATAACGGACCATCGACGCGCAGACATATCAGAGGGTGACCTCGAGTGATGCCTTCTCTTTTTAGACCTGTGGGCCGAAGAAGAGCTCGAGGCCGAACGGTGCCGAGAATGCGACCGTTTGTTTTTATGCCGGCGGGGGGACCGCCCATCCCCCCGGGCACTGGACTGACCATTGTCGGAACCCCGCTCAGGAGAAGGGGGCTGACCAGACCCAGCCTGACTGACTGAACAGCTTTCATACGAAGTCTCCCTACTGTCACCTGACCTGCTCATGGTCGACTCCGTCAAGTAGGCCGAGACTTCTTTATTATATGTTAAAAATAAAAATAGAATAAATTTAAACGATATTACATCGAGATAATATTACAAAAAAATAAACTGAAAACTATGCGCTAGTTTGAAGTTTGACTCCCGACAGGCGAGCGACGTCATTATTGAAGCGCACTCGACGGCGGAAAAAGAACTGAGGCGGTTGTGAGGGTCGGCGCCGAGATAGTCATGCCGTCACATGAATAGCGCCATGGGCGCCAGTTCGCGGGCGCCATCTCTCCTCGGGTTTCCACCTCCAGCAAAAAGTTTGTTCCCGATGGGTCCTGGTGCCTCCGGCGCAGATCCCATTAGTGTGAATGAGTGGTGGAGACTTATGTCCAGGAAGATCTAGCTCTGGAGTTCCCCATTTTGTGAACAGGGCATCTGCTAATTGTTGCAGAAGTTCCCACTCGTGTGCGCTGGATCTGAATCGGCTGAGTATATCCGCCAGAGTGTTCTGTATTCCTGTAACATGAACTGCAGACAGGGTGATACTGTGGTCTATCACCCAATACCATACTCTCATCGTCTCCCGACAAGAGTTGGTATGAATGGGTGCTGCCTTGCTTATTGATGTAGAACACTACTGACATATTGTCTGAATCAGTAGGTGTCCTGGGAGTAGATCAGTCTGCAAGGCCTGCAGGGCATAGAGGACTGCCCTCATCTCTAGGATATTCATGTGAAGGGCTCCTTCTGGGCAGGACCATAATCCCTGTATCCTTCTGTCATCTAGATGGGTGCCCTAACCCAATCCTGAGGTGTCTGTGGTCAGGATCTGTGAAGGTGTGGTTGATAGGAAGGAGACTCCTGCAGCGAGGTGCACTGTAACTAGCTGCCATTGGAGGACTCGCCGTATCAAAATGGGAACCGAGATCAGCTGATCGAGGTTATCCTGGCGCTGGTCTCACTGGACTCGTAGTATCCAGTGGATGGTTCTCATATGGAGACATGATAGGGGAACCATGGCTTTGGCAGCTGCCATGTGGCCTAAAAGATGCAGCATGGTCCTTGCTGTGACCTGTTTCTGCCCCAGGATGTATCTGGTTAATCCCCTTAGGCAATCTGTCCTGTCCTCCGGTAAGAAAGCCTTCCCTCTGGTCGTGTCCAGGACTGCTCATATGAACTGCAGTCTTTGGCATGGAGTGAGAAGTGATTTTGGCAGGTTGATGGTGACACCCACCTCATTGAAGATGGAAAAGGTGTCTTGCAATGCCTGATTTAGCTCCATCCTGGACGAGGCTGTGAGGAGCCAGTCGTCCAAGTAAGGGAAGACGTAGTGGCCCATTCTCCTGAGGGCTGTGGCTACTACTGTTAGGCATTTGGTAAAGAATCTGGGTGCCGATGACAGGCCAAATGGCAGTGCCCGAAATTGGTAATGCTGTCCCCTGAATTTGAACCGCAGAAACTTCCAGTGGTGTTTTGCGATTGGAATGTGGAGATAGGCATCTTGCATATCCAGCGATGTGAGCCAAGCATTCAGGCGTAGCATCGGGATCAATTTGGGCAGGCTGAACATTCTGAAGTGTTTGTATGCCACGAAGGTGTTGAGATCGCTGAAGTCCAAGGTGGGGCATAGGTCCCCTGCCTTTTTGGTTACTAGGAAAAAATGGGAATAGTACCCTTTCCCCTCGTTGAATCCAAGGAAAAGGCTCTATGGCCTCTTTCTCTAGAAGGGCCCGGATTTCTTCCCGGATCAGCATGGCATGCTGGCTGGAATACTGGGAGAGAAGGGGTGGCCTGGGTGGTGGTTGCCGGATGAACTCGATAGAGTGACCTCTTTGAACCAAATGAAGAACCCATTGGTCGGAGGTAATTTGCTGCCACCCTTCTAGATGTTTCAAGAAGTGACCCCCGACAGCCTCTTCTGCCTGGGCAGGTGGGAGAGGAGGGCTCTGCAAAGAGTCAGGCTGTGGAGGGAAAGGGGAGGTTTGTCTGGGAGGGTTTGGCATTTCTTGTGCCTGTGCCTCTTGCTGAGAGGGGCCTTTGCGGGTAAAGCCACCTCTCTGCTGTTGGCCGAACCTAGACTGTTGCCCTTGTTTCCCTCGAAAATGCTGCTGTTGTGTCCGAAATGGTTTCGGCTTTGGTTTGTATGTGGCCTATACTGAACGGGACACTTTTGCCAGCGTCCTGTAGTTTAGTGATAGTCTTTTTGGAGTCTTCTCCGAAAAGAACTGAGCCTTTGAAGGGAACATCCAGAATACCAGTCTGGACATCTGTCGTAAAGCCCGAAACCCTCAGCCAGGAGTGTCTTCTAAGACACACACCCGCTACTGTTCCTCTGGCGGCCGATTCCGCACAGTCATATGCTGCTCTAAGCACCCTGACCAGCTCTTCCTTCTGATCTCCTTCAGGTAGGTTTTTGACCATGTCCAATTCTTGCTCCCACAGAGCGTTCTGAAACTGGACCATGTGGGTTAGGAAGTTCAGTGAGCAGATAGAGCATGTGGCAGACATGTACATTTTTCTACCCGAAGAATCGAGCTGCTTTGACTCTTGGTCTGGAGGCTTAGTGCTCAAGTGTTTTGGCCTCTGGGATGTGTCATGTGTGGCAGTGATTACCACGGAATCAGCTACAGGTTGCTCTCCTAGGTAGGGGTCTTCTAATGGTGCCCTGTATAGGCGATCAGCCTTTCTGGGGACTGCAGAAATGTATAAGGGTGCTTCCAAGCCGCCCTGGTCATGTCCTGAAATGTATCCACCAGTGGTGGGATGACTACTGGCTTGGCATCTTTCTGGTGCAAATATTTGTCTAGATGGCACCATTCAGGATCCATATCCTCTGTATCCCACCCCATGTTCCCTCATATTTTCACAGCACATTGACCTTTTAGCCAAGACTGCAAATGACAAAATTGGGCAACTATTTAGGCATAAACACTGCCTAACCGATGCGGCATTAAAACTTGCTGTGTGCAGCTCGATCTTATCCGTGATTGACTACAGGCTCATAGTCTACACAACTCACACAGCTTTCAAGAGAATAAAGCTGGCCCTAAACAAAGCTTGTAGGCTTGTCCTAGCTGTGACACGCCTTAAACACACCTGCGATCTCTATTCCCATTGGTTAAATCTGCACTGTAGAACTCAATTCCAGACATGCCTACTGGCTAAAAAGTCCACCCTAGGTCTGACACCACTTGGCGTTCACAGTCTCCTCTGCCCCACCAACAAGGCTAGAATTACCAGAGGAACTAACAGTCAGCCACTGAAAGTCCCTTTCTGTCGCACCTCCCAGGGTCATAGGTCTTTTAAGTACCAGGCAGCACACTTGGCTCAACTCGCTACATGATCACCTGCTGGCAGAATCTAAACTTAGCCCCTTCAAATCTAAACTTCGTAACCATCTAGCAACACTTAGTGGGTGTGACTGTAACTTCTAATTTGCACAAGCTAACTCCTATCTTCTTTCTGTTCATTATAGCACTTTCAATCTCCCTATCCAACTGCCTTGTTATTTACCCCTCTCCTCTACTGTCCCACTCCGCCTTCATCCTCCATTCCATTCCTCATCTGTTTCCCACCTCACCCCCACTTAATCTGCTTCCCCTCTCCCCTCACCATATCCTCTCACTCCCACACCTCACGGAATTTTCCCCATCCAGCAAACTAATGACAAGGCCCTATGGCTGCTCCTGTTTTCTCCACCTATTCTCCCTTATACCTTCCTCACCTACTTGGCACTCTCTCAGCACCCAGCCTCTGTTGCTACCAGTTTCTCTTTCCATAGCAAGTTACCTTTCCATTCTGTTCACACCTCGCAACGTACTTATTGCTTAATGTGATTACATTTTGTAATTTTAGTTACAAAAGAGTTGAACATCATTTTTGTATCCAATGTAATTTTGCAACCGCTGTCTGTATTGTTTTGCTGTTGACGTGGAACCTTTGTAAATGAGCTTTTAGCTCAAAGGTATTAATCCAGGAACTAAATAAATAAATAAATATTATCTTGGATATGTCTCATGATATCCATGAAAGTAGAGTCATCTGGAGGGGACCTTGGCAAATCCTTTGGATCCAGGGAAGGAATGCTGAATGGAGAGCCAGATCTCAAGGAAGAATCAGGGGAAGAGTATGCCTCTTCTGTTGAGGAAGAATCTGACCTCCGACGGTGGTGCTTCTTTTTGTGCCCACTTGGAGAGCAGGAAGGGGTCCTAGAAGGGGACCTCGGCCACTTTTCTTTTGAATGGCCCCTGTGTGGAACAGGGCTTTTCTGTTTAGGCGGAGGGCTAGGAGACCTTGGTGGAGGCTGGTCTCTGGGAGGTGCCTTAGTGGGGATTACGTACTTCCGGATTGTCTCCCACCAATAGCCGAACAGGTCCTTGACCTCTGATAACTGCAGACCCGTGGTTTGACCCATCACCAGCTGCGATGCCTGGCCATTGCCTGTGTCAATTGGTCTGTGATCCGACGCACCCGTCATCTGATCCTCAGGTGTTGTTGGTTAATGCACGAGGTCTGTATCCTCTAGGCCAACCGATGTCAGGTCATCACTCAGACGTCCGACCCCAGAGTCCTCAGTGTATGTTTGTTGGGATGTACCGACCTCCTCTGGTATAGTGAAGTTGTCATCATCCAGTTGATGGGTTCGGACCTCATCCAGTGGTCATTGGTCCATGGTCCTCTTAACGGATATCTGGTCTGTGGTCTGCTTAGTGGATGTCACCAAGGACGTGAGGCCTCTGGGGGTCTGAGAGGCTGACCTAGACTGGTCGGAGCCCCAGCGCCGGTCCTGGGAGTCGGAGCCCACTACTGAGGCTGACTTGGAGGGCGCTTTTGCTGGGTGGTTTGTAGAGGAAGACCGGCCGATAGAGCCAGAAGACTGGCTAGTGGAGTGAATGTGGGAACGGATCTTCAAAGGCTGAAGTGTGGTTCCCAAACTGGAACCACCCAATGTCAGGACCTTGGCTGGAAGTTTCTGGGCCTTAGACCGAGATGGAGCGCATGTAGAGTGACTGGCCAAGTCCAAACTCCCCTGGGAGTTGGACGTCTTGGACTTGGATGGGGAGTGCTCTTTCTCCCTTTTCCTCCTTTTATCCTTATGTTTCCCCAACTTGTAACAGAAGCCTTCCCTGAAGGAGGTGCTTTTCTGCATAGGTGCCAATTTTTATTCGAGGAGGAAGGTCTCCAATACATTTTGGTGGTGGATCCTCGTTCTAATATTGAATTTCTGACAAATAGGATAGGCCTTGGTGTCATGCTCTGGGCCCAGGCACCGTACACAGGCCACGTGGCTGTCCTTAAATGGGATCTGTTTGCTGCAGGCACACTTGGATGAGTGCCCTTCTATGGAGGACGTCAAGGAAGATGCCAAGCAGGAATACTAAATGACAAAATGAACTTTTTCGAGAAAAAAAATTAACAAATACTTAAGTGTGGCATCGATTGGTTGCTAAAAGCATCCGTGGAGCCAATGCTTGTGAGTCGACAACGGTAAAAGAACTGAGGGATGCTGGGGGACCGTCCCTTTTATGATGCATGGGACATCGGGATGGGTCAATGTTGGGGGGCAGTCCTCTGCTGTAGGTAGCTAGCTAGAAATTTTCAGTGGGGTCCTGCCGCCTGCCAGCTTCAGTCCTTATGGTGTAACCTGCTGCAAGAACATGTATCTTGAAGTAAGATAGGAAGGATTCCTATCCTCCAAACTCCCTTTCTCTGACTGAAACATCCCAAAAACAGGGGATTAAGAGAAAGAGAGATGTAACAGGCCACTAAAGCAAATGCAGGGGACGTGCTGCAAGGGAAAAGAAAGCTGAACTGGTATGGGAACTTGGGCTACAATTCCCAAAACATTTCCTGTCCCTAGAGCACCTGCTCCCCTGCAAGATCTTGTTCCCAAGAAGGGCTGAGAAAAGCTTATCCAACAGCAAACAACTATAGACCCCCACCACCCAAAAGGGCTGGGGGGGGAGAATAATACGAAGCAAAGGCATCTGCAGCCCATCGCCACTTTAGTGCTCTCTCTCTCCCTCTCTCCCTCATATGTTTTTTTTAGATTAAAGAAGAAAAAGGGGGAACAAGGACCTAGAAATGAGTCCTTCCAGTTTTGTTTTTTTTCAAGACAATGAAAGGAAGGCTTGGGGAAGGGTTAGGGGTAAGAATCCCTAAAAAGCTTTTTTTTGTAAAGGTTTTTGAGGGAGGGCCACACGGGGTGCATGGAGGGAACAAGTTCCTTAAAGAGGTTTGCCCCTTAAATGCCCCCCCTTTTAAAAACAAAAACAAGAAGGGAGCGAGGCTGCAAAGGAAAGAAAAAGGAGAGACTGCCCAGAAGCCTGGCCACTGCGGGGGAAGGTGGGAGGTTTGCAGTGATGAATGGTGAAGATATTCTGAAAGATCAAGAATACGTAATTTTCACATCTTGCAAGATCAGTCTTCACCATTCATCACTGGTGGGTCTGAGTGCCAAGCTGACCACCAAGGGTGGTGTTGGCAAGCCCCGAGGGAAACGGTTGTTCCCTCAGCCTCCTGTGGGGGAAGACACAGAGAGGCGGATGCCCCTACAGGCCTGGTGAGACCCAAGACTGGTCAAGGTCAGGCGGAGGCTCCCATGGCCTGGGAGCAGGAATGCACCAAGCAAGCTCACGCCTGGCCCTATAGGAGAAGAAATGTGCCCCCTTGGAAACATGAGGTGATCACCCTATGCCAGGCCCAAGGGTGACAACCAGGAAAGACACAGTCATGCCATCCGCCTAATGCAGACTGCAGTTCCCACTAGTTTGCAGGATACCTCACTGGCATCATAGGACGCCCTCTCTTGATGTCTCGCCAGTTTCCGACCCTGTGCTGAAAGGTGTATTGCCTGTCTGGGTGCCTCACAATCTATCAGAGATGCTAGAAGCTGACCCAGCATCGCTCACAGGTGCCTGCCATAGGATGCCTGGTGTGCAGCCACGCACAATATGGTGCACTACTGAGAAGACTCTATGACCCCAGATGTCAGACTCAGCAGAGTCAGACTCTGGGGGACAGTCGCGCACTGGGTGCCTATGCCAAGAGGGAGTGTCCAGGAACTGGACTCCAGAAGAGGGGTGTGGCATGGCTCCTGCAGATCCCAGGGGTGCGCAATACCTGCACTGCATGTCCCTCGGGGTGTGATGGGGGGCAGAGGGGTGGAGCCAGACGTCTCTTGATGCCTCTGCAAATGGGCAAGGCCCCAGAGGTATGACTGTACTCTCCAAGGAAGGACGGCATCAGGCGTGCAGAATTGCGGCTGGAAAAATGGGACAGTCGCACCTCCCTCATTATCTCCGAAAGGAACTGCTGGTAACAGGTATACTCAGCATCAGAGGACAGGTGGATGGAGAAATCCTTGGTGCCTCAGTTTCAGGCTGAAAGACAGCCTGGTCCACTGCCCTCAGGTAGGCTGTGAAGGCACTCGCTGAAGCCCTGAACTGCTCCCAAGTCAGAGGTCCCGTAGGACCAAAAACACCTGGAAGAAGATGGGGAGCAGGCAGAGGAGGAGGAGGTGGGTCACGACGGACCAGGCCAGGCCCTCTGCTAGGGCTATGAGAGCAAAGTGGGGACCTCACCCAAGGTGAGGGGCTGTGCATCTCATCCACCCACAAATGCCCAACCATAGAGGGGCGATCCAGAAGGTGCCCTTGGGGGGGAACCCCCAGGTGGGGAGATTGGAGCTATAGTGGTCCAACAGGGTGGCTCCGATCCCCACCTGCCGCAGGCCCAGATGGTTCCCAGAGGGGTGGGTAGAGGACTCAACTCAACACTCTGACTTCTGCCAGAGCCACTAGCCACTCTAGACATGAAGTGCAGCATCGACTAGGACCTACCAGGCCCCCACCTCACCTGAATGAGCTCAGCTCCTTGGGCTAGGCCTAAGAACATCAGCAACAGTACGATCCTGGAGTAAAGGGGAGCTGGAGCCGGAGCCATGGGCGGTGATGGAACTCCCCCCTCAGCACTGCAAGTGGCACCGGGGCAGCGCCAGAACCCAACCTGGTGCCAGAAATGTCACCGGAACCCAACACAGTGCTGCCCTCCCCTCAGCACTGCAATCAGTGCTGGGAGCTTCCCTGGTGATGTGAGCGGCACCACGAGACACAGGGGAGGTGGCGCTGCGGCCGGCACCAGGCTGAGAAGAACCCCTAGACAACGCCACAGATGCTAAAGGCCTATGGCTAGGCCCAGAAAGGACTCCTTCCTCACCAGGGCCCGGAAGCCTTAGTGCTAGGAGTCGAAGTGGCACCGAACTGTGTCCCCAAGGGACTCACCAGTGCAGGCCCAGCATATAGCTGCGACTCTGCCACCAGGGGTGTCTGGACCCACGAGGGGATACCGGATTGGGAGGGGGTGCACAACCAGCCCCACGGGGGGACTGGCTGTCCCCGAGACCTTCCCCTAGGCCTCCTGTCATTGGCGAGATGAGGACTGGCAGAGGTCTGGTCTCCCTCAGTACATATAGTACTGGGAAGGGGCTCAGGGGAAGACAGGGACCTTACCTTAGAGTCCCGAGTGTGACGCCTGCCTCCGAAGGTGGGGGTGGGGGGTCCCATCTTCACCTCATCAAGCGAATTTCCAAGGTGTGAAAGTCCATCAAGAAGCAGGCATCACAGTGGTCCATGTCACAGTTTGCTCCAAGGCAGGTCCAACAACGATCATGTCGGCCCTGGATGGACATGTTTCTCCCACAGGGGTGCAGACACATGGGGGAGATTCCGTCTTCATGATTGTTTTCTTCTTCTGCTTTTTAGGCCCGGGGATCTGGACATGATCAACTCATGGAAAACAAGAAAACCAGCAAAACAAATACGGTTCATCACCGTACAAAAGGGGATAGAAGAAAAAAGGTGGTTCCGAAGGGCCAAAAAATGCTATAAGGCATATAGCGAGTGGTGATGAGCAGAACTTAGGACGTGTGATGCAGCAAAAACAGGCAATCACTCCCACAGAGTGCTTTCATCGATGGCAAGAAGACCAGAACTGAGGAGGCAAAAAGGCCAGTGTTGGTTACTTGCCATATCATGAGCGCCACATCATAGGTTCGCCTCGTGAGTGAGCCGTCTTTGATGTCGGTCCCTTACTTCCAAAACTTTAAAGGCATACTCTCCTGTGGGGTCTTAGTGCCTCTGGCACAGACCCACCAGTGATGAATGGTGAAGATTGATTCTTGGAAGATTCTTCTAATCAGCAAAACAAAAATGAAAAAATACTTTGGATATAAGAAGCGATAGCTGACCAAGTCTCAAATTTACTATTAATTCCAGGCAGTACACTAGATCTCTAAGTGCTGTGCAGGTTTTTAAAATCACCTCTATAGTTATTTATTCCATCACATTACCCTGCACTGGGCAAATTTTACATTTGGAAAGTTAAACAAAGTGAAACCGACACTTCCGAGGAAATTTCATGCAAGTGCAAACTGAGACTAAACTGTGTTAAAATAACCTTGTCAATCCGTGAAAAAAATCCCACGACATTCTGTAAACATGATCTGAGTATGTGCCACTGACTAGACCTTTGCATTAATCTTTTCGTTTTCCATCTTTAATTAATTATAAAGAAAAGATTTAAATATTTTAAAGGGACACTGTCAACCTCCTTAGGTCTCAAAGTGTCCCTAGTTTAAAAAACACATTTTATGATTGCCAACATTCTGTAAAGATTGATGATGTAGCTGGTAGTTTGATTCTGACTCTTCTTTTCTTAGAAAAAGTGAGCAACGAACTGCACACCATACTGGTGTTACCACACAAAACAGGTTTGTTTACATTCCTTGATCAGCCCCAGCTGCATTTTTCCGGACTTTGGAACATCCACAACACAGTCCATCTCCTCATGATGCAGTGGGAGTTTAAAAGGCTACTGCCTTATGAGTGACTGCACTGTTTGGGTGTGTTTGTAATGCTCAGGACATATGCAGTAAGAACAGATCCAGGATTGTAAACAAAACATAGATACATAGACAGTGTCGGCAGATAAGGGCCTATGGCCCACCCAGTCTGCCCATTTGAGCTTGTAAGTTCAGTTTGTTTTCCTAGAAGTCTGTTGCCCCTTACCCCTGACCTCTAGAATTCCTTTATGTCTATCCCATGCATTCTTAAATCCCGTGATTGTTTCAGCCCCCACCACTTCCTCTGGCAGGGTGTTCCACTTGTCCACCACCCGTTCTGTGAAGAAATTCTTTCTCATGTTTCCTCTGAATCGTCCTCCCTCCAACTTCATCCCATGCCCTCTAGTCCTGGAACATCTTTTTCGCTTAAAAATAGTGTTTTCCTGCACCCTGTTCCTCCCTGTAAGATACTTGTATGTCTCATCATATCCCTCTCTCCTCCTCTCCTCCAGGAGTACATGTTCAGTTCCCTCAACCTGTCTTCATAGGACTTGTGATGCAATCCATGCACCATCTTTGTTGCCCTCCTCTGAACCTTCTCCGCCTGTCTATGTCCCTCACGTAGGTATGGTCTCCAGAACTGTACATTGTACTCCAGGTGGGGCCTCACTAGTGTCTTGTATAGCGGAATTATGACCTCCTTTCCTGCTGGTGATGCCCCTGCCTATACATCCCAGCATCCTATTTGCTTTACCTGCTGCCTTGTCACACTGTTTCCCTACCTTGAGGTCATCAGAGATGACAACCCCAAGATCCTTTCCTGCTTGGTGCATGCTATATCCTCACCCCACAACTGATATATTGTGCCAGGGTTTTTGTGCCCCATATGCATTATCTTGCTTCTTTGCATTGAATTTCAACTGCCAAACCCTTGACCATTCTTCAAGTTTCTGCGAGTCGCTTCTCATTCTGTCTACACCCTCTGGTGTGTCTACTCTGGTACAGAGCTTTGTATCATCAGCGAACAGTGAAATTCTGCCTTCTAGATCCCGCGAATGTCACTGATGAAAATGTTGAATAAGGACCGTCCCAGCACTGATCCCTGTGGTACCCCACTGGTCACTCTTCCCTCCATGGAGTGACAGCCATTTACCACCACCCTCTGTGTCCTGCCACCCAGCCAGTTACCTACCCACCACACTACTGTCCTGCCCACAACCATATTCCCCAGTCTGTGTAATAGTCTTCTATGTGGCACAGTGTCAAAGGCCTTGCTGAAGTCCAGATAGGCCATGTCCACTGCCCTCCCCTGATCCACCTCCCTAGTCACCCAGTCAAAAAATTCAACGAGGTTGGTCTGACATGACCGCCCCCTGGTGAAACCATGCTGCCTTGGGTCTTGTAGTCCATTGACAACCAGATGTTCCACCAATCTCTCCTTCAGTAGTGCTTCCATGATCTTCCCCACTACCAAGGTGAGGCTGACTGGTCTGTAGTTCCCTGCTTCCTCTTTGTTCCCACTTTTGTAAGGGACTACATCTGCTGTCCTCCAGTCTTTGGGTACCTCCCTGTTTCCAGTGATCGGCTAAACAGGATAGCCAGAGGTTCAGCCACCACCTCTCTTAGTTCTTTAAGGACCCTGGGGTGCACCGTCTGGCCCCGTTGCTTTATCAACTCTTATTACTTCCAGTTCCTTCAGGACCCTTTCTCGTGAAGGGACTTGTGTCCATTTCTGCCATTCTCACCCTTGTACTCCCTTCAGACCCATTACCCTCCTCTTCCTCAGTAAAGACTGAGCAGAAATACTTGTTCAATATGTCAGCTTTACTGTTGTCATCCTCCATCGGCTCCCATCCTCCCCTTCAGTCTCACTATCCCTCCCTTTGTCTTTCTTTTTCACTTATATACCTGTAAAGGTTTTGTCCCCTCTACCCACTGATTTTGCAATGTGTTCTTCTGTCTGAGCTTTGGCTTCCTTACTGACCTCCCTGCCTCCCTTTGCTTCTCCTGGTACTTCTCCTATCCCCTTCTGCCTGTGTCTTTTGTATTGCCTGAATGCAATCTTTTGGCTTTCACTTTCTTTGCTACCTCTTTGGAAAACCATAATGGTCTCCTCTTCCTTTCCTCTTGCTAACCTGCTTAATGCATAATTCTGTTGTTCTTGTAATCCCCATTTTAAATACTGCCCACTGTTCCTCAACCCTGATTCCTGTCCCATTCCCTAATGCCTCTTTTAAGTATCTCCCATTTTCCCAAAGTCTGCCCCCTAAAATCCAGGATACGTGTTTTGTGTGGTTTGGTTCTGCTCTTTCTGTGATTTCAAACCACAATGACTGGTGGTCACTGTTCCCCAGGTGCTCCCCACTGTTACCCCCATCACACTGTCCCTGTTTGTGAGCACAAGGTCCAGTATTGCCTTCTGCCGAGTTGGTTCCATGACCAGTTGCTTGAGGAAGGCACCCTGAAGGAGTCAGGATAAATCTGCTCTAGTTGATGCTGCTGCTGGGATGCTCCAGTCCACGTCTGGGATATTGAAGTCTCAACCAGTACTACTCACCTTGTCTGCCATCCTTTGGATGGCTAGCATCAACTCCTCATCTGTTTCTTCCTCCTGGGCTGGTGGTCTATAGACCACACCTGTGTGGATGGCTGTCCCCATTTTCCTTTCCAGCTTAACCCACAGTATCTCTCCCCATTTTGTTCCTCCTGGATCTCTGTGGCCCTTATGTCATTTTCACATACAGTGCTACTCCTCCTCCCTTCCTGCCTGCTCTGTCTCTTCTGAATATGTTGTAGCCAGGTATGGCCATCTCCCAGTCATGGTTATCATTACACCAGGTTTCAGTGATGGCCACAATGTCCAGGTCTGACTGTACCATGACAGCCTCCAGATCTTCCATCTTGTTGCTAAGGCTCCTGGCATTTGCACACATGGCTTTCCATGATTTGACCTCCCTAGACTGCTTCACTGTTCTACTCCAGCCCCTTCCTTGGTTGTCATTTATCCCTGGTTCTCCTTGCTGTCTGCCCTTCTGCTGAATTTTGCCCCTTTTCTGCTTATCCACCTCTTGGGCATTAATCTCCATCTTTTGCACACTGCTTTGCAGAGAAAGCCACTCTCTGGTTCACTGGTTCCACTGCTAGCTGTGGGGTGAGAAGAGGTACCCTCCTTGCTGGCCTGCCACCCTTTGCTAGTTTAAATGCTTGTCAATGTAGCATTTAAACTTATCATTGAGTGTTGATTCCCTCCAGGATGGATGCAGGCCGGCCAGGCTTGAACAAACCCTCCATCCTCCAGGTGGGTCCCCAGTCACCAATGAATCCAAACCCTTCCTCACAGCACCAGTTCTTCAACCATGAGTTAAAGTTCCTGGTGCATGCACTCCTATGTTCCTTGCTCTCACAGGTAGTACTTCTGAGAAAGTGACAGAAGTAGCTACTTGCTTGAGACCCCTCCCAGTTTCCTAAACTCTTCCTGAACTTCCTTTGGCTCCCCATTTGCCAGGTCATTAGTACCTAGGTGGATAATGACATCCAGCTCACCCTCCCGTCTTGCCTTCCTAGTGATCCCCAGGATCTTCCTTCCAACCCTCCATGCCGTAGCACCTGGTAGGCACCTCACCTCCCTGTCCTCCCCCTCCTGTGTTCCTAGCTGGATCCCTCTTATGATGGAGTCCCCCACCAGGATTCGCTTCCTCCTCCTCTGGGGTCCACTGCTTTCCCCGCTGAGGTCACCTCCTTGGCTAACCTCCACATCCTTGCCTTCCACTTCTCTGGGTACCTCTATTTGGTTGTCCTCGTTTGCCAGTGTGGCATATGAGTTCTTGAGTGGAATAGGATCTGGGATGTGCCTCTGCCTGACTGCTCTAACCCTCCCTGAGCCCACTGTCATCCAAGTGCTCCTGTTCTCGGCATCCTTTGAGGCAGCTGCATTGGACTGGGTGGTCCCTGGATAGGGGTGATGGTACTCCTGACCCAGTTTACTTCCGCTCTGAGTCTGGCTACCTCATCCCGCAGTCCAGAGAGATGCATGCAGATAGGGCAGCACCTCAGTGTCCAGAAGGTCTGCCTGAATATGGCTGCCCCACAGCCACTGCATTGCACCACTCCCCACATTATACTACAATTCCACTACTTGTCTGCTACTGAAGCTCTCCTAGCTCTCTTTTTATTAATTTACTGTACTAAAAATCCTGTCACTAATCCTCAGATATTTTTTTTTAAAGGAAAAAGAAACCAATAAATAAATAAATGAGTCAAAACACTTGCTGTGCTGAGGGTGGGCTTCTTCCCCCTTATGCCCCTCCTACTTCACACCCCTTACTATTCCCTGTGTTTAGCTCCTGTCAATCAGATTTATCAGGGCATATAATTTAAGAGTTGGGGAGAAGTGAAAATTGCAACAATTAAAGACAGCACAGAATTACACCACCACTATGTTTTAAATTTTCAACAGCCCAAAACAATTATAAGTAAAGACAACAAAGAAAGTATAGTGTCACTAAACGCTACAATCTAAGTTTAAAAGAAAAATAGCAATTACCAGTTACTCTAAAGCACTGAATTGAATATGTTTCCTTCCTTCCCCTTCTGGCTTCTTCTGAGAAGACAAACCTCTGCTTGCTACTTTAACTCTGACTAAGCCCCACCTCCAGTTACCACGTGGCTGAGGTCAGAGGCCAGACAATTAACACCCTTCACCCGACTACAGGGCAGTCAGACAAGCCAAGATAAAATTTGCAGCAATTAAAGACAGCACAGAATTACACCACCACTATGTTTTAAATTTTCAACAGCCCAAAAACAATTATAAGTAAAGACAACAAAGAAAGTATAGTGTCACTAAACGCCCACAATCTAAGTTTAAAGGAAAAATAGCAATTACCAGTTACTCTAAAGCACTGAATTGAATATGTTTCCTTCCTTCCCCTTCTGGTTTCTTCTGATCAGCCCCAGCTGCATTTTTCCGGACTTTGGAACATCCACAACACAGTCCATCTCCTCATGATGCAGTGGGAGTTTAGAAGGCTACTGCCTTATGAGTGACTGCACTGTTTGGGTGTGTTTGTAATGCTCAGGACATATGCAGTAAGAACAGATCCAGGATTGTAAACAAAACAAGGTTGTTTATAAATATAAATCGCCATGCATTTCAGTTCTACTAAACAAGGAGACAGACAAAACAAACAGCAACATCAGTGAATGTTAGAGGAGGCAAGCAATCATAAAATGTGAGTTTTTAACTAGAAATGATATGGTGAAAAACAGGTTGACAGTATCCCTTTAAAGGGTAATAGATACTTTGCAAAGTTTGGTTAAAGGTTATTTTTATGATATCCAAAAGACTCCCAGCAAACAACTAAATCAGGCTATTCATATAATTTCTTGTGATGAAAGAAGAATAATGAATTGCCTTCTAAAACATATATCTATAATTATGCCGTAGACAGATACTAGCTTCTAGTAAAAGAAGTCTCCTATGCTTGTGGGCTCGCCGGCTGCTGCTTGACAACCAAAAAATGTGATATGAAAGATTTTCAAAGGCTGGATTACAGTACATGCTACTTTTAGCAAAAATGGTTCATCAAGGAGCAGGGACAGCAGCCAGATGTAGAATTCCAGTAAAAATCTTCAAAGGTGATGTAAGTCAACACACAGAATAAGACACCAGGCAATTGTGATAATTCAATACAGCTGGACAACTGATCAAATTATTCTTCATGAAAACTTCAAATTTGAAGGGTAATAAAAACAATACTATACCTCTCCAGACATATCAGGTGCTAGTGGAATAGCAGGCCACATCGATGAGTAGATTCCAAAAAAAACCACCCACAGTACAATACTGCCCCATATAGCAATGTGGCTGAACTGGTGAAACAAAAAGAAAATCAGAATTAAGTAACACCTATAACAGTCAAATAACAAAACCATGTCTATATTTTAGATAATAACAAACAGGCTGTTGGTGCTGGTAGAAATGTACTCTAATGTGGGCATCCAGGTCTGCAGCACAATTTGATGCCCTCCTCACTCTGGGCTCGTAGAGTTTATGGAGCACAGCAGAGACCGTGTTTATAAGACTCTGAGGGAAGGTGCCACTCTCTAACATGAGCGCCTCCTTGTGGTGGATGGAGGGCAGCCCTGGATGCTGTGGTTGACCACATGACACCCGCTTTTCCCAGCTCAAGACACTGCACTGGAGGCTTGTGTAGAGAGTGGGAGAAGGACAGGAGGAGAAAACTGTGAAAATGTACCCAGCTGGTAGATAACCCTGCCACTTGCCCTACTTCTCCCACCACAGTGTCTCCTCCAGCTCACCCCAGGTGTACCTATAAACTATGTGTAAGCCTGAGTAGAAACCCAGTGCCCACTGTGGGGTGGGGTGGAGAGGAGGGCACACCTGGGACCTGGATGCAGACCAGTGAGGGGACCTGTGAGGCTGAAAGAAGAAATTCGATCGGACTCACCATAATTTATTTTTCCCATTAGCTTCAAGGTTGCAAATGAGAATTACTTACAACATGAGGTAATGTATTCCCCTGATCAAGGGCTCACTGGTACAGATTTAGCTTTCAGAGTTTAACCTTGCAGCATGGAATACTGGTGCTGTGAGTGTTCCAATGCTCATCTCAGGTTCTCAGGCAGACCATAACATTTCTCTGCATAGCATACAGTAACTGACTTGCATTAACATTTGCCAAGGAGAGATCTGCAGGACTAGTGTGTCTGTGTGACTACCCTACCCTAAATCTTCCTGTGTGTGTGCGTAGTTGTAAGACACACAATCGAAAAAACCCTACAAAAAAGACTTGTGTCTAGTGCTATACTGGGAGTGTATTGTTGCTTGGGAAACAGCCTAAGGCACGCTGGAAGCTGTAGTCTCAGCATACAGCGGGACTACAAGACTGGGGAGCATATTTAAGTTATTTTAGTATTTCGGATGCATGACTGTTTCTGCTGCATAGCACAAGCTGCAGAATGGGGTTAGTGGTGGCTGACGCTTTAGACCGGGTAGGTTGTTTTGCTTACATGTATACGCAACTGTTGTTATGCAAAACGTATGTTTAGCCAGTTCTATTTGTATTTACTAAGCACTTCAGATGAAAAAAGCACTTTTTTGCAAAAAGCACTTATATGTAACCTTGGGTATATTTATTAAATAAAACAGGTTACAGTGCAACAAAATCTTTTTGTTGTGCATATGTGAAATATTTGGGCTACATACTAACCTACCCTTAATTTGCTCACCAAAATATTTTGTTGTTTTGACAGCATGCTGGGAGCTGTAGTCTCAGCATACAGTGGAACTACAAGACTGGGGAGAATATTTTAAAATTATTTTAGTATTTTGGATGCATGACTGTTTCTGCAGCAGAGCACAAGCTGCAGAATGGTGCACACATCTGTTTAATTTTAAATACATTTGTGAGATGCTCATCGCGCCGACCCAGCGAGGCACTTCTGGGTCTGAGGAGCTTTAAAAGCCTGCCTCTAGCAAGTGACCCACCTTTGCTGGGGAGTGATTTGCAGGACTAGTGTGTCTGTGTGATTACCCTACCCTAATTCTTCCCACGTGGGTGTAGTTGCAAGACACATCGAAAAAACCCTAACAAAAAAAAAAAAAGACTTGTCTCCAGCTCTGTACTGGGAGTGTATTGTTGCTAGGGAAACAGCCTATGGCATGCTGGGAGCATATGGCGGGACTACAAGACTGGGGAGCATACTTTTAAGTTAGTTTAGTATATTGGATGCATGACTGTTTCTGAAGCTTAGCACAAACTGCAGAATGGTGCACACAGCTGTTTTAATTTATTTTAAATACATTTGTGAGGTGTTTGTTGTACCGACCCAGCAAGGTACTTCTGGGTCTTGGGGGCTGTGAAAACTAACCTCTAGCAAGCAGAGTCGAGTGTGAGTGGAGGCTCCGCATGGCAAAGGCAAGCGGCATCTGTTGGTGTCAGCCAGGGAAGTTGGGAAGGAGGCCAGAAACTCTGTAAGTGACCCTTTTGCTCAGTCTTTTGCTAGTTGTTGTACTGAAGTCAGTAAGGCTATGGTTTAACTAAAAGGTATACATCACTGGTGTAAGACAGTAGAAACTACTAGAAAATATTACTTATTGAGTTGAAAAATGGGAATGCTGGACTCCTATGCACCACATGTAATTATCATCACATGACGGTAACTGTAAATTATAAAGCCCAACAAGAAGAGGAATGCCCAAATTGTAGGAAAACAGTATGTTTGGAAGAGGAGGTACTTAATTTAAAATAACTAGATTAAGGGAACTCAGCGATTTAGAAATATTTGTACACAATATGATATGGAAGATAAACACGTGTACAATAACAGTAGGGGATGGATATGAAGCGTGAACAAATCCCACCCATGAAGGAAACAGTAATGGAAGGGCCAATGAAAATACAGCCAGTGGTAAAAGGTGTAGAGAGGAGGAATATGGAGACCCATATGATCTATAATGGACAATGGTGCAACCGTGGAAGATAAGGAAGGATAGGAGAGCTGAAATTTATACCCAAGAACCTAAACCTTTCGCATTACCTTTGGCAAATAAAAATGCCCTCTTACAAAGTACTCCTCACATTCAAGTGAACAACAATAATCTGCCCAGTACCCATGATCCAAATGATTTACATATGCACAACAAAAAGCAAAGGATTCTGATTGGAGATTCTATAATAAAATATACAGACAAAATAATTTGTTGACAATAAAGAACAGAATATGGTTTCCTGTTTCCCAGGAGAAAAGATCTGAGACATAAATAACCTGGAAGGGGTTATTAAAAGTACTAAAGATGGGAATAAAACTATAGCCATACATGTTGGCACAAATGAGATTGGCAAAAGACCACTGACCAAAATCAAGGAGGATCTTATGGGACTGGGACATAAACTAAAAACACTGAGATGTAATGTTGTCATCTCAGAATTACTGCCAGTACCAAGGAACTCAAAGAAAACGGAAAAGGATATGACTTTTTTTGTACTCTATTTTTGCTCCACTCGCCGGATGGTCCACATTCAGGAGGGCACCCCAGCCCCATCCCCAACATCCACAGCCACTCATGCCTTTCTCCCCCCAGGGCTTGCCCCCCCCCCAGTAGGGTCAGTGGGGGTGGAGGCTCTCGACCCCTGCAGTATATAGAATCCGGTTTGGGCTGGTGAGCCCGGCTGGCCAGGGGCGGGGCCCACAAATGCCCACCTTCATCCAACTGCTGGCATTTTTCCTCCATGTTTCTTTTCCCCACAGAGGTGGTGTGTACAAGGATGCCAATGGCAGTGCCACACACGCTCCCGTATGTGACATGGCAGGTGTCTGTCCCGCCTCTGCCCCTCCCTCATACAGCGTCAATGTGCCAATCCCTAGCCTCCGCTAGGGGCAGGCTAACACTGACCACTGTTCCCCACCCTCCCCCTGAGAAGGAGAGCTGTCCTGGGAATGCTCGATCCTCCTCCTTCCCGGCCGACGCCCAGCAACCCTCTCGGGTGGCAGGAGGTAAGGCACTGATGCTTCAGCCCTCCACACCACTGGGCCGGCCACAAGGGTATGACTGAACTAAACAAGTGACTGGATGATTAGATGTTTAGGAGGATTTCTACATTTAAAAAACTGGGAATGTTTTAGGAGGCAGGAACGTCTTTATGCGAAGGATGAGTTACATCTGAACAGGGCATGAACCCTATATACCTTTACATTAATGGTGAAACGGTTAAACAAAATTATAGATAGAACTTTAAACTAGCACATGGGGTGCTGGGGTAAGAAAGGAAAAAAGGGATGATACAGCTAAACAAAAATCAAGGAACGGTCATAGGAAAGTTAAGAAAATAACTGTCATGTCATTAAATGCTAGAAGTCTAAGCAATAAAATTGATGAACAAAGGCTTACAGTACTCAAGTTGGGTCCTGATATTACAGCAGTGACAGAGATATGGTGGGGTAACTTGGAAGATTGGAATACAAACATTGCTGGGTACCAGCTGTTCAGTAAAGAAAAAGTGAATAAAAAGGGTGGGGAAGGGTCACCATTTATTGTTGGGAATCACTACAGCCTACTGAATGAGACCCTAAGGAAGGTAGTCAAACTGAATCTATATGGATACAAAGAAATAATATTAAGGGTAGACAACTTATCATAAGAAAATTGTTACATCCCACTGGATATGAAGAATGTTGAGACCATTAAACTGTATTTTGCTATCTTCTATGCATCTTGTAATGCTAATGACACTCTAGTTGTGAGGGACTTTAATATGCCTGAAATTAATGGGGTAAACAACGCAGCTAATACCAATATAGGCAATGATTTCCTGGAAATTATAAACGAATGCAGTATGACACAACGCATGGATAAACCAACTAGAGATGGAAATGTGTTAGGCCTTGTTCTCACCAATTTTAATGATAGTTGTCATTATGAAATACTAGATCCATCGTCAAATAGCGACTATAACATGGTACTGTTTAAAATAAACAGATGCATCGTTTCCAACAATAGGGTGATGGAGAAGTACAATTACAACAAGGGAGACTACGGAAGCTTAAAAATTAGTATGCAGAAATGGGATTTGAAAGGTGAGATATGTGGGAAGCATACTAAGCAGGCCTGGAATATACACAAAAAAAATCCATGAACTTAGAGATAAATATATTCCTAAAAGAAGAATGTATAACAAAAGAGGGAAGATGCCAAGATGGTTTACACCAAAGTAGGAAAATTAGTGTAACCCCCCTGTTACCGGGGGTTACTAGAATCCCAGTAAGACCTAGTGGTAGGCAGGGAAGGCAGCTTGTGAAACTCCAGTTAAATGGATTTCACACTGTCTCACTCTGTTCTCAGTCTCAGCTGAGACTGAGGGATGACATCATAATAGAACTTTCACAGCTGCATAAGCCACACTGGAATGTTGCAGTTGGAGGTTAGAGTAGAACACCGGGGAATTTGAAGCCAGAGTCTGTCTGCAGTCTGAGTAGAGACTGTAGTGCAGCAGAGTGTGTGCAGGTTCTCAGAGCTTTAAGCTCTGTTTTAGAGCTACTTTTTGTAAGGTGTGTTTCCACCTGAAGAACACAGGAACTGGTAATTGAAGTGGTGGAGACTGCTTTCAATGGTTCAGTAGCCCCATCCCTGAGGGGATGGGGGAGGGAGGTGTTTGCCTGTTTTCTAGGGGCAACCCCCCTGGGTCTGGCTAAGGGAAAGAAGCTGCCTGTTCCAATTGTGCTGAGGCACCAGAAGCTCTGAGAGGAAGATTCCTTGTGGAGGAAACACCTGTGGGGCACCTGCAACCAAAGGGTGAGTTCGCTCTGAAAAAGAGCCAAGTGTTTTCACCTGAACAGAAGGAAACTAAAGGGACTGTTACTGTGGGGTCAGGAAAAGACAGCCAAGTACAGTTGGAAAGCGGGGATTGGATTGCTTAATCTTTGGGGGGTCTAGAGTAACGGACAATGCCACTTAATTCAAGTATGTTCAAGTCCAGCACAAAGAGTTGAAGGAAATTGGGGATTGGACTGCTTTACCAGTGGGGGGTCTAGAATAATGAACAATGCCACTTAAAAGTATGTTCAAGTCCAGCACAAATGGGAAGCTAGACAAGTAGATGGAATGTGAAATACATTTAGCAAGAATCTACATTGCAAAGCTTTACAGGATGAGGTGTTTACTGTCCAGAGAAATGGCTGGGTATGAATTCTGGGAGCGAGAGGTGGGAGAGCCCCCCATCAGTAGTAACCAAATTCATCTCTACGGATTTGCTCTGAGACACCTTTTGCTTTCTCTCAGGTACTTGGCCAGTGCCTGAGGAAAGTACTCAGACGTGGGATTTAAAGGAAGATTCCCTGATGGAGCCGTGGTGCTCTTAGGGTGGTCAAGAGGCCGCGAAAATGTTTCCGTGAAGTATGGAAGGTGTCCAAGTGGCTGACAAGGGAGCGGAGCCAAAGTGTAACCCAGAACAGTGTACAAGTTCGGGCTGTGTGCCCAGTGGGTTCAGAGCTTGAGGGCTAAAGTGTTGTGGAAGTGTTGTGGTCTCTTAATCTGCATTACCAGGAGTGTAGCCCCGTGGGGGTCCATCTATGTTTTGTTTATTCTGTTTGGATGTGAATAAAACGCCACACTTTAGAATCCCACTTCTGGTATTGGACATTACAGTTATTGCTTCCTGTGCTCAGAGTTACTTGGGTGCCCCTGTGCAGAGTAGCCAAACCTAGTCTTTGTGCCGAGTGACCTATTCCTCTCCTAACCCAGCCCACCTGGTTTTGCTGTCAGAAACAAACAGTAGACTGGGTAGGGGTTACAAAAATGGAGGCACCGCTGAGGATTTGGGTTTGGAACTTAGGAAGGAATGCAAGAAAGGTCCTCGGGCAAAGACTAGCATTTTGGTTATCTGGCAGTGGGTAGCCCAAAAAGCTGAAGCAAGGTTAACTAATGTGCAGCTGTGTGCTGTTGTCCATGTGCTGCTGTAAAAATGCCAACTGTTTACTAAGGAGCAGTAAAGCCTGAGAGAGTATGCCCTTGTCCCGCATCAAAATTACAGCGTTTTGCCAGCTTTTAAAACTGTTGCGACAAAGAAAAGTGTGGAAAACTAGGGGTAGCAAAAGGAAAATTGTGCCCTGGATGTTGGAGATGCTTTCTTGTGAGCTGAGAGACTTCTTGTGTTAATGGCCATGAAAAATGGTTGAAATGGGCTCCTGCCGTGGAGTCAGTCCAGAAAAAAAAAAAGTGTGGTTTTGCAACTTAAATTTGCCTGCTCGACGATCACCGTGAGGAGAAGAGAACTCGAGAGGAAAGAGGCTCATTTGCATGGTGTCGAGTGATTGGTGAGACTGCAATCAGTCCCGCCCCCAAGTCAGCTCTACAGTGACTGCCCAGCTTTCGAGAGGGAGTGTGAGTGGAGTGTGCGTACTGGCTTACAGGAGGAGCATCGTGGTGACTGAAAGCGCTGTAAAAAGTGTAAAAAAATGATTTTTCTGTGTAAATTCGGGCTCAACCAGCATCTCGATCAACTGGACTGTGAGTGTGGTGTTCAGAGGGACGATCAGCAGGACTGCCAACCCGCTTCTTTCCAGAGGCCACCAAGACTGGCTGCAGGCCGTTTTCCATCGCAGCAAACAGCTACTGATAACAGTGAGTACCAACAGAAATACTTGCTCAAACTAAGTTATTTTGCCAAAAGCCAGCTGAATCTGTGTGTAGCAGTGTAGTCGCTTTGCAAACAAGGACTGTGTTAAGATTTACCAGCAAAAGCAAGCCTTTTAAGCCATCGACTGTGAGCATAATTATAGGTTCAGCGTCAGGGTAAGTTTCAAAGCCATGGGGGAGAGTGTGAGTTGTATCAAGATATGCAGCAAGAGTTACAGGCAATCCTGTGCTTGAAATACTGAGGTTTTAAGGGACTGTGAGCTAGAGCAATGTCTTCAGCAAGTGAAAAGTCCATGGCAAATCATATAAATGTGCTAGGAAAAAGAACAGTGCAAGTTTGTGCAGTTTGAGCAAAGTTATCAGGAGAGTGTGTAAATCGGATGCGCAGTGGCTTGACCCAATTTCAGAAAGTTGATGCGTAGGAGTGCTGCTGCCGCCATTACAGGGTGGGGTAGTAATGTAAACACAGCACCAGACAGAGCATGTTGGAGAAGGCCCCTCAGGGCAGTGTGGCACAATGCTAGAGGGTGCAGATTTACAGACAGAACAATGTGCTGATGTTTCGGATTCTGAATTGCAGAGAGGCCTATCAGGAAGAGCATCAGTAGACCCTTGGAAAGGGGGGCCTAGCCCAAGTCTCATAGGAGAAGACAAGATGAGGGAGGCCTTTGAATGGGAGGTTTTGACCTCCACGCCAGTGATGAGTGGATAGTCTCAGGATTGAGGACGACTGCTCACTCCTGGGCACAGATTCTCAGTGAGGAGGAAGAGCGGGAACCTATGTGGCCTTGTGAAAAAAGGAACTGGTACACAGCCTCAAGCTCTTACCTCAGAAGAATGCACGGAAGAGAGTGATGATGCCACTGTCCTGGCTGTGCAAGAAGCAGCTAGGGATCCATTTTTTGTCTCATTGAGAATGCATAGCTGTCAGAACCAGGACTGGCTGTCCCCAAGCCAGGCTAGAGGTCTCAGGTTGACCAAAGCTAGTAAACAGGAGAGATTGGTTCGTAGGAAGGCAAATGAACTCTATGGGATGTCCTTTCCTAGGAGAGTCTGGGAGGAGACTGAACAAAACAGGAAGTCCTGGATTTGGGCAGAAGCAATGAAATGTGTGCATCCTGGTGCAAACAAGCATGTCAGGAACAGAATGTTTCATGAAACATACAGCCAGTGGAAAAGAGGCAGGACACTGTTAATGGACACTGTTCGAATAGTGGATGGAGAGGGATGTGAAACCTTTCACAGTGTGAATTAAGTGCGCCCAGATGGGGTAATAATTCAAGCACCTGACCCGTTATGCTATTGGCCACAATGCAAAGACCTCCCTGTTAATGTGCCCATGCCTACCAAATGGACAGCAGAGCAGTGGTAGCTAGTGCTGCCCCTCCAGCCATTGCAGTGCCTTTGTCGTTCCGCCAGTATGGACGACCAGGACTCAGGTGCCCCACATTCTTCAGTTCTACAGTGTACTGACATTCCAGAATCCATCGACTGGCCCACCAGATGACTTCAGATCCAGAGAGGACACCAGCCCAGCTGTATCCTGATTCATCGCCTGGTAATTGGATAACTTCAGATCAGCTGTTTTCCTTCTTGTTCCTGTTCCAAGGTTCCATCTCGTGATGACATTAGCCCAGCAGTTTCCAGATGTGCCCTCCTGTCATTCCCGGAAGATGTCCACCTAGCTGTACCAGAAGAATGCTGCCAGGGAGAGTCTTCGGCTGAGGGCCAGGTTGGTGCCGTTGTCATTCTACAAGGGACTGGTAAGTCCAGACTTTTCTATTCATATGACACTGCAGTACACACCCTACACTAGCAGACTCCAGATGTTTGAACTGTCCTCAAAGACTCTCCCCTTCGGGACTTTGGCCTGCTAGAACTGTGATTCACCAGGCTCCTGACCAGGAGGACTCTTTAATGGACTTGCCTTCGGGCACTGTGGTCACTAGATGGGACTTTTAGGGCATTCCATATCCCCAAATGGTGTATTGTACATAATGTCATTGTTTTCTACTATTTTCTAATGTTTATATTGTTTTTCTACTTTTCTAAAAAAAATCTTTTTGGGATTCTCCCGTGTTTAATGGTAGGGGTTTAGATAGACTGTGTATGCAGATTAGGAGTGTGTATTGTCTTTCTTTTTTCTTGCAGGTGTTCCTGAAGAAGATAGAAGAGAAGAGAAGAAGAAGAGGAGGAGGAGGGACTCATCGGAGTTCCTCACTAGTACTTTAGAATGTAGTGTTTAAAGTACTGTTGTTGTTGTTGTTGTTACTGATCGTAACTTTTTTCCTTCCACAGGTATGGTTGTGGGGGAGTGTGAGAGTAATGCATATGGTATGGTATTAGCTCCTGGTGTGTGGTTGCATGGTGTCCAGGGTCGGGGAGGTCCCCTCTTTGTTTTGTTTTGGGATTTGAGTTAGAGGCAGACAGATTTTCCCTAGAGGGCTGGGGGGATAGACAGGCTATGGTCCTGAACGGCCGTAGGGACTGCAGTGCTGATCTATTAGGGCTATGTTCTGGGCAGTTCTTCCACAGCCACTGGGCACCCATAGTCAGTGGGTAGAGTAGAGGCTGATGCGTCAGCCAATGGCCGCTGGGCCCTTAGTGTTGCCTGCCTGTGCCTAGCACATGGTAGGAGGGAGCCTGATCACCCCTCTCCGTAGGTAGCACATAGGGTAGGATGGCCTAGGTCGGGTAACTAATGACTGTGGACAGTCATTTTCCTGGCCCAGGGTGAGTGTAACCCCCCTGTTACCCAGGGTTACTAGAATCCCAGTAAGACCTAGTGGTAGGCAGGGAAGGCAGCTTGTGAAACTCCAGTTAAACAGATTTCACACTGTCTCACTCTGTTCTCAGTCTCAGCTGAGACTGAGGGATGACATCATAATAGAACTTTTGCAGCCGCATAAGCCACACTGGAATGTTGCAGTTGGAGGTTAGAGTAGAACATTGGGGAATCTGAAGCCAGAGTCTGTGTGCAGTCTGAGTAGAGATTGTAGTGCAGCAGAGTGTGTGCAGGCTCTCAGAGCTTTAAGCTCTGTTTTAGAGCTACTTTTGGTAAGGTGTGTGTTTCCACCTGAAAAGGAACACAGGAACTGGTAATTGAAGTGGTGGAGACCGCTTTCAATGGTTCAGTAGCCCCATCCCTGAGGGGATATGGGGAGGGTTTGCCTGTTTTCCAGGGACAACCCCCCCTGGGTCCAGCTAAGGGAAAGAAGCTGCCTGTTCCAGTTGTGCTGAGGCACCAGAAGCTCTGAGAGGAAGATTTCCTGTGGAGGAAACGCCTGTGGGGCACCTGCAACCAAAGGGCGAGTTCACTCTGAAAAAGGGCCAAGTGTTTTCACCTGAACAGAAGGAAACTAAAGGGACTGTTACTGTGGGGTCAGGAAAAGACAGGCAAGTACAGTTGGAAAGTCGGGACTTGACTGCTTAATCTGTGGGAGGTCTAGAGTAGTGGACAATGCCACTTAATTCAAGTATGTTCAAGTCCAGCACAAAGAGTTGAAGGAAATTGGGGATTGGACTGCTTAACCAGTGGGGGGCCTAGAGTAATGGGCAATGCCACTTAAAAGTATGTTCAAACCAAGCACAAATAGGAAGCAAGACAAGTAGATGGAATGTGAAATACATTTAGCAAGAATCTACATTACAAAGCTTTACAGGATGAGGTGTTTACTGTCCAGAGAAATGGCCGGGTATGAATTGTGGGAGCGAGAGTTGGGAGACCCCCCCCATCAGTAGTAACCAAATTCACCTCTATGGATTTGCTCTGAGACACCTTTTGCTTTCTCTCAGGTACTTGGCCAGTGCCTGAGAAAAGTACCCAGACGTGGGATTTAAAGGAAAATTCCCTGATGCAGCCGTGGTGCTCTTAGGTGGTTTAGGGAGCCACCAGAAAATGTTTTCATGAAGTATGGAAGGTGTTCAAGTGGCTGGCAAGGAAGCGGAACGAAGGTGTAATCCAGAACAGTGTACAAGTTCTGGCTGTGTAACCCAAAGCAGCGTGCAAGTCCGGGCTGTGTACCCAGTGGGTTCAGAGCCTGAGGGCTAAGGTGTTGAGGAAGTGTTCTGGTCTCTTTTAATCTGCATTACCAGAGGTGTAGCCCCATGGGGGTCCATCTATGCTTTGTTTATTCTGTTTGGATGTGAATAAAAAGCCACACTTTAGATTCCCACTTCTGGTATTGGACATTATAGTTATTGCTTCCTGTGTTTGGAGTTACTTGGGTGCCCCTGTGCAGAGTAGCCAAACCTAGCCTTTGTGCTAAGTGACCTATTCCTCCCCGAACCCAGCCCACCTGGTTTTGCTGTCAGAAACAAATGGTAGACTGGGTAGGGGTTACATTAGTATCAAGGAAAAAGGGATATTATAAAATAATAAAGGCTAGCCCTACAGAAGCGACTATAAAGAGGTTCAGGGATACTACAAGATTGTGTAAAAAGGACATCAGGAAATCTAAAACTGCTCAAGGAGAGACTAGCCAAAAATAAATAAAATCTGAAGCTATTATGTAGTTACATGACAGTGTTGAGTGCTGAGAACTAAGTGCTTTTCCAACCACGATTGCAAGAAGTCCAAAATATGTAGGATGGTAGCCTTGGCAAGACTGAATCTCTGTTATCAAGCCCAGGAGACAAAAATGTTCCAAGTACTGTTGCATACCAAAGGAGGAGAAAACTTTCTGGATGACATGAGAGTATCCATGAACTTAGTAGACAAAATCTTGCCTTAGAAGCCTTTTTCTCTCAGAAGCCAGTCTGCCAGTTGCAGCGATCCGGGATTCAGTTGTAGAACTGGTCCTTGACCTAGCAGATCTCTGCAGCAAAGAAGTCAACATGGCTTCTTAGTTGTGAGATGTGTCACATTTGAGAACCTTCTAGGCCACTCTGGAGCTATTAGAAGAACATTTCTACTTCATAGCTGAATTTTTGAAGAACCTTTGGTATCAGTGGAATTGGGGGAAATAAACAGGCCCATTTAAAGTCAGACTATTGAAGCAGTGGGTCCACTGCTTCCGTTAGTGAACACTGAAACTAACTGAAGAACATGGGAACCTGAGTGTTCTCTCTAGAAGCAAAGAGCTCAGTCTGAGGGATTCTGACTGACTGCACAGATGGCTAAACTCCTCCAGGTACAGAGACTATGTCCACAGATGGATAATCTGGTGGCTGAGGCAATCTGCCTGATCATTTAGCTCCCCCTTCAGATGAATCACTGATAGAGACAGAAGATTGTTTCAGTTCACTAAAGGATATTTTGGGTGTCCAAAAGCAAGCTTTCATTTTTTCTGCCTTGACTGTTTATGTATGCGACCGTCACTGTGCCGCCAGAGTGGACTTTCACCGTCAGGGACCTGAACTGTACCTGGAACTGAAGAAGAGTGAGAATACTGCCTGCATCTCTAACACTTTTATCTGAAGGTCTTGTTCTTCCTGAATGCAGATGCCTTGGACCGGGATCTGGTCCAGAACAGCACCCAGCACAGGAAGCTAGTATTTGTTGTCAGAATTCATTCCAGAAGGGAAAACAGCAGTCATTCCCTCAACAGTTTCCTCAGATCTTCCTGCCAGGAAATGGACTGATGGACTGAGAAAGGAATCCAAATGGACGTCTGATATTGCTCCGATGTTGGGGACCAAGAGGACAGATGATGAGCCTGGAGAGGTCTCATGTGCAGGTGAGTCAATGGAACTAGTTCTACAAAGGAGGTCATTAGAACTAGATTCTTAAGGCAACAGCAAGCTGAAACCACCTTCTGACACCTCAGATGTTGAATGTCTTTTAGTAGAATCTCCACTGTAGGTGAGGAGAGAAAAACTCCATATGGAAATATGCCAGCAGGTCGTTGGTCTCTTCGACAGAGTGAGAGAGCTCTTCTCTCTGTTGACCATCTAACCATGCTGTTTCAAGACCTCCAGTGTCTGGCTACAGAGGACCTTGCTGGCTAGTCTGATGAAGGTCTGATCATGAGATCATTCACATAAGGATAAATATGGTGATCCTCTTGTCTGAGGGAGGCAACAATTACTATAAGGACCTTCATAAAGACTGCTGGAGCAGAGGTCAGGCTGATGGGGAATCTCAGAAATTTCGGATAAGAGGGATAGACTGGAATATAAAGATTGGCATCCAACAGATCAGTGGAGGTCACATAGTCATGCCATTCCATTGCCCTGGTAATTTTGAACATGTTTTGTCTCACAAACTTGTTCAGACTTTGCAAATCTGAGATTGGTGAAATCCCTGACATCTTTGGGACTACAGAGTAAATCGAGCAGAACCCCTATACTTGCTACATGTGGGGGGACCAGCACTATGGCTCTGATTTGGAGTAGGTAGTCCAGAATTTGATCTGCTACTTTTATTTACACTGAGCTTCTGGACACTGGAGACTGAAAGAATTGGCCCATTGAGGGCAATATAGAGTTTTCTGTTGCATAACTGACATGGATAATCTCCAGCACCCATGAGTCTGTTGTGGTCTAGGCCCATCTTTCAGAAAGTTCTGAAGTTATCCCTTGAGGACCCAAGGGACAAGATAGCTCAATCTTCATACAGAGAAATTAAAGTTACCTGCTTACTTACCTACTTACCGTAACTGCTGATCTTCCTGAATACTTTTTCCATAGATTCACATTTGTGGGTCTTAGCTGAAGGTGTTAGAACCCTGAGGGAGCTAGAACTTTTCAGAGGGCTGGAGCTGCTGCAGGCACCATGTGCACAATGCCAACGACAGCTGAAAGTGGAGCAAGCTCACAACCATCTCAGTACCTTTTTTACTGAGGCGATGAGCAGCATAATGTAGGGTGACCTATGCACTGACCTAAAGGCACAGAACAGCCCTGATGGCTCATGTAAGAAGGGCCACTAACCAGTAAGAAAGTGTCTACACAGCCCAATAAAACCAGAGGGGGGAAGATCAAGAATACTGGAGTGAGTCTGGGAGATGGTGGGCAGGTGTGGTAATTTATGGAGAGGATATTCAGGATGAACAGTTACAGTAAGTGCTGGCATGGACAGGCAGGGCATAGTGCTTAGAACGTGTGCACTGTGCTCCAAGTTGTAGCTCGGCAGATGTCCCAATGGACACAGAGGGAATCCCTGCCAGGGAAGAAGCAACTGCCCTGCCGGGATGGGCACAGGCCTTTCCTTCCCACTGTACCTGTTCTACTGCACAGCAATGGCAAATGTATCCTGCAATCCAGGGAGAATGCACAGAATTGTAATAGCCTGGCCTTTTCAGTCTGGGTCAAAGTCATGAAAAATTGACTAGACCTCCCAAGTCCTTAGTTTTATCCAGGTAGAATCTAAGGATCCTCTTGCTATCCAGTGAAAAAAAAAAACACCTCTCTGCCTCATTCTGGAGATGACACAGCAGGTAGGCAGCACTATGGGCTGATAAAAAGAGAAACTCCGACGCCACTAGGAGGAGCTTGGTGTGCATGAGGAGTCAGCAAGTTAAGTAACAAGTTGCATTAGCTCAAAGCGCTTGCAAGTGAGTATATCCAAATTAGGGCTGAATCTCTAGAAGGGACTAGCTTCCTGAAAGGAGGACTTGTGAGGAAGGTGCTCTAGAGGATCTTCTTGAACAATGGCAGCTGTGCCAAGTAGAAGGTACCAGTGGACCTTTGGGATGCTAGAATAGCACAAAGATGGATCTTACTGCGGAAAGCATTAGAAATGTCCAGTAGGTAGTTCAAAATTTGTCGAGGGTGACACAGAAGAGTCTAGACAAGTTTTACAGCACCAGATGGAAATCCTTTCCATTTGGCTGTGTAAGATTTCCTATTTAAAGGTTTACAAACAGCTGAGTGTATTTTAGAGACCTTCTGAGATAGCTTGAACCTGTTCACTTCTATCTCTTCTGGAATCAAGCATGAAGGTAAAGGGAGTACAGGTTAGGATGGACTAACTGACCTTGTGTCAGGAGGTCTATCTGAAGTGGTAGAATCCTTGGTTTGCTGACTGAAAGTCCATTCAACAGAAGAAACTATATAGCTGAGGTTAACAGGGGGCCATTAGAACCTCTTGGTCCCTAGCGCTACCATCGAGAACACTCTCTGGAGGAAAGGGATTGGAGGGGATGCTTATGGAACAGAAGTGCTATGGCAGTCTGAATGCATCCTGGCAGAAAACGCTATATCCTAGAATCTTGGAGCAGAATAGAGGCAGTCAAGGCACTGAGTGGGCACCCAGAATGTCCATGTCTGGAGTACCCAATTCACTGAAGAATGATAGCACTACATCTGAACTCATAAGGATCAGCCTCTGTCCGACTGAGTTGTCTGTCATAGTGTAGGATTCCTTAGCAGATAGAGCGATTGGAGCAGGAAAGAAGAGTTATGTAAGAACTTACCATAACTGCAGGTCTTTGAGGGGAATCTGCTCCATCAGGCCACACCTTTGGAACTACAGCCATCAGTGCTAAGGCTGCACAAAAACGTTTGCTAGCTGTGGGCCGCCCACGATGACATACCACGTCGGCATCTATATAAGCGTGGGTGGACCCATCACTTATCAGTTCCCTGCCACAGATCAGCCTTGGAGGACCTCCACCCATGGAGAACTGGGAGATAAGACCACCACCAGGCATATAAGGAGAGGCATGAGGCCGAATATAGGATGCATGAAGTAGGTTTTAGGCACAGCATCTGATGTATCCCTCACTGAAGCAGAAGAGGGTAGGAGGGAGGGACAGCCTGGTCTAAGGTGTCAGCGTGGCTCAGTTGCTAGCACATCTGCATTTGGGGCAAAAGATCATGGGTTCTAGTCCCACACTGGGACTGGGCTCATACCTCAAACGCTGGCACCAGAGTGCAGTACTAGGGGGGTGCCGTACTGCTGGCGTGTGCCGTCCTTCAGATAAGATGTTAAATCAAGGTCCCTTTTACTCATCTCTGGTGCTGTCTTGTTGGGTGTACAGGTGGAAGTAAAAGAACCCAAGGCACTTTTTTGCAAGAGTAGGGAATTTGCCTCATTGTCCTGGCCAACTTTCCCCCTTCCCATAAAACTGGTTCATGCAATTGTCCAAGGCTGTGTGTGGTGTTGATGTGCAAAATGTCTGCCACTACACATTCAGTCACTTCACTGCATAGAAACATACACAGACTTTGACGGCAGATAAGGACTGCTTGGCCCACCCAGTCTGCCCATTTCCCTACTTACTGGTTAAGCTGCAGATCCTAGTTAACCAACAGCCTACTTCCTCCTACCCCCCACTAGAATTGCCTTATGTCTGTCTCATGCATTCTTGAATTCCCCCACTGTTTTTGACCCCATTACCACTTCAGAAAGGCCATTCATTGTGTCCACCACCCTCTCTGTGAAAAAATAATTCCTCGCGTTGCCCCTGAGCTGTCCCCCTCTATCTTTAAATTGTGCCCCCTTGTTCTTGCACATCTCTTTTTCTGAAGGATGCTACCCTCTTGGACTCTGTTGATTCCCTTGAGGTACTTGAAAGTTTCTATCACGTCTCCCCTCTTCCTCCTTTCCTCAAGAGTATACATATTATGCTCCTTTAGTCTCTCTTTGTATGGCTTCTGGTGCAGACCCTGCACCATTTTAGTTGCCCTCCTCTGGACTGCCTCCATCCTATGTCCTTGCAAAGATGGGGTCTCCAGAACTGCATGCAGTACTCCAGATGGGGTCTCATCAACTGCCTGCATAGAGGAATAACAACTTATTATTTTCTACTGGTGATGCCTCTCCCTATGCATCCCAGTATCCCCCAGCCCTTCTTGTTGTCAGTAACCCCCCAACTGTGTACTCTTCCCCTGGGTTTTTGCTTCCCAGGTGCATTACTTTGCACTTCTTTGCATTGAATCTAAGCTGCCATATATTTGACCATTCCTCCAACCTTGCCAAATCCCTTCTCATCCTTTCCACCCCCCCCCCGTATCAACCCTGCTGCAGATCTTTGTGTTGTCTGCAAAGAGGCATACTTTTCCTTCCAGCCCCTCCACAATGTCACCTATAAAGACATTAAAGAGGACCGGTCCCAGTACTGAACCCTGCGGTACCCCGCTAGTAGCCACATTTCTTTGGAGTGGACTCCGTTTATTATTACCCTCTGTGACCTGTTGTGCAGCCAATGTTTTACCCAGGCTACAACCCTGGGACCCACTCCCAGGCTGGCTAACTTGTTTATTAATCTTTTGTGTGGGACTGTGTCAAATGCCTTACTAAAGTCTAAGGAAGCCATATCCACAGCCCCTCCCTGGTCTACTACTTTGGTCACCCAGTCAAAGAAATCTATTACACTTATGTGACATGACCTTCCCGCTGTGAATCCATGCTGCCTTGGGTCCTGTGCCCCTCTGGCCTCCAGGTACTCAACAATTCTTTCTTTCAGAAGTGATTCCATCATTTTTCCGATCACTGAGGTCAAACTAACAGATCTGTAGTTTACTGCCTCTGCCTTGCTCCCACTTTTGTGAAGGGGAATCACATCTGTCCTCCTCCAGTCCTTAGGTACCACACCATCCTCCCATGATTTGTTAAAAAGGGTATTCAGTGGTGTCACTAGTTCTCCCCTTAGTTCTTTTAGAATTCTGGGGTGAATCCAGTCAGGCCCTATTGCTTTGTCCAACTTCAGCTTTAGAAGTTCTTGCAGGACACTTTCTTCTGTGAATGGACTGGTATCGGCCCCCTTATCCAGAGTACTTCTATTGTTTGGTTTAGGTACCTCCCCCTCCTTTTCTTTTGTGAAAACAGAGCAAAAGTATTTGTTCAGTATCTCTGTCTTCTCACTGTCACCGTCTGCCCACCCCCTCCCCTTTATTATGCCTCACTATCTCTCCCTTGGTCTTTCTTCACTCCCCAATGTACCTATGAAAGGTTTTATCCCCTTCTTAACTGAGTTGGCTGTCTTTCCCTCGGTTTGGGCCTTTGCTATTCTGACTGCCTTCCCCGCTTCCTTTTGCTTTAACTGATACAGTTCCCTGTCCTGCTCCTTCTGTTATTCCTTATACTTCCTAAATGCTATCTTTTTCTCCCTAACCTTCCCCGCCACCTCTTTTGAGAACCATAGTGGTGTTTTCCTTTGTTTTGTTTTATTTGCATCACACAAAGGCTTGTTGCCTCTGTGATGGCAGTTTTGATTTTTCCCCATTGTTCCTCCAACCCCTCCTTCCTGCCCATTTGCTAGTGCATTCCTTAGATACTCTCCCATTTTGCCACTACCAGTCTAGCACTTCTTGTAAAGTGCTTCGGGATACAGCAAGCATGAAAAGCACTACATAAATGCTGGTTCTTCTTCTTCATCTTCTAATGGAGGAGATTCTCTTGAAGATCTACTGTCATGGTAAGTTCTTACATAACTGTTCTATCTTCTTTGAGGATATCATCTCCATTAGGCCACATCTTAGGAACAATTCCCAAGCAGTCCCAAGTGAAACTGAGAGGATGGACTATGTCCAGACTGCAATGTTTAGTGAGGGTGTGGACAGTGCTCCATGTAACTGCAGCACAAATGTTAGCAGCAGAAACATTTCTTATACAGGCAACAGAAGTGGCCATAAACCTTGTAGAGTGACCGTGAACAGCACCAGGAAGTTCCTAACTACACTTCCTAAAACATAACGTAATACAATGTGCTAACCATTTGGATAGACACTGTTTAAACACAGAGATGCCCTCTTTCCCAGGGTGAAGAAAACAAAAAAGCTTTGAGAGCTTTGGCCAGTACTTGATGCAAGTAACACAGTACCTTAGTATGTTGTGTCATCCAAAGTATGGAGCAATGCCCCGCCCTAATTAGCATGCTCAGGGTAATGAACAGGAATATGTATCATTTGATTCAGTGTAAATTCAGATACCACCTTCAGTATAAACTTAAGATTCATATCCAAAGAAACTCTGTCTTTGTGGAAAATCAAATGAAGAGGCTCACACATTAGAGCTTGAAGCTCGGAAATCCTTCGAGCTGAAGGGATTGCAACTACAAATAACATTTTCCATGACAGGAAATGCAAGCCACAACTCACAGGCGGCTCAAAAGCAGCCAACATCAGTTTCTGAAGAACAAAATTCAAATCCCAAGACTGGACTGGATTATGGATAGGACGTTTCATATGGAGAACACCTCTCAGAAATGTATGGGACACCTCTAATTGAGCAACTATATAACCATCAGTAAGGGCAGGTAAAGCTGGTAAGACAGCAGTTATATAAGAACTTATTGTAGCAGTAGATCTTCGAGGGGCTCTCAGTCATCAGGTCACACCGTAGGAACTTCACCGTCAGTGAAGCAGGCTCCATATGGAAGACTTTTCCAGTAGTACAACTGGGGCCGCCCACACCGATGTTGCCTGCTGACGTAATCAACCCTATAAAGGCATGAGTGACCCCGCTCCCTCCTCAGTTCTTTCCCCTGGAAACAAAAGGAGCAGGCTCCTGCCATGGGGGACCGAGGAGAGAGAGAGAGAGGGAGAGAGGTGCCCAGGCTGAAATAAAAGGCTGGAGACATTAGATAGCCAGTCCAAACAGAGGACCCCAAGAAGGGAGGATGGTGGAAGGGAAGGCAGACCTGATGAATGAGAGACCCTTGAATATCTACTGTTATGGTAAGTTCTTATGTAACTGTTCTATCTTCTTCAGGGGTATCTCAGTCATCAGGTCACACCATAGGAAAGAGTCCCAAGCAGTTCCAAGTACATGAGGACAGTCTGGGAGGCAGACAGACTGAGGCCTAAGACAGAAAGCCCTGAAGTACAGCACGGCCAAAGCCTGCATGGGCTCTAGAAGCAATGTCCAGACTGTAGTGCCTGGTGAAAATATGGATGGTACTTCATGTAGCAGCAGTGCAGATGTTGGCTGCGGAGACCCCCTTGAAGCAAGCCACAGAGGCAGCCATGCCCCTCATGGAATGGGCTTTCACTGAACCTGGCAACTCTTTGCCATGCTTGTTATAACAAAAAACAATGCAGTTGGCAAACCATTTGGACAAACATTGTTTGGAAACCCGAACACCCTCTCTTCCTTGGGCAAAAGAAACAAACCACTGCTTAGACTTTCTGAGGTCCTTAGTTTGCAGCAGGTAGTACTTCAAAATCCTGCACACATCTGAAGTATGGACCAGTGCTTTCCCTGGATTAGCACACTCTGGGAAATACACAGGTAGGTGGATAGATTGGTTCAGGGTAAACTCAGACACCACCTTAGGAAGGAACTTAGGATTTGTGCGCAAAGACACCCTGTCTTTGTGAAAAATCAGATAAGGCTCCTCATGCCAGAGAGCCTGAAGCTCAGAAATCCTTCAACCAGAAGTAATAGCAACCAAAAACAATGCTTTCCAGGAAAGGAAGCGTAGCTCGCAAGTAACATCTGGTTCAAACGAAGACAGGATCAATTTCTCCAAAACAAAATTCAAATCCCAATCCGGGACAGGATTGTGGATTGGAGGCTTCAAATGCAGGATGCCTCTGAGAAAAATACGGGTCACAGCCAACTGAGCAATGGTCCGGCCCTCCGTCAATTTGTGGAACACCAATATAGCTGAAAGGTGCACCTTGAGGGATGAATACTGAAGGCCTAAGTCCGACAATGAGATCAGGTAGTCCAGGATCTGAATGACCGGACAGGAGAAAGGGTCCAAGTGGAGCTTGGCAGCCCAGGTGACAAACTGTTTCCACTCCATGGCATAGGTGGCCCTAGTGAAGGGCTTCCTAGCCAGCACCAGGACATCAGCCACTTCCTGTGAGACCCCAAAGTAGGCAATGGCTACATCTCCAGGAGCCAGGCATGCAAGCAAAGGAATTTGAGGTGTGGATGGACCAAGGTCCCCCGAACCTGCATCAACAGATCCCTGCAGAGAGGCAGGGGAAGCGGAGGTTCCACTGCTAATTACTGCAGTAATGGAAACCACATGTGCCGTGGCCAGTAGGGTGCTATCAGGATCATACTGGCCCCCTTCATCTGATGCTTGATTAAAACCCTCTGAATCAGAGGAAATGGAGGGAAGGCATAAAGGAACCTCCTGCTCCAAGAGAGGGACAATGCATCTCTCCAGGAAACTCCAGGCCTTGGATCTAGTGAGCAAACACTGGAAAGTTTTGCATTGAGTGGGGATGCAAAAAGGTCCAACTCTGGATGACCCCATCTGTTGAACAGGTCCTCTGCAATGGACTGAGTCTGACTGAGGTTGTCTTCCAGGGTGTTCAGCATGCCTGGGACATAGACTGCCAATAGTTGCAGGCCGTGGTCCAGTGCCAATACCATACCCTCATGGCTTTCCTGCACAGCGCATACAAATTAGTCACCCCTTATTTGTTGATATAGTAGACAACGCTGAGATTGTCTGACTGAGTCAACAACTGGCCTGGAGAAAGGTGGTTCTGGAAGGCCTGCATGGCACACAATACTGCCCTTATCTCTAGGATGTTTATATGGAGGGATGTCTTGACCTGGGACCAGGTACCTTAAGTCTGGAAGGGACCCAGGTGTGCCCCCCAGCCCAAACCTACTGGGGGGACGAAATCAGGAAGGGGACCCCTCTTAAGAAATTTTGGGGTGCCATCCACCACTGAAGGACTTTGTGGGCTGGAGAGGAAACCAGTACCATCTGCTCCAGGTCATCGGTGTATTGGTCCCATTGCACCCGAAGGGTCCACTGGAGCACCAGTATGTGCAGGCAGGCCAGGAGAATAGTAGCGAAGGCCGCTGTCATGAGGCCCAAGAGCCACAGGTAAATCCTAATGGAGACACAGCGTCTCTGAGCCACCACCTGTGCCTGAGATATGAGGCACTCCCTGTAGGGGAGGAGGGAACTGAAGTGCATTGGCACCTTAGACCTATCATGAGCCACCCTGATGACCACATAGTCGGTCTCAGGCTGAGCAGCATAATAGGGAAGGCCCTGATAGAATCTGACTGCCCTCCTGGACATGGCAGGCACTTTGTCTGGATGGTGCCATGCAGCAGTGGTGGCATTACTGAGAGCTGGCAAAACAGGAGGAATGACTTTGGGTGTAGATTCAGGGATCTCCAAAAAGTCCACCGGGTCTTTTCTGGTGGTGTCCTCTTCCTCAGAGTGGAACCTCATGGCAGCAGACAGCTGCCTCATAACATTAAAGAAGGTGGGGTCCTCAGGAGGGGACCTTGGAGTGTGCTTCACAGAGTTCTTGCTCACTGAAGTGGCTACAGACAGTCTGAGGAAAAGACCACCTCCTCTTCCTTCTCCTCTTCCTCAGAAAGACTTGCATTTGAGTCAAGGCACTGGGGTAGAACAGCTGTAAGGATCTTTGTGTCATTTGAATTTGCAGCAAGCATTAAAAAATTTATTTTTCAGCACTTGATCCTGTGTGCCATTGTTTCTCTTTTTGGTTTTGTACTGGGGCAGGCCACCTCTATTCAAGTGTGCACCAACACGACAGCTCTTTGCTCGCTGACATCCTCTGCTTAGGATGAGGTCTGGAAGGTACTCCTCCTGGACACTGACCCACTCTGGCTCAGGGTTCTATGAACGAGGGACTGATGGTCCCTTGGAGGGCACAGCCCTAATAGGCTGAATAGGCATTGACGGGGCGCACGATAGTGCTGGAGACACTGGTCTAGGAGCACCAAGCTGGTACACCAATACTGTCATCAACTGAGTCAAAACAGAACTGAGGTTGATGGCAGGTGCGGGCTGCAGCAAAGGAGGAGGAGGAAGCATTGGCTCAGAGCATGACGAACCATCCATCAGGTCCCGAGAGCTCGACAGCCCTGGCATCTTTGGGCCTGGAGAGACATCAGGCCTTGACGGAGGGGCAGAGGTTGATGACCTGAGGGTCGATGACCGAGCGGCCGACAATCCAACTGTTTAAGGCCGGCCTCCCTGTGACGAGGGAGGGAGGGAGGGCTGTTGGTACGGGCCTGGTAGGAGTACAGGCCTGGACAGCCAGGGACATCAGTGTGGCAGCAGCCGATGGAGTACCCCCTGAAGAAAATGAGGAAGAAGCTGCCAGGAAGTGGGAGTGTGGCTGGGGGAGCAGTCACAGTCCTTTCTGTGACTTTTTCCCCCAAGGACTTGTCTCAGGCCTTTGAGGTCTGGGAGCTCGACGAACCCACCAGTGAATGGGAAGGAGGGAATGATGGAGGGAAGGTAACTATGTCTTCAAGAGCCATGCATGCAGATATAGGGACTTCATGTCCTGATGGACCAGGGATCCCCTGTCCTGTGACAACAGACCCTGACACTGAGGTAGAGAGCCTACCTGCTGTTCCATAAGGGATTTCTTCAGAGCCTTCTTTCGATGCCTTTGGGATGTAAGATCACATTTTTCACAGAGCTCACAGGCAGGAATGTTGTGGATAGGCCCAAGACGGCAGACATAGAGGTCGGTCATCTGAAGCAGCAATCTTCTTTCTGCAGCAGCAGTGATGGAAGAGAGATGTTGAAGGAGTAACTCTCGACATAAATGAGGTAAAATAAATCTTTTTATTACAAAGAGATTCCCAGAGAAAGGGTAAAAAAAGAAAAAAATCATAGGCAAAAAGGTGTGAACTGCGACGGAGCTTTTGCAGAGACCTATGTGAGTGGAGTCAACAACAGGAAATAACTGAAGAGGGAGAGGGTCCGCTCATGCCTTTATAGGGTTGATGATATCGGCAGACCACGTCGGCATGGGTGGCCCCAGCTGTACTGCTGGAAACATCTTCCGTGTGGATCCTGGTTCACCGACAGTGAAGTTCCTATGGTGTGACCTAATGACTGAGATAACCACAAAGAAGATTAAAGAATACTGTAGGCCAGAGTTTGACAAGGACAACAAGTATTCCAACACAGCATTTACAGGAAATGTAAATGGGTCAAAATTTGTGGAAGCAGACCACACAGTGAACCGCATCCCTTTCAAGGAATCAGCATGTCCGGCCAAAGGCTTTCTAGTCACAATCAGTACATCAGCAACCTTAGGGAAAACCCCAAAATGTGCAATGGCTATGTCTTCAAGAGCCATGCATGCAGATGTAGGGACTTCATGTCCTGATGGACCAGGGATCCCTTTTTCTGTGACAAAAGACCCTGACACAGACGTAGAGAGACAGGAGTTTCCACTGCCATCTGTTGCAGAAGTGGAAACCATATTTGGTGAGGCCATAATGGAGTAATGAGGATGTGTGTGGCACTCTCCATCCACAGCTTGAACAGAACCCTCTGTGTTAGAGAAACTGGGAGAAATGAATATAGAAAGCTCCCTCTCCAAGAGGGGGAAAATGCTTCTCAACAAAAAACTCCAGGGACTGGAGCTAGCGAGCAGAAACACAGCAGTTTTGTGTTGTGTGGGGATGCAAAAAGGTCCAACTCTGGACAACCCCATTTTGCGAAGAGGTTGTTTACCACGGGGTCAGCTATTCCCATTCATGAATCCCGGAGTGTGACCTGCTCAGCTTGCCAAGACATCCTGGAGACCTGGGAGATGCACGACTGACAGCTGCATGCTGTGGGACAGAGCCCAGTACCATGCTCTCATTGCTTCCCTGTACAGGGGATAGGAGTGAGTGCCCCCTTCTTTGTTGATGTAATGCATCACGCCGGCATTGTTCATCTGGATTAACAGATGACTGGGGCAAAGATGCTCCTGAAAAGCCTGGAGGTTGTAAAGGACAGCCCTTATTTCCAGGTCATTTATTTGCAGCTCTGCCTCCACCTTGGTCCAGGACCACTGTATCTTGTAAGGGCCAAGATGAGCACCCCAGCTGGAGCCCGAGGCATCCGTAGTGAGGACCCATACAGGAGCTGTTACAAGAAATGGAATGCCCTTTCATTCACGATACAGCCACCATAGCAAATCTCTATGAAGCGGAGACATGGTGAGAACCATTTGGTCCAACTCATCCGTCAACTGATCTCACTGGATCCTAAGTGTCCACTGAGGGCTGCTCATATGGAGGTGGGCCAGTGGCAGTTACTATGGCTGCAGCCACAAGACCCAGGAGCCTTAACACTGTTCTCACAGAGACACAGTTACTCCTGTACACCAACTATGCTTGGGCAATCAGATTGTCTATTCTGTTCTGTGGCAGGAAAGCACATCCCTTCTCTGTGCCCAAGACTGCCTCTGTGTACTGCTGTCATTGGAAAGGAGTCAACACAGACTTTGGCACATTCACTGTGACCCTCAAGTCTTCAAACAACTGTCGTGTCCATGACAGAGTATGTAGTAGGGCTTCCCTGGAGCTGGCCTTCAGAAGCCAGTTATCCACATAAGGGAAGACACTCAGGCCTTCCCTGCGAAGGGTTGCTTCCACTACTGCCAAGCATTTGGTAAACACCTGTGGCGCAGAAGATAAACCACAGGGAAATACTCTGAACTAGTAATGTTCTCTCTCCAGCACAAACTGAAGGTATTCATTTCATTTCATTTTTATTGGTTATACTGGAAAGGCATGTGAGCATCGCTGCCCATTTACACAAGCGTCCAGTTACATACAACATTCATGAGACATGACATAGGCTAAAACATTTAACTAACAGTGAGGGTTAATACAATAGTACATAAAATTAGGATAATATAGACTAAAGGGCAAACCATGAACTAACCTTCCTCCCCCGGGTCGTGCCTGAAAATAGGCAGGATTTGTCTAGTGCACTTACCCGGTCAACAAAAACTAAATAAATAAATAAATAAACCTTGATGAATTAAAAAATACAAGGTGACATTAAGCATTCAGTGAGGGTTTAACAATAATATAATAGTGGGAAACAAAAAATGTAAGTGCAATCAAAAACTAGCCTAGGTGGATGAACCATACTACAAGTGCTAGAAAGAGAGGGTAAGTGCCTGAGGTGGATAACCAGAGAGAGACAGGGGAAAAGAGTGCAGAAGGGGAGCCAGATTAGGGCTACGAGCAGGTACAAGTGGGAGAGAAATGTCTCCTGATATTGTGTTTGAAGGCATTTGTGGAGAGACAGAGATTTAGTTCCAGAGGGAGAGAGTTGAAGAAATAAAAATTACGTTCTTACCATAATTATGATCTTTCTGTGTATCTTCACCATTCATCACAGATGGGTACTGGCCGGAGATCAGGACCCCGCGGGAGCCTTTTTTTTTTTTTTTTAAAGGATAGGCAGAGCCGACGCAGCATCGGCGCTGCCATCGAGGCCGACATACTACGTGGCGCTCGAGGATTAGCCGTTAAGCTGTGTCGACTCAGCCTGCCTACCAGTTCTGAGTCGCCGGAGAGGTAAGAGGAAGGGATGGAGGGTGGGACAAGAGAGTCCAAGGGACAGAAAAAGGAAGAGAAACTGAACTAAAAGGAGAAATAACAACTGAGAGGACAGCACAGAAGAAGTAAAACCTAAGGGGATTGGGTAGGGGCCCCAATCTCTAGAAAAGGAAGAAGGGAGGAAGGGGGGAGAGAGAATTTAGGAGAGAGTGAGAGGTAACAAGAATCTAGGACCCTTGTCCGTCACCAGACTGTATAGTAACTGCAAGGAGTGGCAAAGCTCACCTGCCAGAATTCAAGGCACAGAATAACTGGCAAACCCCAAAAGCAGAGTCGGCTATTCTGGAGAAGGACAGGGTACAGGGAGTCAGTACTCTCTCTGTAAAGACATTTGGTGAAAAAAAGGGTTCTCTTTTTTTTTTTTAAAGGAAGGATAACAGAAGGAGGGCAACCACCAGTTCTCACTCTGTAGGGGTGTAGATAATTAGAAGAGAGGAAGTTCCACTCGAACTGTACCCTTTGGGAAGAAATTTACCCCCTGTGTCCCAACTTTACCCCGCTCAAAAGAGGGGTAGGCACAGAGGGAGGAGGATCCAGAGACTGGAGCCCCAGGGGGATGGCGGGTGGGATTGTGATGAATGGTGAAGATACACAGAAAGATCATAATTACGGTAAGAACGTAATTTCTATATCTTATCTGTGTCAATCTTCACCATTCATCACAGATGGATGAGTATCAAGCACCCCCGAAGGGGGTTGACTAAGTGCACCCTAAGGGACAGAGTCCCTTAGCCCTCAGTGGGTGACACACTAAGGGGGGGAACCTTCTGGGCCTGAGGAGGCCCGAGAGTGGGGAGAGCAAGACGGGGTCCTCCCGGAGGGGGAAGGAATTTGCCCCGACAGACGTCGTCTCGCCCTACGGGAAAAGAGATAGGTTCCCTTGTGAGCAGAGCAGATCACCCTACGCCGGGCCAAGGGTGACAACCAGGAAAGGCGAAGCCACGCCGATCTTCTGGTGCAGATCACTGTCCCTACTACCCTGGTAGCTACCTCATTGGCGTCGTAAGATGCCCTTGCTTGGTGCCTTGCTAGCTCCAGGCCACGTGCAGAGAGAGCGATGGCTTGCCTGGTTTGCTCCGAGTCAGGCAAAGCAGCCAGGAATTGACCCAGCGCTGATCACAAGAACCTGTTGTAGGCTGCATAGTGGGCCTGATGAGCGGAGATGGAGAGAAGCAACCGTGCCGAGTAGAAAGTCCTCCTCCCCCAGAAATCGAAATCCTAAGAGTCCTGATCTGGGGGCCGGTCACGGTGGAGGGCGTGAAGCCCATCAGGAGTGTCCAGGTGTGTCAATCTGGACTGCGGATGAGGCATAGAACCTGGAGACTCTGGAGGAGTGCAATACCTCTGGCTGAGGTCCCTAGGGGCAGGAACTCCGGAGAAGGGCCTCTGCCAGAAACGCATGGACGCCTCCCGAAAGGGAGCAGGCCAGGGGGGCACCACAAGGGTGGCCGCCCCGAAATGGCCTAGAAAGGCATGCGCCGCATGCTCTGGATTGCTCGCAGATAGGGGAAAGGTGAAGGTCCTCCAACATCCTCGCGAGGAAACGCTGATACTCGGAGAGATCAGCGGCAGGAGAGATGTGGACAGATGGTTCCTCTCCCCCAGAAGAGTGGGATGAGGAGCTGGAGGTCACCATATGCTCCAAGGGTGGCTGCTCGGGGGAAGGTTGAAAAACCTGACTGTCCAAGGCCCAAACATAGGCAGGGAACCGAGAAGCCACCGCTCTGAACTGCTCCCAGGTGAGAGGCCCGGTAGGACCAAGAATGCCCGGGAGCGCTGGAGAATGCGGCAGAGGGGTAGGGACAGAGCCGAGGGAAGGAATCGGCTGACCTCTGCAAGGGCCAGGGAGCAGACCATGGACACCCGGGGAAGGTGTCCCGGAAGACTCCGCAGCTGACAGCTGTACAACCACGTTGGTACTGCCTAAGCTGCCCCCAGAAGAATCCCCCCAGTGAGGCGACCAGGGCCGTATGGTTCCAGAAGGACTGTCCCCTGCCTCCAAAGAATGGGACCCTCTCAAGGACCCGGAAGGGGAAGGACGGAAGTCCGCACTCCGGCTTCTTCCAGGACTCAGGTGGACCCCAGAGAAAGGCCTACGCGGGGAACCCACACCCCTTGACCCCTCAGAGTCCGAGAGAGTCCTGGTCCTCGGGAGGGTCAGCCTAGGTAGCTGGCAGCCCTGGGATGTCCCCAAGGGGGAAATCCAGGGCGCAGCACCCTCCCCACCCGTAGGCTTTTCGATAGGCCCCAAAGTTGGGCAATCAAGACACACCACGGGAGGGGCTACACCTGCTGAAGGGTCCAGGAACCCCCCCAGGCCAGGTTGCATGGCTATAGTGGCATGCACCATAGCCTGCTGGTCAGTGCAACTGAACCCAACCTGGAGGGGAACCCGATGCTCCTCAAGAGGGGGCTGACTCCTCCTGTGCAGGCAACCCCGAAGGGTGTGACTGCTTGTCCAACTCTGAGCCCGACTCCGACCCCGAAGAGGTGGAATCCGAGGCTCTAAGCCAGACGGTAGGAGGGTGAGGAAAAGTGACCTTCGTGAAGGGCCCAGAAGTCGTGGCAGTGGTCAAGGCAGCACCCGCACCCTCCACGGCCCCAGGGACGGGGCTGGCAGAAGGCGGCAGGACGGCTGGGACCAGAGGTCCGAGGCTAGGGCCAGCCGGGGTGCTGTCAAGTCCACCGGCACCGGGAGCGGCACCGGGGACAGAAACGGTGCCGGCAGCAGCCCCAATGGCAGTCCCGGAGTTGCAGACACCGCCCGGCCCCCCAGCGCCACGAGCGACACCGAGGGCCGGGCGTCACCGACCGCCTCGAGAGCAGGCTCGATGCCGACGACACCGTCCGGCCCCAGCGCGCCGGTACCCGGCGCGTCGGCGGCTCGAAACAGACCCGGTGCTGAAGGCAGCACCGCCCGACTCCCGTGGCGCCGAGAGCAAGCGGCGCTGAAGATGGCGTGCGACCTACGCTCGCGGCAGTGCTCAACCGAGGCGCCGAGGCGAGACATAGCAAAAGGCAACGTTGAACGGTGGTTGCACCGCGAGCAGTACCGGGCGCTGCAAGCGGGCGCGTGACAGAGCCCGCGGCGCCGAGAGGGTGCCGACAAGCGCCCTCGGCACCGCGAATGGCACCGGAGGCCTCGACGGCACCGGATCGATTAGTCGAGGGACGGCATTGACCCGGCCTTCCGGACCAGGAGCGACACCGGGGGCTTCACCTCGGCGGGTGATTGCTATGAAGGCGCCCCGCCAGCTCCCCGGAGGAAGCGGACGGGCCTCCTGCGCAGCGGGAGGAGTCTCAACCAAGGCTAGGCTACAGGGGGTTGAGACTCCCTCCTCCACGGTCCATATAGAACCAGGAGGGGACCCGGAGGAATGGCCGAGAGAACGCGGCTTGGCCCGATGAGTGCGGATCCTACCTCCGAAAGTTGGTGGAGCTCGTCCAACTTTCCACATGTGCTGTTCGATAACACGGCGGTCCATCAAGAAGCAGGCGTCGCACGAATCCATATCGTGAAGTGGGCCAAGACACGAGAGACACCGGTCATTCTGGTCGGTCACGGAGAAATTGCGGCCACACGGGCACCGATGCATAGGGGGCCACCCCGTCTTAGAAGATTTCTTGCCCTCCGACCGTGACATGACCTGCGGAAAAAAACACCAAAAATAGACTCGACGTCGACAAAATTATAAATAATGGAAAGATCTTACCAGCGACGTCGAGTAGGGCAGATTAGAACTAGTAGACCGATGAACTATCGACGATAAAGGCTAAGGCCTAAAATTTTCTTCAAAAACACTTCTTCAAGGCTTCCCACGAGGCGACCTAGATGGCGGGAGATGAAGAACTGGTAGGCAGGCGGAGTTGACACAGCTTAACGGCTAATCCTCGAGCGCCACGTAGTACATCGGCCTCGAGGGTGGCACCGATGCTGCGTCGGCTACGCCTATCCTTTAAAAAAAAAAAAGCCCCGCTGGGTCCTGATCTGCCATACCCATCTGTGATGAATGGTGAAGATTGACACAGATAAGATCTTGGGTCCCATAAAAGAGAGTGCTTTCTGACCTTACGTGGTCTGGCAGAAAGGAACAGTGAGAAAGTGAGAGAGTGGAGAACAGTCTAGTGGTCCTGGTGGTGGCGGCTGTCTGGAAGAGAGAGGTGAGGCAATCAGGGAGCAGTCCACAGGAGAGTTTGAAAAAGAAAGTGGCCATCTTGCAGCTGAGGCGGGCCTCAAGGTGACTGGTGGGCTTATAAACGTCACAGTGATGTGTGAGTTTAGGGAGACCAGAGGCAAAGCGGATAGCGTTGTGGTAGGAGCTTTGATGTCTGGAGACATTTTTGATGGAGAGGTGAGGGAGGGAGACAAGTGAACCATAATCAAAGACTGGAAGGAGGAAGCTGGAGACTAAAAGGGATTTGGATTCCCTGTTAAGGTAATGCTTGGTTCTGTGGAGAATACCGAGGCGTTGGTGGGCTTTTTTGACTGTGAGGCTAGTGTGAGCATCGAAATTGAGGTGGCTATCCAGGAGTAAGCCAAGGTACTTGAATTCATTGACTCTTTCAATAGAGTTACCAAGGTTGTCATAGAAGTAGAGGTCAAAGCCAAGGGGTTTGTGGGGGCTGGAGAAAACCATGAACTTAGTTTTTCTGGAGTTGAGTACAAGACCTTTGGACGAGAACCAGGTGTGAAGTCTGCTGAAATTGAATTGGAGTTTGTTAATGAGAACGTTGGGTTTTTGTCCTGACAGAAAAGAGCTACATCCTCAGCATAGAGAATGAGTTTGGAGGTGGTGCAGATGTCAGGCAGGGGAGTTAACGACCAGAGAGAAGAGAAGAGGGCCCAGGATGGACCTTTGGGGGACGTCATATTTGATGAGGCAGGATTCAGAGCGGACACCGCCAGTAATGTTGCGATGGAATCTGCCCGTTAGATATTCCTTAAACCAGAGGCAGACTTCAGGTGAGAAATGGAGGTGAGCCAGGGTATGGAAGAGGACTTCATGATCAACGAGGTCGAAGGCTTTGGTGAAGTCTACGAACGCAGCACCTGTGCAGAGGCCTTTGTTGTTAGCTTTCTGTATGGAGTGGGTGAACTTGATGAGGGCATTATCGGTATTGTGTCGAGCACGGAACCATGCTGGGCCTCTGTGAGCAGGTTGTATTTGGAGAGGAATTCTGTGGTTTGCCTGTGGACCACTTTCTCTAAAATTTTGTAAAGGGGGCAAGGAGGGAGATGGGATGGTAGTTGGATACTAGATCCTTGGGACCAGATTTGTGAAGATGTTTAATAATGGTGCACTTCCAAGCTTTCGTGAAGGACCCCATGCAGAGGGAGAGGTTGAGGTTGTTAGCAAGAGGGATGGCCAGGGAGTCACAGACAAGACGGAGAACTCTGAAGTCAATGTTGTCAGTGCCCTTGGAAGGTCTCAGGTCATTTGTTCTGATTAACTTGACCACTTCACCAGGGGTTAGGTACCTGAAACGGAACTTCGGGTGGGAGACTGGGAGAGGTGTGGGGGTAGGAGTGGAGCTGGGCTTGTACTGGGCGAGGTTACCAAAGTATTTATTGAAAAGTGAGGCTATTTCGCTTGGCTCGGTGGTGAGAGGTAAGACAAATATGTTCTTTGGAAATTCCCCTACCAATAAGGTTGTTAAGAATGTTCCAGGTCCTCCTAGGGTTCCCTTGGGCAGCATGTTGTTTTTCCAGGATGAAGGAGCATTTAGCAGATCTTGTTGACGATCTGCACCTGTTCCTGAGGGTTTTGAAGTCTTAGAGGAGTTTTTTTTTTTTGTTTTCTATACGACTTCCAGGCTCAGTTCCTATTCCCTCATTAGTTTGCATCTGACAGTCTCACACAAAAGAGTAATATACAAGTTAGCCAGCCTTGGAGTGGGTCCCAAGGTGGTAGCCTGGATAAAAAACTGGCTGGACAACAGGATGCAAAGCGTACTAGTAAATGGAGTCCACAGTAAAGAAAGGAGGGTAACTAGCGGGGTACCATAGGGTTCGGTACTGGGACTGGTCCTCTTTAATGTCTTTATAAGTGACATTGGAGAGCACCTGGAAGGAAAGGTACGTCTCTTTGCAGATGACACAAAGATCTGCAACAGGGTTGATACAAAAGGTGGGGTGGAAAGGATGAAAAGGGACTTGGCAAGGTTGGAGGAATGGTCAAATATATGGCAGCTCAGATTCAATGCAAAGAAGTGCACGGTAATGCACCTGGGAAACAAAAACTCAGAGGAAGAGTACACAGTGGGGGGTGAGTTAATAACAACAACAAAAATCGAAAGAGACCTAGAAGTAATTATATCAGATGGCCTAAAGTTGGGCAAGCAATGTGAGAAGGCAGTAAGGAGGGTTGGGGGGATACTGGGATGCATAGTGAGCAGCATCAACAGTAGAAATCAGGAAGTTGTTATCCCTCTGTACAGACAGTTGGTGAGACCCCATCTGGAGTACTTCGTGCAATTCTGGAGACCCCATCTCTGCAAAGACATAGACAGAGTGGAGGCTGTTCAGAGGAGGGCAACAAAATGGTGCAGGGTCTGCACCAAAAGACATACTGAGGAGAGACTACAGCTTAACATGTATACCCTTGAGGAAGGGGGATGATAGAAACTTTTAAATATCTCAAGGAATTAACAAAGTACAAGAGGGTAGCATCTTTCAGAAGAAAAGATTGCAAGAACAAGGGGCAATTTAAAGATAGAGGGGGACGGCTCAGAGGTAAAGTATTTTTCACAGAGGGTTGTGGATGCATGGAACATCCTTCCTGAGGAGGTTGTGGAGTCAGGAACAGTGGGAGAATTCAAGAATGCATAGGACAGGCATAAGGCAATTCTAGGGTAGGAGGAAGTAAGCTGCTGATCAACTAGAATCTGCAGCTTATCCATCAGGGAAATGGGCAGAGTAGGTGGCCAAGCAGTCCTTTTCTGCCATCAAATTCTATGTTTCTATGTAAGATCGGGGGTGATCCATTCTTGGCTAGAACCGTTAACCTGGATTTTTTTAAGTGGGATGCCACATAGAAGATTATTACACAAACTGGGGAATATGGGTGTGGGCAGGACAGTAGTGTGGTGGGTAGGTAACTGGCTGGGTGGCAGGACACAGAGGGTGGTGGTAAATGGCTGTCACTCCACAGAGGGAAGAGTGACCAGTGGGGTACCACAGGGATCAGTGCTGGGACCTGTCCTATTCAACATCTTCATCAGTGACATTGCACAGGATCTAGAAGGCAGAATTTCACTGTTCGCTGATGACACAAAGCTCTGTAACAGAGTAGACACACCAGAGGGTGTAGACAGAATGAGAAGGACCTGCAGAAACTTGAAGAATGGTCAAGGGTTTGGCAGTTGAAATTCAATGCAAAGAAGTGCAAGATAATGCATATGGGGCACAAAAACCCTGGCACAATATATCAGTTGGGGGGTGAGGATATAGCATGCACCAAGCAGGAAAGGGATCTTGGGGTGGTCATCTCTGATGACCTCAAGGTAGGGAAACAGTGTGACAAGGCATCAGGTAAAGCAAATAGGATGCTGGGATGTATAGGCAGGGCATCACCAGCAGGAAAAGGGAGGTCATAATTCCGCTCATACAAGACACTAGTGAGGCCCCACCTGGAGTACAGTGTACAGTTCTGGAGACCATACCTCACGTAAGGACATAGACAGGGTAGAGAAGGTTCAGAGGAGGGCAACAAAGATGGTCATGGGTTGCATCACAAGTCCTATGAAGACAGGTTGAAGGAACTGAACATGTACTCTCTGGAGGAGAGGAGGGAGAGGGGATATGATAGAGACATACAAGTATCTTACAAGGAGGAACAGGGTGCAGGAAAACACTATTTTAAGCGAAAAGATGTTTCAGGACTAGAGGGCATGGGATGAAGTTGAGGGAGGACGATTCAGAGGAAACATGAGAAAGAATTTCTTCACAGAACGGGTGGTGGACAAGGGAACACCCTGCCAGAGGAAGTGGTGGGGGCTGAAACAATCACGGGATTTAAGAATGCATGGGATAAAAATAAAGGAATTCTAGAGGTCAGGGGTAAGGGGAAATAGACTTCTAGGAAAACAAACTGAACTTACAAGCTCAAATGGGCAGACTAGGTGGGCCATAGGCCCTTATCTGCCGACACTGTCTATGTATCTATGTAAACGGTCGCAGAGGGCAAGGAAATTATTGCTAAAGGCTTCAAGTGCTTTGAAGATGACAGAAATGCTTTTAGTGAACGACCAGTCTTAGGCTAAGTCGTTTGGAAAACCCGGAGGTGTCCAGCTTCTTCAGTTGCCTGGTTTAGATGAATCTGTATGGGTGGGGGGTGGGTTGTGGACCACTGGCAGAAAACAGCACAGTGGTCACTGACTGAGTCGGGAAAAACTCCAGAGGCGGTGACACAGGAGGAGGTGTGAGACAAGGACCCAATCAATGAGGGACTGAGATCCAGCTTTGTAGCTGGTTCTGGTAGGTTCAGTGATGAGTTAGTGTAGGTCAAGGCCAAGCATGGATTCCTTGGTGGAGTCACAGTGAGGGGGCAGCCAGTTTAGGTTGAAATCCCCCAGATGAGGCAGCCTTCCCCACGCTTCCCCACCCTGTCTTTTCTAATGACTGAGTAACCTTCAAGGAGGATTTCATTGGGGGAGATGTCCTCTTTTAGCCAGGTTTCAGTGAGGGCAATGACATCAAAATTGTTAGCTGTCACCCATTACTTGATTAAGTTTTTTTTTTATTGCCAAAAGGCTTTGCACGTTAAGGTGAGCAAAGTGAGCTGTTTAGTGGGTTTGGGGGAGGAGTGAGGGGTGAAATCGGTAGAGGGTGAGGGGCTGGGCTTGGGGTGAATGGAGCCTGAGATAAGGAGTAGTAGGAGGAGGAGCCTTAAGTGCCTGCAGTTAGCGGCGAGCAACATGGTAGTAGTATAGCCTGGTGTAGTGGTGGGTGAAAAATATATGGTTGTAGTAGAAGGGAGCACTCACTGAACAGGCAAAGGCTGATGAAGGGGTTCACGTGGGATGGGGCAGGGATGGATCTGGATGCGCAAGTGGGGGGCTGGGGAAGGGAGGTGGCAAGGAGGTGTGGGATGAGGGGAGAGTGAGAGAATGAGGGAAGGTGTAAGAAGGATTTGGGGCAAAACTGGTGGGGGGGATGGGAGGGGAAGGGGAGTTGAGCAGAGGCTTGAAGGGACAGGAAGCGCATCCTCAGGATCACGAGAACAGCTGCAAGGGAGTCTGAGCTGGACATAATTGTCCACCTAGGGACAAATGACTTGGCTCATCATGAGATTAGAGCAGTGCAGGAGGACACTGCAGAGTTGGGGAGGGGCCTAAGACAAGTAGCACACACAGTATCCTTCTCAGAGGTGCTGCCTGTCAAAGGCATGGGGGAGGCAAGAGTAATTAGCACCATGCAGTTTAATGAATGGTTGAAAAAATGGTGTGGAGCACAGGGGTTTGGCTTCATTGGGGACTGGGGTTCCACCTGAAGGGACACCAGCCTATACTGGCAGAATGGTCTGCATCTGTCCAGGAAGGGAACAAGTCTTTTGAGCAATCGGTTTAAATGCTTCATTGGCAAGCCTTTAAACTAGTCAAGGGGGGAGGCACTGACAAGCAGCAGGAAAATCCCAGCCTCTCTCTACAAAACAGGGTACTAAATGAGAAAAAGACCGAGGTAGAACGGTCAATGGGGGATGCTGCAACAGAAGGTAAAGCCATCAAAAAATGGAGAGCAAGGAGTACCAGTGCCCGTAGTCTGGGTAACAAGCTTCCTGAATTAGTGGCCTTGATGGAGGAGGAACATCTGGATATCGTGGCAGTCACAGAAACATGGTACACACAAAACCATGACTGGGATGTAAACATAGCAGGATACACTATCTACAGGAGGGACAGGAGGGTAAAAGAGGAGGAGTAGCTCTTACATAAGGGAAGGAATAAAAGCAACAGAACAAAAGGGTAAACAGGGAGGAGAAGAAGCACTGTGGATAAATTTGGAGACAGGCAATGGCACCACAATCCGCACAGGATGTATACAGACTCTCTCTCAGGGGAGGAAATGGACAAGGAAATGATAGAAAGTATACTTAGAATGGCAGAAAAAGGGAGATATTGCTGATGGGTGATCTGAATATGCCAGATGTTAACTGGAGTGCAGTTGCAGCTGCCACTTCAAGAAGTGGAGTTATTCTAGATGCCCTACAGGGCATACCTTGACAACTAGTATTGGAGCCCACTCGAGAGGAGCAATATTAGACTTGCTTCTCTCAAATGGAGATGGAGAGAGGATCACAGATGTAGAAGTGGGTAGCCATCTGGGAACTAGCGACCATCGAATAGTATGGTTCACAATAAACACAGCAATAGAGTCAAACCATACAAAGACAAAAGTACTGGACTTTAGGAGGGCTGACTTTGCCAAAATGGGTGAGTGCCTAAGGAATGCACTAGCAAATGGGCAGGAAGCAGGGGTGGAAGAACAATGGGGAATAATAAAAACTGCCATCACAGAGGTAACGAGCCTTTGTGTGAAGCAAATAAACAAAACAAAATGATGTAAGAAACCATTATGGTTCTCAAAGGAAGTGGCAGTAAGGTTCAAGAGAAAAGAAAGCATTCAGGAAGTATAAGGAATCGAGAAGGAGCAGGACAGAGAACTGTATCAGTTAAAGCAAAAGGAGGCTGGGAAGGCAGTCAGAACAGCAAAGGCCCAAACCGAGGAAAAGATAGCCAACTCAGTTAAGAAGGGGATAAAACCTTTTATAGGTACATCAGGGAGTGAAGGAAGACCAAGTGAGGGATAGTGAGGCTTAATAAAGGGGAGGAGGGTGGGTAGAGGGAGACTGTGAAAAGGCAGAGATACTAAACAAATATTTTTGCTCAGTATTTACAAATGAAGAGGGGGAGGTGCATAAAACAAACAGTAGAAACACTCTGGATACAGAAGTTGATACCAGCCCATTTACAGAAGAAAGGGTTCTGAAAGAACTCTTAAAACTGAAGGAGGATAAAGCAATGGGGCCTGATGGGATTCATCCCAGAATTCTAAAAGAACTAAGGGTAGAACTAGTGACACCACTGACTACGCTTTTAACAAATCATGGGAGGATGGGGTGGTACCGAGGACTGGAGGAGGGCAGATGTGATTCCCTTCACAAAAGTGGGAGCAAGGCAGAAGCAGGAAACTACAGACCTGTTAGTTTAATCTCAGTGATAGGAAAATGATGGAATCACTCTGAAGGAAAGAACTGTTAAGTATCTAGAGGCCAGAGGGCACAGGACCCTAGGCAGCATGGATGCATAGCGGAAGGTCATGCCAGACAAATCTGATAGATTTCTTTGACTGGTGACCAAAGTAGTAGATCAGGAAGGGGCTGTGGACATGGCCTACCTAGACTTTAGCAAGGCATTTGACACAGTCCCACAAAAGATTAATATACAAGTTAGCCAGCCTGGGAGTGGGTCCCAAGATGACAGCCTGGGTAAAGAATTGGCTGGAGAATAGGACACAGAGAGTAATAGTAAATGGAGTCCACTCAGAAGAAAGGAGGGTTACTAGTGGGTACCACAGGGTTCAGTATTAGGACTTCTCCTTCAATGTCTTTATAAACCATATTGCAGAAGGACTGGAAGGAAAAGTATGTCTCTTTGCAGATGATACAAAGATCTGCAACAGAGTTGATGCACAGGGTGGGGTGGAAAGGATGAGAAGGGACTTGGCAAGGTCAGAGGAATGGTCAAATGTATGGCAGCGAGATTCAATGCTAAGCAGTGCAGGTAATGCACCTGGGAAACAAAAACCCAGGGAAGAGTACACAATGGGGGTGAGATACTAGCAACAACAAAATGGAAAGGGACCTGGGGTAGTCATATCAGATGACCTAAAGGTGGGCAAGCAATGTGAGAGGGCAGCAAGGAGGGCTGGGGGATACTGGGATGCATAGGGAGAGGCATCACCAGTAGAAAACAGGAAGTTGTTATCCTCTGTACAGACAGTTGGTGAGACCCCATCTGAGTACTGCGTGCAATTCTGGAGACCCCATCTCTGCAAAGACATAGACAGAGTGGAGGCTGTTCAGAGGAGGGCAACCAAAATGGTGCAGGGTCTGCACCAAAAGACATACGAGGAGAGACTAAAGCAGCTTAACATGTATACCCTTGAGGAAGGGGGGGGGATGATAGAAACTTTTAAATATCTCAAGGGAATTAACAAAGTACAAGAGGGTAGCATCTTTCAGAAGAAAAGATGTGCAAGAACAAGGGGGCACAATTTAAAGATAGAGGGGGGACGGCTCAGAGGTAAAGTATTTTTTCACAGAGAGGGTTGTGGATGCATGGAACATCCTTCCTGAGGAGGTTGTGGAGTCAGGAACAGTGGGAGAATTCAAGAATGCATAGGACAGGCATAAGGCAATTCTAGTGGGTAGGAGGAAGTAAGCTGCTGATCAACTAGAATCTGCAGCTTATCCATCAGGTAGGGAAATGGGCAGAGTAGGTGGGCCAAGCAGTCCTTTTCTGCCATCAAATTCTATGTTTCTATGTAAGATCGGGGGTGATCCATTCTTGGCTAGAACCGTTAACCTGGATTTTTTTAAGTGGGATGCCACATAGAAGATTATTACACAAACTGGGGAATATGGGTGTGGGCAGGACAGTAGTGTGGTGGGTAGGTAACTGGCTGGGTGGCAGGACACAGAGGGTGGTGGTAAATGGCTGTCACTCCACAGAGGGAAGAGTGACCAGTGGGTACCACAGGGATCAGTGCTGGGACCTGTCCTATTCAACATCTTCATCAGTGACATTGCACAGGATCTAGAAGGCAGAATTTCACTGTTCGCTGATGACACACAAGCTCTGTAACAGAGTAGACACACCAGAGGGTGTAGACAGAATGAGAAGGGACCTGCAGAAACTTGAAGAATGGTCAAGGGTTTGGCAGTTGAAATTCAATGCAAAGAAGTGCAAGATAATGCATATGGGGCACAAAAACCCTGGCACAATATATCAGTTGGGGGTGAGGATATAGCATGCACCAAGCAGGAAAGGGATCTTGGGGTTGTCATCTCTGATGACCTCAAGGTAGGGAAACAGTGTGACAAGGCATCAGGTAAAGCAAATAGGATGCTGGGATGTATAGGCAGGGCATCACCAGCAGGAAAAGGGAGGTCATAATTCCGCTATACAAGACACTAGTGAGGCCCCACCTGAGTATAGTGTACAGTTCTGAGACCATACCACGTAAGGACATAGACAGGGTAGAGAAGGTTCAGAGGAGGGCAACAAAGATGGTGCATGGGTTGCATCACAAGTCCTATGAAGACAGGTTGAAGGAACTGAACATGTACTCTCTGGGAGGAGAGGAGAGAGGGATATGATAGAGACATACAAGTATCTTACAAGGAGGAACAGGGTGCAGGAAAACACTATTTTTAAGCGAAAAATATGTTTCAGGACTAGAGGGCATGGGATGAAGTTGAGGGAGGACGATTCAGAGGAAACATGAGAAAGAATTCTTCACAGAACGGTGGTGGATAAGTGGAACACCTGCCAGAGGAAGTGGTGGGCTGAAACAATCACGGATTTAAGAATGCATGGGATAAAAATAAAGGAATTCTAGAGGTCAGGGGTAAGGAAATAGACTTCTAGGAAAACAAACTGAACTTACAAGCTCAAATGGGCAGACTAGGTGGGGCCAAGGCTCTCATCTCGCCGCACACCGTTTATGTATCTATGTAAACGGGTCGCAGAGGGCAAGGAAATTATTAAGTGAAGGCTTCAAGTGCTTTGAAGATGACAGAATGCTTTAGTGAACGACCAGTCTTAGGCTAAGTCGGCTTTGGAAACCCGGAGGTGTCCAGCTTCTTCAGTTGCCTGGTTTAGATGAATCTGTATGGGTGGGTGGTTGTGGACCACTGGCAGAAAACAGCACAGTGGTCACTGACTGAGTCGGGAAAACTCCAGAGGCGGTGACACAGGAGGAGGTGTGAGACAAGGACCCAATCAATGAGGGACTGAGATCCAGCTTTGTAGCTGGTTCTGGTAGGTTCAGTGATGAGTTAGTGTAGGTCAAGGCCAAGCATGGATTCCTTGTGGAGCTAAGTGAGGGGCAGCCAGTTTAGGTTGAAATCCCCCAGATGAGGCAGCCTTCCCCACGCTTCCCCACCCTGTCTTTTCTAATGACTGAGTAACCTTCAAGGAGGATTTCATTGGGGGAGATGTCCTCTTTTAGCCAGGTTTCAGTGAGGGCAATGACATCAAAATTGTTAGCTGTCACCCATTACTTGATTAAGTTTTTTTCAAAAGGCTTTGCACGTTAAGGTGAGCAAAGTGAGCTGTTTAGTGGGTTTGGGGGAGGAGTGAGGGGTGAAATCGGTAGAGGGTGAGGGGCTGGGCTTGGGGTGAATGGAGCCTGAGATAAGGAGTAGTAGGAGGAGGAGCCTTAAGTGCCTGCAGTTCGCAAGCGACGACAGCTTGGTGTAGTAGTATAGCCTGGTGTAGTGGTGGGTGAAAAATATATGGTTGTAGTAGAAGGAGAGCACTCACTGAACAGGCAAAGGCTGATGAAGGGGTTCGCGTGGGATGGGGCAGGGATGGATCTGGATGCGCAAGTGGGGGGCTGGGGGAGGAGTGGTAAGGAGGTGGGATGAGGGAGAGTGAGAGAAATGAGGAAGGTGTAAGAAGGATTTGGGGCAAAACTGGTGGGAGGGGGATGGAGGGGAGGGAGTTGAGCAGAGGCTTGAGGACAGGAAGCGATCCTCAGGATCACGAACAGCTGCAAGGAGTCTGAGCTGGACATAATTGTCCACCTAGGGACAAATGACTTGGCTCATCATGAGATTAGAGCAGTGCAGGAGGACACTGCAGAGTTGGGGAGGGCCTAAGACAAGTAGCACACACAGTATCCTTCTCAGAGGTGCTGCCTGTCAAAGGCATGGGGGAGGCAAGAGTAATTAGCACCATGCAGTTTAATGAATGGTTGAAAAAATGGTGTGGAGCACAGGGGTTTGGCTTCATTGGGGACTGGGGTTCCACCTGAAGGGACACCAGCCTATACTGGCAGAATGGTCTGCATCTGTCCAGGAAGGGAACAAGTCTTTTGAGCAATCGGTTTAAATGCTTCATTGGCAAGCCTTTAAACTAGTCAAGGGGGGAGGCACTGACAAGCAGCAGGAAAATCCCAGCCTCTCTCTACAAAACAGGGTACTAAATGAGAAAAAGACCGAGGTAGAACGGTCAATGGGGGATGCTGCAACAGAAGGTAAAGCCATCAAAAAATGGAGAGCAAGGAGTACCAGTGCCCGTAGTCTGGGTAACAAGCTTCCTGAATTAGTGGCCTTGATGGAGGAGGAACATCTGGATATCGTGGCAGTCACAGAAACATGGTACACACAAAACCATGACTGGGATGTAAACATAGCAGGATACACTATCTACAGGAGGGACAGGGAGGGTAAAAGAGGAGGAGTAGCTCTTTACATAAGGGAAGGAATAAAAGCAACAGAACAAAAGGGTAAACAGGGAGGAGAAGAAGCACTGTGGATAAATTTGGAGACAGGCAATGGCACCACAATCCGGACAGGGATGTATAAGACTTCTTCTCAGGGGAGGAAATGGACAAGGAAATGATAGAAAGTATACTTAGAATGGCAGAAAAAGGGAGATATTGCTGATGGGTGATCTGAATATGCCAGATGTTAACTGGAGTGCAGTTGCAGCTGCCACTTCAAAGAGTGGAGTTATTCTAGATGCCCTACAGGGCATACCTTAGACAACTAGTATTGAGCCCACTCGAGAGGGAGCAATATTAGACTTGCTTCTCTCAAATGGAGATGAGAGAGGATCACAGATGTAGAAGTGGGTAGCCATCTGGGAACTAGCGACCATCGAATAGTATGGTTCACAATAAACACAGCAATAGAGTCAAGCCATACAAAGACAAAAGTACTGGACTTTAGGAGGGCTGACTTTCAAATGGGTGAGTGCCTAAGGAATGCACTAGCAAATGGGCAGGAAGCAGGGTGGAAGAACAATGGGGAATAATAAAACTGCCATCACAGAGGTAACGAGCCTTTTGTGAAGCAAATAAACAAAACAAAATGATGTAAGAAACCATTATGGTTCTCAAAGGAAGTGGCAGTGAAGGTTCAAGAGAAAAGAAAGCATTCAGGAAGTATAAGGAATCGCAGAAGGAGCAGGACAGAGAACTGTATCAGTTAAAGCAAAAGGAGGCTGGAAGGCAGTCAGAACAGCAAAGGCCCAAACCGAGGAAAAGATAGCCAACTCAGTTAAGAAGGGGATAAAACCTTTTATAGGTACATCAGGGAGTGAAGGAAGACCAAGTGAGGAATAGTGAAGCTTAATAAAGGGGAGGGAGGGTGGGTAGAGGAGACTGTGAAAAAGGCAGAGATACTAAACAAATATTTTGCTCAGTATTTACAAATGAAGAGGGGAGGTGCATAAACAAACAGTAGAAACACTCTGGATACAGAAGTTGATACCAGCCCATTTACAGAAGAAAGGGTTCTGAAAGAACTCTTAAAACTGAAGGAGGATAAAGCAATGGGGCCTGATGGGATTCATCCCAGAATTCTAAAAGAACTAAGGGTAGAACTAGTGACACCACTGACTACGCTTTTTAACAAATCATGGGAGGATGGGGTGGTACCCGAGGACTGGAGGAGGGCAGATGTGATTCCCCTTCACAAAAGTGGGAGCAAGGCAGAAGCAGGAAACTACAGACCTGTTAGTTTAATCTCAGTGATAGGGAAAATGATGGAATCACTTCTGAAGGAAAGAACTGTTAAGTATCTAGAGGCCAGAGGGGCACAGGACCCTAGGCAGCATGGATGCACAGCGGGAAGGTCATGCCAGACAAATCTGATAGATTTCTTTGACTGGGTGACCAAAGTAGTAGATCAGGAAGGGGCTGTGGACATGGCCTACCTAGACTTTAGCAAGGCATTTGACACAGTCCCAAACAAAAGATTAATATACAAGTTAGCCAGCCTGGGAGTGGGTCCCAAGATGACAGCCTGGGTAAAGAATTGGCTGGAGAATAGGACACAGAGAGTAATAGTAAATGGAGTCCACTCAGAAGAAAGGAGGGTTACTAGTGGGGTACCACAGGGTTCAGTATTAGGACTCGCTCCTCTTCAATGTCTTTATAAACGACATTGCAGAAGGACTGAAGGAAAATGTCTCTTTGCAGATGATACAAAGATCTGCAACAGAGTTGATGCACAGGGTGGGGTGGAAAGGATGAGAAGGGACTTGCAAGGTCAGAGGAATGGTCAAATGTATGGGCAGCGAGATTCAATGCTAAGCAGTGCAAGGTAATGCACCTGGGAAACAAAACCCAGGGAAGAGTACACAATGGGGGTGAGATACTAGCAACAACAAAATGGAAAGGACCTGGGGGTAGTCATATCAGATGACCTAAAGGTGGGCAAGCAATGAGAGGGCAGCAAGGAGGGCTGGGGGGATACTGGGATGCATAGGAGAGGCATCACCAGAAAACAGGAAGTTATTATCCTCTGTACAGACAGCTGGTGAGACCCCATCTGGAGTACTGTGTGCAGTTCTGGAGACCCAATTCAAGAAGACATAGACAGGATGGAAGCTGTCCAGAGGGCAATCAAAATGGTGCAGGGTCTGCACCGGAAGACATATGAAAAGAGACGAAAGGAGCTTAATATGTATAGCCTCGAGGAAAGGAGGGGGGACATGATAGAAACGTTCAAGTACCTCAAGGAATCAACAAAGTCCAAGAGGGTGGTAGCATCTTTCAAAAAGAGGTGTAAGAACAAGAGGCACAACTTGAAGATGGGGGGCTCAGAGATAATTTAAGGAAGTTTTTTCACAGAGAGGGTTGTGGATGCATGGAACGGCCTTCCGGAGGAGGTTGTGGAGTCAAAATCAGTGGTGGAATTCAAGCATGCATAGGACAGTCATAAGGCAATTCTAGGGGTTGGGGGTAGGAAGAAGTAGGCTGCTGGTTAACTAGGATCTGCAGCTTATCCAGTAGGTAGGGAAATGGGCAGACTGGGTGGGCCAAGCGGTCCTCATCTGCCATCAAATTCTATGTTTCTAGAGGGCGGCAGAGGGGAAGAACAAGGAGTGAGAGTAAGTACAGGAGGTGGAACCGCTTAAAGCACTCCATGCTGGCGTCAAGAAAGAGGGAAGGTGACAGGACAGTAATCAGTGAGGGAATAGGGAAGTGGGGTACAAAGTTGAGTGTGGTAGAAGAAACTATGCTCAGGGGTAGAGCAATGATAAGGCACTGGTACTGGAAGGCTGTTGGAAAGAGCGTGTGATTAAGATAGGGCAGTCAGCAGTATTTGTCAAATCTAAGCACGAGAGAGGACCGCCCCTAAAAGAAGTTGCAGGACAGGACAGCCCCTTTAGGAAGTTGCTGTAATTGACAAGTATGAGGCCTCAGGGGGTGGGGATCAGTGGGGAAGTGTATTTAATAAAGCGGGGTGGGCTGAAAAACCTTTCCAGAGAGTAGTAGAGCAAGGCAGTGGCCAAGCTATGATTTGAAAAAGGCGCCTTGAGCGCTTGCTTTCTCAATGGGGATCTGCAGCGTCCAATCTTGAAGCAGCTACAGTCCCCAGGAGCCAGTCAAATTATGGAGATTGAAGCCTGGAAGCTCTGGGCTAGGAGCTGACTGATCGTACCTGCTTTCCTTGGTCCGGGGCCGGGTGGGAGGTGGACTGGATGCAGAGGTGCAGCTGCCGGCAGGCATCAGCGCCGGGGCTGCTTGTCTGAAGTGGAGAGCCCGACTTGGGTTTGTGGCAAAAAAAAGCAGAAAAAGGCGGGCCATTAGTTAAAAAAAAAACAAAACAAGATCAGGTAAATTGGTGGGAGGGCCCTGGGCAATTTAGTGCTCAGGGCAGACGTAGGTGCAAATAGTGTGCATGAAGGGAGAGAAAGGATTCCTGCAGAGAGGTCTGATCAGAGGTGCTAGGTGGGAATTCAGCAAAACAAAAGGCTGGTTCAGGAGGTTGATGGGGGAGGAGGCAGGGGTCTAGGAGCAGAGGTAGAGAAGATGGCCAAAGGTGCCAGGCAATATTTAAAAAATATGCTGGTTCAGGGGGTGTAGGGAGAGGGAATCAGGGGTCCAGGAGCTGGCAGAGAAACAGTGTGAGGAACAAAGAAAAAGAAATGCAGAAGGGAAAAGAGCATGTGGAAGAGGAGAACAGAAAAGGCAGTCCAAGGAGAAATTAGGGAAGCTGTAATGGGAACAGAGTGTGGCAGAAAGACAGTAGGCAGTTCAAGCTATCCTACAGTACTGGGCAATTAGCTCAGCAGTAAAAAATTCAGTAGTAGTACAAGCAGTTAGCTGCCTAGTACAAGCAGTTAGCTGACTAGTACAAGCAGTTAGCTTCATAGAAGCCAAGCAATCAGTTAAGGTTACCTACAACTCTGCTATACTCTGGAAGGCAAATCCTACATATACAGTACAGTAGTTTAAAGGTAAAATGTTTAAGCAGTTAAAAAAATATTCAGCAGTACAAGCCATAAGCCATATAGAAGTCAGGCCTAGCTAGTGCAGCAGGTTAAACAGCAGAAAAATTCCAAGATGAAAAAAATAATTTCCACAGTGGCAGTAAATTTGCCAAAGACCTGTAGAGAGAGTAGTAGAGCAAGGCAGGGGATGAGCTGTGATTTGAAAAAGGTGCCTTGAGTGCTTGCTTTCTCAATGGGGATCTGCAGCGTCCAATCGGGAAGCGGCTACAGTCCCTGGGAGCCAGTCAAGTTATGGGGACTGAAGCTTGGCAGCTCCAGGCTAGGAGCTGACTGATTGTATCTGCTTTCCTTGGTCGTGGGGGGCAGGCTGGATGCAGAGGTGCGGCTGCCGGCAGGAATCAGCACTGGGGCCGCTCGGCAGAAATGGAGAGCCTGATTTGTGCTTGTGGCTGCTTTCCTTGGTCGGGGTTGGGGTGGGCTGGATGCACAGGTGTGGCCGCTAGCAGGGATCAGCGCCAGGTTGCCGCTGAAGTGGAAAGCCCGGGACGGCTTGTGGCTGCTTTTTGTCGGGAGGGGGCGCTGGATGCAGAGGTGCGCCCCGCTTAGCAGGGGATCAGAGCCGGGCCTCGGCTGAATTGGAAAGCAGGATTTGGGCTTGTGGCTGCTTTCCTTGGTTGGGGGCTGGGCTGGATGCAGAGGTGCGGCCGCTGGCAGGATCAGCGCCGGGGCTGCTCGGTTGAAGTGGAGAGCCCAACTTGGCTTCAGGCTGCTGCTGTGGTCGGGGGCGGCTGGATGCAGAGGTACGGCCGCCAGCAGGATAAGTGCGGGCCACTCCGCTGCCTGTTGGATTTCCTAATCTTGACATGAATGCATACAGCCTCCAGAGTCCAACTCTGGGGGATGGTCGCGCACTGAGCACCCATGTCCAGAGGGAGTGTGCAGGAGCTGGACCCCAGAAGAGGGGTGTGGCATGGCTCTTGCCGAGATCCCAGGGGTGTGCAATACCTGTGCTGGGTGTCCCTCGGGGCTGGAGAGGGGGCAGAGGGACAGAGCCAGATGTCTCTTAACGCCTCTACAAAGGGATGAAGCCATAGAGCTAAGACAGTGGAGTCATGACTGTACTCACCAGAGAATGACAGTGTCAGACATGCAGGACTGCAGCCAGAAAAGTGGGACAGTCGCAGCTCCCTCATCATCTCTGAAAGGAACTGCTGATAATGGGTGTAGTCAGCACTGGAGGAGAGGTGGACCGAGAAGTCATCTTCCTCAATGAAGGAAGACGAAGAAGTGGAGAAGTTGGACTCAAGGGGTGGCAGAACCAGGGTTTCAGGCTGAAAGATAGCCTGGTCCATCGCTTTCAGGTAGGTTGGGAAGGCACTCACTGAAGCTCTGAAGTGTTCCCGGGTCAGGGGTCCCACAGGACAAAATATGCCTGGGAGAGGAGGAGGGACAGGCAGAGGAGGAGGTGGGTCATGAAGAACCAGGCCAGGTCCTCTGCCAGGGCTATGAGGGTAAACAGGTGGCCTACCCCAAGGGGAGTGGCTGTGCATCTTGTCCATGCAGGAATGCCCACCTGTAAAGAGGCAATCTGGATGGTGCCCTTTGGGGGGAACCCCCAGGTAGGGACAGTAGAGCTGCAGAGGTCCCAAAGGGCAGCCCCTATCCCCACCTACTGCTGAGCTCAGCCAGGGACCCGAGGAGGTTCTGGAGGAACACTAAAAACATAGTTAGTGGTTCTCCGAGTGGTGAGACCTCTGATATGATTATTGATGGTGCTAGCTGTAACAACTCGCTAACCATCGCAAATGCATTTAACCTGTATTTCTCTGACCTGTCTGCTTTCACCTCGTCATTCCCCCCAGTGGAGGTGATAATGGTGAACAGGTCCCAGCCCCTTCACCACCCCGCCCACCCTTTCATTTTAAGGCTGTGATGGTGCAAGAGGTGCAGAGACTGCTCTCGGGCCTCTACCCCTTCTCGAATGCTGGCCATGATGGGTTGGAACTGAAGCTTCTCTGTCTTGGTGCTTATAGTATTGCCCCCCTGATGGCCCATATTTTCAATCTGTCCCTGTCATCTGGTGTTATCCCGGACATATGAAAGGTCGCCAGGGTGGTCCCTATCCTTAAACAGGGGAAGCCCAAACTGATTGAAAACTACCGTCCGATAGCCATTTTGTCAGCGGTCAGCAAATTTCCTAAGAAAGTTGTGGCAGGGCAACTCTCAGGAGTACTTGCAGTCACATGACCTGTTGTCACCTATGCAGCATGGCTTTAGGAAAGGGCACAGCACATCCTCTGCCCTTATCACTGTCTCATCCCGGATCTGGGTGGCTATGGACCAGGGCAAACTCTCTGGGGCTATCTTTATAGATCTCTCCAAGGCCTTTGATCATGTTGATCGTGCCCAAGGCCCCTAGAATTCTGCGGCCACAGAATTTTGCACAGAACTTGCAATCTACCGCAGAACTTCTGCGGTGCCACAGAATTCACTCTTCTTGTTGATTTTTTATTAATATTTCTGTTTTTCCATAGAATCTGGTTCCCTTCCCCTCTTTTTATATCCTAAACCCCCTATATGCTCAGAATGTGATGTTATCATTGCTATAACATCATACATTAGCTAATGAAATGGCTGCAATCTGCAACAGAAATGAACAGTCACTTATCTACCACAGCTCCCACTGCCAGAGACGGTGGCACTGCACATCAGGCATGGTGATATGTGCTCAATCTGCACTACAGCCTAATACCATTTTCAGTCTTACATTATTGCACTAGGGCCAACTTAAACAAAACCTTGTCAATAGCACAGACCTGTTAAGTCCATACCTCACTTTGTACAAACCTATTTGTGCCTTTAAGGTATAAAGATGCTATCTGAAATGAATAACTGGTAAAATGAATTTAACTGTCATTTTTAAGAAAAATAAAGTAAATATGCCCAGAAAACTGGAATATAATATTGTGTAGACCTGTTGAAAGAACAGACCTGTTAAATAAATAATTGCACTGTACGCATTTTTGCCAGGGTTATTGATTATATATTGTCACTGGTTAATAGAATCGCCTAAAAGTTATGGAGAAATGTGTGCAGGGACAGCTGTTGGGCCAGAGAGTAGCATGCTGTGTTTCCGTGCCGGCAACTCAGGTTCAGAGATTAGCTCTGGGAGCTGGCTGGGCGGCACAAGGATTGGTGGAACACATCACTGCTCTGAGCCTGGGAAGGTATGGTGCAATGTTCTGTCACAAGGTGGACACATTGTGTTGGTCTGGAGAGCTCTATCTCACAATCGGTTCACATGCATGTCATGGCCTGATGGTGTTACGCAGTGTTTCAGGGAAAGCAGGCTGACATCAAAAATGAGTTCTGCAATAACTCCTCTATTCCATTTCTAATGGGACCTGTATGAATGAGGATGCAAGTCCATGGAAATTAAAAAAAAATACATATACACACACACACACACACATATACAGTATCTCTGTCTCTCACCACACACACACATTTGTATGTATGTTACAGATTGCATATAAATATGTAAGGGATACACAGTGGGAACCTCATGAGTGGTGTAGAAAGCACATATAAATACATAAGTGATAGACAGTAGAAACCTCGTTAGTGGGATAGATAGCATGCATATAGGAATACCTTATTTATCACATAAGATCCCCTCTGCATATGCCATTTATGCAATAGGCTAGGCCCTTAAGGGAGAGATATTTGTTTTGCTTTTTAGGCATAAAATAATTTTTATAAGTCTGTTATTTTTTGAACTAGTGTTACTGTGCTTTCCACCATCCTGATTGCTATAAAAACTGCCATGAAAGTGAAGTCAGGATGACAAGCTGTCACTGTGATGTGGTAGTTTGTTAGTGCTGCAGAACTTCCGCAGAAATTACAAACCACCGCCACAGAAGTTCTGTGGCAAATGGTAGTCTTGCCGCAGAACTTGGTCCCGCTATGCCGTAGAAAAGTAGGGGCCCTGATCATGCCATGCTCTACACTCAGCTTAGGTCCTATGGTCTATCACCTGGTGTGCTCCGTTGGTTCTCCAACTATCTACACAGCAGAAAGCAGCTTGTCAAATACGGCAAGGAGCTCTTGGGCTGTACTTCTGTAACCATGGGTGTCCCCCAAGGCTCTGTCCTGGGGCCCCTGCTCTTCTCCATTTTTGTAAACAATCTCCCCACCGCCTCTGTCCACTGTAAGCCAATCCTCTATGCGGATGACCTGGTCATCCTCACTCACTCCCCGGACATAGGGGTCATTAATCGCCACCTGAATGAGGATTTAGGGAACACTCAGTCCTGGATCTCATCCCACAAGTTGGTTCTTAATCTTAAAAAAACCCAGGCCATGCTCTTTGGGTCCCAGGCCAAGATTAAGGCCTCTCCTGCTCCGTTATGCGTTACTGGTACAGATGGTGTTCCGATCCCTGTTACTGATAACTTTAAATACCTTGGGGTGACACTTGACCCGCAGCTTGACCTTGGCCGCCATATTCAGAATATATGTAAGACTGTCAACTGCAAACTGGGTCTGGCCTACAGAGCTAAGAGCAACCTTACTCCTGCTGCCCGTCTTGCTCTTGCCAGAGGTGTGCTCCTCCCTTTGCTTTGCTACGGGCTCCTTTTGTTTGCCTGCTCCTCCAAAGCTCACCTTTCTAGGTGGTCTACTGCCTACAATAATGTCTGCCGCTTTGCTCTGGCTGCCCCTCGTCTCACCCATCACTGTGACCTTTATAGCCAGCTGAACTGGCTCTGCCCCTCAAATCACATAGACTTTGTCCTGGGGTGCTTCACGGGCAAGGTCCTTGGCACTGACACCCTTCCAGGGCTGGTGAAACTCCTTGTCCTGGCAGCCTCCTCATCCCACTCCCTCAGGTCTCAGGGTTCCGCCATCCTTAAGATACCTGCTACCCGGACTCTAATGGGGGATAGAGATTTTGCTGCGTGTGTTCCCAGACTGTGGAACGCATTCCCTGCCCAGGTTCGCTCCTCCTACTCAAAGGTGTGCCTTCGATCCTCCCTATGGAACCACCTCAAACTCTCTTCGGCCTGTGGTTGTCCCAAACACCCGTGATCTATCCTGATCCTTCACAGCACTCCTTTCTCCTGGATGTGTTCTGGACAAAAGACTCGACTTCCTGGGGCCTTTAAGTTGTAAATAGTGTCGTATCTGCTGCATCTCAACTTGTACCTTTTGTACTGCTCTAAGTTGGTACATGTGTTATTCTGTTGTGTACATACTGTACAAAATTATGCCTTACATGACCTGTAAGCTGTTTTAATCCGCATCATGTTGTCCTATGTACTTAAATCTGTAATTCCTGTACTCTCCCGTGTCGTACCTGAAAAGAGTCAATTGTCTTGTCTAGTGTACTTACCTGGTATACAAAAGCTAAAATAAATAAATAAATGTAGACCGAAAGGGAGTGTGGCTGGGGATCGATATGGTGACCCCTCTCCTCCTCCCCCTCTCGAAAGCTGAAGAGAATACCTGGGTAAATCCCCTACGGACCAATTTCTTATGTTCATCAGCAGACAAATGACACTCCTGGATATATACAATCTCAGCCTGGCTCTTTTTTAACAAAGTGATTATCCTAGAGCATTTTATAGGGCTGCCCAGTCCAGTAACATTCAAAGAGTAACATTTTAAATGTTTGCTAGCCATGTTTAAGCCTGTTAATAGACAGGAACTACTTTTTTGCTTTAGATATCATTACATCCTGACCCAATTTTCCAGGTTTAGAATAGTGACTGCGTGTGGGGAATCGAGAGAACAAACCCTCAAACATGAACCCTTGGGGGAAAATATCCAACATAGGGATTGTGAACAGTGGGCCAAAAACAGCTGATCCAACACTTGTCAGCAAGAGTAAGAACATAATAGTAACAAAGTAGGCCTTTGCCAACTGTGCAGAGCCTGCCGAACTGTGGGTGACTTCCATGGGAGTTGGGTGCTGAGAACAACCGGCGTCCTGGTTATGCGAAGTTGGCCTGTCCCTACCAGAGGGCACTAGACGTGAACGTCCAGTAAGGGAAAAGAAAAGGGGAAGGGGTGTAGTCAAGCCTTGGCTCCTCCAAGGTGGAGGGTTTTAGAGTAGTTTTAAGTGTTTCAAACTCTTTTTCACGGTTTGCAGAAGTGGTCACTACAGTGGCCAACAGGGATTCAGTGTCAGGTGCTGAGCTTTGATGGGTTCAAGGACCCCGGGGTGAGGAGAGAGAGGTCAGCCCCCCAACCCACCTCGGGCGTACCGTCCATGGTGTCCAGAAGGGCTCTGAGACAGGGGTGGCTTCTCTTCAGGAGAGGCGATGGGGGCAGCAGACTCTGGGGCCTACGCCACGGAGCCCACCTAGTAAACTTGTGCGCCCTCCTAGGGATACCTGACCAAGCCCCCTTTGAAGCATGGCTCTGAACATTAAGGCTGCGCGGACCCGGCCCACTGACCGGGAAATGGGGACAGCATGGTCAGTGGCCATTAGGACCTTCCTAGGCCCGAAGACTTCAGTGCGAGGAAGGTGCCACTGACCTGTCTCAGGCCCAATCGTCAGAGCAGCCGAGGCTCTCCAAAGCTTTTAAAGACATACGATCCTGCGTTGTCCTGGTGCCTTCGGCACAGACCCACCAGAGATGAATGGTGAAGACTGATTCTTGGAAGATCGGAAGAGTGATGTGCAGCCCAGGCTTACAGATGCAGATGTGGTACGTCATCATGAGGGGTCCCCCACTAGCAAAAGTTTCTATGCGGTCCTAGTGCTGATGGCTAGAGTTCCAAAGGTGTGGCCTAACAAAGGAGATATCCTCTAAGAAGATCCTCTGTTCCTGGCACCACTCCCACAGCCTCCCTGCAGAGATGGTAAGAGTGTGTTTCTCCCTACTGAAGTAATATGTTGTCTGCTTGAGCGAGGACTAGTTGAACTAGCATCTCCACACAAGATGTGGAGATAATAATCTGAAAGGCCTCACATACACCTCATGTCTTGGGGGGGGGGGCTGGCAGTGGGCTCCCCACCCCACCAAGGAACCATCTGCAGTCAGAACCTTGTCTGTCTCTGGTGGGGAGAAGAGGCGGCCTTGGAAGAAATTACCTTCCACTGACCACCATGTCAGGGACCTCTGCGATGCCAGAGACCATAACATACTGAGCATCCACTGAAGGACAGCCTGGAGCCTGTGTTCTGGCCCAGAAGGCCAGAAGAGCTCCTAAATTGCAGTTATTAGAAGGGATCCAGCTGACACTTTGGATGGTTCAGAAGAACACCCATGGAGGTCAGGAGCTGTGGGGAAGTGGTCACTGCCTGCAGCAGAACCTTGGTACCAAGGGCTCCTAACTGCCACCTGTTGCCCAAACAGGTAGCTCCAAGAAGAGGCACATTCGTACCTGCAGATATATTTCCAGCTGCAGCAAAGCTTCTATAGAGGCTGTAAGCTGACAACTGTTAGATTCAAGATTTATATTGGGGTTATGTTCAAATCTCTGGAGCTAGCAATCCCCATGCCAAAGTTGCAGAGGCAGTGGCCTGCTACCCACGGTGTCTACCTGCGTGAGGTAGGTAAAATTTTATTTTTATACAGGTAATACATGTCATTTGGACAGAAGTCCAGTTTACAAGAAAGACCTGTGCAATCCCTATCTAAATACATACAATAAAGTTCCATATTAACACACAGACAAACACATCAATATAAATATTTCTAAAGTAACAAAATATAAAAAACATAAAAAATACTTCCTGTATCTTTATATAAAGGAAGAAATCTTATCTGATTCTACAGTACATTAAGAGGAATAATCAACACTTACAGACATGGGTATTTAATTCCTTTATAATATGAACAAATGTAGAATGATTTGTAATTTCCCTTACATCTGCAGGAAGAAAATTCCAAAAACCAGCAGCTTGATAAGTTAAAGTCCTATCCCCATATTTATTTCGTGATTCTTCTACGATAATCTTATTTAAATGAACTGATCTAGTTAATAACCTTTTAGAATATTGTTTCACTGGAAACAGCAGTAATGAGATTGGACGATTTAAACAAAAATGTTTCATTTTATGAATTAAAGTTAACCAGTGACATATATAATTTGTATCCAAAGGCAGCCAATTTAATTTGTTCAGCAATAAACAACGATAAGTACGATAGTTCCACTTTAAAACATATCTGGCCACACGAAAATAAGTTTTATCCAACTTGGCCAAAAGTGTTTTGTTAGTTCTTCTATATATCAATTCACTATATCTTAACACTGGAATAATTAACTGATCGGCCAACTTTTTCCTATCTGTTGTTGTCAAACATTCTGTATTCCTTAAAGCCCCCACCCTTTTATTCACTTTTTTTTACCAACTCCGTAATATGACAAGAAAAGGACATTTGCTCATCAAATATCACTCCCAAATAACTATAATCCTTAACCTGTTTTAATTTAGTTAAATTTTCAGTATGAATATGAAGTTTATGAATAATATAATTTTTTTTTAATGAGAATTTCATACATTTCGTTTTCTTTGTATTCATGATCAATTTTGACCTGGTGAACCACCCCTTGATCTTGGAGAAATCAGATTGCAGATTTAATTGCAATACACCTTCTGTTTTGCCAGATGCAATAATCACCATATCGTCGGCATATAACCGAGTCTCTGTATGCTCAGCCACCAGTGGAAGATTATTTATAAAAAATAAGAAGCATAAGAGGTCCCAGGATCGATCCCTAGAAGAGTGTGTGGTGACCTCCTTGGGCACTATGGCATCAGTTAATACAGTTCAGTTACATCACACTACATTTTAGGCATTTTTGTAATATTGTATTGCATTTGTATTTCTCTGAAACCTGGCATTATTGCCATTGCTCTTTCTGGGTAACCTGACCGCAGTGCTTTTGTACTGAAGTTTCTTGCTGTGACCTCCTTTGGCCCTGGGGAGGCTGAGGTCCACTGTTTTAGGCTCCCCTGCCCAAAGTACTACTTTTTTTGGAAGGAGCCACATCTTTTACCCCTTAGCGGATTGGAAGGAGCTGGCTTGTGTGGAGTTGCTGTGGGATAACAGATGGACCAGACACCGAACTTCAATTCAACACACAATCTCTGTGTGATGTTTATTCAAAATACAGGCGATAACCTTCAGCAATGGCATATCCCTTCTTCAGTACATCATTTCGTACCAACAGACTATGCAAGTCTTTCCTCTACACTTAGCCAACACCTACTGACTCTCTGATCTAACTTACTGTTGAGATTTAGCCTCTCCTATGCAGGCTTTGTTTACTTGGGTGGTGGGGGCTGAAAAAAAAAAGCTAAAAACAAAGAACCTCAGTGCAGAAGCACTGAAACAAGGGTTACATCAAAGGGCATTGACAATAAGCCAAGTTTCAAAGAAATACATCACCACACATATTTCCATAATGCAAAACATCAAGTGATATATGCAAATCACCATGAAATTTCAGATTTGTTCAGTTTCATGCAATTTACAAGCATTTTAAATAGCACAACTAAGTTAATTTTTATAATACAGTCCCCTAGTAACTTTTTACCTTTATCAAAAACACCTAGCTCTATGGTATTTTCAACATTTACAGGTTTCTTACACATAAGATATATGCATCAATGTATTTTATGACATAGTGTCATTCCATACTAAATCCAACAATGAGGAACACAGCCTGTTGTTTTACATCAGCTCGGAGGTCACCACAATAACCTTCCTGTATGAGGAACTGAGAGGGAAAAGGAAAATTAAAGAGGACACTACAGTATAGTCAAGAAAGGGGACTAGAAATTGTTAAGAATAGATTAGGCTAAGAAATAGAAGAACTGTTGCAACAGATTTAAGAAAAGGTCAGTCCTCAAGAGTGGCAGGCACTCCCTGTCCCCCACCTTAAGAAGGAAGCAGTTATTGCAGACTGCTTACCACCTTCCTGTCCCAGGAAGGGATGGCGCTTCCACCCATTTATCTTCAGAAGCTACGTCTTAGGGTCCCTATTAATGATAAACATTGCATCATAAACAGAGTGGATATAATCATTCTTTACCCTGAGGCATTAACACATTTCTCAACATAGACTAACGGTACCTTCCCATCTCCTTTTAGGGCATGTCTGTCATATTTCTTAACCAAAACTCTGGACACCTGTAAAGTCCAGTACCATCGAAAGACTTTCTCTGGGGTAATTACCTGCTCCAACCCCACCAGACATGTCGGTTTTAAGCAGGGGCCCAGGCCTAGGTTCAACCCCTCTACATAAACCCACTATATCTCTTGATTCATTCATTTCACTTGCTACTGATACAGACACCCGAGGGTAGACACTCTTTTGGTTTTACCCCAACACAGGTTCCAATCCATTTTCCACCCACCTCCTCCTTTGTAGGTTTTCCCTCAGAAAAGAATAAAACACACGTACCACCTCAGACTCTTTGTCTGCCCTTAGGTACCTCTTTGACATCAGGCCTGCCCCCTAACCAAACATGCTACACTTTTGCCTACAGAAAGGGACCACTGCAGAGCCACATCTGGCCTTGCCTGCAACTAACTTGATCCCTCTGTTTTACACAAAGTGTCTGCGGGAATATGGAAGGAGCAATAGTAGCTTCTAGTCTTCTATTTCAACCTATGATAACCTATGACCCCAAATCCTTGGTCATCTTATCCCCAAGCAGGGCTCTACAGAAACCTACAGGAAGCCAAGGAACCTCCCATGCTGAATACCTTGCAATCTTAAACAGCAGGTTCCTAAACCTTTTAACTCTGGGGTGTCTTAATAATCATCCTTTTAATCACTGTGCTATTTTCAGCCATCTGTTACCATCTAGTACCTTGTGACCTGTGTGAGAGTTTTCCCTTTTTCCAAGGGTGCAATTTTTTTCCTTTAATGTCCTCTACCCTTTGGGACACTCTTTCCATACCCCAAGTACTAGTTCCTCTGCTGTCCCCCAGCAGGTACCTCTATCTGGTTGCACATAAGACAGGTCTTAAGATAGGCTGTCATCTGTCTGTACATTCCTGGCCAGTAATAATATGGGGTCAATCGAGCTAATACCCCTCCATGGCTCAGATGTCCACAGGGACTAAATTGAGAAGCCTCCATCACTTGTTGTCTGTAGGCCTCAGGTACCACTACCTGGGAATCCACACTTTTTCTACAGGGGCTGGGCCTCATGTGGTACAGAACATCTTTCTTCAGTTTATGCCACCAACATTGTTTTGCCCACACACCACCGCAATTAATCTGCATACCCTCCTGGACCTTAACATACTGTAACAGTTTGGCAACATTAGCATCTTTAGCCTGCAGTATACCCCAGTCAATACTGGTAATAGATTTAGCTGCATCAATACAAGAAAAGGTCCCTTCAGCCTCATAGGCTTCTTCTTGCTTGCTTGGAGTCTTCGACCCCAGCACAATATCACTAGGCACAGTCTTACCTGGGGTTTCACATTTAAGTTCCATACTTGCATCTCTGACCTCCAACAGGTAACATCCTGGGAACACAGACAACAAAGGGATATCCTGTTCAGTCAGGGGGTCGTCCTCCAACTGAGCCCATGAAAAATCCTCCTCCGATTCTTTATCCAAACTCTCTGGCAGGGACCTCTCGAGCACCTGGCACCGGTGGTCCACCTCTCTGCATAGTCGGTCTGCCTGCAGCTATTGCCCACTCATCCAGTGGCTCATCCTCATCAGGGACTCCACCTCCTGGGTGTTGACCTTGCACCTCTGGTCTGCCTCGACCCCACAGTAGTTCCTAATCCCTTTGCATCTCTTCGTCTTCAGGCTTGGCCTTCCTCCGAGCTCCCAGGTCAAGTCCAGGCAGCAGCTTCTCTCCATCTGGTCAGAACTCTACAGACTTTCTTCTCTGGGTTCTCCTCTGGCAACATCTGGTGCATCGGTCCACCCGGGATATATCCATCAGAAAACGTCCCTCTTCGGCCAGTCCAGATGCTTCTAGCAAGTTATCCCACTTCTAAAACCAAGTCTGTGGAAGGGTTGTGGGATAACAGAGGGATCAGACACTGCACTTCAAGTTCAACACACAATCTCTGTGTGATGTTTATTCAAAATGCAGGTGATAACCTTCAGCGATGGCATATCCTTTCTTCAGTACATCAGTTTGTAGCAACAGACTATGCAAGTCTTTCCTCTACACTTAGCCAGCACTTACTGACTCACTGATCTCTGATCTAACTTACCAGTTGAGATTTAGCCTCCCCTATGCGGGCCTTGTTTGCTTGGCTGGTGGGGGCACTAATGAAAAAAACAAAACAAAAAAAAAAACAACTAAAGACAAAGAACCTCAGTGCAGAAGCACTGAAACAAGAGTTACATCAAAGGGCATCGACAAAAAGCCACGTTTCAAAGAAGCACAACATCACACATACTTCCATAATGCAAAGCATCTTGGGATATATGCAAATCAGCATGAAATTTCAGACTTGTTCAGTTTACAGAAATTTACATGCATTTTAAATAGCACACCTAACTTAATTTTTATAATACAGTCCCCTAGTAACTTTTTACCTTTATCAAAAAACACCTAATGCCCTGATATTTTCAACATTTACAGGTTTCATACACATAAGGTATATACATCAATGTATTTTATGACATAGTGCCATTGCATACTAAGTCCAACAACGAAGAACACAGCCTGTTGTTTTACATCAGTTCGGAGGTCACAAAAACCTCCCTGTATGAGGACCTGAGAGGGAAAAGGAAAATTAAAGAGGATAGTATAGTATAGTCAGGAAAGGGAAGGGGACCCACAGGTGGCCAACCCTGTGGACTAGAAATTGTAAAGAACAGATTAGGCTAAGAAACAGAAGAACTGTTGCAACAGATTTAAGAAAAGGTCGGTCCTCAAGAGTGGCAGGAGCTTCCTGTCATAGCTTGGAAGTCTTAAGAGTTGTTCTCATCTCATTAGACTCTTTGTAAGACTGTACCACTTGTTGTTCAAACAGATAGGTGCCATCGAAGAACATATTCATGACTTGTGCCATCTGATGTGGATACCTGCAGTTGTTAAGTGAGCTGTTGTATCAAAAGGCATCCACAGAGGCTTTAAGTTGATGACTGTTAGATTCAATACCTTGTTTAACAGATAGCAGCATATCTTATTTAGCCTTTGAGTCTGGCAGGACCTCTGCCAGAGATTTTAGCTTGCACCAGAGGGCATGCTTGTACTGTACTTAGAGAAGTGGCCATGGTAAGTAGCCATCCTCATGCCAATGGTAGCCAAGGCATAGGCCCACTTGCCCATGGCATCAGCCTTACATGATTCCGTGTTAGTGGGGTGAATTGTGACCTCCATGGGCACTATGGCCTTGTCATTATCAGCCAAAATGACAATGGCAACCGCTATAGCCTGAGTGAAGTACATGGACTTAGACCCAGGCTGGGGACAGTTGTCACAGTAGCAGGCCTCCTCCAAGCTGCCTCACAGTGTGTCTTCAGGGTTGGCTGGGTGGGAAGGGTTAAAGAGATGAATATATTAGGCACATTTAGAAATTCCAGTTGAAGGCACCTAGCCTGGTCTATGGCTGCTAGCTCAGAATTCAGTACAGTCTATATATTTCTGAGCAGAGCCTGAAAGGAGAGATCCTCCGGAGGTACGGTGACAGAAACCAGTTCTGGGTTCTCTGGACCATAACTGCATGAATCCTCTTCCTCCCTATCAGTGATGATGAGATCCAAATCTGACTCATCTCCTTCGACACTCAGGAGGAAGTAGAAAGGAAGAGGTCTAAACAGCGACAGTGCAGGCCGTGGCCCCGGTAACAAAGGTGACACCGGACCCGCCCCCATCCCCTGGCAGGGTCTCAGGAATGGCACTTGCAGCAGCACCGAAACTGGCCCCCAAAAAAGTGTTTCCAGCACTGAAGGCATGAGTGCCACCAACTGATCGGCACCAAGGTAGACCCTGAATAACCAAACCCCAGCACTAGATGTGGCATCGCTGATGGCGCCAATGACCCTGCTGACCCCAAAAGAACTGGTAGCCACATCATGGCTACCCTACCCCTGGAGGGCTCACAGGTGACACCACTGGTGGGAGAGGTGATGGTAGCACCAGCAACTGCTTCAGCCCAGTGGCTGGAGTCAGTGTCAGTCACGTGCCTAAATCCAGAGGCACCGAAGATGGCGCTGGCTCAATTGATCCTGAAAGGTCGGGATCCAGCACCAACAGCACTATAACCCCTCTTATATGCTGCGCCCATCACTCCATGAGAGCTGCCCAATGGCCAAACTGCCCATCAAAGTCCCCTATATTGGACACAGATGGGCTCTAGGATGGAGACCTCGACCCCAATGGCCCAGGCATTCCCGGTGTCATCAGAGACAATGCTGGGGTACCTAGGTCCACAGGAGTTGAGTGTCTCACATCAGAACAATCACAAGACCTCAGCTGGTGCCTTTTCTTCCTCTTATACTTAAGTGGGAAGAGGCTGAGGTCAAATGGTGCAAAAACCCTGCCAACGAGCATATGTGGGATCCGGACCATTTCTTTTTGTAACTCTGAGAGGACTACCCATCCTCCCATGCGCCAGACTACAAGTTGCCAGAGCAGCTGTCTAGAGAGAGAGATGATAGCCAGAAACAGGCCTGTTGCCATAACAACCTGCTTTCTCAGACACCCTATTTCCATGGTCGATTGTTAGCATGAGGTAGGACTGAGAGATGACATCTTCACCATTGATTCACACTGATGAGTTCTCAGCTGGAGGTGCAAGGACACTGCGGGAGCCAAAAATCTTCAGGAGGGCCAGCACTGACGTAGGATGAGTACATGCATGGCACTACGAGAACTAGTCTCATGCTGTATAGCCTACCTAAGCAACGTCCCCCAACCGCTTCAGAATCTTTTTTACCAAGGAGGTGCAGCATAATTTAATTAAGTAAACACCTAACCTAACAAGGACATAAAATAGCCCCTGGGACCCATTAGGAAGGGTCAACAAGAATGGTGTCTTCACAGCAAAACCAAACGGGGGGGGGGGGTGAAGACCAACAACAGAGAAAAGTGTGCCTGGGGGATGGTGGGTGGCCGTGTGAATCAATGGTGAAGCTGTCCAAGAAGATCAACAATTACGGTGAGTACGTAATTCTTACATCTTCCTGGACCATATCTTCACCATTAATTGACACTGATGGGTTGAGTACCAAGCTCAGGCAATAAAATCACCTGGGCAGGGTTGTAGAAACTGGAGCTCACTCAGACAACAGTACATTCAGGATGGTCCTTCCTCAAGAGGCATGCTGCTTAACATGAACATCCAGGGTGTAGTGCTTAACAAAAGTGTGCACTGTGCTCCAGGTAGCAGCTCTGCAAATCTCAGGGATGGGGACAGAATGGATTTCTGCCAGAGAAGTAGCAACCGCTCTGGTGGAATGGGCATGGACTTGCCCTTCCCGCCTGATCTGTGCAATGGAATAACACTGCCGAAGGCAAGTGACTATCCATGTGGAAATGCATTTCATCATAACTGGCTGCCCCAGCTAGTTCAGGGTGAAAGAGAGGAAGAGCTGATTGGACAGATGGATATTCCTAGTCTTATCAACATAGAACCTGAGGACTCGTTTAACATCCAGAGAATGGAGAGTGCGCTCTCCTTCATTCTGGAAGTTGGAGAAGTACATGGGTAGCACCAGTGGTTGGTTCAGATGGAACTCCGAGACCATCGTAAGCAAAAATGTGAGGTGCGGGCGAAGAACCACCTTGTCTTTATGTAAGACAGTATACGGGGGTCTGTGATCAAAGCATGTATCTCAGAGACCCTTTGCGCAGAGGTGACGGCCACTAAAAGAGGCCAATTTCCAAATCAGGAATCTGAGATCACAGATAGCCAGAGGTTCAAATGGCTTATGAGCGAGCATGTGCAATACAAGGTTAATGTCCCAGGCAGTGACAGGCTTAAGCACCGGGGGTCTGGTGTGCAAAATACCTTTCAATAATCTCTTGAAAAGAGGCATTTGAGCCAGAGTAAGGTTTAGGACAGGCTCACACAAATGGACCTTGACAGAGGAGTATTTTAAACCAGCATCAGATAGGTCAAGTAAATACTCCAAAACCTTGTCAGATGGACATCAGAATGGGTCTAAACAGGATTTGGCACACCATTCTGGGAACGGTTTCCATTTAGCAGTGTAAGTCTTTCTTGTGGAGGGCTTACAGGCAGCCAGAAGAATCTCGGAGATCCTCTGAGAAACCTTGAACTTGTTCACCTCTAACTCTTCAGGAACCAGACCTGGAGGGAAGGGAGCACAGGTTGGGATGAACCCAGGATCCCTGCGTCACAAGGTCCATCTGCAGAGGCAGAGGCCTCGGAGGGGCAACTGACAAGTCATTGAGCAGAGGAAACCATATCTGTTGAGGCCAATATGGTGCAATGAGAATTATTTTGCCGCCATGTTCCTCCAGATTGATCAGTAGTATCTGAATTAGAGGAAGAGGGGGAAATGCGTACAGAAAAAGTATAGTTACATAAGAACTTACCATAACATTAGATCTTGGGATCTCTTGCAGCAGGCCACCACAGGTGGGACTCCACCATCAGGCACTAGGAGCACACGGAAACTTTTCTAGCTGGCAGTTTACCAAAGGGGTCGCCCACCTCCGACATCACTCTCTGACATCAGCTTCTCTATATAGGTGGGCGGCCCCCCACATCCTCCCCAGTACTCCTGCTGGAAACCCCAGAATGTCCGGCTGAGGGAACTGAGGAGGAACCCGAGGTTCCAAAGGAAAGGAAAGGAAAGGAAAGAGAAACAAGGGAATGGTGAAGGTCTTCTTGTGGAGAGGAAGCTTATGCAGGATAAACAGGAAGGAAGGAGGGAAAACAAGGCCTGCTGCAAGAGACCCCTCGAAGATCTACTGTTAGTAAGTTCTTATGTAACTACTATCTTACATTGGGGGAATCTCTTGCAGCAGGCCATAACTGGTAGGATGAGTAACAAGCAGTTCCAAAAACTGACAGCACTAAGAAAGTGGGTGGAGGCGAAAGAACACCTAAGAAAGAAGGCCCTGCAACACAGCCAGACCAAAGCTGACTTGAGGCAATGTCCAGGCTGTAGTACTTAGTGAAAGTGTAAACAGAGCTCCAAGTGGCTGCTGCACAGATTTCTGCAGCCGACACATTAACAGAAACAGGCTACCAAGGCAATCATCCCCTGGTGGAATGGCCATGAACAACACCTGAAGCTCCCTACCATACTTCCGCGGTAACAAAAAATAATTTAGTTGGCCAACCATCTGGACAGACACTGCTTCAAAATGGGTGCGCCCTCTTTTCCTGGGGTGAATGAAATAAACAACTGAGAGGACTTCCTGACCTCTTTAGTTCCCTGCGTATAATAACGCAAAATTCTATGAACATCCAAAATGTGGAGCAATGCTTCCCGTGGATTGCCATGCTTCGGGAAACACACAGGAAAATGAATGGATTGGTTCAAAGTAAACTCAGATACTACCTTAGGAAGAAACTGAGGATTAGTATGTAAAGACAGCCTGTCTGTGAAAAAACAAGTAAGGCTCCTTACACATGAGGGTCCATAGCTCGGAAATCCTCTGAGCCAAAGTAACAGCAACTAAAAATAACGCTTTTTACGACAGATAGCGTAGCTCACAAGACATGGCCAGTTCAAAAAGGAGGCAGGGTGAGCATTTCCAACACAAAGTTGAGATCCTAAGCCAGGAACAGTGTTATGGATATAGGTTTCAGATGCAGAATACTCCTTAAAAAAGTACAGGCCACATCAAGTTGGGCCACTGCTCGCCCATCCACAGGTACATGGTACACATAGATGGCAGAGAGATGTATCTTAATGGATGAGTATTTAAGACCTGCATCTGTAAGAGATAGCAGGTACTCCAGGATATGATTAACTGGACACATGAAGAGATCCAGATGGTGCAAAGCTTCCAAATGGCAAAGCACTTCCACTTCATGGAGTAAGTGGCTCTAGTGGAGGGCTTTTGAGTGGCCACCAAGACCTCTGGCACCTTGGGGGAAGACCCCAAAGTGAGAAATGGCTACATCTTCAGGAGCCATGCATGAAGGTGGAGCGACCTGAGGTCCAGATGGGCCAGGGTGCCCTGTTCCTGGGACAGCAAGCCTGTGCATAGTGAAAAAGGAAAGTACAGTTATGTAAGAACTTACCGTAGCATTAGATCTTCGAGAGGAGCTCTTGCAGCAGACTACACTGTTAGGACTAAGCCGCCAGGCCCCCACAGAAAACTTCTAGCTGGCAGTCTACAGCCAGGGACTGCCCATCTGACATCGGCCCACCCTCAACGTCTGCCAATGGTATAAAAGGGGCAGTCCTCCAGCCCCACCTCAGTTCTCCCACCAGAGACCTGGCTGACACAGAAGAGAACCAAGGAGGTTCTAACAACCCAGAGGTAAGGAGAAGAAAAGACCAGTGGGACATAACTGTAGTATCTTACTTTGAGTGGGAGCTCTTGCAGCAGGCTACACCATTAGGACTGAGTCCCAAGCAGTCAAAGGATAAACCCAAGACAGGCGGGTGGTAGTGAAGGAAACCAACAGAAACTCTCACGAGAGCAGGCCCTGGAGGACAGCTAGGCCGAAGCTAGACCTCCACATAGAGGCGATGTACAAACTGTAATGCTTAAAGAAAGTATGGACAGAACTCCAAGTAGCAGCAGCACAGATGTCCGCTGCTGACACATTCCTGAGAGATGTGAAAGAGGCAGCAACACCCCTGGTAGAGTGACCTTTAACCGGACCCGGTAAAGGCTTGTTGTACTTATGGTAACAATATACAATGCAGTTAACTAACCACTTGGATAACGTCTGTTTGGAAACTGGGGCCCTTTCAGTTATTGGGGCAAAAGAAACAAACAATGGGTCAGCATTTCTGACAAGACAGGTGCGATCCAAATAAAGACGAAGCACCCTCCGAACGTCCAGAGTGTGAAGCAGAGCCTTCCCTTGATTAGAGTACTCTGGATAATAGACCGGCAAGTGGATGTCCAGATTAAGGGTAAACTTGGACACCACTTTTGGCAGAAACTAAGGATTAGTCCGTTAGGACACCTGGTCCTTGTGGAAAACTAAACAAGGCTCTTTGCATATCAGAGTCTGAAGCTTGGAAATCCTTCACGCAGAAGTAATGGCAACTAAAAATAATGCTTTTCATAACAGAAAGCGCAGCTTGCAACTGGTTCAAGGGGAGGCAAAGTGAGTTTTTCCAACAAAAACAAAGATCCTATGGAGGGATAGGGTCGCATGGGGAGGTTTCAGGTGCAAAATGCCCTGCAAAAAGGTGTGGGAGAGATCCAATTGGGCAAGGGTCTTGCCCTCCATAGGTAGATGATATGCTGAAATGGCAGAAAGATGCACGTTGGTGGAGAAGTAAATAAGTCCAGAGTCTGACAGAGAGAGAAGGTACTCTAGAATGGAGTTCACCAGGCAGGTGAAGGGATCCAGGTTCTGGGCAGAGGTCCACAAGCAGAACTGTTTCTACATCATGGCATACGTGGCTCTGGTAGAAGGCTTCCTATCGGTCACTAAGATGTCAGTCACCCTAGGGGAAACCCCGAACTGGGCCCTAGCTAAGTCTGCAGGAACCATGCATGCAGATGCAGTGATCTGAGGTCTGGGTGATATTTATCAGGTCCAGTTTCTAGTCACGAATCCCTTCATGTTCTCCAGGTAACATCTACATTTATAGTCCCACAAAGGAAAAAAAACAAGCAAGGCACCCAGTAGTAAATGCAAACCACTAAAGTGCTCAGTGCTCCATGTAAAAAACGCAAATTCAAAGTCCATAATCCATATAAGGTGCACATCAAAATACGTATAAAAGTAGAAGCCACATTGCAAAGAACACCACCGGTAGCAACACCGAGAGCACCAGTCTAACAACTAACACAGCAATTGGTGACATTTCAGGAAAACCCCTTCATCAGACTTTTTAACTCCTTACAGGTCTGGTTATTGCTTGAATGAGTTATAAAAAACTTAAGAACTTCCCCAACAATGAGTGGAGTTAAGTGACTGTGTAAATTTGACTTTAAAGTCTGAGAACCTAACTTGTGAGTGGAGAAGTGGCGTGCCTATATACCAAAAAGGAATGCTGTATCAGGCTTCGCTCTCTGTGTGCCTTTCGGCAGAGGGGGCCTAGAAATATATGCAGCAAAGTCTTAAGCCACACATTATAAAAGTGAACAGTTTATTGGTTTGATTTGCTTAGCTATTTAGGAGACCAATTACAAGGACTGCCACATATTTTTTCCACCTTATTGCCAGTTGCTATTTACTGTTGATGAATGATATGTTGGGGCTGCTCATTTAGTTACTTACGCATTGGCGTTCGAACCCTTCTCCAGCAAAGGTTTTGCCTTCTTTTTTTACAATGAAAAAGCAAACTTAAAACCTCCTGAGCTCGTATTATTTATATTGCACTTTTGCACTTTTCTGCATGTTCAGCTTAGTTTAAATGGAACACTATCTTTTGAAGCATAATTTTTCTTGGACCGAGGAGATGTGTGATTGAATCTCTTCTGTGATGAAAAGTTCTAATGAAAAATGCAGAAAAAGAAAACAGAAACAAAGTATAAATGAGAAAATGAAATGTAGTGCTGCTATTTGAAGTATTTATTAAATTTGCTTTTTTGCATTTGGAAATGATGTTTTTTTGATTATTTATTAAGGTGCTGGTTAATTACCAATTAGGCCCAGTAGCTTACTGGGCTAGTTGTTTTTGTCTGTTTCATATTGTCCGTCTGGATCAGCAGAGAACCCGGGGAGAGATCCAGCTGGAACACCTGCAGAGCGTAGAGGATTGCCCTCATCTCCAACATGTTTACGTGGAGATTCTGTTCCATAGGAGTTCAGGTCCCCCGAGTTTGGCGGTCTCCGAAATGAGCTCCCCATCCCTGGCTGGAAGCATCTGTCATCAGGATCTGCTGAAAGGTATCTCTCTGGAAAGGAGCCCCCTTTTCCAAATTGGAAGAGTTCAGCCACCACTCCAGGGTCTGATACACTGCCCTGGAGACCTTCTCAGACTGCTCGAGATCATCTGTGCGCTGGTCCCATTGAACCCTAAGAGTCCACTGGGGTACTCTCGTGTGAAGCTGTGCCGAGGGAATGGTCACAATGGCGGCTGCCATGTGACCAAGAAGCTGGAGGAAAGCTCTGGCCGGAACCTGGCACGACGAGGAAATCCTCCAGGCTTGTGCCTGAAGGTGATCTGCCCTGTTGGAGGGTGTCCAAGACTGCCCCTATGTACTGCAGCCTTTGGCTTGGCTGTGGGGAAGATTTTGGGAGGTTCAGAGTGATCCCCAGGTCTCGGAACAGCGTACAGTGTCTTCCAGGGTTGTCAGCAGCTGGTCCCTTGTGGGAGCTGTCAGGAGCCAGTTGTATAGGTATAGGAAGACATAATGACCCTTTCTCCTGAGGGCTGCCGCCACCACTGCCAGGCACTTGGTGAAGACATGGGGAGCCAAGGACAGGCCGAAGGGCAGGGCTCGGAACTGACAGTGACTTCCTTTGAAGGTGAAGCATAAGAACCTTCTGTGGGATGGCAGGACCTCGATATGAAGGTACGCGTCCTGCATGTCCAGAGTGCAAAGCCAATCCCCTTGATGGAGCATGGAGCAAGAAAATGAAGAGTCAACATCCTGAATCTCTTGTACTCTACGTAGTTGTTCAGGTGGCTAAGATCCAGTATGGGGTGAAGATCTCTCGACTTCTTGGGAACCAAGAAAAAATGGGAGTAATAGCACTTCCCCCTTTGGTTTGGGGGAACAGGTTCTATAGCCCGTTTGGACAGAAGCACCTGAATCTCTGCTTGTATCAGGGTGGCGTGGGATGGGGAGTAATGGGAGTGAACAGGAGGGTTGTCCAGAGGCAATTCCAAAAACTCCAGAGCATGTCCTCTCGCTATAAGTTGTAGGACCCACTGATCTACTGTGATCTTGGTCCAACCCTCGCAGTAGAGGAAGAACTGATCCCCCACTGCCTCCTCCAAGAGCTCTGCTGGGGGGGGGGGCAGCCAAGGAGTCAGGTGAAGGCTTTGGCGGGGGGGGCAAGGAGGCCTGGGAGGCCTTGGTGGTTCTTTGGCCCAAGGACTTTGAGGGCTGGGTGGAAGGCCTTGCGTTTAAAGGCCCCTCTGGGCTGCTGACCCTTGGAATGTTGGCCCGCTGGGTGACGAAAAGGCCGGCATCTGAAGGGAGTCGGTTCTGATTTGTACATCCTGTAGACCGACGGGACAACCTTTCCAGAATCTTGGAGGCCCATAAAAAGAGGTTACTCACCTGTAACAGTAGTTCTAGGAGTGGTGTATATTGTTCATCCACACGTTACGGCATGTCCTTTCCCTTTAAATATCTTGTTGGAAGTCTTTAAGTTGGCTCCTCCCACCCACCCGGGTGGTAGATTCCTTGGCTCCGCCCCTTGATGCCAGATCTTGCCCGCTGGAAGCAGTGGTTGTGCGTCGAAGCCAGGGAGGTCGGGTGGGTCCGTGTGGATGAACAACATAAATCACTCCTAGAAATGAAAATTACGTACCTACTGTAATTCTTGATCTTCTTGGACGAAGTCTCCACCACTCATTCACACTAATGGGACTATGCCGAAGGCGCTAGGACCCAGCAGGAGCCAAAATTCTTCAGGAGGGCTGGCGCCGGGTAGGGCCATAAGGAAGCGGCACCGTGAGTTCAGCTTGCGCCATATAGGCTATCCGGAATCAACCCTCCAACCGCCTCAGTAACTTTTTTACTGAGGAGGTGCAGCATAAACTAACCTATTGTCAGACATAAGATAGTCCAACTGACCTGTGTAAGAAGGGTCAACACAACAGAGTCTTCACAGCCCAGCCATCGAGGGAGTAAAGACAGCAAACAGATAAGTGAGCTCGGGGGATGGTGGGTGGGCATGTGAATGAGTGGTGGAGACTTTGTCCAAGAAGATCAAGAATTACGGTAGGAATGTAATTTTCATATCTTCCTGGACATAAAGTCTCCACCACTCATTCACACTAATGGGAGAGTGCTGAGCTAAAATAATCCCCCAAGATGGGCGGCAGGAGAGAAGAGCTCACCTAGGACAGAAGTCCATTAAGGACTGTCCTGCCAAAAGACTGATGCTGTCTGGCATGGACATCCAAGGCGTAGTGCTTTACGAAGGTGTGCACAGAGCTTCAAGTGGCTGCACTGCAGATGTCCGCAATGGGAACATTGTGAATTTCTACCACAGATGCTGCGACTGCTCTGGCAGAACGAGCATATACTCTGCCTTCCAACTTGACCTGTGCCATGGAGTAGCAGTGGCGGAGGAATGCCACTAGCCATGCTGAAATACACCTGATAGCAACAGGCTGACCCAGCCAGGACGTGCTGAAGGAGACAAACAGTTGTTTAGATGTGCAGATTTCCTTAGTCCTGTCTAAGTAGAATTGCAAGGCTCTCTTCACATCCAGGGAATGTAGGGTACTCTCTTCCTCATTCTGGAAGTTCGCTGAATAGGTAGGAAGGACCAAGGGCTGATTTAGATGGAATTCTGAGACAACCTTGGAAAGAAACTTGGGATGGGTCCTAAGAACCACCTTGTCTTTGTGAAATACAGTATATGGAGGGTCAGTGACCAAAGCATGTATTTCAGACACCCTGTGGGCGGAAGTGATGGCTACAAGGAAGGCTGTCTTCCAGGTAAGAAATTTCAGGTCATAAGTAGCTAGGGGCTCAAAAGGTTTACAAGTGAGCATGTCCAGCACAAGGTTAATGTCCCAGGTTGCTACTGGTCACCTGACCAGTGACCTGGTATGCAGAATGCCTTTAAGAAACCTCTTGACCACAGGAAGCTGAGCCAAAGACATGGAGTGTACAGGCTCATGGTATGCTGATATTGCGCAGAGGTGAACCTTAACAGCCGAATATTGCAGGCCTGTGTTTGAGAGGTCTAGAAGATACTCCAGGACCTTGTTTGGTGGGCAGGAAAAAGGATTCCATGAGGATTTTGCACACCAAATGGAGAAGCGCTTCTACTTAGCCGTATAAGTTTTTCGAGTAACTGGCTTGCGTGCAGCTAACAGAATATTTGAAACCCTGCATGAAACATTAAACCTGTTCACCTCTATCTCATCAGGAGCCAGGCATGAAGGTGAAGGGACTTCAGGTTGGGATGAACCACAGGGCCCTGGGTCAGCAGGTACGCAAGAAGTGGAAGCTGTCGAAGTGAAGTTTCCGATAATTTGTTGATTAATGGAAACCAGATCTGACGAGGCCAGTAAGGGGCAATGAGACTCATTCTGCCCCCTGTGCCTCCAGTTTGAGCAGCACCCTCCGAACTAGGGGAAGAGGAGGAAATGCGTCGAGAAAGCCTCTTGTTCACCACAGTCTGAATGCATCCTGACAAAAAAGCCAGGTCCTGGATTTCTGGAGCAGACGAGAGGCAGTTTTACATTGAGTGGGGATACAAAAAGGTCCAGATCTGGAGTTCCCCGCTCTTCAAAGAGTGATTACATGACACTTGCATCGAGAGACTACTTGTGAGGATCTGTCTCCGTTCTGCTGAGACAATCCGCCAGATCGTTCTGGACTCCTGGCAGGTAGACCGCCTGGATCAGAGCTTTGTGCTGTAGGCACCATTCCCACACTCTAATCGCTTCCCTGCATAAGGGGTAAGAGTGTGCTCCGTCCTGCTTGTTGATGTAGTACATCACTGCCTTGTTGTCCATCTGAAGGAGAAGGGTCTTGTGACAGAGTATGTCCCTCAAGGCCCAGACTGCATATAGGATGGCTTTCATTTCCAGCACACTGATGTGAAGCTGAGACTCATCCTGACTCCAGTGACCCTGGATGTGAAGATCCTGGCAGTGAGTTCCCCATCCCAGCAGGGACACATCCGTGGTGATGGAGATCTGGGGATCCAGAGGGGCGAAGGGATAACCCTCCCGAAGGTTGTCCTCCTGAGACCACCAGGTGAGGACCATTTCAGCGGTTCCGTCACCTTGATGTGAAAGGACTGTGGATGTGTGCTCTGTGACCACTGAGTGCTGAGCATCCTCTGAGTAGTTCTCATGTGAAGATGAGCCAAAGGCACAGTGAACACTGAGGATGCCATGAGACCCAGCATCCGCTGCATCAAGCGAGCTCGAATCGAGCTGTTTTCTCTGATGAAGGGGGCCATCTGGAGGATGTCACTCCTTCTGTCCTCCAGAAGAAAGGCTTTCACGTTGGAGGTATCCAGAAGGGCTCCTATTAAGAGGAGCTGCTGGGAGGGCTGTAGCTGTCACTTTGTCAAGTTTAGCAGAACTCCTATGGACGTGAGGAAGTTTGAAACAGTAGCTACGGCTTCTTGAGTCTCTTGTCTGGAGGGGCTCATGAGAAGCCAATCATCCAGATATGGGAACACCTGAATTCCAATCTTCCTCAGATGCGCTACGAGAACTACAAACCACTTTGTAAAAACTTGAGGAGCCAAGGATAGCACAAAGGGCAGGACTCTGAATTGGTAGTGCTGACCCAACGCCACGAATCGGAGGTGTTTGTGATGGCTTAGGTGAATGGGAACATGCTGACAGGCGTCCTGCTTGTCCAGAGAGGCTAGCCAATCATGTTGCTGGATCAGAGGTAAAAGCGTCTCAAGTGATATCAGCTTGAACTTTTCCTTGAAAAGGAACTTGTTCAACTTCCTGAGATCTAGAATAGGGCACATGCCACCTGCTTTCTCTGGAACTAGGAAGTAGTGGGAGTAGAAACCTGTGTTCTGCTGCTCCAGCAGAACTCTCTCTACTGCCCTGTTGTTCAGCAGGCCTTGGATCTCGGAAGCAAGAAGGTCTGACTGAGCGACAGACAGCCTAGGCTGTCGTTTGGGTGGATGATCCGGAGGGGTTTCCGACAGATTTGGAGAGTACCCCTCGCAGATTATTCTGAGCGCCCATCTATCTGATGTGATTTACTTCCACCAGTCATAAAACTGAGTCAGATGTCCTCCTACTGCTGAGAAAGAGTTCCCCTCGGACAGCTGAGTTGGGACTTGGGCCGGGATCTCAGAGGGTGGCACTAGGTGCTTTGGAGCCCTGTGCCTTCTGCTGTGTTTTCTTCTGCGGCTGAGGGGCTTGGTTTCTGTGAAGGCCCCCTCTGCCTTTACCACAAAAGTACTGACGATTATGAAACTGACACCTGTTCCCACCCCTTTGAGGAGCGGAAGGGGGTCTAGCCGTTTTGATGGCTGTTCTAGTCTTCTGGGTGGCCTCCAGTGCCGCTCAACCTGAGGACCAAACAGATACAAACCATCGAAAGGCAAGGCCATAACTCTCCATTGGGCATCATTTGTGAAGTCAGAGGTGCGCAACCATGAGTGGCGATGGGTACAAATGCCAGCCGCCACTGCTCTGGAGGCAGTGTCAAAGGTATCCATGGCAGCTTTAAGCTGTTGATTATCGGATTTAATACCCCTGGTGATGGTTTGAAGGAGCTCTGAGTTAACCTCCGAATCATGAAGACCTTCTACTGTAGCCTTGAGCGAATGCCAGAGAGCATACTTATATTGAGAAAAGTAGCCCTGGTAGCTAGCAATATGCATGCCCAGGGTGAAAGCAGCAAAGACTCGCTTTTCCAAAGTGTCTATCTTGTGAGATTCTTTGTTTATTGGACATGCTGTAGATTCTTTCGGAATAACAGCCTTGTCATTCTCTGCCAGAACAACGACGGCATCAGCAAACGCTTGTGAGGCCAGAATGGGGCGATCCTTGGTAGAGGCATATTTCTATGGACTTAGCCACAGAGGGAATGAGTGCTGGATTATCCCACACCATCTGCGAGAGAGTCTCGAAAGAGGGCTGCACCGGTGGGGTCAATTCCACAGGAATATCCGGAACGTGCACATACTGCAGACGCAGCAACTTCCCAGGACTGATATCTGAAGTCTGGAGAGACATACTGGTATTCAAATTTCTGAGCAGAGACTTAAAAGAAAGGTCCTTTACCAGAGGCTCTGTTGAAAGAGGTTTATTCACTGCCCCTAGGGAGGAATCATCATCGAAGTCATACCCTAACTGAAGATCAGGATCGGGTTCACCATCATCTCCTGTCAGTCCAGAAGGGACTGTGTAGATTGGAAAGGGATGAAAAGAAGAATGAGGAGGAGCAGAGAGAATCGGTGTTGAAAATCTCAGAATCTCATGCAGCATTGCAAGCATCCTCTGTGCCGCAACAGAAGGCGGCACCAAAAACACAGTCGACGCTGGCACGGAAAACAGCACTGAGCGTGGTGCCAGCACAGGAAGTGTCACTGAGCACGGCGCCAGCAAAGCCGGCACCGAGCGGAGCACTGGAGAGGCCGGTGCGGCAACCAGCGGTGCCGCAGCAGAAGTTCCCAACCCTCAGCTCACAGAACAGAAATGAAGAAATACAGCAGGAGATAAAGGCACCAGTGTGGACCTTGCACCGTAGCCGTGTGAGGGGGATGAACACCAGACTGCGGCGTTGACAGCACCAGAGATGGCGCCATATGACTAGGAAGGCCCAACTGCCCTGCTTGCAGGTCTGAAACCAACAGGCACGAAGGCCCCGGCGATGGACTCACCGGCTCAGGTAGCTGGGACAACCGCCATACCCACTGCTCCATAAGAGTAGCCCAAAGGTGAAACTGCTCACCGGAAGACCCCCCACTGGGCAGGGAGGGTCACCGGAGTCGAGGATGCCGAGCATCACATGGAGGGGACCCCGGAAGAGGTGGAGTTTGGCCTCTGGGACAACCGCCGTACCCACTGCTCCATAAGAGTAGCCCAAAGGTGAAACTGCTCACCGGAAGACCCCCCACTGGGCAGGGAGGGTCACCGGAGTCGAGGATGCCGAGCATCACATGGAGGGGACCCCGGAAGAGGTGGAGTTTGGCCTCTGTCTCCAGAAATCGATGATCAACGTGCAGACATACCAGAAGGTGACCTCGAGTGGTGCCGTTTCTTTTTTCACTGGGAGGCCGAAGAAGGGCTTGAGGTCGAGTGGTGCTGAGAATGGGACCACTTTTTTTTGTGCTTTCAGGGAGACTGCCCATCCACCCAAGCACTGGACTGCCTGTAGTCAGACTCCCACTCTGTACAGGGCGGCGGACCAGCCCCAGCCCGGCTGACTGAACAGCTTTCATGCGAAGTCTCCCTACCGTCACCTGTCCTGTTCATGGTCGACTCCGTTGAAGGAGGGCTGAAGACTTCTACTGTGATACTAGAATAAAATTACTATTTTTCCTGGAAAACAATAAAACTATGATAAACTAATTGAAACTGAAGACTATAGCTGTTGTCGTATAGACGTGAAGTTTTGACTCCCGGTGGGCGAGCGATGTCGTCACTGAAGCGCACTCGATGGCAGGGAAAAAAGGAACTGAGATGGTTGGAGGGTCAACACCAGGAAGCCTATACAGCGCAAGCCGAGCTTGTGGTGCCGCTTCCTCGCGGCCCTACCTGGCGCCAGCCCTCCTGAAGAATTTTGGCTCCCGCTGGGACAAAGTGCCTCCGGCATAGTTCCATTAGTGTGAATGAGTGGTGAAGACTTTAAGTCCAGGAAGATCTACTGTTACAGGTGAGTAAATGGAAATTACGTACCTACCATAATTCTTGATCTTTTTGGACAAAGTCTCCACGACTCATTCACACTGATGGGAGTATGCCGGAGGCACTAGGACATGCAGTGGGAGCTAAACTTTTCATGAGGGGCCAAGGCAAGATGGTCATGAGGAAGCTGCACCACGAGCCAGGGTCGTGGTATACACTCATCTCGATGTCGACCTCCAACCGGCCTCGCAGCCTTTTTCCGAGGAGATGCAGCATAACTGACCTAGAGGACTAACCTAAAAATCACACATAAGATAGTCCGAATGACCTGTGTAAGAAGGGTCAAAAATGAGCAGGCCCAGTGGCGCTGAGGGTTGAAGCGCTGGACGCCACACCTTGTGCCACGTCGGTGACCCGTGTTCAGGAACAGGCACGGGCTGCCGGGAGTTGGCATGGGCGGGGAAGGATTGAGCGTCCGGTGGACTGCTCTCCTTCCCCGGGGGGGGGACTGCTGCATCGGCACCTGAGTGCCCTCTGGTGGAGACTGGGGAGCAAGGTGACATGCATGAGCATGGGGGGAGCCGAGTGCAGATGCTTCGAGGGGAGTGCGCACAGGAGTGTGCGGGTTCCGCCTCGGTTCGCGTCACTGCACGCACCCGGCTCCAGAGGGAGCAACAACAGAAAAAAATCTTGCCTCATTGCCTCTATGACACCGCCTCGCCGCCCCTTCATTGCTCTCAGGCTGGCTCCCACTAACCCGAACCATGTCAGTGACACCTTGGCCGGTGCTGTGGCCCCGCCCTGGGGGGTAAGCCAGGGGGCATCGGCAGAACAGATGATATGAGAGCGAGGGTGACGGGGGGTCGTGACCGGGCTGAAACCTGGCACTGAGATAGCCCCCACCCAAAAAAAAAGGGTCAAAAACAAAGTCTTCACAGTCCAACCACTGAGGTAGTGAAGGCCAGAAACAGAGAAGTGAGCTCGGGGGATAGTGGGTGGGTGTGTGAATGAGTGGTGGAGATGTTGTCCAAGAAGATCAAGAATTACGGTAGGTACGTAATTTCCATATCTTCCTGGACATAAAGTCTCCATCACTCATTCACACTGATGGGAGAGTACCAAGCTAAATAATCCCTTGAGATGGGCGGCAGGAGAAAGAGGAGCTAACTTTTTAGGACAGAAGTCCGTTAAGGATTGTCCTGCCAAATGACTGATGTCGTCTGGCATGGACATTCAAGGCATAGTGCTTAACAAATGTATGCATGGAGCTCCAGGTAGCCGCATTCCAAATATCTGCAATGGGGACATTACGAATTTCTGTTAGAGATGCCGCAACTGCTCTGGTATAGTGAGCGTACACTCTGCTTTCCAGCTTGACTTGTGCCATGGAATAGCAATGGCAAAGGCATGCCACCAGCCATGCTGAAATGCACCTGATAGCAACAGGTTGACCCAGTTGGGTCGTGCTGAAGGAAACAAACACTTGTTGAGCCTTGCGAATTTCCTTCGTTCTATCCAGATGGAACCACAATGTTCTTTTTATGTCTAGGGAGTGAAGGGTACGCCCTCCTTCATTCTGGAAGCTTGCAAAGTAGGTAGGAAGGACTAAAAGTTGATTGAAATGGAATTCTGAGACAACCTTAGGCAGGAACTTAGGATGAGTCCTAAAAACTACTTTGTCCTTGTGAAATACAGTATACGGGGGTCTGTGACCAAGACGTGTATTTCTGATACACTAGTACGAGCAGAAGTAATGGCCACCAAGAAGGCCGTCTTCCAAGTGAGGAATTTAAACTTGCAAGTAGCTAGAGGCTCGAAAGGTTTACGAGTGAGCAAGTCTAGCACAAGTTTAATGTCCCAGGCTGCAACTGGACATCTAATAGGAGGTCTGGTATGCAGAATCCCTTTAAGAAACCTCTTAGCTACAGGAAGCTGAGCCAGCGACATGGAGAGTACTGGCTCATGATATGCCGAAATAGCACAAAGATGAACTTTGACTGTAGAGTATTGCAGACCTGTGTTTGAGAGGTCTAAGAGATACTCCAAGACTTTATTTGGTGGGCAGGAAAAAGAATTCCAAGAGGATTTTGCACACCAGATAGAGAAGCTCTTCCATTTAGCTGTGTAGGTTTTTCTGGTGGCTGGCTTGCATGCAGCCAAAAGAATATCCGAAACCCTACGAGAAACGTTAAACCTATTCACCTCTATCTCCTCAGGAGCCAAGCGTGGAGATGAAGAGACCTCAGGCTGGGATGGACTAAAGGACCCTGGGTCAGAAGGTTCATCTAAAGGGGAAGCGGTTTCAGAGAGGTTTCCGATAGTCTGTTGATTAGGGGAAACCAGATCTGACGAGGCCAGAATGAGGCAGTGAGAATCATTCTCCCCTCTGTGCCTCCTGTTTGAGCAGTACCCTCTGAATTAGGGGAAGAGGAGGGAATGCGTATAGAAAGCGTTTTGTCCACTGCAGCCTGAATGCAACCTGACAAAAACTGCCAGGTCCTGGATTTATGGAGCAGAAGAGAGGCAGTTTTGCATTGAGTGGGGACGCAAAAAGGTCCAGGTCCAGAGTTTCCCACTCTTCAAAGAGTGACTGAACAATGGTTAAGTTGAGAGACCACTCATGAGGATCTGTATCCGTTCTGTTGAGATGGTCTGCCAACTCGTTTTGTACTCCTGGCAGGTAATCTGCCTGAATCAGAGGCTTGTGCTCCAGGCACCATTCCTACACTTTCACTGCTTCCCTGCATAATGGGTAAGAGTGTGCACCGCCCTGTTTGTTGATGTAATACATCACTGCCTTGTTGTCCATTTGAAGGAGAATGTTCTTGTGACAGAGTAGGTCCTTCAAAGCTCTGACTGCATAGAGGACGGCTTTCATTTCTAGGACGTTTATGTGAAGTTGAGACTCGTCCTGAGTCCACGTACCCTGGGTGTGGAGATCCCGGCAGCGAGCTCCCCAACCCATCAGGGACGCATCCATGGTAATGGAGATCTGATGATCTAGAGGGGGGAAGAGATATCCTTCCAGAAGGTTTTCCTCCTGAGACCAACAGGTGAGTGACCTCTTCAGAGGTTCCATCACCTTGATGAGAAAAGGACTAAGGGTGAGTGGTTGGGGACCACTGAGTAGTGAGCATCCACTGAGAGGTTCTCATGTGGAGACGAGCTAAAGGTACAGTGAACACCGAGGATGCCATGAGACCCAGTGTCCGCTGCATCGAGAGAGTTCGCACTGAATTGTGTTCTCTGATGAAGTGGTCCATCCATAGGATATCGCTCTTTCTGTCCTCTGGAACTTAAAAAAAGCTTTCTCAAAGGAAGTGTCCAGAAGGGTTCCTATGAAAAGGAGCTTCTTGGAGAACTGCAACTGTGATTTTTTGAGCTTCAGCAGGGTTCCCATGGATGTGAGGAAGTCTGAGGCCATGACCACGGCCTCCAGAGTCTCTTGCCTGGAGGGCCTTGCTAGAAGTCAGTCGTCCAGATATGGGAACACTTGGATTCTGATTTTCCTTAGATGCTTCGCGAGAACTGCACAGCACTTTGTAAAAACTGGAGGCACCGAGGATAGTCCAAAGGGCAGGACTCTGAATTGATATTGTTGACTCAATGCCACGAACCTTAGGTATTTGTGGTGATTTGGGTATATGAGAATGTGCTGGTAGGTGTCCTGCATGTCCATCTACATGATGTGCGGATTATCCTGAGGACCCATTTGTATGATGTTATAGATGTCCACCGGTCGTAGAACTGAGTTAGACATCCTCACACTGTCGAGGAAGAGTCCCTCTCGGGCAACTGAGGTGGGACCTGGGCTGGAAACTCAGTAGGTGGCACTGGGCGCTTTGGACCTTGTGCCTTCTTCTGCATTTTCTTTTGTGGCTGAGGGGTTTGGTTTCTGTTAAAGCCTCCTCTGCCTTTGTCACGAAAGGACTGATGGTTGTGAAACTGATGCTTGTTCCCACCTCCTCGAGAGGAAGCGGGCAGAGGTCTAGCTGTCTTAATGGCAGACCTAGCCTTCTGTGTGGCCTCTAGTGCTTGTTCCACCTGAGGCCCAAACAGATACATACTGTCGAAAGGTAAGGCCATGACTTTCCGTTGGGCGTGATTCATAAAACCCGAAGTACGCAGCCAGGAATGGTGACGGGTGCAAATGCCAGCTGCCGCCTGGGAAGCAGTATCAAAAGCGTCCATTGCAGCTTTAATTTGTTGATTACTGGACTCGATACCTCTAGCTATGGTCTGTAGTAGCTCTGGGTTAACCTCCGACTCAGGCAGAGCTTCTACCATTGCTTCGTGTGACTGCCAAAGAACATATTCATATTGAGAAAAACAGCCCTGGCAGCTGGCAATGTGCATGCCCAGGAGTGAGGCAGCAAAGACTCTCTTACCCAAGGTGTCTATCTTGAGAGATTCTTTGTTTATAGGATGGGCTGTAGATTCCTGAGGGAGGACAGCCTTATCATTCTCTGCCAGGACCACTATGGCATCAGCAAAGGCTTGTGAGGCCAAGATGGGGCGATCCTTGGGAGGGGCATATTTCCTATCTATGGACTTGGCCACAAAAGGAATAAGAACCGGATTCTTCCACACCATCTGGGAAAGAGTCTCGAAAGAGGGCTGTACCGGAAGGGTTAAATCCATAGGGATTTCCGGAACATGTAGATATTGGAGACGCAGAACCTTCCCAGGATTGATTTCTGTGGTCTGGAGAGAACGAGTAGAATTTAAATTCTTGAGCAGAGACTTAAAGGAAAGGTCTACAACAACAGCCTCTGCAGGAGGATTGATCCTTGCCCCCAGGGAGGAATCGGCATCAACATCATCACCCAGACGAAGATTCGGATCGGGCTCAAAATCATCTCCTGACAGTCCGGGGGGACTGCATAGACAAGAACAGAATGAAAACCAGGAGGAAGAAGAGAAGGAGAAAGAATTGGAGACAAAAATCTCTGGAAACTAGAAGGCACCGTACACATCCTCAGTACTGTTGAAGAGAATGGCACAGAGTACAGAGATGGTGCTGTGCATGGCGCCAACAGGGAGTGCAACACCACAAACGGTGCCGACACCACCCCCGGCACTGATGGGTAGCGCGGCACCACACACGGCACTGACACCAACCCGGTGCTGAGGACAGCACCGACGGGGTATGTGGTACCACAGATGGCGTTGACACCGCCCGCAGCGCCGAAAAAGACCTCGGTGCCGGAGAAGTCGGCACTACAGGCGACGGCACCACCGCAGAAGTCTGAGAGCTGCGATTTGAAGGTAAAGGATGAAAAATGGCAGGAGATAAAGGCATCGGTGTGGACCCCTGTGCCGCAGCCATGTGAGGGGATAGACACCGGAGCACGGAGTCGTCGGCACCGAAGAAGGCGCCGCACGACTAGGAAGTCCTAACTGTCCTTCCTGCCAATCTGAGACTGGCAGACCCGAAGGCCCCAGCGATGGACTGGCTGGTTCGGGCAGTCGGGACAACCTCCGAGCCCTCTGCTTCATAAGAGCAGCCCAATGGTGAAACTGCTCATTGGAAGCCCCTCCAATAGGCTCCGGTGTCAAAGAGGCCGGCTACCAGAGACAGAAACCGAAGACTCCGAAAGAAGCGGAGACCGGCTCCTGACCCTAACAACCGACCGTCTACATACAGACGTACCAGAGAGCGACCTCGAGTGATGCTGTTTCTTCTTCGACCGGTGGGCTGAAGAAGAACTCGAGGTCGAACGGTGCCGTGAATGGGACCATTTCTTTTTATGCTTTCGAGAGGACCGCCCATCCCCGAGCACTGGATCATCCATTGTCAGACCCCCCCCCCCCCAGAGAGGGCGGAGGACCAGACCCGGCCCGGCTGACTGAATAGCTTTCATACGAAGTCTCCCTACTGTCACCAGCCCCACTCATGGTTGACTCCGCCAGTGGAGGGCTGAAGATTTCTTTCTTGTACAAGTAAGAAATTTATTAAAATATAATTGGTACTTTTCATGATAAAATACAAAATAATAAAACTGAAAACTAAGCTGCTAGTTTGAAGTTTGACTCCTGGCAGGTGAGCGACATCGTCACTGAAGTGCACTCGACGGTGGGAAAAACAGAACTAAGGCAGTTGGAGGGTCGACGCCGAGATAGCCTATACTGCACAAGCCTGGCTCACGGTACCACTTCCTCCATCTTGGCGCCAGCCCTCATGAAAAAGTTTGGCTCTCGCTCGGGTCCTAGCGCTTCTGGCGTACTCCCATCAGTGTGAATGAGTGGTGGAGACTTTATGTCCAGAAAGATCCTGTTTTTCTACGGATGTGGATAAGTTGTTCTTATCCACACGTTATGGTAGACTCCTAGCAGTTCTCTGGGAGGAGGGAGGCAAGGCGCACACCACTACTTAGGAAAAAGAGCTTGGAAAACTGAGGCCCCAAAACCGGCATCTGGGCGTGACTCTGGGTCGATGTGGTAGTGGGAAATGAAGGTGTTAGCTGACATCCAGGTAGCAGCCCATGAGATTTCCTGGATAGGGACGTCCCTAGCAGCCACCGACGCACCGGTGCGGCGGGTGGAATGAGCCCTTAACCCTCCAGAAGGCTCCCTACCCGTCAACCTATAGCAAAGATCAATGCATGATGTAATCCATCTGCCAATCATCCGCTTGGCTGCAGGTCTGCCAGGTGTGGCTTCAGTGTAGGTGACAAACAGCTGACTAACCTCTCCTCGAACTTCAGCCAGGCACTCTTAATAACAGGCAAGGACTCATCTCAGGTCCAAAGTATGGAGCCTGTATTTGGCATCCGAGGTGTGATTAAGGTAGAACACTGGAAGAGTCATCACCTGGTTCAGGTGGAACTCCAACACAACCTTCAGAAGGAACTTCGGGTTGGGGCGCAGGGGACAACCTTGTCCCTGTGGAAGACCAGATAAGGAGACTCAACAGAGAGCGCCTGGAGCTCCCCAATCCTTCTGACTGACATGATAGCCACCAGGAATGCAGTTTTCCATGACAAATGCGACATCTCACACTTGTGCATCAGTTCGAATGTCTTGCCCATGAGCTTTGCCAGTACCAGCAGTAGATCCGACGGTGGTGGTGGTTCATGCACTGGAGGGGAAATGTGGTCGAGGCCTTTGAAAAAATGCCAGACCACCTTCTTCTGTGCCACCGTCTGCTGACCGTCCCACACCCAGTAGGCAGAGATGGCTGCCAGGTGAACCTTAAGGGTTGTTGACCAAAGACCCCCTTTGGAGAGAGATCAAAGGTAGTCTAGAATGCTAGCCACTGGAGAGGACAAAGGGTCCAGCCCCTTGCCCTGGCACCAAATGGGAGAATCTCTTCCACTTTAAGGCATAGCACTTCCTAGTCGATTCCTACCTAGATGCCTCAACTACACTGAGTACATCCTTGGAGAGACCCAGAGTCTGGAACTCTAGCCGCTCAGGAACCAGCCTGTCAGGTGCAGGGATTGAAGGTCCACGTGGAGGACCTTCTCCTGACTGACTGAGAGCAGGTCCGGGCGTGCTGGAAGACACCTTGGGAGTCTGACGCTGAGGCTGAGGAGATTGGGATACCACAACAGGTAGGGCCAGTCTGGAGCCACCAGGATCACCTGTGCCTTGTCCCTCTTGACCTTGAAGAGCACTTCCTGGACCAAGGGAAGTGGAGGGAAGGCATAAAAGAGGCCTGGGATCCATGGCCTCAAGAAGGCATACTCCTGCAGTGAGCTCTGCTGAGGGGGTTGGGCACAAAACAGCCTCAGCTTTGCATTCTCCCTGGAGGCGAACAGGTCCACCTGAGGGGTGCCCCACTGGGAGAACAAGTTGTGTACTACCTCTGGATGGAGAAACCACTCGTGGGACGCCACACCCACATGGCTGAGAGCATCCGCCAGCTGATTTGAGGTTCCTGCCACATGAATGGCTAGGAGATCCACTTCCATTCAGCTCATAAGGGTCCCGATGCGGACAGCTTCCCAGTACAGAGGCCAGGTGTGCGTGCCGCACTGTTTGTTGAGATAGTACATGGTCGTGGTATTGTCCATCTGGACCTGAACCACTTGACCCCGAAGGAACAGAGCAAATGCAGTAAGCAACAGCCGGACTGCTCGGAGCTCCAGCAGGTTGATGTGGCATCAGGATTCCTCGGGGGTCCAGAGCCCGTGGACTCTGTGGTCCCCCATGTGGGCACCCCAGCCCATGAGGGAGGTGTCGGTTGTCAAGATGACCCGCGGCTCGGGGTGGACAAACAGGATCCCTTCCTGCAGATGCTCTAGGATGGTCCACCATTGGAGAGCGTCCCACATCTTCTGGATCACAGTGATCAGCTGGTCGAAATGACCTAGTCACTGAGTCCACTGGCTGGTCAGCTCCCACTGAAGGGGGTGCATATGCCACCAGGCCCATCAGACCACAGAGGTGCTGGCTGCCATGTAGCCCAGAAGTCGCAGGAAGTCCCAGGCAGGGCACAAGTGTCCAACCAGAAATGATTGGGCAAAGGAGGAGAGAACCTCCACCCTGTCCACTGGGAGCCTGGCTCTGACTCAGCAAGAGTCGAGCCCTGCCCCAGTGAAGTAGATCACCTGGGATGGCATGCGTTCTGACTTGGCCTCGTTGACCAGGAGGCCAAGGTCGATGTAGGTCAAGAGGGCAAGGTCCCTGGACCTCTCCACCTCCAGTCTGGAAGGACCCGCTATAAGCCAATTGTCCAGCTAGGGGTACACCCTGACCCCTCGATGCAAAGATGGGCCACCACCACTGCAATGCATTTGAAGACCCTGGGGGCCGATAACAGGCAGAACGGCATGGCTTGGAACTCGTAGAGGGTTCCCTTCACCCTGAAGCGAGGAACCTTCGGTGTGAAGGATGGATTGGGACGTGAAAGAACGCATCCTACAGATCCAGAGAGCAAAACCACACATTCTGCTCAAAAGATGGTATGATCTGAGACAGAGTTACCATCCTGAAGGTGCGAGACCTGAGAAACTGGTTCAGGTCATGCAGATCTAGAATGGGGCACCAGCCCCTTATCTGTTTCGGGACCAGGATGTACCTGGAAACGAACCCTGGGTTGACAGGGGGATCTGCAAATCTGACCACTACCTCCTTGCGGAGGAGTTGGGCAATGTCGTCTCGGAGAGCTGACTGAGTGTCCATGGATACCGTCTCCTCCCGTTGGGCACGGGCCCGGCTTGGTGGGTACTGCTCGATTTCCAGAGACAGCCCCTGGCCGACCACTTCCAATACCCACCTGTCTGACCACTTCCAATACTCACCTGTCTGTTATAATTGCGGACCAGGCAGAAAGGGAGTGGTGGAGCCGGCCCCCCATGGGAGGACCCAGACTGGGCGTGATGGGCATGGGGGTGTCACCCCCATCCCATCACTGTGCAGGCTTGGAGAAGGAGGATCCGGCCATGGGACTGCCGGGACCCTTCCCTCTGGGCTTACGGGCCACTAAAGCCCCTGTCTTGGGCCGAGGGTGCCAAGATTGAGCCTGCTGCTGCTGCTGCCCAGATTGGTACTGAGCCTGCTTGGTTGCAGGGGCAGAAGGCTGAAAGGGCTTGTGCTTCTGCTTCTTGGAACCCTGAGATTCCTTCTGGGCAGAAGCAATGGAGTCCAAGGTGGCACTGGACTTCTTGATGCACTGAAGGTGACCATCAACCCCTGGACCGAACAAGTCGGTGCCCAGGAAGGGTACGTCCACCAGTTTGTGCTGGATGTCTGCCATAAAGGTCGAGACCCTCAGTCAGACCCTGTGAAGCATGGCCACTGCGGCCGCCACTGAATGGGTACATGAGTTCCCAATGTCCAGAGCCATCTGGAGTTGCTGTTTTGCCACAGCACGACCCTGGTCCCCGATCTGCTTGACCGTAGTTTGAAGGTCCGCGGGGAGATGAGGAAGCACCCATCTAGAGAGCCCAGATGAGCATAGGAGAAGTGTGCCATGATGACAGCTGAGCTTGCTTGATGGAGACCTAGTGAAGAGGCAGTGTAGACTTCCCTGGCAGAGTGGCCACATTTTTTGGACTCTTTGCCCGGAGGTCTATCAGTGTCTCCTGAATTGCCCGAGTGCCGAAACACAGAGTTGGTCACCAACCCCTCGGCCGAGTGGTGCTCCATGAACCCTGAAAGGGAGCCAGTGGGAACCGGCATACCTGCGGGCTATCTGGGCTGATGGCACACAGCAGGACGCTGAGTGCTGCCAAAGTTCCATGGTCGGGCCAACAATGGCTTCGGCCACTGGGAAGGTCTCTGTCAGAAAATCCCCTTTATCCAGAATGTCTGTCAGGGGATATCGAGCCCATTTCTGGACAGGCTCCAAAGGCATCCCCATGGACCCCCAAGCGAAACCTCGTCAAGTGGACGAGAGTACAGAGAGGAGTCCTTGGACTCTGACGAATCCAGATAGATCGGCCGACCACCTACGTCACCTTCGACCTACCTCAGATGGTCGGGAGTAAGAGTGACCAACACCTGCGCAGGAGGCCCTTAGCGGGCTGAGACTCCTTGACAGGAGCCAATCAGGCAGGCTGTTTAGTTGGCGGCTCCACCATAATCAGCGGAGAGGCCGATTCTGGCCGAGCCAGGAGGGCCTTCACCGGCTCCACGGGCAGAGGGACGATGTCAGCTGGCCCTGGAGGAGTCGGTGTTGGCCTAGAGAGCGACAGCCATGTGATGGCTGGCGTGGAAGCTGGGGTCAACTTCAGACCGGCCAACACCAACTATTGCTACATAAGATCCTCGTGCGTCGAAGCCTCTCTTCTTCCAAGGAGGACGAGGATGAATAGCAGTGGTGTCACTTTTTGGAACACCCAGAGTGGCATTTGTGAGTTCTCTTCGACCTGTCGGATGAAGATGACCAAGACCTAGTTATCGACCATCGAGGGGGCCGATGAGGGTGCTCAGAAGGAGTCGGGGAGACCCACGGCTCCTCCAGGTCAGGGACAGGGACCATGAAGAGGTTCCCAGCAGGCTGGGTCTCCTCCTCAGTAGGTCCAGTCAGGACAGGAGTCTTGAAGAAGGAATTGTCGGCCTCATCTAGCGACAATGGGTTGATGGGGTCAATGATAATTTCAACCGGATCACTGTCCCGCGTCTTAGCCGGCTGACCTGACAGGGCCACCGTCAAGCCAGCGGCCGAGGGCAAAACTGGAGATTCCTGGGAACGAGACCTCTCTCAATCCCAAGAACAAAGTCAACGAGACTTCTCCTTCTCTCTCAACTCCTTGGAATCCTTTTTATGAGAACGCGAGCTGTGCAAAGCCGACGAGCCTGCCCCCTTGGTCGGGAGAGACTGGCACAACTCCTTGAAGGAGCCTGTAAAGGCGGAGCTCAGTCTGAGCGGGACAAAGACCGAAGCCGAAGAGGACTGATTGGCAGCCCGAGCCGCCTCCTCCTCAAAGGCCTTCATCTGCTCAAGTTGTTCAGTGGACCCCGCAGCTGCGGAGACCACCTAATAGCTTCTTTAGATTTGACCGGTAGGTTCCATTTCTCCAGTCAGCTGAGCTGTAATCGGGGGAGATGATCGTCTAGCACATTCGGCTGGAATGAAAGACAAAATCATGAGCCTGGGTATCATGATCATTGAACCAGGCAACAGACGCACGCGGGCGCAGGCCGCGCAAGACATTTCCACCTGACAGGGCACCAGCAGAACTCCAGGCGACCTTCCTCCATCACAGTTGTGATCGAAGATCGAAGCGGTGAAAGTCTAACGAGTTTAAGTTTTGGTAAGTAATCCAAAGATTTAAGCACCAGGGCCTACTCAACGCGGGAGTGGTAAGGAGGGAACCTGATTCTTCCAAGCGGAAAGGAAGATCTGGCGTCAAGGGGTGGAGCCGAGGGATATACCACCTGGGTGGGTGGGAGGAACCAGTTTAAAGACTTCCGGCAAGATATTTAAAGGGAAAGGACATTCCATAATGTGTGGATAAGAATAACATAGCCACATCCCTAGAATAATCTTTTCAGTATCCTCCTTGAAAAGAACTGGACCCTGGAAAGGGGCATCTAAAGTGGCCTCTTGAAGGTCCAGGCGAAAGCTGGAGACTCTAAGCCAGGAGTACCTGCGAAGACAAATGCCAGTGGCAGCCACCCAGGCAGCAGTGTCTGCTGAATCGTAGGAAGAGCAAAGAATGTACTTACCTACATCCATCCCTGACTAGAGGGCGTCCAGCAATTCAGACTTCTGATAGGACGCCAATGGTACAGGTGACCGAAGAATAGACCTTGCGGCCAAACTGGTCCAACCTCTTAGACTCCTTGTCTGGAGGCGGAGAGCTAAGGTGTCTAGGCTGTTTGGTCCTACCGTGAGCCACAGTCAACACCGTAGGATCGGTCTTAGGTTGCTCCCCCAAGTAAGGCTAATTCCTGGGAGTCCTGTAGAGCTTGTCAGCTTTCTTGGGGACCGCCGAAGCAGATGAGAGGTGTCTCCAGGTGAGCTTAGTAATGTCCTGGAAAGGGTCCAACAACGAGGGCACCACCAGGGGCTTAGGAGCGTTCATCCTGAGGAACTTAGCAAGTCGGCTTCTCTCTGGGTCCAGGTCCTCGGTGTCCCATCCATTGAGGAACTGGATGTGTTGCATTACATCCATAAATGTGGGGTCATTGAGACCTCGGAGAATCTTTGTGGGTATCCGGAGGAAGGGGGAGGAGAAATCCCATTTCGACAACCTGGATGAGGAGGAAGAGCTCTGGCTGGAATCCGTCGGTGAGGGGGCAACTACAGGAATGCTGGGGTCGGCATCCGCAGGAGCGATGCCGATGCCTGGAAGAGGACCTGGAAGAAGAATGGCGCTTTCGTCCATGCCGCCTTGGGGACCCCTCGTCTGAGTAATCAGGAGGAGGGATGGCCTTTTTCGGTGGTGGCGAGGATTTCCTGGATGGAGGGGAAGTAGGCTGCTTAGGAGGGGCTGAAGGCTGGACCCCAGAAGGAGCAGGTTCTGGGGTTGGGGGGGCAGGTGGGCCCCTAGGCAGAAGGTACTCTTTTGTAGTGTTCCACCAAGAGTTAAACAGGGCCCGACGTCTGTAAGTGAGACAAGAGGGGCACGGGAGAGAGCCCCGGCGTCAGATGCCAGAGCGGGCGACTCTGTCATCAGGTCCGGAGGCATAGGGCTAGCTGGCTACGGCTCTGTGGGAGTCAGTTTATCTGGCATCAGAATATCTGTTGTTGGGTTAGGGGGCGCCGGGTTAGGAGGCGCCAGGGGAGATGGTGTCTGGTACTCGGTCGTTGGCTCAGGGGAAGCCAGAGGAGCTGGTGACATCCGAGGGTTGGGCGATGACGGAGAGGGGACGTTGCCCGGTTCAGCTCCGGAGAAGCCATGGTCGAAGAGGCAGGTGTCTGCGGATGGTGGTCCGGGGTACCAGGCAGCTCCGGTTGAGAGGGCGCCTGACGAGGGGAGCTAAAGTACAGTTACGTAAGAACTTACCGTAACAGTAGATCTTCAAGAGAAGCTCTTGCAGCAGGTAACACAGTTAGGACTGTTGCCACCTGGCGGCAGCTTCCAGCAATTCTTTTCTCCAGCAGTACCGACGTGGGAACGCCCCCTGCAGACATCGGCTCCACCCCCGACGTCACCCTATATAAGGGAGGAGTTCGCCACGTGCTCCAGTTCTTGTACGCGCCCCCCATCAGGCAGAGAGATGGTAATAGGCAATAGTCAGAAGGATGAGTCGAACATTTTTCCTCACAAAGGAGGAAAGACCAGCCTGGAAAAGGCCTGATCCCTGAGGGAAGAAGGGGGGGAAATACACCTGCTGCAAGAGCTTCTCTCGAAGATCTACTGTTACAGTAAGTTCTTACGTAACTGTACTATCTTACTTTGAGAGGAAGCTCTTGCAGCAGGTAACACAATTAGGACTGTTTCCCAAGCAGTATAAATTTAAAACAACCCCTGGAAGGGGGAAGGGAATGTAAAGGAACAGCAGGAAAAGAGAAAGTCCCTTAGGAAACCAGGCCCTGCAAAACTGTGAGGCCAAAACCTGCTCTGCGTCTGGAAATGATGTTGAGGCTGTAATGTCTGATCAAGGTATGAACGGAACTCCAGGTAGCAGCAGCACAAATGTCCACAGCAGGGACCCGCTTCATTGCCATGAAAGAAGCAGCGACAGCCCTGGTAGAGTGAGCTTTAACCGGTCCTGGGGTAGACCTGTTATGCTTCTGGTAACAAAAAGTAATGCAATGGACCAACCAGCGAGACAGCGTCTGTTTGGTGACCGAGCGACCTAAGGACCTTTGAGCAAAGGATACAAAAAAGTTGATCAGATTTCCTGTCCTGTTTGGCCCTGGCCAAATAACATCAGAGAGCCCTGTGGACGTCCAAGGAGTGAAGCAGGGCTTCCCCATTATTAGAATGCTCCGGGTAGTACACCGGAAGCTGTACAGATTGCTTGAGGGTGAGCTCTGAAACCACCTTTGGTAGAAACTTCGGGTTAGTGCGAAAGTCAGCCCTATCCTTATGAAAAATTAGGTAGGACTCCTTACACATGAGGGCTTGAAGTTCTGAAATGCGCCTCGCCGAAGTGATGGCTACCAAAAGCAGAGTTTTCCAAGATAGGAAACAAAGCTCGGCCTCCATAGCCAGTTCAAAGCGGGGGAATGTAAGCTTCTTCAGTACAAAAAGGAGATCTCAAGGGGGCACAGGATCCTGGATGGGAGGTCTGATATGCAGAATACCTCGCAGAAAGGCTTTAGAGACCTCCATCTGAGCCACTGTCTTATCCAGCACTGGTAAGTGATAAGCGGCGATGATGGCGGCTAGGTGTACCATGATGGAGGAGTAACTGAGACCTGACTCAGAAAGTGAGAGCAGGTATTCTAAAACAGAGTTAACCGGACAGACCAATGGGTCCACCCTCTTGGCTGTGGCCCAGATACAGAAACGTTTCCACCTCATGGCGTAAGTGGCCCTGGTGGTAGGCTTATGCGCCTCAACCAAAACTTGCGCTATCTGATCAGACACACCAAATCTGGCTTTAGCTAGGTCCTGAGGAGCCAGGCATGCAGGTGAAGCGAGCACAATTCAGATGGATCAGGGGACCCCCTGTCCTGGGACAGAAGATGAGAGGAGAGTGGAAGAGGAAGCGGAGGCTCTGTCGCTAAACGCTGAAGTAAGGAGAACCAAATCTGTTGAGGCCATAGCGGTGTGATCAGAATGAGGGTGGAAGGTTCTGACTGTGCCTTGAGGAGAACCTTGTCCAGTAGCGGGAAGGGAGGGAAAGCGTAAAGAAACCTCCCTTTCCAGGAGAGGGACAACACGTCATGCCAAAAAGCTCCAGGCTCTGGGCCTAGCGAGCAGAAACTGGGCAGTTTTGCATTGAATTGTGACATGAAGAGATCCAGTTTTGGCATTCCCCACCAGCAGAAGATGTGATCTGTAACTTCTTGCAGCAGCTCCCATTCGTGAGCCTGCGACTTTGTCCTCCTGAACGCATCGGCTAACACGTTTTGTTCTCCTGGAACGTGTACTGCCGTTAACGTGAGCTGGTGTTCCAAAGCCCAATCCCACACCCATATAGCTTCCCGGCAAAGGGGATACGAGTGTGTGCCACCTTGCTTGTTGATGTAGAACATCACCAAAGTGATGTCCGTCTGGACCAACAGGTGGCCCGGCACTAGGACCGAGACCAGGGCTTGAAGGGCATAAAGGACCACTCTCAGCTGCAGAAAACTGATATGCAGATCTTCCTCTACTGGGACCAGGAGCCTTGAGTGCGATGTGTCCCAAAGTGGGTGCCCCAGCCCAAGGACAACGCGTCCGTGGTCAGAATCTGGGACGGTGCCCCTGTGTGGAAGGGGATATCCACCAGTAAATTTTGTCACAACATCCACCAGCGTAATTCTCGTCGGATTGCCACCAAGATCCGGATCGAGGCATCCAAGCTTTCTAGCGTTTGATCCAACTGAGCTCTGGAGCAACCACTGGATGGTTCTCATGAGTAGTCGCACCAGAGGGACAGAAACTATGGTGGCTGCCATGTGCCCCAATAGCCTGAGTAGAAGTCTTGCAGGGACTCTTGAGGCTGGAGAGATCTGGTATGCCAAGACCTGAATCCAGTTTGCTCTGTCAGAGGGAAGAAACACTTTCCTGAGCGTGGTATCCAGAAGAGCTCCAAAGAACTGGAGGTTCTGGGATGGGAGAAGATGAGAATCGTCCCTGTTGACAGTGATTCGCAAGTGCTGAAACAGTGAAATGGAGTCCCTGATGGTTTCCAACAGGTGAGATCTGGAGGGAGCCAGTCATCCAGATAAGGGAACACGAAGTGGCCCCGTCTCCACAGTGCCACGGCAACCACTGCCAGGCACTTGGTGAAGATTCTGGGGGCTGAAGAGAGACCAAAGGGAAGGATTCAGAAGTGATGGTCCTTGTCTTCGAACCTGAACCTCAGAAATTTTCGATGGCCCCTGAAAATAGGGATATGCAAGTAGGCGTCCTGCATATCCAGGGACGAAAGCCAGTCTCCCGCCAAAATGAGAGGCAGGAGAGTGGGGAGGAAGACCATCCAGAATCTCCGATAGGAGACCCATTGGTTCAGATCGCTGAGGTCCAGGATGGGCCTGAGGTCTCCCCGACTTCTTTGGGACTAGGAAGAAGTGGGAGAAGAACCCCCTCTCTCGCTCGGCCGGAGGTACCAGCTCGATGGCATTTTTGTCCAAAAGGGATAATATCTCCCTTCTGACCAGCACTCGGTGTTCCCTTGAATAATGGGATGGGGCAGTGGTCTGTCCAGCAGAAGAGTCAAACTCGATGGAGTGCCCGAACTCCATGAGCTCGAGGACCCATTGGTCAGAGGTCACTTGACTCCACACATCTGCGTAGAGGAAAAAGTGGCCTCTGACTGGCTCCCCCTATGGGGCGTCTAGGGGAGGAGGGTGGCCTGAATAGTCAGGTGGTGGGAGGGGGAGGGAGGGCAGCACTGGCTGCCTTGGCCTGTCTAGAGGAGGAGGAGGAGGCAGAGGATCCTCTGGCTCCGCCCCTTTGACTGAAGCCACCTCGCTGTGAGTGGGGCTGGAAGCGAGGCTGCTGAAGCTGATGTCCCCCCATGGCCATGAAAACGAGGCTTACAAGCTCGCCCGTTTTGGGCAGCACATGGACTGCACGGCTCGGATTGCCTTGCCAGAGTCCTGCAGCCTAGTGATGATCTTCTCCATGTCTTCACCAAAGAGCATGAAGCCCTTGAAGGGAGCATCCAGAATGTTCATCTGAACATCTGGATCGAACCCAGAGACCCAAAGCCAAGCATGGCGATGGAGGCAAATGGCAGTGGTGGCTGCCCTGGAGGAGGTGTCCGCAGAGTCCACAGAACGTGAGTACCCACATCTGAGCCGGTCTGAAGCAAATTAGCAAGCTCTGCCCACTGAGGGCAAGCGGGCTTGCTTTGCACAATGTCCAATCCTTGTTCCCAAAGGACATTTTGGAACTCGACCATGTGTGTCAGGAAGTTGAGACTCCGGATACTGCAGATGGCAGCAGAGTACACCTTGCGGCCCATGGAATCCAGTTGCTTTGACTCCCTGTCAGGTGGCTGGGTGCTCAGGTGTTTGGGCCTCTGCGAATGATCTTGAGCTGCTGAAATCACCACTGAGTCCACTGCAGGAGGTTCATCCAAGAAGGGATGGTCCTTAGAGGCCCGGTAGAGCTGATGAGCCTTCTTGGGCATGGCAGAGAAGGAGTGAGCACACTTCCAGGTCGCGAACGTGATGTCCTCGAAGGTGTCGACCATGGGATTGATGACCACCAGCTTAGGGTCTTTTTGGCAGAGGTATTTAGCTAAGCGCAGTCACTCGGGGTCCAGGGCCACAGTGTCCCAACCCATGTTGTCCTGGATCTGTCTCATCACCTCCATGAAGCTGGGGTCATCCGGAGGTGATTTTGGGTGTCCCTCCGTGCCCCCTAAATCTGGGTCAATGTCGGAGTCTGTATGGGAAGTGCTGGAGTCCACATACGAATCTGAGGCCAAAGAGGATGGGGACCTATGCCGTCTCCTCTTGCGCCTCGTATTCAGAGAGGGAGAGCAGGAGAAAGTGCTGGACCTGGTCCTCCTGCATCTCTTGCCCTTGTGCTTCTTAGGTGCTGGCTCCTTCCCCCCCTCTAGGTCGGAAGGCTCCGAGGCGTCTGTCACGGGCACCGGAGTGGGCGTGGGAGGAGATGCCCCCGCTGGGAGATCACGTTTTACCATGTCCCACCAGTGGGAGAAGAGCTCCTTCAACTGCGAAAGGTTAAATTTTGGAGACCCTGGCGCAGGGGGCAGAGGAGCACCAGAGCCCGAACCGTCGCCGGACACATCGTCAGGGGGTACCGGCGTCGGATCTGAGCCCTTGTCACCGGTGTCAGTAGACACTGGCGTAGACCTGATGGGTGGCATCGAAGGGGCGTCTGCTCCCTGTCATCAGGTTCCGACAGCAGGTGGACTGTGGTGATGGGGTCCCACAGCTGATGTTGGGAGGCGCCGGGGTGTCAGGCGCCGGGAGGACCTTGACTGGGCGGAATAGCTTTCATCGGAATAGTGGCCAGAGGGGCTGCAGGCGGATGACAGTCCAGTGTCCGCTTATCCTTGGAGCCAGACGGGCATCCCTCAGAGGCGGGGGCCTTGGGACGGTCCGACTTGTGTTTAGAGGTTTTCTCGACTGAGCGTCGGTCAGCCGCCTAAGGCGGGCGCCGGTCCGAGTCCTTAGATTTCGGTGGCAAGGACAAGACCCTGCTGCCAAAAGACCTGGAGGCCTTACTCGACTCCCAGGAGTCGGCCTTGGAGGAGGAGGCTGAGCGGGTGAAGTGCTTACCTGCGCCCGGCGAGACAGCCTTCTCGGCGGGCGGATGCACCTTCAGCAGTTGTACGGTGGTCTCAGAAGACTTGGCCGCAGAGGAAGCCCCGGATGGCTCAAGGGTAGTGAGGTGGGAATTATGCCCCGACGACCCGGACTTCGAGCCCGAGGACCTGGGCCTGGAGTGGGACCTTTCTTTTTCATGATGTTCCCGGTGCTTGTGGTGCTTGCAGATGGGAGTGTGATTGGAATCCCCCGAGGATGAAGCCTGTTCCATAGCAGCCAATTTGGACTCCACTAAAAAGGCAGAAAGGGACTTCTGATGCCTGATACGCATTCGTGAATTGAAGGCCTGGCAATGAGGACAGGCGTCAGTGTCATGGTTGGCCCCGAGACAGAAGAGGCATGCGAAATTGCCGTCCTTCGAGGGTATCTGTCACCCACAGGAGCACTTGTTGATGTGCCCCTTGAAGGAAGATGACATAGATGCTAAACAATGAAGAAATTCGGTACAGAAGGAAGGAGAGCGATCGGTACTGCAAGCGGTAACCGAAGGCGAACTAACCCTGACCGTGCGGCAGGAAAGAACTGGAGCACATGGGAAACTCCTCCCTTATATAGGGTGACATTGGGGGTGGAGCCAACATCAGCAGGGGGCGTTCCCACTTCGGTACTGCTGGAGAAAAGAATTGCTGGAAGCTGCCGCCAGGTGGCGACAGTCCTAATTGTGTTATCTGCTGCAAGAGCTTCCTGTCGAAGTAAGAGCTCTCATTTGGAGCACCTGCTCCTGGCGTTGCTGGACCTTGAAGCCCAGTCCAATGACATGGACGCCTAAGTCGGGCGGATGACAGGCTCTAACCCGCTGCCCGAAAAAGCACCGGCTGATCTGCCTGGCATAGACTCGGAGGTGTGCTTGTAAGGCCTAAGACTCAGGGGAGTGAGGGCCGATGAAGGCCCATGTCCTGAAGACCCCCTGCCAGACACCAGGACTAAGGTGGGAGGCTTCACCAATGGGAGCACATTAGAAGAGAGGGCTGCCGGGGGGGGGGTGGAGTCAGACCTCTGGCAGGAGGAGAAACTCGAAGAGGCCATCAACTTGTGTGGGGAGCGGGAGTCTGACTGGGGCCTATCCTTATCCTTGTCCCCGTAATGATGCTTCCCGCTGGTTTTCTTCACCTTGTGGGCTGAAGAAGAGGGTAGGTCCCTGGAACCAAGGAAGAAGAGCTGCTATGTCCTGAAGGGGTCTTCTGCATGGCGGCCAACTGCTTTTCCAGCAAGTAACTCTTCAAGGTCTTCAGGTGGCCGATACTAGTCCTACGGTTGAAGCTCAAGCAGTGCGGGCAGGCCTCAGTGTTGTGGTCAGGGCCCAAGCAGACAAGGCAGGCCTAATGGCCATCCTTCAATGGTATTTGCTTGCTGCAGGCACACTTGGATTTTCGCCACTCAGATGATGAAGTCGGAGGAGAAGACAAGCACGAAAGAGTTGAAAATAACACTAATTTGAAGGGGGGAAAAAAGCGCGACTAAACGCAAAAATAGTGGTTGACTAAGAGCAGAAGACATCTGTGGAGCTGATGTGCACAGGTCGACGGCGGGAAAAGAACTGGGGTGGGGTTGGGGGACCGCCCCTTTTATACTGCTGGCTGACACTGGGGGCGGGCGAACATCAGAGGGCAGTCCCCTGCTGTACACTGTTAGCTAGAAGTTTTCTGTGGGATTCTGGCACCTGGCAGCCTAGCCCTAATGGTGTAGTCTTCTGCAAGAGTTCCCACTTGAAGTAAGATCTGGAGATTCTACTGCCAGTTCCTGGAGCAGAGAAAACCAAATCTGGCAAGGCCAAAATGGGGCGATGATAATCATGGTCACCTCCTCCATCTGCAGTTTGATGAAAACTCACAGCAGAAGAGGGAAGGGAGGAAAGGCATATAGAAACCCCCCTTTCCAGAAGAGGGACAACACGTCTTGTCAGAAAACTCCAGGCCCTGGAGCGAGAGAGCAGAAAAGCGGCAGTGTTGCGCTGAGTGGGGACACAAAAAGGTCCAGCTCTGGGTGACCCAAGCAGTCAAACAGATCCTCCATGAAGGGGGCAGTAGCTCCCACTCATGTGCTCTAGACTGGGACTGGATTAAGCTGTTCACTAAGATGTTCTCCGCACCTGGAACACACATGGCCAAAAGATGAAGGCCGTGGTCCAGAGCCCAATACCATACTATCATTGCCTCCCGATGCAGGGGATATGAGAGGGTTGCCTGTTGATGTAATGGACCACGCTGGTGTTGTCTGTCTGGAACAGCAGCAGACCCAGAGAGAGGTGAGTCTGGAAGCCTGAAGGGCATACAGCATGGCTCACATCTCCAGGATATTTATATGCAGATGGCTCTCAGTCACTGACCACAGCCCTTGGGTTTGGTGAGCCCACAGATGTGCCCCCCCATCCTGAGTTGGACACATCTGCAGTCAGGTTTTGCTGAGGAGGGGGAATAAGGACGTGGACTCCTTGGAGGAGGTTGCTGGGCTCCAACCACCTTAGCAGAGCCCTCTACACTGGGTCCGAGACCATGACCATCTGGTCGAGATCGTCTGTATGCTGATTCCACTGAACCCTGAGTGTCCACTGGGGCACTCTCATGTGTAGCCTGGCCAGAGGGGAAGTAACTATGGTGGTCGCCATATGACCCAGCAGGCGTAGGAACAAATGGGCCAGAACATGACGACAGGAGTACAGAAGGCTGGCCAGCTCCATCAAATGATCTGCTCTGTCCTGGGGGAGGAAGGCCATGCCCTGGGCCATGTCCAGAACTGCCCCAATTTACTGAAAGTGTTGGGAGGGACAAGGACTTGGCCAGATTGATGGTCATCCCAAGGACATGGAAAAGGCTGTGGATATGCTCGAGGGTTGGCAGTAGGTGCTCCTGGACAGGGCCGCAAGGAGCCAATCATCCAGGTAGGGGAAGATGTGACAGGGTAGACTAGAATCCTATCCCAGTTGTTATGGAGAGTTTGAATGCAGGGATCTGTTCTGTTCTTTCCTTTCCTGTCTCTTGTCTGTCTGGTTGCACAACCAAATTTTCCTGTGAGACCTAGGATTTGATCACCCCGACAGTCTCGCAATTCTTTGCCTCTCGCTATCTCTTTACCTTCACTTGCTGTTTCTGTCTTTTCCTCCCTTGCATATCTGCTGGTATAAAAATATATGCAAATCATTATGTGGGAATGTAATTGATATTGGGATCCCTGTGTTTAGAAATTGTATAGTGTTACTGTTGAAATGTACATAATTATAGTTTGAGATGATTGCAGAAAGCTATTGGGAACTCAAGGGGTTAACCTGAAATGCAATTTTTAAGCCTTTTACAGAAGTTGTGGAAAAGGGGCCTCCATTCTGGGACTCTGCGTTCAAGCTGCACGTGCCTGATATTTACAAGAACATTTTAGAAAAAAAACAGGATGCTTGTTAAGAAGGGGGTTGCATAAAAACAAAGCTGCAATTTCTTGCAAGAGACACACACAGAGATTGAAGGAAAACTCAGATGGATCTTCTCTGTTTATTCTGCCTTTGTAAATAGTTATTCTGACCCATGCTTCGACGACAGATGGTGTCAGCCTAAGTGGGATTCAGGCTGTGCATACTCTAAGCCAGGAGCTTTGTGCATGGGTACTGGACCTAGTACCGGGGTAGTACACAGAAAGGTATGGATTCTGCAGCAGCAAGTCCAGGAGTGGTTACCAGGAGAATGGCAGCCAAACTAGCAGAGACAGAAGTCCAAGCTGAGATTGTACAGCCAGCATAAGTTATGGAAAAAGAACAGGCAGTGACAGAACCTGAAAGCCTGATTGCCTTTTTCAAATGGTGGGTTATACAACAAAAAGAGATGGAGAAACAGACGAGAGAAGAGAAGCAGCAGATGAGAGAAGAGATGCAGCGAAAGGAGCAATGATGGCTGGATGCCTTACAAGCTATCAAAGGCAGGGGATCTGGCACAGATGCAGACGAGCAACAAAACACAAACAACTTAAAAGCCATTAAACGTACAAAGTTGTGTCCCTCAGATGATATCGAGACATACCTGACAACTTTTGAAAGAGTTGCCACAGCTTGCCAATGGCCAAAGCAGCAATGGACAATCAGACTGGTACCCTACCTGACAGGGAAAGCCCAACTTGCCTACAGCAATATGCACACTACACAGTCAGAAGCTATGACCTGGTGAAAAGCGAAATCCTGAAAAAGTGACATCTCAGGAGAGCTCTACAGGCAGAGATTTCGATCTCTGAAGTACAACTCAGTCGATAATCCTTGAGAAGCCTTCACCCGACTCAGAGAACTCCTGATAAAATGGCTCCAACCAGAGAGCAAAACAGTCCCACAGATCATCGACACATTTGCCATGGAGCAATTCATCAACATCTTGCCTACAATTGTGCAGCTCTGGGTGAAAGAACACCGACCAGAAAGTGGGGAAAAAGGCTGTTTCTTTGGCCGAAGACTACCAAATGGCCAGACAGATGCCACAGCAGCGATGTAACAGCCAAGCACTGGTAAGATACTCTTTTTCCCATTTAAACTCCAAATCTGATAAGAACTCTGGTGGGGGTAACAAATCTATGCCCAAAGACGTTATTTGCTATAACTGTAATAAGCCAGGTCATACTGCAAGAAATTGCCATAAGAAGAGTGACACTAGAACAGATTCGTCCTTGGCAAATTGTGGCAAGTTCTTAACAGATGTGAAGGTGGGGGATAAAACTGTAAAGGGACTCACTGATTCGGGAAGCAGACAGACCCCAGTGCATGTTGAAGTGCTGGGAAAACACTGTGAAACAGGACCAGGTACTGGTGTCATCTGCATCCACGGGGACACTCAATACTATCCCACCACCCAAGTGAATCTGACCATTAAGGGTGTGTCACACCAAATGAAAGTGGGGGTAGTACCTAAGTTACCTGCACCCGTGATTATTGGAAATGACTGTCCAGGATTTACTGAGTTAATCTCAGAGGAACTGAATCCTGCAGTTTCAGCAGTAGTGGTAACAAGAGCTCAGGCAAAGAGAATCTCAAATGGTGGGGACACTTTTCCTTTCAGTGATTTTGATTCAGACTTGTTTGAGCACAGCTCCAAGATCTGGAAATCCAGGAAAGAAAGACGATGCCTGAAGAAACTGTGGCAACAAATGACTGACGGACATAAGGGGATAACATGAAAATGCTGAAACTAAACTGATCACTAATTGTGATTTTCTTTCAAAAAAAGCTAACAATGTTTCTCTACAGGGTTATTTTAAGCAGCTGGGGGTGAAAGCAAAACAGGGTGGACCAATGTTTAAAAAATATAATGGGTGATTGTACAGAGTTTGGGTTAAACCTCAGACACAGGAACAGACAGAACAACTGGTTATACCACAAAAGTATAGATATGAGTTGTTACAGACAGCACATGATAGTCCTATGGCCGGTCACTCAGGGAGGGATCGCACCCTTGCCAGATTGCTGTATAGATTTTACTGGCCTGGAATTCATGAAGATGTTACTACCTATTGTAATTCCTGTGCTGAGTGTCAGAAAGTAGCCCCAGTCACTACAAAAGACAAGGTGCCTCTGGTGCCCCTACCCTTGATAGTTGTGCCTTTTGAGAGAATTGCAATGGATGTGGTTGGCCCTTTAGACAAAAGTAAAAAGAGTAATAGATTTATCCTGGTAGTATGTGACTATGCTACTCGATACCCAGAAGCAGTCCAATGCATACTGTCACAGCTTCAAAAGTGGCAGCAGAGCTTGCAAAATTTTTCAGCAGAGTGGGCATACTGAAAGAAATTATTACTGATCAGGGTAGTAATTTTGATGCTGCGTTACTTAAGGAGCTGTACAGACTACTAGGTATCGCTGCCTTAAGAACCTCCCCCTATCACCCTCAGACAGACGGTCTTGTTGAGCGTTTTAACTAAACCCCAAAACACATGTTAAAAAGGTTTGTAAAAGGGGAAGGGAAAAATTGGGACCAATACTTGCCTTACCTACTTTTTGCTTACAGAGAAGTGCCACAGACATCAACAGGGTTTTCACCATTTGAAATGCTGTATGGTAGGCAGCCACGAGGGCCACTGGATGTGTTAAAAGAAATGTGGGAAGATAACCCCACTCAGAAACAATCTATAACTTCTTATATGTGTGCTCTAAGAAAGAAACTAACAAAATATGTTGAAATTGCCCATAGTAATCAGGAAGAGGCCCAAAACCAGCAGAAGGTGTATTATGACCAAGGGGTAAAAGAAAAAGTTTTTGAGCCAGGTGAAAAAGTTTTGCTACTGTTACCCATAACAGAAAATAAATTGTTAAGGAAGTGGCAAGGGCCTTAAAAAGTTCTTAGACATACTGGCACCGCTAACTACGAGATTGAGACCCCTGATAGGAAAAATCCTACTAAGATATACCATGCTAACCTCCTCAAGAAATGAGTTGAAAACACACCAAAAGCTGCTTTGCTAGTTTTACCAGAAACTGATAAAGAAGATACTGATGTAGCTTGTAATAGACTAGAACAAACTGTAACTGCTGATGCTGTAAAGGTGAATGTTTCCTTAACCTCAGAACAAACTGCAGAAATTCAAAATGTGCTAAATACATTTAACAGTACTTTTACCACAGTACCAGGCTGAGCAAAAGGGGTCGAGCACGTAATAGTGCCAAGGAATGCTCGCCCTGTTAGGCAAAAGACATACAGGTTACCAGAGTGGTTAAGAGCCGACGTGGTTAAGGAAATACAAGAAATGAAAGAACTGGGTATCACAGAAGAGTCGAGGAGTGCTTGGCCATCTCCAATGATAATTGTAAACAAAAAAGGAGGTGTTAGAATCTGCCTTGATTTTAGGAAACTTAATCAAGTGACATACAGTGCCTTTAGAAAGTATTCACCCCCCTTGGATTTTGTCACATTTTGCTGTGTTACTACCAGAATTTTCAATGCATTGAAATGATTTATTTCCCCCTTGATTCACACAGCATACTTAACAATTTAAAGGGGCAAAATATTTTTATTGTGTAACAAAAAGTTATGAAACATTAAAAACTGAAATATCTTGTTTACTTAAGTATTCACCCCATGAGTCAATACTTTGTAGAAGCACCTTTGGCAGCTATTACAGCTTTGAGTCTTCTTGGGTATGTCTGTATCAGCTTTGCACATCTGGATTTGTGGATTTTTGCCCATTCTTCCTTACAGATTTGCTCAAGCTCTGTCAAGTTGGATGGGAAGCGTCGGTGAACTGCAATCTTTAAGTCCTTCCACAGATTCTCAATGGGATTCAAGTCTGGGCTTTGGCTGGGCCACTCAAGGACATTCACCTTCTTGTTCTGAAGCCACCAGTGTTGCTTTGGCTGTATGTTTGGGTCGTTGTCCTGTTGGAACGTAATCTTCACCCCAGTCCAAGGTCTATTGCAGACTGATGCAGGTTCTCCTCAAGGATGTGCCGTATTTGGCTCCATTCATTGTTCCTCTATCCTGACAAGTACACCAGTCCCTGCGCTGAAAAGCATCCCCATAACATGATGCTGCCACCACCATGCTTCATGGTAGGGATGGTGTTACACGGTGATGAGCTGGTTCGGTTTAGCCAGGCATAGCGCTTTGCATTCAGGCCAAAGAGTTCAATTTTGTTTCATCAGACCAGAGAATCCTTGCCACATGGTCTCAAAGTCTGCCACGTGCCTTCTTGCAAACTCAGGCATACTATTATGTGGCCTTTTCTCAGGAGTGGCTTCCGTCTAGCCACTCTCCCATAGAGGCTACATCTGCGAAGTGCTGCAGAGATTGTTGTCCTCTGGACAGGTTCTCCCATCTCAGCCATGGAACTCTGTAGTTCTGTCAGGGTGGTCATTGGGTTCTTGGTCACTTCCCTGACCAAAATCCTTCTTGCCCGGTTGCTCAGTTTGAGAGGACGGCCTGCTCTAGGAAGAGTCTGCGTGGTTCCGTAATCTTCCCATTTCCTAATGATGGACTTGACTGTGCTCCTGTGAACTTTCAACACCCTAGAAATTTTTTATACTCCTCCCCAGATCTATGCCTCCTCACAATTCTATCACGGAGTTCTACAGACAGCTCCTTGGTCTTCATGGTAGAGTTTCTGCTCTGACATGCACTGTCAACAGTGGGACCTTATATAGACAGGTGTATTTCCTCTGAAATCATGTCAACCATTTGAACTGACCACAGGTGGACTCCATTCAAGTTTTAGAGTGATCTCACAAGGAAACTGGATGCACCTCAGCTCAACTGGAGTGTCATAGCAAAGGAGGTGAATACTTATCAAATCAAGACATTTCAGGTTTTTATTTTAAATTACATGTACAAAAAATACCAGAAGTTTCATTCCACTTTTACATTATAGAGTAATTTGTGTAGATACGTGACAAAAAATCCCATATAAATGTATTTTAATTTGAGTTTGCAACATCACAAAATGTGACAAAATCCAAGGGGTGAATACTTTCTGAAGGCACTGTAATTTGACAGTTATCCTATGCCCAGAATAGATGATTTGGTGGACAGACTGGAGAGAGCAAAGTATATTAGTACCCTCGATCTCACCAAGGATTACTGGCAAATACCTTTAGCTAAAGAATCCAGAGACAAAACTGCATTTGCCACTCCTGTTGGATTCTATCAGTTCACCACAATGCCATTTGGTTTACTTGGTGCGCCAGCTACATTCCAGCGATACATGGATGTAATTTTATCCCCTCATACTGGTTATTGTGCTGCGTACCTGGATGATGTCATTGTGTACAGTCCAGACTGGAAAAGCCAACTGAAACACCTACGAGCAGTTATCCAATTGATCAAAAAGGCAGGTCTGACAATAAATCCTACAAAGTGTGCATTGGGCATGCAGGAAACCAGATATTTGGGCTATGTGTTGGGAAATGGAGAAGTTAAGCCAGAAATTTCTAAAATAGAAGCTGTAGCTAACAGCCCTGTCCCTACAACAAAGAAATATGTCAGATCATTTTTAGGGCTGGCTGGTTATTATTGGAGATTTGTTCCCAGCTTTGAGTTAGTTACTCCCTTCCCCTCACTGAACTCAAGAAAAAACGGTACCCAAATAATGTGAAATGGACCCAAGAGTGCGATGAAGCTTTTCAAGCCATTAAGGCTGCATTATGTTTAGCCCCTGCTGTAAGAAGCCCAGATTTTGAGAAACCATTTTTGTTACAAACAGATGCAACAGAGGTAGGCCTACGTGCAGTCTTGAGTCAAAATATAGAAGAAGGGACAGAACATCCTATTCTGTACATAAGTAGGAAGTTGCATGACAAAGAGAAAAGGTACTCCACCATTGAAAAAGAATGTTTAGCAGCAAAGCGGGCTATAGAGTCCCTTAAGTTTTATTTGCTAGGAACTGACTTTGTACTTATAACAGATCACAATCCTCTCTGTTGGCTTAATCAAATGAAAGATTAAAATTCCAGAATCACAAAACGGTACCTGGCACTGCAGCCATTTCAAGTCAATGTGATACACAAATCTGGTAAAGAGAATAGCAATGTTGATTTTCTGTCAGGATATGGATCAGGAATTGAGGGTTCTGAAGGTTGGAAAAACAAATGTATGAGTTTAAACTTTACTGTTTGCTGTACTGTTATAGAAAAAAGGATACTGCACATGTGCTTAATTTCTGAAAGTAAGAAGCTAATGTTAGAGAATGGAAAGTTTTGGAAACCTGTTTGATAAAACAGGTTCCCTCTTAAGGAGGGGGTGTATGTCACAGGGTAGTATAGGGCCCAATCCTAGTTGTTATGGAGAGTTTGAATGCAGTGATCTGTTCTGTCCTGCCCTGTCTCTTGTCTGTCTGGTTGCACAACCAAATTTTCCTGTGAGACCTAGGATTTGATCACCCCAACAGTCTCGCAATTCTTTGCCTCTCGCTATCTGTTTACCTTCACTTGCTGTTTCTGTCTTTTCCTCCCTTGCATATCTGCTGGTATAAAAATATATGCAAATCATTATGTGGAAATGTAACTGATATTGGAATCCCTTTGATTAGAAATTATATAGTGTTACTGTTGAAATGTACATAACTATAGCTTGAGATGATTGCAAAAAGCTATTGGGAACTCAAAGGGTTAACCTGAAATGCAATTGTTAAGCCTTCTGCAGAAGCTGTGGAAAAGAAGCCTCAGTTCTGGGACATTTTGTTCTAGCTACACACACCTGATATTTGCAAGAACATTTTAGAAAAAAAAACAGGATGCTTGTTAAGAAGGGGGGTTGCAAGGACTTATATAAACAAAGCTGCAATTTCTTGCAATAGACACACACAGAGACTGAAGGAAAACTCAGATGGATCTTCTCTGTTTATTCTGCCTTTGTAAACAGTTATTCTGACCTGTGCTTCGATGACAGAAGACATACAATCCCTGGCACCAGAGGGTTGCCACTACCACTGCTAAGCACTTGGTAAAGACCCTGGGAGCTGAGGACAAGCCAAAGGGGAGCGCCCAGAACTGGTAGTGAGCTCCCTGGAAATGGAAGTACAGACAGCGCCTGTGAGAAGCTATCTGCGTGCAGGTATGCATCCTGCATGTCCAGGGAACAGATCTAATCCCCCTGATGTAGCAGGAGGAGGCCTTGCAGCATGACCATTCTGAATTTCTTGTACTGAATGGAGAGATTTAGTTAACTGAAGTCCAGGATGGGCCAAAGGTCTCCTTTGCCCTTGGGGACTAGGAAGAAATGGGAGCAGTACCCTGTCTCCTGCTGGGATATTGGCACCGGCTCTATAGCCCGCTTTTGCAGAAGGGCATGAACTTCCTCCCATATCAGTGGAATATGATGTGGGGGGTAGTGGGACAGAGCTGGAGGAGTTATCTGGAGGCCATTACAGAAACTCTTAATGAGTGACCGTGCACTATTATCTGAAGTATTCAGCTGTCTGTTGTGATCTCCCTCCACTTGGGCAGGTGGAGGGAGAATCGACCCCCTACAACCACCTCTTGCGCCGCCCAAAGGGAGGGGGTCAGGCAAGGAGTCAAAAGGGGGGGGCGCTGGTCCCCCTCTGGGGATTTTGCCAGTGGAAGCAGCTGGGGTGGGCAGGGCAGGTGTTGTGGTTTGCACTTACACTGGGTTCTAGATGGCTGCCGGACCTGGCGGGGAGCCTGGTGATGAAAGGGCTGTTTCTGAGGAGGCACAGACTGGGTATGATAGAGGGAATGGACCAAATGAATTCCCCTCCCTAAGGCCTGGAGCTTGGTAAGAATATCTTCCACATCACCCCCTGACAGCAAGGAGCCTCTGATCCCTCATCCCCCTGAATCTGGGAGAACTAGGTCAGGGTGGTATTCATCCCCTGTTGGCCAAGAGAGAAGGAGAGAAAGCCCACCGTGGTGTCTGGAGCAGATGCAGAGGCTGGGCGACGTAGGCCCCTGTGGTGTATCCCTTGGAGGAGGCAGAGGGGTCAGTATTGGTACCTGCGAATGTAGGACTCCCCCCAAAAGGGAGGACACCGATCCCTGAATGTCCACCATGACTGATGTCAGGCCCGCAGATTGGTAGGGGTAACCTGGTGGAGCCCCTGGCATATGTATGGGGTAGCTAGGCTAGGTCGCTGGGTATGGATAGTATGGGTTGGACACAGGACGGTGAGGGTCCTGCGGTGCAGCAGGTGCCATATGGGCCAGTGAAGGGTGAGCCGTGTGTGAGGTTGAGCGAGGGCTGGGAGCTGGCGAAAAGCCTATCTCCACCAGGGGCACAAACCTGCACAAGGTGTCTGTCACCGGAGAGGCAAGTGACGGGAGAGGTGATGAAAGCACCCCTGCATCCATAACACCTGCATCGGCGGTGTGACCACCAACAGGGCCACTCTGCTGTGTGCAAAAAGAGGAGATGGGCCTGAGCAGCAGGGGACTGGCAGGCTGGGAGGATCCCTGGCCTGACACTCTTCTGCCTGTGACAGAGATAGTGGCAGGAGTCGGAATCACCGTTTGACCTGTGGAAAGGGGGGCACTGGTGAGTTGTGGGGCCGACCCCCCACTCGTCAGAGAAGGACCCCGATGCAGTCGAGCAAGAGTGTGGCAACCACGAGTGGGAAGAAGAGGACTGGGATTTGTGCTTTTCTTTATTTCTTTATCCTGATGCTTGTGCTTCCCTGAAGGTTTGTCCCGGGGCTGGGCCTGAGCCGAACCCGTGGACTGGGCTTAAGAAGCCGAAGACTGGGCTTGAGCGGCTGAAGGTTGGGCCTGAGAGGCCTGAGAAGACCGTGCCTGCAGCTCCTGCTCCACTGAGGCGAGCTTTAGCTTGAGCAAGTGCCCCTTGAGGGTCCGCTGGCGGCGCCAGTGGGTGGTGGTGTTGAACCGCTGTCAGAACTCACAAGATGAGACACCATGGTCCGGTTCTATGCAGAAAAGGCAAGCTGAGTGGCCATCTTTCTTAGGAATTTGCTGGCTGCAGGCACACTTGTTGCAATGCTCCGACATCGTCCTTGTAGATCCAGCGTGACTAGGCTGATGGCAGGAAAGAACTGGAGAGAATGTGGGGGTTGGGGCGCCCACCTATATAAAGACTGATGTCAGAGAGTGACGTCAGAGGTAGGTGGTCCCCTTTGGTGGACTGCTAGCTAAAAAAGTTTCCATGTGGTCCTAGTGCCTGACAGTGGAGTCCTACCTGTGATGGCCTGCTGCAAAAGATTCCCCTGACATAAGATCAGTTTGGCCACCACGGCCTGAATGAATCCTGACAAAATAATGCCATGTTTTGGACTTCTAGAGCAATTGAGGCAGTTTTATGTTGAGCGGGGACACAAAAAGGTCCACCAGTGGGGTTCCCCACTCATCAAAGTGACATCTAGAGCTAGTGACCATTCATGAGAACTTGCTTCTGTCCAGCTAAGCTGGTCTGCAAGAGTGTTCTGATCCCCTGGCAAACAGATTGCCTGGATTGGAGCACTGTGTTCTAGACACCACTCCCACACTCACATAGCTTCCCTGCAGGGGGGGATAAGAGTATGCCCCACTCTGCTTGTTGATGTAGTACATGACAGTTTTGTCTGTCTGCAAGAGGATTACCTGGTCGTGGACATAGACCACTAATGCCCAGACAGCATACAGGATGGCACTCATCTCCAAGATACTGATGTGGATATGAGAGTTCACAGGACTCCAGGCTCCCGAGTACGATAGCTGAGACAATGGGCTCCCCACCCTGACAGAGACGCATCTATGGTGAGGATTATCTGAAGCTCTTCGAGTGAGAAGGGGAGACCCTGAAGAAGACTGTTCCCCTGAGCCCACCAGGTAACTGACTAGAGAAGGGGCTTCGTCACTTTGATGTGGTAAGACTGAGGATGCATTGTTGGAGACCACTGAGTGCTGAGCATCCTTTGAGTTGTACTCATGTGCAGATCACTAGAGGCACTATAAAGACTGAGGACGCCATGAGGCCTAGCAGTTGCTGCATGGCGAGGGCTATGACGGAGGTGTTTTTCATGATGAAGTGTGCCATCTGTAGGACGACCATTATCCTGTCTTCTGAGAGAAAAGCCCTTGCTTTGGTTGAGTCAAAAAGGATTCTGATGAAGAGAAGTTGCTGAGAGGATAGAATCTGTGACGTTTCCATATTCAGCAAAACCCCCATGGAGGTTAGGAACTGGGACACTTTCAAAACGGCTTGTTCCATGTCCTTTTTGGATGGGCTGGCTAAGAGCCAGTCATCCAGGCAAGGGTAAACCTGGAGCCCGAGCTGTCAAAGGTGTGCCGCAAGAATGGTGAAGAATTTTGTAAAGACTTGAGGTGCCAAGGATAGCCCAAAGGACAAGACTCAGAACAGGTAATGCTGACTCAGGGCCACGAAGTGAAGAAAATCTGTGGAGACTGGGGGTGCACCGGAATATGCTGATAGGCATTCTGCATGTCCAGGGAGGCCAGCCAGCTTTGGGACTTGAGAAGTGATAGTAGGGTTCCCAAAGAGACCATTTTGAACTTCTCCCAGAAGACGAACTTGTTCAGTTTTCTGAGGTCTAGGATGAGGGGCATATCCCCTTACTTTTTTGGAATAAGGAAGTAGTGAGAGTAGAAGCCTGTGTTTCGCTCTAACTCTGGGACTACTTCTACTGCCCTGTGGTTCAAAAGGCCCGCTGTCTCTGAAGTGTGAAAGTCTGTCCAGGCCATGAATAAGGGTTGTGGTTTTGCGGGTGGGGAGTTCCATGAAATTCAGCAAGTAACCCTCTCGGATGATCTGCAGGACCCATTTGTCCATAGTGACAGATTTCCACTGGCTGTAAAACTGGGTCAGACATCTTCCTGGTATGTTTTCTTCTGCTACTGAGGAGGTTGGGGTCTGACTTGGTGACCCCTACACTGCCACAAAAGGACTGCTTATTAGAGGTTCCATCAGCTCCAGGCAAAGGGTAAGCCACTGGTCCAGAACCTAGCCTCTTCTCCTCACCAGTGCTAACCCTGCCCCCCGGGCCAAGCTGACTCTAGGCCAGGGCCACCAGGAGTGTCTGCCTCAAGGCTGGCACTGCAAACAGCACCAGCCCCTGCCCCCCAAATGGCGCAAGGACCAGGTTCCGCGCTGGGACCCAAACCAGCACTGCGAATGTCACCAGAAGGGACCCTGGCACTGCCCTCTGCACAGACCACAGAGAAAACCCCCAAGGAAGCTCCTGGCCCTGAGCCAGGCCTGGAACCAGGGCCAGTACTGCCTCCAACCTCATTGGCCCCATCCACACGCCCAAGGTTGATGCCCACAGCCTCTCCCTAGTCATCTGACCACTCGGAGGAAGAAATGTCCACAACCTGAAGGGCAAGTATGCGACCAGCTCCGAAGCCCTTCCCTCCTCTGGCACCATGAATGGTGCTGGGGGGGGGGGGCTGGTCTTGTGGTCAGCACTGTATATCGTTGAAACAGCGACAGTAATACCGCGAAGACCATTACAGTGACAAAACTGGCAGTTCACTGTAATGGTCCATGGCACACCAAATTTGTTTTCTCCGGTGTGCATGCCCCCTCCCCAAAACAACTCCAACTCTGAGTTGATTTTCTCCAGTGTGCATGCCCCCTTCCCAAAACAACTCCGACTCAGAATTGATAATTATAAATTGAGGGGGGGGGAGAGCCCCCCAAAAATCACTCTGTTTCACTGACAGCACTATGCTGACTGTCGGCATTGTGCTGTTGCTGTATTGCCATTCAACAAATTTCTTGTTGAAGCGGCTTGGTGGAACCAGTCGGCACCATCCCACTCACTAGTACCAGCCTTAGTACCTGGAGTCATGGCGGTGCCAGGCCTCAAAACCAAGATGCCTACTGGTGTAGACCCAGCATATAGCTTCGGCCTCACCACCAAGGCTGCCTGCTGCCCTGAAGGGCTGACAGACTGGGAGGGGTACTCAGCCAGCCTCCTGAGAGAAGCCAACTGTCCACCTGAACCCTCCCCAGAGTATCCAGTGTCTCGGTGAGGCGAGTGAGTGAAGAGCCCTGGTTTTCTGCAGTATTTATAGTACTGGAAAGGGTCTCAGGGACCTTAGCTTGGCATTCCTGGACCAATGCCCATCTCCGAAGGTGGGGGACTTGCAACCCCACTTCAATGTGTGGAGTTTGCGGGTGTGGTAGTCCACTGAGAAGCAGGTGCCGCACCTATCCATGTTGTGGTCAGTGCCAAGGCAGGTTGAACAGATGTCATACTGGTCCTGAATGGAACTGTGGCCCCCACAGGAGCACCAACGCATGCAGGGCCACTGTGATGCTTCTTGTTTTGCCTGGCCTTCTTGCCCATACAGTCCTTAGGCCTAGACATGGCGCCATGGACAAAAAAAAATGAGAAAAAGGACAAAAAAATAGTTTGGCGCCACACTGAAATGAAGAAAAAAATGATAAAATAATAAAGCGGTACTGAGAAGACTCAGTCTCGAGAGGTACGGCGTTGAAGTAACAGTAGTGAGTTGAGGAAAGTATTTGATGAGATTTATGACAGCAGAGCTCTCTGATGTGCACTCTATGGCAGGAAAAACAGAAGTGAAAAAGGTAAGGGGCTGGCGTCGGTTACTGGCCAAACCATGACCATGACGTCGCTATGTCTGCCTTGTGGGCGCCCCTAGGCTGCAAAAGATTTTACTCTCGTGGGGTCCAAGTGCCTCAGGTCCTAGACCCGTAAGTGGGAATGAATGGTGAAGACTGTTTTTTGGAATATCTGTGAAGCATAGCTGAGCAGTTCAAGCACACTGTACGTATAAATATAATATTGAAACTTTCTGCTGTTAAAACATGAACCCGGAATTTAAAGTCAAAATGTTTAACTTTGCAGAACATTTGACTATTTTTGGGAAATGGACTATGCCAACTGAGTTTACAAAATCACATTTTTTTTTACCTATCTATCTATCTATCTTTCAAAAGTTTCACCAGGAAAGACGTATTGAGCTGATAGCTCGTTTCCAGATGCATCCTGGGAGGAACGGGGAAGAGATTAATGAACAATCATAAGCAAATTACATGGATTGTAGGAACAAACATTAAGCTATTTATTTCTTTAATTTGAATTTTATTGACCGGGTAGGCCCACTGAGACGCACAGTTCCCTTTTTCAGGGGCGACTCGGGGAATAGAGGCATTCCATACAATACAGTGTAACATAGTATTTCACAGACAAATGCACTGGAACAGAAAGTAAGACATCAATGTGGGTATGGAAACAAAATCACGATATCATTGGTCCAAAGCAGGTGATTTTTGGGTGCATGTAGATACCATACAATCAGGGCCCCGTGTTTACTGCGGCAAAGTGGACCGACATTCTGCGGCGGGACCTCATACTTTCTGCGGCAGAACAACTACTGATTCTACGGCCATTCTGCTGCATGTAAATTGTGGTTAAACAGCATACTTTCAATGGGATTAAGTCTTAGTTAACCCTTTGACTGCCTTCATGCAACCACTCTGCTACACTGAAAGTGGAACAGCAGGCCATTTAACAGTATGTAGTCTTCTTATCACAAATATTAAACTGCAATAACCCAAATCTGGTGTAGCCATGGGCCATCAGTGTTCTCTTTTAATGAATTTTCTCTCCCCATCCCGAATCTGAAGGCTCACCTGTTCTTCTTTTGGAAACTGGTGGCCTTTGCTGTTCTCCTAGGTTATAATCAGAGGTGGACCTACACACTTAACTAAAACTACACAGAAGGCAAAACCTGCTTGGATTTCTTCTGGTTTATATTTAGTTAGCAGATATAAAGAGAGATTCCAACTTGAAAGACATTTTTTTCTGATTTTGATCAATGTTCTTTTAGATTATTTTTTTTAAACTAGGAATACCCCAACTGCCTTGCAACAAACTTGCTGAGTACAGTGTGAAAACTATGTGTTTGGGTGGGGGGGATTGTCTTCCTATAACAGTGAAGGAGGGTGTAACTTGCAGTGTCTGTAGGATTTGTTGACTCCTGATTTTTATTTTGGGGAACACACTAAAAAATGCAAGCATGACATTCTTATTAAGCTGCAGTAACCTTGGTTAGCATATTCTTGTCTCCTCGCAACTCAGGGGGTTGTGTTCTTAAGTCAGTGACCCTCATTTCGCTTATGTATAGCAGCAATCAAACTCTCCATTCCAATTTACTTCCATACCTGCTTGCTCCAGTTCTAGTATACCCTGGTCCCCAACTCTGCTGCAGCTGGGAAACTTGACCCCTCCTTAAGAATTGAGCTTGATGCCACCACCTGGGCTGCAGGTTCAAATCTGCCAAGAAATTACTCTCACACTTGCAGGTACAGATCTAGAGCCTACAGATCAAAACTGTGATCGATGTCCACTGGTAGGGACCGAGTCTTGTGCTCAGTCTGCTGCCAGCCTTATGTTTCTGCAATCAGCTCCTCCTCTGACACCTGTCACCACACCAAGATTGATTCCACTTCTGAATCTTCTCAGTTCTTGACTACTGCTTGCCTTCCAGTTCTTCCTTCCAGATTCATGTTCCAAGGACTCAGTGCGCCCCATGAGCAGCTTCACAATGAAACATTAACATGGCTGAGCTACCCACACCTACACCTACATAGCAGCAAGTCATTACTGCCATGGACCTAATCAAGCTCTGCTACTCTTGCTTCAGTCCCCCCCCCAATACTGGATGGATGGAGTTATGTAACAAGAGTCAACATAAGTCAAGATGCCATGTAGCCACTAGCTTTTCGGCTTTGTAGTGGACAGCATCGGTTTGCTGCCCCTTCTAATGAGCATGAATGCCATGGCATACATAACATATCAGTAGCTATACCCTTGCCTTGTGTGATTGCATAGCATAGTTAGCATTTCTGCGACTGTATGGCTGGTTTTCCTGATTTCTGCGGTCAGCCCTGAATTATGCGGCCACTGCTGCAACCTCAGGATCGCAGAAAACACGGCACCCTGCATACAATGTAAACACACGGCAGTGTGCAAGTTTTAATACTTCATTTTTACAACATTATACAATATAATAAATAAGTATTGCTATAGGAGTGGGCAGAAGGCGAGGGGAAGGGAGGGAAGGGAGTGAGGATAAGGTATTTGGTAAATGAGTATAGATAGTGCGGAAGAGAGGGGGTGAAGGGGATGGACTGAGGTAAAAGTAGCAAGGTAGGGAAGGGCACGGGGGAGGGAGGGGGTGGAGGCTGGGGGAGTCACTGGTAGAGCGAATGAAGATTTAGGTGCAGCTGCAAGTGGGAGGAGGAAAGGAGATGTCTTTAAGGTACCTTTTGAACAGGGGAAGAGATGGGCATGAGAGAAGGCTGTGCTGGAGGTTTATTCCATTTAGGAGGAGCTGCAGAGGAGAAGGATCTCCTCCCAATGGCAAGTCGAGTTTTGGGTATTATGCCCAGAACAAATAATTCTCTACGCCGACAATGCTGTGATCCTCACCTCGGACCCTGATCCAATCCACTTTACAAAATAAACTTCAGCAGGCCTTCTCCTCCATCGAATCCTGGTTTTAAATCATAAACTGCTTCTCAATCAGAGAAAAAACAAGTCTATGGTCTTCTGCAGCCCCCACAACAAAAACAAACAACTCCACCTCTCCATTACAACCAAACAAGGAGCCATCCTAGAGTGAACACAATCGTTCAAGTACCTCGGCATCACCCTTGATCCCCACCTCTCATACACTGTCCATATTAGCAACGTTGCAAAGTCAGCCAATGCGAGGTTAGGCATATTATTCCGGCACAGGAAACACCTAACCCCAGAAGCACTGGCAGTGGCCATCCAAAGCTCCATCGTCAGCATCATAGACTATGGTCTTATCATATGTGGGTCTGCAACTACCTCTGCTCTCAAACGTATCACAACCTTCCTGAATAAGGCCTGTCATCTCATCACTGGCTCACATCGCCGTACCCACACATGTGACCTTTATTCCCAATCTGGATGGCTTCAACTGGACAAATGCATGAAATACCAAACCTGCATCACGGCCAAGAAAATTATAATGGGTCTGGCCCCACCTGGTGTCTGTGCCCTCCTTAAGCCTAGACATAGGAACGTCACTACAAGGAGTTCCAATTCCCATCTACTACATATCCCATGATGTCGCACGACCCAAGGACAAAGATCATTCGCCTATCGGGCATCCAACTGGCTCAACTCTCTTGGCAGCGACATAGCGACCGCTCCAACACTCGTCCTATTCAAGTCCAAGCTGCGCCTCTCACTGCTTGTATCCTGCGATTGCCCATCTTAACATTTCTACCGTTCCAGCTGCAAATGCTCCAGCACCCAGCACTTACAATCAGTCTTTGCACCCCTAGCACCTTACCATCATATTCCCCGACAAGGCCCCTGGCTGCACTGTCTCCCACCCTCGCTCACCTCCCCATCTCCACTCCTACCCCCCAACCACTTCTCCTACTCCCTTACCCCTGCACCTCCTCCCCGATCTCCCACCTCACTTCCCCACCACCCACCCCCTTCCCTGTCTTGCTCATAGCTCAAGTCTTTGTACTGGTTATTACATGTCTATAAGTCAATGACTATATGTTTGTAACTAAAATGATGACTGTTGCACACGCTGACGTGGAACCTTTGTAAAGAGCCTCAGCTCACAGGTATTGTAATCCTAGATTGAAATAAATAAATAAATAAAATTAAGATAGGGAGGTGGGAGGATCTGAGGTTCCTGGGGGAGGGTTTTAATGTAAGGAGATTGGAGAGGATGGGAGGCGAAGGGAGGTGCAAGAGTTTGAAAACTGTGCATAGAACAGGGAAGTCCATTTTTGCCTCGAAGGTAGGCCAGCATAGAGCATTATGCACATCGCAGTGGTGTGCATGTGTAGGAACCTTGGCTGCGAAACACACAACTCTATGATAGGCTAGCTTGAGTTTGGTCAGGACAGAGGTCTTGGCAGAGTGGGTTATGGGGGCACCGTAGAATAGTCCTGGGAGAAGGTGGTCGAGGCAATGGTCTTGCAGGCATGACGATATAGGAGGCCTAGTTTTTGATTCATTGCCTTGACTACATTTGAGGCATGCATTTCAAAGGACCAATGCTCATCCAGGGTTATTCCTAGATATTTGAATGTGCCCACCCCCCCCTCTAGGGGCACGCCCGAGGAGGTCTTCACTACCAAGGAAGACTGAGAGGACATGTCATAAGAGGTATGGCGGAACAACATAACTTTGATTTTCTTTGTGTTCAGTACTAGGCAATTCTCCACGAACCAGGCTTTCAGTAACTGAAAGTCGTTTTCCAGTTTTGACCTAATGGAGGAAACATCTTTACAGGACCTGTAAAGTATGGCATTGTCTGCATGCAGCTGTACAGATGCCCCACCACAGTTCTGTGGCAGTTCAGTTATAAAGATGGAAAATAACAGAGGCCCAAGGATAGAGCCCTGGGGGACCCCATCAGTGATGGAAGATGAGGAGTAGGCACCAGCCCATTTGACACATTGGGTACGATTATTTAAGTAGATTGAGATCCAAGAAAGAGCGTTGAGGTCGAGGCCTAACCGTCAAAGTTTAGAGACGAGGAGTGAGTGGTTTACTAGATCAAAGGCCCTTCGTGAGGTCAATGAATACGGCTGCTGTGGCCCAACCTTGATAGATGGCATGAAACATGTCTGAGGTGACTCTCAAGAGAGCAGACTCTGTCCTGTGTGCCTTTCTAAAACCATGTTGATGGATGGTGAGGGCACTGGTTTGCTCAAGAAAGGAGTATAATTGATTGTATAAGATTCTTTCCTGAATTTTTGCAATAGGACATAATATGGATATTGATCAATAGTTTTCAACAAGGTCGGTCGCACGACTTTTGTGCACAGGGACTAAAATAGCTGTCTTCCATTTGTTGGGAATGGATTGGGTAAGAAAGGATCTATTGATTAACTGTGCAATTGGGCGAGCTAGTGCAGGGGCTCCTAGCTTAAGGAATTTTGGTGGTAGGGAGTCAAATCCTGGTGAACTATCAGGGTTTAGACCCAGCAGGAGCTTGAGCACCTTTTCCATGAAGTGGCTTTTAGATGGAAGGGGGGAGAGTGTGTTTCAGGGGGTGATTCATGTGGGGCAGGGTGGGTAACAGGTAGGCCTGTCTTATACACACGTCAAGCTCAGTGAAGAATAGGTTTATTCCTGTGGTTATTTCCGAGGGAGAGGATAGCAGGATGCCTTTCAATATCATATTCTGGGGGATTGACCACTCTTTGCTCTTCAGTAGAGCATTAATCTGTGCCCAGAAACTTTGGGGATTGGCGAGGTGTGTTTTTTGCAGGGATTGGAGGTGGTCCCGCTTTGCCTTGTTGGTTTTGGCTTTACAGGAGTTTCGTAGTTGGCGGTGGGATAACCAGTCTGAGTGATGTCCTGTTCTTTTGAAGGTTTTCCAGGCCTTGTCTCGGGAACACATTAGGTGCCTAATTCATGGGAGAGCCATGGGGACTGGAGTCCTTTAGCCCTGTGTAGCTTGTAAGGGGCATGTGAGTCAAGGATGAAGGTGGAGATAAGATATTCTAAGGCCAGATTTATGTCAGGGAGAGAAGTAATGGGGGTCCAATCAGTGGAAGCCAGATTTTGCAGGAAAGCAGCAGTATTAAAGTTGTTTAGATCCCAGGATCTAATGATTTTGGGAGGGGGTGAGGGTTGTTATTCTTCCAGATACCATATTTGGGGGAGTGATCACTCAGAGCATCAGGTAGGATTTCCACAGCCTTGATGTGTAGTTTATTGGTGAGCATCCAGTCCAAGAGGCTGTGGTTGCCCGATTTAAAGTTAAGTCTGGTCTGGTAGTCTACTAATTGTTCTAATTTGGCATCGGCCAGAGCTACTTGGTATTGAGGTCTATTTGGTCCATTCCAGTCAAGGTTGAAATGTCTGCAAAGTAAGGTATCTCTAAGGGTGAGGGTGTCCAGACTTGAGAAGAGGTCCATGTAGGAGTAGGAAGCTAGTTTAGGGGGCAGGTAGACACATCCTATGGTTATGTGCTTAACTTGGCCGAGGGTAACTGTGATGAATAGCTGTTCAATGTCAGGGTTAATGCCAGAGACAGGGAGCTCACTGACAGCCAACCCAGTCCTGGCATAAAGTAAGATCCCCCCTCCTCTCTTGTTGTGTCTGTCACATTGACAGGAGGAGAAGCCGGGGAGAGTTATCTCATGGGATTGCATTTTTGGTGTGAGCCAGGACTCAATGATGCACAGGATGTCCAGCTTGTAATGCAGGGTCCATGCTTCAAGTTCTGCCATTTTTCACCTGACACTTTGAATGTTCATCTGGGCTAACTTAAACCCTTTAGTATCAGCCCAGGCAGGACATGATGTTAGGAAGCTAGGCTTTATCCTCTTGGGAGGACCAGGATTAAGTTCTATATCTCTTGCTAGAAGAATGAGATACAGATGGGACCTTATGTGGGGTGGGTGGAAAAAAAGAGACTTATGTTTATTTTTATTTCTGGTCCTAGATACAGACATTATTGTTTTTCCAAAATGGGTGAAGGCAAGGAGTCCGAGGTGAGGGTAGGACACTTTTGATGAGCCAGGTATGTGATAGATGAGTGGGGGCATGGTGACTCCGAAGGCTTGGGGCAAGGTGGGTTCCCAGTCAGAGCCAATTTCATCAAGATGGAGATAAGCCACAAAAGAGCAGAGAATGAGTAGACCTTTAGTACATTGTAGACTTTCTCCTTAATTGATTGTATATCACTTATAGTGATACAAGGAGGGTGATGAGCCAGGGATTTAATGCAGGTTAGTGCACCCTTATAGGTAGTAAAGAAGTGGTGTCTTGTACGCAATTAAAAATTAGACAATGTATGGACAATTGAGGAAAAAGAGAGCATAAGGGGTTTGTGCTGTGAATATTCTCGGATAATTCAGAAATACTGACACCCGGTGGCAGACGATTATAACCTGCAGGTGGAAAACCTAGGAGATAGAAGAAAAAGGTGCAATGTGCGTGCATGACACTTCCAGCCGCTATATAAGTAACGCCGAAAAAGGGTGGGAGTGGTGGGGAGCTGCCCAGGAGTGGTGAGGGGAGGGTGGGGAGCCGCCGCACTGCAGCGACGGGAAGACTCACGGGAGGTTCACTCGGCAGGGAGTGCACAGCTTGGGCTCATAAACAAGCGGCTTCCCTGCTGCAGTGGAACTACTCCGATTTACAGTGCTGCAGATTGCAGCTTGCCGCTCAGCCAGGAAATAAATATCTGAAGCTGCTTTTACAACTCTGGTTTAAAAAGCTACAGGCAAAATAAGCAAATTTATACAATTAGTGCAATGTTTCCAAGAAGCCAGAAAGGTAAAATAAAGCACAAGGTGCAATAAGAAGGGAAGAGACAGAGATGCTAGACATACTGTAGGTTACAAGAGGAAAAGGAACTGAGGTGAAGGGATAGCGGGGAAAAGGAAGAGAGGTTGGCCAATAGGAGAACTGGGAGGTGACAGGGTAGCATGTAGAGAGTAGAGGAACACAGGCAGCTATCAGATACAATTTCAGGTGTGGGTAGAGAAGTCATGGAGCAGAGAGGAGATAGTGTGCTAGGAAGAGGAAGAGCGGATGTTTAGGGGAAGGGAATTTAAAAAGTTTGGGGAAGTAGTTAGAGAAAGCAGTTTGGTCAGCTGAAGATTTTCTAGCGGGGAAAGCAAGTGAGCGATGGCCAGAACTACGGAGGGTGTAAGAGGAAGGTGGAGGAGAAGAAAGAAGAGATGTAAGGTAGGAGGGGAGGTAGCCAAGCCTGTATTTAAAGATAAAGGAGGCACAGTGAACAAAGCGTCATATACATTGTATCTGATGGTGATGGATCTGATGTACGATCACGATGTATGATGGATCTGAAAATTGGAGCCAGGGCTGTGAACAAGCGTCACTTCTGACGCACATTCGCAGGGCTGTCGTAAACAAAGTGAACAATATAAGAATTATTTAGCACAAGACAACCCCTTTTAGTTATGAGTACCTGAAGTGTTTAGAAATAACCTATCCTGACTGGCTCAGAATGATACCATAATTTATAGTAGTGCAATCATGGCCCAGAGAAGGGACTAACCAGCACAGGTAAAAAGGGTTGAATGGCCTCTTTAAATGCTTACAATTCTATGACTGAGGTTTGGTAGTCATCTCAACATTTTATAAACTACTGGTGCAGTGGTTAAATTGGAAATGTTTAGGATGGGGGACTCTCACATCTTGATCTCTATATGGTGGAACCATATCATCTTTAGATTGTAGAATTTTCCTATAGTATTTAAAGGGACACTGTGCAGTTCTGTATGCAAACATTGAAAATAAATATATTGGCCCCTGTAATAGCCCCTCACTACCAGTATCCAGTACTGCCCAAACCTGAATGCCTCTCAATGCTTTTTTTTTTGTTTACATTTTTTACCAAAATTGTAATCTTGAGCGGTTCACTCCTGTAGACTGCTCCACAGCCGACTTTATTGATGGGGCTGTCAGGAGTGTGCACTCATGCACATTGAAAGGAAAGAGTGTGTATGTGTGTGGCACCTAGTCCTTCTTTTTCAGGGTTATACTAGTCGTTTTTGGCAAAATATAAACATTGTTCGGTAAATGCCTATTTAGGAAGAGTGTGCTCAGACTAGATCACTGATAGATGTATTTTGTAAAAATGAGTACTGAAACCCTGTTAATGATGAATCTCAAAACTGGAATTAGGGGCTGTGAGTGAACGTCCGTGCTAATGCACATTCACAGGGCTCTGAACCAGTGTCAGTGCCGACGCACATTCACAACCCCAGCTCCAATTTTCAAATCCATCGATAACAGGGTTTTAGTACTCATTTTTATAAAATACATATAGCAGTGATCTAGTCTGAGCACACTTTATAAATAGGAATTTACTGAACCATGTTTATATTTTGCCAAAAACGACTAGTATAACCCTGAAGAAGAGGGACCAGGCGCCATTTGAAAACAACGCACACGTGTTCCTTTCAATGTGCATGAGTGCACGCTCCCGACGATCCGATCAACGAAGTCAGCCATGGAGTAGTCTACAGGAGCAGACTGCTCAAGATTACGATTTTGGTAAACAAATGTAATAAAATTAAAAAAGCAACTAGAGGCATTTAAGTTTGGACAGTACTGAAAACTTGTACCGAGGGAATACTACAGGACCCAATAAATTTATTTTCAATTTTTGCATACAGAACTGGACAGAGTCTCTTTAATGGAGGAAGATGGCAGAGGTGGTGGAACTGAGTTCCTGTGGGCTCCTGCCCAATTTAACCCCTGTACTGGTGGCTGTGTGTGTAATTTACATCATAGGGTTACTTAAGGAATTTCTCCACTTACCACAGTCCAAGATGCTGTCTCCAGACCAGCTTTTAAGCACACCGTTATCACTACAAACTGTAATAAAATCACAAATCTTTGTTATACTTCTGTCATATGTTTTAAAAGGCATCATTAGACACCAATTTCTATAGTTTATAGGTATGGAAAGTGTACAGTAATATGGCACGATAGTACTTGCCAGAAATTAGAGCTTAAACATTTAGAAAACAATTAATAACACTATGCAGTTAACAGAGTTTATCATAAGTATGTTGCACAGGATTTAATAACAAACAACGAAGCTAAAACACTTAATTCTTCTATTTGTAATTATTTAACTTTCTTTACAATGCCAGGTGCCACAGGTTTATTAGTTTTTATTGTCAAGCATGGTAAAGTATCCCACATGTGAACATGAAATGGAAATTACGTACCTTCCGTAATTCTTGATCTTCTTGGACGAAGTCTCCACCACTCATTCACACTAATGGGACTACGCCGGAGGTGCTAGGACCCAGCGGGTGCAAACTTTTCAAGAGGGTCAGCGCCAGAGATGCAGCCGTGAGGAAACGGCACCGCAAGTCGTGGCTCATGCAGTAAAGACTACCTCGGCGTCGACCCTCCAACTGCCTCAGTACCTTTTCTTCCAAGGAGGTGCAGCGTAACTAGCCTAGAGATCTAACCTAACAAAATCGGAAATAAGATAGTCCAAATGACCCGTGTAAGAAGGGTCAAAAATAGAGCCTTCACAACCCAGCCATTGAGGGAGTGAAGACCAAAAACAGAGACGTGAGCTCGGGGGATGGCGGGTGGGCGTGTGAATGAGTGGTAGAGACTTCGACCAAGAAGATCAAGAATTACAGAAGGTACGTAATTTCCATATCTTCCTGGACATAAAGTCTCCACCACTCATTCACACAAATGGGAGAGTACCAAGCTAATAAACCCCCGAGATGGGCGGCAGGAGAAACTAAGAGCTCACATACTTAGGACAGAAGTCCGTTAAGAACAGTCCTACCAAACGACAGATGTCGCTGGCATGGACATCTAAAGCATAGTGCTTAATGAAAGTATGCACTGAGCTCCATGGAGCCACATTGCAAATTTATTTATTTGCTTTTGTTTACCAGGTAAGCACACTAGACAACCAAGTGTCTATTTTCAGGTGCGACCCGGGAGATTACAGAGAATATATTCAGGCATAACAGGCAACAAGATCAACTATAATCACGAGCAACAAACAGAGTAAGGACAATGCATTAACAATGTAGGATTACATAGCAAGTGGGAGGAAGATAACAGCATGGCACAAACTAGGCAGGCAATAAACAGCATAGTCAGACAGCAGCGCCATGGAGGATAAGGGTAGTAGACACATCAAGGAGGTGCTTGGGGGGATAGGAGTGGCCAGTGGCAGCTGGAGAAATAGAGAGGCAGTATATTCAACAAATTAATGAGCAGTAGGACCAGGGTGGACCCAAAAAAGTCAGTTCTTCAGGAGGCAGCAAACTTCACTAGTAGACAGGATGAGGAGACCCACAATAGTTAAATATCTGCAATGGGCACGTTGCGGATTTCCGCCAGAGATGCCGCGACTGTTCTAGTAGAGTGAGTGCACACTCTGCCTTCTAGCTTAACCTGTGCCATAGAATAGCAGTGGTGTAGGCATGCAACCAGCTATGCTGAAATGCACCTAATAGCGACAGGATGACCCAGCCGGGTCTCGCTGAAAGAAACAAACAGTTGTTGAGCCTTGCAAATTTATTTTGTTCTATCCAGATAGAATCGCAGTGCTCTCTTAACATTCAAAGAATGAAGGGTACATCATTCATTCTGAAAGTTAGCAAAGTAGGTAGGTAGGACTAAAGGTTGGTTTAGATGAAATTCTGAGACAACCTTAGGGAGAAACTTAGGGTGAGTCCTAAGAATTACTTTGTCCTTGTGAAACACAGTGTATGGGGGTCTGTGACCAGAGCAATGTATTTCAGAAACTCTACGGGCTGAAGTGATGGCCACCAGGAAGGTCATTTTCCAAGTGAGGAACTTCAACTGGCAGGTAGCAAGCGGCTCAAAAGGTTTCCGAGTGAGCATGTCTAGCACAAGGTTAATGTCCCAGGCTGCAACTGGACATCTGATAGGAGGTCTGGTATGCAGAATACCCTTAAGAACCTCTTAACTACAGGTAACTGAGCCAGACACAAGGAATGTACCGGCTCATGATAAGCTGAAGTGGCACAGAGATGAACTTTGACAGTACAGTACTGCAGACCTGAATTTGAGAGGTCTAAAAGGTACTCCAAGACATTATTTGGTGGGCAGGAAAAAGGATTCAAAGAGGATTTTGCACACCAGAGAGAGAAACGCTTCCATTTGGCTGTGTAGGTCTTTCTAGTGGCTGGTTTACGCATAGCCAAGAGAATATCTGAAACCCTATGGGAAACATTGAACCTATTCACCTCTATCTCTTCAGGAGCCAAGAGTGAAGGTGAAGCACCTTCAGATTGAGATGGACCACGGGCCCCTGGGTCAGAAGGTTCGTCTGAAGGGGAAATGCCTTCAGGAGGGTTGCTGACAGACTGTTGAGCAGTGGGAACCATATCTGTTGAGGATAGAAGGGAGCACTGAGAATCATTCTGTCTCCCTGAGACTCGAATTTGAGAAGTAACCTCTGAATTAGAGGAAGAAGAGGAGGAAAGGCGTATAGAAAGCATTTTGTCCACTGCAGTCTGAACGCATCCTAGCAGAAAATGCCAGGTCCTGGATTTCTGGAGCACAAGAGAGGCAGTTTTGCATCACAAAGTGTTTAACTTTCTGAGATCTAGAATGGGGTGCATGCCTCCAGTTTTCTTCGGAACTAGAAAGTAATGGGAGTTGAAACCTGTGTTTCATTGGTCCGGCGGAACTACTTCTACTGCCCCGTTGTTCAGAAGGCCTTGTACCTCGGAAGCAAGAAGGTCTGACTGTACTGCTAACAGCCTGGGCTGTAGTTTGGGGGGATGATCGGGGGGGGGGGGTCTGAAAGACTGAGCGAATACCCCTCACGTATTATCCGGAGGACCCATTTGTCTGATGATATAGACTTCCACCGGTCATAGAACTGAGTCAGACGTCCTCTCACCACTGAGGAAGAGTCCCCCTCAGGCAGCTGAGGTGGGACCTGGGCCAAGAACTCAGAAGGTGGCACTGGGCGCTTTGGGGCCTTGTGCCTTCTGCTGCATTTTCTTTTGTGGCTGCGGGGTGTGGCTTTTGTTAAAGCCCCTCCCTGCCTTTGCCCCGAAAGGACTGACGGTTGTGAAATTGACGCTTATGGGCACCCCCCCCGAGAGGGGGTGGGTGAAGGTCGAGCTGTCTTAATGGCTGACCTAGTCTTCTGTGTGGCCTCCAGAGCTTGTTCCACCTGGGGTCCAAACAGATACATACCGTTGAAGGGTAAGGCCATGACCTACTGCTGGGCATCATTCGTGAAGCTCAAAGTATGTAGCCAAGAGTTGCGACAGGTACAAATGCCTGCCACCGCTGCTCGAGAAGCAGCATCAAAAGCGTCCACTGCAGCTTTAACCTGTTGGTTATTGGACTCGATGCCCCTGGTTATGGTGTGAAGTAGCTCTGAATTAGTTTCTGACTCAGGCAGAGCTTCTACCATTTGCTTGAGCGAATGCCAAAGGACATACTCATATTGAGAAAAATAGCCCTGTTAGCTGGCAATATGCATACCCAGGGTGGAGGCAGCAAAGACTCTCTTACCTAAGGTGTCTATCTTACGAGATTCTTTATTGACAGGCCGGGCTGTAGATGCCTGAGGGAGGACAGCCTTGTCACTCTCTGCTAAGACTACAATGGGATCAGCAAAAGCTTGTGAGGCCAATATGGGTCGATCCTTGGGAGCAGCATACTTCCTATCTATAGACTTAGCCACGGAAGGGATGAGAGCAGGATTATTCCATACCATCTGAGAAAGGGTCTCAAAAGATGGTTGTACTGGAGGAGTTAAATCCATACGGATCTCCAGGACATGTATGTATTGGAGTCTTAAAAGCTTCCCAGGATCGATTTCTGTAGTCTGGAGAGAAAGAGTGGCATTTAAATTTTTCAGCAGAGACTTCAAGGAAAGATCTTCGACCACAGGCTCTGCAGCAGAATTAATCCCTGCTCCTTCAGCATCATCACCCAGACGAAGATCTGGGTCAGGTTCAAAATCATCTCCTGACAGTCCAGGGGGGACTGTATGGACAGGAAAGGAGTGAAAATCAGAATGGAAATTAGAAGAGGAAAGTATCGGAGTCGAAAAGCCCTGGAGGCTGGATGGTACCGCATCAAGCTTCGGCGCCGATGAAGAACACAGCGCCAAACTCAAGGAAGTCGGCGCCATCAGAAATAGCCCAACACATGGCGCTGACACAGGCCATGGCACCGCAGATGGCGCCGACAGAGCCCTCGGTGCTGTGGACGGCTCCAAGAGTGTCCCAAGGTTCTGAAAAATGGAAATTACGTACCTACCATAATTCTTGATCTTCTTGGATGAAGTCTCCACCACTCATTCACACTGATGGGATCTATGCCAGAGGCAGTAGGACCCAGTGGGAGAAACCTTTTTTAAAAGAGGGCTGGCACCAGAGGTGGAGCCGCGAGGAGCAGCGCCGTGAGCCTCAGCTCGTGCGGCAATGACTATCTCGGCGTCGACCCTACAACCACCTCAGTAACTTTTTTTCAAGGAGGTGCAGCATAACTAAACTAGAAGGACTAGCCTAACAAAAATCAGACATAAGATAGCACGAACGACCTGTATAAGAAGGGTCAACAAAGAAGTCTTCACAGCCTAGCCCTTGAGGGAGTGAAGACCAACAACACAGAGGTGAGCTCGGAGGATGGTGGGTGGGCGTGTGAATGAGTGGTGGAGACTTTGTCCAAGAAGATCAAGAATTACGGTAGGTTGTGTTGGAGTTCCACCTGAACCAGGTGATGACTCTTCCGGTGTTCTACCTTAATCACACCTCGGATGCCAAATACAGGCTCCATACTTTGGACCTGAGATGAGCCCTTGCCTGGTATTAAGAGTGCCTGGCTGAAGTTCGGGGAGAGGTTAGTCAGCTGTTTGTCACCTACACTGAAGCCACACCTGGCAGACCTGCAGCCAAGCGGATGATTGGCAGATGGATTACATCATGCATTGATCTTTGCTATAGGTTGATGGATAGGGAGCCTGCTGGAGGGTTAAGGGCTCATTCCACCCGCCGCACCGCTGCGTCGGTGGCTGCTTCTAGGGACGTCCCTATCCAGGAAATCTCATGGGCTGCTACCTGGATGTCGGCTAACACCTTCATTTCCCACTACCACATCGACCTAGAGTCACACCCAGATGCTGGTTTTGGGGCCTCAGTTTTCCAAGCTCTTTTTCCTAAGTAGTGGTGTGCGCCTTGCCTCCCTCCTCCCAGAGAACTGCTAGGAGTCTACCATAATGTGTGGATAAGAACAACATATCCACATCCCTAGAAAAACAGGATCTTCCTGGACATAAAGTCTCCACCACTCATTCACACTGATGGGAGAGTACCGAGCTAATAATCCCCTGAGAGGGCAGCAGGAGAAAACAAGAGCTCACATATTCAGGACAGAAGTTTGTTAAGGATAGACCTGCCAAATGAAAGATATCACCTGGCATGGACATCCAAGGCATAGTGCTTGACGAAAGTATGCACTGAGCTCCAGGTAGCCATACTGCAAATGTCTGCAATGGGCACATTGCGGATTTCCGCCAGAGATGCCGCGACTGCTCTAGTAGAGTGAGCGTACACTCTGCCTTCCAGCTTAACCTGTGCCATAGAATAGCAGTGGCGAAGGCATGCCACCAGCCATTCCGAAATGCATCTGATAGTGACAGGTTGACCCAGCCGGGTCTCGCTGAAGGAAACAAACAGTTGCTGAGCTTTGTGAATCTCTTTTGTTCTATCTAAATAGAAAAACAGCACTCTTTTAACATCTAAAGAATGAAGGGTACACTCTCCTTCATTTTGGAAGTTCACAAAGTAAGTAGGTAGGACCAAAGGTTGGTTTACATGGAATTCTGAGACAACCTTAGGGAGAAACTTAGGATGAGTCCTAAGAACTACTCTGTCCTTATGAAATACAGTGTGGGGGTCTGTGACCAAAGCATGTATTTCAGAGACTTATGGCCAAGGTGATGGCCACCAGGAAGGCCATTTTCCAAGTGAGGAATTTCAGCTCACAGGTAGCTAGAAGCTCGAAGGGCTTTCGAGTAAGCATGTCTAGCACGAGATTAATGTCCCAGACTGCGGCTGGACATCTGATAGGGGGTCTGGTATGTAGAATACCTTTAAGAAAACTCTTAACTACAGGTAATTGAGCCAGTGACAGAGAAAGTACCGGCTCATGATAGGCTAAAATAGCACAAAGGTGAACTTTGACCATACAGTATTGCAGACCTGAATTTGAGAGGCCTAAAAGATACTCTAAGACTTTATTTGGTGGGCAGGAAAAAGGGTTCAAAGAGGATTCTGCACACCAGAGAGAAAAACGCTTCAATTTGGCTGTGTAGGTGTTTCTGGTGGCTGGCTTGCGTGCAGCCAAAATAATATCTGAAACTCTCTAAGAGACATTGACCCTATTCACCTCTATCTCCTCAAGTGCCAAGCGTGAAGGTGAAGCGACCTCAGATTGGGATGTACCACGGGACCCTGGGTCAGAAGGTTCATCTGAAGGGGAGTGCCTTCGGAGGGGTTTCTGACATACTGTTGAGTAACAGAAACCATATCTGTTGAAGCCAGAAGGGAGCAATGAGGATCATTTTGTCCCAGAGACTCGAATTTGAGAAGTACGCTCTGAATTAGTGGAAGAGGAGGAAAAGCGTATAGAAAGCATTTTGTCCACTGCAGCCTGAATGCATCCTGACAGAAAATGCCAGGCCCTGGATTTCTGGAGCACAAGAGAGGCAGTTTTGTGTTGAGTGGGGATGGAAAAAGGTCCAGTTCTGGGGTTCCCCACTCTGTGAATAGTGACTGAACTATGGTTGAGTCGAGAGACCATTCATGAGGATCTGTCTCCATTCTGCTGAGATGGTCCGCCAGTTCATTCTGTACTCCTGGCAGGTAAACCGCATGAATTAGAGCCTTGTGCTCTAGGCACCATTCCCACACTCTCGTTGCTTCCCTGCATAAAGGGTAAGAGTGAGCACCGCCCTGCTTGTTGATGTAATACATCACTGCTTTGTTGTCCGTTTGAAGGAGAATGTTCTTGTGACAGAGAATGTCCTTCAAAGCTTGGACTGCATAGAGGACGGCTCTCACTTCCAGGATGTTTATGTGAAGTTGGGACTCGATCTGAGTCCACATGCCTTTGGTGTGGAGATTTTGACAGTGAGCTCTTCACCCCATCAGGGATGCATCCATGGTAATGGATATCTAATGATCCAGAGAAGCAAAGGGATACCCTTCCAGAAGGTTATCCTCTTGCGACCACCAGGTGAGAGAGACTTCTTTAGAGGTTCTGTCACCTTGATGAGAAAGGACTGAGGATGAGTGGCTGGAGACCACTGAGTACTGAGCATCCACTGGGAGGTTCTCATGTGGAGATGTGCTAGGGGTACAGTGAACACTGAGGATGCCATGAGACCCAGCATTCACTGCATTGAGATAGCTCAAACTGAGTTGTTCTCTCTGATGTACTGGGCCATCTGCAAGATATCGCTCCTGCTGTCCTCTGAAGAAAGACTTTCGCATAGGAGGTGTCCAGAAGAGTTCCTATAAAGAGGAGCTTCTAGGAGGGCTGCAACTGCGATTTTCTGAGATTTAGCAGGACTCCCATGGACATGAGGAAGTCTGAAGCTGTGGCTACGGCGTCCAGAGTTTTTTGTCTGGAGGGACTTGCTAGGAGCCAGTCGTCCAGATATGGGAATACTTGTATTCCGATTTTCCAGAGATGCGCTGTGAGAATTGCACAACACTTTGTAAAAACTCGTGTCGCCGAGGATAGCTCAAAGGACAGGACTCTGAACTGATAATGTTGACCCAGCGCCACAAACCTTAGGTATTTGTGGTGCTTCGGGTGTATAGGAATATGTTGGTAGGCATCCTGCATGTCAAGGGAAGCTAGCCAATCGTGTTGATGAAGTAAGGGTAACAGGGTCCCTAGCGAAATCATCTTGAACTTTTCATTGGGAAGAAACTTGTTTAACTTTCTGAGGTCCAGAATATGGCGCATGCCACTGGTTTTCTTCGGGACCAGGAAGTAATGGGAGTAGAAACCTGTGTTTCGTTGATCCAGTGGAACTATTTCTACTGCCCGGCTGTTCAGAAGGCCTTGTACTTCAGAGGCAAGAAGGTCTCACTGAATTGCCAACAGCCTGGGCTGTCGTTTGGGGGGATGATCCGGAGGGGTTTCTGAAAAGCTGAGTGAGCACCCCTCGCGGATTATCTGGAGGACCCACTTGTCTGATGTTTATGGATTTCCACTGGTTGTAGAACTAAGCCAGACGTCCTCCCACCGCTGAGGAAGAGTCCCCCTCAGACAGTTTAGGTGGGACCTGGGCCAGAAACTCAGAATGTGGCACTGGGTGCTTTGGGCCCTTGCACCTTCTGTTGTGTTTTCTTTTAAGGCTGGGGGTTGTGGTTTTTGTTAAAACCTCCCCTGCCCTTGCCCCGAAAGGACTGACGGTTATGAAATTGATGCTTGACACCCCCCCCCCAAGAAGGGGTGGGAGCAGGTCGAGCCATTTTAATGGCAGACCTAGTCTTCTGTGTGGCCTCCAGCGCTTGCTCTACTTGAGGTCCGAACAGATACATACCGTCAAAGGGTAAAGCCATAACCTGCGTGCTGGAGCATCATTCATGAAGCCCGGTGCATCGTAGCCAGGAGTGACGATGGGTGCAAATGCCTGCCGCCACTGCTCAGGAAGCAGTATCAAAAGCATCCATAGCTGCTTTAACCTGCTGATTGTTGGACTCAGTACCCCAGGTTACGGTCTGAAGCAGCTCTGAACTAGTGTCCGACTCGTGCAGAGCTTCCACCATCTGTTTGAGCGAATGCCAAAGAATATACTCATACTGGGAGAAATAGCCCTGGTAGCTGGCAATATGCATACCCACGGTGGAGGCAGCAAAGACTCTCTTACCTAAGGTGTCTATCTTATGAGATTCTTTATTTATAGGCTGGGCTGTAGATGCCTGGGGGAGAACGGCCTTATCATTCTCTGCTAGGACTACAATGGGATCAGCAAAGGCCTGGGAGGCCAAAATGGGTCGATCCTTGAGAGGAGCATACTTCCTGTCTATGGACTTAGCCACAGAAGGGATGGGAGTGGGATTATTCCATACTATCTGAGAGAGTGTCTTGAAAGATGGTCATACCGGAGGAGCTAAATCCATAGGGATCTCCGGGACATGTAGGTACTGGAGTCTCAAAAGCTTCCCAGGATTGATATCCGCAGTCTGGAGAGAAAGAGTAGAATTTAAATTTTTCAGCAGAGACTTAAATGACAGGTATTCAATCACAGGCTCTGCGGCAGGATTGATCCATGCTCCTTCAACAGCATCACCCAGTCGAAGATCCGGGTCAGGCTCAATATCATCTCCTGACAGTCGAGGATGTACTGTATGGACAGGAAAGGAGTGAAAATCAGAAAGAAACAAAGAAGAGGAAGGAATCGGAGTCGAGAACCCCTGAAGGCTGGACGGTGCCACACCAAGCCTCGGCACTGAAGAGGAACATGGCGCCAAAAGGCAAAGGAGTCAGCACCATGTGACAGCCCAGCACATGGCGCCGACAGAGACCGCAGCTTGAAGAAGCCCCGGCACCACAGATGGCGCCGACAGAGCCTGCGGTGCCGAGAGACCCCCAGTGCCGAGGGCGGCGCGTGACAACCCCAGCGGCGCCTGAGGATGGCGCCGACATCAGCGGCATCGAGGATGGCGCCAACAGACCCATTGATGTCGAGAGTATCCGCGCCGCCAACGCGCCGAAAGCAATCCAGGCCTAAAACTGCGATTCAAGAAAAGGTATGAAGAATACCAGGAGATAGAGGCATCGGTGTGGCCCCTGCGCTGCAGCCATGTGAGAGGGGAAAACACTTGAGCGCAGAGTCGACAGCACCAAGATGGCGCGCTGACTAGGAAGGTCCAATTGCCCTATCCGCTCCCCGGCGGGCCGAAAGGCCTGGAGGACCGCCAGGCAGCTGGACCAACCTCCGAGCCCATTGCTCCACAAGAGTGGCCCACTGATGAAACTGCTCATTGGAAGCCCTTTCAATAGGTGGGGAAGGGCTCCGATGTCAAAGAGGTCGGCCACCAGAGACAGAAACCGCGACTCCAGAGAAGGAGACCAGCACCTGGCCCCAATGACCGATCGTCTGAAGCGCAGACATACCAGAAGGTGACCTCGAGTGATGCCTTCTCTTTTGACCTGTGGGTCAAGAAGAGCTCGAGGCCGAACGGTGCCGAGAATGGAGAGCGCTCTTTTATGCTGGGACCACCCATCCCCGAGCATCGGACCGTCTGTCAGACCCCCGGAGAGGGTGGCGGACCAGACCCAGCCCGCTGACTGAACAGCTTGTTTATACGTAAGTCTCCCTACCGTCACCTGACCCGCTCATGGTCGATTCCATCAATGGAGGACTGAAGACTTTTTTTTTCTTAATAAGTAAAGTTTAAAAGTAAGCGGTACTTATTTTGAGATAAATTACAGAACAATAAACAGAAAACTATGCAGCTAGTTTGAAGTTTGACTCCCGGCGGGTGAGCAACGTCATCACTGAAGCGCACTTGATGGCGGGAAAAAAGGAACTGAGGCAGTTGGAGGGTCGACACTGAGATGGTCATTGCCACATGAGCTGAGACTCGTGGTGCTGCTCCTCGCGGCTCCATCTCTGCGCCGGCCCTCTTGCAAAAAAGTTTTCTCACGCTAGGTCCTAGTGCCTCCGGCATAGATCTCATCAGTGTGAATGAGTGGTGGAGACTTTATGTCCAGGAAAATCTGCGATTTGAAGGAAAATTAACAAGAGATAGAGGCATCGGTGTGGACCCTTGTGCCGCAGCCATGTGAGGGGGGAAAACACCTGAGCACGGAGTCAACGGCACCGAAGAAGGCACCGTCTGACTAGGAAGGTCCAACCAACCTACCCGGTCCCTCGAGCGGCCCGAAGTGACTGGGCCAGCCAGCTGGACCAATCTCCAAGCCCACTGCTCCATAACAGCAGCCCACTGGTGAAACTGCTCATCGGAGGCCCGTCCAATAGGTGGGGACAGGCTCCCATGTCGAAGAGGTCGGGCACCGGAGCCAGAAACCGGTGACTCTGAGAGAGGAAGAGACCAGTGCCTAACCCCAATAACCGACTGTCAATACACAGACATACCAGAAGGCGACCTCGAGTAATGCCTTCTCTTTCTCGACTTGTGCGCCGAAGAAGAACTCGAGGCCGAATGGTGGCGCGAATGGGACCGTTTCCTTTTATGCTTTCGGGGGGCCGCCCATCGCCCTGAGCATTGGACCGTTTCATTGTCAGGACCACACCTCTGGGGGAGAGCGCGGACCGGACCCAACCTGGCTGACTGAACAGCTTTCATATGAAGTTTCCCTAATGTCACCTGACCTGCTCATGGTCGACTCCATCAATGGAGGGCTGAAGACTTCTTTTATTAATCAATAAAATTAAATCTACTCTGTACTTTTCAAGATAAATTACAAAACAATAAACTGAAAACTATGCTGCTAGTTTGAAGTTTGAGTTCCGGCGGTCGAGCGACGTTATCACTGAAGCACACGCGATGGCGGGGAAAAAAGGAACTGAGGTGATTGGAGGGTCGACACCGAGGTAGTCTTTACTGCATGAGCCACGGATCGCGGTGCCACTTCCTCACGGCTCCATCTCTGGCGCCGACCCTCTTGAAAAGTTTGCTCCCGCTGGGTCCTAGCACTTCCGGTGTAGTCCCATTAGTGTGAATGAGTAGTGGAGACTTTATGTCCAGGAAGATCTATAATGATCTCATGCTTCATAAGGCTGAAAGAAAAAATTACTCACCTTAGTAATGTTGTTTCTTCTAATGGAGTCTTGCTATATTATAGACATTAGCAGCTTGTTCCAGCTCTAGAACTGCCCTGGAGTGAAATGGTTAAAACCATTCCAAAATAGAATTTTGCTACGAGAGCAGCTCTGTCTGTGTCATTTCAAACTTGAACTGTCAGATCTTTACGAGCCAAACTCACTAAGGTCTGTGTGGAAGCTGTAACCTACACTAGCCAAATGGCTACCTAAATAATAACAACCATTGACGGTCCCAACACCCAAGACTCAAGTCAGGGACCAGAAATACTAACACCATTCTAATAATATGAAAGTGGAACATAAGTATAATAAACACACACACGCCAGACATACACATACTCCCAAAGTCCCAAAGGGGACAAAATGCTAACAGGACATAAGTAGTGCCCACACTAAGTTGCCCGCACCCCACCAAGTAGAGGTTCTGAGAGGGGCAGGTTGGGGGGGAGGTCTATAATATAGCAAGACTCCATTAGAAGAAACAACATTACTAAGGTGAGTAATTTTTTCTTCAAACAACATGAAGTCTTGCTATATTATAGACATTAGCAGAATACACAGCAGTACCTCCATGGAGGAGGGGCAGAACCTACTTAGGGAATAGGCTCTGAAGAACAGCTATGCCAAACCGAGCATCTCTCCTGGCCTGGACATCCAGGGAGTAATGCTTGGTAAAAAGTGTACCGCTTTCCAAGTAGCAGCCTGGCAAATCTCTAATAAAGGGATATCTCTGGCAGCAGCTAGAGACGCAGCTGTACCCCGGAGAATGACCCTCAAACCGGGGCTCTGCCCACTTTCTGATAACAAATTGGATACAAGAGACAATCCACCTGGCTATTGATCTCTTAGTGGCAGGTTTGCCTTCCCAACTTCACCATAGGTAAGGAAAAGTTGGAGGGATTCGAACCTGTGACCTTTGGTATGCTCTATATAATAACTAAGAGCTCTCTTAACATCCAGGCTGTGCAACCTTCTCTCACCCAAGAGGAGTGATCAGTGAAAATACTGGAAGGGAGATAGATTGATTAAGATGGAAATCTGAAACCACCTTAGGCAAAACTTCCTATTAGTCCTAAGGACTACCTTATCCCTGTGGAAAGAAATAAAGTCAGTCTCCACTGACAAGGCTTGCAATTCACTTATGCCTGGCAGAAGTGATAGCCACTAGAAAAACAGTTTTCCAAGTTAGGTACTTAAGCTCTGCAGAAGACAGAGGTTCAAAAGGGGTTGCATTAACTGGGCAATGCAAACATTAAGGTCCCAAGCAGGGCCGGTTCCCAAAGGAGGATTAGTATGGAGTAATCCTTAAAAACTTGGAAAACCCAGGAAGAGAGGAAAGAGGGATGACTTTCCTGTTGACACAAAAGCAGACAGCTGCCAAATGAACTCTCAGGGTAGCTGGTCTGAGACCCAAGGAATTAAGATGTACCATGTAATCTAACAAAATGGGCAATTCAGCAGATTCTGGGAAATATTTTTCCCAGCACACCAAATGGAAAACCTTTTCCATTTAGAACTATAAGTAGCTCTAGTGGAAGGCTTTCTGGAAGCCTTTAGATCTCAAGAACACCCTGAGAGAGGTGTAAATCAGCAACTCTAACTCCTCAAGAGCTAGGCCTTGAGGTTGAGGGATTTGAGGTCCGGATACCAAACTCTTCCCTGGGCACAAGTCAACAGATTGTGATTCCTGGGGAGGCACAGGGGAAGATGGACTGTCAGAGACAGAAGGAGTGGGTACCAGGGCTGCCTGGCCCAATCCGGGGCAATCAGAATCACCCTGCAAGGCTGAGATCTGATTTTGACTAGTACTTTGAATAGGAGAGAAAGGGAAAGCATAAGGAACTTCCTCCCAATCCAGAAGAAGGGCATCCAGGGAACTGAGCCCAGCACTGGAGGCCTGCAACAGAACAGAGGAAGTTTGTGATTGTCTGGGGCTGCAAAAGATCTATCTGAGGATGCCCCACCTGGCAAAAACTATCCCCAGCACTTGAGGATCCAGGGACCATTCGTGATGGCCCTGGGAAATCCTGCTGAGGGCATCCGCTAGACATTGTCCTTCCCTGGAAGATGAACTGCTATGAGGGAAGTGTTCAGGAATAGGCCAGAGACCACAACTTCATTGCCTTGATGCACAAGGCTGAAGACCGAGTGCCCCCTGCTTGTTGATGTACCACATTGTTGTGGTGTTGTCTGTTCTGACTTGTATCACCTTGTTGTGACAGATGCAGAAAAGCTTGAAGAGCTAAAAAGACAGCTCTGAGTTCCAGCAAATTGATGTGGAGCAGAGATTCCTGGGGACCAAACTCCCTGAGGGAAAGGTCGCCTATGTGGCTCCCCAACCTAGAAGGGAAGCATCTGTAGTGAGAGTCAAGTCGTGAGAAGGGGAAATGAAGGGACCCCGCCTTAATTGCTCTGATCCTGCCACCACTGGAGAGCTAGGATCAAGGTTCAGTCACTGGGACCAACTTGGAAAGGGGTCTCTCTCTGAGACCAAAAGGTTCTCAAGTGAAACTGAATGTCTCTCATCTGAAATCTGGCTCCTGCACAGCTGTGGATGCAGCCATGTGCCCCAGGAGCTGCAGAAAGTGTCTTGCTGGTCGAGAGACCTGTAGAGTGAAGGAAGAGGCCAGAGCCACTAAATTCCTTACCCTTTCTGGGGGAAGAAAGGCTCTGGCTAGCTTTGTGTCCAATTCTGCCCCTATAAAGGTGAGTACCTGGACTGGTTACAGAACCGACTTTGGTAGGTTGAGCAGAAAACCCAGGGAGGTGAGAAGCTGCTGGGTGACCTGCAGGTGAGATTTTACCTGTTCTGGGGACTGGCCTACAATGAGCCAGTCGTCTAGATAGGGAAAACAGAATCCTCTGCCTCCTTAGTGGGCCACTGCCACTGCTAGACACTTTGTGAATACCCTTGGAGCAGAGGTAAGGCCAAGGGCATTGCTCTGAACTGGTAATGACCTGAGGGCAGTCTGAATCTGAGGTACTTTCGATGGGATCTTCTGATTAGGACATGGAAATAGGCATCCTTGAGGTCCAGGGAGGCTAGCCAGTCCCTGGCCTTAGGGAAGGTAAAATCATTGCCAGAGTTACCATTTTGAACTTTGGTTTCAGAAGATGCTTGTTCAGATATCTGAGATCTAAAATGGGCCGCCATTCTCCTGTCTTTTTGGGTAAGGAAGTATCTGGAATACAGACCCTGCCCTGATGCAGGAGGAACCTTTCTACTGCTCTGAGAGCTAACAGGGATGAGACCTCTGTTTCCAGAGCGAGGGTCTCTGAAGCACTTGCAGTAGAAAAGTCTGCTTCTCAACTTGGGAAACTTTTGAAGCTGAGAACCAGACCCTGGCTTACTACTTCCAGAACCCACTTGTCTGAGGTTAGAAGCCCAATCCTGACTGAAGTAAGCCAGCCTGCCCCCACTGGTACAGGAGAACTGGCCCTGGGCACCCCATCAGGGTGCCTGTTTGCAGGAGCTTTAGGCCGGGGTGGGAGCAGGTCTGCCCATCCCTCGCCTGCCCCTGCTCTCTGAAGAAGCCCCTCTGAGCATAGGCAGAGGAGGCCTGAGTCTGGTAGAAAGGCCTGTGAAAAGGCCTACCCTACCCCTGGGGCATGCCTTGAGGAGTGGCTTGCCGCTCCTTAGCCTGGTCACTCTTGTAAGTAGTCCCATATTCATCCATCTTCTTCATGTAATTCTCTGTCTGCTCTCCAAACAGAGAATTTCCACCACAGGAAAATCCATAGCCTTAGTCTGGGTATCCTGTGACAAACTAGTACACCTGAGCCAGGCCAACCTATGAAAAGCTACAGATGTGGCCATGACCCTAGAGGAAACATCATTAACATCCACAGCAGCATGAAACTGAACCTTAGAGGCTTCAATGCCATCAGCAGCCACCTGTTCTAGTTCACTAGCCAGCTGGCCATGGGCCTGCTTGGCCAACTGCATAACAGTATCCCATCTAGATTTCTGATACCTAGCTACATAAGCCATATAATTTGCTTGCCTGAGCCCCAGAGAGGCTGCCATATACTGTTTTTTTGCCATGGCATCAATCTTCCTGGAATCCTTGTCAGGAAGATGTGAAGCCAAGGGAATATTAGCTTTATCACAGGCAGCAGCCTGAACTACCCCAACATGACTGCATTGCTGAGAAAGGAATTTGTATCAGGGCCTGACAATGTATACCTTCTGTCCATCTTTTATCTACAGGAGGCACAGAATTAGGAGCTTTTAAAATTTTAATTGTTTGTTTCCTAAAGACTTATGTAAAGGAACAGACAATCTCCTAGACTCTGGAATATCCATCATTTCTACAAAATCAGGCCCTCTTGCTCATCCACAGCCTCTTCTAAAGGAAGCTGGAGGATTTCAGCAACTTTTATAAAACATAAAATGAGATGGGGACTCAGACAGCATAGGGGAGATTCTAAAGGTCTGTCTGGGGAGATGTCCGTTCAATGGGCACACCAGACCTTCCCAGCCACATTCATACTGTTCATAATCCTCCTCCCTCCTCTGGTTCATAAAATTCTCAATATCATAATCCTGAACCACTGGGACCGGACTAACCAACCTTTTACCAGATAGTGGTGGTTCTGACGGACCCTGAGACAGTGACTGGACAATCTGTATGGCTTTTGTTATCTCTGCAGCAGTTGGAGAAGGAATTTTGGACTCAGACCTGCTGATTTTCTTGTTTTCTTTACTGGAATTGGTTCCTCAGAACCAGCTTTTCTTTGCCCGAGGAAGTCTGGCTGGTCAGAGGGCACTCCCTCTGGTTAGGTTGGCACCGAACCGGGCTGGCCATCTGGGTCAGCGGACTTTTTGGCCTCTTGTTCCCTGAGCCTGCCCAATCTTTTTTCCAGGGTGGCTGCAGGGAAATTCTTACATACCTGGCAGTCTGACTGGAGGTGGTCAAACCCCAGACAATAAACACATGTGGTGTGTGGGTCAGCCTTGGCAAAGACTTCCCCCACAAACATCACAGTGTTGAAACCCAGTGGGCCCGGTTTTTCTTTTGGGTTTCTCAGACATAATGCCAGCCTAACTAAAAACTTGCCTCTTTAACGAAAACAGGGTGCAAGACACTTATCGGTTCCTAACCTGTCACGGTATTGGAAAAAAGGTAATAAATCCGCTTTTAGAACCGATAAGAACCGGAACCGTACTCTAAAATAGTAACTTAGTTTTAAATGAGTTTTAAGCCCACTGATTGGTTCAAAACCAAACCGATAACTTACAAGTTTCACACAGACAAAACCTTCATTTACTTACGGTTACCACAGATAGAGCTTGAACCGAACGGTTTTGCGGTTAAAATAAAACTATTCTCGGTTAAATCCACCCGAGAAAACACTTTTTAAACCGAGAAATGAACCGAGCAGAAGGAGAAATCTCCGGAGCGACTGTTCACTGAGGCGGAGTAAAGAATCTGACAGTTCAAGTTTGAAATGACACAGATAGAGCTGCTCTCGTGCCAAAATTCTACTTTGGAATGGTTTTAACCATTTCACTCCGGGGCAGTTCTAGAGCTGGAACAAACTGCTAATGTCTATAATATAGCAAGACTTCATGTTGTTTGAATTAAACATTTCATAAATATTGTACATTGTGGGGAAGAATTGTATTATATGAATACTGTCTGATGGACTGACTTAGTGACTTTACGTGCTGCTGAATACACCCCACTACTACCACAGGGATGTACTGTACACCTGAATCCTTCACAGGCAGGTCAAGAATTTAAACTCCTGGCCTGCAGGTTGTCTACAGGTCTCAACACACTGGATAAGTGAGATTATTACTTGTAAAGTCTTTTTTTGTGAGGGAGGAATAGCATATGGTTGAGTAATTATGAGCAAGCAAAGGACTCATACAAAACTTACACTCGTCGCAGGATCCTGGCCAGCACTGGACAGGTGTCATGCGAGGACACTAACTGTTGAGTTATAGCCAGCTACCAGCAATGGGTGCTGCTGTGTAATAATGACATCAAATGGAAATCGGGGGATATTGCCTTCTCTTCCCTCTTGTACGTGAGCTTGCTTTTAATTTATTTTTTTAATTCTGTTTATATCCTCCCTACTTGTTCTTCCTCTCTGCTCCCTTTTGACTGCATACCTGACTCTGTCCTCCTGCCCACACCACCCTTTAGGGAAGCCTCACCACGGTAGGCCTCAGAATTATGGGTTTCCTTTGGCTAATGCAAGTTTGGTGTGGCAGGAGGAGTCAGTGGCAGTGGAGTGGGGGTCATATGACAAACAGGAATTTTTTTATGTTATGTTGGTGCCTTCCACACTGCCAGCAGCTCCCTAGCGACAGCCTAGGGGAGGAGAGGAGGACAGGATGTCATGTGTTCTCCTACAAAGCCACCCTCTCTAGAAAGCTCTGGAACCCTGTACATTGCCTCACAGCCTCCACTGGCCAAGAACGGTGGGCAGGGTTTGCACAGTGAACCGCAGGCCACCTGCATGGTATAACGATGCACTTGACCAGTGCCACTGGACTGGGTTCAGATTGTTATTACTTTTCTAATATCTGTCTCTCATCGAACTACTTTGTACAAGTGCTTACAGTTGAGTCCACTTGTAACAACAGGCTATGACACTGCTGCTTGCTTCTGCCACAGTGCAGTACCAAAGTCAGTTATGGCTAATATACGTTTACTGATATGGTCCACCCTGAAGATTTCACAAACAGGGCAGTAGGACAAACAATACATTTTCATGCTTTTAAATCAAAAAGACACAGATGTGCCTAAAAACAAAACCCTCCAATGGAATCCATTTTTTCCATTGATACATACTTTCATTAGTTAAATTGGGCTGCCAGTTCAAAGCATGGGAAGCAGTCAAGAGAAAATGGCACTTTAACATAGGCACAGAAGAATTCTTTGGATCTGTTCCTAATGGAAGCAGAGTTAACTTAAACAGCCCTGGACACCACAGGGACTTCATCTTCTACTTTTACAACTTATAAAAGTTGTATGAAAACAAGATCCCCGTCACTTTATCTACATCTGCTCCGAATGCCTGTCTACAAGTGACACCATAATCCTCTGCTTGTGACATCACAATCATTTCTCTAGTAACTAGTTTGAATGACACAGGAAAGGATTATGATGTCACCTACAGACAATCAGCCAAAGCAGCTGATGGCCAGCTGACAGACAATCCTGTTTTCATGTAGCCATCCTCAATAATAAAGAGCAATGGGAAGGCAAAGATAGGAGATATCTGAATTATAAAATGAAGTCTGTCTAAATATTATGTTTTTCAAAGTTTTTTCCCACAGGATAATAGCAACTCTAAAGATATATATGTAAAGTATTTAATTGAACTGCATTTGTTTCTTTCTAACTCCCCTGTCATCCCCTCCCGACTGTCACTGTGCACTAACACCTTGCCTCCATCCAAAGGGAGAGGTAAACAGCTGCCTCCAAAGTGAAATCCAGAGCCAGTTCTGGGCCAGCAGATATTAGATGCTCTTTTTTTCTTCTGTATGCACTTTTGGCTTTTTACCTTTTAGTCCCACTCCAACGCGTCCCCGACGTGACGTATGCATGTGGAGGCATGCATACGCATGCCTTGCAGGCCATGCCCCACCCTACTGGTCGCACCGTTGCCGCCTGTGCCTATCACTGGACCTCCATCCAGTGCTGGCGGGACTATAGGTGGGTGACCCTCGCCCCCTTCCCGGGAGAGGAGAGCCTTCGCTCAGTCCTGCTCCCACCCTCCCCCCAATGCCGGCACCCGGTAACCTGAGGTTGTTCCCAAACCTGGGTCGCTGGCGTAGCGTGAGGTAAGGTGTCTGGCACCTCAGCCCTCAGTGCCACTGGGCTGGCACTATTAGATGCTCTTTTGACATGCTGCTGGCACCCTCCTCAGAGATATAAACTTTGGTGCTGTGTTCCAACTTAAACAGGCTATGGTCTATGAGCCCAGGGCCCCGATATTCAAAAAGAAGCGCAAGCGCAGCACAGATGCTTGTGCTGTGCATGCTCTACCACCCGACCCAGTGGCTGTATATTCAGCTGGATAGCAGACTAACACTATCCAGCTGAATATTGGCCCATGGCGGCGCAGCGCTAAGTAAAACTGCATTGCCCCAACATAATACTGGGCTGTATCCAGCCCACAGGGAACAATGATCCTTGACCGGATAGCACTGGGATCCATGTGAGCTATATTCAGCCACACCTTGCAAATCAGCCCATTGGGCATGCGAGGTGCTAAAGGGCCACTTGCATGCCCATTATGGGCTCATCTGCATGGTGAGTGGCGTCCCTTTAGTGCCCATTCTGTGTGTGCCTGACATCATCCCCAGTGTCTGGTGGCACCCCCCAGAACGCCAGTCCCATGATTGGCAGACATCTTCCTGGTGTCTAGTGGCACCTCAGTCACCTGTCCTGCAATTGGTAGACATCCCCCTGGTGTTTAGTGGCATCCCCACCCCTCACCCCCGATCACCAGTCCCATGATCGGTAGACATAGAAACATAGAAGTTGACAGCAGATAAGGACCGCAAGGCCCATCCAGTCTGCCCATTTCTTTTTCTACCTTATAAATGTGCCATCGGCCTTTGCTCTGTCAGTGGCCTATCTATTCATAGTCATTTGTATTGCTCCCTTATGCCTATCCCATGCCTGTTTGAAGCCCTGCACTGTATTCATAGCCACCACTTCTTGTGGTAAGCCATTCCATGCATCCACCACCTTTTCTGTGAAAAAGAATTTCCTCACATTCCCCCTTAATCGGCCTCCCTCTAATCTCATGCTGTGTCCTCTTGTCCTGCTATTTTTCTTATATTTAAACATGTTAGACTCTTTCACCTTGTTTATGCCCTTAAGGTGTTTGAATGCCTCGATCATATCACCTCTCTCCTCCTTTGCTCTAGGGTATACATATTGAGCTCCGTTAATCTGTCCTCATATGTCTTCTGATGCAGTCCCTGCACCATTTTGGTTGCCCTTCTGGACTGCCTCAATTTGGTTAATGTCCTTGTGAAGGTGTGGCCTCCAATACTGCATGCAGTACTCCAGATGGGGCCTAACCAGTGTCTTGTACAGAGGATTAATACCTCCCTCTTACGACTTGTGATACCCTACTAATACACCCTAACACCCCCTAGCCTTACCTACTGCTTTAGAGGTCTGCTTGATGATTTTAGGTCATCAGTGATGATGATGCCCAAGTCTCTTTCTTCCTTTGTGACTGCTAGCAACTCCTCCAGCCTATATGTGGCTTCAGGGTTTCTCTTCCCTATGTGCATGATTTTGCACTTCTTTGCATTAAATCCAGTTGCCACTCTTCTGACCATTCTGCTAGTTTATCCAGATCTCTTCTCATTCTGCCCACCCATCTGGATCATCTACTCTGTTGCAGATCTTGGTGTCATCTGCAAACAGACAAGCCTTACGCTCTAGTCCATCTGCAAGGTCACTAATGAAGATGTTGAAGAGGACTGGCCCCAGGACTGATCCCTGAGGTACCCCACTTGTGACTTGCATCTCTTCTGACTGTATACCATTTACCACACCACTTGTTTTCTGCCCGTCAACCAGTTTGCCACCCAGTTGACCAACTCTGACCCACCCCGAGCCTACCCAGCTTATTTATCAATCTTCTATGTGGAACAGTGTCAAAAGCTTTGCTGAAGTCAAGGTAGGCAACATCAACTTTTCCCCCTTGGTCCACCACTCTGGTTACCCAGTCAAAGAAATCTATGAGATTAGTTTGACAGGACCTTCCTTTTGTAAACCCATGCTGTCTTGGATCCTGTGCCCCTATGGATTCCAGGTGTTGCACTATCCTTTCCTTAAGGAGTGCCTCCATAATCTTGCCCACTACTGAGGTAAGACTGACCGGTCTGTAGTTCCCCGCCTCCTCCCTGCTACCACTCTTGTGGAGCGGGATCACATGAGCCCTTCTCCAGTCTTCTGGGACCTCTCCTGTGCTCAGAGACTCACTAAACAATTCTGCTAATGGCTCTGCTAGTTCCTCCTTTAGCTCCTTAAGTACCCTGGGATGTATGCCATCAGGTCCCATTGCCTTATCCACCCTGAGCTATGCAAGCTCTTGTAGGACCTTTCTTTTGTGAAGGGAGTAGTGCTCACCTCCCTCCCCTGTGTCCATGATGCTGAGCTGTGGTCCCTGCCCTACCTTCTCTTCAGTAAATGCTGAGCAAAAGTATCTATTTAGGATAGATGCCTTTACAGGGTCCTCCTCCTCACATGCTCCCTTTTCTCCATTAAGCTTAGCAATACCCCCTCTGGACTTTCTCCTTTCACTAATGTATCTATAGAAAGTCTTGTCACCTTCTTTTACTGTTCGTGCTAGTGTTTCCTCAGTTTGGGACTTTGCCTGCCTTACTGCCTTACCTGCTTCCCTTAGGGCAGTTTGGTATGCCTCCCTATCTTCATCCCGCTGTGTTCTCTTATATTTCCTGAAGGCCAGCCTTTTGGCTCTGACCTTTTCTGCTACTGTATTTGAGAACCAAAGTGGTTTCCTTCTTCTTTTGCACTTCCTTTTCTGTCTAACACAATGGGATGTTGCTTCAAGTATTGCATCCTTAATGCTTGCCCACTTTGCCTGTACCCCTCACCTGTGTTTCTTTTGCCAGGGCTAGCTTAACTCTGTTGGCCATCTTATCAAAGTCAGCTCCTCTGAAGTCCCATATTTTTGCCTTGGAATGGGATGATTTAGATGTAGTAGCCAAATTGAACCATACCATGTGATCTTCCTGGTGTCTAGTGGCACCTAGTGGCACTAGACACCAGGCACCTAGTGGCACCTCAGTCACCTGTCCTGTAATTGGTAGACATCCCCTGGTGTTTGGTGGCATCCCCCGATCACCAGTCCCATGATCGGTAGACATCTCCCTCATGTCTAGTGGCACCCCCCACCTCAATCACATATCCAGTGTTCCTTAGCCATCTCCCTAATGTCTACTCGTAAACCCCGACCACCCATACTGTGATCAGTAGACATCTCCCTGGTGTCTAGTGGTATTTCCCAACGATGATCATCCGTTCCACATTCCTTAAACATCTCCCTGGTGTCTAGTGGCACCCCCCACCCCTGGGCACCCATAAACAATGATATGGCATGCCCCTAAGTATCCAGTGCCCCACTGCTCCCACCCCACAACCATTCCCAGAACACCACCCATCCAACGCGCCCCAATTACCAGGGTGCTGGAGGATGTGACTGAAATATGGAATCCTGATATGGCAAATGGCAGAGCCTCCTCTCACCTCCTTGAACGGCTGCCATATCACCAGACAGTGAGTGCGATTACAGTACTTGTGCATGATTCTACAAGTAAACTGTATGCAACTATGAGTGTCCTTTGGGCCCCCTGCTCAGTGCTAATATAAAACATTTTCTGATTCTTACAGATTCTTACAGACACTATGTATGTAATTAACCTGTTTGTAGACTAAGATGCTCTGATGAATGCCTCTTACTGGGCAAGAGTATCTACAGAATTCCGAATGTGTTAGCAATACCCTGAAAGTGAAATGCATTTCCGCTTCTGTGTAAACAAAACTAAAAGATACCACTCCTGTTAGAAGAGGAAAATGAGTTTTTAGCCACAGCCATGACAATCCTGGGCAAAATATAAATGGAAATTCCATTTCTGTAATTAGGATACTTGGAAGGTAGTATAGTATTCTCCACAAAGCCACAGGGCCATCTTGTGCTTATGGGACCTTTATATTGTAAGCATGCTGGGCCAGCCAATCAGCACAGCAGTAGGGTTACCACTTGTAATGCTTGAAAGCTGTGTTTGAGAATGAACAAAGGCCATCAGATGCTGGCCAGGGTAAGAAGACTCGAGAGTCCCAGAGGCAGCTCTTCTCTCTCTCTCTCTCTCTCTGGGTGACAGAAATCTGTGTCTCGCTGTGAGGCTGCAACAGGGAAAGGGACTGCCATCAAATGCCTGCATGCCAAGACGTGCATGCATATCACTGCACACTGACGTCCAGAGAAAAAAAATTAAAATTACATACTCATCATAATTCTTGATCTTCTAGGAATGTCTTCATTGATTCACATTAGTGGGTCTTAGCCGGAGACGCTAGAACCCTGCGGCAGCCAGAAATATTTAGGATGGCTGGTGCTGAGGCAGGCTGTGTGCATGCATGTCACTGTGAGGGTGGCTTGCGGTGCCAGGCTTACCTTGGCACCAGCCCTCAACTGCCTCAGTACCTTTTTTACCAAGAAGGTGCAGCATAACCTAACTAGTTCTTATGCACTAAACATAAGGGCATAAGATAGCCCTGATGACACTTGTAAAAAAGGATCAACAAACCAGTAACACAGTCGCTTCACAGCCCAAACCAAGAACAAGGGGTGAAGCCCAACAAAGAGACTGGAGTGAGCCCAGGGGATTGCAGGTGGGCATGTGAATCAATGGTGAAGATATTCTTAGAAGCAGAGCTGTGCCAACAACTGTAAGGGCCCACCTGCAAAATATTTTGTGGGGCCCACCTCTCGACCAATAAATGTAAAAAATAACCATTAGCGCATCTGAAATTTAAAAATGTTTTTGTAGATGTCCTGTTGAGCATACATAGTTTGTCCATGATGCCCCCCCGTCTCCCTTGCTGGCACCATGATCAAAGAACTGAACAATGTAATAGTCCCTGTTCCTCCTAGGGACACGAGTGCTAAAATTCGATGTTTTGAGTAATGGGTCCTATATTGCTTCTTTGTCCTGTACCTCCCCATCCATGTGACACTGGAGTTGGAATCTTCTGACTCTACCACTGACATACCCAGTTTCAAATGGATAAGCAATTTCCAAAGAAAAACTTGAAATTCTGTCTGTTTAAAAAGGTTTTCTTAATGCTGACCTCTGCGGCAGTGGTCCCCCTAACAGTGTGGGCCCTACTGCAATTGCAGCTCTTGCACCCCCCTGGTCACTGCCCAGCCTAGAAGATCAAGAATTAAGGTGAGTACATAATTTTCATATCTTCCTGGAATCAGTCTTGGCCAATGATTCACACTAATGGGTCAGAGTACTAAGCTCAGACAAAAAACTCTGGACTAGGGTAGGAGCCAAGGGTTCATTCAGGACAGAAGTCTATTCAGGATAGTCCTGCCAAAGGTGGCATGCTGCCTGGTATGGACACCCAAGGCATAGTGCTTAACAGAAGTGCGCACCGTGCTCCTAGTTACAGCTCTACAATATATCACCAACAGACACAGAGTGAATCTCTGCCGGGGACATGATAACTACCCTAGTGGAGTGGGCACACATCTGACCTACCAGTCTGACCTGCGCCATGGCATGCACTTGATTTTAACAGGCTGTCCCTTTCAATTGGGACTGAAGGAGACAAATGCTGTTTGAATTGCCTGAAGTCCTTAGTTCTGTCCAGGTGAAATGTAGGGATCCCCAGAACATCCAGAGAATGGAGAGTGCACTCTCCTTCATTCTGAAAGCTGGCAAAGTAGGTAGGCAGCACAAGTGGCTGATTCAGATGGAACACCGACACCACTTTGGGAAGGAATTTAGGGCGTGAGTGGAGAACTACCCTGTCGTTGTGGAAAACAGTATATGAGGGATCTGTGACCAAGGCATGGATTTCAGATACTCTGCAAACAGAAAAGATGACCACTAGAAAAGCTGCTTTCCAAGTTACAAACTTCAGCTTACACACTGCAAGAGGCTCTAAAGGTTGGCAGGTGAGCATATCCAGCACAGGACTGATATCCCAGGCAGCCACCAGCTTCCTGATGGGGGGTCTTGTGTGTAAGATACCCTTAAGGAACCTCTTGAACAGTGGCAGCTGTGCAAAGTAGACAGTAATGATGGGCTCATGGCATGCAGAAACAGCACACAAGTGGACCTTCATTGTGGAATACTGTAGGCCAACATCAGGAAGGTCCAGCAAGTACTCCAGAACCTTGTCAAGTGGGCACCCGAAGGGGTCCATGTGGGTTTTGGAGCACTAGACAGAATACCATTTCCATTTGGCTGTGTAAATCTTCCTAATGGAAGGCTTACAGGCAGCCAAAAGTATTTCAGACACCTTCTGAGATACATTATACCTGTTCACGTCTATCTCTTCAGGAGCCAGCCTTGAAACTGAAGGGAGCACAGGTTGGGATAGACGAGGTGACCCTGAGTCAATAAGTCCATCCTGAGTGCAAAGATCCTACATTGGATGACTGATGGGCTGTTCAACAGAGGAAACCAGATGTGTCAAGGCCAACAGAGGGCAATCAGAATCATCTTGCCCCCGTGCACCTCCAGTTTGAGCAATACCCTCTGCACTAGGGGGACTGGAGGGAATGCATGCAGAAAAATATTCTGCCTTTGCAGTCTGAATACATACTGACAGAAATAGCCATGTCCTGGATTTCAGGAGCAGAATCAAGAGAGTTTGGCGTTGAATGGGGATGCAAAAAAAGGTCCACATCTGGGGTGCCCCACTGGTCGAACAGCAACCTCACAATGTCTAGGGCTACTAACCATTTGTGAGGATCAGCTGATCTCATCTGCCAGAGTTTTCTGGACTCCTGGCAGATAAATGACCTGGAGTAGGAAGTCCTGCTCTAGGCTCCCTTCCCACACTCTCATCACTTCCTTGCAGAGAGTGTAAGAGTGTGCTTCTCGTTGTTTGTCGATGTTGTACATCACAGACTTCTTGTCTGGAGGAGGACTATTTCATACCTGATGAGATCCACTTAGGGCTTGCCAGCTGTACAAAAACAGCTCGCATCTCCAACACACTGATGTGGAAATGTGTCTCTGATGGTTCCCAGACACCTTGTTTTTGAAGGCCCCGACAGTGGACTCCCCACCCCAACAGGGAGTCATCTGTGGTGAGTCACCTGAAGTTGTGGTTAGGAGAAGGAAAGCCTGTAGGAGACTGTCCTCCAAAGACCACCTTGTCAGTGACCGAACCAGGGGCTTGGTCACCTGAAAGAGGTATGTCTCAGGATGTGATGCTTGTGACCACTGTGCACTGTGTATCCACTGAATCCTTCTCATGTGTAACTATGCCAGGTGCACTGTGAACACTGAATTGGCTAAGGCAGCATGCTATCTGCAGGATTGCCTACATTCTGCTCTCTTGAAGGAAGGCTGGGCCTTGGTCACATCCAGAAGAGCTTCTATGAATAACAGCCACTGTGAGAGCTGGAGCTGAGACTTCTAGATTCAGCAGAACCCCCATAGAGGTAAAGAACTGAGAAGCAGTGGCCACTGCTTGTTCTGTTTCATGCCTGAATGGAATTGCTGTCAGCCAATTGTCCAGGTAAGGGTAATCCCGGAGTCTTAATTTTCTCAGGTTCCCTGCAAGTACTTCAAGGCAGTTTGCAAAGACTCAAGGCGCCAAGTAGAGCCCAAAGGGCAGGACTCTGAGTTGGTAAGCTGCCCCAGCACAATGAATCAAAGGCATCTGAAATGTACCAAAATGTACTGGTATGCATCCTCCATATCAACTGAGCTAACCAGTGCTGCAAGAAATAAAATAAAATTATGTATTCACTGTAATTCTTGACCTACCAGGAACATCTTCATATCTGATTCACACCAATGGGTTCTGAGCCAGAAGTGCTCAGGAGGGCCAGCGCCGAGGTAGGCTGCATGCATGCTCAGCACCCTGAGACTAGCTCACGCTGCATGGCTAAACTTGGCACTGGCCTTCAACTGCCTCACAGTACCTTTTTTACCGAGGAGGTGCATCTTAACCTGACTAGCAAAAACATACCTAACTAAAGGGCATAAGATAGCCCTTGCGACCCGTGTAAGAAGGGTCAACAACAAAGAAAGTAGTGTCTTGGCAGCCCAAACCAAAAGCAAGGAGTGAAGACCAACAAATAGAGAGACTGAGCCTGGGGGATGGCAGGTGGGTGTGTGAATCAGTGGTTAAGATGTTCCTAGAAGATCAAGAATTACAGTGAGTATGTAATTTTAATATAATACAGGAAACAATCTTCACCATTGATTCATACCAGTGGGTTAGAGTACCAAGCTGAGACGAAAGTCCCCCAGACAGGGTTGTAGGAACTGGAGCTTAGTCAGGACAGAAGTCAATTAAGGATGGCCCTGCCAAAAGAGACATGCTTCCTGGCATGGAAATCCTGGGCATAGTGCTTGACAAAAGTGTGCACTGTGCTCCAGGTGGCAGCTGTGCACATTATCAGCTATAGGGATAAAGCGAATCTCTGCCAGGGATGTAGTGACCTTACATTTCCCCTCAGCCTGCCATCTTCCAATTTCATATCATGCCCCCTCATTCTTGTACATCTCTTATAATGGAAGATGCTCCCCCCTGCACCTTGCTTATGCCCTTAAGGCATTTGAATGTTTCTATCATGTCCCCCCAATCCCTCCTCTGCTCCAGCAAGTACATACTGAGGTTCTTTAGTCTCTCCTCATATGTTTCCTGGTGCAAGCCCTGTACCATCTTAGTCACCCTTCTCTGGACCGCCTCCACCCTGTCAATGTCCTTACAAAGGTGCGGCCTCCAGAACTGCAGAGTACTCTATGTGAGGCCTCACTAGCGTTTTGTACAATGCATCACTGCCTCCCACCTTCTGCTAGTGATACCTCTGCCTATGCACCCCAGCATGCCACTGGCCCTCCCTGCAGACTTTGTACTCTGCTTAGACACCTTTAGGTCATCAGAAATGATAACCCCAGGTCCCTTTCTTACTTGGTGATCATAAGAAACTCCACCCCCCCCCCATCCTGTAGCTCTCACCAGGGTTCCCTCTTCCCAGGTGCATTATTTTGCACTTCTTGGAATTAAACCTCAGTTACCACACTTCAGAACATTTTTCAAGCTTCCTCAGGTCCCTCCTCATTCTCTTCATCCCATCTGGAGTATTCACACTGTTGCAGATCTTGGTGTTATCTGTAAACAGGCAGACCTTTCCCCTCCAGTCCTACCGCAATGTCACTAATGAATACATTAAACAGGACTGGCCCAAGGACTGATCCCTGTGGTACCCCGCTGGTTACCCCCCTCTCTCCTGATTGGACCCCATTTACCACCACTCTGCTTCCTGTCCATCAGCCAGTTCCTAACCCAGTTTATCACCTTGTGCCCCATGCCCACACTACTCATTTTGTTCAGCAGCCTTTTATGCGGGATGGTATCGAAGGTTTTGCTGAAATAAAGGTAGGTGACGTCTACCACCTCCCCCCCTCCCACCGATTTACCTCCCTTGTTACCCAGTCAAAAAAATGTATCAGATTTGTCTGACATGACCTTCCTGCTGTGAATCCATGTTGCCACGGAACCTGGGCACCGCTGGATTCCAAGTGTGTCACTATTCTTTCCTTAAGCAGTGCCTCCATGATCTTACCCACTACTGAGGTGAAGCTGACCAGCCTATAGTTCCCTGCCTACTCCCTACTACCACTTTTGTGTAGAGGGACTACATGTGCCCTCTTCCAGTCCTCTGGAACCACTCCTGAGTTGAGTGATTCCTGAAAAGTTCTGGCTCCCATAGGGTCCTATTTTTTTATCTATCTGCTTGCAGACAGATGGCAATGAAGCAGGCCCACTCCAAACTGCATTAGACAGGGTTTTAAACATGGACAGAATAGGAGGATCTAAGTTGACCAGCAAAGTAGAAAAGTTTAACCACTGATCAATGGCTGTTGGCTCAGCTGTGAAGAAGCATGTCTCTAAGCAAAGCCTGGAAAGTTAGATTCTCCTGAGGCAAACAATAGGGCCTGAGACTGAAGAGTTCAGGCTAAGAAAGTCAAGTCACCTTTAGAGAAAATGAATTTGAGGTCTAACTCATTCTCCTCCACAGCCTTCTTGGAGGGAGGGCACAGAGAGGTGTAGATCGCAGACCCTCTAATCCAAAAACATGGCCCTGGCAACACCGACAACACTTGCCCCAAGGACAAGGGGCCTGTGCCAGGGGCGGTGCTGAAACTGGAAGTGAATCTGATGCCAGGAGATCCCCAGCACCAGGAAACTCTGGCACCGAGGGCCACTGCTGTTGAACTGGCAGCGACCCAGCACCAAAATGACACCGACACTGCACCGACCTGGCACCAGGACCAGCACTAGAACCAGAACAGGCCCCAGGCCAGGCCCCAAAGGACCAAAAGCTGGTGCCAGTGCCAGAACCAGAACCAGACCCAGTGCTAACAACCAAGCTGGAATCAAAGTGACTGGCAATGGTACCTGGCCGATCCCACCAAGTGACACAAGGTGGGGGTGCGGCCAGTGGGATAAAAGTGGGCAGCGCAATCACTGGCAAGGGCCGAAGACTGTCGCTGGAGCCAAATGCTCTACCCGTCTTGAGGGCCCCACCTGTGGCTCCAGTTCCACCAACCCCGAAATGCCAGGGACCGGATCTGCTGGCAAAGTCACATGGGCCTGACACTGCACCCACTGCTCCAAAGAGCTGTCCAAGGATGTAACTGCCCAATGCGGTCTCCACTTGGAGACAGAATGAGACTCTGGGACTGAGACCTCAAGATCCCAGTACCAGTGGCTCTCTGTCATGATGATGGGGCCAAGGAGGGCCTCTGACCCCAGACGACTGACGGTCTTGTGGCAGATCTCACAGAGGGCGACCTTGAGTTGTACCGTTTCTTCCTCTTCCGAAGGGAAGAGGAAGAACTCGAGGCTGAGCGGTGCAGAGAACCTGACCAGAATCGGGAACAAGCCCGCCCTTTTGTGCTTTCAGTATGACTGCCCTTCCTCCTGAAAACAGGATCACTCATGGTCAAGAACTTTCCCTGACATGAGAAGTGCACCAGACACAGCCCGCTGCACCAGCAGCCTGCCGGAAAGGCTCCCCACCGTCATCCTGCACAGCCACTGAATGTAGGCCCAGTAGGGCTGAGAGATAACTGACAGAAATATTTACACAAAATCACTAAACTGACACAAAAATAAGAAACTCTAGCTTTAAACACTAAAACTGAGAAGAACTGAATGCTGTTGTCATATAGACATGGTTTTGAATTCCGGCGAGCAACATCATCACTAATGTGCACTTGATGGCAGGAAAAAAGGAACTGAGGTGGCTGAGGGCTGGTGATGAGGTAAATCTGGCACCACGAGCCACTCTCATGGTGCTATGCATGCACACAGCTTGCCTCAGCATCAGGCCTCCTGAAAAGTTCTGGCTCCAGCAGGGTCCTAGTGCCTCTGGCTAAGACCCATTAGTGTAAATCAACGATTCCTGGAAGATCAGAGGAAATGCTCCAGTCTAATCCAGCACCCCCTGCAGGCACTGTACAATTGACATGGTAGGCCACCCACCACCAGGTATTGTCTTAAGTTGTGGATAACCCTCAAGTCCATGAGAAGGTCAGTGACAAAGTTTGGGATGTTTGCGTGTGCAGAAATGCAGAATGGGAACTTTTAAGCATGATGTAATGAATGTAAAATTAAGCAATAAGGCATGAGTCATTGTGGGATTCCTCAACGCTTTTTGTGGTGTGGCATAAGGCACAGCCAAGCACCTTAAACCACAACAGAAGTGGGTAAATCCCACAACGACCCATACTCTCTAGTGCCTTATTGCAATTCTAAAATGGACCCATCTGTGAAAAAGATTAAAGGGACACGGTCAACCCCCTTAGGCCTCAAAGTGTCCCTAGTTAAAAAAACACATTTCATGATTGCTCACAGTCTGTAAAGATTGCTGATATAGCTGGTTGTTTGACTCTGATTCTATTTTTCTTTTTAAATGTGAAAAACAGACTACCCACCAAACTGGTGTTACCACACCTAAACATGTTTGTTTACATTCCTTGATCAACTTCCACTGCATCGTTCCTGTACTTGTGAACACCCCCACACAAATCTAGCCACTTATGATGCAGTGAGAGGAGAGGAGACAATTGCATCATGAGTGGCTGCACTGTTTGGGGGTGTTCATAATGTTCATAAAGTATGCAATGAAAGTTCATCAAGCATTTGAAACAAAACAATGTTGTTTATATTATACCGTTACCATGCACTTCTGTTCTACTAAGAAAGGAAGCAGAGAAAACAAACCGCAATGTAAATGAATTTTAGAGAAGGTAAGCAATCATAAAGTGTGGGTTTTCATGTAGAAATATTATGATGCAAAAGGGATGAAAGTATCCCTTTAAAGCACAAATGTTTAAATTCAATATTTTATTAAAATGCAATAAGTAATGATGTGACACATCGTCCAATTGATAAAATAGTCCCAAATTCAAAATACAGTGTTTGTGTCACTGAAGGTGATTTCTCCTGGACAGATGAATCCCTCTCTGGTTCCAATACATAAGAACTGCCGGTTCCCCGACACAGTGGTAGCGCTACTGTTCGCGACAATAATGACCCATGTTCAGAAACGAGCCCAAGTCATCAGACGGCTGGCTGGGAGAGAGGTGAGCAGAGCGTCCCGTTTATGCTCTACACCTTGAGGGAGGGAGTGTTGATGGCCTGCACTCTGCTACTGCTAACGGAATGACCACAGGTGGCAGTGCAAATGGAGTCACCGAACAGGGGGTGGACATGGACGACATGTAAGGCATGAGCATGCATGCTCACTCAGCTCAGTGGATCTCTCGGCGTTCAATGGAACACCAAGAAAAACACCACTAGTTACTGCAGAAGGACATCCACCTCTCACCGCAGGACCCCCACTAATGACCGTAGCACTCCTCTCCTGAAGAGCACCGACCAAGTCTCCGTTGGGGGGGTAAGGGTCCCCTCTCAATGGCCATGCCCTGGGGGGTAAGCCGAGGTGCCCTAAGGAGAAGGAGGTAAGTCCCAGAGAAGGCGGGTAAGGGGGCTTGGTGTGTGAGCAGGAGCGATGGGGGCCAACTGGTGTGAGGGAGAATAAAGCACAGTAAATTAAAAACAATAAAAGAAATACAAGAATTATTTTTTAAAGCACTTAGGTGCTGCCTCCCTTTCTCACCCAGTTATAATGACAATACAAGACAGACTCTAAACTGACCTTTATATAGCATTGTAGATTAGCCAGCTGATCATATATTCCAGCTTGTGTTCTGGGGTACTAGAGCAGTGTTTCTCAAGTAAGACCACCATGGTAACATGTGGCTAACAGCACAATTTTATGTGGACACAGAAATCCTAAGAATCCCAATCAAAAAATGTCAAGGAACTGGCAATTTACCCGGTTACCAAAAAAAGGGAATAATTTCCTTCCTTGATAATATGCATACGGGAAATACATTTTAAGGGGTTAGGCAGTGGTTACCTAATTTACCATATACTGTGTAAGAAGAGATTTGTTGCACTATATTGGGGGGCGGTGAAAAAAACAAAACAAAAAATTAAAAAAGAGGCCACCAGTAAGTTAGTAAGTTCTGGTGGCAGCAATTTGAAGCCACCAAGATTTCAGACTTGAGAACCACTGCCATACAGCCTGCAGTACTCGTCAGCTTCATAACCACACAGAACAGGAAAAGTATTCTGGGAAGACCAACAGAATCAATAAAGCAAGGATTAACAGAATTAATAGAGGTCTTTATATAACACCAATGAAAAAAAATGTTTTCAGCCACAGCTATTTAAAGACTTACTGTGTAAACTATATTTCCTAACAGCAGGTAGTCAGACGTTTTCCCATTCCCAAAGGCAGTATCTGCAGAAGGAGATGTAGATATGTTTAACATTTACCATAATCACACTAAAATACAACAGCACTGCAATTATCATAAACAAGGCACTGCAGTGAAGTAATATGGACATTCTCTCTTTACAGTATCTGTATATTGAAACAGTTTACATGACAGCACTGAATACATTCTATAAACATGCAATTTACAAAACCTTTCAAAAAGGTTACACCAATTCGTTTTTTATGTTTGCTTGCACGCATGTGCAAGAAACATAGTGCCACCATATGTGAATTTGTAGGTGTGCCTCCCCCACTTCCAATGCCCTGCTGCCTTTTGCAGGCACGGCCGCACCCCGCCAATGAATGTCGGAGCTGTCTATAACAGCCCTTCAGATGCAGTGGCGTACAGTTGAAGGCAAAAAAATGCTGAAATGAGCAGTGATAACATGTAGGCAATTTGCATACTGCCGTGTCGGCGGTATACAAGAATATCTCTGACGTCGACACTGCACTGAATCAGCTGTCATAGAAAGCGCCGTCCCCGTAACAAGTAACACGCTGGAAGCCCACCCAGCGTGCTCATGAGCTCCCCACACACACACTGTATGGCCAGCAGGGGTGCCCAATCCCCGTCGGCTCGGCCGCGCCCCCCAACAGAGTTCCAGGTGCCATGCTGGGGCCCACCCCAGCATGGCAACAGTTCCTTAAGGCCGACGGGGTGCCCAATCCCCATCGGCTCCACTGTATCCCAACAGACTTCCAGGTGCCATGCTGGAATCCCATTCCAGAGTGGCAACAGTCCGTATGACTGACAGGGTGCCCAATCCCGTCGGCTCCACTGCCCCCAAACAGCCTTCCAGCTGCCATGCTGGGAGCCCACCCCAGTGGCAAAAGTCCTGCATCGTCTTTAAAAAAAACAACAAGCCCTGTAAGAAAAAACGGTCCCTTGCTGACTGTCTTGACCCCCACCCACGCCCACCCTCTCTGCACCCTGCCTCCCCACACCCCCACCTCACCCCATACTTACCTCCGGAGGCCGGTGCGACGATCTTCGTGGACTGGGAACACATTTGCACTCTTCAAAGTCGACTGCGAACTGAGGAAATGCCGGTAAGCTCTATAATGGAATAAATAGGGTTTTTTTCAACTTTGATGCATATCTCAGGCATTTTGGGGAATTTTTTTCACCAAATTTTCGACATGGGGTTCTTGGGACCCCAGCTCATAATTCTGGCACTGTCATTTTGTTATTCGGTCGAAAGGTGATTTAGCGGTCACTGTGTGGAACCACCTTTCGGGACCAAGTTACAAAACGACAGTGTCACAGTTCATGAGGAATGCTCCCAAAAACCCTATGTTGAAAATCTGGTGAAAAAATTCCCCAAAATGACTGTTTTAAGAGCGTGCGTTGCGCAGTTTCTACGCATGCTCGTAAGTTTGCAAATTTTTTATATTTTCACTCAAGATTTTCAACATTGCCATTTTACCACACCTCCTTATGAGCAGTACAGCTGTCATTTTTCACATATTGCACAAAATGAGTTTACGCACATGTAGCGCACAATGGCGCAGTCGGTGTGCGAAATCAATGTTCGGGACAGATTAAGAAAATCACTGTGACACTGTTCATGAGCAGAGGTCTTAAAATGGCTATGTTAAAAATTTGGTGACAAAAGTCCATAAAATGACTGTGATACGAGTGAGCATTGCTCAGTTTCCACACACCCTCATAAGTTCATGAATTTGTAATATTTTCAGTCCAGATTTTCACCACTGGTATTTTTCCACACTTCCTTATGAACAGTACAGCTGTCATTTTTCACACCATGGCCGAAATGTGTTTTCGCACTTCCAGCGCAGAAATGCGTGGCTGCTGTGGGAAATCACTGTTTGGGACAGATTAAGACAATCACAGTGACACTGTTCATGAGCAGAGGTCCCAAAATGCCTGTGTTGACAATCTACTGTAAAAAATCCCCAGACTAATTACATTACGGGTGTGCATTGCGCAGTTTCTACGCATGCTCGTGACTTCACCAGTTTTTTTAATATTTTCACTGCAGATTTTCAACATTGCCATTTTTTACACCTCCCCATGAAAAGTACAGCTGTCATTTTTCACATCCTGTTCGAAATGTGTTTTCGCACCTATGGTGCCAAATGGGGTAGTCACTGTGCAAAATCAGCTTTCAGCTAACAAACTGATATTGCCACTGTTCATAAGGTGGGGGTCACAAAAAACACATGTTGAAAATTTGGAGTGAAAATACCAATGAACGCCTGAGGCGTTAGGGCTTCTGACCATAACGCCCCACCCTGTAGACACTGACAGGCATCAGGGGAGTGACTTGGGATTGTCGCCTGTAATGCTCATACCATTCCACCCCCACCCACACCTTGCAGCCAGTGAAAGGCATCGAGGTGCGCCTTGGACTCTTCGGCCCAAAAGTTCACCCCATTCTCCTATACTGCACCCATCTCACCGTATTTCCTGACGGAATGGGGTGAACATAAGGGCCAAAGACCCCAAGGCACACCATGGCACTTGTCGGTGTCTGGAGGGTAGGGAGTGGTGAAATGGCGTGGCCATTGTGCCTGACGACCCAAAGGCACACCCCCACTGCCTGTCAGTATTGGCAGGGTGGTGGTGGGGTTGGCTTCAGTTCAATACTTCACTGCCAGTCCTATTATGCAGCTCTGTAACTCCTACACTACCAATGCCAATGTTAGCAAGCAAACATTCGGCATTGACAAATGCTTGTTTAATGAGACACTCCATTTCAGTGAAGCACCCTTGAAATGATAAATGTTAAAACTTCTAGAATCTTGAAGTATTCATTGAAACAATCTAAATTAAAAAGAGGTTGTCTGGAAAACAACTTCTGCCATTAAAATCAGGAAATCCAGCCGGCCCGGTGGTGCTGAGGGTTGACACGCTGGACACCACACCTCGCGCCAAGCCGGCAACCCAGGTTCGGGAACGGGCGCAGGCTGTCGGTGGGTCGGCAGGGGAGGATCAGGATTAAGCGTCCGTAGACTGCTCTCCTGATCCTGGGGAGGGTTGGGGAAATCCACCACGCTGTAGCAGCCCCTGGGGACGCCTGGAGGCACTACATGCAAGTGGATATATTGGGGGGAGCACGGCAGACGTCGGCACGCAATGCCTGAATGTCATTGCACGTCCGTGCTCCAGTGGGCTCAGAAACTAGGTGAAAAATGGATGGGCACGACCGTGCAGCTTGATGGCCACACCCTGCCTCACCGGGAGGACTTGCGTGGAATAGCACTGGGGGGGTCCAGGGCCAGTCTGGCTGGATAGGGTATGGGGAGGCCCTACAGCAGACTGGCAATGGCCATACCGGATCCCCCATCATGTGAGTGAGTCTGGTGCTCTCCCAGTGGGCAGGGCCAGTGGCTGGATGCCCCCGCCGGTAGTCACCGCAGTAGGCGATAAATAGAAATAAATAGAAATTACGTTCTTACCGTAATTATGATCTTTCTGTGTATCTTCACCATTCATCACAGATGGGTACTGGCCGGAGATCAGGACCCCGCGGGAGCCTTTTTTTTTTTTAAAAAGGATAGGCGGAGCCGATCCAGCATTGGCTCACTGCCGGATCGCACTCACGAGCGCCCGAGGATTAGCCATTGCTGGTGTCTACTCCGCCTGCCTACCAGTTCTGAGTCTGAGAGGTAAGAGGAAGGGATGGAGGGTGGGACAAGAGAGTCCAAGGGACAGAAAAGGAAGAGGAAACTGAACTAAAAGGAGAAATAACGACTGAGAGGACAGCATAGAAGAAGTAAAACTAAGGGGATTGGGTAGGGGCCCCAATCTCTGGAAAAGAAGAAGGGAAGGGGGGGGGGAGAGAGAATTTAGGAGACAGTGAGAGGTAACAAGGATCCAAGACCCTTGTCCATCACCAGACTGTATAGGAACTGCAAGGAATGGCAAAGCTCATCTGCCAGAATTCATGGCACAGAATAACTGGCAATACTCTCTATTATAATTATATAATTATTATAATAATCTGTAAAGATTTTTCGTGAAAAAAAGGGTTGTCTTTTTTTTTTTTTAAATATAAGGATAACAGAAGGAGGGCAACCACCAGTTCTCACCCGGAGGGGGTGAGGATAAATTGTAGAGAGGAAGTGCCACTCGAACTGTACCCCTTGGGAAAGAAAATTACCCCCCTGTGTGTCCCAACTTTACCCCGCTCAAAAGAGGGGTAGGCACAGAGGGAGGAGGATCCAGAGACTGGAGCCCCAGGGGGATGGCGGGTGGGATTGTGATGAATGGTGAAGATACACAGAAAGATCATAATTACGGTGAGAACGTAATTTCTATACCTTATCTGTGTCAATCTTCACCATTCATCACATATGGGTGAGTACCAAGCTCCCCGAAGGGGGTTGACTAATTGCACCCTAAGGGACAGTGTCCCTTAGCCCTCAGTGGGTGACACACTAAGGGGGGGAACCTTCTGGGCCTGAGGAGGCCCGAGAGTGGGGACAGCGAGATGGGGTCCCCCAGAAGGGGGAAGGAATTTGCCCCGACAGACGTCGTCTCGCCCTACGGGAAAAGAGATAGGTTCCCTGGTGAGTGGAGCAGATCACCCTACGCCGGGCCAAGGGTGACAACCGGGAAAGGCGAAGCCACGCCGATCTTCTGGTGCAGATCGCTGTCCCTACTATCCTGGTAGCTACCTCACTGGCATCGTAAGATGCCCTTGCTTGGTGCCTTGCTAGCTCCAGGCCACGTGCAGAGAGTGCAATGGCTTGCCTGGTTTGCTCTGAGTCAGGCAAAGCAGCTAGGAATTGACCCAGCGCTGACCACAAGAACCTGTTGTAGGCTGTATAGTGGGCCTGATGAGCGGAGATGGAGAGAAGCAACCGTGCCGAGTAGAAAGTCCTCCTCCCCCAGAAATCAAAATCCGAAGAGTCCTGATCTGGGGTCCGGTCACGGTGGAGGGCGCGAAGCCCATCAGGAGTGTCCAGGTGCATCAATCCGGACTGCGGATGAGGCATAGAACCTGGAGACTCTGGAGGAGCGCAATACCTCTGGCTGAGGTCCCTAGGGGCAGGAACTCCGGAGAAGAGCCTCTGCCAGAAACGCATGGACACCTCCCGAATGGGAGCAGGCCAGGGGGGCACCACAAGGGTGGCCTTCAAATCACCTAGAAAGGCGTGTGCGCATGCTCTGGATTGCTCGCGGATGGGGGAAGGTGAAGGTCCTCCAACATCCTCATAGGAAACGCTGATACCGGAGAGACAGCAGCAGGAGAGATGTGGACAGATGGTTCCTCTCCCCCAGAAGAGGGGGATGAGGAGCTGGAGGTCACCATATGCTCCGAGGGTGGCTGCTCAGGGAAAGGTTGAAAAACCTGACTGTCCAAGGCCCCAACATAGGCAGGGAACCGAGAAGCCACCACTCTGAACTACTCCCAGGTGAGAGGCCCGGTAGGACCAAGAAAGCCCAGGAGCGCTGGAGAATGCAGCAGAGGGGTAGGGGCAGAGCCGAGGGAAGGAATCGGCTGGCCTCTGCCAAGGCTAGGGTGCGGACCATGGACACCCGGGGAAGGTGTCCCGGAAGACTCCGCAGCCGACAGCTGTACAACCACGTTGGTACTGCCTAAGCTGCGCCCAGAAGAATCCCCCCAGTGAGGCGACCGGGGCCGTATGGGTCCAGAAGGACGGTCCCCTGCCTCCAAAGAATGGAACCCTCTCAAGGACCCGGAAGGGGAAGGACGGAAGTCCGCACTCAGGCTTCTTGCAGGACCCGGGTGGACCCCAGAGAAAGGCCTACGTGGGGACCCCACACCCCTCGACCCCTCAGAGTCCGAGAGAGTCCTGGTCCTCGGGAGGGTCAGCCTAGGTAGCTGGCAGCCCTGGGATGTCCCCGAGTGGGAAATCCAGGGTGCAGCACCCTCCCCACCCATAGGCTTCTCGATGGGCCCCAAAGTCGGGCGATCAAGACACACCACGGGAGGGGGTACACCTGCTGAGGGGTCCAGGAACCCCCCCAGGCCAGGTTGCATGGCTATAGTGGCACACCATAGCCTGCTGGTCAGTGCCACTGACCCCAACCTGGAGGGGAACCCGACGCTCCTCAAGTGGGGGCTGACTCCGACTTGTCGAAGAGACCACTGGTTCACCCTCCTCTGCAGGCAACCCCGAAGGGTGTGACTGCTCGTCCGACTCTGAGCCCAACTCCGACCCCGAAGAGGTGGAATCCGAGGCCCTAAGCCAGACGGTAGGAGGGCAAGGAAAAGTGACCTTCGCAAAGGGCCCAGAAGTCGTGGCAGTGGTCGAGGCAGCACCCGCGCCCTCCACGGCCCCGCGGGCGGGGCTGGCAGAACGGCAGGGACTAGAGGTCTGAGGCTAGGGCCAGCCGTGGCGCCGTCAAGTCCACCGGCACCTAGGACAGAGATGACGCCGGCGGCAGCCCCAGCGGTGGCCCCGGAGTCACAGACACCGCCAGGCCCCCCGGCGCCGCGAGTGGCACTAAGGGCCGAAGCGGCGCCGACCGCTCCGAGAGCAGGCTCGACGCTGACGACACTGCCCGGCCCCCCGACGCGCGAGCGGCGCCGAGGGCTCCGAAACCGGACCCGGCGCTGAAGGCGGCACCGCCAGGCTTCCCGGCACCACGAGCGGCGCCGAGAGCAGAGGCAGCGCCGAAGACGGCGCCGACCAACGACCCTGCGGGTCCCACGGCGCCGAGGCGAGACATAGCAAAAGGCGACGTCGTATCCAGGGTCGCGGCGCCGTCAGCAGTACCGGTGCCGCAAGCGGCGTCGACAGAGCCCATGGCGCCGAGAGCCGAGGTGGCGCCGACAAGGCCCTCGGCACCGCGAACGGCACTGGAGGCCTCGACAGCACCGACCAGCGGTGTCGGGGACGGCGTCGACCCGGGCCTTCCGAACAGCGGGAGCGACACCGGGCGCCTTCATCCCAAAGGTGATGCCATGTGGCGCCTCCCGCCGCTCCCCGGGAGGAAGCGGGACGGGCCTCCTGCGCCGCGGGAGGAGTCTCAACCAAGGCTAGGCTATGGGGGGTTGAGACTCCCTCCTCCATGGTCCGTATAGAACCGGGAGGGGACCCGGAGGAAAGGCCGAGAGAACGCGGCTTGGCCCGACGAGTGCGGATCCTACCTCCGAAAGTCGGCGGAGCTCGTCCAACTTTCCACGCGCGCTGTTCGAGAACACGGCGGTCCATAGAGAAGCAGGCGTCGCACGAATCCATGTCGTGAAGCGGGCCAAGACACGAGAGACACCGGTCATGCTGGTCGGTCACGGAGAAATTGCGGCCACACAGGCACCGACGCATAGGGGGCCGCCCCGCCTTAGATGATTTCTGGCCCTCCGACCGCGACATGACCTGCGGAAAAAAACACCAAAAATAGACTTGACGTCGCCAAAACTATAAATAATGGAAAGATCTTACCAGCGACGTCGAGTAGGGCAGACTAGAACTAGTAGACCGACGAACTATCGACAATAGAAGGCTAAGGCCTAAAATTTCGAAAACACTTCTTCAAGGCTTCCCGCGAGGCAACCTCGCGGGGGCGAAGAACTGAAGTAGGCAGGCAGAGTCGACACAGCTTAACGGGCTAATCCTCGAGCGCCACGTAGTACGTCGGACTCGAGGGCGGCGCCGATGCTGGGTTGGCTCCGCCTATCCTTTTTAAAAAAAAAAAAAAGGCTCCTGCGGGGTCCTGATCTCCAGCCAGTACCCATCTGTGATGAATGGTGAAGACTGACACAGATAAGATTAAGGAAATCCAGCAGTAAGCAGTGCACTGGACTGAGTCTCTTCATGTACCACTGTACTGCTGTGATCAATTCTTAATGCATATTCATAAAGGTGACACCTCTAAGTGATCCTACAATAAACCCTCACTGCTGCATTTCCAAGCATGGCAATTTAAGCAAGAAAATACCAAAAGGAAAATGCTTTCTGTATCACTGAACAAAGAGTTACAGAAAGTGGTAGTCATTAGGATGCTAGGATTATCGTTTTTTAGTGGCTGAAAGATTATTGTTGTTTAACAGACCAAATTATTCATCCAAATTCCCCATTTACACGGTACTGTTCTACATTCAACCCAAGACTGACTTCAGACCACTCTGGTATATTACCCATGCAATCAAAGGGATTAAGCTTAGTGAACTGGTCTGATACCCCCAACACAAATTAAAAAAAAAAAAAAAGAAAAAGGAAACTGGCCAGTTGGAATGTCTAAAACCATTGTGAGTCACTTAAGCACGTTTGGGTTAAATGGGTTCAATTGTAGGAGAAAGCTGGTCAACTCCAATAAATTCCAGGAAGTCAGTAGTTCTTCCAACGATATAACTTTATTCAAGTAGAGAAATAATAAAAATGCACCCCACACGTACACCCATGGGGCTTCAATGTTTTAAGCCACAATGGCTCTTTGTCAATAAGTGAACTATACAGGTGTGTCATGAGTAAATACCCCCACAATGATCACTTGACCACAGATCGCCTAACCCATTTTAAAATTTGAAATCAAGTTTTTAAAAAGGTATTATAGAAATACATCACTCATGACACATATTCAAAACTTCCACCAGTACATTTGAAAATATTCACATCAAGCAACAATGAAAGATTGAAGGGGGGAGGGGAGGAACCAACTGATCACTGTGGGGGGATTTATTACAAATTGTAACATGGCAGAAATATGAGGACCTCAGGGAAGAAATGGGATAGGTGCAACAGGGTCAGGTGGTGCAAGAGCAACACGGCATTATTTATTTATTTGCTTTTGTTAACCGGGTAAGCACACGAGACAACCAAGTGCCTATTTTCAGGTGCGACCCGGGAGTGTTACAAGTAAAGTGAGTACAGGTACAGTGAGGGAGACAATGCATCACGCAGAAAATAACAGGCATCACAGGGATTACAGTAGGTACAGGATACAGAGAATACCAGACATCATGGGGAAATTACAGACGGTGCCAACAATAATTAGAATAACTGAAAGTACAAAAACAGTATGGTATTGGTACATACTGGGTAATGGGGCAGTAAGACAGTAACAGGCGACTTACTAGCACAAAATAATTCAGTGGAGATTAGTACAGGGAGGACTTGAATAGAAGGCATACTAGGCAAGCTTACAGAGGGTATAAGGGGCTACCAGGGGACATGTCTTGGGAGGCAGGACAGTATCTAAGAGCAAGTGGGACGTGAGCAAAGCGGGGAAGTGAGTACGGGGGTGGGAATGGGAGTGTGTAAGATGTAAGATCAGGGGAGAGGGGACTGGGGTAAGTGCCTGGGGGGACGAACAGTGGCAAGTAAGGTACAATTGCTCAGAGTGGTCCATGAGGATAAGTGCAGGGGTGCTGTGGCCCCCATCCAGAATTCCCTGGGTGGGAAGTAGTTGGGTAGGGCTGGAAGGCTACGAGGTGCAGGGACACGCTGAAGAGTGTTTTAAAACGTTCCAAAGGGAGGACTTAAAGCTGGTATGGGAGGGGGAGGCCCGCGTTAGTACAGGGAGGGAGTTCCACATTTTTGGGGCGTAGGTGTGGAAGGCCCGATCACTTGCAAGGTGCCATGTTGCCTTAGAACGCTCAGAGCAATAATACCCTCTTGAGCGAGTGAACACGCTCACTGAAGTAGGGAAGGAGTCAATGGGTTACAAATATGTGGACCGATAGGTGGCGCGATGAACAGAGGAGAAAAGGGAACCGGCAGGGGTTGAGCTGAACAGCACAAATGTCTGTGGCGCTGCGGCCACCGTACAAAATGGGACACAGGACAGAACGGGGAAGTGTGCAATTCTGTAGGCAGTGAGCGAGTGAGGGCATATCGTAGAAGTCGCCAATGGATGGAAAAGAGCACAGGAAAGGACAGAGAAATAAGAGATTGGCGCCAGGGAGACGCAAAGCTGTCAACATCTGAGAACGCGCCACCTGTAGGTCGGACTGATGAGGGCGAGGTGAGGCAAAAAATTGCTATGTGGACAAGTGTGTGAATTTGAAAACAGTGGAGAGAGGAAGGTGTAGGAGAGAACAAGTGCAGAAGGGGAAACCGTGGAGTGCAGAGTGGTGCGAGTCGCGGGAGGCACACAAGGATAGGGGCAGCAGATCTGAAAGGTAACCGAATGCATGTGGAAAATGCACGAACAGGGAAATGGAGATGAAGTTCTGTGGTGCCGTGAAAATGCCACCTATTAGTGGTAATCGTCAGGTGTACAGGGCACGGAGAAGAGAACTGGCAGTTTTGGGAGAATATGAATATATGCAGGGACATGTTGCCCAGGATGCACCAGACCAGCGATGTGGGAAAAAAAACGAGGGTAGAGAAATGGAGTAGCAGCACAAGTACCAAAGTCGGAGGTGCAAACATAGTTGTATGCGAATAGTTAATAGATACACGACAGATGAAAGATTTAAAAAAGTAGTCGCCACTATAGTACTCGATGTGGGGTGATCAACGTGCATGCGCACAGTTCCAGCAGCAGAAAGGCAGGAAAAGTAATTGACATGCCCCATAATTGTAAAAGTTAAATAAATGTTTCTGGTAATTACTGTTGTACAGCAAAGAAAACACCATCTAACAAATAGTACAGTTGCAGTTGCCATGTTACAAGTGCATTAATCCCCTCTGAAGGTGGCATCTAATGGGGGGTTAATGCATGGCTGGACCGTTGTATGCACTCGGTCTCCGGCCTCGTGCCACAACGGTCCCTTGATTAATGCTTACAAAGTGCCCCTGACCATTGCAGGCAATGAGGGATACTCCTGAACTGACACCAACATGCAGTGGTGTCCAGCTCTTACTTTCAAACCTCTGCCATCACAAACAACACTGCCAGATACCACAAACACTCCCTAACCCTATTACAAAGCGCCCCTCCCCCCCCCAAAACAACCATCTAGTCAGTCCACTGATTATAATGACTAGCACTATGATGGTGTATTACGGGCAGGATGGATGGGCCCTTGGTCTTTATCTGCAGGCAGTGTCTATGTGTCTACGTTACTGTGATCCAAGGTTTGGAGACCTTATCTTCTCCCTTCTGGGCTACTGTTGGTTATAGTAAGTGTTACTGCAAAGGCTGGGCCCACCTTCCACCAACTGAGGGAACTGGGGGAAGGGAAGAAAGGATAGTTAATTACCAGCAACTCTAGACCATCTATAGAATCTCCTTCATATTTACAGTTTTGACTGGTGCTGCTGGTACCAGGATGCTGTGGAAACGTGCTGCTGCACACAACACAGGCATGCAACATCATGTGCTCCAACATTGTATAGCAAGTCCAATTGCCTCAGCTCCAGCTAATTCTTAAACAATTACTGGGCCAATGATGGATCAGTGTGTAGCACTACGCATTCTCATGCTGGTGACCCAAGTTCAAGAAAAGACTTGGGAGCCAACTGGGCGGCCCACGGGGGGGGGGGGGGGGGGTGATGCCGCATGGCAGTGCTCCCAACTGAGAGGGATGGCTGTCCAGGTTCTGCCACACCAGCAATGCCTACGGTGCACTGGGAAGCTTGCTCCACCACAGGGACACGCTCCCTACATGATAAGTCTGCAGGGAGATGGCCTGACGCTCAGGGTGAGGTTTAGGGAGAAAATAAGAACACTGATGAGCACTGGCTTCCATTAATGATGGTGCCAGCACTTTCTGACCTTGCCCCATGTGGATCCCCACGGGCTCGACAGCAGGAGGAGTGGTGGTCAGGTTTGAGGGAGCTGGGAGGATGCCTGAAACAGGTGAAGGTGGCTGCTGGGGGGGGGGGGGGCCAAACAGCTGTATGGAAAACAATTACTAAGCCAGCTGCCAGGCTAAGGAAATGTAATAATTTTAGTAAAAGTTTTTTTAAGACAAACATTTTCAGCAACGCCAAACAAATGCCAAAATGCTGACTCTCTTGACCAACACCACAAATGAACAAAACTAAGATCTGAGAGTGTAAACAACAGTTATATTAACATACTGACTGATACCATGATTATGACATAAGTAAAGGCCAGTCAGAAATCTGTAGAAGACACTTGTCAGATACAGGACCTAACCTCCTTTGCAAGAGGACAGACGGTGGGAGACTGGTGTGGCTCTGTGGAGGAAATGCTTTCAAAGATCTAGAGTTACTGGTACAGTATATAACTTTTCTACCTTCTACAAGTATAACTCTTCAGTAGAGACCCACTGAACGATTAGAAAGCATTACTGTACCTACTGTACCTCCTACAGAGTATTTCTATTAACCCCTCTTTGGGTGGGGGAGTGGAACAAATAAGGTCAGTGTGCATCACAAAACGAGGTCTTGGATCACTGCCAGAAGGAAGCTAGACTTTTTCTGGGTTATCAGACCTAGACTCTAATGCTCTGTGGGTTTGTGACTGCATAACGTTTACAGAGAGTGACTGCATTGCAAATCTCAGATGCTGACATAGAATTAAAGCACGCTACTGAAGCAGAAATCCCCTTGCTGACATGACCCATTACTCTGCTCATCAACTCCTTGCCAAATTTCTCATAGTGCAGTCCTATACAGAACAATATCCACCATGAGAGGCAGTGTTTGGAAACAGGTTCCTCTAGACCTTGTGGGCCAAAAGACATGAACAGTTGGTTCAAGTGCTTGATCGACTTGATTCTATTCAACTGAAAACTAAGCGATCTCATGACAGCCATAAAATTACAGACACAGGTTGGAGACAATAGCGCAGAGAGCAACCAAGATGATACAGGGGCAGAACAGTAACACAAAAATAGGAGAGAACATCAGTATCAATATGTACAACCTGGAGGACAGCCATAACGTTTCTTCTTCCACTGACAGGAGGAAGAAGAGCTCGAGGTCAAGCGGAGCCTGGTCTCCGATCGAGGTCAGGAACAAGCCCACTACTTTCGTGCTTCAGGCGGACTGCCCCCCCCCCCAACAGGACTGCCCGTGGTCGGACCCCCCTCCGCAAAGGGCAGCAGACCAGACACAGCCCCACTGCCATAACAGCTTTCAAATGAAGTCTCCCTACCATAGCCGCTACCATCTAAGGCCGACTCTGTTGATGGCAGGTGAAGAATTTCTTTCTCCTCTTTTTTTTTTTTAAACAAGAAAAGAACACTAAAAGTAGTAAGTTAATCGAATACTAAATGGCTATAGCTGCTGTCGTACAGACAAAGACTTGACTCCCGGCAGGTCAGTGACGTCGTCACCGAAGTGCACTCGACAGCGGGGAAAAAGGAACTGAGGTGATTGGAGGGTCAACGCTGAGATAGCCTATATGGCGCAAGCTACTCTTGCGGTGCCGCGCATGCGCTGTTCAATCCCAGCACCAGCCCTCCTGAAGATTTTTGGCTCCTGTAGGATCCTAGTGCCTCTGGCATAGTCCCATTAGTGTGAATGGGTGATGGAGATTTTTAGTCCAGGAAGATCAGTTTATTCACAGATTAATACTAAACCTCCCACAATCACACACCCAATATAAGAAAATGTCACTTAGGCTGGTTTTCTTAAAAACAAAATGCTTTTACTAAATAGTTACTAATCATACAGTTACAACTAAAAATATTTAAATAATCTTTTTGGTCACAGCATAACACAAAAAATGTGGAAATGTACAAAAAAAACACACTATGACAGTTATCTAAAGTTCTCCCTTAGTTTGTAGTGAACTGAAGTCCGTCAAAAGTAAGTGTAGTCTGTAGTTCTTAGTCTCTGTGCTGTGGCAGTTTGCTTCTCTTGTGGTCAGGAGAGAGTCCAGATGAAAAGTGTCCCACATGCCCTGAGCTGATTGCCCTGAGCTGAGGGCTTTAAATATCTCCTATAACTTGCAGTGTCATCAGTTATCCCAGTTCTAAACAAACTGGTCTATTTACCTATCAGGTGAGTCAGAGCAACTACTCCAAACTAGGGTCAGTTCTCTGAGCAGCTGCTAAATCTTCACATTTTCCCAAGGTATGGGACATGTCCCCTTCAGTTCCTAAACTGAGGTCCATAGCTCCGGCGTCAGGGCATTCAGTGTCACTGCCATCTCTAACCTTCTTACCACTTGTTACCCCTCCCTCTGCTAAGTAACCTTCTGTAGTTGTCTTGTGAACGGCTACCTGGGGAAGTCCTACCTTCCTTTCGCCACCTCCCATTTCAGGACACACAGGAAGGGAAGGGGAAATTGTTTAACCAGGAAAGGCACACTAAGCCGGAGCTTGTTTCTAGGTGCGACCTGGGAGCACAAGGAAGTTAAGTGACTTGCTCAGGGTCACACAGTATGCAAGTGGAAGCTGTGGGATTCAAACCCAGGTCTGATCTGCTGGATGTCACCAGATTTGCAGCTCAGAGCCTTTTGACCACTGCGCTATACTGCCTCCTAGGCTGGGGAACTAGCCTCCCATTTTTTTTCCACAGGGGCTTCTGTGGGGCTCTGGGAACTGCAAGAGGCCTTTGCCGTCTAACTGCGGGTAACCGCACACACCACCCCCTTCTGGAGATTGATCCCCATTATCACATCCAGGGCAAGACTGTCTGCCACGTCCACTTTTTGCACCGTCTCTCCTGTCTCACCCCAGTCCAAGAGAATACTAGCAAGTGGCACAGTTTTTTCCTCCCCAGCGAATCCTTTCACCGTTACAAACTGATTAGGTATAAGTTGTTCAGGCCCAACCAAATCCCCTTTTACAAAGGTAAGAGACGCCACCGTGTCCCTTAACCCATGGTTCTGCACCCCATCTACAGTAACTGGGTGAATGTGCTTCTTCATGTTTACAGGCATGCTCTCAGGGATACACAAACAACCCAACTCTGTTCGAGCACCACTTTGTCCACTCTGTGCCTTTTTAGGACACTGTCTAGCAAGATGCCCTGACTGTTTACAAATACAACAGTCAGCATTTCTTTGATCTGAGAAATCCCTTTTTTGCAACTTGGGGCTTCCCCCTTTCTGTGGAGGCAGTGAGGATTTTAGCTGCCCTGAAAGTGCGCTTTTCCCTTTCTGTGCTGCCACACCTGCCCCACTCTCTTTCAGAGCAGGCCTGCTCCTGGCACAGCGATCCGAGAGCTCAGCAGCTTGCTGTGCTGTTTTTGGATCTCGGTCACCTAGCCAGCTTTTCAACTCTGCTGGGCAAGCCCAAAAAAACTGTTCTAGCAACAGAACCTCCTCAATTTTGTCCACAGCATTTGCTTCTACTCCCTTCCACCAACGTTTCAAAAACTGATGTTGCTTTGTGGCAAGATCCTCATAGCTCATGTCAGGGCTTTTTCAGAACTTAACCCTGCATGCTTCAGGGGTTAACTCATACTTTTTGCACAAGCCCTTTTTACTTTTTAAGCAGAGTAGCTTTAAGTTTCTCATAAGTGCTACTGTCCTGATTGTCCATTTGGCCTAGTGCCTCATGTGTTTTACCAGTAAGTAGCGGGGATAGCTGAAAGCTCCAGGACTCCCTGGGTATTTTTGCCTGGATAGAAACCTTTTTAAACAAATTCAAAAATGCATCCATATCCTCTGCCTCTTATAATTCAGCTATTAATTTAGAATTTAACTTATACCCCAGCCCTGGAGTTTCATATTCAATCCTGCCACTTACCCCTTCTGGCGCTGGTCGTTGGGAGTCTCAGCTTTTCCATTTCAAAGTTCCTCTGATGCTATTTTTCTTATTCCTGCATCTCCAATTCAAACTTCGGCTCGAATTCGATTTGCTGCTGGGCTTCAAACTTTTTCTGCTCGAATACCAGCTCCAGTTCCCTTTCTCACCGCTTTTCTGCAAGCTTCAATTTCCTCAACTCCAGCTGCAGCCTGATCCCTTCTAGACCCAGCTCTGTGGTGACCTTCCCCTGCTGCTGTGGCTCTGGGTTCCTTCTGTTCTAGCTGTCCTTCTCCCTGGGACTAGATTCTGTGATGGACCCTAGCACCCCCACTCCCAGGCTCTGGTCCTTTTCAGTCACTGGCAGTGACTTGAGGTTCTGGGCAGCCACTAGCTCACTGGCTGCCACGAGAACCTCCATGAGGTGCTTCTTGGTTCACCTTCATACTGGACCCCTCTTTCCTGACACAACTGCCTTAGGTGATCTGCAGTGCATTCATTATAGTTGGAAGCCATCTTCTTCCCTAACTATTATTACACTAGCTAACACCAAAAAAGAAAGAAAACAGGTAGGGAACTTTATACTGTAACCAAATTATTATTTTCCAAATTTCTGCCTTGATTGAGTGTGGACTGCTTTCAGATTATCAATCTGTTATCCTGGCCTCGAATTCAACTGTATTCCTGTGCCACCAATATTTCTCGAATCTCACTGCTACCAGATCTCTCAGATCCCACCTCTGCGTGCTAGATCTGTCACAAACCCACTCCTGAGGGTCAGGTCAACTGAGCTCACAGTGCCCACCCCTAAGTGCAATCCATGACAGGGAGGGAGGAAAACGAGGGATACCCTCTTCGAGTCCCTCTATAGCGTTTGCTGGCTTCACAACTCAACACTCGCCACAAAGTCCTAGGGTTACCTCTTTACTCTGGATCAGAATACAATACCAGTCTTGAGTCTTGTAGCCAAATATGAACCCTTCTTGGTTGTTACACAAAGGGGGGAAGATCCAGGCCTTACAACCTCTTCAGGGTAGCACTGTAACCCTGATTCTGGCTCCTCCCACAAGGCGTGCAATAACCTGGTTCAAATCCCACAGACCCTTCCTTGAGACTTTGGTATTCCCCCTATCTTACCCAGACATTCTCTTTTTAGACACTTTATTCGATTTGGTAGCTTATGACGGCGGCACCACCTAGCAATAACAGTTTAGTCACAGATCAATACTGAACCTCCCACAATCACATACCTAATATAAGAAAATCTCACTCAGGTCAGCTAATCATACAGTTACAACTAAAAAAGGTTTAAATAATCTTTTTGGTCAAAGCGTAACACAAAAAAGTGGAAATGTAAAAAAAAATGCACTATGACAGTTATATAAATTCTACTTTAGTTTGTAGTGAACTGAAGTCCATAAAAGGTAAGTGCAGTCTCTAGTTCTTAGTCTCTGCGCTGTGGCAGTTTTGCTTCTCTTGTGGTCAGGAGAGAGTCCAAATGAAAAGTGCCCCACATGCCCTAAGATGAGGGCTTTAAATACCTTCTGTAACTTACAGTGTCATCAGTTATCCCAGTTCTAAAGAAACTGGTCTATTTACCAATCAGGTGAGTCACAACAACTACACAGTTTGGCCAGGAGATGTCACTGTTTTGCTGTTTTCAAAATTCCAAGAATATCAAAAATCAAATCCAGACACATATAATTAACATGGATATGACATTTAGAGTTTAAGCCTTTTGAAGTCCCCTGTAGACAATTTGCACCCGTAAGACAACATTCACATTAGCATGTCAGAATGGTCATTTACTGCTCAAATCCTGGCTAAAACATCCTGGGCTTTAGAAACATAGACTTCGATGGCAGAGAAGGACCGCTTGACCCAACTAGTCTGCCCATTTCCCTACCTACAGGATAAGCTGCAGATTCTAGTTAACCAACAGCCTATTTCTTCCTACCCCCCAACAAAAGTTGCCTTATGTCTGTCCCGTGCATTCTTGAATTCTCCCACAGTTTTAGACCCCACAACCTCATCAGGAAGGCTGTTCCATGCATCCACCACCCTCTCTGTGAAAAAATACTTCCTCACATTGCCCCTGAACCGCCCCCCCATCTTCAAATTATGTCCCCTTGTTCTTGCACATCTCTTTTTCTGAAAGATGCTACCCTCTTGGACTTTGCTGATTCCACTGAGGTACTTAAAAGTTTCTATCATGTTCCCCCTCTCCCTCCTTTCCTCAAGGGTATACATATTAAGCTCCTTTAGTCGCTCCTCATATGGCTTCTCTTGCAGACCCTGCACCATTTTAGTTGCCCTCCTCTGGACTGCCTCTATCCCGTCTATGTCCTTGTGGAGATGGGGTCTCCAGAACTGGACGCAGTACTCCAGATGGGGTCTCACCAACTGTCTGTACAGAGGGATAACAACTTCCTGTTTTCTGCTGGTGAAGCCTCTCCCTATACATCCCAGTAACATAGAAACATAGAATTTGATGGCAGATAAGGATCGCTTGGCCCACCCAGTCTGCCCATTTCCTTACCTAATGGATAAGCTGCAGATCCTAGTTAACCAGCAGCCTACTTCTTTCTACCCCCACCCCACTAGAATTGCCTTATGGCTGTCCCATGCATGCTTGAATTCAACCACTGTTTTTGACTCCACAACCTCCTCTGGAAGGCCGTTCCATGCATCCACAACCCTCTTTGTGAAAAAATACTTCCTTACATTACCTCTGAGCCCCCCTCTATCTTCAAATTGTGCCCCCTTGTTCTTGCACACCTCTTTTTTTGAAAGATGCTACCCTCTTGGACTTTGTTGATTCCCTTAAGGTATTTGAAAGTTTCTATCATGTCCCCCCTCTCCATCCTTTCCTCGAGGCTATACATATTAAGCTCCTTTAGTCTCTCTTCATATGTCTTCTGGTGCAGACCCTGCACCATTTTAGCTGCCCTCCTCTGGACAGCCTTCTCACGTTGCTTGCTAACCTTAAGGTCATCTGATATGATTACCCCCAGGTCCCTTTCCATTTTTGTTGTTGTTACTACCTCCCCCCCCCACATTGTGTAATCTTCCCCTGGGTTTGTTTCCCAGGTGCATTATTTTGCACTTATTTGCACTAAATCCAAGCTGCCCTACTTCTGACCATTCCTCCAATCTTGCCAAGTCCCTTCTCATCCTTTCCACACCTCCTTATGTATCAACCCTGTTGCAGATCTTTGTGTCATCTGCAAAGAGGCATACTTTTCCTTCTAGTCCCTCTGCAATGTCACTTATAAAGACATTAACAAGGACTGGACCCAGTACTGAACCCTGCAGTACCCCACTAGTAACCCCTCTTTCTTCAGAGTGGACTCCATTTACAATTACCTTCTGTGTCCTGTTGTCCAGCTAATGTTTTTCCCAGGTTGGTTAATTTGACTATTAATCTTTTGTGTGGGACTGTGTCAAATGCCTTGCTAAAGTATAGGTAGGCCATGTCCACAGCCCCTCCCTGGTCTACTACTTTGGTCACCCAGTCAAAGAAATCAATTAGATTCGTCCAACATGACCTTCCTGCTGTGAACCTATGCTGCCTTGGGTCCTGTGCCCCACTAGCCTCTAGATACTCAACAATTCTTTCCTTCAGAAGTGATTCCATCACTTTCCCTACCACAGAGGTCAAACTGATAGGTCTGTAGTTTCCTGCCTTTGTCTTGGTCCCACTTTTGTGAAAGGGAATCAAATCCGCCTTCCTCCAGTCCTCAGGTACCACACCACCCTCCCATGATTTGTTAAAAAAGGTATTCAGTGGTTTCACTAGTTCTCCCCTTAATTCTTTTAGAATTCTGGGGTGAATTCTGTCAGGCCCTATTGCTTTGTCCACCTTCAGTTTTAGGAGTTCTTTCAGAACCCTTTCTTCTGTGAAAGGACTGGGATCGACCCCCCTATCCCAAGTGCTTCTGTTAATTGGATTAGGCACCTCCCCCTCCTCCTCTTTTGTGAATACTGAGTAGAAATATTCGTTCAATATCCCTGCTTTTTTACTGTACCTCTCTGCCCACCCACCGTCCATTCTATTCAGCCTCACTATCCCTCCCTTTGTTTTCCTACGCTCCCTGATGTACCTATAAAAGGTTTTATCCCCCTTCTTAACCGAGTTGGCCACCTTTTCCTCAGTTTGAGCCTTTGCTATTCTGACTGCCTTCCCTGATTTCTTCTGCCTTAACTGGTACAGTTCTCTGTCCTGCTCCTTCTGTGTTTCCTTATACTTCCTGAATGCAATCTTTTTCTCCCTGACCTTACCCGCCTCCTCTTTTGAGAACCATAGTGGCTTTTTCTTTCCTTTTGATTTGTTTATTTGCTTCACATAAAGGCTTGTTGCCTCTGTGATGGCAGTTTGAACTGGCTTCCTTTAATTAAGTTACAAGGAAGATCATGTAAGGTTTATGACTATACAAGCTGATTTTATTATCTCTGGGTCAGCCAGTCAGGAAATGCAATTAGCTGCTTGCCAAGCAAGCTGTTTTGCAGGTTACAGGACTATAAGTCATTAAAAAAAATTCATTTCTCTTCACATTGGCATTTGCCGTGTGGCATTTTTAAACATGTACAAGAAATGAAAATTACGTACCTACCGTAATTCTTGATCTTCTCTTGTATCTTCACCATTCATTACTGCTTGGGTTAGTGCCGGAGGCGCGCACCTCGCAGGAGTTTTTTGGTCGGCTCCAGCAGGCGCTGCCCTCGGTGTGACGTGCCTGCGTTGCGTGAGGGGGCGGCCGTTAGGTGCCGCAGACTCCTCCTCTATCTCAGTTCTGGTAGCCGGAGAGGCGAAAATAAAGGGTAAGAAAAAGGAGAGCGAGGCAAGAGAGCCGAGGGACAGAAAAAGGAAAGGATATAAACTGAAAAAGGTATAAGCTGGTAGAGGATAGACAGAGAAGAGAGAATTCCTACCCTAAGGGACCGCAGGGCCTCCTTTCTGGGACAGCTCTAGGGGAGGAACAGAGAGAGGGAAAGAGAAAGAAGAAGAAGAAGAAGAAAAGGAGGCATGCTGAGAGAGAGAACAGTGCCCATTGAGGATTGGTTGAGAGGCTTATAAGTTCGAGACTAACAAGGGAGCAAGAATCCCTGTTGCTAGGACTGAGGGGAGGTTCAACCGAACCACCTGAACAGATCCGAATAAGGGTAGATTCTCTGATCTCTCAACATGCCAGGTCCCTACATCCTAGCTGAGGGCTCATGGACTGCCCGGGCAGAACCTGTTCCGGGAAGAGCGCCCACCCAGGAAGGGGACTATGTCCCTTAGCACCCTGTTAAGTGCTAACACAGCAGTGTATGGGGAAAGATTATGCCTTATCAAAGGCAGCTTTGTATGAAGGATAGAGTGGGAACTCAATCAGACTCCCTAAGGCAAGGCAAAGCAGACGCTCAAAGCTGACAAGTGCAAGCAGCAGCTAGAATGAGCTCAAAGATAATACCTGCCAGGTAGATTCTAAATATTTGTTGAGGCCGAGTCAGGGCACGGTCTCTTAAGCTGTGAAACTGCATAACCTGATCAAGGTACTTAGAAGCGCACCCTAAGGGCAGTCAGAAAGAGTTCCCTCAGAATAAGAGAAAAGTACAGACCGTGCTCGTTCCTCTTTACCTTAAGGAAAAAAGGAACCATTCACTAAGAATGGAAAACAGAAAGTGTTTTTTTTTTTTTTTGCATAAAGGCCAAAGGAGGGAGAGGAACGAGACGGGAGGGGGAGATGCCACAGTAGGAGGCCACTGAGGGGAAGGTGGGTGGGAATCAGTAATGAATGGTGAAGATACAAGAGAAGATCAAGAATTACGGTAGGTACGTAATTTTCATATCTTCCCTTGTCAGTCTTCACCATTCATTACTGCTTGGGTGAGTACCAAGCCCCCCCCCTTAAAAAGGGGAGGCAGAAACCCTGAGGGAACAAGACCCCCAGCCTCCTGTTGGTGAGAAACAGAAGGGGAAGATCCTGGGCTAATCTAGAGAGAAGCCTATGGGGGAGAAGAGCTAGGAGGTGCCCCCCGAGGACAGGAGGCAGGAGGCCCCTGCAGTAGTCTCCTAGCTCTGGAAGAAAGAGGCAGGCCCCGGAAAGTGGAGCGAATCACCCTACGCCGGGCCAGGGGTGACAACCTTGACAGACGAAGCCATGCCGTCCGTCTAATGCAGATCGCTGTCCCCGCAAGCCTGGAAGCCACCTCATTGGCGTCATAAGATGCCCTTGCTTGGTGTCTTGCCAGCTCCAGGCCTATAGCAGAGAGGGCAATAGCTTGTCTGGTCTGCTCCGTATCAGGCATTGATGCTAAGATCTCAGACAGCATCGACCACAAATGCCTACTGTAGGCAGCGTGATGAGCCTGATGAGATGCAATGCAAGAGATCGCATGAGAGGAAGAGAACACTCTTCGCCCCCACCGGTCGAATTGTAGGGAATCCGAGTCCGGTGGCCGGTCGTGTGCCAGGCAGCGGCGCCCAGAGGGAGTCTCTAGGTATACCAAACCCGAGGGCGGGTTGGGGAGAGTACCCAGGGATTCCGAAGGGGCACAATAGCTACGACGACAGTCTGCCGGGGCTGGAGAAGGGGCGGCTGGCGACTGCCAGGAACGGATAGATGTCTCCTGGAAAGGAATAGGCCAGGAAGGTACCAGCAAGTGCTGGGCACTGAATTCACCAAGGAATTCATGCGTCTCACGTTCGGTATTGTCTCGCCTAATGTAGGAGATTCAAAGATCCCTCACCATCCTCGAAAGGAATCGCTGATATTCAGTGAAATCAGCATCGGAGGAGAGATGAGCAGAGGGTTCCTCTCCCTCAGAGGAGGGAGACGAGGATGATGGAGAGCTCGAGTGTCCAGAGGATTCTTGTGGCGGTGGGGATAGGCGAAAGACCCGCTCATTCATGTACCTGACAAATGAGGGGAAGGCCGCCGCAGAACCTATGAACTGCTCCCAGGATAACGGGCCCATAGGACCGACATGGCCCGGAAGCACGGGAGGGGGTGGCTGCAAAGGAATGGGAGATGGGCACCTACGAAGAGGCAACTGTCTTCTGCTAGGGCTCTGAAATCCGGGGAATGGAGCCCAAGCTGGCAGGATCCCGGACAACAGACCAGGTCGCAAAATGGAACCCTTGGGATGCGAAACCTGGAAGAGCCCAGAAGGGGATCCTCCCCTGTGACGAACCTGAGACTTCATGGATCCAGAGGGGCAGCCCACAGCAATGCCACCGGAGGGGACCTCGGGGTCCAAGAGGGAAAGGGGGGGCCCAGCACTGCGGCTCCTAGCCACCCCCGAGGGGTGGCCGACAGAGACCGAAATGCCTGCACCCTGCCCCTCAACCCCTCAGACTCCGAGAGCGCCCTCCTCCTCCTCGACCCCAGCGATCTCCCACCCCGAGGGTCTGTAGCAGCACCAGGGTCGGTAGCTGCCACGAGCCCCCCAGGAGGGAGAGCCCCTCCCTCCGCCCCTGCTCCATCACTCCCCAGGGACCCCGGACCACCCCTAGCCCAGGGAACCTCAGGGGAGGACGGAAGCAGGGACAGAGGAAGAGGCCTGTTGGGCGGCCTAGCACCTCGTGCCACCGGGGACCCTGACTCCGAAGAATCAGGTTGCCAGGACGGGTCCACGTCTGAATCATCAGCCTCCGAAGAGGAAGAGATCAGCTGGACCTCAATACTAGCAACCGAGGATTCCTGGTGAAGCAGGCGCCCGGTGCGGAGGTGGCGCGGACAACCTCAGCCCCTGCACCTCTAAGCCTGGCCCTCCTCCCCACGAGCAGCAAGGCCCAGCGCCGGCCTCAGCACGGAACCCAACCTGGCGCCCGGCAGGAAGGCGAACTGGGCCCTGCGGCGAAAGGCCAAACAGCGCCACCAGTGGCGCCGTCTCGATCACCAGTGCGCGGGATCCGAAATAGTGCGGGCGGCGTCGAGGGTCCACCGCTGCCGGGCCCAGCAGGCGAGGGCCTCAACACTGGGGGAGCCTGCACCTCCGAGGAGGTGACTGCCCAGGCGGTGTCTCCGCCGCGGCCCCGGGAGGGACCTCGACGTTCCTCCGACACCACAAAAGAAGCTTCCTCTTCGGCAAGAGAAGATGAGGAAGCCTCCTCTTCACGGACCATATAGGCCCGAGAGGAGACCCGGAGGAAGGGCCTAGAGACCTTACCTGGGAATCCCTGGAGTGACGCTGTCCCCCGAAGGTCGGTGGGGCCTTGCCGATCTTGAACGCGCGGACTTCGAGGACACGACGGTCCATGGAGAAACAAGCGTCGCACGCATCCATATCGTGGTTGGGTTCCAGGCAACGGAGACAAATATCATGCCGATCCGTGACGGAGAAATGCCGGCCACAGGAGCACCGACGCATAGGGGCACAGCCCGCCTTCGACTTACGTTTGGCCCCTGAACCTGACATGATGCAAACTAAATAAGAGACAAAATCAGCAACAAAGCACTCGGAGCCGTCGACAGAAATAAAAAAACGGTCTTACCGGGAGACGGCGTCGAGCGAATATGTATGAGAATATGAGGAGTCTTGAGTTACGCAGAAAATCTTCAACTACCACGCAGCAGGTGCAGCCTCGACAGCGGGAAAGCGGAACTGAGATAGAGGAGGAGTCCTGCGGCACCCGCAGCGCCCTGGCGCGCATGACGCAGTATCGTCCGCCGAGGGCAGCGCCTGGAGCCGACTCCAAAAAAAAAAAACTCCCGTGGCGGGTGCGCACCTCCGGCACTAACCCAAGCAGTAATGAATCGTGAAGATTGACAAGGGAAGATTGTAATAGAACATAGTACCACACATCTGCCCATCTGACTGGCAGGGGCATAGCTTGCCACAGCGACAACCAGAACTAGGCCATGTGATGCAGCAGAAATGGCGAATGCTCCCACAGAGTGTTACCTCAACAGTGGGGAAAACAGAACTGAGGAGGGAAGGGGGGGGGCATCGTTGGTTACTGGCCAGGCCACGAGCACAACATCATAAGTTCGCCTTGTGAGTGGTGCCCTACCTCTGAAGCTTTTAAAGGCATACGCTCCCGTGGGGTCCTCATACCTCCAGCATAGACCCACCAGTGACGAATGGTGAAGACTGAGTCTTTAAAGATCATGCAAATTAAAAAGTATGCAAACAAATGGCTACGTTTCCCAGAGCAAAGACACAAGTACAATTTGAATATAAACGTGAGTGCTGTTTTTCTTTCTTAGACAATTATGACCAGGCATCAAGATGTTAAGGAGTATTCAATTCAGTGCGCCACAAAAGGTCAGTAAATACAGGTTACTCACCTGTAACAGGAGTTCTAGGAATGGTATATGTTGTTCATCCACACTTATTGGCAGGTTTCTTGCCACTTTAAATCTTGCCGGAAGGTCTTCAAGCTGGCTCCTCCCATCCACCCGGGTGGTAAAACTCTCGGCTCCGCCCCATGACGCCAGATCTGGCCCGCTGGAAGCTCAGGTTGTTCGTCGAAGCCGGGGAGGTCGGGTGGGTCGTGTGGATGAACAACATATACCATTCCTAGAACTCCTGTTACAGGTGAGTAACCTGTATTTCTAGGGACATGGATATGTTGTTCATCCACACTTATTGGCAGACTCCAAGCAGTTCTCCGGGAGGAGGGAGGCAAGGCGCACACCCCCTACTTAGGAAATAAAGACTGAAGAACCGAGGCCCCAAAACCAGCATCCTGGCGTGACTCAAGGTCGATGTGGTAATGGGTAATAAAGGTGTGTGCTGACTTCCAGGTAGCAGCCCTGCAGATTTCCTGGATAGGGACGTCCCTGGAAGCAGCCACCGATGCAGCAGTATGACGGGTAGAATGGGCTCTTATCCCTCTGGGAGGCTCTATGCCCGCCAACTTATAGCAGAGATCTATGCAGGAGGTGACCCACCTGCTTATCGTCCGCTTGGCTGCAGGTCTGCCAGGTCTCACGACTTCAGCGTAGGTGACAAACAGCTGGCGAACCTCTCCCCGAATTTCAGTCGTGCGCTCCTTATAATAAGCGAGCGCCCTTTTAGGGTCCAAAGTATGGAGCCTGTATTTGGCCTCCGAGGTGTGACTGGGGTAGGACACCGGCAGAGTCAGCACCTGGTTAAGGTGAAACTCCGACACCACCTTCGGAAGGAATTTCGGGTGGGGGCGCAGGACAACCTTGTCCCTGTGGAAGACCAGGTAAGGAGACTCGATGCAAAGCGCCTGGAGCTCTCCCATCCTTCTGGCTGACATGATAGCCACCAAGAAGGCGGTCTTCCACAACAGGTGAGAGATCACACCTGTGCATTGGTTCAATGGCTTGCCCATGAGCTTTGCCAGTACCAGCAGTAAATCCCATGGAGGTGGAGGTTCTCGCACCAGAGGAAATGTGATCAAGGCCTTTGAAAAGCGCCAGACCACCTTCTCCTGCGCCACCGACTGCTCTCCCGCCCGCACTGCAAGCAGAGATGGCTGCCAGGTGCACCTTTAGGGTCGCCGACCTAAGCCCTTGACTAGAAGGACCATAAATAGTCCAAAATGCTTGCCACAGAACAGGAGGAAGGGTCCAAGCCCTTGCCCTGACACCAAATGGAGAATCTCTTCCATTTAAAGGCGAGCATTTTCTGGTCGACTCCTTATGGGACGCCTCAACAACACTGAGGACCTGGCTCGAAACACCCAAGGCCTGGAACTCTAGCCGCCAGGAACCAGGCCATCAGGTGCAGGGATTGAAGGTCCGGATGGAACACCTTCCCCTGACTGACTGAGAGCAGGTCCGGGCGAGCTGGAAGCTGCCTCGGGAGCCTGGAGCTGAGGCTGAGGAGATCTGGGTACCAGAACTGGCGGGGCCAGTCTGGGGCTATCAGAATCACCTGCGCCTTGTCCCTCCTCACCTTGAGAAGCACCTTGTGAATCAAGGGAAATGGGGGAAAGGCGTAGAAGAGGTCCGGAGTCCACAGCCTCGAGAAGCCATCCCCCTGCAGCGAGCCCTGCTGAGGGGGGCGGGCATGAAACAGCCTCAGCCTCGCGTTCTCCCTGGAGGCAAACAGGTCCACCTGAGGTGTGCCCCAGAGGGAGAACAGATCTTGAACTACCTCCGGCAGGAGAGACCACTCGTGAGATGCAGCCCTATCCGGCTCAGGGCATCGGCCAGGGTGTTGGAGGCTCCTGCCACATGAATGGCTAGGAGATCCACCCAGGCTGCCACGAGTGACCAAATGCAGAGAGCTTCCTTGCAAGAAGCAGGGAGCGCCCCGCCTGGCGGTTTAGGTAGTACATGGTCGTGGTATTGTCCGCCTGGACTCGGACCACTTGACCGGAGAAACGGAGCAAAGGCGGTGAGAGCTAGGCGGACCCGCCGAGCTCCAGCAGGTTGATGTGGCATCGGACTCCGCGGGGACCAGAGGCCGCACTCGGTGTTCCCCAGATCGGCACCCCAACCCATCAGAGAGGCATCGGTCGATGGAGAGACCGTCGGCTCGAGGCGGACAAACGGGATGCCCTCCTGCAGATGGAATGGAACGGTCCACCACTGGAGAGCGTTCCACATCTCCTGGGTCACTATCACTAGCTGGTCCAAAGGATCGCAGCGTTCTGACCACTGGCTGGCCAGTCCCCACTGAAGGGGGCGCATGTGCCAGCGAGCCCAACGGACCACGCTGGTACAGGCCGCCATGAGACCCAGGAGGCGCAGGAAGTCCCGGGCACGGCGCGATTGCCCAACCAGAAATGATTGGGCAAAGGAGGTAAGAACCTCTGCCCTGTCTGCCGGGAGTCGTGCTCTGGCTCGAAGAGAGTCGACCTCTGCCCCGATGAACAGGATCACCTGCTTCGGCTCGAGTTCCGACTTGGCCTCGTTGATGAGAAGGCCAACTTGAGAGCAAACCTGGAGGGCCAGATCTCTGGACCGCTCCACCTCCCATCTGGAGGGGGCTGCTATCAGCCAATCGTCCAGGTAAGGGTACACCCGGACCCCTTGGCGCCGCAGGAATGCTGTCACCACTGCCATGCATTTGGTGAAGACCCTGGGAGCTGGAGATAAGCCGAAGGGCATGGCTCGGAACTCGAAGAGGGATCCCTCCTCTCAAAGCGGAGGAATCTCCGATGTGACGGACGGATAGGGACGTGAAAGAACGCGTCCTGTAGGTCCAGAGAGCAGAACCACACGCCGTGTTCCAGAGATGGTATTATCTGTGCCAGAGTGACCATCCTGAAGGTTCGAGACCTTAGGAACTTGTTCAGGTCGTGTAGGTCGAGAATGGGGCGCCAGCCCCCCGTCCGTTTTGGAACCAGGAAATACCTGGACACGAACCCCGGGTCTGAAGGGGGGTCCTCTACCTCCGTGATCACCTCCTTTTGGAGGAGGAGAGCGATGTCGGCTCGGCGAGCCGCCAGTGAGGCTGGTGACCCCGAGGCCCCCCGAGGTGCGACGGCTCTGAAGGGCGGGACCTGCTCGAATTCCAGAGGCAGGCCTTTTCCCACCACCTCCAGTACCCACCTGTCCTTGGTAACAGCGGACCAGGCGGAAAGGAAGTGTCTGAGCCGTCCCCCCACGGGGGGAACCAGGGGTGAGGTGACAGGGATGGGGGCGACACCCCTCAGCCCGTCACTGGGCAGGCTTGGAGGAAGGACCGGCCGAGGGACCACCTGGGCCTTTTCCTCCCTGCTTCCTGTTGGCGGAAGCCGACAGCTTGGGTTTGGGATGCCAAGATCGAGCCTGCTGGCCCTGACGTTGCTGGGCCGGTGCGCCGCGGGCGCAGAAGGACGAAAGGGCTTAGGCTGTGGCTTACAGCCTTTGTCCTTCTGAGCGGAAGAGACCGAGTCCAAGGTAGCATTGGACTTCTCGATCCTCTGCAGGTGACCTTCCACCCCAGGGCCGAAGAGGTCAGTCCCCAAAAAGGAAACATCCGCCAACTTGTGCTGGGTATCCGAGGTAAAGGTGGATATCCTCATCCAAGCCCAACGACGCATGGCCACTGCGGCTGGCACATGAGTCCCCAATGTCTAACGCAGTCTGGAGTTGCTGTTTTGCCACCGCCCTGCCCTGGTCCCGCACCTGCCTGACCGTAGTCTGCAGATCCGCAGGAAGATGAGGGACAACCTCATCCAGGGAGCCCAACAGGGCGTGAGAAAAATGTGCCATGAGGACGGCTGAACTGGCCTGACGAAGGCCGAGAGAGGACGCAGCATAGACTTTTCGCCCGGCATAATCCAATTTCTTGGATTCCTTGTCGGGAGGTTTGTTCACATCCCTGGCGTTCCGGCACGCCGGAAAACGCTGTCGGTAACCAACCCCTCGGCCGAGGGGTGTTCCGAAAAACCGGACAGGGAACCGGTAGGGACCGCATACTTCCTGGCCATCCTGGCCGAAGGCGCAGGGCAGGAAGCAGGACGCTGCCAAAGTTCCAAGGCCAGACCCACTATGGCTTCGGCCACCGGAAAGGCCTCCGTAGGAGATTCCCCTCGGTCCAGAATCTCCGTGAGGGGATACCTGGCCCGTTTAGAAATGGGTTCGAGCTTCATCCTGGTGGACTCCGAGATGAGTCGAAACAACCCTAAGAAGGACGAAGGGCTATCGTCCACTGACTGCCCTCCCGAGGACTCCAAGTCCATGCGCTTGGAGAAGAGGGAGGAACCATCATTGGACTCGGAAGAGTCCTCAAAGAGCTGCCTCGGGCCTGAGCCACCCTCCACCTGCCGCGGTTTATCGGGAGTGAGGGTGACAGACAGCCTATGGGGCAAACCCATGGCCGACCGAGAATTTTTGGTCGGAGCCCCAACTAATGGCTGTGGAGGCGGAGGTTCCACCAGAATCGGTGGGGCAGCTGGAATTGGCCGAACAACCGGCCTGGGAACAGGCTCCTCGGCTACAACGAGGGGTTGTTTCGGCCGCTCCGGTGACAGCCACTTAATGGCCGGGGAAGACGACTGAGTCGGCTTATTCCCGGTCAAAAGGAGCTGTTGCCACATGAGTTCCTCGTACCTCCGACGCAACTTGCGCCGTTCCCTCGCCCGAGGGAGGCTGTGGGCGCCGGGCGCATCACAAAAAGCCGGTGGCGAGGATGTCCGGAGACTAAGACCTACAGTCTCGACCAGGCCGAGGAAGGCGAGGAGAAGTGTCGGAAACCGGCACTCCCCTCGGCTCGGACGATCCCACCGAAGGCTCCGGAACCGGAGGCACAGACAAGCAGACGGGATCCTCCACTCTCACCGGGGGAACCGGGGAGAGGGGATTCTCAGCTTCTCCAGCCGACAACCCGTCTAACGGGCCGAGAAAAATCTCGACCGTGTTGTCGGGAGTCTCGGTCAACTGACCTGACGGGGACACCGTGAAGCCAGTGGCGAGCTGAGGTCGGCAGTGGGCACAATACCGACAAGGGAGGGATCTTTCCCGCTCCCAAGAAGCGTCCGACGGAGAGACTTACTTCTCTTTTGGACCTGGAAAAGGTCCCAAAAGTTGGACCCTCACCTTCGGCCGAGAGGGTCAGACAAAGCTCCTTAAAAGAAGCAGAGCACGAGGCACCGAGAGAGAGCGGACAAATGCCGCAGTCGAGGTAGAAGCGCCCGCGCCGCCTCCTCTTCTCGAGGGCGATCATCTGCTCGAGCTGATCCGCCGAGCCCGCCCGCTGCGGACACCGCCAACCGGGCCTCTTTAGATTTCACCAGTGGAATTTCTCTCGGTGCCCCAGAAGCAATCCGGCAGCACGTCTTCAAGGACGAGGGTCGAAAAAAGAAGAGCACAAGTCGCAGGCTCATGGTCGTGCTCAAGGCCCAGGCAGTAGACGACGTGGAGTGCGGATCCGTCCTAGACATCTTCTGCCCGCAAGGGCACCTCCGGAAACCGGGAGTCGATTTGTCCATCGCAGCCGCGAGGAGAAGAAGACCGAAGTCTTTTTAGCAAAAAACTTTTTGATTTTGAACTTTCGAAGAATTAGGAACCAGTCTTAATCGCAGAGCGTTAAGGAGGGAACCTGAGCTTCCAAGTGGTAAGGAAGATCTGGCGTCATGGGGCGGAGCCAAGAGTTTTATCACCCGGGTGGGTGGGAGGAGCCAGCTTGAAGACCTTCCGGCAAGATTTAAAGCGGCAAGGAACCTGCCAATAAGTGTGGATGAACAACATATCCATGTCCCTAGAACCACCTGTTTGACCCCCAATTTTTAAGACACACCTCTCAGATTTTTTTTTTTTTATGAGTATCAGTACTCATCACACTTGGAAAAGGTCCATATCCAATGGAATAGTGTTTCATAACACTGTTTATGTTTTAACCCTAAGGCTGTCGACAGAATTAGAATGTACAGGAATTTTGGACTGATATATCAGTCCGTAGCCCTGCAAGGGTTAAAATGAAATTTTTTTTCCCCAGGTTGAAGCAATACGTGCACCCAGGTTTTATTTTACTCACCATACAGTATTTCAAAACTGGTGAGTAATTTATTCCAACCTTACAACATTATCTGGAGCACTGAGGGCACTGCCCTTTTTCCTAGTCAATTAGCATTCCAAGAAGTTATAATTGTTTACTGTGTAATGCATACTTAGCAAACAATTTTTTTTTAATTCATAAAAATGTACAGTATGTGAGTTTATATTTTCATGGAATGTGCTTGTGCACTTATCCCTGACAATCAAGCTCTGGTGGCAACACCGATCCTTGGGGAATCATTTAAAGCCAGTAAAATAAAACATCAAGTGCTTTATGAGTCTTGTTCTTTATTCTTACTACTTACCATGCTGGACGGCTTTTAGTGGAAACCAAAACAGAATAACTGAGTGGAACAGACCATTCAAACAGTGAACCCAGAAAACCTAAGGGAAAACAAAAATGCATGAGAACCATTTACGATAAACCAGCTCATTGAACTCTGACCTGTTTCTTTATCACTGTTATAAATTCATTTAGTGTTTCAGTCAGGTCACCACTGTCAAGTGTCACAACTGACAATATGTTATCTCTTAACCCTTCATGGATCATTTCAAACACTTTTTTTTCAATTGTATATTTTATAAACAGCCATTTTCCTATTATCAGTGTTTCCCATACTTTAAGTTAAAAATAATTACTGCTAAAAAATGCAATAAAAAAAATTACACGATTTTCAGTAAACCCATCAAAGTGACCTATTAATTTCACACCAATCATTTATGTGCAAGGTGAATGGATTGCAAATGAAAACTGATATATACATTCCTAAGGATTTTATTTTGTAGATCCCTGCATTGATTATATGTCAGAATTTAAAAAGGGGAAACCTTCCACTGAAATAGCGCAGAGGGAATAAATGTCAACCTAACATATCATTATGAAACTAAAATTCTAACCAGGTCATTTCAGAAAGATCAATTTAAAATGGGCTTTGGACACTTTGAAAGTTATCTGCTGGAAAAGAACAGTTATGTACTTACCGTAACACTAGATCTTCAAGAAAATCTCTTTCATCAGGCCACAGCTATGGAACTATAAGCCATCAAGCACTAGGACCACAAAGAAACTTTTATAAGCAGCAGCCAGAGGCCACCCACAATGACGCCAGACATCAGTTCATATACTGTATATATAAACATAAGCGACCCATCTCTCCTCAGTTCCCTGCAGGAGATCATACTCAGAGGAACTCTCTGTAGGGAACCAGGAGAGAACCCAGCACTCTGTGAAACCAGGCGAGGCAGGGGGCGATAGGTAGAACAAAATGGAGACAGCAAAAGCTAGCGTCTCAGGCCCAAAGGGGGAAGGAGGGTAGGATGGCATGACCTAATAAAAGAGATTCTCTTGAAGATCTACTGTTACCGTATGTAACTGTTCCATCTTCTGTGAGGATAGCTCTTTCATCTGGCCACAACTAAGGAGCAAGTACCAAGCAGTACTGACAGTGAAAAGCCTGGGCGGCTGGAGCCTACAGGAGTAAGAAAGTAGGCCTTGTAAAACAGATAGGCCAAAGCCAGTCTGTGTACGAGAAACAACGTCCAGACTATAGTGTTTAGTGAAGGTGTGGACAGTACTCCAGGTGGCAGCTGCACAGATGTCTGCACCAGAAATAGTTTTAAAACAAGAGAGGTGGCCATGCTTCTTGTGAAATGACCATGAATCACCCCAGGAAGTTCCTTACCATACTTCCTGTAACAAAAGTAATACAGTTAGTCATTTGGACAAGCACTGTTTGGAAATTGATGCATCCTCTTTCCCAGGGGTGAACAAAACAAAAAGCTGCAAGGACTTTCTGCAGTCCTTCATGTGGTGTAAAAAGTACCTGAGTATTCTATGTACATGTACAGTATGAAGCAATGCTTCCCCTGAGCTGGCATGCTCAGGGGAATAAACTGGCAGGGGCTGATTTAAAGTAAACTCAGACCCCACCTTTGGTAGAAACTTAGGGATGGTATGCAAAGACACCCTACCCTGTCTTTGTGGAAAATCAAATAGGGAGGCTTACACATTAGAGCCTGTATCTCTGAAATCCTTCGAGCAGAAGTGAATGCAACTAAAAATAATGCTTTCCAAGAAAGAAAGCGTAAGCCACAAGTCATGGCCGACTCAAAAAGAGCCAAAGGAAGCTTTATTAAAACTTAGGTCCCAAGCCAGGACTGGGTTACGTATGGGAGGTTTCAGATGTAGAATGTCTCTGAAAAAAGTACAGGTCACCTCCAGCCAGGCAACCATGCATCCTTCTATAGGCACACTAAAAGCTGATATGGTAGCCAGAGGCACCTTGACAGAGGAATATTGCAGATCTGACTCCAATAAGGACAGCAGATACTCAAGAACCTCACTGACTGAACAGGTGAACGGATCCAGGTGATGTAGAAAACTGCTTCCAAGTCACAGAATAACTGGATCTGGTGGAAGGCTTTTTAGCAGCCACTAGAACATCAGCAACTTTTTGGGAAACCCCAGAATGAGCAATGGCAATGTCCTCAGGAGCCATGCATGCAGATGGAAAATGTTAGGTCCAGATAAACCAGGGTTCCCTGTTTCTGTGACAGCAGACCCTTGCACAAGAGCAGGGGCACTGGGGGTTTCACCACTAGCTGTTACAGTAAGGGGAACCAGATGTGATGAGGCCATAGGGAAGAAATTAGTATTAGAGTTGCACCCCCCATTTGGAGCTTGAGTACTACTCTCTGAATTAGAGGGAAGGGAGGACAAGCATACAGGAACCTCTCTCTCCATGAGAGGGACAATGCATCTCACCAGAAAACTCCAGGCCCTGGAGAAAGCCAGCAGAAAAGAGGCAGTTTTGCATTGTGTGGGGACATAAAAAGGTCCAACTCTGGATGGCCCCATTGTTCGAACAGGTCTTTGACTACCGAGGTCAGCAGTTCCCACTCATGCATCATGGACTGGGACCTGCTTAGCCTGTCTGCCAAGATGTTCTGGATGCCTGGAACATGTACTGACAACAGTTTTAGACTGTATTCCACAGCCCTACACCAAACTCTCATTGCTTCCCTGCATAGGGGATAGGAATGAGTCCTCCTTTGTTTGTTGATGTAATGCATTACACTCACATTGTCATCTGTATTAGCAGAGGACCTGGGGACAAGTGGGTCTGGAAGGGTTGGAGCCCATACAGAACAGCTCGCATCTCCAGAACATTTACATGCAATGTGCTTTCCTGATGGGAGCCCAAGTGTGCACCCCACTCCATCCCCGAAGCATCTGTTGTAAGAATCTGGCTAGCGGAGGGGATCAGGAAGGGAACTCTTTTAATAGGTTGCTGGGTTATATCCACCACGAGCACTCTGCACACATGGGACATGACTAGAAACCTCTGTTCTAGGTCATCTGTGAGCTGATCCCACTGGACTCTTTGACCCGGATATTCAGACTGCGCCAGGCTGTGGCGCAAGTCTGAGCGCAGCGCAACTTGGCTGCGCAGGGGCGTTGACTGGGCAATATTCAACGGAGCTGTGCCATGGCACAGCATCGTTGAATATGTACCACCATGATGCGCATGGCGCAATGGCACTGTGCCAGCGCAAGTAGCAAGAGTGGATGCGCTAACGCAAGTTCCCTTGCGCTATGCACAACAACCGCGATATTCAAAAGTGCACATGCAAATGTGTCCATAATGTATGCAAGGCGCAAATGGGGCAATTTGCATGTCATTATGGCCCCATTTGCATGCAGGTGCGCCGATCCCCCGGTGACTTGCGCCTGGTGCCCTGCTAGGCAGCAGCCGTTGGGGACCGACGCCCCCTGCACAGCGCGGCAATGCAACCCTCTGCCCGATCGCGGGCATACGTAGAGTTAAATAACGTCCCATATCCCCGGTGGTCCAGTGGACCGCTGTCAGCCCGATCGCGGGCTTAGGTATAAAAAATTCCACGTCCTATATCCCTGGTGGTCCAGTGGACTGCTCGCAGCCCGATCGCAGGCATTTGTATTAAAACAATTAAGTCCAATATCCCTGGTGGCCCAGTGGACCGCTCGCAGCCCGATCATGGGCATTTGTATTAAAAAAAGTAAGTCCAATGTCCCTCCCCAACCGCACACTAACCCCACACCGCCTGCCCCTCTGTTCAGCGGCGGTGGCAGCACCCTGCACCTGCCGCCCCCGCCACCCACCTACTGACACTGTCAGAGGTAGGCTGTACACCCATTGGTCCACAGCGTGAGCCAATGGGCATGCAGCCCGTACCGTACTACACATTCCAGATATGTGAATGGATCCAATTGGAGGGTCAACACCGAGATAAGCTATATGGCATGAGCCAGCCTCAAGGTGCCACACATACACAGTCCTACCTTGGTGCTGGCCCACCTGAAGATTTTTGGATCCTGTGGGGTCCCAGCAATTCCAGGAAGATCAATGTATTCCCTTATCCTTTCCTTCAGTAGCGATTCCATTACTTTGCCCACTACCGAAGTCAGGTTGACCAGTCTGTAATTTCCCACCTCCTCCCTATTTCCACTTTTGCAGAGTGGGACTACACTTGCCCTCCTCCAGTCCCTCCCGTTTCTAGTGACCAGCTGAACAGGGCTGTCAGAGGTGCAGTCAGCTCCTCCCTGAGCTCCATCAGCAACCTGGGGTGCACCACGTCTGGACCCATTGCCTTGTCTACATTTAACTATGACAACTCCCTTAGGACTCTTTCCACTGTGAAAGGGCTAGTGTCCACCTCCTGACTCTTTATGCCCTTGTCTTGTAACAAAGGCGTGTTTCCTATCCCCTCCTCTGTGAATTCGGAACAGACGTATTTGTTAAAAATGTCCACTTTTTAGTGGTCCTCTTCTACAGGATTTCCACCTTCCCCCTTTCAGTCTTACTATTCCTCCCTTGGACTTCCCCCTTTCACTAATGTATCTAAAAAATGTTTTATCCTCTTTTTTTATTGATTTGGCTACATTTCCTGTTTTTACTTTTGCACTCCCAACAGCCTTCCCTGCCTGTCTTTATTTCTCCTGGTAAATCTCCCTATCCTCCTCCTTCTGTGTTCTTTTGTAGTTTCTGAAGTCTAGTTTTTTTTGCTCTTACTTTTTTAGCTAACTCTCTAGAGAACCACAGCGGTCTCTTTTTAGGGCTGCAGTGGGTGGAGCCCTACAGACCTCTTGCTTGGAGAAAAAGACTCAGCGAATTCCTTCTGACCTAACAACATGTTGGCGTTGCATCACAGTCACCTCCGCATCCATAGAGCACTCCGTTTGTTGTCCCCAGTCATACTGCACTATTTTTCAACTGACCGTGACACTGGGGGATTGGGCACCCTAGTATCACTCTTATGTTTCAGGGGTGGGAGGTGGGGGAGTGGGTGCTGAGAGGAGGAGTAGGGTGGGGGAGCATGTATAATTTAAAAGAAAAAAGTCAGCAAGTCATGGCGGTGTCATCGAGACACAGGTCAGGAAGCACAGGAAAAACAAGGAGCAGTTGTAAAATTCACAAGAGTTTTATTAGTACTAGCAGTAACATAAAAAAATAAAATTGTTCAGTATAACTATTTACAAAGGCAGAATAAACAGAAGATGCATCTGAATTTTCCTTCAGTCTCTGTGTCCCTCCTCTCCAAGAAACTGCAGCTCTGTCTTTTTATAAGTCCTTGCAACAACCCCCCTTCTTAACAAGCATCCGTTTTTTTTCTAAAATGTCCTTGTATACTTCAGGCAGGTGCTGGCAGGAACACAATGTCCCAGAACTGAGGCCTCTTTTCCACAGCTCTTCTGCAAAAGGCTTAAAAACTGCACTCAGGTAACCTCTTGAGTTTCCAATAGCTTTTTGCAATCATCTCAAACTATAATTATATACATTTCAAAAATTAACACTACATAATTTCTAAATGAAGGGATCCCAATATCAGTTACATTTCCACATAATGATTTGCATATATTTTTATATCAGCAGATATGCAAGGGAGGAAAAGACAGAACATCAAGGGAAGACTGAGCGATAGCAAGAGGCAAGGAATTCCGAGTCTATTGGGGTGATCAAATCCTAGGTCTTATGGGAAAACTTGGTTGCGCAACCAGACAAAGAGACAGGAAAGGAAAGAACAGAACAGATCCCTGCATTAAAACTCTCCATAACAACTGGGACAGGGTCCTATTCCACCCTGTCATAGGCGGAACATGGCACTGCACTCTGCTGTGCATACACTAGTAGTCAAGCATGCGAAGTGGAGTGCGGCAGCCATCTTGGACATGGTGGAGTGTGCAGTGTTCTGCAATGACCCACTGAGTTTTTCTTTTAAATTATTCATATCCCCCACCCAACCCTCCCTCTCAGCACCCACCACCTCCCCCAGAAACAATAAGAGTGACACTGGGGGTGCCCAATCCCCCAGTGTCGTGATCAAAACACTGCCATTTTAAAAAAAAATTAAGTTATACATACCCCCCCCAAAACAACATAACAGTGACACTGGGGGTGCCCAATCCTCCAGTGTTGCGATCACCCTTTTTTTTTGTTTTTAGACCTGTAAAGAGAAAAACGTCCATCAATGTCTTTTGTCAGACTCCCCGAACCGACCCTTCCACTCAGCACCCACCATCCTGTACCCCCCCCCCCAAGTCCTTACTTACCAATTGGGAGTCCAATGCCATAATCCTCTCTGGACTGCAGACATGTCTTCACTCTTCAAAGCCAGACTGCAAACTGAGGAAATCAGGTATGTGGTTCAATGTATTTCAATTAGGGTTTGAACACAGTGGCATAACTTGGGCATTTTTGCATATTTCTGGCCCAAATTTTCAACATGCCTTCCTTGGGACCACGCCTCATGAACAATTGCACTGTCATTAGGCAGATCTGTCCCGAAAGGTGATTTCATTGCCCTTGCAAAAGCACCTTTCGGGCAGGAGCTGGACATTTTATCTGCCCTTGTTCATGAGGTGGGGTCATAAGAAGGCTATGTTGAAAATTTGGTATAAAAATATTAAAAAACAACAAAGTTACGAGCCTACATTGAATTTTGTGAATGCAGGCTCGTAACTTTGGGAATTCGCAATATTTTTCCCTTAAATTCACCACACAGCCATATCTTTACAGCACCTCATGAGTGTGACAGTTGACATTTTTCAAATCCTGGCCAAAATGTTTTTTACATCCTGAAAGGTGATTTTGCAATCCTTGCGCAAAATCACCTTTCAGGCAGGAGTTTAAATTTTTCTGTGCCCTTGTTCATGAGGTGGGGTCATAAGAAGGCTATGTTGAAAATTTGGTGTAAAAATATTTAAAAAACAGCCACGTTATGAGCTTATGTTGACTTTTACGAATGCAGGCTTGTAACTTTGGTAAGTTTCAATATTTTTACCCCAAATTTACAGCACAGACATATCTTTACAGCACCTCATGAATGTGACAGCTGTTATTTTTCAAATCCAGGCTAAAATGTTTTTTCACATCTCGAAAGGTGATTTTGTGGTCCCTGCACAAAATCACCTTTAGGCCAGGAGCTGAACATTGTCTTTGTCCTTTTTCATGAGGCAGGGTCATAACAAGGCTATGTTGAAAATTTGGTGTAAAAATATTACAAAACAAATTTATGAGCCTACATTACATTTTGCTAAAACAGGCTCATAACTTTGGTAATTTTCTATATTTTGCCCCAAATTCCTCGCATGCAGCCCTATCGGCTCTGGCCAGAGTTTGTTTTTCTTGTCCTTGCTGACCTGCCTGACATAAGAGTTAAGTAGCTTTTTCAATTCCCTCTCTTACTGTAGCCCGCTGTAATTCTAGTCCCCCTAATTTCCCTAGCCCTGCCAGGGTGTCTCTGAGGCATTCTCTCATTTTCTTAAAATCCGTCCTCCTGAAGACCAGGACCCTCATCCACATGTGATTTGATTCTGACCCTGTTCCTATGTTAAACCACACCGTCCGTTGATCACTGGTCTCCAGGTGGTCCCCCACTGTGACGTCAGCAATGCTGTCCCTGTTTGTTAGTACTAGGTCCAGCAATGTCCCCTCACGAGTGGGTTCCTTAACCAGTTGCCTGAGGAACGCCCCCTGAAAGAAGTCCACAATGTTCCTACTCCTGGTCATTGCTGCAGCAGGGAGGTTCTAATCCACATCTGGCAGATTGAAGTCCCCTACTAGTAACACCTCTCCTTTGCGAGCCATCTTATGGATTGCTTCCATTTCCTTATCCATTTCTCCCCACTGTAATGGAGGCCTGCAGATCACCACCGTGCAAAGAACTGCCCCTTTCCTCTTTTCCAGGGTAACCCACAGCATTTCTGCACCTTCTGTCCCCGCCTATATTTCTGTAGCGTTTATGTTGTTTCTTACATAAAGAGCCACTCTCCCTTTTCTTTCTACCCTGTCTTTCCTAAACAGGTTGCATCCTGGTATAGCCACATCCCAGTTCTGTTTTCATTAAACCAGGTTTCTGTAATGACTACTAAGTCCAGGTCAGCTTCTGCCATAGTGGCCTGTAAGTCTGCAATTTTGCTGCCCAGATTGTGAACATTGGCACATATGGCTCTCCAGATGGTGTTATCACTTGCTCTTCCTTTTTGCCCTTTGCCCTCCTTTATCATGCCCCCCCTTCTTTCAGCTTTAAACGTTTATTATACTTTGAGGACTGCTGACCCGCTCCTGGATGGATGCAGGCCATTTCCACTGTACAGGCCCCTCTCCCTTCAGGTGGGGCCCCAGTCGACAATGAACCCGAAACTTTCCTCTCCGCTCCAATTCCTCAACCAGGCATTGAAGATCCTGGTGCAGAGAATCCTGTCATTCCCCCTTGTCATAGACAGTTCCACCATGCCACAGCAACACAAACAGTGTTGACCGTCAGCACAGCAGCAGTACAATACCGACAAAGAGTTTTTCTGTGGGGGACTTTACCTAACATTCTCCCCCGCATTACAGATTATCAACTTTGAGTCGGAGTTGATTCGAGGCGATATCCCAGGAGATGGCAGTGTCAGGAATACTGCAGACCATTACAGCGAAAGTACAGTTACATAAGAACTTACCGTAACAGTAGCTCTTGAGAGAAGCTCTTGCAGCAGGTAACACAGTTAGGACTGTCGCCAGCAGATGACAGGACCCCACGGCAAACTTCTAGCCAGCAGTCTATGGCTGGGACTGCTCCCGACGTTGGCCTGCTCCCAACATCACATATGGTATAAAGGGTGGGCAATCCCCAATATACCCCAGTTCTTCCGCCGGAGGCTCCGGCATCCAGACATAAAGTGATCTGAACCAGGGAACTGAGGTCAATACCTTACGGAGCAAAACAAGTATCAGTCGACGTAGGTCATATGCAGTAGGAAACCTCTTAGGGGGAAGGAAGGCAGGAAATATACCTGCTGCAAGAGCTTCTCTCTAAGATCTACTGTTATGGTAAGTTCTTACATAACTGCACTATCTTACTTTTACTGTCAGCTCTTGCAGCAGGTTACACAGTTAGGACTGATTCCCAAGCAGTACAGAAACCTACCAACCTGGGGAGGAAGGGAAGAGAAGAGTGGAAGGGAGTTCTCTTAAGAGAGGAGACCCTGCAAAACTGCGAGGCCAAATTCCACTCTACGTCGAGAGGCAATGTCCAGACTGTAGTGCCTTATGAATGTATGGACTGTGTGTGCTTCTGATAGCAAAGGAAATGCAATGGACTAATCACTTTGATAGGGGCTGTTTGGTCGCAGCAGCCCCTCGAGTACAGGGAGCAAAAGAAACAAACAACTGGTCAGAACGTCTACTGTCCTTAGTTCGGGCCAAGTAAAACCACAAAATGCGGTGAAAATCTAAAGTATGGAGAAGAGCCTCTCTCCAGCTGGAATGATTGGGGTAATATACCAGAAGCTGGATGTCCTGATTTAATGTAATCTTAGACACCACCTTGGGTAGGAATTTAGGATTGGTTCTTAAGGCCACCCTGTCTTGTGGAATACCCAGTAAGACTCCTTTCACATCAGGGCCTGAAGCTTGGAAATCCTTTGAGCCGAAGTAACAGCAACTAAAAATAACGCTTTCCAAGTGAGGAAGCAAAGCTCGAAATCCGCGGCTGGTTCAAAAGGGGGCAAGGTCAGCTTCTCCAAAATGAATAACAAGTCCCAAGGAGGGACGGGGTCCCTTACAGTGGGTTTTACGTGCAGGATACCACAAAGAAAAACATGAGTTACTGCCATCTGTGCCACCGTTCTGCCCCTGTACAGGAATATGGTAGGCAGAAATGGCTGCTAAGTGCACTCTGATGGAGGAGTAGCCCAAGCCCGAGTCCGAAAGAGGCAGCAGGTACTTGAAAACAGTTCACCAGACAGGCCAAAGGGTTTAGGTGACAAGCCACAGCCCAGAGACAAAAGCGTTTCCACTTCATGGCATAGGTCGCTCTGGTGAAAGGTTTCCGGGCAGCCACCAGGATGTCAGCTACCTTGTCTGAGACTTCGAAGCAGAGTTTGGCCAAATCTTCAGCAGCCATGCATGTAGGTGTAGTGACCAAAGGTTCGGGTGAACCAGGGACCCGTTGTCCTGGGAGAGCAGGTAAGTGCTCACTGGCAAGGTAATCGGGGGCTCCACAGCCAGCTGTTGCAGGAGTGGGAACCAGATCTGTCGAGGCCAAAATGGTGCCACCAGGATCATTGTTGCCCCCTCCACTTGTGCCTTGAGAAGGACCTTCTGAAGGAGCGGAAATGGGGGAAAGGCGTAGAGAAATCTCCCCTTCCAGGAGAGGGACAACGCGTCTCACCAGAAAACACCAGGTCTTGGATCTAGCGAGCAAAAACTGGGCAGTTTTGCGTTGGCAGGGGAGGCAAAAAGATCCAGTTCAGGAATTCCCATCTGTCGAAGAGCTCATCGATGACAGACTGTAGAAGGGTCCAGTCGTGAGCTCTTGACCGAGTTCGGCTGAAAGCATTGGCAAGAGTACTTTGGACTCCAGGGATGTGGACCGCGGAGATCCCGATATGATGGGATATGGCCCAATTCCACACCCTCATTGCTTTCCTGCAGAGGGGGTAGGAGTGTGTGCCTCCCTTTTTGTTGAGACAAAACACCACAGACATGTTGTATGTTTGCACAAGGAGGTGTCCTGGGCAGAGCACAGTGCTCAAGGCCTTCAGGGCATAGAGAACAGCTCTCATCTCCAACATATTTATGTGGAGAGATTCCTTGTTCACGGACCAGGAGCCCTGAGTCCTGTGAAAGCCAAGATGTGCTCCCCATCCTGAGCCTGAGGCACTGGACGTTAACACCTGGTCTGACACTTCTCTCTGAAAGGGCAGCCCTTCGAGCAACGAAGGGGATGACACCCACCACTGGAGCTCCTGACGGACCAGCTTCGTGACGGAGACTGGTTGATCCAAGTCATCCCATCTTTGGTCCCACTGGACATGTACGGTCCACTGGATCGCCCTTACGAGGACTCTCACAAGGGAGACCATAATGATGGATGCTGCCATGTGACCTAACAACTATAGCAGGGTTCTGGCTGGTACTACTGAGGCAGAAAAAACATGGTGAGCTATTGCCTGAGGTCGGGCAGCCCTGTCTTGTGGCAGATAGGCCCTCCCTTGTATGGTATCGAGGTGCGCCCTGATGAAGTTCAGGTTCTGGGATGGACTGAGGAAGGATTTTGGGGTGTTGATCATGATACCTAGTTCCTTGAAGAGAGAACAGGTGTCCCGGATGGCTCGTAGCAGTTGTACCTTGGACAGTGCTGTCAGTAGTCAGTTGTCCAAGTCGTTTGAAGTGCCGCTGATACCACTGCAAGGCACTTTGTGAAGACCCTTGGTGCTGATGAAAGGCCGAAGGGTAGCGCCCTGAATTGAAAATGACTGCCCTGGAAGGAGAACCTGAGGAACCTCCTGTGAGGCTTTGCCACAAGGATGTGTAAGTAGGCGTCCTGCATGTCTAGTGATGCCAGCCAGTCCCCGTGATGGATCATGGGGAGCAGACCCTGAAGGGTGACCATCCAAAACCTCTTGTACTCTACAAATTGGTTGAGTTCGCTGAGGTCCAGAATGGGTCTCATGTCGCCTGACTTCTTCAGCACAAGGAAGAAATGTGAGTAGAAACCTTTTCCTCTTTGGGCTGGGGGAACAGGTTCTATGGCGTTCTTGGATAGCAGGGCTTGAATCTCTGCATGAATCAGACCTGCATGTTCCGTTGAGTAACGGGATGGGGGGGCCTGTTCGGTGGGAGCTGGACAAACTCTATGGAGTGTCCGTTGCCTATTAGTTGGTGGACCCCATGATTGGAGGTCACCTTCCGCCAATTTTCTGCGTAGAGTGAAAAGCGGCCTCCGACTGCCTCCCCTATTGGGTTCATGGGAGGAAGTGGGTCCGACCGGGGTGAAGCAGCGGTAGGATGAGGAAAGCGGTTTGGGTAGGTTTGACTGGGTGAGAGGCAGATCCTGTAGAGCCTCTATGGGCGCCTTTCCAGCTGTAGCCTCCCCGCTGTGGCTGTTGGGGCTGAAAGCAGGGTTGCTGTGGCTGTTGTCCCCCTCGGCCACGAAAACGAGACCTACATAGATACACAGATACATAGGCAGTGTCAGCAGATAAGGGCCTATGGCCCACCCTGTCTGCCCATTTGAGCTTGTAAGTTCAGTTTGTTTTCCTAGAAATCTGTTGCCCCTTAACCCTGACCTCCAGAATTCCTTTATGTCTATCCCATGCATTCTTAAATCCTGTGATTGTATCACCTCCCACCACTTCCTCTGGCAGGGTGTTCCACTTGTCCTCCACCTGTTCTGTGAAGAAATTTTTCCTCACGTTTCCTCTGAATCGTCCTCCCTCCAACTTCATCCCATGCCCTCTAGTCCTGGAACATCTTTTTCGCTTAAAAATAGTTTTTTCCTGCACCCTGTTCCTCCCTGTAAGATACCTGTATGTCTCTATCATGTCCACTCTCTCCCTCCTCTCCTCCAGGGAGTACATATTCAGTTCCTTCAACCTGTCCTCACAGGACTTGTGATGCAATCCTTGTACCATCTTTGTTGCCCTCCTCTGAACCTTCTCTACCCTGTCTATGTCCTTACGTAGGTAAGGTCTCCAGAACTGTACACTGTATTCCAGGTGGGGCCTCACTAGTGTCTTGTATAGTGGAATTATGACCTCCCTTTTCCTGCTGGTGATGCCGCTGCCTATGCATCCCAGCATCCTATATGCTTTACCTGCTGCCTTGCACACTGTTTCCCTACCTTGAGGTCATCAGAGATGATAACCCCAAGATCCCTTTTCTGCTTGGTGCATGCTATATCCTCACCCCCCAACTGATATATTGTGCCAGGGTTTTTGTGCCCCATATGCATTATCTTGCACTTCTTTGCATTGAATTTCAACTGCCAAACCCTTGACTATTCAAGTTTCTGCAAGTCCCTTCTCATTCTGTCTACACCCTCTGGTGTGTCTACTTTGTTACAGAGCTTTGTGTCATCAGCGAACAGTGAAATTCTGCCTTCTAGGTCCTGCGCAATGTCACTGATGAAGATGTTGAATAGGACTGGTCCCAGCACTGATCCCTGTGGTACCCCACTGGTCACTCTTCCCTCTGTGGAGTGACAGCCATTTAACACCACCCTCTGTGTCCTGCCACCCAGCCAGTTAGCTGCCCACTACACTACTGTCCTGCCCACACCCATATTTCCCAGTTTGTGTAATAGTCGTCTTTGTGGCACAGTGTCAAAGGCCTTGCTGAAGTACAGATAGGCCATGTCCACTGCCCTCCCCTGATCCACCTCCCTAGTCACCCAGTCAAAAAATTCAATGAGGTTGGTCTGACATGTCCTCCCCCTGGTGAAACCATGCTGCCTTGGGTCCTGTAGTCCATTGACAACCAGGTGTTCCACCAATCTCTCCTTCAGTAGTGCTTCCATGATCTTCCCCACTACCGAGGTGAGGCTGACTGGTCTGTAGTTCCCCGCTTCCTCTTTGTTCCCACTTTTGTATAAGGGACTACATCTGCTGTCCTCTAGTCTTTGGGTACCTCCCGTTTCCAGTGATTGGCTAAACAGGATAGCTAGAGGTTCAGCTACCACCTCCCTTAGTTCTTTAAGGACCCTGGGGTGCACCCCATCTGGCCCCATTGCTTTATCAACTCTTATTACTTCCAGTTCCTTCAGGACCCTTTCTCGTGTAAAGGGACTTGTGTCCATTTCTGCACCATTCTCACCTTGTACTCCTTCAGACCCACTGCCCTCCTCTTCCTCAGTAAAGACTGAGCAGAAATACCTGTTCAATATGTCAGCTTTACTGTTGTCATCCTCCACACGGCCCCCATCCTCCCCTTTCAGTCTCACTATCTCTCCCTTTGCCTTTCTTTTTTCACTTATGTACCTGTAAAAGGTTTTATCCCCCCTACCCACTGATTTTGCAATGTGCTCTTCTGTCTGAGCTTTGGCTTATTTGGCCTATGAAATTGTCTCTGTTTTGGGTGGTACATGGACTGTACAGTCCAAACTGCCTTTCCAGAATCTTGTAACTTAGTAGTAATCTTTTCTGCATCCTCACCGAAGAGGACTGAGCCTTGGAAGGGTGCACCAAGGAAGTTAGATTGAACATGATGCGCGAACCCAGAGATCCGGAGCCAAGAATGGTGATGTAGGCATACTCCCGTCGCTGCTGCTCTTACTGATGTGTCCACGGAATCATAAGCTGAATGGAGGATGTGGGTGTCCACGTCCGATCCAATCTGCAAAAGTTTGAGGAGTTCAGACTATTGTGGACAGTCTGGGATTTCTTGAACAATATCCATTCCTTGTTCCCAAAGGGTATTCTGGAACTGAACCATGTGTGTGTTAAAAAGTTCATGCTCCTAATGCTGCAGGTGACGGAGGAATAACCTTACGACCCATGGAGTCTGTTTGGACTCCTTATCCGGGGGGTTGTGTGCTGAGGTGTTTCGGCCTCTGGGAACAATCATGGGCTGCCGAAATCACCACTGAATCAGCTACGGGATGTTCCGCCAGAAAAGGTAGCTCCTTGGGGGTCCTAGATAGGCGATCAGCCTTCTTAGGGACTGTGGCGGAGGTATGTGGGTGCTTCCAGGCTGCCTGGGTGACATCAGTGAAGGTGTCTACAAGGGGCGGGATGACCGCCGACTCTGGATCTTTCTGGCGGAGGTATTTTGTCAGGTGCATTCTCTCCGGGTCCAGGTCCTCTGTATCCCAACCCTTTAGCTTGGATGTGCCTCGTGACCTGCACGAAAGAGGGGTCATCAGGAGGGGACTTTGGTGTATCTTCTGGGCCCAGAGGAGATAGGTCGCCAACGGACGAGTCTGAATAGGAAGAGTCCCAAGGGCAGATATGAGTCCGACGAGGAAGAGGAGTAGGACCTGCGTTGTCTCTTCCTATGTCAGTGCCTGTCAGGAGAACTTGAGAGGCTCGGGCTCCGTGACCGAGACCTGTGACATCTCTTATGGGAGGTTTCTTCCTTTAGGCTTTTCTTGAGAAGGAGGCTTTTTTGCCATGGCCCTCATCTAGAGGTGGTGAGGGGACTTTGGCTGCATCCAGAGTTGGGGGAAGAACCTTTGCAGGTGCCCCATTATCCAGAGTTTTAGTCACATCTGGTGCAGTAGGTGCATCTGGCTGTGGCCTTGGGGGTAGAATATCTGAATGGATAGTCTCCCACCAATGACTGAAGAGATCCTTGACCTGTGACAGGTTCAGCTAGGATCTGAACCTGACACTAGGTCTGGCATTGGTCCAGTCTCTATGTCATCACTGATGCCAGTGCCGACGTCAGGTGCCACGTGGTCTGCATTGGCGGACCTACCGGAGGCGACGATGGGGTGGTGTTATCTGAACCGTCATCGGCCGTCTATTTCTCTTGGGGGATCGACGCCTGCTCATCCTCCATATACATGTCATCAGACCTGTCATCAATTGGTGGTGGGGGAGATACCGGAGACAACGGGACTCCTGCCAGCGGCACCGATGCCAGTGTGTGAGTAATTTTTGGAGTGTCATCGGTTCATCGTCAGAGCTGATCCGACAAAGGCCTAGTGTGCAGACGTTTGTCTGATGGACATTTGTCCAACGGCGGATTGAAGGGCTTCTCCGCTGATTTCTTTGCGTGCCTGGGTGGAAGGGAAGAAGATCTCCCCGACGAGTGACCCGAGGCCTTCTGTCTGTCCCGTGGGTCGGCGCTGCATACAGAGGCTGACCCGGTAAAGACCTGACTGGTGTCCCTTACCTGCGTCAGAAGAGCGGCCTGTCGGGAGTGCTGAAGGCCTGCTTATTATCGGCTGGAGAGAGGGGCCCGAAGATCCGGAGCCTCCGTCCTTGTTGCCCGTAGCCCGGACCATGGCAAGTCTGGTGTCTTGGGCAGCGGAGTTGGAGCTACCCCTGGAGGCAGAGTGGGAGCCAGAGGATCTGGAACGTGAATGGGACCTCTCCTTTTATCTTTATGTTTCCCCAATGATTTTTTGTGAGAATGGTGGGAAGATTCCCTTTCAGAAGAGGAGTCCCGCTGCATGGCGGCCAACTGTTGTTCTGTGAGGAAGGCCTGCAGGGTCTTCTGGTGACGGATCCACATCTGGCTGTTGAATTTCTGACAGTGCAGGCAATTCTGGGTGTCATGATCTGGGCCCAGGCACAGCAGATAGGCCGAATGGCCCTCTGGACAGGATCTGCTTCCCACAGGTGCACTTGTTAGTGTGCCTAGAAGAGGGTGTCGGGGAAGAAGACATACAGATAAAAGGATCGCTAGAAGCGGAACGTCTTACAAAAAAAAAAAAAAAAAGGAACTTTAAGACAGTAGAAAATGGCAGTTGGACTAGCGAGAGGCAAGCTGTGGAGCTGATGCATGCGCGTTGACAGCAGGAAAAGAACTGGGGCATGTCAGGGACCGCCTACTCTTTATACCATACATGACATCAGGGGCAGGCCAACGTTGGGGGGGGGGGGGCGGTCCCCGCCATAAACTGCTGGCTAGAAGTTTGCCATGGGGTCCTGTCTCCTGCTGGCTACAGTCCTGCGTTACCTGCTGCAAGAGCCGACTCTCAAAGTAAGATCTGCCAATTCTGTTGCTGTAATGGTCTTCGCTGTATTCCCATGGCTGTGTGGATGTGCTACCGTCATAGACGGGTAGCACTTCGGAGAAGGTCACTGATCATGCCACCTGCCTAAGACACCTCCTCAAATCCTTAAACTCTTCCTGCACTACAGATGGCTCATCCCTAGCCAGGTCATTCATCCCCAGAGGGACGATGACATCTAGCTCTGCCTCCCTTCCTACTGCCTCAGCGATTCTTTGGATATTCTTTCCATCCCTGCGTGCTGTGGCACCGGGAAGGAACCGAAGTTTCCTCTCCTCCTCACTACTTGCTCCCAACTCTATCCCCCAATAATGAAGTCACCCACGAGGATTCGCTTCCTCCTCCTCCTCTGGGGCCTCCTGTCACTCCCCTTTGGGCCTCCACTGGAGAAGGACCCCCACATCCTCTCTGACCACTACTCGGGCTGCCTCAGTGAGACATTCCCGCTCTGCCAAGGCTGCATAGGAGTACTGAAGTGGAACCAGTTTTGGGATATCCCTACGCTCCACCACCCTAACCCTCCCTGTGCCCACTATCATCCAGTCGTTCCTCCTTCTGGGCAACCTCTGAGGCAGCAACGGTGGATTAGGTTGTCTCTGGGTGGGGGAGAAGGTCCTCTGAACCCAAGCCAGCTCGGCCTTGAGTCTGGCAACTTCTTCCCTCAGCCCAGAGATTTGCATGCATATAAGGCAGCAGGGCAGTTTCCAGGTGTCCCGGAAGACTGCTTTCCCACAGGCACTACACTGCACCACTTCTCATTCTAACCTGTCTGCTTGTCCTTTTCACCCCTTTAAATTACTTTTGTTAACCTACCGTATACAGGATTTTTCTCAGAGGCCTTGGCTCTGTGTTTTTCCTAATTCAAAAGCCTGATTCACAAAACCTCATTCACAAACCCAAAAGCCAACAGTGATATTAAAGCAAGCCTCCCAACTACAGCACCATACACAGTACCCTTAGCACAGTACCCAAACCATTGCTTGTCCCAACTCACCACTACCCTGTCTGTTTTATTCTGTTTAACTTTCCTTTAGACCCTTCCCTTTTTTCCTACTCCTATCCTAGATATGGTTTTCCACCTGTACCCTAATCATTGCTTGTCCCTGACCCTTCTTGCTCCCTTGCTCTACTCCCACTCACGCCAGCAAGTCTGCCCCCTCACACGAGGTGGGGTCCCCCATTCCCTGGGGGAAGGAAGGCGCCCCTGCAGTTTCTGCCTCACACTGCGGGAGAAAAGGCGGGTCCCTGGAACATGGAGGAAATCACCCTATGCCGGGCCAGGGGTGATAACCGAGATAGGTGAAGCCACGCCATTCACCTGATGCAGATCACTGTCCTCGCAAGCCTTGAAGCGATCTCACTGGCATCATAAGATGCCCCTGTCTGGTGCCTTGCTAACTCCAGGCCTATAGCGGAGAGGGCCATGGCCTGCCTGGTCGCCTCCAAATCAGGCAGAAATGCCAGTACCTGACCCAGCATCACCCACAAGTGCCTGTTATAGGCAGCATGGTGCGCCTGATGAGATGCAATGCAAAGAAGCATCCAAGCCAAGGAGAAGATTCTCCACCCCAGGTGGTTGAACTCCACAGAGTCCGGATCCGGGGTCTGGTCACAGACAGGATGTCTATGCCTGGTAGGGGTGTCCAGTCACATCAGTTCCACAGGGTGATGCGGCAAAGAACCTGGAGACCTCTGGGGTGTGCAGTACCAACGCTGGCAGTCCAACAGGGCTGGAGCTGGGGCAGATGGAAGCTGCCAGGCACTGTATGATGCCTCCTGGAAAGGAACAGGCCAGGACAGGACCACCAAGTGATCTGTGCTGTACTCACCTAAGAAGGCTCGCATCGCACCCTCGGTATTGCATTGAGCAATATAGGAGATGCGTAGGTCCTCGACCAGACTCGCGAGGAAGCGCTGATACTGTGTCTGATCAGTGTCAGGGGACAGGTGGACATAGGTCTCCTCTTCCTTGATGGAGGAAGACAAGGAGGCTACGGAACCTGACGATTCAGACTCCGGCTACGGTGGGGGAGACAGGCAAAAGACCTGCTCGTCCATAGCCCTAACATAGTGGCGAAAATTCAAAGGCTGGGATCTGAACTATTCCCAGGTCAAAGGCCCCGAAGGAACCACATGGCCTGGGAGAAGAGGGGCTGGACGCAGAGGCAAGGGAGAAAAACTCATCACAGCAAGTGAAGTGCCGCTGCCAGGACTAGGAGACCTAGCAAGCGATCCCGGACGACCAGGGGATCCGCAGGTCTGCTCTGTCAACGGCTACTGAAGAAGCCCAAAGCAGTCCGGTGTGAGCCCTATAGGGGAAGCATCCTTATGAGAGGACTGGGGCTGCATGAGTCCAAAAGGGCGGGTCCCCAGCCCCACCCAAGAAGGACTCCCTCAAAGGGGACGAGGGAGAGAACTTGGGCTCAGCGCTTCAGCTCCTCCCCGAGCCCTGGACTACAGAGGTGTGTCACAGCCCCTTGCCCCATCCCCTCAACCCCGCCAACTCCAAGGAAGACCTCTTCCTCGCACCCTGTGCCATGGACCCCTCCAACTCCACAGGCCCCCCCCAAGGGGGGCCGCAGAGGAGGTGGTCCCAGTCCCAGCATCAGGAAGGGGGATGGCACCGGGGATGGCAGCCGAACCCTCCCCCAATGCCCGGACCATCACACCCTCAGCCCCGGGACCGCTATCCTGCACCACGCCCCTGGCGCCGCCACTGGCATGGGAGTCGGTGCCAACCGTAGTCACCGGATCTGTGGGAGGGGGCACCTGGGAAGACGCAAGGGTCCTGGGCCCCAGAGAGCCCAACTCCAAGGGTCAGGTCGCCAGTCCGGATCGGCCTCTGATCATCCAGCTATGGAGAGGAGGAGATCCAAAAAAACTCTAGCCTGGTGACCCCGGGGGCTCTCCTGCCTACTGCACTGCAAGTGGCGCCACTGGCGGGTCCAGTACCCCTCGCAGCACCGTCTCGATCACAGGAGCCATGAACAGCTCCAGGATCTATGACGGCGCCGGCGGGTGGCACCAAGGAAGGCCCAGCATTGGGCCCAATGACTGTGGGCCCCGACAACGGGGAAGCCTCTGAGGAGGTGACTGCCAGGGTGGTGCTCCCGTCTCGGCCCCAGGTGGGACCAGACCAGCCCTCTGGCACCGCGGCAGAAGCCTCCTTCGTGGCAAGACTGGAAGAAAAGGAGGCCTCCTCCTCACCGGACTGTATAGGCCCGGAAGGGGACCTGGAGGAAGGGTGAAGAGACTTATGCTTGGACCGACAAAAGTGACGCTGCTCCTGTCGTCGAGGCACAGGTTAGGAAGCATAAGAAAACCAGGAGCAGTTGTAAAGTTCACAAGTGATTTATTATTAATAACTGTAAAATAAAAAAAATTAAATTGTTCGGTATAGCTACTTACAATGGCAGTATAAACAGAGAAAGTCCATCTGGGTTTCTTCTCAATTTCCAATCTCAGTCTCTGTGTTTCTCTCTTGCAAGAAATTGCAGCTCTGTTTTTATATGTCTTTGCAACCCCCACTCGTTAAGAAAACAGCATGCTTCTCAGACAGTGTTCTTGTAAGTTTTAACAAATGCAGCAAAAAGAACATTGTGACCCAGAACTGACCTTTTGCTTACAGTTTCTCAGAGAATTTGCAGACAGGTTAACCCCTTGAGTTTCAAACAGCTCTTTGCAATCATTTCAACAGTATAACTATATACATTTCAACAGTAAAACTATATACATTTCTAAACAAAGGGATCCCAGTATCAGTTACATTTCCACAGGATGATTCACATATATTTTTATACCAACAGATATGCAAGGGGGGAAAGACAGAACTGCAAATGAAGGTAGAGAGACAGAGAGAGGCAGAGAACTGCAAGACCATCGAGGTGATCAGGTCCTAGGTCTCACGAGAAAATTTGGTTGCGCAACCAGACAGACAAGAGACAGAAAAGGAGAGAACAGAACAGATCCTTGCATTTAAACTCTTTCTCCATAACTGGGACGGGGCTGTATTCAACCCTGTCACAGCCCCCCAAAAGTCAGCGGAGCCGACTTTGAACACACGGTACTCGAGAATGTGGTGGTCCATCGAGAAGCAGGCATCGCAGTGATCCATGTTGCGCTGGGGTCCAAGGAAGGTAAGGCAGACATCATGCTGGTCTGTAATGGAAAAATGCCGGTCGCAGGGACACTGGCGCATGGGAGGCCGGCCAGTCTCAGAAGAGTGCTTTCTGTCCCCTGAACTGGGCATAATGCGAGCGGAAAATTAAAATTACAAATACAGTGCAGACTTAATGCTGTTCAGGTAAAACAAACAGGAAAGACCATTCCAGGATTCCAGAGACAGCGTCGAGTAATTTGGACAGCAGAACCGAGGCGAAGCAGAGAGGAACGGCGTAGACAAACACAGTCCCAAACTCGAGGGGCGGTGCCGCGCTGAGACTAGGCCGCCGATGCAGAGGAAATACCACGAAGCAGTTGCGAGGTGCTGTCTCGAAAGGCAGAAGAAGCAGAACTGAGGCAGAGGAGGAGGAGCCAATGGCCATTACTGGCCAGCCCACGAGCTTCATGCCATGCATCAGCCTCATGGGCCAGCTCCTCCCCCTTGGGGGGAAGCTCCTGCGGAGTGCTGCACTCACGGATGACACCCACCAGTGATGAATGGTGAAGACTGACACTGGGAAGATCATTCATAACCTGCTGCTGTGCATTTCAGGAAAAACCTCAGGTCCACAGCCAGGAATGTCTTCTGATACAGACTCCAGTGGCAGCAGCTCATCTTCAACTGGTGTCTGTTCAATTCTATTCCATGCGTTGCAGTCTGAAATATTTTCTATTTACCATCAGATTCTGGCAAGGACTTGGCCAGAGACTTGAGCGAAATCCAAAGGGCATGCTCATACTGAGAGAAATGTCCTTGGTAACTAGCTATTCCCATGTTAAGAGTGGCCACTGCAAAAGCTCTCTTACCCACAGTGTCAGTCCTGCGAGATTCCTTATTGACAGGACGTGCTGTAACCTCCTGAGGCAGGACAGCTTTGTCGTTCTCAGGAAGAATAACTAGCACATCCACAATAGACTGGGAAGCTAGAATGGGTCTTTCTTCAGGAGGAACATACTTCTGATCTATGGATTTGCAAACTGAAGGAATAGATTCGGGTCTAGCCCACACTGCCTCGGAAAGGGTTTCAAAGGCCAGAGGAACAGGGGGTGTGAAGTTAATCGGAATGTTAGGAACATGGAGCCACTCGAGATGCATTCGCTTACCCTGGTGACAGGCAGAAGTCTCAATAGCCAAAGATGCGACATGTTTCTGAGCAATGTCTGGAAGGAGAGATCTTTCTGAGGGACAGGAGCACGAACTGCAGGATGATTCCCCAGGCTATAAAAAGTGTCGTCCTCACTGCCCTCAGAAATACTGAGGTCGGGTCAGACTCATCCCTTTCCAGATCCTCCTCGGAAGGGGAAGCTGGAAGGGTATGGACCCAGCAGGCCCCAGTCTGGGCCTGGGGATTGGATATATAGGTGACACCAGAAGTGGAGCAGGAATCAACACCAGAACCAGCAGCATCCAGAACTGGTGCTGGACCCTAAAGAACTGGTGCTGGAACAGACAACGAAACCCTCGGTGCCGGCACTGGCCCAGGTGCTGGAGACAGCACCACCTGAGAACCCAAACCAGGCCTAGGAGGTGCAACCGGCACTGAAGTTGCTGGCAAAGGTACCTGTGCTAGTCCCTGCAAAGACACAGAGAGAAGGAGGATGGCATGTGGAACCAGTGTCAGTGGTGTGGTCACTGTCAAGGGATCAGGATCCATTGGTGGATAAAAATGCTCTACCTGGTCCGAAGGCCCCGGCCATGGCCCCCCCCGAGAAACCTAGGCTGAGGGCCCCAGTACCAGATCCACAGAAAAGGGAAACTGGGCCAGACAATGTACCCACTGCTCCATGAGAGCTGCCCACTTTAAAACTGACCCCCAGAGGCCCCACAAGAGGACAGGGAAGGGCTCAGGGCTTGAGATCTCACACGACCATGCACAGAAGCTGTCAGGGAAACCAACGGTGCTGGGGAAGGCCTCCTGCTCACTACGTAGAAGACCTCTTGGCAGACGTACCAGAGGGTGACCTTGAGCGGTACTATTTCTTTCCCTTCTGATGAAAAGATGAAGAACTCGAGGTTGAGCGGCACCAGATCCCCAACCTGGATCGGGAACAGACCTGCTTCTTTTTGTGCTTACGGGAGGATTGTTCCCCCTCCTGAACACCGAACTGCCCATGGGTGGACCGGACTCAGCCCAGCTGCCAGACCAGCCCTCCAAAAGAGACTCCCTATCATCACTGTCATCATCCATGGTTGACTCCGTTGTTCGGTAGGGCTGAAGACCTGATGAAACTGAAGTTCGAAAATATACTTTTTTTTTTACTGAGGAAAATAACAAAAACACTAGCTAAACTAAATGAAACTAGATGCTGCTGTCATGTAGATGTGAATATCTGACTCCTGGCAGCCAACCGACATCGTCACTGAAGCACATTCGACAGCGGGGAGAAAAGGAACTGAGGCTGTTGGGAGGGTCAATGCCGAAATAGCCTATATGGTGCGAGCCAGTCTCGCAGTGCCTCCTGCAGGGTCCCAGCACCTCTGGGTTGAAACCCAGCAGTATGAATAAATGGTGAAGACTTAAAGTCCAGGAAGATCTGCAGTTCTGAGCTGGCGCTGAGACGCCTGCCACAGCTGCCACCTACCCTGGACGAAGTGTGAGCTGCTGACCTAGATCTCACTGTTCCATCCCAATATGAACTGGCCCTGCTCCTTGGGCTAGGCCTCTGGTCAGAGCTCGGAGTCCTCTGAGAAACCACAAAGGAAGCAGCACTTTGAGTGACACCGGCCTCCTCCCCTCTCTGGCATTGCGAGTGGCACCGAACCCTTCCCCAGCACCATTAGTGGCACAGGGAGTCAAGTCAGTACCAAGGCTGGCACTAGAACCCAAAGTAGCACTGCAAATGGTGCCTGCCAGGGCCCTGACATTAGCCCCGGTTCTGAGAGGAGGAACAGCAACAGCAGACACTGCCAGCTGAAATGCAGGCCCAGAAACAGGCCCTGGAAGGTCTCCTACATGGTTGGAGTCCAGACCAATGCTGCAGTCCTCCCCAACACCCTTCCCTAGGTCAGGTGACCACATGGGGAAGATATCGAGAAGACCTCAACAGGATGCCTGGAAGAACCAGCTCTGGAGAGCATCCCTCTCCTGGCACCAGAAGTGGTGTCAGGAGGGGAACTGGCTTTGTGGTTGTCAACATCTCACTCACTGGCAACGGCCTTAGTGCAAGGAGCCAAGGTGCTGCTGGGCGGGCAACACCAAGGTGCTCACCGGAGGGGCACGATGGACTGGGAGGGGTGCTCAGCCGGGCTCCAAGAGGAAACTGACTGTCAACCAGACCCACCCCCCAGACTCTTCAACATCTCAGAAGGGAGAGGACAAGGAGAAGCCTGGTCTCCCTCAGTAGGTATAGTACTGGAGAGAGGCTCAGGGGAAGAGCCAAGGGACCTTACCTTGCCATCCCTGGTATGGCGCCTGCCTCCAAAAGCAGTGGGCTTGCGACCCCACTTCATTGCGCAGATCTCGAGGTTGTGGAAGTCTATGGAGAAACAGGTGTAATGCTGATCCATGTCATGATTAGATCCAAGGCAGGTCTAGCATTTGTCATATTGATCCCGGATAGAGATGTGCCCCCTACATGAGCTCCGACACATTACGGGAGCTGGCCTTGCTCTTCTTCTTGGAGGACTTCTTCTTTTTTCACTTCTGGGAGTCAGACATGACAAGAAATTTCAGAAAAAAATTAGAAGAAGAGGGGCTCGGTTCCATATAAAAAGAAGAGAGAAAAGGGGTGGCACCAAAAACAGGACCAGGTATGGCATTGATCAGGCGGCACTAATGAACTGAGGAGATATGACAGAGTTGCAATTCTGAAGCACTCCCATAGTGTTGCCTCGACAGCAGGGAAAACAGAACTGAGGAAGACTGGGGGCCGGTGTCGGTTACTGGCGAGTGCCACGTAATATGTGTGTCTCATGGGTGGCGCCATCACTGACGTTGGCCCCTAGCTCTAAAAAATGTGCTCCTGCAGGGTCATAGTGCCTCCAGCACCGCTGCAGAAGTGTGAATAAGTGGTGAAGATTGATTCTTGGAAGGTCTACGTGAAATGCGCCCCCTCCCCGCAAAGTAAATTTGTGAAATGTTCAAGAAGTTCTTTAAGAAGGGAATTTCCCAGACTCTGCCCATCCCTAGGTACAGAATGGTATGATCCTGTAACAGGGGTGCACTCCAAATAGCAAAGGGCTAGAAGAAGGAAATGGGGGCTAGAGAAGGGGTGGCAGTAGGCTGTCCTGGTTTTACCTGCTAGAGCAGGCTGCAGAACTGGCACGGCCACTGTGTCTCAAAACAGCGGATTAAGGAATTTTGGTGAAGATGCCTGTGGATTAAAGAAAGAGGCACCCTCCCATCCCAAAGGGAATGCAAATTGTTAAAATCTAAAACATATACTCAGATTAAGTTTAGTTGTTCAGCCCTTACACAGGGCATTTAGCTGTCATAAAAATGAAAATTACATACTTACCGCAATTCTTGATGTTACAGAATATCTTCACCATTTATTCCCACTAATGGGTCTGAGCCCCGGAAGCACTAGGAGCCTGCATGAGCAAGTCTTTTGTGTTCTACAGCTAGGGGGCTGACGTCAGTGCTGGCACCACCCATGAGGCAGACATAATGATATGCGTTCATGGGCTGGCCAGTAAAAGACACAGCCCCACCACCTTCCTCGATTCTGTTCACCAGGAGAGAAACAAGTGGGGGAGAGAAAAAAAGAGAGAGAGGGACTAAGAGAGGTAGCCCAAATGGACAGGAAAAGGATATAGGATATAAAATCATAAAAAGAATAAAACCCAACTACCAACATAGAGAACTAAGAAGTGGAACTACGGACACAAGGTAGTGAGTAAAAAATGGCAGAAGCCAGAGTCTGCAAGCCATCTGATTGATGGAGGCATGGGAAGTAGCCTTGGGAAAGGAAGCTATAAAGAGCAGATGGTATAGTAGAAAAATTGCATAAATGCTTGTACCATGGCACAGGTATAGCAAAAGGAGGAAAGGAAAAGGAAAGAGGAAACAGGTCTTCTTGCCATTCCTCTAAAAGAGGAGTAGAAGAGCCTCAAAAGGTGCTCTCTATGTCCTACCCTCCAGGACAACAGCTCTGGTAGCTACAAAGGTTAAGAGGTTTGACTGAACCTAATGGCAATTAAATAATAGACCCCAACCCCCAGAGTTGAGTGGGGAGGGTAAACCTGCAAGCTAGGAGGTAAGTAGCTCAGGTATGGACACAAGAGGAGGAGGATGTGAGAGAGAGAGAAATAAAAACCGAGCTGCAGATTCTCTCCTTCCTTTTTGTTTTGTTTTAGCTTTCATGCTAAACTTTTTTTGTTTGGATGTAAAGGGACTGGAGCTCCAAAATGGGGTCTTACTCCATACCCCCCCCCCCCCTTAGAATAAGATGGGGGAGGACTTACTAGGGTGGAGGTGTAATTGGTATACTGAAAGTACTCAATGCAAAAATTGAATTGTGTGCACTTTATGCTGTGGAAATTTGGGGCTCCACTAAGCTAGAAAAGCTTGAAATAGTATTTAACAAGCTTTACAGATGTGTCTTGATGGCACCCCAAGCAGTACACGCTGCTATCCTCAGGCTAGAACTAGGACAACACTCTTTTGCCTCCTTGGCTAGAGAAAGGCAACTTTCATTTGTTATGAGGCTATTTCTTACACAGGAAACACGTCTTCCAAGAATGTGCTTGGAGGACAAAATAAGATACTTTGCTATGGGTTTCGAGAATCCCATCTTCCAGATAATCAAGAAGTTCCTTTTTCCATGAGGACTTGGTCACTTACTCTGGGATATCCATCTTAGACCTTGGGATGAAATTGTCCAAATAATAAAAACCAGATTAGGAGATAATGACATATCCAACTCATTTGCACATTTGGCAGATTTCAGATTGTTCAGATGATATAAAAAGATTAAAACCTCCCACAGGCTGGAACCATATCTAATTACAATCACCAACCCTAAGGCCAGAACACTCTTGACCAGGTTTAGACTGGAAATGTATTTGGCTGAATATATACAATTCAGACAAAAGAGGCCAGATACCATTTCACCATTCTGTAGATGTGGTAATAAATGAAAATTAAGTACCTACTGTAATTCCTCATCTTTCTGTGTATCTTCACCATTCATCACCTTTGGGTAATGTGACCGGAGGTCACGACCATCTCGGAGCTTTTTGGGGGTGGGGGGTGAGGCGGGTCAACACATCATCGGCACTACCCTCAGGTCCAACAAATTGCGTGACGCTTGGCGGGTTGGCCATTAGGCATCATCGACCCTGCCCTCCCGCCAGTTCTGAGTCACCGTAGAGTAAGAAAGGGTTGGGAGGAAGGGACAAGGAGGTCCAAGGGACAGATAAAGGAAAAGATATACAAACTAAAAGGAGAAATAAACGACTGAGAGGACAGAAGGAGAGTTAGAAATCTAAGGGGATTGGGAAGGGGTCCCAATCTCTGGAAGTAGAAGGGAAGGGAGGGAAGAATTAGAAATAGGGAGGAGGGACTTACCCTGAACCTTTGACCTGTCTCCAGACTGTATAGGAACTGCGAAGGAATAGCCAGAAGGCTGCACTGCCAGAATTCAAGGCACGGAATCACTGGCAATAAACTCCAACATAAGCAGAAGCGGCTATTCTGGAAGAAAAGATAGGATACAGGGCTGTACCCCTCCTGAAACCAAATTTGAAGGTAAGAAACAAAGTTTCTTAAATTAATTTGAGGGTTGAGTCCCTAAGGACAAGAACGAAGGAGAATGGTGGAAAAGAGAGAGAGAGAAAATAAGAGAGGGCAACCACCAACCCCAACCCCACAGGGGAGGATCCGAGGCCCTGAGGAGAGAAGTGCCCTCTCCCCGATCCCGCTCTGCCCTGACAGAATGTAAAAATCCTCCTGTGTGCCCAAGGTCACTCCGCTCCTGACCAGTGGAAAGGAAGGGGGGTGGAGGAGGGCACACAGAGGAAGGGGGACCCAGAGACTGAGGCCCCAAGGGGATGGAGGGTGGGATTGTGATGAATGGTGAAGATACACAGAAAGATCAGGAATTATGGTAGGTACATCATTTTCATATATTATCTGTGTCAATCATCACCATTCATCACCTTTGGGTGAGTACCGAGCCCCCCTAAAGGGGGCCCTAGACCCTAAAGGACTAAGTCCCTTAGCTCTTAGTGGATGACACACAGGGAAGGAGAACCTTCACGAGTCTGGAGAGGCCCGAGACTAGGAAGAGTGAGACGGGAACCCCCCGGAGGGGTCAGGAGGTTGCCCCAACAGACGCCACCTCACCCAAAGATGGGTTCTCTGGTATGTGGAGGAAATCACCCTATGCCGGGCCAAGGGTGACAACCAGGAAAGACGCAGCCATGCCATCTGCCTAGTGCAGATCGCTGTCTCTGCGATCCTGGAAGCTACCTCATTGGCATTGTAAGATGCCCTCGCTTGGTGCCTTGCTAGCTCTGGACCATGTGCAGAGAGTGCAATGGCTTGTCTGGTTACCTCTGAATCAGGCATAGAGGCTAGGAGTTGACCTAGCCTGGACCACAGGAACCTATCATAGGTAGTGTAGTGGGCCTGATGTGCAGAAATGGAAAGAAGCAACCGTGCTGAGTAGAAAGTCCTCCTCCCCAAGAAGTCAAAATCCATGGAATCTGCATCTGGGGGCTGGTCACGGTGAAGAGCACAAAGCCCATCGGGAGTGTCCAGCTGCATCAGTCCTGACTGCGGATAAGGCAAACTACCTGGAGACTACGGGGCGGGGTCATAATACCTCTGGCACAGACCCCTAGGGTCTGAGACTCTGGAAAAGGGTCTTTGCCAGAAACACAACGATGCCTCCCGGAAGGGAGCAGGCAAGGGGGGCACCACAAGGGTGTAAGCACTGAAATCGCCTAAGAAGGGGTGCGTCGAATGCTCCAGATTGTGTTGAGTGGGTGGGGTGACATGCAGGTCCTCCAACATCCTCACAAGGAAATGCTGATACTCCACGAGATCAACAACAGGGGAGATGTGGACAGACGGCTCTTCTCCTCCCAAAGAGGAGGATGAGGAAGCGGAGGACCTCAAAGATTCAGTGGCTGGTTGCTCAGGGGGACGTTGGAACACCTGCCTGTCCATGACACTGACATATGAAGGGAAATGAGCAGCCACAGCCCTGAATTGCTCCCAGGACAGAGGTCCGATAGGGCCAAGAATGCCTGGAAGAGCAGGAGAAGGTAATAGAGGAGTGGGGGCAGAGCCAACAACAAGAATCGACTGTCCTCTGTCCGGGCAAAAGAGCGCACCTGGAGCCCCAAGGGAAGAGGGAGCTCCGGAAAACTCAACAGCCGACAGCTGATCCACCATGCTGGAATTGCCTAGGCTGCACCCTGAAGATTCCCCAGTGAGGTGACTGGGGCCGTGGAACTCCTAAAGGATGGTCCCCTACCTCCAAGGAACAGGGCCTTCTTGAGGAGACCGAGAGGGAAGGCGAAGAGTCCACACTACGACTCCTTCCGAACCCGGGTGGGTCCCAGAAAAGGGTCGCCACATTGAACCTTGACCCCTCAACCCCTCGGAGTCAGAAAGAGCCCTCTTCCTTGCAAATGCAAGCCTAGGCAGCTGACAACCCTGGTCAGTCCCCGAAGGGACTACCCAGGGAGTAGCACCCTCCTCTCCTGTGGGTGCTCCGACCAGCCCTAAAGTTGGGTGATCCAGGCACACCACCTGAGGGGGTACCACCACTGAGGGGGCAGAAAACCCTCCGAAGCCAGGCTGCAGAGCAATAGTGGCCTGCACCACTGCCTGCTGGTCAGCACCCCTGACCCGGGACATGGAGGCAACTGACATCTCCTCAGAGGGGGCTGGCTCCGGTCAGTCGAGGAAACCAACAGGGTGTCCACGTGAGCAACCAACTCCAAAGAGTCAGACAGCTTGTCCGAATCAAAGTCTGACTCCGTCTCTGAGGAGGTGGAGACCGAAGTCTGATGCCAGAGAGTATGCGGACACCCCGCTGCCATCCCGACCAAAGGGGGTACCAGTCCGGTTGTCTGCAGCAGAGCCGGCACCGAAGCCTCCAACTGCACTGTGAATGGTGCGTGAAGGAGACACAGTGCTGAGGGTGGTAGCAGCATCGGAGCCGGTGCCTGCCATGGCGCCGTCTCGACCCATGGCGCCGCAAGGGGCGCTGAGGTTAGGGACAGTGCCAATGATGGCTCTGACAGCTCCCTCAGCACTGCGAATGGTACCGCGAGCGATACCCCCATGACACCGTGTCCTCGCTTGGTGCCGCAAGCGGGCACCAGAGCTAGACATGGTGCCGTGCTCAGTCTCCGAGGCAAGAGACAGTCAAGGATGCCACCACAGAACCTCCCATGGTGCCGTCAGCACCATCGGTGCCACAAATCCTTGTCGTGAAGTGGGTGTTCGGTGATGGAGTACTTGCGGCCTCACGGGCACCGTCGCATAGGGGGCCGCCCCATCTTTAACGATTTCTTGCCCCCAGTCCACAGCAAAACAAGCTAAACAAAAGACTCAACGTCGCTGACAAATAAAGAAAAGGAACAGTCTTACCAGCAGCATCAAGTGGTGGCGAGAATCAAAGGGTTTTTGGCGATGAAGGGTTTTCGGCGTCGAAGGATTTTTGGAGTCGAACTAGGCCTCTAGTGCAGCAGCTTTACACGAGGTGTGACCTCTATGGAGGGGGACAAAGAACTGGCGGAAGGGCGGGGTCGGTGATGCCTAACAGCCAACCTGCGAGCGCCACACAGTGCGTCGGCATCGAGGGTAGGTGCCAATGGTGCGTCGACTCCACCCATCAAAAAAAAAAGCTTCTGCAGGGTCGTGACCTCCAGCCACATTACCCAAAGGTGATGGGGTGCATCGAATGCTCCAGATTGTGCTGAGTGGTAAAGACTGACACAGGTAAGATCACAGAGGATGACCTTAAGCATATCTTATTGGTATGCCCGTTGTATGGCCAGCAGAGATCCAAATGGCTGGGTGATGTTCTGGGTGGTCTTGGCCTCCCTTCCGAGCTTTTAGTGAGCGTCCTTTTTAACACCGGTGATAAAAATGTCCTAGATAAACTAGCAGGATATTTAAGTGCACTACATCTATAAGTAAGGGAAATGGGGCTTCCTCCTATTTAGGAGGAGCTATGAAGTCCACTATCCTTAAGGGGAATATTTTAATCAAATTTTTGAAATTTTATTTTTTGTATCTAAATATAATAACATTGTTAAAATATGTTCTGCAGATTGTGATGATAAACACATGAAATGTTTTTCATCTTGTCATTTTAAGGAATTTTATGAAATGGGCATTGAAATTCAAGCATTCTGATTGGCCACTGACTGTGTGCTAAAGTGTCTAACAACACAGGAATAAGACCAGGCAATACCCACTGGGCATTGATATGGGTGATGCTGCCCACAAAGAATGTTCAGAAATCAAAAAGCCGCCATCTTGTTTTGTGCCATAAGTGATGCCACCCTTACTGTGAAATTCTACCAGGAACTGTACACAAACTCGAGCGGACTGGTAACGACACCCCAAGCAGCACTGCCAGTTCTAACAGTGTCATCCTGTGAAAAATGAAAGCTTACAACTACTACTACGATGTAGGCTGTGAAGCTCAAGCTACCCCCTGCCCAGCACTCACAGCGACGCTGAACTGCTCCTCCTACTGATGCAGCAGCTCCCGATCTAGGCTATGAATCTCAAGCTACCCCCTGCCCAGCACTCACAGCGATGCTGAACTGCTCCTCCTCCCGATGCAGCAGCTCCTGATCTAGGCTGTGAATCTCAAGCTACCCCCTGCCCAGCACTCATAGCAACACTGAACTGCTCCTCCTCCCAATGCAGCAGCTCCCTGACAGCCATGAATCTGAATACGGAAGGGACTGTGCGCCGCGCTTTACCGTCACTCTCCAGTACTCCACTGTCCCCGGGACTGTGCGCCGTGCTTTACCGTCACTCTCCACTACTCAATTGTCCCCAGCTCACTGTGTCACCCAGCAGTAGCTTCTTCTCCACCCTGCTCACTATAGCACTCAATGTAGTGCCATACACCAGGACATGTACACTCCCAATCGCCTGACGTCCAAATAAAAGCGGAGCACCGGCTCTTTACCTGTAAAACTAATGCTAGTTGGGGGGGGGGGGGTGCCACGACAACTACAGAAAGACAAAAAAAAAACAGGCGGAGGAACTATTTTATTAAACGTTAACACAAACATTTAGCTTTTTTACTATTAAATACTATATATTTCAGCTATCACATACATCTGTATTTTTGATAGCCATTTCATAAGTGCAATAAGCCACTCCAGGGTATGTGTGTTAGACATTTTAACACAACGGCTAGGAGGCTGGACACACTTGGCCGGTGGCCTCGTGCCTCACTACGCCTCCTAGCCGTGTATTACAGTGTCTAACACACACCCTGTCATGTCTTATTGCTTACTTGATGAATTCTCTATTTATATTGTAATGGCTTTTTAGAAAAAGGATCCCTGGATCTAGTAAGTGTTGTCGAGGCACAGGTCAGGAAGCATAGGAAAAACCAGGGGCAGTTGTAAAATTCACAAGAGTATTTATTTCTACTAGCAGTAACATAAAAATAAAATTGTTCAGTATAACTATTTACAAAGGCAAAATAAACAGAACAAGTCCATCTGAGTTTTCCTTCAATCTATGTGTGTCCTTTCTGCAAGCAATTACAGCTCTCTTATAGGTCCTTGCAACCCCCATTCTTAACAAGCATCCTGCTTTTTCTAAAGTGTTCTAGTATATTTCAGGCAGGTACTGGTAGGAACACAATGTCCCATAACTGAGGCCCCATCTCCACAGCTCTTCTGCAAAAGGATCAAAAATTACCCTCCCGTAACCTCTTGAGTTTCCAATAGCTTTTTACAATCATCTCAAACTATAATTATATACATTTCAAAAATTAACACTATATAATTTCTAAACAAAGGGATCCCAATATCAGTTACATTTCCACATAATGATTTGCATATATTTTTATACCAGCAGATATGCAAGGGAGGAGAAGACAGAATACCAAGAGAAGACTGAGAGATAGCGAGAGGCAAAGAACTGCGAGACTGGGGGGTGATCAAATCATAGGTCTTACAGGAAAATGTGGTTGCGCAACCAGACAGGAGACAGGAAAGGAAAGACTAGAATAAATACCTGCATTTAAACACTTTCCATAACAACTGGGACAGGGTCCTATTCAACCCTGTCACATATACCCCCCTCCTTAAGAAGGAACCTGTTTAATAAAATGTTTCCAAAATTTTCTATTTATTCTCTAATAATATTAGCTTCTAACTTTCAGAAATTAAGCACATGTGCAGTATCCCTTTTTCTATAACAGTACAGCAAACAGTAAAGTTTAAACTCATACATTTGTTTTTCAACCTTCAGAACCCTCAATTCCTGTTCAATATCTTGACAGGAAATAAGCATTGCTAGTCTCTTTACCAGATTTGTGTATCACCGTGAATTTAAATGGGTGTAGTGCCAGGTACCACCTTGTGATTCTGGAATTATTATCTTTCATTTGGTTAAGCCACCAGAGAGGACTGTGATCTGTTATAAGTACAAAGTCAGTTCCTAGCAAATAAAACTTTAGGGACTCCATGGCCCACTATGTGGCTAAACATTCCTTTTCAATGGTGGAGTACCTTTTCTCTCTGTCATGCAACTTCCTACTTATGTACATAATAGGATGTTCCATCTCATCTGTATTTTGACTCAGGACTGCACCTAGGCCTACCTCTGATGCATCTGTTTGTAACAAGAACGGTTTCTCAGAGTCTGGGCTTCTCAGATCAGGGACTGAACATAATGCAGCTTTAATGGCTTGAAAAGCTTCATCACACTCTGGGGTCCATTTCACTTTATTTGGGTACCGTGTTTTTCATGAGTTCAGTGAGGGGAGTAGCTAACTCAGCAAAGTTGGGAAAAATCTCTGATAAAAGCCGGCCAGCCCTAAAAATGACCTGACATGTTTCTTTGTTTTAGGGACTGGGCTGTTAGCTACAGCTTATATCTTAGAAACCTCTCCACTTCCCAACACATTGGCCAAATATCTGGTGTCCTGCATGCCCAATGCACATTTGGTAGGATTAAGAGTCAGACCTGCATTTTTGATAGCTTGGATAACTGCCCGGAGGTGGTCCAGATGGCTTTTCCAGTCTGGACTGTACACCACAACATCATCCAGGTATGCAGCACAATAACAAGTGTGAGGTGATAAAATTACATTCATGTACCGTTAGAATATAGCTGGTGCATATGTAAACCAAATGGCATGGTGGTGAACTAACAGAATCCAATAGGAGTGGCAAATGCAGTGTTTTTCTCTGGATTCTTTAGCTAAAGGTATTCGCCAATAACCCTTGGTGAGATCGAGGGTACTAATATACTTTGCACTCCCAGTCTGTCCACCAAATCATCTATTCTGGGCTAGGATAACTGTCAAATTCAGACACTTGAGTTTCCTAAAATCAAGGCAGATTCTAACACCCCCTTCTTTCTTGTTTACAATAACCACTGGAGATGATCAAGCATTCCTCGGTTCCTCTATGATACCCAATTCTCTCATTTTTTGTATTTTCTTAACCATGTCAGCTCTTAACCACTCTGGTAACCTGTATGTCTTCTACCTAATAGGACAGACATTCCTTCTCCCTATAACATGCTCAACCCCTTTTGCTCGGCCTGGTACTGTGGTAAAACTATTGTTACAGTAAATGTCTTTAGCACATTACGAATGTCTGCAGTTTGTTCTTAGGTTAAGGAAACATTCACCTTTACAGCATCAGCAGTTACAGTTTGTTCCAGTCTATCATAAGTTACATCAATATCTTCTTTATCAGTTTCTTGTAAAACTAGCAAAGCAGCTTTTGGTGTTTTTTCAACCCATTTCTCGAGGAGGTTAGCATGGTATATCTTAGTAGGATTTTTCCTGTCAGGGGTCTCAATCTTGTAGTTAACGGTGCAAGTACGTCCAAGCATTCTATAAGGCCCTTGCCACTTCATTAACAGTTTAATTTCTGTTGTGGGTTAACAGTAGCAAAACCTTTTCACCTGGCTCAAAAACCTTTTCTTTTACCCCATGGTCATAATACACCTTCTGCTGGTTTTGGGCCTCTTCCTGATTACTATGGGCAATTTCAACATTATTTTGCCAGCTTTTTTCTTAAGGCACACATATAAGAAGTTATAGATTGTTTCTGAGTGGGGTTATCTTCCCATGTTTCATTTATCACATCCAGTGGCCCTCTTGGCTACCTACCATACAGCATTTTAAATGGTGAAAACTCTGATGATGCCTATGGCACTTCTCTGTAAGCAAAAAGTAGGTAAGGCAAGTATTGGTCCCAGTCTTTCCATTCCCCTTTTACAAACCTTTTTAACATGCATTTTAGGGTTTGGTTAAAACGCTCAACAAGACCGTCCGTCTGAGGGTGATGGGGGTGTTCATATGGCAGTGATACCTAGTAGTCTGTACAGCACCTTAAGTAATGCAGCACCAGAATTGCTACCCTGATCAGTAATAATTTCTTTAGAAACATAGACTTTGACGGCAGATAAGGACCCCTTGGCCCACCTAGTCTGCCCATTTACCTACCTACAGGATAAGCAGCAGATATTAGTTAACCAACAGCCTGTTTCTTCCTACCCCCCAACAAAAAAATTGCCTTATGTCTGTCCCATGCATTCTTGAATTCTCCCACAGTTTTAGACCCCACAACCTCCTCAGGAAGGCTGTTCCATGCGTCCACCACCCTCTCTGTGAAAAAATACTTCCTCACATTGCCTCTGAACCGCCCCTCCATCTTCAAATTGTGTCCCCTTGTTCTTGCACATCTCTTTTCCTGAAATATGCTACCCTCATGTTTCCCCTCTCCCTCCTTTCCTCAAGGGTATACATATTAAGCTCCTTTAGTCTTTCCTCGTATGGCTTCTCTTGCAGACCTTGCACCATTTAAGTTGCCCTCCTCTGGACTGCCTCTATCCTGTCTATGTCCTTGCGGAGATGGGATCTCCAGAATTGGATGCAGTACTCCAGATGGAGTCCCACCAACTGTCTGTACAGAGGGATAACAACTTACTGTTTTCTGCTGGTGATGCCTCTCCCTATGCATCTCAGTATCCCCCCAGCCCTCCCTACTGCCTTCTCACATTGCTTGCTAACCTTAAGGTCACCTGATATGATTACCCCCAGGTCCCTTTCCATTTTTGTTGTTGTTACTACCTCCCGTCCCATTGTGCAATCTTCCCCTGGGTTTTTGTTTCCCAGGTGCATTATTCTGCACTTCTTTGCACTGAATCCAAGCTGCCATACTTCTGACCATTCCTCCAACCTTGCCAAGTCCCTTCTCATCCTTTCCACACCTCCTTGTGTATCAACCCTGTTGCAGATCTTTGTGTCATCTGCAAAGAGGCATACTTTTCCTTCCAGGACCTCTGCATTGTCACTTATAAAGGCATTAAAAAGGACTGGACCTAGTACTGAACCCTGTGGTACCCCACTAGTAACCTCTCTTTCTTCAGAGTGGACTCCATTTACAATTACCTTTTGTGTCCTGTTGTCCAGCCAATGTTTTACCCAAGCTACCACCTTGGGACCCACTCCCAGGCTGATTAATTTGACTATGAATCTTTTCTGTGGGACTGTGTCAAATGCCTTGCTAAAGTCTAGGTAGGCGATGTCCATAGCCCCTCCTGGTCTGCTACTTTGGTCACCCAGTCAAAGAAATCAATTAGATTGTCTGACATGACCTTCCCACTGTGAACCCATGCTGCCTTGGGTCCTGTGCCCTACTGGCCTCTAGGTACTCAACCATTCTTTCCTTCAGAAGTGATTCTATCACTTTCCCTACCACCGAAGTCAAACTGACAGGTCTGTAGTTTTCTGCCTCTGTCTTGCTCCCGCTTTGGTGAAGAGGTATCACATCCGCCTTCCTCCAGTCCTCAGGTACCACACCATCCTCCCATGATTTGTTAAAAAGTGTAGTCAGTGGTTTCACTTGTTCTCCCCTTAATTCTTTTAGAATTCTGGGGTGAATTCTGTCAGGCACCATTACTTAGTCCACCTTCAGTTTTAGGAGTTTTTTCAGAACCCTTTCTTCTGTGAAAGGACTGGAATCTACCCCCCTATCCAGAGTGCTTCTGTTAATTGGATTAGGCACCTCTCCCTCCTCCTCTTTTGTGAATACTGAGCAGAAATATTCGTTCAGTATCCCTGCTTTTTCACTGTTCCTCTCTGCCCACCCACCATCCATTCTATTCAGCCTCACTATCCCTCCCTTTGTTTTTCTACGCTCCCTGATGTACCTATAAACAGTTTTATCCCCCTTCTTAACCAAGTTGGCTATATTTTCCTCAGTTTGGGCATTTGCTATTCTGACTTCCCTCCCTGCTTCCTTCTGCCTTAACTGGTACAGCTCTCTGTCCTGCTCCTTCTGTGTTTCCTTATACTTCCTGAATGCTATCTTTTCCTCCCTGACCTTCCCCGCCACCTCTTTTGAGAACCTCAGTGGCTTTTTCTTTTGTTTTGATTTTGTTTATTTGCTTCACACAAAGGTTTTTTGCCTCTGTGATGGCAGTTTTGATGTTTCCCCATTGTTGCTCCACCCCTCCTTCTAGCCTATTTGCTAATGCTTTTCTAAGGCACTCTCCCATGTTGCCAAAGTCAGCCCTCCTGAAGTCCAGCACCCTCACTTTTGTATGGCTTGACTCTGTAGCGGAGTTTATCATGAACCACACTGTTTGGTGGTCACTTGTTCCCAGATGGCTACCCACTGCTAGATCTGAGATCCTCTCACTGTCCCCATTTGAGAGTATGAGGTCTAAGATTGCTCCTTCACGAGTGGGTTCCAAAACTAGCTGTCTGAGGCATGCCACCTGTAGGACATTGAGAATGGCCTTGCCCTTGGATATGGTTGCAGCAAATGCGCTCCAGTTAACATCTGGCATATTCAGGTCTCCCATAAACAGTATCTCCCCTTTCTCTGCCATCCTAAGAATGCCTTCTATCATATCCTTGTCCATTCCTTCCCCCTGACATGGGGGTCTGTATACAACCCCTGTGCGGATTGTGATGCCATTTCCAGTCTCTAAGGTGACCCACAGTGCCTCCTCTCCTCCCTGTTTACTCTTTTGTTCAGTTGCTTTTATCCCTTCCCTTACATAGAGAGCTACTACTCCCCCTCTTATCCCCTCTCTGTCTCTCCTGTGGGTTGTGTACCCTGGTATGTTAACATCCCAGTCATGGTTCTCTGTGTACCATGTTTTTGTGACCGCTACAATATCCAGGCATCCCTCTTCCATCAAGTCCACCAGTTCAGGGAGCTTGCTGCCCAGATTACGGGCATTGGTACTCATTACCCTCCATTTCCTGATGGCCTTACCCCTTTTTGCCCCATCCCTGTCCTTATTGCCTTTGTCACTTTCTCCATTTACCCCTGCCCTTCTCCCTATTGACATCTCTAACTTTACGTATGCCCACTCTGCTGAAAATTTTTGCAAGCTCTGCTGCCACTTTTGAAATTGTGACAGTATGCATTGGAACTGTTTCTGGGTATCAAGTAGCACAGGATAAATCTATTATGCATTGGAACTGTTTCTGGGTATCAAGTAGCACAGGATAAATCTATTACCCTTTTTAATTTTGTCTAAAGGACCAACCGCATCCATTGCAATTCTCTCAAAAGGCACAACTATCAAGGGTAGGGGCACCAGGGACACCTTGTCTTTTCTAGTGACTGGGGCTACTTTCTGGCACTCAGCACAGGAATTACAAAAGGTAGCAACATCTTCATGAATTCCAGGCCAGTAAAATCTATACAGCAATCTGGCAAGGGTGTGATCCCTCCCTGAGTGACCAGCCACAGGACTATCATGTGCTATCTGTAACAACTCTGTTCTATACTTCTGTGGTATAACCAATTGTTATGTCTGCTCCTGTGTCTGAGGTTTAACCCAAACTCTGTACAGTAACCTATTACATTTTTTAAACATTGGTCCACCCTGTTTTGGTTTCACCCCCAGCTGCTTAAAATAACCCTGGAGAGAAACATCATTAGCTTGATCTGAAAGAAAATCAGAATCAGTTATCAGCTTAGTTTCAGCATTTTCATATGTTAACCCCTTATGTCCATCAGTCATTTGTTGCCACAGTTTCTTCAGGCATCGTCTTTCTTTCCTGAATTTCCGGACCTTAGAGCTGTGCTCAAACAAGCCCGAATCAAAATCTTTGAAAGGAAAAGTGTCCCCACCATCTGAGATTTTCTTTGCCTGAGCTTGTTACCACTGCTGCTGAAACTGTAGGGTTCAGTTCCTCTGAGATTAACTCAGTAAATCCTGGAAAGTAATTTCCAATAGTCACAGGTACAGGTAGCTTTCATTTGGTGCAACACACCCTTAATGGTCAGAGTCACTTGGGTGGTGGGATAGTATCGAGTGTCTTCATGGATGCAGATGACACCAGTATCTGGTCCTTTTGCACAGTATTTTCCCAGCACTTTAACATGCACTAGGGTCTGTCTGCTTCCCGAATCAATGAGTCCCTTCACAGTGTTATCCCCCACCTTCACATCTGTCAAGTACTTGCCCCAATTTGCCAAGGACAAATCTACTCCAGTGCCATTCTCCTTACTACGGCAGTTTCTTACAATATGGCCTGGCTTATTACAGTTATAGCAAATAACGTATTTGGGCACAGGTTTGTTACCCCCACCAGAGTTCTTATCAGGCTTGGAGTTTACGTGGGAAAAAGAGTGTCTTACCAGTACTTGGCTGTTACCTCGCTGCTGTGGCATCTGTCTGACCATTTGGTAGTCCTCAGCCAAAGAAACTGCCTTTTCCCCACTTTCTGGTCTGTGTTCCTTTATCCAAAGCTGCAAATCTGTAGGCAGGATGTTGATGAATTGCTGCACTGCAAATGTGTCGATGATCTATGGAACTGTTTTGCCCTCTGATTAGAACCATTTTATCAAGAGTTCTCTGAGTCGGGTGAAGGCTTCTCGAGGACTGTTGACTGAGTTGTACTTCAGAGATCAAAATCTCTGCCTGTAGGTCTCTCCTGAGATGTCATACCTTTTCAGGATTTCGCTTTTCACCAGGTGATACTTTTCTGACTGTGAAGTGTCCATATTGCTGTAGGCAAGTTGGTCTTTCTCTGCCAGGTAGGGTACCATTCTGATTGTCCATTGCTGCTTTGGCCATTGTCAGGCTGTGGCAGCTCTTTCAAAAGTTATCAGGTATGCCTCGATATCATCCGAGGGACACAACTTTGTACATTTAATGGCTTTTAAGTTGCTTGTGTTTTGTTGCTCATCTTCATCAGTACCAGAACCTCTGCCTTTAATAACTTGCAAGGCATCCAGCTATTGCTGCTTCTGTCACTGCATCTCTTCTCTTATCTGCTGCTCCTGTTGTTACATTCCTTCCTTTCGCTGTGCTTCTAAACATTGAAGCTCTTTTTCTCTCAGCTTCTCCATCTCTTTTTGTTGTATAGCCCACCATTTGAAAAAGTCCATCAGACTTTCAGGTTCTGTCACTGCCTGTTCTTTTTCCATAACTTGTGCTGGCTGTACAATCTCAGCTTGGACTTCTGTCTCTACTAGTTTGGCTGCCATTCTCCTGGTAACCACTCCTGGACTTGCTGCTGCAGAATCCATACTTTTCTTTATGCTTCCCTGGTACTAGGCCCAGTACCCACGCACAAAACTCCTGGCTTAGAGTATGCATGGCGTAAATCCCACTTAGGCTGACACCATCTGTCGTCGAAGCATGGGTCAGAATAACTATTTTCAAAGGCAGAATAAACAGAGAAGATCCATCTGAGTTTTCCTTCAATCTTTGTGTGTGTGTCTTGCAAGAAACTGCAGCTTTGTTCAGTATAACTATTTACAAAGGCAAAATAAACAGAAAAAGTCCATCTGAGTTTTCCTTCAATCTCTATGTGTCCTTTCTGCAAGCAATTGCAGCTCTTACAAGTCCTTGCAACCCTCATTCTTAACAAGCATCCTATTTTTTCTAAAGTGTTCTTGTATATTTCAGGCAGGTGCTGGCAGGCGGTAACCTCTTGAGTTTTCAATAGCTTTCTGCAATCATCTCAAACTATAATTATATACATTCCAAAAATTAACACTATATCATTTCAAAACAAAGGGATCCCAATATCAGTTACATTTCCACATTATGATTTGCATATATTTTTATACCAGCAGATATGCAAGGGGGGAGGAGAAGACAGAACACCAAGAGAAGACTGAGAGATAACGAGAGGCAAAGAACTGCAAGACTGTCGGGGTGATCAAATCCCAGGTCTCACAGGAAAATTTGGTTGGGCAACCAGACAAACAGGAGACAGGAAAGGTAAGATTAGAATAAATACCTGCATTTAAACTCTTTCCATAACAACTGGGACAGGGTCCTATTCAACCATTACAGTAAGGGAGTGGCATAAGGATGAGGAGAAAGAACAGAGGGTGAGCTACCCAGAGACCCTGACTCCTATGTGAGCTGGGGGCAGTGGGTGGGTGTGGTAATTAATAGTGGAGATATACTGGAAGGTCAAGAATTCTGGTGAATATGTAATTTTCTTATCATCCAGGAATCAATCTTCACCATTCATTACCACTAATGGGTCAGAGTACCAAGCTTACCACCCAAAAACGGCAGTGCCTGCTCACCCTGAGGGAAATGGTTGTTCCCTCAGCCCTCTGTGGGGGGGGGGGTAACCACATAAGGGCATGGACTCCTCATGGGTTTGGCAGGACCCAAGACTGGTCAGGGGCAGGTGAAGTCTCCTGTGGACTGGGAGTAGGAAGGCACAGACAGCTCATGTCTGATCCTATGGGAGAAAAAGTGAATCCCCTGGAAATGAGAGCTGAGCATCCTACATTGGGCCAAGGGTGCGAACCTTGAAAGATGAAGCCATGCCATCTGTCAAATGCAGACTGTGGTTCCCATAAGTCTGGAAGCGATCTCAGTACCACCACCTCTGATACCTTTCTCCTTTGAATACTATTGGAGAGTTACAGCTCCTAGGGATGACAGTTTCACCTCCTAAAAATGTAGAAATTACAGATCCACCTCCTAAATTTTCCAAGTAAACCACTGTTTGGCATTATAGCATGCCCTCGCTTGGTGCCTCATCAGCTCCAGGCCCTGGCGGAAAGGTGAATGGCCTGCCTGTTTGCCTTCGCAGTCTGGCAGTGACGGTAGGACTTTTACCCTAGTGTCATCCACCAGTGCCTACAATAGGTCTCCTAATGGGCCTGATGTGCTGAGATGCACATCATGGAGTGTGCTGCTGTAAAATAACACCTTCCCTAGGAATCAAACTCTGCGGAGTCAATGTCATGGGTGGTCATGCACCAGGCACCTATGCACAGAGAGGGTGTCCAGGAGCAGAATCCCAGAAGAGGGATGTGGCATGGCACCTGGAGATCCCACGGGAGCACAATACCTGCCCTGGATCTCCCTCGGGGCTGGAGAAGAAGCAGAGGGAGGGAGCCAGATGTTCCTGGACACCTCCAGGGGAGGCGGGGGGGAGGTCAGAATACAGCAAGACTCCATTAGAAGAAACAACATTTCTAAGGTGAGTAATTTTTTTCTTCAAACAACATGAAGTCTTGCTGTATTCTGACTATTGCAGACTACCAGGCAGTACTTTTATGGAGGAAGAACAGAACCTACTTTGGGAATAGGCTCTGAAGTACTGCTGTGCCAAACCTAGCCTGGATATCCAGAGGGTAATGCTTGGTGAATGTATGGACTGTTTTCCAGGTGGCTGCTTGACAAATTTCTACGATAGGAATATCCCTGGCAGCAGCCAGGGAAGCAGCTGTACCTCTAGTAGAGTAAATCCTCAGGCCTGAGGGTGGGGTTCTACCCAGTTTTTCATAGCAGAATTGTATACAAGAGACAATCCACCTGGCAATAGATCTCTTAGTGGCAGGTTTGCCCTTACCGACCTCTCCATATGTGAGGAACAACTGAAGGGACTCAAACCTATGACCCTTGGTGCACTCAATGTAGTAGCTGAGGGCCTTTTAACATCAAGCTGTGCAGCCTCCTCTCTCCAGAGGAGGAATGGTCAGTGAAGAAAACAGGGAGACATAGACTGATTAAGGTGGAAATCTGAAACCACCTTAGGCAAAAACTTCCTGTTAGTTCTTAGGACCACTTTATCTCTGTGGAAAGAGATGAAATCAGGCTCCACTGACAGGGCTTGCAATTCACTGATACGCCTGGCAGAGGTAATGGCTACCAAAAACACAATTTTCCAAGTCAAGTACTTAAGCTCTGCAGAGGACAAAGGCTCAAAGGGAGGTTACATAAGCTGAGCAATGCAAACATTAAGGTCCCAAGCAGGAGCAGGGTCCCTAAAGGGGGGATTGGTGTGCAGCAATCCCTTGAAGAACTTACAAAACACAGGATGGGCTGACAGAGAAGAGGGTTTGCCTACTGACAAGAAGGCAGAAACAGCTGCCAAATGCACTTTAAGTGTAGCTGGCCTAAGGCCTAGGCCATTGAGATGGACCATATAGTCCAGAACCGTAGGCAACACAGCAGATTCTGGAGAAATATTCTTATTAGAACACCAAATAGTGAACCTTTTCCATTTGGAATTGTAAATCTTTCTAGTGGAAGGCTTTTGAGAAGCCTTAAGGATATCCAGAACCCCTTGGGAAAGATGCAGATCAGCAAACTCTAACTCTTCAAGAGCCATGCCTTGAGATTGAGAGACCTGAGGTTCGGGGTACCAAATCCTCCCCTGAGAGGATGTCAATAGGTTGTAATTCCTGGGAAGAGACAGGGGAAGGTGGACTGCTAAGGACAGCAACAGGGGGTACCAGGGCTGTCTGGCCCAGTCTGGAGCAATTGGAATCACTTTGCATGGTTGTGACCTTATCTTGACTAACACCTTGAACAGGAGAGGGAAATGGGGAAAAGCATACAGAAATTTCCCTTCCCAATTCAGGATCAGAGCATCCAGGGGGACTGAGCCCAAGACTGGGGGTCTGCAACAAAAGACAGGAAGTTGGTGATTGTCTGGGGCTGCAAAAAGATCTATCTGGGGAGTGCCCCATCTCGAGAAAATCACTTTCAAAACTAGGGGATCTAGGGTCCATTCGTGATGGCCCTGGGATATCCTGCTGAGAGCATCTGCTAGGACATTGTCCTTCCCTGGGAGGTGAACTGCTATCGGAAAGGTTTGCAGGGGAATAGGCCAGGGACCACAACTTCACTGCCTCTGTGCACAAGGCTGTAGACCGAGTGCCTCCTTGCTTGTTGATGTACCACATGGTGGTGGTGTTGTCTGTTCTGATCTGGACCACCTTGTTCTGTACAGATTTGGAAAAGGCTTGTAGTGCCAGAAACACTGTTCTGAGTTCCAAGAGACTGATGTGAAGCAGAGATTCTTGAGGTGACCACAGCCCTTGGGTGGTAAGATCCCCCAAGTGGGCTCCCCAGCCCAGCAGGGAGGCATCTGTGGTGAGTATCACTGAATGAGAATGAGTGACAAAAGGAACTCCTTGTCTCAAATTGTCCTGATCCTGCCACCATTGTAAAGCCTGGATCAGGGTTCGAGTCACTGGGACTAGTTTGGTAAGGGAATCCTTTCTTTGGGACCAGAAGGCTCTTAAGTGGAACTGAATGTTCCTCATCTGGAATCTTGCTCCCTGGACCACTGCTGTGGAAGCAGCCATGTGGCCCAGAAGCTGAAGGAAATGCCTTGCTGGTCGAGACACCTGTAGGGTGAATGAAGAGGCCAGTTCCATAAGGGTCCTTGCCCTGTCCGGGGGAAGGAAGGCTCTTGCCCTTACTGTATCCAGCTCTGCCCCTCTGAGGGTGAGGAGCTGTACTGGCTCGAGAACTGACTTTGGAAGGTTGAGAAGGAATCCTAAGGAAGTGAGCACTTGCTGAGTTATTTGCAGATGTGACTTGAACTGGTCTGGAGACTGACCCACTATGAGCCAGTCATCCAAATATGGAAAGATGGAGATCTTTTTTCTCCTTAGGAAAGCGACCACTACTGCCAGGCACTCTGTGAACACCCTTGGGGCTGATGTTAGGCCAAAGGGCATTGCTCTGAATTGATAGTGGCCTGAGGGCAACTCGAACCTGAGGTACTTTCTATGGGAGCACCTGATGGGAATGTGAAAGTAGGCATCTCCAAGGTCCAGGGAGGCTAGGCAGTCCCCTGGCCTTAGAGAGGGCAGAATTATTCCCAGAGTCACCATTTTGAACTTTGGTTTTAAAAGGTGCTTGTTCAGATACCTTAGATCCAGGATGGGCCGCCATTCTCCTGTTTTTTGGGGGTTAGGAAGTAACTGGAGTACAATCCTTTGCCCTTGTGTAGGGTAGGAACCCTTTCTATGGCTCTGAGAGCCAGGAGGGAAGAAACCTCTGCCTCTAGGGCAAGGGTCTCTGATGGATTTGCAGGTGGAAAGGATCTGGTTCTCATCTTGAGAAATTTTTTGAAGCTGAGAACCAGTCCCTGGCTTACTACTTCCAGGACCCACTTGTCTGATGTCAGAGACTTCCAGTCCTGGACAAAGTAAGCCAGCCTGCCCCCTACAGGTATTGGAGAATTGGCCCCGACAGACCCATCAGGGTGTCTGCTTGGCAGGGGCTTTAGGCTGAGGGTTGGGAGCAGGCCTGCTCATTCCCTGTCTGCCTCTCCCTCTCCCTCTGAAGAACCCCCTCTGAGCATAGGAAGAAGAGGAGGCCTGGGCTTGGTAAAAAGGCCTTTGAAAAGGCCTGCCCCTGCCCCTGGACTGCTGCCTTTGAGGAGTGGCTTGCCTTTCTTTAGCCTGAGCACTCCTGTAGGTGGTCCTGTACTCGTCCATCTTTTTCATGTAGTTCTCTGTCTGCTCCCCAAACAGAGAATTACCAATGACAGGGAAAACCATGGCCTTATCCTGGGTATCCTGTGATAGGCTAGTACATCTGAGCCAAGCCATCCTCCGAAGGGCCACAGATGTAGCCATGACTCTAGATGAAACATCATTGGAGTCCACAGCAGCATGAAATTGCATCTTGGATGCCTCAATCCCATTCGCAGCCACCTGATCCAGCTCCTTGGCAAGCTGGTCGGGGCCTGTTTAGCCAGAGCCAGAACAGTGTCCCATCTGGACTTCTGGTACCTAGCTGTGTAGGCCATATAGTTAGCCTGCCCGAGTCCCAAAGATGCTGCCATGTACTGCTTTTTTGCCATGGCATCAATCCTCCTGGAGTCCTTATCTGGGGGGTGTGATGCCAAGGGAATATTTGCCTTATCACAGGCAGCAGCCTGCACTACCCCAACATGGCTGCATTGCTGAGAAAGGAACTCCGTGTCTGAGCCTGAAAGGGTGTACCTCTTGTCCATTCGTCTGTCCACAGGAGGTATGGAGTTAGGAGTCTTTAGAATTTTAATTGTCTGTTTCCCAAAAGATTTATGGAGGGGAATAGACAGTCTCCTGGACTCTGGGATGTCCATCATTTCAACAAAATCAGGCTCCTCCTGATCCTCTACTGCTTCTTCCATTGGAAGCTGGAGGGTTTCAGCCACTTTTTTGTAAAACAAAGTGGGAAGGGGACTCAGAAAGCCTAGGAGGAGAAGCACCTGAAGGTCTGTCTGGGCAGATGTCCGGGTCAATAGGCACATCCAGACTTTCATAATCACCATCATCATCCTCATACTCTCCCTCCTCCTCCTCCGGTTCGTAAAAATTCTTCTGAAGTGTAATCCGGAACCAGGGGAACCGACCGAACCGAGCCCCTGCCAGATGGTGCTGGTTCAGCCGGAACCGAAGTTAGCGACTGCACTATCCTTATCGCTTTGGCTATCTCATCAGCGGTCGGAGAATGAATTTGTGGATCCGAACCGGATGATTTTTCTCTTCTCTTCCTTTTAACTGGAACTGACTCCTCAGAATTGGCTCTCCTTTTGCCCGAAGAAGTTTCGCCCTGGTCAGAGGGCACTCCTGGTTCGGTTAGAACCGAATCGGGCTGGCCATCCGGGTCAGTGGACTTCTCGGCCTCCCTATTGCTCAGTCTACCTACTCTCTTATCCAGGGTAGCTTTGGGAAAACTCTTACAAATTTGGCAGTCTGAATCGAGGTGGTCAAACCCCAGACAATAAACACAGGTGGTGTGGGGATCAGCCTTAGCAAAGGCTTCCCCACACACACACTGCAGTGCTGAAACCCAGTGGGCCCGTTTTTTTTCTTGGGTTTCTCAGACATGGCCAATCCTATCCAAAACTTACCCTTTTTTCGGCAATCCGCCAGGCAAGACTCCCCTATCAGTTTCTGACCGTGTTACGGGTCTTGGAAAAAAACGTAATTAAATCTGTTTTTTTTAGAACCAATACGGACCTGTTACCACACTCTAAGTAAATTCACAAACTTTTTAAGACTAAACTGATCGGTTCAACCGAACCGATCTGAAATTTACAAGTTCCACACAGAAACTAAATGTAAAACCTATCTAGTACTCACAGTACCACAGACAGAGACTTAAACTGACAGATTCGGTAGCAGAAATTCAGTAGAAACCGAGCGAAAAACAACACTTTAACCAACTTTTTTGAACCGAGCAAAGGAGAAATCTCCGGAGCGACTGTTCAGTGAGGCGGAGTAAAGAATCTGACAGTTGGAATTTAAACAACAGCAGACAGGGGCTTCAACCGAGCTCGCGCTGAACATTCCATGCTGGCCATGGAAAGTTAACTCTTTGTTCTCCGGGGCAGTTGAAAGGCAGGACCTAACTGCAATAGTCAGAATACAGCAAGACTTCATGTTGTCTGAAGGACCGCTAGGCCTATCCAGTCTGCCCATAAGCCCCATACTTGATTACGGCTTCTGACCCTCCCTCTACTTTACCTCTATGATTCTCCTATGGCTGTTCCATGCATGTTTAAATCCACCCAAAGTAGTCGTTCCCACTACCTCCTGTGGCAGACCATTCCATTCATCCACTACCCTCTCCATGAAGAAAAACTTCCTCACATTCCTTCTTAACGTGCCTCCTTCCAATTTCACGTCATGCCCCCTCATTCTTTTACTCCTCCTGTACTGGAAGAAGTATCCCCCCTGCACCTTGTTTATCCGTAGAGGTACCTGAATGTTTCTATCATGTCCCCTCTCTCTCTCTCTCTCTCCTCTCCTCCAGCGAGTACATATTGAGGTCCCATAATCCGTCCTCGCAAGTTTTGTGGTGCAAGCCCTGTACCATGTTAGTAGCCCTTCTTTGGACCGTGTCCAGCCAGTTTATGTCCTTTCAATGGTGCAGCCTCCAGACCTGCACACAGTACTCCGTGTGAAGCCTGACCAGGGTTTTCTATAACTGCCTCATCACCTCTCTCCTTGTGCTGGTGACACACCTGCCTATGCACCCCAGCATGCCAGTGGCCCTCCCCACTGCCTTTTCATTCTGCTTTGATATTTTCAGGTGATCCGAAATAATAACCCCCAGGTCCCTTTGTTCCTTGGGACTGCCAGCAACTCCCCTCCTGTAGCTCTCCTCAGGGTTTGTATGGCCCAGGTGCATAATTTTGCAGTTCTTTGAATTAAACATCAGCTGTCACTCCTCAGACCATTTCTGAAGCCTGCCTAGTTCCTTTCTCATATTCTCTACCCCTTCCGGAGTACCCATCCTGTTACAGATCTTGGTGTCATCTGCAAACAGTCAGAAAGCTTTTATTCCAGCCCCTCTGCAATGTCACTAATGAAGACACTGAACAGGACTGCCCAAAGACTGATCCCTGTGGTACCCTGCTGGTCACCCTCATGTCCACAGATTGTACCCCATTTACTACCACCCTCTGTCTCCTGTCTGCTAGCCAGTTCCTAACCCAGTTCACCACCTTGTGTCCTATGCCCAGACTACCCATCTTGTTAATAAGCCTCTTATGTGGGACGGTGTCAAAGGCCTTGCTGAAATCGAGGCAGGAGATATCCATGCGCCCCCCCCCCCATTTACTTCCTTCATCACCCAGTCAAATATCAGATTCGTGTGACACGACCTACCTGCTGTGAATCCATGCTACCTAGGGTCCTGGGCACTGATGGCTTGTAAATGTTCCACTATCCTTTCTTTAAGCAGTGCATGCATAATCTTCACCACTACTGATGTGAAGCTGACTGGCCTATAGTTCCCTGCCTCCTCCCTACTGCCGGATTTGTGTAGAGGGACCACATGTGCCCTCCTCCAATCCTCTGGCACCACTCCTGTGTTGAGTGACTCTGTGAACATGGCTGCCAGAGGTTGAAACATAGAAACTGTTGGCAGATAAGGACCGCTAAGCCCATCCAGTCTGACGGTAAGCTGTGTACTTGACTTCGGCTTCTGACCCTCCCTCAGCTGTACCTCTATGGTTCTCCCATGCCTGTCCCATGCATGTTTAACTCCTGCTAAAGTACTCATTCCTACCACCTCCTGCGACAGACCCATCCATGTGTCCACCATCCTCTCGATGAAGAAAAGCATCCTCATATTCCCTCTTAGCCTGCCACTGTCCAATTTCATGTTCTGCCCCCTCATTCTTGTTGGTCCTCCTGTATTGGAAGATGTCTTCCCCCTGCACCTTGTTTATAGCTTTGAGGTACTTGAATGTCTCTATCATGTCTCCTGTCTACCTCCTCTCCTCCAGCGAGTACATATTGCTGTCCCTTAACCTCTGTTCATTTGTTCGGTGCTGAAAGCCCAGTACCATCTTAGTCGCTCATCTCTGGACCGTCTCCAGCCTGTTTGTGCCCTTTCGAAGGTGCGGCCTCCAGAACTGCACACAGTACTCCAATGGAGGTTTGACCACGGTTTTATATAACATCATCACTACCTCCCTCCTTCTGCTGGTAATACTCCTGCTTATGCACCCCAGCATGCCACTGGCCCTCCCCACTGCCTTTGTAGTCTGCTTTGACATTTTCAAGTCATGTGAAATTATAGCCCTCTGATCCTTTGCTCCTTGGTGACTGTCAGCAACTACCCCCCCATCCTGTAGTTCTCCCCGGGGTTTCTATACCCGAGGTGCGTAATTTTGCACTTCCTTGATTTAAAGGGAACTGCCATTTGCAGGATTTCTTAATGTCTGAAAGCCCATGAAAAGCTACTTTAAATGAGACATTTTGTTTATCTGTGAGTCTTTGCAGTCCAGAATTATTCATATGTAAATCAGCATGTAATTGATGGCTGGTGGTAGCCATATGTTTTCGGCTCCTGACAGGAAATGATGTCACGAGGGTCTTGGTCCTCCTTTGACAGTATTTAATCCAACACATTAAACAGGACATCATCTGTTTTATTAAGTGTGTGTTAAGGTGGTATTACAACACTTTCTGCATTTATAATAATTGTTTTGTATGTGCACTGAAACTAGTGAGTTATCACCTTTACATTTCAAACTGTTAGTAAAAATGATCCATCTTCAGGCTAGCTTTAACCTCTAGGCTATACTGCCAGCTGATCATCAAAAACTACACATTTCAAGGCTGGCTCTGTGGTGCAACAGGTATTGGGGCCCCATATCAGAATTTCTAAACCCTGGCTGTGTTTATGTCAGTACAGATTTCTGGGACTGACACAGCACCAACCTCTGTCTTTTTCTGTTCTCTCTCTTGCAACATTTTCTCTTACAATTTCAGGTGTGAACTCATGTCTACAAGGTCAAATGTGGCTGCGTATCTACTGGCCTGGCATCATGGGGCCAGTCTTGAAATGTATAGCTTTTGATTATCAGCTGGCAGTATAACCTATAGGTTAAAGCAATAAGCTGTAAACCACCTTCATTCATCCAGCAGAATGGATTTTAAGCATGTGTTAAGATTCTGAAAATATATTCTTTCTATCCAGATTCGACTTGAAAAGAAAAAAAAATGGACACAATTACTTGTTTATTAATTGCAAAAACATGTAGACGGACAACATTGTTAAAACATGCATAACCAGAAATGCACTATTAAAATATAGAATAATATATGGGTGGGTGTGTGTAACCAGAATTTTACACACACACCTGAGGTGTGGGATGCTTCATAAATCCTGAGGGGGAAGCTAGAGGGGTTTATAAAAACATCCCACACCAAGTGTGTGTGTGTGTGTGCGTAAAATTCTGTTTTACACACACACACACACACACATTATTTTATTTAATTACTAGTGATTCAGCACAGTTCAGTTAGGGCAGCACTTCTGTCAGAGAGAGAGAGAGAGACAGACAGACAGACAGACAGACAGACAGACACACACACACACACACACACACACACACAGCATGTCTCTCCCTTATGTCTTTTCTTTTGTGCTTTTTTTTTCACATTACAGTGGTAACGGCATTCTGCTAAGTCGTGGTCCGTCGGCATAGCTGCGACATGTAAGACGCTCTCAAAGGGTATGAGCGGCAGGATCAACCAGATTGATTTTTTTCATTTTCAAGGCAGGATCAACTAGATAGATATTTAAAAATATTTAAAATCTTACTTGTCTTAACAGTGTGTGGCAAAGCTTGAACGCTCGGTAACGGAGCCGCCACGTTGGGCAAAATGTTCAGCCCACCCGCAGTGAAACTATGCGCCAGTTAGCTTTCTGTGGTGGCGCTTGATTGACAGGTGCTTATTACAACCTCCCAGGTTGTAACCAAAAATATAAAATGGGAGGTTGTAACCAGAAATAAAAGTGTCTTTATCTGTATGTAAAAAATGATCACCATTAATTTAAGAGTGTTTTACTTCTTTTGATGAAGTTAAAAGTATAACAGTTTCTTACAGAAATACTTTGGATGGAATGGGATTTTCTAACATAACAATGCCAGAATTCTACTGGATTATTTTTACTAACAGTTTGAAATATAAAAGTGGTAACTCACCAGTTTCAATGCACATACAAAACAATTACAAATGTAGAAAGTGTTGTAATTACAAAATCCCATTCCATCCAAAATATTTCAGTAAGAAACTGTTATACTTTTAACTTCATCAAAAGAAGTAAGATAGTCTTTTAATAATGCATTTCAGATTATGCATGTTTTAACAAAGTTGTCCATCTACGTGTTTTGTAATTAATAAACAAGTAATTGTATCCTGTTTTTTTTTTCTTTTGAAGTCAAATCTGGATAGAAAGAACATAATATTTTCAAAATAATAACACATGCTCAGATTATTTTTACTGTCTTTGTCCAGGAAAGGCAGACTGAGCCAGAGCTTGTAACCGGTTGTGTTGTGGGAGCACAGGGAGGCCATGATGCCAGGCAAGTAGGTACATAGTCATGTTTGCATCTTGTAGACTCGAGTTCACACCTAAAATTGTAAGAGAAAAGGCTGTAAGAGAGGGAACAGAAAAGGACAGAAGTTGGTACTCTGGCAGCCACGGAAATCTTTACTGACATGTTCAGCTGGCAGTATATCCTAGAGGTTAAAGCAATCCTGAGATGGATTATTTTTACTAACAGTTTGAAATGTAAAAGTGATAACTCACTAGTTTCAATGCACATAAAAAAACATTATTATAGATATAGAAAGCGTTGTAATAACACCATAAAAGACACTTCATAAAACAGTTGCTTTCCTATTTAACCTGTTGGATTAAATACAGTCAAAGGAGAACCAAGCCCCTCGGTGACAATTTCCTTTCAGGAGCCCAAAACATATGGCTGCCACCAGCCCTTAATTACATGCTGATTTACATATGAATAACTCTGGACTGCAAAGACTCACAGATAAACACAATGGCTCATTCAAATTAGCTTTTTATGGGCTTTCAGACATTAAGAAATCCTGTAGATGACAGCTCCCCTTTAAACCTCAGTTGCCACTCTTCAGACCATTTCTCAAGCCTGCCTAGGCCCTTTCTCATTTTCTCCACCCTTTCCAGAGTATCCACCCTGTTGCAGATATTGGTGTCATCTGCAAACAGGCAGACCTTTCCTTCTAGCCCCTCTGCAATGTCACTATTGAAGACATTGAACATGACTGTCCCAAGAACTGATTCCTGTGGTACCCCACTGGTCACCACCTCCCCAGATTGTACCCTATTTACCACCACCCTGTCTCCTATCTGTTAACTAGTTCCTAACCCAGTTCACCACCTTGTCTACTATGCCCAGACTACCAATTTTGTTAACAAGTCTCTTATGTGAGACAGTGTTGAAGACCTTGCTGAAATTGAGGTAGGCGATGTCCAGGCACCCCCTTCTGTTAACTTCCTTCATCACCCAGTCAATGAAATCTATGAGATTCGTCTGACATGACCTACCAGCTGTTAGGCCTGACCAGGGTTTTATATAACGGCATCACTATCTCCCTACTTCTGCTGGTGACACCCCTGCCTATGCACCCCTTGTAATTTTTTCACATTTTGAACCCAAATTTTCAACAGTCTTCTTATCACGTACCTCATAAACCCCATAGATGAAAACTTCCTAATTTGTGGCAAAACGCCATTCCATGCCATAGGTGTGGAAACTCGTTTTGGGCAGGATGTGTGAAATGACAGCTGTACTATTCATGCGGTTATGTGAAGAAATGGCTCTGTTGAATATTTGGAGTCAAAATATAAAAAACTGGCAATGTTACGCACATGTGTAGGAAAAGTTCAACACATACATGTAACTGTCTTTTGTTAGTATTTTTGCTCCAGATTTTCAACCTGGGCTTTTTGGAACCCCGCCTCATGAACAGTGGTGCTACAATTTTGTTACTCAATCCCAAAAGATGGTTTTGCGCAGCAACTGTGCCATTCCATGACACAGGTGCAAGAACATGTTTTGGCCAGGATATGAGAAATGACAGCTGTACTGCTCATGAGGCAATGTGGAAAAATGGCTATGTTGAAAATTTGGAGTGATAATATTAAAACTGACCAAGTTACGCTTGTGCGTAGGAAAATTTAAATGAGCGCACGTAACTTGGGACTTTGTTGTCGTTTTTGCTCCAAATTTTCAACATGGGCTTTTTGGGACCCCACCTCATGAACAGTGGCACTATCATTTCAGTGCTCCATCCTGAAAGGTGATTTCATGCAGCGACTGCGCCATTCTGTGCCACAGGTGCGAAAATATGTTTAGAGCAGGATGTGAAAAATGACGACTTTACTGTTCATGAGGTGGTGTGAAACAATGGCTATGTTGAAAATTTGGAGTCAAAATATTATAAATAACCAAAGTTATGTGTGTGCGTATAAATATCTCAACAAACGCAAGCAACTCGGCCATTTTTCAGTATTTTGACACCAAATTTTCAACACGGGCATTCTGGGACCCCACCTCATGAACAGCGGTACTGTCGTTTTGCTACTCAGTCCTGAAAGGTGATTCCGTGCAGCGACTGCGAAATCACCGTTCAGGACCGAGTAACAATATGACAGTGACAGTGTTCATGAGGTGGGGGTCCTAAGAACCCCGTGTTGAAAATTTAGTGCATAAATCTCAAAATGGCTGAAACAGCAACATAAGTTGAAACTGCCATTGACAGCCATTATACAGCGCTTACCTTGATTCTTCAGTTTGCGGTTGGGCTCTGAAGAGTGCAAACATGTCCTGGTCCAGAGAAGATTTATTTATTTATTTATTTATTTTAGTCTTTGGTAACCGAGTAAGGCCCACTAGGCACAAATGCCTGTTTTCAGGGCGACCTGGGAGCACTGGGATGTTAAGTGACTTGCTTAAAGTCACACAGTATGCAAGTGGAGGTTGTGAGAATCAAACCCAGGTCTGGTATACTGGATGTACCAAGCTCTTTCACAGCTCATTACTCTGACCTCTAGGCTATACTGCCAGCCCAAAAGCCCAAGATGACAGCGCTTGACCTCTGGTGGTAAGTATGGGGTATGGGGGTGCGGGGGAGGTGGGTGTGCAGAGGGAGAGTCGGGATGAAGGAGGGGGGAGACAACGAGGGACCATTTTCTTTTTCACAGGGTTGAAAAAAATAATAAAGATGTCGGGGGATGGTTTTCTTTTTTTTAGGGACAGAAATGTTTCGGGACACTGGGGGTGGGCTCCCCAGTGTTCCACAGTAGTGGTGGGGGTGCCAGCAACTGGGCACACTGGGGGTGGGCTCCCCAGTGTCCCGACCTGCTGGGGGGAGTTCTTCCACTGCCGACACGGGGATTGGACCCCCCCCGATGTCGGCAAAGATAAGTGGAGAGACTGTGGCCGCAGTGGCAAAAACGGTATCACCGTGGGGGGGTGGCACACTTCCTGATCGTCGTTTTGTCCCTTCCCCCATCCCGCAGTAGGCTTCGCAGCTCAGCTCAGTGAAATGTTGACAAAAACACTGCGCTGTACTTCCAGGAGCAACAGTGCCGGCGGGTGCTCTGCTGGGTGCTCGTTTTCCCCGTCTGTCCGGTAGCCCTCCGCTTTATGCAAATCAAAGACCCGAAGCCCTCTCTGATTGGAGTGGCTTCAGTCCTTTGAAGTGCATGACCGATCAGCCCACTCAGCAGAGAGTTGCGTCAGGATCACACCAAGTGGTCATTGGTGTAGACTTCCAAGTCCATTCTGAGCCCCTAGTTTTGTGTACTGCAATGGGCTCGGCAGCAATACAGCCCCCAAAATCCCCTATTACTACAATATGTTGGCTTGTGCATACACAGAACCAACATAAAAAGAGAGAAGTAACAGGCATGTACTTGGAAGTGGGCTACAAGAGAAGGTCTGAGCTGGTACGGAAAAGGGCACTAAGCAAAAGTAGCTTCCCTTAAAAAAAAAAAACAGGCCCCTCTGAGCTCTGTCCCCAGAGGGATCAGGGAAGGTAGTCCAGCAGAAAAAACTAAGATTGTTCCCCTTGCAAAAACAAAAGGAGAGTGGGGGGTAGTATGGGGTCTACTAAGAAAAGAGTCTCTCTTTCACAGAGCTTTCTCACTCCTCTGAAAAGCATAAAAAAAAAGAAGGCTTTTTGTATTTTTTTTGCCAGCAAACCACTAAACTAGGACCAGAAGACTTGTAGCTTAAACCACAATATTTTTCCTTTTTTACAAGGATGTCTGAAAAAGGAAGGGCTAAAGTGGCCTGAAAAGGCAGAAGGTGCCTTCTGCCTGGAAGGTTTTTTTTTTTCTTTTTTGGGGGGAGGGGGTCACACAAGGGTGACATGGAAACAGATCATGAAGGAGGTTGTCTCCTGGTGCCTCATCCCCCACCCCCCAAAAAAAAAGGAGGGAGGAGGAAGAAGGCAGAGAAAGGGAAAAGGCTGCCCAGGCCATCAAGGGGGAAGATGGGCAGGTTGCAGTGATGAATGGTGAAGCTATTCTGTAAGATTAAGAATTATGGTGAATATGTAAATTTCCTGTCTTCTAAGAATCAGTCTTCACCATTCATCACTGGTGGGTCAGAGTATGAAGCCACCACCAAAGGTGGTACTGGCAGACCCTGAGGGAAATGATTTTCCTTCAGCCTCCTGTGGGGGAGACACAGAGAGGCAGGGGCCCCTCACGGGTCTGGCAAGGCCTGAGACTAGTCATGGGCAGGTGGAGGCTCCCGTGAACTGGGAGCAGGAAGGCACCCAGCAAGCTAATGCCTGGCCCTGCAGGAGAAGAAAGAGGACCCCTAGAATCATGAGGTAACCACCCTATGCCCAGCCATGCGTGATAATCTAGAAAAGTAAAACCACGCCATCCACTGAATGCTGACCCCAGTTCCTACCAACCTGGAGGCTACCTCGCTGGTATCATAGAAAGCCCTTGCCTGGTGTCTCACCAGATCTAGGCCCTAGGCAGAAAGGCAGATGGCTAGCCTGGTTGCCTCACAGTTTGGCAAGGACACCAGAAGTTGTCCCAGCATCGCTCACAGGTGCCTGCCATAGGACACCATGTGATTCTCGTGTGCAGTAATACACAACATAGTGCACACCATTGAGAAAACTCTACGACCCCAATGGTCAAACTTGGTTAAGCCTGACTCTGGGGGCTGGTAGCACTCTGGGCAGTGATGCCCAGAGGAAGTGTCCAAGAGCTGGACCTAAGAAGTGGGGAGAGGTATGACTCCTGGTGACCTCAGGGGTGCACAACACCTGCACTGGCAGTCCCTTAGGGCTGGAGAAGGGGCAGAGGGATGAAGCCAGATGTTCCATGATGCCTCTGTAAATGGCTGGGGCCACGAAGGTGTGACAGTAGCATCAAATGGGACAAGTGCAGGTCCTGTATCATCCCTGAAAGGAAGCACTGATAACTGGTGTACTCAGCATCAGAGGAGAGGTGGACTAAGGTACCCTCTTCCTCAGATGAGGAAGACAGAGATGAAGAAGAGCTGGACTCGGGGCAGCAGTGCTGGGGTTTCAGGCCGAAAGATGGCCTCGTCCAGTGCCTTCAGGTAGAAAGGGAAAGCACTTGCCGCCACCCTGAACTGTTCCCAGGTCAGGGGCTCAGAAGGGCAAGAAATGCCAGGGAAAGGGGGTGGAGAAGGCAGAGGAGGAGGAGGATGAGGTGGGTTATGACAGACCAGGCCAGGTCCTCTACAGGATTGCGAGAGCGTATAGAGGACCTCTCCCTAGGGAGAAGGCTGTGCAACTCACCCACCTGCAGATGCCAAACCATAGAGGGGCGAATGGGGTGGTGCCCTTGGATGTAAACCCCCTGGTGGGGAGGCTGGAGCTGTGCAAGTCCCGCAGGGTGGCCCCTTTCCCCACCTGCTGCAGACCAAAATGGTTTTGAGGGGGGACAGAAGACCTGAGTCAGCACTTTGACTCCAGAAAGAGGCTCCGGCCTCTGTGGTCACGGAGTGCAGCGCCAACTGGGACCGCCCAACCCCCAACTCACTGGAGAGGGCTCTGCCCGTTGAAGTAGGCCTAATAGTAGAAATGGAGCTGGAGACAGTCAGTAAGGGAGATGCAGCACCACCAATGGCACTAGCACCCCCCCTTGGTACCGCAAATGGCACCTGAATTGGACTCGGCACCATGAACAGCGCCGGAACCTGACTCGGCACCGAAAGTGGCACCAGACTGCAACCCCACGCCTGCCATCTCCACTGGTGCTAGAATTGGCACCAGAAGCATCCCTGGCACCACAAGCGGTACCATGGGATGCAGGGGGGGAGGTGGTGTCACAGCCGGCACTGCAAAGAGGATTCCCAGGTCCCACTGACGCCAAAGGCCTACAGCTAGGCCCAGAAGAGTCCCGATGCTCAATGAAGCAGGGGAGAAAGTCGGGATCGTCCCAATCCTCAGCATCCGAGTCGGATAAGATCAGGAAGATCTCCATCTGGGCAACCCCAGAGACTCTTCCTCTCCCGGTGCCACGAATGGCAGTATGAAGTGACCTAGCCACGCAGATGGCAATGTCCCACTCACCGGCACTGGCCTTAGTGCCAAGATCCAAACCAGCACCAAGAGACCCACCAGTGCAGGCCCAGCTTACTGGAGGTGGCTGGCTGTCCCACAGACCCCTCCCCCAGGCCTCCCGTCTTGACGAGATGAGGACAAGCAGAGGCCTGATTTCCCTCGGTATGTATAGTACCGGGGAGGGGCTCAGGGACCTGACTCTGGAGTCTCAGGTGTGAGTGCCAGCTTCGGAAGTTCCAACCCCCACTTAATCGTCTGAAGTTCGAGTGTGCAGAGGTCCATACTGAAACAGGTGTCACAATGATCCATGTCATGGTCAGCACCCAGGTAGGTCCAGCATCAGTCATGGCGATCGCGAATGAACACATTCTCGCCGCAGGGGCACCGATGCATGGGGAAGGGAAGGTCCGTTCTTTTTCCAGACATCTTCTTAGGCCCTGGACCACACATGACTGAACCAGAAATGGAAAATAACAAAAATCATCCAAAATAGCACTCGGTGCCGTACTTTATGGAAACAGAAGGAGAAACGCTGACACCGCGTAGAAAGAAACAGTGCAGCATTGAAGAAAATGGTTTGGCATCAAGAAATGTGGTGAGAGAACTGTGACACACTTTCTTGCACAATGCTCCCATGGCGATGCAGCCGATGCAGCCTCTGCAGCAGGAAAAACAAAACTGAACAGGAAGGGGGGTCTGGTGTCGATTACTGGCCAGTCCATAAACGCCACGACACACGTCCACCTCATGGGTGGCACCATCCCCAACATCGGCTCCCCTCGTCCAAAAGCTCTTAAAGCTAAATGCTCCTGCAGGGTCCTAGCACCTCTGGTACAGACTCACCAGTGATGAATGGTGAAAACTGATTCTTGAATGATCAAATGTTCCCCACTAGCAAGTCCTACTTGGTAGCAGTGAATTTACAGAATAACAAATGACTGCAAGAATACATTTATACTTTCTACATTTACACACTTATATGCCGTACTGTTTTGTATGCCTCCAGTACCTCCCCCTCTGATGTGGCGACAGCCTACAACAGGATTTCAATAATATCCAATTCTGGTTTTGTTCAAATCAACTGTCACTAAATGCCAAAAAGATGGTCACTGTGACCTCTGACACCAGGCAAAAGCCCACCAGGCTTACTGACACCTCTACCTTCCATACCCTCGAGGGGTCCATATTAGAGGATGTCTCCTTCAAATACCTCTGGCTCTGGCTCAACAAGAACCTCGACTTCGCTGGTCATGTGGATGCTATCCACAAAAAGCTACTTCCCAAACCAGAAGCTCTGTACAAACACCATAGCTGCCTTTCTCTGCCAGCTGGCCAAGAGATCATCCAGAAGATGATCCTCCCAATCTTTGACTTTGGTGACATAGTCTATAGTATTGCCCCTAAGTCCACCCTTGCCAGATTGGACATCCTATTCAACTCCTTCTGTCGCTCTGCACCTGCCTGTCTGCTTTGTACACACCACTGTGACCTTCACACCACTCTCTCCTTCCCTCCTCTGGGGGCCAGGTGCCTTACCCACAGTACCTCATTAGTTCAAAAGTTCTGGCTTGGCTCCCTTCCACCCTACCTCAACACCCTCGTCTCCACCCCTCCTACCCCCACCTACTCCCTCTGCAACTCCCCCTACAGGACCCTTGCCCTCCCTGCCCATACTTCCACTTCAGGGAGAGCTGCCTTCTCCTATCACTTTCCAACCATTTGGAATTCCTTCCCCTTAGATATCCGTTCTGCCCCGTCTACTCGTTCGTTGCCCTATCTTGTTTTACAATACATTTCCCCATCCTACAATTGCACCTGACCCACATCTCCTTCACTACCCCTCTGTGCTCTTACTTCTGTTCTATTTTCACTGCTCTACCTCCTTCTACCCCTCCCCAGGCATGCCAAAAGTCTATAGCATTAGCTGGGTATACATTGAGTAGTGTTCATACCCTTGGGGTTCCCCTCCTGAGGGAAAGGCTTGCCTCCCCCCCCACCTCTTCACTCATCTTCAATTCTTCCCATTCCCAATTTCTTCCGACCTCCTCCCATCCCCTTCTGATCCTAATCTCCCTCCACTCTGTCTTCAAGTTAGCCACATACCTTTTCAGCATATGGGCATTATGCAACTTAACCATTGCAGCGACCCATTTCCAGGTGTTTGTCGCTTCCTCCCTTTGTATCACCCTCGTTTATTGTACCAGTATTCTGTTCCCCAATTTATCCCTCAATGCACTACCTATTCCCAACTAATCCCCTTGTGGGGTGTAAATCCCCGGGGGGGAGGAGGGGTGTATGTATATGAGTGTGTGTATATATAAAAATATATATGTGTGTATATGTATTAATACTTATATGTACATAGACTATATCTGGATGGCAAGTGCTACCTGCCCATCCCACAAAATGTTTAGCTTAGCTTTAAACGTATTCGGCTGTATGAACTGGCTTAGCTCTATGTATAGTTTATTTGGATCTTATATTCAAATATTCACAAATTGTAGCCCCTTTCCCCTCTCCCCCAGGACGCATCTGGAAACAAGCTACTGTAGCTCAGCATGCCTTTCCTGGTGAAACTTTTCAAAATAAATAAATACATTTATTTATCCCCACACAGGACTACACATTGTGAATCAGACTTACTTTTCATCCTGTGTCTCTCTCTTCCTCATTATGTCAATACTCAAAGTTCTTATTTGACAGAAAACACAGGTGGATACTAGAAAAATTAGTTCTACTTTTCTGTCTTCCAGACTGACACTTATTGACAAGTTTTACTTTCTTAACCTGTGTCATGACCTCATAACCTCTAATCCCCTTCTTACCATAACAAATCCAGGCCTCATCAGCATCAGTCAGTGAAGCACAGATCTGAAGGCATGCACCCGCCCTCCCCAATTTAGTTTTTTTAACTGTCCCAAGAATACTTCCCTACCATTTCATAATTCAGTATTATGAAAGCATATTTTTTCAAACGTCCAGTCTGTAAAATTTACTGCATTCTGCAGTGCAATAACATATGAGTAAAAAGTAAGTAGATATAACAATGTTCTTGCCTAGAAATGTAGGCTCACAGTGTTTTGCTGGCTTGCACATTTTGGGGACTGCATATTAAGAGAAAATGCATGCCATTTATTACCAGCACTCTGCTGTCCCTTACTTTTGCACCATAGTCAGTTTTTCTGGTTAAAAGCTACTTTCTGCTTATTTTTAGACAAATGTTTTATTAGGTTATTAGGAAAAAGCCTGATTCGCTACAAAAATGTAAATACATTTTAAGCAATGTTCATTATTCGTTGTTAACCCAAATTTGAAGCTTTACTTGAAATGCTGAGTAACTAAAAACGATTTCAGACTGAAAACGAGTTATGGATTACGAAAGTATCAATAATTATTTAGAAATGTGAATCTGTGATATTACTCAGTGGATGTATACCAAAAATTGTGTAATCCACACATGCTGAAAAAGTCTGTACTGATGAAAAAAATAAATGAAGATATCGGATTCTATGAAGCCAGCTTTTGTGATCAAGTGAACCAGAAATAGTTGGGCAGTACACTAAATTAACAACTCAACTAAATCAGCCAAAACTATAAGAAAACTGGTTTAATGTGACCAGAGGTAAACTTCTCTACTGTGGAGCAACTAAGTGTACACAAAGTAGTTGTTAAGAAATACTGCACAGTATCGAAGCACCTTCATGCCCAGTTTAGCACCAGAATTTGTAAAACAATGGCAGGAGATAATAGCTACCTCCAGAATAAGCTGTTACACTTTAGTTCTGAGTACTTAGCCTATTAAATCATACTCACTACTTGATTTCCTTAAAGTAACAAACAAAATGTTCATATCCTGGCTCTCCCCATCAGGGATGCTGCTGCTCCAGTGAAAGCTGATCCTTTGTCCTGGAATGCTACGCAGGAGGTTGCTTTTGCAACAAACAACAATGCTGCCCTATTACCAAAAATTAGGCACACACACCACCTTTTTAAAACGAAGCGACAGGACCCGCTCAGTTCTTTTATTCTGTAAACTGCATTTTATTACAAATCAATAAAAAAGGGCTTGGCATGGAATGGGTCCTAAGTATTGAATATGAATGAATGCTGGATACTGGATGTTATTTTTAAAAGTTTTTACTGACTTGGAATATAATGCCGCTTACAGAACAAAAAGAATGAGCAGGTCCTGTGGTGTCATTTTAAAAAGGAGGTGAGTGCCTAAGTTTTGGTAATAAGTTTGTTGTTTGTATTATGAGCACCACCACCCTTGTGCAGTTTTGTTGGAAGTTGAAACAGCAATGCTGTTTTATGGCTGTCTAATAAGGGTGCTCAGGTACTGGGTGTCCCACATCCTAGCCTTGGAACTACGTACCTGCCCATCGCGTTTCTAAGCATAGCATACCGTAGCTATATGTGTTCTTGGAACTCAACAACAAACCAAAGAAAGACTTCTTTCTTGCCTGGATACTTGAGAAGGGCCATACTAAGCACATAAAGAGGTGCTATGCCTGGCTGCCTATATCTTTTGGACCCTTTAAACAATTGCTGAACACAAACAGATTGAATTTCTTGTTAAAACAAAATCAGGATTTTTCACAGCTCAAATTTAATGAAGAATGGTGTAAAACCCCACCCCCTACAAACTCAAGGACAGCTTGTATTGTCCTTCACCCCATTTCTCCACAGGGGTCAGTAATCCATTTCCACACAACACTGCAAGTACAAGAGGCTTGAAGACCACTACACCAGGAGGACAAATCACTCTTTCCTACAGGAGACAGCTTTATTACCAGCAGGCAAAAGCAAACAGCTTCTTCCTCTGCACATATCAGCATGCTAAGCCTATAACTAGTTAGTTCAGTATGCTGTGTACAAATAGCTGGTATTCAATAACACAAGGGGGAGGCATTGTTTAACTTACAGAAATGTCTCTCTCTCTCATATATACTGTACATCTTGGAAAACTAGTCTCAGCAAATTCTGGTCAGAGCTAAAAAGGGCTGCTAATATGCTGACATAATAAAAGATACAGAATTAAAGTGCAGACTGGGTTTTATATTATTGTGATATTAAAATTCCAGACTTACATCACAGTAATAGAAAAAAAAAGAAAGAAAACCTTAAAGGATAAGATAATGTAGAAGCAGGTGATGTTAGCTCTGGAGATACAGTGAGTACACCCTCCCCTGATACTGCCACCCATGTTCACATAGCCACACATGCACGTGTACACACACACACACACACACACACACACACACGTGATGCAGCTGTTACAACAGCCATGTCCATTCAAAAAGCATTGGTTTAATTACAGTCCTAACAAGTAGTGTGTTATTGTAGTTTTTTATTTATTTATTAGGATCTAGGATTAAACACCTTTGAGTTGCGAGCTCTTTTACAAAGGTTCCACGTCAACAGGAGGGAAGACAGTATTACAAGGGTTCAAGCAACACAGAGTATAAAACATATACAATATTTACAGTAATTACAATGGATTATTCAAGCAGGTTAAATGAACAAAAAACTATAGAGGGTAAGACACCCATAGGGTTGCGTTTACAGTAAGTTATAGGAGAGGATAGTTGCAGGTAGTAGACAGTTGGAGGCAGTTCGCTGAGGCAGTAGTTAGTGGAGAGAAGTAGGCGGTAGGGAAGAGGGGGGGCTAAGAGATGATGGGAGGGGGGAGTAGGGTGGGAAGTGGAGTTGCTGCAGTCATGGACCTTGTCAAGAGAGATGTAAGGGGTGGATGCATGAGGCAGGTGGCCAAGCAGAGTTTTAAGCCACCAAGTGGAGGTAGGGGGTGGTAGGGGTGGTAGAGATGGCCTGGGCATGCCATGGTGGGAACCGTGTATAGGTAGGTCAGAGCCCTGAGGCAGAGGACTAGTGGTAACAGTCACAGGTGCTGGATGCGGAAAGCTGCTGGTGTAGTAGTCTATTGAAGGGGCCCAGAGTAGGTTGAGCGGAGATGTCCTGGCTGAGGGCATTAAACCAGAGGGGTGCTCTGTTTTTGGCCAGCAGGCAGGTTTGGTAGTGTAACCTCCCACTAAGTTGGAGCCAACCCATTTGCGCATAGAGGTCACAAGTATGGGTGAGACGCTCAGCTCCTGTGAGTAGCCTGCAGGCCTTGTTCAGTGCTACCGATATTCCGCGGAGGGCGGTGGGACTAGCAGCACCATAAATGACCAAACTGTAGTCTATGACAGAGAGGACGGAGCTGTTGCTCGCTAGTCTAAGAATGTCCGAGGTGAGACAGTGCTTATGCCTGTTGAGGAGACAGATTTTGTAGTTGACAGACCTAGCCACATTGCTGATGTACTGGTCGTAGGCCAGGCTGCTGTCAAGTGCGACCCCAAGATATTTAAAGTGCTGGGTATGCTCAAGCAGAGTTCCAGATCATGTACTAATGTTGAGAGCGTATGACTTGTATTTGCTTCCAGTGCTGCAGAACATCATGGTTTTGTTTTTTTTACTGTTTAGGATAAGTTTGTGGTCCTGGAACCATTCCTCAACAATCCCAAAGCTATGTTGCAGCTTGCACTCAAGATTCTCTGGATCTGGGCAGTTTGAGAAGATTACTGCATCATCTGCATAGAGTAGCATCTGCTGTGGGCAGCGGCACGGTTGGTTGTTGAGAAAGATGATGAAAAGGAATAGTCCCAATATGGAGCCTTGTGGGACCCCAGATTTTACAGGCAGATAATCGGAAAGGACATTGTCTATTATCACTCTTTGTGTATGTTGTCCTAGGTAGCTTTTAAACCAGAGGGTTGATTTTGCAGAGAGGCCAATGGAGGTTAATTGGTTTAAGAGGAGGGAGTGGTGGACAGTATTGAAGGCCTTTGAGAGGTCAATGAATACTGCCCCTGCTAGGGTTCCTTGGTCCAGGGACCAGTGAATAAACCCAGTGAGTTCAAGTAGTGCTGTGGAGGTACTGTGACCTTTACAGAAGCCATGCTGCTCTGGGCATTGGATTGAGTATTTTACAAGATGTTTGACCAGCTGGTCAGCCACTATGCGTTCTAGCGCTTTGGTGAGCGGTGGTAGAATTGAGATGGGCCTGTAGTTTGACAGCAACACCCTATCTCCATTTTTGCACACAGGAGTCATGATGGCAGATTTCCACAGCTGTGGGAATTGCGAGTGGCAGAGCAACATGTTCAGGATCTTGGTTATGGGAAGGAGAACTTCATCAATAGTGAGGGCAACCAGTTTGAGGTCCAGTGTGTCTGTACTTTGTCTTGATTTCCTGAGCACTCTGAGGAGGTATTTCCTGACTCGTGAGGTGGTAAGTTTCTTGAAGTAAAAAGTAGGGGCTGAGTGAGGATGAGCATCAGTAGTAGAGGTGTTGGAGTGCGGAGGGTCATCGAAGAAGTCTGGGGGCAGTGTCCCAGAGAGGTCAGAGAACGCTTCATTGAAGGCGTTGGCTAAGGTGAGTGGGTCCTAGGTAGGTGTTCCCTGTATATTGATTAGGTTCGGTGCCAATTTCACATCCTTACCTAAAACTTCCTTCAAGTTGTCCCAAACGTTTTTTCCGTGGCCCCAGGAGGCAGTGAGTGACTCCTTGTGGTGTTTTGATTTGGCCTGGCGTATTTCCCGGGTGCAGGCATTTCTGGTTTGCTTGTAGGCTAGTACGTCTGTGGGTTTACCCAACTCTCTGGCAAGGTGACATAGGTGATCACGCTTTTTCAATTTGCTTATAAGGTCAGCTGATAACCATGTGTTAACTGGCCCCCTTGCTTTGACCTTTTTGTGGGGTGCATGCACGTCACAGACTTGCATGAATTGTTTTATGAAATATAGTTTATTTATGACTTTGTTAACCGGGTAGGTGCACTGATCCCAGGGACCGTTTGCAGGCATGACCTGGGCCACGTAAGGTGGCACAGAGTAGAAACATCAGAATAACAAGAACATGACAAGAGCAGGTAATACATAGTGAAAGGCTACAGCTGTTACATTTGGCAATACATGGTGGCAGTAGTTGAGGGACAACAAATAACAAAGCAAAGTAAGGCTCATGGTGAATGGTGGTACAGTTTCAGTAAATAAGAGAACCTATTTGGCCCTACCCTTGGGGAGGTAGTCCTTAAAGCAGTGGCAGGTGGATGCCAACAGGAGCCAGTCTTTGAGTTGCTTGTGTAGTAAGGACTTTCATGTGGCAGATGGCGCCTGGCTGTGGAGGTCAATAAAGAATATGTGCCAGTGGTATCCTGGGACTGGGGTGGGGGGTTAGGGTGCGGTGGGTGTTGGGGGTACCACTGGATACTAGGGATATTGGCAGAAGGACAGATGGGGGTAGTGTAGACACCAGGGGCAATGTTATTGGAGGATCAGGGAGGGAGGGGGTAGTACTATAGGCAGGGAAATCACTGGGAGATTAAATAGGATAGAGCAGCTGACTCCAGGATAGCCCAGCTGAGATGCAATATTTTGTTTTCAGTGAAGCCTTGCTTGTTTACCAGTTTGTACAATGTATGTATGTATGTACAACAGCCCAGCTGAGGTGCAATATCTGGTTTTTGGTGAGGTCCTGCTTTTACCCATCTTTTCCATGTATTTACCCAGTATAGGTGAACTGAGACGAAGTGTCTCATTTCAGTGAGGGTGCTGGTTTTGGACATTCTGACACTGCATTCATCCAGGATACTGCAACTAACGTGATATTTCATTTTCAGTCTTGTTTCTACCTAGTTTTACAGTGTATTTTTCCCAGGACAGACATGCTGAGATGCAGTATTTCCTTTTCAGTGGAGTTCTGCTGTTACACTTTCTTACACATTACATTGTCTTTTTTCTAGGATAGAGCATATGAGACGCAAATACAGGTTACTCACCTGTAACAGGAGTTCTAGGAATGGTATATGTTGTTCATCCACACTTATTGGCAGGTTCCTTGCCGCTTTAAATCTTGCCGGAAGGTCTTCAAGCTGGCTCCTCCCACCCACCCGGGTGGTAAAACTCTCGGCTCCGCCCCATGACGCCAGATCTGGCCGCTGGAAGCTCAGGTTGTGCGCCGAAGCGGGAGGTCGAGAACATAGGATGAACAATACATACCATTCCTAGAACTCCTGCTACAGGTGAGTAACCTGTATTTCTAGGACATGGATATGTTGTTCATCCACACTTATTGGCAGACTCCTAGCAGTTCTCCGGGAGGAGAGGCAGCGCACACCCCAATACTTACTTGGGAAATAAGGACTGGAGAACCGAGGCCCAAAACCAGCATCGGCGTGACTCAAGGTCGATGTGGTAATGGGTAATAAAGGTGTGTGCTGACTTCCAGGTAGCAGCCCTGCAGATTTCCTGGATAGGGACGTCCCTGGAAGCAGCCACCGATGCAGCAGTATGCCGGGTAGAATGAGCTCTTATTCCTTCTTGGAGGCTCCATGTCCGCCAACTTATAGCAGCGATCTATGCAGGAGGTGGCCCACCTGCCTATCGTCCGCTTGGCTGCAGGTCTGCCAGATGCGGCTTCAGCGTAGGTGACAAACAGCTGGCGAACCTCTCCCCGAATTTCAGCCGTGCGCTCCTTATAATAAGCGAGCGCCCTTCTAGGGTCCAGAGTATGGAGCCTATATTCGGCCTCCGAGGTGTGATTGGGGTAGAACACCGGCAGAGTCAGCACCTGGTTAAGGTGAAACTCCGACACCACCTTCGGAAGGAATTTCGGGTGGGGGCGCAGGACAACCTTGTCCCTGTGGAAGACCAGGTAAGGAGACTCGATGCAAAGCGCCTGGAGCTCTCCCATCCTTCTGGCTGACGTGATAGCCACCAAGAAGGCGGTCTTCCATGACAGGTGAGAGAGTTCACACCTGTGCATTGGTTCGAATGGCTTGCCCATGAGCTTTGCCAGTACCAGCAGTAGATCCCACGGAGGTGGAGGTTCTCGCACCGGAGGGGAAATGTGATCAAGGCCTTTGAAAAAGCGCCCGACCACCTTTTCCTGCGCCACCGACTGCTTCCCGGCCCGCGCCCGGTAAGCAGAGATGGCTGCCAGGTGCACCTTTAGGGTCGTCGACCTAAGCCCTTGACTAGAAAGGGACCATAAATAGTCCAAAATGCTTGCCACAGAACAGGAGGAAGGGTCCAGGCCCTTGCCCTGACACCAAATGGAGAATCTCTTCCATTTGAGGCGTAGCATTTTCTGGTCGACTCTCTACGGGACGCCTCAGCCACATTGAGGACCTCGTCGCGGAAAGACCCAAGGCCTGGAACTCTAGCAGCTCCAGGAACCAGGCCGTCAGGTGCAGGGATTGAAGGTCCGGATGGAACACCTTCCCTGATTGACTGAAAGCAGGTCGGGCGAGCTGGAAGCTGCCTCGGAGCCTGGAGCTGAGGCTGAGGAGATCTGGGTACCAGAACTGGCGGGGGCCAGTCTGGGGCTATCAGGATCACCTCGCCTTGTCCCTCCTTGCTTTGAGAAGCACCTTGTGATCAAGGGAAATGGGGAAAGGCGTAGAAGAGCACCGGGTCAACAGCCTCGAAGGCATCCCCTGCAGCGAGCCCTGCTGAGGGGACGGGCATGAAACAGCCTCAACCCAGCGTTCTCCTGAGGCAAACAGGTCCACCTGAGGTGTGCCCCAGTGGGAGAACAGATCTTGCACTACCACCGGCAGGAGAGACCACTTGTGAGATGCAGCCCCTATCCGGCTCAGGGCATCAGCCAGGGTGTTGAGGCTCCTGCCACATAGATAGCTAGGAGATCCGCCTCCAGGCTGCGCCACAGTGACCAGCGGAGAGCTTCCTTGCACAGAAGCATGGAGCGCGTCCCGCCCTGGCGGTTCAGGTAGTACATGGTCGTGGTATTGTCCGTCTGGACTCGGACCACTTGACCCGGGACAGAGCAAAAGGCGGTGAGAGCTAGGCGGACCGCAAGACTCCAGCAGGTTGATGTGGCATCGGGACTCCGCTGGGACCACAGGCCGGCACTGGTGTTCCCCCAGATGGGCACCCCAACCCATCAGAGAGGCGCCGGTCGATGAGAGACCGTCGGCTCGGGGCAGACAAACGGATGCCCTCCTGCAGATGAAATGGAGCGGTCCACCACTGGAGCGTTCCACATCTCCGGTCACTATCACTAGCTGGTCCAAAGGATCGCAGCATTGTGACCACTGGCTGGCCAGTCCCCACTGAAGGGGCGATGTACCAGCGGGCCCAATGGACCACGCTGGTACAGGCCGCCATGAGACCCAGAAGGCGCAGGAAGTCCCGGGCAGGGCGCGATTGCCCAACCAGAAATGATTGGGCAAAGGAGGTAAGAACCTCGGCCCTGTCCGCCGGGAGCCGTGCTCTGGCTCGAAGAGAGTCGAGCTCTGCCCCGATGAACAGGATCACCTGCTTCGGCTCGAGTTCCGACTTGGCCTCGTTGATGAGAAGGCCGACTTGAGAGCAAACCTGGAGGGCCAGATCTCTGGACCGCTCCACCTCCCGTCTGGAGGGGGCTGCTATCAGCCAATCGTCCAGGTAAGGGTACACCCGGACCCCTCGGCGCCGCAGGAATGCTGTCACCACTGCCATGCATTTGGTGAAGACCCTGGGAGCTGGAGATAAGCCGAAGGGCATGGCTCGGAACTCGAAGAGGGATCCCTCCGCTCGAAAGCGGAGGAATCTCCAATGTGACAGACAGATAGGGACATGAAAGAACGCGTCCTGTAGGTCCAGAGAGCAGAACCACACGCCGTGTTCCAGAGATGGTATTATCTGTGCCAGAGTGACCATCCTGAAGGTTCGAGACCTTAGGAACTTGTTCAGGTCGTGTAGGTCGAGAATGGGGCGCCAGCCCCCCGTCCGTTTCAGAACCAGGAAATACCTGGACACGAACCCCGGGTCTGAAGGGGGGTCCTCTACCTCCGTGATCACCTCCTTTTGGAGGAGGAGAGCGATGTCGGCTCGGCGAGCTGCCAGTGAGGCTGAGGACCGAGGCCCCACGAGGTGCGATGGCTCTGAAGGGGGGCCTGCTCGAATTCTAGAGGTAGGCCTTTTCCCACCACCTCCAGTACCCACCTGTCCGTGGTAACAGCGGACCAGGCGGAAAGGAAGTGTCTGAGCCGTCCCCACACGGGGGGAACCAGGGTGAGGTGACAGGGATGGCGACACCCCTCAGCCCGTCACTGGGCAGGCTTGGAGGAGGGACCGGCCGAGGGACCTCCTGGGCCTTTACCTCCCTGCTTCCTGTTGGAGGAAGCCGACGGCTTGGGCTTGGGATACCAAGGTCGAGCCTGCTGGCCCTGACGTTGCTGGGCCGGGTGCGCTGAGGGCGCAGAAGGACGAAAGGGCTTAGGCTGTGGCTTGCGGCCTTTGTCCTTCTGAGCGGAAGAGACCGAGTCCAAGGTAGCATTGGACTTCTCGATCCTCTGCAGGTGACCTTCCACCCAGGGCCGAAGAGGTCAGTCCCCAAAAAGGGAACATCCGCCAACTTGTGCTGGGTATCCGAGGTAAAGGTGGATATCCTCAGCAAGCCAGCCGACGCATAGCCACACGGCTCCCACAGACCTGGCACATGAGTCCCCGATGTCTAACACAGTCTGGAGCTGCTGTTTAGCCACTGCCCTGCCTGGTCCGCACCTGCCTGACCGTAGTCTGCAGATCTGCGGGAAGATGAGGACAACCTCATCCAGGGAGCCCAACAGGGCGTGAGAAAAATTGCCATGAGGGACGGCGAACAGGCTGGCCGAAAGCCGAGAGGAGAAGCTAGACTTTTCGCCTGGCATAATCCAATTTCTTGGATTCCTTGTTGGGAGGTTTGTCCACATCCCTGGCGTTCCGGCACGCGAAAACGCTGTCGGTAACCAACCCTCGGCTGAGGGTGTTCAAAAACCGGACAGGGAACCGTAGGGGACCGCGATACTTCCTGGCCAACCTGGCGAGCGCAGGGCAGGAAGCAGGGCGCTGCCAAAGTTCCAGGCTGGACCCACTATGGCTCGGCCACCGGAAAGGCCTCCGTGGGAGAATCCCTTGGTCCAGAATCTCCGTGAGGGATACCTGGCCCGTTTAGAAATGGGTTCGAGCTTCATCCGGTGGACTCAAGATGAGTCGAAGCAACCCTAAGAGACGAAGGGCTTCCGTCCATTGACTGTCCTCCGAGGACTCCAAGTCCATGCGCTTGGAGAAGAGGGAGGAACCATCATCGGACTCAGAAGAGTCCTCAAAGAGCTGCCTCGGGCCTGAGCCACCCTCCACCTGCCGAGGTTTATCGGGAGTGAGGGTGACAGACAGCCTATGGGGCAAACCCAAAGCCGACCGAGAATTTTTGGTCGGAGCCCCAACTAATGGCTGTGGAGGCGGAGGTTCCACCAGAATCGGTGGGGCAGCTGGAATTGGCCGAACAACCGGCCTGAGAACAGGCTCCTCGACTACAACGAGGGGTTGTTTCGGCTGCTCCGGTGACAGCCACTTAATGGCCGGGGAAGACGACTGGGTCGGCTTATTCCCGGTCAAAAGGAGCTGTTGCCACATAAGTTCCTCGTACCTCCGACGCAACTTGCGCCGAAGCCTCCCCTCGTCCGAGGAAGAGCGGCGGCGCCGCTGGCCGCGGTGCCGAGACCGAGACCGCCTATGGCGGCGGGATCGGTTGGACCGCAAGGATGTCCGAGACCGAGAGTCTCGACTAGGCCGAGGAAGGCGAGGAGAAGTGTCGAATCGCCACTCCCTCAGCTCGGACGATCCCACCGAAGGCTCGGAACCCGGAGGCACAGAGCGAGCCAGCGGGATCCTCAACTCACCAGGGGAACCCGAGGAGGGGATTCTCAGCTTCTCCAGCTGACAGCCCGTCCTAACTGGTCGAGAAAAAATCTCGACAGCGTGCGACAGGAGTCTCGGTCCAGCTGGCTGGCGAGACACACGTGAAGCCAGTGGCGAGCTGAGGTCGGCAATGCCGACTGTCGCATAAGGGAGGGTATCTTCCGGCCCCAAGAGCCGCCGACGAGAGACTTACTTTGCTCTTTTGGACCTGGAAAAAGGTCCCGAAGTTGGACCCTCACCTTTGGTCGAGAGGTCAGACAAAGCTCATAAGAAGCCGATACGAGGCACCGAGAGAGAGAGGGGACAAATGCAGCAGCCGAGGTAGAAGCGGCGCCTCCCTCCTCTTCAAGGGCGATCATCTGCTCTAGCTGATCCGCCCGAGCCAGCGCCCTTGGACACCGCAATCGGACCTCTTTAGATTTCACCAGTGGAATTCTTTCTCGGGCGCCCAGTTGTAATCGGGCAGCATGGTCTTCAAGGACGAGACGAAAAGGAAGAGCACAAGTCGCAGGCCTGCAGGTCGTGCTCAAGGCCCAGGCAGTGAGCATGCGTGGTCGCGGATCCGTCCTAGACATCTTCTGCCCGCAAGGGCACCTCCGAAAACCGGGAGTCGATTTGTCCATCGCAGCCGGGAGAAGAAGACCGAAGTCTTTTAGCAAAAAACTTTTTAATTTCGAACTTTTCGAAGAATTAGGAACCAGTCTTAATCGCAACGCGTTAAGGAGGGAACCTGAGCTTCCAAGCGGTAAGGAAGATCTGGCGTCATGGGGCGGAGCTGAGAGTTTTACCACCCGGGTGGGTGGGAGGAGCCAGCTTGAAGACCTTCCGGCAAGATTTAAAGCGGCAAGGAACCTGCCAATAAGTGTGGATGAACAACATATCCATGTCCCTAGAATACTGTTTCTCCCTCTCCAGGTGGTCATTTCTGGTTTTACCTCTTTTTATAATGCATTTATCGAGGGGAGCCAGCTGAGATGCAATACATACACCTAATGAAAAACAGTATATTTTTGCTATGTATTTAGCCAATACACTACTGCCAACAGGCAATATCTCATTTTCAGTAGGGTCTTGCTTTTACCCATTATTACACTGCTTTAGCCAGTATACCAGTTAAGAAGTAATATCTTGTTTTCAGTTGGGTCCTGCTTTTAGCCATTTTTACACAGTATTTTACCCTGGATAGTCCAGCTCAGATGAAATACCTCATTTTTAGTAAGGCCTGCTTTCACCCATTTTTACACATTTTTTGCCCGTACAGCAGGGAGCCTCTGGAGGAGTGGAGCACTGAAGCATTGGATGTAGCGAGATCTTCCATGCTGGGGCTGGTGAACTGATGGACACAGAAACTTTACTGTGCTTGTGTGCTTTTGCAGTTTTTCTTTTTTTGCCATCAGGCTGCAGACTTGTGCAGTCAGGAATTGGGAACTGGTGACTTCTCAGATTAAGAAGTTCTTTTAGAATAACAACAGCAAGTTCAAAAATTTTGTACTTTAGTTATGGTCCTGAGTGTGTGTGTGTGACTTTTGTTTAGGAAATAACAATGTTCTGCATTAGAGGATGAGATGAGTTACCAAGTAAGGATTAACCCACGAGGGAGCCATGGGTTACAGGGAATTAATTCACGGCTGGTGTGTGTGTGTGTGTGTGTGTGTGGGGGGTGTCGTACGAGGCCGCAGACCGAGTGCCGACAACCACCTAGCTGTGGATTAATTTCCCCAGTAACCCACGGCTCCCGAGTGAGTTAATCCACTTATAACATGGCCAATGAAAATGAAGACTGTGTGGTCGATTTACCAACATGGGGAAGACAATGTGCTTTCCTCTAGCCATGTTATAAATTTGCACCCAGGTGAACTGCCATCACAACTGTACTCACAGTGTGACCGGAATAAGGTGCTGCACTGGGAGAACTCTATGTGCTGTGAAAATCTGCTTCTGCATCCACAGCTAGTGACAGGAACCTGTTCATCCCAGGGGGAAAAACAAAATACTGCTCCTGTTTCAACTGTTTGACATAAAATGGGGACTACGCAGTTAGACAAGCGACAGCCAGCCAGTTGTGCATGCCTGGAACAACAACCTGCACAGCATTTTAACATTAAAAGAACATTTTGTCAAACAATATCCGCTGGAATGCTTATTCACACGCTGATCTCAGTAAGCTGCTGGAGGTGCTGCAAAGAGGCTAGCACAAGTCAGGGAGACAGATAGCGGGTGCAGTTCCGAAACATCAGAGCACAGACGCTGGAGGCGGGGACAAAACTGGAGCCAGTGAGGTAACAGTCGGCTACCGGGAGTCGGGCAGAGACAACTGGAGACAGGGTACACATGCACAAGGCATTTCAGAGCCCACAAGCACAGGAGCACATTAGGAAGGAACGAGAGGGGTTACCAGCACTCAGCCACAGAGCAGTGCATGCGGGTAGGTAGAAAAACAACTTGGGGGTTACACACCAGGAGTGAGCTGAGCAAATGCATGCCCAGCACTGTATCTCCGCTGCTGGGGTAACTTCAAAGCTGAGGGACAGCAAGCTGCTTTCCTTAGCAATAGCAGGTTTGACCTTCAGTCAGATAACACTACGAACGTACCGGGATATTTGGATAGGTCGGGAGGTGAGGAGACAGCACTACAGATGCACCGTACAACTGCATGCCTGCCAGATTAAACGCATGTACTGCCAAATGGATCAGCCACGGTCACTACAAGCGCTGTCTCCCAACTGCAAAGGAACAACCCTGCTGACCTTGACACCGGCACACAGCCGTAAAACTCCTCTGGTTCCCTGGGTGTTGCATGGCTTTGTGCTGTGATTTCCATGGACATCTCTGATACCCTGTCACTATACACTGTTGGCTCGGTGCCTCAAAATCCACGGGGCATATGAGTGGGGAGGGAACAGATTGTGCCCATTCACTGTCAGCTCCGTGCTCTGAGATCCACAGGGCAGGTGAATGGGAAGGTAACAGATTCCCCCCAGTCACTGTTGGCTCGGTTCCCTGAGATCCGCTGGGCGGTGAGTGGGGAGGGAAAAGATTCTGCACACTCAGTGTCGCCTCGGTGCCCCGAGATCTGCTGGGCAGGTAGATGGGGAGGGGCCAGATTTCACAGACTGACAGCAGCCCACACAGTTCCGACATAGCACAGTCCACTATTCGCTATGGTACTTCACACACAGTTGTGAGACATTTGCAATATAGCAGATTACGCTAGGTGTGGCTGTTCCTGGTACTGCCAGAGCAGCCGTGGATTAATTGAGAATTAATCCGTGGTCGCCTGACTCGTCCTGACAAATGGGAGCACTCCATTTTTCCTGCTCTTGCTTGGCCGTGTTATAATGTCAATTTATTTAACAGTTCCTCCCAAGTTTAAAAATTTTACTTTAATCTGATATTACAACAGTTTCTAAGGAGAATAAATATAATGCTATTTTAGAGTATCCACTTAGAATAAGAAAAGGCTTATTTGACTAGGGTTTGTCTTCTATAAAGCTCCAGTTTTACACTTATATGGTATCTGTTACCCTTTTTCTACCTTATATTTATTAAATATCTCTTTTCTGAGCAGCTGGAATCGGTTGAGGTGTGTAGGTGTTCTCGAAGTGGGGTGATCAGACCTAAAGGGCTGATGAAGCTGACAAAGTCGACGGAGGTGAGTGGAGCATCCACTGAAGATTTTGCAGATACTGCAGTCTTAGGAGCCTGGAGAAAGGAGGGAACTCGGGACAACAGAGAGGCTGTGCAGCAAGGAGCCTCTGGAGGAGTGGAGCACTGGAGCATCGGTGTAGTGAGAGCCGCTGTGCTGGAAATGGTGAACTGATGGACACAGAAACTTTACTGTGCTTGTGTGCTATTGCAGGTTTTCTTCTTTAGCCATCAGGCTGCAGACTTGTGCACTTGGGAATTGGGACCTGGTGACTTCTCGGATTCAGAAGTTTTTTTAGCATAATAACATCAAGTTTAAAGTTTTCCATTTTAATTATGGTCCTGAGTGTGTATGTGACTTTTGTTTAGGAAATAACAGTGTTCTACAGCAGAGGATGAAATTAGTTATCCAAGTAAATGTATTAAACAGTTCCTCCTGAGTTTAAACATTATACTTTAATCTGATGTTACAATGGTTTCAAAGGAGAATAAATATAATGTTATTTTAGGGTATCCACTTAGAATAAGAAAAGAAAAGGCTCATTTGGCTAGGGTTTGTCTTCTATAAAGTTCCAGTTTTACACTTCTCCTGCATCTTATTTATTTATTTTATTTATTTAAGGTATCGGAATTGCAAATCTTTGAGTCAGAGACTCATTTACAAAGGCTCCACAACAAATAACATTGGACAGTATAGACAAACATATAACAAGGATACAGTAATAACACCCTTTACCCTTTTTCTACCTTATATTCAATAAAGAGCTCTTTTCTGAGCAGCTGGATAATATTTTATAAAAACTATTAATCTAAATAATATTTAAAACAAATAAGTTACAGTGACTGTGTTTTATAATTCATACACCATTAAGGTCACTTGCTCCCATCTGGGTACTAGTCCCCTATAGGATATTTAAGCAGAAGCTCTTTGTTAGCTCAGTTAGTGTCTTACACTGCTGCAGATGGATGTCCTACTGCAACCTGCATCTTTTGATGTGCAAATGATTGACAAAATCAAGTTAGTATTTTACTGAATTCCGGTCTTTGTGTAAAGAGATAGCTTTTGTAGAAGTCTAGATTTAAAATACTCAGTACTTTTATTTTTATCCTTTTTGACTTTAGATATAAACAACAAAACTAACTGACCAACTGGTGTAGCTGGGTGTAGTGCTGCTTGCAAAAAACTGAATACAAATTCCATTCATCTGGCTGAGAGTAGCTGTTGTCAGTCCCTTCACCGGTATCACTGTAACCTCTGAAGTATCAGACTTGGAAACACTGGGGCGAGCAAGGGGTTCAAACGAGTATGGTACAATAGTACTGTTAACATAAATACTCTGAGAACCTTCACTTTCGTCTGACATCTCTATAAAATTAACTTTTCAGTCATAAATAAAAGCAATATTTTAACTGGCAAACATTAGCAGGTTCCTGTTTACTGAGGTGACAACTATGATGCTAGACTGTGGTGCGAGTTCCCACTCAGTAGCAAACTGTCTCCATGGAGACAGTTATAGTAATCAGCATCACCTATGATGTGCATAGTGATCTGCCACACGAGTGTGAAACAGGTGGCTTTTGAGATGTTTCACATATTCATTGATTAAATATGCTCAAATGAGTGTAAATAAACATGCAAATCATTTGCGATTCTGTAAGTTAGCATCATAGACGTTTAATTAAGCCACTGGGCACCACATGAATGAACGCAATTTGTTGACGATGATGTTTAAGGCAATAAAATAGTGCGGTGGGAGGGGAGAAGAAGGAAACACATTGTAGTAAATGGGAAAACGCGGACAGATTTTCAGGAAGTTGTTCTTCGATTCCAATCTCTCGTAACAACAAAGCTGTGCTGCGTTAGGAATTCCGGTTAGACCCTTCTTCTACAGTAATGTCGTCAGAAATGAAAATTACGTACCTAACGTAATTCTTGATCTTCTTGGACGAGTCTCCACCACTCATTCACACTATTAGGATCTGTGCCAGAGGCACTAGGACCCATCGGGAGCAAACTTTTTGCTGAGGAGTCGACGCCAGAGATGGCGCCGCGAGGAACGGTGCCGCGAGCCCTAGCTCACGCTGAATGACTATCTCGGCGTCGACTCCCCAACCGCCTCAGTACCTTTTTTACCAAGGAGGTGCAGCGTAACTAACCTAGAAGGGTAGCCTAACCTAAAAAAAACAGACATAAGATAGTCCGGACGACCCGTGTAAGAAGGGTCAACAAAGAAGTCTTCAAGGCCTAGAATGTGAGGGAGTGAAGACCAACAAAAGAGGTGAGCTCAGGGGATGGAGGGTGGGCGTGTGAATGAGTGGTGGAGACTCGTCCTAGAAGATCAAGAATTACGGTAGGTATGTAATTTTCATATCTTCCTGGACATAAGTCTCCACCACTCATTCACACTATTGGGAGAGTACCGAGCTAATAATCCCCTGAGAGGGCGGCAGGAGAAAACCAAGAGCTCACGCTTCTTAAGACAGCAGTCCATTAAGGATGGCTCTGCCAAAGGAAGAATGTCATCTGGTATGGACATCGAGCTCATAATGCTTAACGAAAGTATGCACTGAGCTCCAGGTGGCTGCATTGCAGATGTCTGCAATGGACGCACTTCGTACAGGATGCGCTACCGCTCTGGTAGAGTGGAAAACTCACCCTCCACCTTAACTCAGCCATGGATAGCAGTGACGACGGCACTTACCAGCCATGTTGAGATACATCTAATAGCTTACAGATTGACCCAGCCGGCCTCACTGAAGGAAACTAACAGTTGCTGGGCTTTCACGAAAATCCTTGGTTCTATCTAAGTAGAAAAGCAAGGCCCTCTTAACATCCAGAGAGTGAAGAGAGCGTTCCCCTTCATTTTGGAAGCCCATAAAATAAGAGGGAAGGACCAAAGGTTGGTTAAGATGAAATTCTGACACAACCTTAGGAAGAAATTTAGGATGAGTGCGAAGGACTACTTTGTCCTTATGGAACACAGTATACGGAGGGTCTGTGACCAGAGCATGTATCTCAGAGACCCTACGAGTTGAGGTAATGGCCACTATGAAGGCAGTCTTCCAGGTGAGGAACTTTAGTTCACAGGTAGCTAGAGGCTCAAAGGGTTTCCGGGTGAGCATGTCTAGCACAAGATTAATGTCCCAGGCTGCAACCGGACGTCTTGTAGGGGGTCAGGTGTGCAGAATGCCCTTTAAGAAATCTCTTAACCATAGGTAACTGAGCCAGTGAAAGAGAAAAAACTGGCTCATGATACGCTGAAATGGCACTAAGGTGAACCTTAACTGTAGAGTACTGGAGACCTGAGTTTGAGAGGTCCAAAAGGTACTCTAAGACTTTATCTGGAGGGCAGGAGAAAGGATTCAAAGTGGACTTTGCACACCAGAGGGGAAAAACGCTTCCACTTAGCCATGTAAGTTTTCCAAGTGGCTGGTTTCCGCGCAGCCAGAAGGATATCTGAAACTCTTCGAGAGACATTGAACCGATTTACTTCTACCTCTTCAGGAGCCAAACGTGAAGGTGAAGAGATCTCAGATTGGGATGGACCACCGGTCCCTGAGTTAGAAGGTTCATCTACAGGGGAAGTGGTCTCGGAGGAACTGCCAACATACTGTTGAGAAGTGGAAACTACAGTTGTCGAGGCCAAAGGGAGCAATGAGAATCATCTTGTCTCCCTGAGACTCGAACTGGAGGAGTACTCTCTGAATTAGAGGAAGAGGCGGAAAAGCGAAAGCGTTTTGTCACACCACAGCCTGAACGCATCCTGACAAAAATGCCAGGCCCTGGTTTCTGGAGCAGAAGAGAGGCAGTTTTGTGCTGAGTGGGGACGCAAAAAGGTCCAGGTCTGGAGTTCCCCACTCTTCGAATAGTGACTGAACTATGGTTGAGTCGAGAGACCACTCGTGAGGATCTGTCTCTGTTCTGCTGAGACGGTCTGCCAAGTCGTTCTGAACGCCTGGCAGGTAGATTGCTTGAATTAGAGCCTTGTGCTCCACGCACCATTCCCAGACCCTCATCGCTTCTCTGCATAGGGGGTAAGAATGAGCACCGCCCTGCTTGTTGATGTAATACATCACTGCTTTGTTGTCCGTTTGGAGGAGAATATTCTTGTGACAAAGAATGTCCTTCAAAGCTCGGACCGCATAAAGGACGGCTCTCATTTCTAGGACAATTATGTGAAGCTGAGACTCGAGTTGAGTCCACACACCCTGAGTGTGGAGAGCCTGACAGTGAGCTCCCCATCCCATAAGTGAGGCGTCTGTGGTAATGGAGATCTGATGGTCCAGAGGGGCAAAGGGATATCCCTGCAGGAGATTGTCCTCTTGAGACCACCAGGTGAGAGACCTCCATAGGGGTTCTGTCACCTTGATGAGGTAGGACTGTGGGTGAGTGGTCGGAGACCACTGAGTACTGAGCATCCACTGGGTGGTTCTCATGTGCAGACGGGCCAGAGGCACAGTGAACACTGAGGCTGCCATGAGGCCCAGCATCCGTTGCATCGAGAGCGCTGTAACTGACTTGTTCTCTCCGATGTAACGGACCATCAGAAGGATATCGTTCCTTCTGTCCTCTGGAAGAAAAGCCTTCACACAGGATGTGTCCAGAAGGGTCCCTATGAAAAGGAGCCTCTGGGAGGGCTGCAGCTGTGATTTCTTGAGGTTCAGCAGGACTCCCATGGACGTAAGAAGTTGAGAGGCCATCTCTACGGCGTCCAGAGTCCCTTGCCTGGAAGGAGTTGCCAGAAGCCAATCGTCCAGATAAGGGAACACCTGTATTCAGAGTTTTCTGAGGTGCGCTGCAAGAACTGCAAAACATTTTGTAAAAACTCGCGGCGCCGAGGATAGCCCAAAGGGCAGGACTCTGAACTGATAATGTTGTCCCAGAGCCACAAACCTCAGGAATTTGTGATGTTTCGGGTGAATGGGAATGTGCTGGTAAGCATCCTGCATGTCTAGGGAAGCTAACCAGTCGTGCTGACGAAGCAAGGGTAACAGGGTCCCTAGAGAAATCATTTTGAATTTCTCCTTGGGGAGAAATCTGTTCAGCTTTCTGAGATCCAGCATGGGGCGCATTCCGCCAGACTTCTTTGGAACCAGAAAGTAGTGAGAGTAGAACCCCGTGTTTCGTTGATGCAGCGGCACAAGTTCTACTGCCCTGTTGTTTAGAAGGCCCTGAATCTCGGCGGTGAGAAGGTCTGACTGAAGGGCCGACAGCCTGGGCTGCCGTTTGGGAGGACAATCCGGAGGAGTTTCCACAAAATTGAGAGAGTACTCCTCGCGGATTATCCGGAGGACCCATTTGTCTGAAGTTATGGATTTCCACTGGCTGTAGAAATGCATCAGCCGACCTCCCACCGGAGAGGAAAAGTCCACCTGGCAGTTGAGGTGGGACTTGGGCCAGCACTTCATAAAGTAGCGCTGGGCGTTTGGGCCCTGCTTGTCTGCTGTGCCTTCTTTGAGGTTGGGCAGGTTGGTTCTTGTGGAACTACCCTGCCTCTGCCTCAAAGGACTGATGGTTATGAAACTGACGCTCACCGCATGCCCTCTAGAGGGGCAGGAGGGGTCTAGCCAACTAATGGCTGACCTAGTCTTTGTGTAGCTTCTAGAGCTTGCTCGACCTGAGGACCAAAAGATATGCACCATCAAGGGCAATGCCATTACCTGCTGTTGCGCATCATTGTGAAGCCTGAAGTCATGCAGCCAGGAATGGTGGCGGGTGCAAATACCAGCAGCTGCTGAACGGGAAGCGGAGTCGAACGCGTCCATGGCTGCTTTAACCTGTTGGTTGTTAGATTCAATACCCCTGGTAATGGTTTGGAAAAGCCCTGGTTTTGAATCCGTGTCCGGAAGAGCTTCAACCATTAGCTTGAGAGAGTGCCACAGAATATACTGAGAAAAATAGCCCTGATAACCGGCAATACGCATACTTAGGGTAGAAGCAGCAAAAACTCTCTTACCTAAGGTGTCTATCTTACGAGATTCCTTGTTAATAGGTCGAGCTGTAATGGTTTGAGGAAGGACGACCTTACCATTCTCTGCCAGGACTACAATAGGATCCGCAAAAGCTTGGGATGCCAAAATGGGACGATCCTTGGGGGCTGAATATTTTCTATCAATGGATTTAGCCACCGATGAAGAGAGAGCAGGATTATTCCATACCATTTGAGACAACGTCTCGAAGGAAGGCTGAATCGGAGGAGTCAAATCCGTAGGGATCTCCGAGGCATGAAGGTACTGGAGTCTTAGCAATTTCCTGGATCGATGTCTGTAGTCTGGAGAGAAAGTGTGGAAATCATATTTTTCAGCACAGACTTAAAAGACAGGTCCTCGACCACAGGCTCTGCAGCAGTAAAAGATCCTGCTTCGTCCACCTCATCGCCCAGCCGAAGGTCTGGGTCAGGCTCAACGTCATCTCCTGACAGTCCAGGAGGGACTGTATGGACAGGAAAGGGATGAAAGCCAGAAGAGGAAGGAGGAAAAGAGACAAAAGGAAAGTCTCTGGGAGCCCCCGGCGCCAAGAACGACGCCGAGGAACCACGCGACGCCACAAACGGCGCCGAGAAGCCGCACAGCGCCGAACGGCCACAAGGCACTGCAAGTGACGCCGCCAGCCGCTACGACATCGAGGATGGCCGCGAAGTTTCAGGCGCCGAAGGCGCCCCCAGAGACCGAAAACAGGTTTGGAAGGAAAAGAGCAGGAGATAAGGGCAGTCGTGTGTGGCCCCCGCGCCAAGCCATGTGGGGGACACCTATAGCACGGAGTCGACGGCACCGAAGGAGGTACCGCTACGACCAGGAAAGTCCAACTGCCCTACCTGGTCGCCCAGAGAGCCCGAAGGCCCACGAACCCCCGAGCCAAGCAGCCGAACCAACCTCCGAGCCCATTGCTCCAAAAGAGCGGCCCACTGATGAAACTGCTCATCTGAAGACCTACCTGTGGGCGGGGTAGGACTCTGATGTCGAAGACTTCGGTTACCAGAAGCCACTGTTGGCAACTCCAGAGGAGGAGACCGGCAACTAGCCTCGATAACTCGAGCCGCCTACGCCAGAGACGATCAAAGGGCGCACTGAAGTGATGCCTTCTTTTGACCTCAGTCAAGAAGAGCTCGAGGCCTAACGGTGCCGAATGCGACCGCTTGGCTTTATGTTTCCACGGGACCGCCCATCCCCCGGCATTGACTGACCGTTGTCAGACCTCCTTCCGGAGAAGGCGGCGGACCGACCCAGCCCGACTGGCTGAACAGTTTACATGAAGTCTCCTACCGTCACCTGACCTGCTCTTGGTCGACTCCATCAATGTAGGCTGAGACTTCTTTATTGTTTTTATTTAAAAATAAGAATAACTTAGCGATACTGTATCGAGATAATACTACAAAATAATGAAAACTGAAAACTATGCTGTTATTTGAAGTTTGACCCGACAGGCGAGCGACGTTGTCACTGAAGCGCACTTTATGGCGAAAAACTGGATGCTAACCAGCGGTTAGAGTCGACGCCGAGACAGTCATTGCCCGCAGCTAGGGCTCACAGCACCATTCCTCGCGGCGCCATCTCTGGTGTCGACTCCCCAGCAAAAAGTTTGCTCCCGATCGGTCCTAGTGCCTCCGGCGCAGATCCCAATAGTGTGAATGAGTGGTGGAGACTTATGTCCAGGAAGATCAGCGTCATGACACAATGCAGCCTTAAAAACAATGTTGTTAGTCCAGTAAAAAGTACCACCTGCATAATAGCTGTTTTTAATCTCTTCTATATCATTGACTGGACTAACAAGGCTACCACATTTCTTTGTCTCATACACCTGCAAACAAGACTATTGTTCTCACCATGGTTTACCTGGTAAAACAATTTTAAATAAATTAATATATGAACTGAAGAACCCAGAAAGCAGGAACCCTGCACTGAATGCAAAAGGAAAAAAAAAAAAAATCACTAGATCACATATTATCAAGGACACTGATTTGCAGTGACTGACAGACAAATTGTGGGTATTTTACTAGTGATTCCTGCATCTCAAATGATCAAAGACTTAGCGGATTTTTTAAGATTCAGTTCTTTGTACCACATACTGTCTATCATCTGTCAATCTATATTATCTATCTAAAATCTGCAACTGAATAAAACACACTATGCCAAAGTACTTTTACAGGCGGTATCCAGAAGGAGGGGTTACAGAGGAAGATGCAAGGCAAAGTCAATGTTGTATAACATACAGAATTATACTGGTGTAAAAGAAAACAAGACTGTATAGCAATCCAAAAACAAGCAAGGGTACATCTTGTGAGGTAACAATTATTACCAAATGGCTATTAAATGCAAAATAAGTGTAGATATAACAAACCCAAAATGGCAGAGGCAGCTACGAGAAAAGGGAGATAAGAGCAGGAAAGGGGGCAGGGGAGAGATCTATTCATATTTTCTCTCCTACAGTGCAAACAGTACCTGCATTTACTTGTATGAGGCTGAAAACACCTTACATAAGAACTGAAGTACAGAATCCATTTGCATGTGATTTTTCCTACCTTAGTATTGAAGTTCAGTGCATTTTGAGAGGTTTTATACAGCTCTGGGTATTTCAGCATGTTTTCTTTGTGGCATGATCTCTCAAATATTCCAAGTGCAAGAGGTGGCAAGGCTGTAAAGAGCTAACACACACAAACACAAATGTTAGTGCCAGTAACGGTAATCTAGTGTAAGCTTGCAATGACTGTGTTAGTTATTAAATTAATAGGGAATAGCCTGAGGGTAAAACAAGTCCCTTAAAAGATTAATTTAGAAGACAGATGACATTAGGGCCAGTCTACAGTAGTGCTTCACAGAGGTAAGGCATCTAGCTCTTGAGCAGGAAGGGTGCAGATCACGTGCCATCTGAACTTACTGGGGAGGCAGCTGCAGATCGCAAGGCTTTCGCATTGACTAAGAAGGCAGCTGGAAGACACGTGGCATTTGTGTTGACTGTGAAAGCAACTGCAAGTGGCAGGGCTTTCGCACTGACTGAGAAGGCAGCTGTAGGTACGTGGCATTTACACTGACTGGGGAAGCAGCTGCAGGTCAAGTGGAATTTGCAGTGATGAGGAAGGCAGCTGTTGGTCGCATGACTTTCGCATTGACTAGGAAGAAGCTGCCAACCGTGTGGCATTTGCATTAACTGGGAAGACTGCTGCAGGTTGTGTGGCATTTGCATTGACTGGGAAGTCAGTGGCATGTCACGTGGCATTTACATCGAGTAGGAAGGCAGCTGCAGGTTCTGTGGGGTTTGTGTTAACTGGGAAGGCAGCTGCTGGTCATATGGCATTTGCACCGACTGGGAAGGCAGCTGCTGGTCACAAGGAATTTGCACTGATTGAGGAGACAGCTGCAGCTCATATGGCATTCATGCTGACTGGGAAGGCAGCTGCAGGTGATATGGCATTCATGTTGACTGGGAAGGCAGCAGCAGGTTGTGTGGCTTTTGCATAATTAGGAAGGCAGCAGCAGGTCCTGTAGCATTTGCATTAACTGGGAAGGCAGCTGCGGGTCAAATGGCATTTCCATTAACCGGGAAGGCAGCTGCAGGTTGTGTGGTATTTGCACTAACTGGGAAGGCAGCTGCTGGTCACACAGAATTTGCACTGACTGAGAAGGCAACTGCAGGTCACATGGCATTTGCACAGATTGAGAAGAGAGCTGCAAGTCATGTGGCATTCATGTTGACTGGGAAGGCAGCTGCAGGTTATGTGGCATTTCCGTTTACTGGGAAGGCAGCTACAGGTCCTAAAGCATTTGCATTAACTTGGAAGACAGCTGCAGCTTGTGTGGCATTTGCATTAACTAGGAAGGCAGCAGCAGGTTAGTTGGCATTTGAATTAACTGGGAAGGCAGCTGCAGGTCCTGTAGGATTTGCATTAACTGGAAAGGCAGTTGAAGGTCATGTGGTATTTCCATTAACTGGAAAGGCAGCTGAAGGTCATGTGGCATTTGCATTAACTGGAAAGGCAGTTGAAGGTCATGAGGTATCTGCATTAAGTGGGAAGGCAGCTGCAGGTCATGTGGCATTTGCATTAACTGGAAAGGCAGTTGAAGGTCATGAGGTATCTGCATTAACTGGGAAGGCAGCTGCAGGATGTGTGGCATTTGCATTAACTGGGAAGAAAAAATTACTCACCATAGTAATGTTGTTTCTTCTAATGGAGTCTTGCTATATTATGACAATTGCAGTTTGTCCCACCATTAGAACTGCTCCGGAGGTGAAAGAGTTAACTCCCATTCTAAGAATGGAACTTGGAGCGCGAGCTCGGTTAGTGAAGCTCTGTCTGGGTTATTTCAAACCCAAACTGTCAGATCTTTACGAGCAAAACTCACTATGGTCTGTGTGGAAGCTGTAACCTGCACTAGCCAACTGGCTACCTGACTATTAACATATATTCCTGGTCCCAAGACAAAGACTCAAGTCAGGGGACCAGAAGTAAAATAATATAAGCAATAATATAAGATAAAATAAAAACACCACCCCAAAACCCCAAGAAGGGGTGGAAAACATATAATGGGCATAACTAGCCTTACATTAGGCTGCCCACCCCATACCCAAGTAGAAGTTCTGAGAGGGCAGGCTGGGGAGGTATAATATAGCAAGACTCCATTAGAAGAAACAACATTACTAAGGTGAGTAATTTTTTCTTCAAACAACATGAAGTCTTGCTATATTATGACAATTGCAGACTACACAGCAGTACCTCCATGGAGGAGGGACAGAACCTACTTAGGGAATAGGCCCTGAAGCACAGCTGTGCCAAACCGAGCATCTCTCCTGGCCTGGACATCCAGGGAGTAATGCTTGGTGAAAGTGTGTACCGTTTTCCAGGTAGCTGCTTGACATATCTCTAAGATAGGGATGTCTCTGGCAGCAGCTAGAGACGCGGCTGTACCTCTGGTAGAATGAGCCCTCAGGCCAGAGGTGGGAACTTTCCCCAGTTTCTGATAACAAAATTGGATACAAGAGACAATCCACCTGGCAATTGATCTCTTAGTGGCAGGTCTCCCTTTTCCGACCTCACCATAAGTGAGAAAAAGTTGGAGGGATTCGAACCTGTGACCCTTGGTACGTTCTATACTGTCACTTAAGGCCCTCTTAACATCTAAACTGTGCAATCTCCTCTCGCCAGAGGAGGAATGTTCAGTGAAAAACACTGGAAGGGAGATAGATTGATTAAGATGGAAATCTGAAACCACCTTAGGCAAAAACTTCCTGTTAGTCCTGAGAACTACCTTATCCCTGTGGAAAGAAATAAAAGTCAGTTTCTACTGACAAGGCTTGCAACTCACTTATGCGCCTGGCAGAAGTGATAGCCACTAGGAAAACAATTTTCCAAGTTAAGTACTTAAGCTCTGCAGAAGACAGAGGTTCAAAAGGGGGTTGCATTAACTGGGCAATGCAAACATTAAGGTCCCAGGCAGGGGCCGGATCCCTAAAAGGTGGATTAGTATGAAGTAATCCTTTAAAAAACTTGGAAAATACAGGGTGGCGGAAAGACAGGAGGGCTTTCCTGCTGACACAAAAGCAGAGACAGCTGCCAAATGTACTTTCAGGGTAGCTGGTCTCAGGCCCAAAGAATTAAGATGGACCATATAGTCCAAAACAATGGGCAAATCAGCAGATTCGGGAAATATGTTTCCCAGAACACCAAATGGAAAACCTTTTCCACTTAGAATTATAAGTAGCCCTAGTGGAAGGCTTCCTAGAAGCCTTTAGGGTTTCAAGAACACCCTGAGAAAGGTGTAGGTCAGCAAATTCTAACTCCTCAAGAGCCAGGCCTTGAGGTTCGGATACCAAACTCTCTCCTGGGCACAGGTTAACAGGTTGTGATTCCTGGGGAGACACAGGGAAGATGGACTGCTAGGGACAGAAGGAGTGGGTACCAGGACTGCCTGGCCCAATCTGGGGCAATCAGAATCACCCTGCAAGACTGGGATCTGATTTTGACTAGCACCTTGAATAGGAGAGGGAAGGGGGGAAGGCATAAAGAAACTTCCCTTCCCAATCTAGGAGAAAGGCATCCAGGGGGACTGAGCCCAACACTGGGGACCTGCAACAGAACAGTGGAAGTTGGTGATTGTCTGGGGCTGCAAAAAGATTTATCTGAGGGGTGCCCCATCTGGCAAAAACTATCCCCAGTACTTGAGGGTCCAGAGACCATTCGTGATGGCCCTGGGAAATCCTGCTGAGAGCATCTGCTAGGACATTGTCCTTTCCTGGAAGGTGAACTGCTATGAGGGAAGTGTTCAGGGAATAGGCCAGAGACCACAACTTCATTGCCTCGGTGCACAAGGCCGAAGACCGAGTGCCCCCTGCTTGTTGATGTACCACATTGTTGTGGTGTTGTCTGTTCTGACTTGTACCACTTTGTTCTGAACAGATGCAGAAAACACTTGAAGTGCTAAAAAGACAGCTCTGAGTTCCAGCAAATTGATGTGGAGCAGAGATTCCTGAGGGGACCACACTCCCTGAGTGGAGAGGTCGCCCATGTGGGCTCCCCACCCCAGGAGGGAAGCATCCGTAGTGAGGGTCAAGAAGTGAGACAGAGGAATGAAGGAGACCCCAGTCTTAAATTGCTCTGATCCTGCCACCACTGGAGGGCCTGGATCAGGGTTGGTCACTGGGACCAACGGAAGGGGTCTCTCCTCTGAGACCAAAAGGCTCTCAAGTGAAACTGAATGTCCTCATCTGAAATCTTGCTCCTTGCACTACAGCTGTGGGCGCAGCCATGTGCCCCAGGAGCTGCAAAAGTGTCTTCTGGTGAGAGACCTGCAGAGTGAAGGAGGAGGCCAGAGCCACCAAGTTCCTTACCCTCTCTAAGGGTAGGAAGGCTCTGGCCTGCTTTGTATCCAACTCTGCACCTATGAAGGTGAGCACCTGAACTGGTTCCAGAACTGACTTTGGAAGACTGAGCAAGAAGCCCAGGGAGGTGAGCAGCTGCTGGGTAATTTGCAGGTGAGATTTTACCTGTTCTGGGGACTGGCCTACAATGAGCCAGTCGTCCAGATAGGGAAAGACAGCAATCCTTTGCCTTCTTAAATGAGCAACTGCTACTGCCAGACATTTTGTGAATACCCTTGGGGCAGAGGTGAGGCCGAAGGGCATTGCCCTGAACTGGTAGTGACCTGAGGGCAGTTGGAATCTGAGGTACTTTTGGTGGGAGCTTCTGATTAGGACGTGAAAATAGGCATCCTTGAGGTCCAGGGAGGCTAGCCAGTCCCCTGGCCTTAGAGAGGGTAAAATCATTGCCAGAGTTACCATTCCGAACTTTGGTTTCAACAGGTGTTTGTTCGGATATCTCAGGTCTAAAATGGGCCGCCATTCTCCTGTCTCTTTTGGGGTAAGGAAATATCTGGAGTACAGACCCTTGCCCTGGTGTAGGGGAGAAACCCTTTCTACAGCTCTGAGAGCCAGGAGAGTTGAGACTTCTGTTTCTAAAGTAAAGGTCTCTAAAGAGTTTGCAGGTGGGAAAGATCTGATTCTCATCTTTGGGAACTTTTGAAGCTGAGAACCAGACCCTGGCTTACTACTTCCAGGACCCACTTGTCTGAAGTTAGAGACACCCAGTTCTGAGAAGTAAGCCAACCTGCCCCTACAGGTAAAGGAGAATCGGCCCTGGGCACCCCATCAGGGTGTCTGTTTGGCAGGTGCTTTAGGCTGAGGGTGGGAGCAGGCCTGCCCACACCCCGCCTGCCTCTCCTCTGAAGAACCCCTCTGAGCATAAGCAGAGGAGGCCTGGGTTTGGTAAAAGGCCTGTGAAAAGGCCTACCTCTACCCCTGGGATCTGCCTCTGAGGAGTGACTGTCAGCTCCTTAGCCTGAGCACTCTTATAGGTAGTCCTATATTCATCCATTTTCTTCATATAATTCTCTGTCTGCTCCCCAAGCAGAGAATTTCCAACCACAGGAAAATCCATAGCCTTAGTCTGGGTATCCTGTGACAAGCTAGTCACACCTGAGCCAGGCCAACCTCTCGAAAAGCTACAGACGTAGCCATGACTCTAGAGGATACATCATTAAAATCTACAGCAGCATGAAACTGCACCTTAGATGCCTCAATGCCATCAGCAGCCACCTGTTCCAGCTCATTAGCAAGCTGGCCAGAGGCCTGTTTGGCCAAAGCCATGACAGTGTCCCATCTAGATTTCTGATACCTTGCTACATAAGCCATGTAATTTGCTTGCCTGAGTCCCAAGGACGCTGCCATGTATTGTTTTTTAGCCATGGCATCAATCTTCCTGGAATCCTTGTCAGGAGGATGTGAAGCCAAGGGAATATTAGCTTTATCACAGGCTGCAGCCTGAACCACACCAACGTGACTGCATTGCTGTGAAAGGAATTCTGTATCAGGACCTGACAGAGTGTACCTCATGTCCATCTTTTTGTCCACAGGAGGCACAGAATTAGAGTTTTAAAATTTTTATTGTTTGTTTCCTAAATGATTTATGCAAGGGAATAGACAACCTCCTAGACTCTGGAATATCCATCACTGCTACAAAATCAGGTTCCTCTTGCTCATCCACAGCTTCCTCCAATGGGAGCTGGAGGGTTTCAGCAACTTTTTTGTAAAACATAAAGTGAGAGGGGGACTCAGAAAACTGAAGGAGATTCAAAGGTCTGTCTGGGAGATGTCGGTTCAATGGGCACCCAGACCCTCCAAGTCACATTCATACTGTTCATAATCATCCTCCCCCTCCTCTGGTTCATAAAACTCTTCAACATCATATTCCTGAACCGGTGGAACCGACCGAACCGACCTTTTACCAGACAGTGGCGGTTCGGACGGAACCAGAGAAAGTGACTGGACAATCTGAATAGCTCTTGCTATCTCTGCAGCAGTTGGAGAAGGAATTTTGGGCTCCACACCTGCTGATTTTCTTGCTTTCTTTACTGGAACTGGCCCCTCCGAGCCAGCTTTACGTTGGCCCGAGGAAGTCTCGCCCTGGTCAGAGAGCACTCCCTCCGGTTCGGTTGGCACCAAACCGGGCTGGCCATCTGGGTCAGCGGACTTTTTGGCCTCTCGTTCCCTGAGCCTTCCAACTCTCTTATCCAGGGTGGCTGCAGGGAAATTTTTACAAATCTGGCAGTCTGAATTGAGGTGGTCAAACCCCAGACAATATACACATGTGGTGTGTGGGTCAGCCTTGGCAAAGACTTCCCCACAGACATCACAGTGTTGAAACCCAGTGGGCCCGGTTTTTCTTTTGGGTTTCTCAGACATAATGCCAGCCTAACCAAAAACTTGCCCTTTAAACGGCAGTGTTAGGCTAAGACACCTTTATCGTTCCTAACCGTGTCACGGGTCTTGGAAAAACAGTAATGAAATCCGCTTTTTTAGAACCGATAAGAACCGGAACCGCACTCTAAAACCTTCAATTTCAAGTTTTAAACAAGCTGATCGGTTCAAACCGAACCGATAACATTTACAAGTTCCACACAGAAAATAAACTGTAATTACTACGATACCACAGACAGAGCTTGAACTGATCGGTTTTATGTTAAAATAATAATATTCTCGTTGATTTGAACCGAGAAACACTGTTTAAACCGAGAAATGAACTGAGCAGTAGGAGAAATCTCCGAGCGACTGTTCAGTGAGGCAGAGTAAAGAATCTGACAGTTTGGGTTTGAAATAACCCAGACAGAGCTTCTCTAACCAAGCTCGCGCTCCAAGTTCCATTCTTAGAATGGGAGTTAAATCTTTCACCCCCGGAGCAGTTCTAATGGTGGGACAAACTGCAATTGTCATAATATAGCAAGACTTCATGTTGTTTGAAGGGAGCTGCAGGTTGTGTAGCATTTGCACTAACTGGGAAGGCACATGCAGGTTGTGTGGCATTTGCACTAACTGGGAAGGCAGCAAATGTTTGTCTGGCATCTGCATTAACTGGAAAAGCAGTTGCAGGTTACGTGGCATTTGCATTAACTGGGAAGGCAACTGCAAGTTGTGTGGCATTTGCATTAACTGGGAAGGCAGCTGCAGGTCATGTGGCATTTGCATTAACTGGGAAGGCAGCTGCTGGTCATCTGGCATCTGCATTAACTGGAAAGGCATTGCAGGTTGCGTGGCATTTGTATTAACTGGGAAGGCAGCTGCAAGTTGAGTGGCATTTGCAATAACTGGGAAGGCAGATGCAGTTCATCTGGCATTTGCATTAACTGGAAATGCAGCTGCAGGTCTTGCAGCATTTGCATTAACTGGAAAGGCAGTTGACGGTCAAGTGGCATTTGCATTAACTGGAAAGGCAGTTGAAGGTCATGTGGTATTTGCATTAACTAGAAAGGCAGCTGCAGGTTATGTGGCATTTGCATTAACTGGAAAGGCAGTTGAAGGTCATGTGGTATCTGCATTAACTGAGAAGGCAGCTGCAGGTCATATGGCATTTGCATTAACTGGAAAGGTACCGGCAGGTCATATGTCATTTGCATCAACTGGGAAGGCAGCTGCAGGTTGTGTGGCATTTGCACAAACTGGGAAGGCAGCTGCAGGTCGTGTGGCATTTGCATTAACTGGGAAGGGAGCTGCAGGTCATGTGGCATTTGCATTAACTGGGAATGCAGCTACAGGTCGTGTGGCACTTGCACTAACTGAAAAGGCACATGCAGGTTGTGTGGCATTTGCACTAACTGCGTAGGCAGCTGCTGGACATCTGGAAAGGCAGTTGCAGGTCATGTGGTATTTGCATTAACTGGGAAGGCAGCTACAGGTCATGTGGCATTTGTGTTGACTGGGAAGGCACCAGCAAGTTTTGTGGCTTCTGCATTAACTTTAAAGGCAACTGCAGTTCACGTGGCATTTACGTTGACTGGGAAGGCAGCAGACGATCACGTAGCATTCATGTTGACTGGGAAGACAGCTGCAGGTCGTGTGGCATTTGCATTAACTAGGACGGCAGCTGCAGGTCATGTGGCATTTGTGTTGATTGGGAAGGCAGCTGCAAGTTTTATGGCTTCTGCATTAACTTTAAAGGCAACTGCAGGTCATGTGGCATTTACGTTAACTGGGAAGGCAGCTGCAGTCACGTGGCATTCATGTTGAATGGGAAGACAGCTGCAGGTCGTGTGGCATTTGCATTAATTGGGAAGGCAGCTGCAGGTCATGTGGTATTTGAAGTAACTGCGAAGGCAGAGTCAGGTTGTGTGGCATTTCCATTAACTGTAAAGGCAGCTGCAGGTCTCATGGCATTTGTGTTGACTGGGAAGGCAGCTGCAAGTTGTATGGCTTCTGCACTAATGTTAAAGGCAACTGCAGGTCATGTGGCATTTACGTTGACTGGGAAGGCAGCTGCAGGTCACATGGCATTCGTGTTGACTGGGATGACAGCTGCAGGTCATGTGGCATTTGCGTTAACTTGGAAGGCAGCTACTGGTCATGTGGCATTTGCATTGACTGGGAAGGCAGCTGCAGGTCATGTGGCATTTGCACTAACTAGGAAGGCAGCTGCAAGTTGGGTGGCATTTGCATTAACTGGGAAGGCAGCTGCAGACCATGTGGCATTTACATTAACTGGGAAGGCAGCTGCAGGTCCTGTAGCATTTGCATAATTGGGGAGGCAGCTGAAGGTCATGTGGCATTTGCACTAACTGGGAAGGCAGCTGCAGGTAATGTGGCATTTGCATTAACTAGGAAGGCAGCTGCTGGTCATCTGGCATCTGCATTAACTGGAAAGGCAGTCGCAGGTTGCGTGGCATTTGCATTAACTGGGAAGGCAGCTGCAAGTTGTGTTGCATTTGCATTAACTGGGAAGGGAGCTGCAGGTTGTGTGGCATTTGCCCTAACTGGGAAGGCAGCTGCTGGTCGTCTGGCATCTGCATTAACTGGAAAGGCAGTTGCAGGTTGCATGGCATTTGCATTAAGTGGGAAGGCAGCTGCAGGTCATGTGGCATTTGCACTAACTGAAAAGGCAGTTGCAGGTGATGTGGCACTTGCATTAACTGGGAAGGCAGTTGCAGGTCTCACGGCATTTGTGTTGACTGGGAAGGCAGCTGCAAGTTGTATAGATTCTGTATAAACTTTAAAGGCAACTGCAGGTCACGTGGCAGTTACGCTGACTGGGAAGGCAGCTGCAGGTCACGTGGCATTCGTGTTGACTGGGAAGACAACTGCAAGTCCTGTGGCTTTTGCGTTAACTGGGAAGGCAGCTGCTGGTCATCTGGCATCTGCATTAACTGGAAAGGCAGTTACAGGTTGCATGGCATTTGCATTAACTGGGAAGGCAGCTGCAAGTTGGGTGGCATTTGCATTAACTGGGAAGGCAGCTGCAGGTCATGTGGCATTTGCATTAACTGGGAATGCAGCTGCAGGTTGTGTGGCATTTACACTAACTGAAAAGGCAGTTGCAGGTCATGTGGAAAGGCAGTTACCGGTTATGTCGCAGTTGCATTAACTGGGAAGGCAGCTGCAGGTCGTGTGGCATTTGTGTTGACTGGGAAGGCAACTGCAAGTTGTATGGCTTCTGCATTAACTTTAAAGGCAACTGCAGGTCACGTGGCATTTACGTTGACTGGGAAAGCAGCTGCAGGTCACATGTCATTCGTGTTGACTGGGAACACAGCTGCACGTCGTGTGGCCTTTGCATTAAATGGGAAGGCAGCTGCTGGTCATGAGGCATTTGCATTGACTGGGAAGGCAGCTGCAGGTCATGTGGCATTTGTGCTGACTAGGAAGGCAGCTGCTGGTTGTATGGCATCTGCACTGACTGAGAAGGCAGCTGCAGGTTGTGTGGCATTCGCGTTGACTTGGAAGGTGGCTGAAGGTTGTGTGACTTTTGCATAACTGGGAAGGCAGTGCTTTAACTGAGAAAGCAGCAGCAGGTCTCACAGTAGTCCTGTTGACTGGGAAGGCTGCTGCTTTCCTGCCTTCCAGAAGGAGAAGAGGTGCAGTTGTGACGACCTCGATACTGCTGAACCGGGGTTGAAAATAAAAAAAATAAATACATGGCACTGATACGGAGTTGACTACTAAGTTTTACATTTTTTATCCTTCATTAGAAGTGACATGATGAAACTGTAGGAGGGATTACTCAATTATTTTAACTCGTATTACTCTGACTAAAGACAGTTCAAGATAACCCTCTCTGCAAAAGTACGAGAAGTTACACAGAGCATGGACATTTTAAGAACAGTTTACGTAGAATACAAATGCTGTGTGCATACCACATTGTACAGACCAATGCACCATCTTTCGAAAAGAATTTGTCCAGAAAAACCATTTACAAAGGCAAACCAGATCTGAAAAACAGAAAAAAATTAGTAAAGTGAAATTAGTTTAGAATATTAAATTATCAATTATTTTTAACACAACACCCTTCAGGTGACGTAACTTGAGTTTACAATAGATAATGCACTTGCTCTCTTTACTTCTGTCGTGGGCAGATTTAAAAAGGCAATACTATAATAATTTAAAGTTGCTTCTATAATGGCAGAAATACCTTTTTTTTTTTTTTAATTCTTTTGAAAAATAACTATGATGATAGATTCAAATGTCTTTTCCCATGCACTTCAGCCCACCACACCTTTGGGCCTACATCCTGCTGGGATCACCCCTCACTTAAAGCAGCAATGTAAGTAGGTAAGTGGAGGAAAGAGATTTTTAGTCAGTGTTTGGGGTACTTTAAGACTTGTTTTTAAATTTATAACAGGTAGTGTGGGGAACCTAGCTCAGGAAATTAACCTCCGATGTGAGTAGATTAAGAAAGCCCTGTGAATTAGGTGTGTGATTGTGGAGTGGAGCTTCCAGAGGCTTAGTGCCTTCTAACAAGAGCACTATAAAAGACTCCCTTTCCCAGCATGTTCCATTACACTTGTGTCCCAGAGCATGAATGGAACAGTGCAGGAGGGCAGCAACTGCAGGCTTCCGTAGATAGTCCACCGTCTGCAAGAGACTCTGCAGGAGGAACACCAGGCCAAGGTAGGAGACAGCACACTAATGTGTTCTGGTACAATGAAACAGCCAGATTCAGGATAGCTAGATTTATTTATCTATTTATTTATTTTATTTATTTATTTTTTGTTGACCGGTTAAGTGCACTAGACAAATCCTGCCTATTTTCAGGCACGACCCGGGGGGAGGGGGATACAGATGAATGCCAACTGGCCTTGAACCAGATTAAGCTGTTGGTGGTATTTTTAGTGAATGAGGGAAATTTGCTAGGACACCGGGAAATTCTCACTCTGTTGGTGCGCGGTCACCAGCAGGAGTGCTGGACAGTATTCCAAGATGGACGCTACTGTGTTCCGGGAGCAGGATCAGTCTGCAGATTTGAAGGAGACCACAGTGCTTGATAGTTCGTTGGTGCATTTACTTCAGCAGACCCGGAGGAGCCAGACCTATTTTTGGATGCCTTATCCAATAACGAGGATTCCGGCATTAAACCTGCCAATTTGCCAAAGGGAGAAAGAAAATTCAATGTTTCAGGTTACGGTAGTTCCTGAAACTGCAATAGTGCTGCAACAGAGAACCCCAGAGCTACGGGTCTGAATGACGCCATCCAGGAGAATGCGGAAGGACACTCACTGTAGTTTCAGCTCGGAGGAGGAGGTAGAACTTTGCAGCAAGCAGCTCTGGTTCAAGACTCTCCAGCGGCTTTCAGGTCAGTCCTGTATTTCACCCACGATTTCTAAAGCCACTAATTCGCAAGATGTAAAAACGATACCGGAAGACATTGTTTTTTCAACGCGGTCAGATCTTGAGGCTCCGCGAGGTAATAGAGAGTCAGTGACTTGTACTCCTTCTACCAATTTGGATAAGCAAGCTGGTTTTGTGTTCCAGCCTGAGAAGGACTTATCCTTTTTTAAATCTCCCACGATTTACCAAACGAAGCCTCATAATCAGGAGGGGGTTACAGAATTTAATTTTCAAACCAGCTTCATGATACGGAGGAACTGCATAACTTTCCAACTACACCTTTACCTGCATTTCCCATTCCTAAAGATCCTAAACTGATGAGTTCTGTGGTTGACACCTATTAACACTCAACATGATAATATATGGACACCGCAAAGAGCTTTGTTAGCTGCAGGGTGGAAGCAACGGGCTTCGGGAGATTGGGCTGCAGACCTATCCTGGGACTCATCCTTTGACTTAAATGTTCATTCCCCTGGCTGGAAACCAGAGGAACTAGAGACAAATGTTGATAATACTGATTCTAATATAAACAAAGTTCCTGAGGCTGTTACACAGCAATCCATTGATAATAGTTTATTTTCTGAACCAGCTATTCTTCTTAGTGAACAAAAACCTCTGTTGTCTGATTTGTTTGCTAAAGCTAAAAGAGAGGCTGCACCTAGGCGTAATGCCATTCGAATTAGGTATAAAGGGGGTATGGTTGATAGGCCTGATCGTAATTTCATAGGTAAAATCCTGATAAAAGAATCTTTACATTTTTCACCTAGAGATGTGTTTGCAATCATTAACATTTCTGGAGAAGATACTTATGATGTCAGCTTTCGCTCTGTTGCCTTGTTAGACTTATTCTGGATTCGTTATAACCAAGTCAAATTTTCTCCAGTATGGGCCCCCTTTCTTATTATTCCTCTCTCCCAGCCCTCCATTAAGTCTGTAACAATTATGTTTCGAAATGAAGGGGTACGGGTGGAGGACATAACTTATTGGTTGTCCAAAAAATGTGATATTCAAGGAGACCCAGAACCCATTTTAGATCTAGAAGGCTTCTGGACAGGAGATTGGAAATATAAAGTAAAATTAAGACAGACAGAAAATGGCTTCGTGCACATTCCAAACTCCTTTTTGCTGGTGTAACCCCTAGATGGCGCTATCCCAGGGGCTACTACCCCTGCCTGATTTGCCACTAACAGGTTGAGGGGCCTGGATCCATTGGCGGGTGCCTCCACCCAGAGGTCAGGGTTTGCAATAGTTAAACTAACTTGGTCACAGCCCTCTGGGACACTGCAACCCCTTTCTTCCCACTAGTGGCCCACACAATATATCAGAATTACCTTCACAGTATACACTTACCCCAGGTCTGGTTCCGCACTGGGACCTCCTGTGAAATGAGATACAGTGCAACAATCACAGTACAGTACTTTAACATAGACAAATACCTGAGGCAGTATAACTTTGCTGAAACAAGCAGCTCTGATTTATTTAGGGGATATAACAAGGACAGGGGAAATCAGGTTAATTAGCTTATCACTTTAATAATCTATCTATGGCTCTGTGCAGGCCTATCCCTATCAGTTACTGTCCCTGGGTACCCAAGCCCTAGTGGCTAGTCCAAACTGTGGCAGCTGGTAGGGGCCCTTTCACAGAGAAAAGGAGAATTAAACAGTCAGCAGTACAGTAATTCCATTTGGATTTAATGTGGCAATTCAACAGGAGCGACCCTGAATTAGTACTCACGACCTCCAAATAAGATAGGGTCCTTCAATGTCAGCAGGGCTCATTTGAGGTGCACAAACCTCTTCACATCCATATAAAAAGAAAGCACTATACCAGGCAGGCTGCATCTGTATCCCGACTCGCAATTACTGCACACACCGGGAGAACACACAGCAGATTCAGTTCCTGACAGACCGAGTGTAATTTTCAGCAATTCCTCCAGTCTTCTACAGGGTGAGCCTGGTTTCTACTCTTCAGAGATCCTTTGATTCTTTTCACAGGACGGATTCAGTCCTCAATGCTGCAGACCGAACTTGGGCCTTACACGCTTTTTGACTAAAACTGCACACTGAAAAGCACAGGGCTCCTTCCTTCTTCACTGCCAAAGCTCAACTGAAACTGCAACCCGACAAAACCGGGCACTTCCTTTGAGTTCCTCCCAGTTCTTGACTGGATTGGCTGTCACTCACAATAGACTGCTGCTGTTGGTCCAAAAGGTGCTGAAGTCTAAACTACATCTCCCAGAGTCACTGCTCATACAATCCTCTTGTGGCTGGCTCAGATTATGAGTCCAAGTTCTGATTCGTCCAAGGCACCATTTTAGAGCTAGCTTACCCCACACTGATTGGTCCAGTTCAGCAGTTCAAAACTAGAATGGGAACTAGCAGACACAGTTCTGACTGCAAAGAAAGCAGGTTAGACAAACTGTAATTTCATTATTACTCTAAATAATTTCTGGCAAACAGTTACATCTGTCAGATAGGTTCCCCCTTGCACTCCTAGTGACTGCAAAAATGAAGTGAATTGGCAGCAGCTTGAGTGGTACTCAATCAAAGAAACACACAGTCCCCCATACAAACTAATTATGTCTGCAAGCAGACAGCTCTTAAAGAGACAGTACCAGAGGTTCTAAAAACACTCACTGATAAATGGCTTAAATGCCAAACACCATTCAGGCTTGGAGCATTCAAGCAAACTCCTGGAAGTCTTTTGGGAACCCCCATTTGCAGGGGGGTTACACTGGGTAGGGATAGAGGTGTATGTTTTTATAGTGGGCAGCCAAGAGCTTGTTATAAATGTGGCTCAAGAACCCATCTGTCCAATGTCTGTGACAGCCCACGATGTGACAACTGTAGTGAAATAGGACACGTTACGATACAGTGCAACAATCCCACAAAATGTGACTTATGCGAGGGTTCTACCCATGCTTTTAGAAACTGTCCTTGGGCGGCAAGGAATAAATCACAGAATAATAATACTGAGAGGTTTCTCCAGCTAGCTCAGGAAGCTTTAACCACAAAACAGCTACTAAATTACAAAAATCCTGCTAGTAAAATAGAAGAACCAGGAAGTCACATCCTACTCCAGAGGTTACCTCACACCCCCTCCTTAAGCCTGATGTTTCTACCATTAAACTTATACATGAACCTTTAGTTACACAAATTCTGCAGCCAGTATGCTATTCAGAGGAAAATGTACAACAGGTACCCTTCCTCCCAACACCCTACCCCTAGGAGGTCCACTAGAAACTCAAAACTTATTCAGCTTCCAACCCCTGACCCAGTAGAAACTAAGAATTCTATTCTGTTCTAACTTCTTCATGGGGTGAGTCAGAAATGGATATTGGGGACTCGGATTCCGAAGTCAGTTCAAGATGGTACTGAACCTTCACAGGGCAATTATAAAGATAAAAAAGAAAAGGAGGAAAAATGAGAATACGCCCTACATCTGCATAACATATGGGTTTTGTTTGCTTCGTTAAATGTCCATAGCATTTTAAATAGTGCTAAACGTAAAGCAATTTTCCACCTAATCCACGCTTCTCAGATATCCATCTGTCTATTACAGGAAACATGGATGTTTGCTTTAGAACATATAACTGCATTTAAAAAGGACTGGCCATGGGGACCCTCTTATTGGTCTTTTGGAGAAGATAGAGCTGATGGAGTAGGGATATTGTTTAATTCATTTCAATTTAGATTACATAAGTTGATTGATTGTATTCCAGGCAGAGTTTTAATTGTGGATTGTAAAACAGATTCACAGGTTTATAGGATAATCAACATTTACAATCCACAAATTAAAACAGTACGAATTGCATGTATGAAGATCATCCAACCATTCTTGTTTACCACTATTCCTGTTTTGTGGGAGGAGACTTTAATTGTGCCATAGATGGTTTGAGATCTACTGGAAAAAAAAATATATTGTGACTCTAATTGTTTGAAATCTATTATTAAATTGGCAGACCTCACCGTTTGTAATCGACTTGAATCAAAACCCCCTCAAAATACCTTTTATAAAGGAAACAAAGGAACCTGCACTGATTACCTCTTTACATCCAATAATATTCGGGTTTCAAATTTTAAAAGACTTCCATTTGAGTTTTCAGATCATTTATTGATTCAAGTCTCTGTTGCTGTTACACCAGATTATAGTTTTAAGAACCATAGATGGAAATTAAATGTTTCAATTTTACAGGAAGAATTTGTTAAGCATTCTATTCAGAAAATTTTAAAAGCTAGATTATCAGTCGAGTTTTATACCAAGATTTGGGTACCTGGTGAAGGAAACAAAACAAGATTGTATAAACTGGTTTAAAGCCTATGGATATAGGAAACATAAAAGTAATTTTTAGATTATCTTAAACTACGACCCATCTTCAATACTTATTATCAAAGGCTAATACTACTACTGAAGACTTATCCTTCAGATTTCCAACACTAAATTTCTAATGCGGAAATTTCAATATGATCGTTCTAAAACCCTTCAGGCATTGATTAATAATTATTCTTCTAAATCTGTAATCGGAGATCCTTTTGTTCTATGTAAACTATTAGATGCCACTAACCTAGACCACCTAGTCACTAATACAACTACAATTACTAAACCCAAAGATATTTGTAACTCTATTGCACTTCATTTCCAAAAACTTAGTCCGACTACTATTCCTTCGTTTATGCAATTAAAAGAATATTTCAGGGCTTATCTAACCCTAGTATCGATGCTAGTATTATTGACAATATAATTAAACCATTTACAGTTCAAGAACTTAAAGATGTAATTTCTAATCTTAAAAGTAATGTTTCTCCTGGACTTGATGGTCTATCGAATGCCTTTTACAAAGCCATTTCCAGAGATTAGCCACCTGCTTATGTTTAGTTTTTAACAATTTCCTTAAAGGAGAATTAATATATAGGTCTTTTCAATTGGCTTACAAATTTATATTTTAAAAAACTGGAGATAAGTGATATCCTGAATTGGAGACCTATTACCTTGCTAAACTCGGACTATAAAATTTTAGCTACATTATTAAATAACAGACTTAAAACATAGGCTAGTTTAGTCATTTCACCAGTTCAAAATTGTGGAGTGCCCAATAGAAGAATACAAACTGTTTTGTGCTTTATTCGAGACTTAATTGAATTCTTAACATATAAAAATCTGGAATCATATTATCCCTAGATTTAGAAAAAGCTTTTGATAGGGTGAGTCATCCTTTTTTATTTGAAACATTGGCTTTTTTGGAGATGCCTCATATTGTTTTAGAGTTGTTAAAGAAATTATACATTAATTCTATAATATGCCCTATGATTAACGGAGAGTAGAAAAGGATGGACTCTCCAGTCAGGAGTTATCAAGGGTGCCCTCTTAGCCCTTTGCTATATATTTGTTCTTTAGAGTCTTTCATCAGACATATTAGTAATTCCCCTAAATGGGATGGTTTTTCAGTTCCTAATTCTAACTTTACTTTAAATATTCAGGCTTATGGGATGATATATCCTCTTCTTTCATCAGCAACACCAATTCGAAAATTTTTTCACACATTTCATAACACGCAACCTTAGCTAATGCTAAGATAAATTTTAGTAAACAAAGGTTTGCTGATTGGAGATGACAAAAGTTCTCCTTTCACGCATAGATCTATACATATTTCATCAGAACCTATTACTATTTTAGGAGTCACTTTCGGACCTCAGAATATGCCAGAACTTAATTGGACGAGAGTCCTTCAGACAGTTGACAGTAAAGTTCAAAGATGGAAACAATATAGATTTTCAAAGCTAAAAAGGGTACAAATCTTTAAACAGTTTTTATTACCTTGTATGCAATACATTGCTTTTCTGTATCCCATACCATCTGTCTTAGAAGTTAAACTATACAGTATAAGTTTTCAGTTCTTCTGGGGGAATATATTAAATCCAATAAAAAGATGCTATACCTATTTAGATAAATCAAAAGGTGGTACAGGAATGATAGACCTAGTCATATTTTGTCACTCATTATTTCTATCCGCTTCCCTGCGTAATTGCTTAAATGCATCAAAACATATAGAAACTAGTTGGCTTAGAAGCCTTCTTTGTAAATACCTTTTAAGTTGGACACACACAGCCCCTAAAGTACATGGCAACCTATTCCTCCCATCTTTCTTTAGGCCCATAGCTAGGAAACTGTTTACTTGGCAACTAACTAAGACTCAGATTAATAACACCTCTAGAACTCTTTACAACCTGATTATTTCCTCAATTTATCCATCCTCACCTGCCTTTAAAATTGTCCTGAGAATTCAAACCATTATGTTTTGGACCAATTAAATAATCCTCAGCTTACCTGTACATATGTGGAGATACAATGGCTGATCATGTATGGCCGTTTACAGGTTAGAGGTACAGCTAAGTACAAAATGAAAGAGGAAAGGTATTGTCCATTTCAAGAATGTATTGCACAAGAAGAAACGATGGAACATTTTTTCTTCATTGTTCTTTTTTTCTAAACTTTGGAAATATCTTGCTAATCTATGGGCATTTGATTGGTTAGCGAACTTAAGTTATGATTTATTAATTCTTGGAATTTTTCCTTTAAAACTTTCTATCTTTAACAAAAATACTTTGCGCATATTCTTGGCCTGTCTAAGATTTTGTTTATGGCAAGAAAGATGCCATTGGGTATTATATCAAAAGAAAGTTAATTATGTTAGATATAGTCAATATGTACTTTCTGAGATGCACAAAGTTTATCAAAAAGATACGCAAATATATGACTCAGAAAAAGTTAAAAAATGGTGGAAAGGGTTTTCCCATTTTATTAAGTTTAGATAGATTAATAATATAATTTGAAAAGATGCTAGCTGTAACCGATTACATCAATACCGAATTTTGTGTTACTTCTTTTGTTTTCTAGTTATTTGTGTTTAGACGATTTTTTCCTTCTTTACTTTTTCTGTTTTTTTGGTTTTACTATTGTTTGATAATTGTATATATCTTGTAAGATGCTTTATTACAATAAAGAATTACCCCTACTCTTTTCGATAAGTGCCATGGGATCTTTAACATCCACCTGAACTGCCACCAATCCAGGCAGATGGGACCTCGGTTTAACGTCTCATCCGAAAGACGGCACCTCAGAAGTGCAGCACCCCTCTCATGCTGCACTACAGTGTCAGTACTGGGATATTAACCCAAGTGCCAGATGTGGGGAACTGAACCCACAGCCCTCTGATCTCCCAGCCTCAGAGGCGAGTGTGCTACCTACTGAGCCACTGACGCTGCTAAGATACTGGTAGTGTGTTAACATCTACTCAGTAAGAAGTAGTAGGAACCAGGATAATGTAGGTACTGGTAGAGGGGTTGAAAAGGGAACTTGGGAGACACCCGATGTAGAGATAGGGTAATGAGTAAGGTTCAGATAAGGGGGTACAAAGTAGTAGACACCCAGAGCAAGTCAGGCACAAGTAGGTGGGTTGCAAAAGGGAAAACAATGGACACCCTATCTAGGGGTAGGGTACCAAATAAATTTCAAACAAGAAATGGGACAGGTAGAATTCAACAAGCATAGAATGAGGCAGTAAGGTGCATGGAAGTTTCAACAGGCACTAAGGTAAAAGAAGGAAAGAGCATGGAAGTGGTGCAGTGCAGCGGGTGTGGAGCCACAGTCTTTAGGGACACTTTCTAGAGACTGAGGTGCTGTCCCATTTGTACTCACCACTCTGGGTTGAAGGCAGAGGTTTCTAGACTCCAGGCCGAATTGGCAAAGGTGCACAGAACCTTCTGCCCCATTCAAGGGCCTCCGCTTCCTAGAGCATGCCTATGCAGAGCGGTTGGACTTTGGTGGTCTCTGGGAGGGTGTGGATGGCAAGAAGGATACACACTAACCAGTCTGTACCACTACAGAATTTCTCTGCCATATTGGTGGGATGAGACAGCTGGGAGGTGTCACCAGTAGCAGAGGGAAGGCAGAAAGTGGGGGATCCTCAGAAGGGGAGGTCCCAAGGAGAGAGGAAGAGGCCCTCAGCCGAGGAGAAAGCAGGCGCTAGTGGGAGAATCCATTACTAGGGGGACAGACTTGGGAGTGGGGAGAGGAAAGGAGAGGCAGGTGAAGTGCTAGAGAGGTGCTTTGGCTTGGAGGGATGGAGAGCAGATCAAGAGAATTGCTAGGACAGCAGAAAATAGGAGGGAGATAGATGTCACTGTGCACCTGAGGACAAACAACCTGGAAAGGGACAGGACAGAAGTACTGCAAGGAAATTTCAGGGAGTTGGGGAGGGGGTCTAAAGCAGGTGGCATGCATGGTGGATTCTGCTGAGATGTTACCTGTACACCGCCAAGGACAGGAAAGGACACTCTGCACCAGGGCTTTTAAAAACTGGTTGAAGGCATGGTGCATAGAGGAAGGCTTTGGCTACATTGGGGACTGTGGGCCAACCTGGGAAGGTATGGGCCTCTACAGGGGAGACGGCCTGCATCCTTCCAGGAAGGAGACAACAGTCTCTAATGGGTGTTTAAATTCTACTTGGATAAGCATTTAAACTAGCTGGGGGGGGACTGTGGCAGTAAGGGAGGCAACTCCCCAGGTGATGAAGCAGAAGGGAGCGAGGGCCTGAAGGGAGTAAACTCCCCAGGAGCAGGGGCATAAGAAGACAGGAGTGGGGACAAGGCAGAGGACAAGGGAGGTATAAAACAGGGAAGCAAAAAGGAAGGAATAAAGGAGACAGGTTAATGAAGAATGTAACAAGGGAAGAAGTAGGTTGGGGAAGCGTCAGGGAACAGCACACGCAGTTGGGGGGAGGCAGCAGGGAAGCAGGCAGGGAGGGAGTAAGATATGGAAAATCATCTGCGCTAGTGCAGAGAGTCTGGGAAATAAAATTCCAGACCTGGAGGCCATCACTGCAGAGGACAGCCTGGATTTGGTGGCCATAAGGGAGTCATGGTGCACTGACAGCCACGACTGGGACATGGCCATATGGGGCTACTCTCTGTTTAGGAGACAAGGAAGGGAGGAGGGGAGAAGAGTTTGTACTATATGTAAGGGAGGGAGTCAAGGCCATGTAAGTGCTGGGGCACCTGGAGGAAAAGGTAAGGCTGGGGGAGCTGTGGGTCATCCTGGAGACAGGTGATGAGGCTGCGATCCATACAGGGGTGCTATACAGACCTCCAGCACAGGGAAAGGAGATGGAGAAGGCACTTGGGGAAGCCATAATCAAGACGGTAAGTAAGGGTGCAGCTAGTTGGTGACTTCAATCTGCCAAATGTGGACTGGAGCCTTCCAACCGCAGCTTCAGCAAGGAGCAGGGCCACCCCTGACTCCTTACAAGGGGCTTTTCTCAGGCAGCTAGTCAATGAACCCACTAGTGATGGGGCAGTGCTGGACCTGGTGCTTACAAACAGGGATGGCATTGCAGGCATCACAGTGGGCAGCCCCCTAGGCATCAGTCATCACTGTACAGTGCGGTTTAACATTATAATGGGAACAGAGACAAAACCACAAGAGGACAAGGGTCCTGGACTTTAGGATGGTTGACTTTACAGAAATGGAAGACAGCCTCAGAAACATCTCATTGGGGGTTGCCAGGGAGGGATAGAGTACTGTGGGGAAAAATAAGGGAAGGCATAATTAAGGCAACCAGTCTCTACATAAAGAAAATGAGTAAAAGCAGAAGGAAAAAGAGATCACTATGGTCAAGGTAAGTGGCCTTTGACACTGTGCTGCACAGGAGACTGATAAAGAAATCAAGCAGCCTAGGGGTGGGATCCAAAGGGGAGAACTGGGTTAGAAACTGGTTAATGGAAAGAAGACAGATGGCAATTACTGGCATTCACTTTAAATATGGGAGTGTGACCAGCAGGATGCTGAAGACTCAGTACTGGGATCAGTCCTCTTCAATGTCTTCAAAAGTGACACTGCGGAAGAACTGGAAGGGAAAGTATGTCCCTTTGCAGATGACATTAAAATCTGCAGTAAGGATGACAATCAGGAAGGCGTGAAGAAAATACTAGGGATCTTGGGAAACCCAAGGAGTACTCAAGAGCATGGCAGTTGGAATTCAATGGCAAACAAATGAAAATTATGTACCTATCGTAATTCTTGATCTTTCTGTGTATCTTCACCATTCATCACTGGTGGGGTTCTGGCCAGAGGAGCAGGACCCCGTGGCAGCATTTTTTTTATAAAGGGGAGGAGTTGGAGCCATGGGCGGCGTTGCCCTCGAGGCCGACGCACTACGTGGCGCTTGTGGGTTGGCCAGTAACTGACGCTGGCTCCTCCTCCATCTCAGTTCTGCACACTGGAGAGTGAAGTTAGAAAAGAGAATGAAGGAGGGCTGGCAATAGCCTAGAGGTTAGAGTAAGGAGCTATGAACGAGCTTGGTACATCCAGCACACCCAACCTTGGTTTGATTCTCACAGCCTCCACTTGCACACTGTGTGACTCTGAGCAAGTCATTTAACCGCCCAGTGCTCCCAGGTTGCCCCTGAAAACAGGCACTTGTGCCTAGTGGGCCTTACCTGGTTACCAAAAACTAAAATAAAATAAAGAAAGAAGGAGGGCGGGGCAAGGGAGCCCGAGAGATAGGAAAAGGAAAAGATATAAACAGAAGAAGGAATAAAGCCAATTAAGAGGTCAGAAGGGTGAGCCTAGGGGTCTGGGACACGGGGCCACGAACCTCTGAGCAGGCAAAGGAGGGAGAGTAAGAGGACAGAAAAGAAGGAGATAAGGAAGAGAGGAAAAGGAGACACTGTGCCACCCCTACAGAGGTCTGGGGCTGTCTTTAGCCACATTTAAGCTTTTCCACATCTCCACCGAATTGGAGCTGGAGACAATACCTCCAGATTTGAGAAAGACGGGGGAAAGGCTAACTGGGCAACAGCCCAGAAGACAGAACAAGTCAGGGAACCAGACTTGAAGGAGCCCTCTCCACCAGCCCAAAAGAGGTGGAAGGGGGCAAGCATCTCTCACTCCTGTCTTCAACAACATCCTAGGGTGGGGACAGGACCCACGTCACTGCAGGGTTCCCCTGAAGAAGGAATCCTCCCACAGAGGATCTAGAAATGGCGCATCCCCCTGAAACAGAAGGGGAAAACAGATGTCAGGAGGAGTACCCCCGTGAGACATAATCTCACAATCCAGAAGGGAACCCTGCATAGGAAAAAATTAGCTGAAACCAGCAGGGAGAAGAAGAAGCCACAGCTTCTGAAAGGAAGGGTTCTAGGGGTCACCAGGGCCCCCACAACTGCTGTAGTCCTGAGAAGGATCCCAAGGGTCGAGAGACCAGAGCTGGTGAATTGAGCCCTAAGAAGGTCTAGATCCAGCCAGCGGCATGGTCCTAATCAGGAATGCAATAAAGGGCCCAGGTGAGCCCCTCACATGAAGGGGCAAGTGCCCCTGTTTGCCCTCTCCCAACAGTGAACCTCTGTCACTTCACCAGAAGGAGCAGAGAGTTCAGAAGTACCAGCAGGACCAGGCTCACAATTGGCCTCTCTTGGGGAAAAGCAAGCAGGGAGGAGGCACTACCCAGAGTCTGAGGCCCAAGAGGGGAAGGAGGGCGGGAAGCAGTGATGAATGGTGAAGATACACAGAAAGATCAAGAATTGCAGTAGGTATGTACTTTTCATATCTTATCTGCGTCAGTCTTCACCATTCATCACTGATGGGTGAGGGAGGAGTCAGTGGTGTTTACTGGCTATCCCTTGAGCGCCATGCTGTGCGTCTGCCTTGAGGGTGACACTGTGCTGGTGCCGGCTCCTCCCCCTAGTAAAAAAAGACTGCTCCCGCGGGGTCCTGATCCTCTGACCATAACCCACCAACAATGCATGGTGAAGACGGACACAGATAAGATGTACAAATCACGCACCTAGGGCACAGGAATCCAGGAGCCGAGTAAAAAATGGGGAAGGGGGAGGTACTGACAGTCACTAAGCAAGAAAGAAAGTGACTTTGGGGTTATCATATCTGATGACCTCAAAGTGGCAGGGTAGTGTGACAAAGCAGTGAATAGGGCCAGTGAGATGCATAGGGAGAGGTATCTCCAGCAGGACAGGGAGGTGGTGTTGCCACTATATTGTTCACTGGTGAGATCCCACCTGGATTATGGTGTCTAGTTTTGGAGGCCACATCTCAGAAAGGACTGAAGACGGGGTGGAGGCCTTTCAGAAGAGGGCAACTAAAATGGTGCAGTGGTTGCACCAAACGTCCTATGAGCAGGGGTGTAGCCAGGAATTTTAAACTTGTACTCAAGAGCTGACGTAACTGTTGTTCCCTGTAAACACAAATCAGAAGATGTGCTGCCCACCACACAAACATTGCCCCACCCTCATTTTAGTCATGTAGGAAGCCAATGATCCTAAGAGATTCACAACATTTTATTGTATCCATCACACACATTACCAATCAAACAACTTTTAGTTACAAAGTTTAGGCTACATTGTGATAAGCCTCTGCACCACATCAAAGTAGCCAGCCTTACAGAGGTCCATTCACACCAGCTCTCATGCATACATAACTCAATAGGTCACTTCATACAATCATGGCCTCTAAGTTTAGTATCCACACTTCTTCTAAAGATTATTCATAATTTCACACTAAAGCATCCAAGGAGGGGGAAACAGTTCTTCAAGTACATCAGACTCTGTCTGTGTTTGTTGCCCTGGCCCAAGACTCATGTTGCCCTGGATTTTCTAGATTTTGCTATACTCAACAAAGTATACTGAGTATGTCTACTGACACCCATGCCTACAAGAGAGACAGAAAGATTGCAACATGTACATCCTGGAAGAGAGGAGAGGGAGAAAGGACATGACAGAGACCTTCAAGTGCCTCACAGGGGTAAAGAGGGTGCAGGAGGGGAGTCTCTTTCATATGAGAAACAGCACTGGGACCAGAGGGCATGTGATGAAGCTGGAAGGGGTGGGGGAGTTTAAGAGGCATGTGAGGAAGTACTGCTTCACTGAAAGAGTTGCAGACACCTATAACAGACTGCCAATGGAAGTGGTGGAGGTGAACACAGTAGGGCGCTTCTAGCATGAGGGGGACAGACATATGGGGAATATTAGTGAACAGGCAGAGAAGAGGGAGGGTTGCAGGATGCCATTTAGTGTCTGTGGAGACAAACTAGGCAGGGATCATCTAGGCAGACTGGGTGGGATGAGCGATCCTTTTTCTGTTCACAAAATACAGGTTACTCACCTGTAACAGGAGTTCTAGGAATGGTATATGTTGTTCATCCACACTCATTGGCAGGTATCCTTGCCGCTTTAAATCTTGCCGGAAGGTCTTCAAGCTTGCTCCTCCCACCCACCCGGGTGGTATAACTCTCGGCTCCGCCCCATGACGCCAGATCTGGCCAGCTGGAAGCTCAGGTTGTGCGTCAGCCGGGAGAAACAGAGTCAGGATGAACAACATATACCACCCCAGAACTCCTGTTACAGGTGAGTAACCTGTATTTAGGGACATGGATATGTTGTTCATCCACACTCATTGGCAGACTCCTAGCAGTTCTCCGGGAGGAGGGAGGCAAGACACACCCCAATACTTACTTGGGAAAGAGAGACTGAGAACCGAGGCCCCAAACCAGCATCCCGGCGTGACTCAAGGTCGATGGTAATGGGTAATGAAGGTGTTTGCTGACTTCCAGGTAGCAGCCCTGCAGATTTCCTGGATAGGGACGCCCTGAAGCAGCCACCGCTGCAGCAGTATGGCGGGTAGAATGAGCTCTTATCCTCTGGGAGGCTCCATGCCTGCCAACTTATAGCAGAGATCTATGCAGGAAGTGACCCATCTGCTTATCGTCGGCTACTGCAGGTCTGCCAGGTGCGGCTTCAGCGTGGTGACAAACAGTTGAAACCTCTCCCCGAATTTCAGCCGTCAGCGCCTTATAATAAGCGAGCGCCTCTCTAGGGTCCAAAGTATGGAGCCTGTATTCGGCCTCCAAGTGTGATTGGGGTAGAACACCGCAGAGTCAACACCTGGTTAAGGTGAAATCCGACACCACCATCGGAAGGAATTTCGGGTGGGGTGAGGACAACCTTGTCCCTGTGGGAAGACCAGGTAAGGAGACTCGATGGAAAGCGCCTGGAGCTCTCCCATCCTTCTGGCTGACGTGATAGCCACCAAGAAGGCGGCCTTCACGACAGGTGAGAGAGAGCACACCTGGTGCATAGGTTCGAATGGCTTGCCCATGAGCTTTGCCAGTACCAGCAGTAGATCCCACGGAGGTGGGGGTTCCCGCGACTGAGGGGAAATGTGATCAAGGCCTTGAAAAGCGCCAGACCACCTCTCCTGCTCACCGACTGCTTCCCGGCCCGCCTCGCAAGCAGAGATGCGCTGCTGGTGCACCCTTAGGGTCGCCGACCCAAGCCCCTTGACTAGAAAGGACCATAAATAGTCCAAGATGCTTGTAAGGAACAGGAGGAAGGGTCCAAGCCTCTGCTCCTGACACCAAAAGGAAAACCTTTTCCATTTGAAGGCATAGCATTTCTGGTCGACTTACGGGACGCCTCAACTACATTGAGGACCCTGCCGAAAGACCCAAGGCCTGGAACTCTAGCGCCAGGAACCAGGCCATAGGTGCAGGGATTGAAGGTCCGGATGGAACACCTTCCCTGATTGACTGAGAGCAGGTCCGGGCGAGCTGGAAGCTGTCATGAGTCCTGGAGCTGAGACTGAGGAGATCTGGGTACCAGAACTGGCGAGGCCAGTCTGGGGCTATCAGAATCACCTGCGCCTTGTCCCTCCTCGCCTTGAGAAGCACCTTGTGGATCAAGGGAAATGGGGAAAGGTGAGAAGAGGCCCGGGTCCACTGCCTCGAGAAGGCATCCCTGCAGCGAGCCCTGCTGAGGGGGCGGGCATGGAACAGGCTCAGCTTCGCTCTCCTGGAGGCAAACAGGTCCACCTGAGGTGTGCCCCAATGGGAGAACAGATGCTGTACTACCTCCGCAGAGAGACCACTGCGGGGATGCAGCCCCTATCCGCCCAGGGCATCGGCCAGGGTGTTGGAGGCCCTGCCACGTGAAATGGCTAGGAGATCCGCCCAGGCTGCGACGAGTGACCAAATGCGGAGAGCTTCCTTGCATAGAAGCATGGAGCTGGCCCCGCCTGGCGGTTTAGATAGCACATGGTCGTGGTATTGTCCGCCTGACTCGGACCACTTGACCCCGGAGGAACGGAGCAAAGGCGGTGAGAGCTAGGCGGACCGCCGAGCTCCAGCAGGTTGATGTGGCATCGACTCCGGGGACCAGAGGCCATGAGCCCGTGTTCCCCAGATGGGCACCCCAACCCATCAGAGAGGCATCGGTCGATAGAGAGACCGCTCGGCTCGGGCGGACGAACGGGATGCCCTCCTGCAAATGATCTGGAACGGTCCACCACTGGAGAGCTGCTCCACATCCCTGTGTCACCGGCCACAAGCTGGTCCAAAGGATCGCAGCGCTAGACCACTGGCTGGCCAGTCCCCACTGAAGGGGACGATGTTCCAGCGGCCCAACGGACCACGCTGGTGCAGGGCCGCCATGAGACCCAGGAGGCGCAGGAAGTCCCGGCAGGGCGCAATTGCTCAACCAGAAATGATCGGGCAAAGGAGGAAAGAACCTCGCCCTGTCCGCCGGAGCCCGCTCTGGCTCAAGAGAGCTCTAGCTGCGCCCGATGAATAGAATCACCTGCTTCGCCTCGAGTTCACTTTGGCCTCGCTTGATAAGGAGGCCCAGTTGAGAGCAGACCTGAGGGCCAGATTTCTGACCACTCTGCCTCCTTCCTGAGGGAGCTATCAGCCAGTTCGTCCAGGTAAGGGTACACCTGACCCCTCGGCGCAAGAGGAATGCTGTCACCACTGCCATGCATTTGGTGAAGACCCTGGGAGCTGGAGACGAGTCAAGGGCATGGCTTGAATCAAGAGGGATCCTTCTGCTCGGAAGCGAAGGAATCTCTGGTGAGACGGACGGATAGGGACGGAAAACGCTGCCCTGAAGTCCAGAGAGCAGAACCACACGTCAAGGCTCCAAGGATGGTATAATCTGAGCCAGAGTTACCATCCTGAATGTTCGAGACCTTAGGAACTTGTTTAGGTCGGTAGGTTTGAGAATGGGGCGCCAGCCCCCGTCCGCTTCGGAACCAGGAAGTACCTGGACACAAACCCTGGGTCTGAAGGAGGGTCCACCACCTCTCTTATCACCTCCTTCTGGAGGAGGAGATGGCGTCGGCCTCGACGAGCCACCAGTGAGGCTGGGGATCGGGAAGCCCCCCGAGGGGCGACGGCTCTGAAGGGTGGTGCCTGCTCGAATTCCAGAGGCAGGCCTCTTCCCACCACCTCCAAGACCCACCTGTCCGTGGAAACAGCGGACCAGGCGGAACGGAAGTGCCGGAGCCGTCCCCCCACGGGGGGACCCAGGGATAAGGTGACGGGAATGGGGGCGACACCCCTCAGCCCGTCACTGGGCAGGCTTGGAGGAGGGACCGGCCGAGGGACCTCCTGGGCCTTTTCCTCCCTGCCTCCTGTTAGAGGAAGCCGGCGGCTTGGGTTTGGGATGCCAAGGCTGAGCCTGCTGGCCCTGACGTTGCTGGGCCGGGCGCTCCGGGGGCACAGAAGGACGAAAGGGCTTAGGCTGTGGTTTGCGGCCTTTGTCCTTCTGAGCGGAAGAGACCGAGTCCAAGGTAGCATTGGACTTCTCGATCCTCTGCAGGTGACCTTCCACCCCAGGGCCGAAGAGGTCAGTCCCCAAAAGGGGAACATCCGCCAACTTGTGCTGGGTATCCGAAGCAAAGGTGGATATCCTCAGCCAAGCCCGCCGACGCATAGCCACTGTGGCCGCCACCGATCTGGCACATGAGTCCCCAAAATCCAAAGCAGTCTGGAGCTGCTGTTTGGCCACTGCTCTGCCCTGGTCCCGCACCTGCTTAACCGTAGTCTGCAGATCGGCGGGAAGATGAGGGATGACCTCATCCAGGGAGCCCAACAGGGCATGAGAAAAATGTGCCATGAGGACGGCCGAACTGGCCTGACGAAGGCCGAGAGAGGACGCAGCGTAGACTTTTCGCCCGACATAGTCCAATTTCTTGGACTCCTTGTCAGGAGGTTTGTCCACATCCCTGGCGTTGCCGGCGCGCCGGAAAACGCTGTCGGTAACCAACCCCTCAGCAGAGGGGTGTTCCGAAAAACCGGACAAGGAACCGGTAGGGACCGCATACTTCCTGGCCATCCTGGCCGAAGGCGCAGGGCAGGAAGCAGGGCGCTGCCAAAGCTCCAGTGCCGGACCCACATGGCCTCGCCACCGGAAAGGCCTCCGGCCGGAGAATCCTCGGTCCAGAATCTCCGTGAGGGGATACCTGGCCCGCTTGGAACGGGTTCGAGCCCATCCCGGTGACCCGAGATGAGCCAGGTAGTCCTAGGAGGACGACGGGCTATCGCCCATTGACTGACTCTCCTGAAGACTCAAGTCCAGTCGCTTGGAGAAAAGGAGGAATCATCTTCAGACTCGGAAGAGTCCTCGAAGAGCTGCCTCTGGCCTGAGCCACCCTTCACCTGCCGAGGTCGATCGAGTGAGGGTAACTGACAGCCATGGGTAGACCTTAGCTGACCGAGAATCCTTGGTCGGAGCCCCAATTGGTGGCTGTGGAGGCGGAGGTTCCACCGAATCGGTGGAGCAGCTGGTTTTGGCCAACAACCGCCTGGGTATAGCCTCGGATAAGTCGAGGGTTGTGTCGGCCGATCCGTGACAGTTACTTAATGGCCGGGAAGGCGACGGGTCGGCTTATTCCCGGCCAGGAGGAGTTGTTGAACATAAGGTCCTCGACTGCCGACGAATTTACGGCGAAGCCCCTCATCCGGAGGAGGAGGACGAGGACGAGCGGCGACACGCTTTACCGCGGTGCCGGTGACCGAGACCGCCTATGACGGTGGGATCGGCTGGACCGCGAGAGGTCCGAGACCGAGAGTCCCAGAATTTCCGAGGTCGGTGCGAGAGGTGTCGGCCGAACCGCACTCCTTTGGCTCGGATGGTGCATCCGAGGGCTCGGAACGGAGGCACAGGCGAGCCCACGGATCCTCAACTCCTCCCAGGGAACCGGGAGAGGGAATCTCGCTGCTAAAGGCGACAGCCCGTCCAACGGGTCGAAAAATCTCGACTTCATCGGTGGGAGTCTCGGTCAACTGACCTGACGGGGACACCGTGAGGCCAGTGGCCGAAGCCGAGCGGTCGACCGAAGCCGACGGTCGACGGCCCGGGGAGAGGGACCTTTCCCGCTCCCAAGAGCGTCGACGGAGGGACTTACCCTTGTCCCTCTTTTTGGACCGAGAATAAGGTCCCGCAAACGTAGGCCCTTCTCCTTTAGTGGAGAGGGACAGACAAAGCTCCTTAAAAGAAGCCGTGTAAGAAGAGCCCAGAGAGAGCGGGATAAATGCCACGGCCGAGGAAGATACGGCCCGCGCCGCCTCCTCTTCGAGGGCGACCATCCGCTCGAGCTGATCTGCCGAGCCCGCCGCCGCGGACACCGCCAACCGGGCCTCCTTGGACTTCACCGGAGGGAAACGCTTCTCGGGACGGCCCAGATGTAATCGGGCAGCACGGTCTTCGAGGACGAGGTTACAGAAGGATGAGCACAGGTCGCAAGCCGCGGGTCGTGCTCAAGGCCTAAGCAGTAGACACACGGGAGTGTGGATCCGTCGAGACATCTCTTCTACCCGCATGGGCATCTCCAAACTGGAGTCGATTTGTCCATCGCAGTCAGCGAGGAATAGAAGACTGAAGTCTTTTGCAAAATTTTATTTTTTAAATCCGCAAACGGAGAAATAGGAACCAGTCTCAAACGCAGAGCGTTAAGGAGGGAACCTGAGCTTCCAAGCGGTAAGGAAGATCTGGAGTCATGGGGCGGAGCCGAGAGTTATACCACCCGGGTGGGTGGGAGGAGCAAGCTTGAAGACCTTCCGGCAAGATTTAAAGCGGCAAGGATACCTGCCAATGAGTGTGGATGAACAACATATCCATGTCCCTAGAATTCTATGTTTCTTTGCAGAAATCGCTGGATAGTTTGATACCTTTTATTGGATTAATGTTATATCTTTTTTCCCTTAGTACGCTTTTATGGCCAGGATGTCTCCCATAAGCCCTACCTCCGTGCACGACCACTGTCATCAGCAGCACTGGGGCCCACCTTTCCTGGTGTTCCTCCCTGGCTTATCCCCCAGGGTGGGGCCTCCGGGGTCTTCCCCTTACCCCTTTGGACGCCGCGTTTGGTGTCTGGGGAGGCAGCCTTGGGTCAGCTATGTGGTTGCGGTGGCACAAGGTGGGTGGCATCAAGCTCAGCTGGCTTTTTTTTTCCCAATAATTGAGGGAGGCGTGGCATGTAATGACGGTGTGGTGGGAACACGCCATGTGTCCAGTATGCTTCCCATCCACTTGCTGGGTTGCCAATGCCAGGACTTCCTGTGGTCACCCAGGAGCCCTGCACCGGGGACACTACCCCTTAGCTCCCCCAAAGGAGGTGGAAAGTGTGCAAAGGATGCTCCATCCACCTTCCCCCCAGCTGGCCCTCTAGCAACCCCAGTCTGTTCCCGAACCCGGGTCACCAGCGTCACAAGCGGTAGCTCTACTGCTATGCTGGCAGGCCGGCTAACATGTCTTTTTTTTAAATTATGCTTTTATTGAAAAAAACAAAATTAGAAATACAAGTACAAGGTACATTGCAGCTAAATAATTAAATACAGAGGGCATACATTAAAATGTTCAGATATGGTAATTCTAAGTCCCGAGGTAGGGGATCATCCACAATCCTTAGCAATGCTGTTAATAATTTATTGTGATATGCTTATTAAAAAATATGGTATACAGTAAATACACCAAGGCTACTGTCTTCGGTGCTATCAAATATGCAATTGATATGGTTGTCTCCCTCGGACACAATACATTCGTTTGTTTTTACAGGTCATTTTATGATCCCACATTAAAGACTTGAGAAGAAACCCAGGCTGCTTGTTGTAAAATTAACTACTTCATTTCACAAGAAAAATCTTAGGTTGTTGTACCATATGCATGAACCATCCCTGCCATCAACTGTTGAATAACACTATTTGTTGTCTGATTTTATGTGTCAAGTTTTCCATTTCATAAATTTGTCTCATTCGATTTTTCCACTTTTCAACTGTGGAAGGGAGGGGTTGCAACCATTGTTTAGTAATTGCACTTTTGGCTGCCGTTAGCGCTCTGCTCAAAAGGTATTTTTGGTGCTTATTAAATCTCTCTGACGGGAAATGTAAAAACAAAGCTAGAGCTGGGGTTAAGTTAGGGAAATTGGTGCAGATTTGCTGCAGTTCACCTTCAGCTCCATTCCAGTAGTGTCTCATGACTGAAGAGAGCCAAAATACATGCAAGTGTGTAGATGCTACCTCCTCGCATGCCCTCTTCTAATGGATCAACATACGTCTTGTACAAAGATGGAATAGTAAACAAGCTTTCAGGGTCTAACAGGTCCATTCTTCAGGTGCACCAGCATACTGAGCAAAAGAAGCTGAAGTTGTATACACCATACTGTATAATTCTATTGCACCTGAAGAAGGGACCAGTTGGGCCCCAAACACTTACATACTATGGTGTATGTAACTTCAGTGTCTTTTGCTTAGTTTGCTATCGCACCTAAGGAAGGAACCTGTTGGTCCCCAGAAGCTTGTGTACTATACCATCTTTGTAAAAGACACATGTTGGTCCAATAAAAGGTATCAAACTGTCCAGCGACTCCTTTTTTCCAAGGACCAATCTGTCTGAAATCTCTTTTTACTATGTTTCTATTTCAGCTAGCAAACTTCTCTGGCATCTGGTGTCCCCCTCTCGTCCCCGTCACTGTGTAAAGTACAGCTATGCAAGAACTTACCAAAACAGTAGATTTTTGAGCGGAGCTCTTCCGGCAGGAAATAACCACTAGGACTGAGCTGCCAGGTGCTAGGACCACTCGGAAAACTTCTAGCTAGCAGTATATAGCGGGGGACCTCCCCCGATTTTGGCATGCCGACTTCAGCAAACAGTATCAAAAGGGCGGTCCTCAATTCTCCCATTGGAGACCCCAGCATGTATAGAAACTGGAGAACCGAGGAGGTTCCTCATAAATGAGGAAAGCAGAATAGCTGTGCTGGAGAAACACCAGTCAGGGGGAAGGAGGGAGAGAATGCAGTGCCTGCTGCAAGGGCTCTGTGATGGAGAAACAGCAGTAAGAAAGAAGGAGGGAGGGAATGCAGTGCCTGCTGCAAGGGCTCTGTGATGGAGAAACAGCAGTAAGAAAGAAGGAGGGAGGGAATGCAGTGCCTGCTGCAAGGGCTCTGTGATGGAGAAACAGCAGTAAGAAAGAAGGAGGGAGGGAATGCAGTGCCTGCTGCAAGGGCTCTGTGATGGAGAAACAGCAGTAAGAAAGAAGGAGGGAGGAATGCAGTGCCTGCTGCAAGGGCTCTGTGGATGGAGAAACAGCAGTAAGAAAGAAGGAGGGAGGGAATGCAGTGCCTGCTGCAAGGGCTCTGTGATGGAGAAACAGCAGTAAGAAAGAAGGAGGGAGGGAATGCAGTGCCTGCTGCAAGGGCTCTGTGATGGAGAAACAGCAGTAAGAAAGAAGGAGGGAGGGAATGCAGTGCCTGCTGCCAAGAGCTCCTCTCGAAGATCTACTGTTACGGTAAGTTCCTACGTAACTGTACTACCTTACTGAAAGGGTGCTCTTTCAGCAGGCAATAACCATTAGGACTGAATCCCAAGCAGTAGAGGAACAGACTCAGTCAGTTGGAAAGAGGATAGTAGCAGTCATAAGAAACATTAGGACAGGAAGCCCTGAAGGACCGCAAGGTCGAAACTGGCTATACGCCTAGAGACAATGTCCAAACTGTAATGCTTGACAAAAGTGTGGACTGAACTCCAAATGGTGACTGTGCAGGTGTCTGAAGCACACACATTTCTAAAGGAGACAGTGGAGGCAGCCATGCCCCTGCTAGAATGACCTTTGACCTAGCCTGGCAAAGGCTTGTCATACTTGCAGTAGCAATAAACAATGCAATTAGCTAACCACTTAGATAAACACTGTTTGGAAACAGGAGCCTCTTCTTTCCTGGGGGCAAACGAAACAAACAACTGGTCACACTTTCTGAAAGGGTGGGTGTGGTCCAGATAAAAACAAAGCACCCTATGAATATCTAGAGTATGAAGTAAAGCCTCCACTGATTCGAATACTTAGGAAAACAAACAGGCAGGTGGATGGATTGATTCAAAGTAAACTCAGACACCACCTTCGGCAAAAACTTAGGATTGGTCCGCAAACATACTGTCTTTGTGGAAGACCAAGTAAGGCTCCTTACACATCAGGGCCTGAAGCTCGGAAATCGTCCGAGTTGAGGTAATGGCAACTAAAAACAATGCTTTCCATGACAGAAAGTGCAGCTTGCAGCTTGTAGCAGGTTCAAAGAGAGGAAGAGTGAGTTCCTCCAAAATAAACAACAAATTCCATGGCAGGGTCCATAATGGAAGGTTTCAAATGAAGAATGCCCTGCAAGATGCGAGACAGATCCAGTTGGGCAATATTTTTATGTCAATGGGTGCATGGTACACAGAGATGGCGGAAAGGTGCACCCTGATAGAGAAGTAGCACAGACCGGAATCTGAAAGGGAAAGGAGGTACTCCAGGATGAGATTTACTGGGCAGTTGAAGGGATCCAAATGCTGGGCAGAAGCCCAGATGGAAAACCACTACCACTTCATGGTGTAAGTAGCTCTGGAGGAGGGCTTCTTCACAGCCACCAGGACATCCACCACTGTAGAGGACACCCCAGATTGTGTGATGGCTAAGTCTGAAGGATCCATACATGAAGATGAAGAGACTTGCGCTCCAAGTGAATCAGAGCACCCTGGTCCTATGAAAGCAGGTTGGAGCAAAGGAGCAGAGGAAGAGGAGGTTCCACTGCCAGTTGTTGCAACAAAGGGCACCATATCTGTCGCGGCCAGTAAGGGACTATCAGAATCATGTCTGCCCCCTTTGATTGCAGCTTGAAAAGAACTCTGTAGAAGTGGCAAGGGAGGAAAGGCATACAGAAACTTCCCTGTCCACGAGAGGGACAACATATCTCACCAAAAAACACCAGGCCCTGGATCTAGCGAGCAGAAATTAGACAGTTTTGCGCTGGATGGGGACACAAAGAGGTCTAACTCAGGATGACTCCACCTGTCGAACAGATCCTTGTTTACGGAGGACAGGAGCTCCCAGTCATGTGTTTTTACCTGGACTGACTTAGGCTGTCGGCCAGGATGTTTTGGATGCTTGGAACATGAACTGCCGTTAGAACCAGGTTGTGTTCTATGGCCCAGTGCCAGACTCTCACGGCCTCAATGCAGAGGGGGTACGAATAAGTCCCCCCTTGCTTGTTGATCTACTCGACTACCAACGTGTTGTCGACATGTTGTCTATCTGAATCAAGACAGGATCCAGAAGGAGATGGGTCTGAAAGGCCTGGAAGGCAAGGAGGATTACGTGCATCTCAAGTACATTGATATGGGAGATGCTGCTCCTGCTGAGACCAGGTCCACGGGTCTGACGGCCTGCCAAATGAATGCCCCAGCCCAGACAGGATGTGTCTGTTGTGAGACTCCAAGAGGAAGATTCTGCTTGGAAAGGGACACCATTGAGGAGGTTGGAGAGGTTCATCTTCCAAGACAGCATTTGTCAGACAGTGTTGGAAACTAGGACTCCCTGTTCCAAATCGTCCATGCGTTGGCCCCATTGAAACCATAGGGTCCATTGAGGCACCCTCATGTACAGGCAGGCAAGTGGAACAGTGACAATGGCCAACACCATGTGTCCCAAGAGCCTGAGGAATGACCTGGCTGGGACTTGTTGCGAAGAGGACACCTAGCGGGCCTGTGCTCTCAGGCGCTCTGCTCTGTCTGGAGGCAGGAAAGCCTTGCCCTGAGCCAAGTCTAAGATTGCACCAATGAACTACAGTTTTTGATTTGACAAGAGGGAGGACTTGGGAAGGTTCAATGTGATTCCCAGTATCTGAAACAATTCAAAGGTGATCTCCATGGTCCAGAGCAGCTGACCTCTGGAGGGGGCTTGAGAAGCCAATCATCGAGATAGGGAAAGATGTAAAAACCCTGTCTCATGAGGGCCGCAGCCACTACAGCCAGGCACTTGGTGAAGACCTGAGGTGCCAAAGAGAGGCCAAAGAGAAGGGCCCTGAACTGGTAATGGTTCCCCTGGAAGCAAAAGCGTAGGAACCTCCTGTGAGGCTGGAACACTTGGATGTGGAGGCAGGCATCCTGCATATCCAGGGAGCAGAGCCAATCTCCTTGATGAAGGAGGGGTAGAAGACCTTGAAGGGTAACCATCCTGAAGTGCTTGTATTCTATAAATAGATTCAGATGACTGCTGTCCAAGATTGTTCTCAAATTGCCAGTCTTCTTTGGGACCAGGAAGAAATGGGAATAGAACCCTTTTCCCCTCTGTTTCGCAGGAAAAGGTTCTCTGGCTCTTTTGCTCAGCATTGCCTAGATCTCCTCCTGGATAAGGGCAATGTGATCTGGAGGATAGTGGGAGTGCAAATGAGGGCTGTCCAAGGGTATCTCTTGGAACTCGACAGTGTGCCCCCTTTCTACCAGCTGAAGTACCCACTGGTCAGAGGTAATTCTGTGTCAACTGTCCACGTAAAGGGAGAAGCAACCCCCCCCAACCTCCCCCTAAGCCTCTGCTGGGGGGGGGTTAGAAGCAGTCATACTGGAAGAACCTGGATGGGTAGGGTGGCAGGGAAGGCACTGGGGCTGATTCTCCTGTCACCTGGGAGGAGGCTTATGTTTGAAGGCTCCACTGGGCTGCTGTCAAGGGACTACTGACACTGGTTCCTCCAAAAGGGCTGATGCTGTTGGGGTTTAGGTTGAAACCGGTATAATGAGTGCACCGCCTTCAGAGCCTGGACAAATTCTTGCAGGCGGGAGATAATGCTCTGGACATCCTCACTGAAGAGAACCAACCCCCTGAACATAAACTTCCCTGGTGTCTAATGTCCCCTCTTCCCAGTCATTGTGTAACATAAACTTCCCTGGTATCTGGTGCCCCCCCTTTCCAGTCACTAGGTAACATAAACATCCCTGGCATCTAACGTCCCTTCTTCCCTGTCACTGTGCAACATAAATTTTCCTGGTGTCTAATGTCCCCCTGCCCAGTCACTGTGTAACATAAACTTCCCTGGCATCTAGAGTGCCCCCCCTTCCTAGTCACTGTGTAACATAAACTTCCCTGGCATCTAATTTCACCCTCTTCCCAGTCACTGTGTAACACAGACCTCCCTGGCACCTGGTATCACCCCCTTCCCAGTCACTGTGTAACATAAACTTTCCCGGTATCTAATGTCCCCCCACCCAATCACTGTGTAACAAACTCCCTGGCATCTGGTGTCTCTCCCTTTCCAGTTACTGTGTAACAGACTTCCCTTGCGTCTAATGTCACCTCTTCCCAGCCACTATGTAACATAAACTTCCCTGGTATCTAATGTCCCCTCTTCCCAGTCACTATGTAACATAAATTTCCCTAGCATCTAATGTCCGCCTGCCCAGTCACTGTGTAATATAAACTTCCCTGGCATATGGAGTCCCCCCACTCCTAGTCACCATGTAACATAAACTTCCCTGGCATCTAATGTCCCTACTTCCCAGTCACTGTGTAACATAAACTTTCCTGGCATCTGGTGTCCCCCCCCACCCAGTCACTGTGTAACATAAAACTTCGCTGGTGTCTAATGTCCCCTTTTCCCAGTCACTGTGTAACACAGACTTCCCCAGTACCTGGTGTCCCCCCCCTTCCCAGTCACTAAGTAACATAGACTTCCCTGGCGCCTAATGTGCCCGCTTCTCAGTCTCTGTGTAACATCAACTTCCCTGGCACCTACTATACCCTCTTCCCAATCACTGTGTAACATAAACTTCCCTGACATCTGGTGTACCCCCTTCCCAGTCACTGTGTAACACAGACTTTCCTGGAGTCTAATGTCCCCCCGCCCAGTCACTGTGTAACATAAACTTCCCTGGCATCTGCTGTCCCCCCTTCCCAGTTACTGTGTAACAAACTTCCCTGGCAACTAATGTCCCATCTTCCCAGTCACTGCGTAACAGTAAAGTTCCCTGGCATCTAGTGTCCCCCTCCTTCCCAGTCATTGTGTAAAGAACAGTTATGTAAGAAATGAAAATTACGTACCTACAGTAATTCTTGATCTTCTTGGATGAGTCTCCACCACTCATTCACACTATTGGGATCTGCCCTGGAGGCACTAGGACCCATCGGGAGCAAACTTTTTGCTGGAGAGTCAGCGCCAGCGAGGAATGGCGTCGCGAGCCCTAGCTCGCGCTGTAATGACCATCTCGGCCGACTCTCCAACCGCCTCAGTACCTTTTACCAAGGAGGTGCAGCGTGAATAACCTAGAAGGGTAGCTCAATCCTAAAACCGGACATAAGATAGTCCGGACGCACCAGTGTAAGAAGGGTTGAACAAAGAAGTCTTCACGGCCTAAAGATTTGAGGGAGTGAAGACCAACAAGAGAGGTGAGCCTGGGATGGAGAGGGAGGTAGGATGAGTGGTGGAGACTCGTCCCAAGAAGATCAAGAATTACGTAGGTACTGTATTTCATATCTTCCTGGACATAAGTCTCCACCACTCATTCACACTATTGGAGAGTACTGAGCTAATAATCCCCAAGAGGGCAGCAGGAAAACCCAAGAGCTCACGCTTGTTAAGACAGAAGTCCATTAAGGATGGCTCTGCCAAAAGAAGAATGTCGCCTGGCATGGACATCTAGTGCGAATGCTTAATCTAAAGTATGCACTGAGCTCCAGGTGGCTGCATTGCAGATGTCTGCACTAGGCACGTTGCGGATTTCCGCTAGGAATGCCGCGACCACTCTAGTAGAGTGAGCGTAAACTCTACCCTCCAACTTAACCTGCGCCATGGAATAGCACTGGCGAAGGCATGCCACTAGCCATGCTGAGATACATCTGATAGCGACAGGTTGACCCAGCCAGGTCTCACTGAAGGAAACGAACAGTTGCTGGGCTTTACGAAAATCTTTGGTTCTATCTAAATAGAAACGCAAGGCCCTCTTAACATCCAGGGAATGAAGAGAGCTTTCCCCTTCATTCAGGAAGTCCTCAAAATAAGAGGGAAGGACCAAAGGTTGGTTAAGATGAAATTCTGACACAACCTTAGGATGAAACTTAGGATGAGTACGAAGGACTACCTTGTCCTTATGAAACACAGCGTACGGAGGATCTGTGACCAGGGCATATATCTCAGAGACCCTGCAGGCTGAGGTAATGGCCATTAGGAAGGCAGTCTTCCAGGTGAGGAACTTTAGTTCACAGGTAGCTAGAGGCTCAAAAGGTTTCCAAGTGAGCATATCTAGCACAAGATTAATGTCCCAGGCTGCAACTGGACGTCTTGTAGGAGGTCTGGTATGCAGAATACCCTTAAGAAATATCTTAACCATAGGTAACTGAGCCAGTGAAAGGGAAAAAACTGGCTCATGATACGCTGAAATGGCACTAAGGTGAACCTTAACTGTAGAGTACTGCAGACCTGAATTTGAGAGGTCCAAAAGGTACTCCAAAACTTTATCTGGTGGGCAGGAAAAGGGATTCAAAGAGGACTTTGCACACCAGAGTGAAAAACGCTTCCACTTAGCTGTGTAAGTTTTCCGAGTGGCTGGCTTCCATGCAGCCAGAAGGATATCCGAAACTCTTCGAGAGACATTGAACCGATTTATTTCTACCTCTTCAGGAGCCAAGCGTGAAGGTGAAGAGATCTCAGGTTGGGATGTACCACCGGTCCTCATGCTAAAAGGTTCATCTGCAGGAAGTGGTCTGAGGAACTGCCAACATATTGTTGAGTAGTGGAAACCACAGTTGTCGAGGCCAAAAGGGAGCAATGAGAATCATCTTGTCCCCTGAGACTCGAACTTGAGGAGTACTCTCTGAATTAGAGGAAGAGGCGAAAGGCGAAAGAAAGCATTTTGTCCACCGCAGCCTGAACGCATCCTGACAGAAAATGCCAGGCCCTGGATTTCTGGAGCAGAAGAGAGGCAGTTTTGCATTGAGTGGGGATGCAAAAAGGTCCAGGTCTGGAGTTCCCCACTCTTCGAATAGTGACTGAACTATGGTTGAGTTGAGAGACCACTCGTGAGGATCTGTCTCTGTTCTGCTGAGACGGTCTGCCAAGTAGTTCTGAACACCTGGCAGGTAGACCGCTTGAATTAGAGCCTTTTGCTCCAAGCACCATTCCCAGACCCTCATTGCTTCTCTGCATAAGGGGTAAGAATGAGCACCGCCCTGCTTGTTGATGTAATACATCACTGCTTTGTTGTCCGTTTGGAGGAGAATATTCTTGTGACAAAGAATGTCCTTCAATGCTCGGACTGCATAAAGGACGGCTCTCATTTCTAGGACATTTATGTGAAACTGGGACTCGAGTTGAGTCCACACACCCTGAGTGTGGAGAGCCTGACAGTGAGCTCCCCACCCCATTAGTGAGGCGTCTGTGGTGATGGAGATCTGATGGTCCAGAGGAGCAAAGGGGTATCCTTCCAGGAGATTGTCCTCTTGAGACCACCAGGTGAGTGACTCTGTAAAGGTTCCGCACCTTGATGAGATAGGATCGCGGATGAGTGGTTGGGGACCACTGAGTACTGAGCATCCACTGGGTGGTTCTCATGTGCAGATGAGCTAGAGGTACAGTGAACACTGAGGATGCCATGAGGCCTAGCATCCGTTGCACCGAGAGCGCTGTAACTGACCTGTTTTCTCCGATGTAACGGGCCATCTGAAGGATATCGTTCCTTCTGTCTTCTGGAAGAAAGACCTTCGCACAGGATGTGTCCAGAAGGGTCCCTATAAAAAGGAGCCTCTGGGAGGGCTGCAGTTGCGATTTCTTGAGGTTCAGCAGGACTCCCATGGACGTAAGGAGGTGAGAGGCCGTCTCTACAGCATCCAGAGTCCCCTGCCTGGAAGGGCTTGCCAGAAGCCAATCGTCCAGATAAGGGAACACCTGTATCACTAGTTTTCTGAGGTGCGCTGTGAGAACTACACAACCCTTTGTAAAAACCCGCGGCGCTGAGGATAGCCCAAAGGGCAGGACTCTGAACTGATAATGTTGTCCCAGAGTCACAAACCTCAGGAATTTGTGATGCCTCGGGTGAATGGGAATGTGCTGGTAAGCATCCTGCATGTCTAGGGAGGCTAGCCAGTCGTGCTGATGAAGTAAGGGTAACAGGGTTCCCAGAGAAATCATTTTGAAATTCTCCTTGGGGAGAAATTTGTTTAGCTTTCTGAGATCTAGAATGGGGCGCATTCCCCCAGATTTCTTCGGAACCAGAAAGTAATGAGAGTAGAACCCAGTGTTTCGTTGATGCAGTGGCACAAATTCTACTGCCCTGTTGTTCAGAAGGCCCTGAATCTCAGCGGTGAGAAGGTCTGACTGAAGGGTAGACAGTCTGGGCTGTCGCTTGGGAGGATTATCCAGAGGGGTTCCACAAGATTGAGTGAATACCCTCGTGAATTATCCGAAGGACCCATTTGTCTGAGGTTATGGACTTCCACTGGCTGTAGAAGTGCATCAGCCGACCTCCCACTGGAGAGGAAAAGTCCACCTCGGCAGTTGAGGTGGGACTTAGGTCGCAACTCATAGTAGCGCTGGCGCCGGGCTCTTGCGCTTGTTGCACCTTCTTTGAGGCTGGGCAGGTTGGTTCTTATGGAAACTTCCTCTGCCTCTGCCTCGAAGGACTGACGGTTATGAAACTGCCGCTTACTGGCATGCCTCGAGAGGGGCAGGAGGGGTCTAGCCAACTTAATGGCTGACCTAGTCTTTGTGTAGCTTCTAGAGCTTGCTCAACCTGAGGACCAAAAAAGATATGCACCATCAGGGCAATGCCATTACCTGATGTTGCGCATCATTCATGAAACATGAAGTGCGCCAGGAATGGCGGGCGGTGCAATACAGCAGCAGCTGCTGAACGGGAAGCGGAGTCGAAAGCGTCCATGGCAGCTTTAACCTGCTGGTTGTTAGATTCAATACCTCTGGTAATGGTTTGAAGAAGCTCTGGCTTTGAATCCGACTCCGGAAGAGCTTCAACCATTTGCTTGAGAGAGTGCCACAGGATATACTCGTACTGGGAAAAATAGCCTTGGTAAGTGGCAATACGCATACTTAGAGTAGAAGCAGCAAAGACTCTCTTACCTAAAGGTGTCTATCTTATGAGATTCCTTGTTAATAGGTCGAGCTGTAGTAGTTTGAGAAAGGACGACCTTATCATTCTCTGCCAGGACTGCAATAGGATCCGCAAAGGCTTGAGATGCCAAAATGGGACGAACCTTGGAGGCTGAATATTTTCTATCTATGGATTTAGCCACTGATGGGGAGAGAGCAGGATTATTCCATACCATTTGAGACAGCGTCTCGAAGAAAGGCTGAATCGGAGGAGTCAAATCCATAGGGATCTCCGAAGCATGAAGGTATTGGAGTCTTAACAATTTCCCAGGATCGATGTCTGTAGTCTGGAGAGAAAGTGTGGAAATCATATTCTTCAGCAGAGACTTAAATGACAGGTCCTCGACCACAGGCTCTGCAGCAGTAAAAGATCCTGCTTCGTCTACTTCATCGCCAAGCCGAAGGTCTGGGTCAGGCTCAACGTCATCTCCTGACAGTCCAGGAGGGACTGCATGGACAGGAAAGGGATGAAAAACAGAAGAGGAAGGAGGAAACGAGAGAAAGGGGAAGTCCCCGAGAGCCCCCGGCGCCAAGGAGGTGCACGGCGCCGAGGAACCACGCGGCGCTGAGGACGGCGCCACGGGCGATGCCACACAGTGCCGAGGACGGTGCCGCAGGCGACGCAGAGAAGCTGCGCAGCACCGAGGACGGCACCGCGAGGCCACACGGCGCGAAGGCACTCCCAGAGAGCTAAAAACAAGTTTTGAAGGAAAAAGAGCAGGAGATAAGGGCATCGGTGTGGCCCCCTGCGCCGAAGCCATGTGAAGGGGGGGAACACCTAAGCACGGAGTCGACGGCACCGAAGAAGGTGCCACGCGACCAGGAAAGTCCAACCGCCCTACCTGGTCACCCAAAGAGCCCGAAGGCCCACGAGCGACCGGGCCAGGTAGCCGAACCAACCTCCGAGCCCATTGCTCCATAAGAGCGGCCCACTGATGAAACTGCTCATCTGAAGACCTACTATGGGCGGGTAGGACTCTGATGTCGGAGTTGTCGGCTACCAGAAGCAGATGTTGGCAATCTGAGGAGGAGACCGCAACTAGTCCTCGATAACTGAGAACGCTTTTGCAGACGACAGAGGGCGACTTTAGTGATGCCTCTCTTTTAGACCGCAGTCAAGAAGAGCTTCCGAGGCCGCCGGTGCCGAGAATGCGACCGCTTGCTTTATATGCCTGTGGGGACCGCCTGCCCCTGGGCATTGAACTGACTGTTGTCAGACCCCCTTCCGAGAAGGGGCGGACCGGACCCAGCCCGACTGACTGAACAGTTTCATATAAGTCTCCCTACCGCCACCTGACCTGCTCATGGTCGACTCCGCCAATGTAGGCTGAGACTTTTATTGTTTTTATTTAAAAATAAGAATAACTTTACAAAGCGTGCTATTGAGATAACTACAAAATAACAAAAAAATAGAAACTATGCTTTATAGTTTGAAGTTTGACTCCTGATAAGCAGCTGACGTGGGTCACTTAAACGCATCGGACGGCGGGAAAAAAGGAACTGAGGTGGTTGGAGAGTCAACGCCAAGATGGTCATCATTGCCGAGCTAGGCTTCATGACACAGCCTCGTGGCGCCATCTCTGGCGCCGATTCTCCAGCAAAAAGTTTGCTCCCGATGGGTCCTAGTGCCTCCGGCGCAGATCCCAATAGTGTGAATGAGTGGTGGAGACTTATGTCCAGGAAGATCTTACTGTAACAGCAGATCTTCGAGAGAATCTCTTGTAGCAGGTCGCACCTTAAGAACTATAGCCGCCAGGCACCAGGACCACATGGATACATTTTTGCACACAGACTATCTGGGGACACCCACGGCGACATCACCACATCAACGTCCTCCTATGTAGCCGTGGGTGGACCCATGCTCTCCTCAGTTCCCCACCAGAGACCATCCAGAGAGGATGGGCTCCTCAGGGAACTGAGGGAGAGCCAGATAAACCCACCAGAAGGAGTATGGGAAAATGAAAATTACATACCTACAGTAATTCTTGAGCTTCTTGGATGAAGTCTCCACCACTCATTCACACTAGTGGGACTAAGTCGGAGGTGCTAGGACCCAGCGAGAGCCAAAAATCTTCAGAAGGGCCAGCGCTGAGACAGGATCGTGATTGTGCAGCACCGTGAGGCTGACTCGCGCCGTATATGCTTCTCAGAAAGGTACAGGCCATGTCCAGCTGGGCTATCCGTACAACCCTCAATGGGTACATGGAAGGCTGATGTCAAGTACACCTTTAGCGAAGAATACTTCAGGCCTGCATCTGACAAGGACAGCAAGTACTCTAGAATCTGGTTCACAGGGCAGGTAACATGATCCAGCTGGTGGGAAGCCGCAACAACATTTTGTGGAATAAGTCTCCCTGGTGGAAGGCTTCTGGGCTGCCACCAGGACATCAGCTACTTTAGGAGCGACACCAAACTTGGCAATGGCTACGTCTTCAGGAGCCAGGCATGCACGTGAAAAGGGTGGTGGACCGGACCCAACCCTGCTGCCAGAACAGCTTTCAAGCGAAGTATCCCTACCGTCACCATCATCGTTCATGGCCGACTCCGTCAATGGCAGGTTGAAGAATTCTTCTTTACTTCTCTTGTTCATGGTCGACTCCGTCGATGGCAGCCTGAAGAACTCTTCTTTACTTCTGTCTCTCTTTTTTTTAAATAAAGAATACTATTAAGGATAACTAAAATTAAATGAAGACTGAATGACTAAAGCTGTTGTCATATAGACGTGAAGATTTGACTCCCGAGCGAGCGACGTTGTTTACTGAAGCACACTCGATGGCAGGGAAAGAAGGAACTGAGGTGGTTGGAGGGCTGACGCCAAAATAGCTTATACAGGCACGAGCCAGCTTCATGCTGCCACGCATGCGCAGTCCTAGCTCAGTGCCAACCCTCCTGAAGATTTTTGGCTCCTGCTGGGTCCAAGCACCCTCCAGCATAGTCCCATTAGCATGACTGAGTGGTAGAGACTTTTAGTCCAGGAAGATCCTCCCTTTCCAAGAGAGGGCCAATGCATCTCTCCAGAAAATTCCAGGCCCGGGATCGAGCAAGTAGAAAAGTGGCAGTTTTGCATTGAGTGGGGATGCAAAATGGTCCAACTCTGGATGGTCCCACCTATCAAACAGGTCTTCTACCACCAAAGGTGCGCAATTCCCATTCATGCATTTTAAACTGCAGCCAACTTAACTGGTCCATCGGGATGTTCTGGGTGCCTGGAACAAGGATGGCTGACAGTTCTAGGCCGTGTTCCAGAGTCCAGTACCAAACTCCCATTGCCTCCCTGCACAGGAAATAAGAGTGGGTATCCTCTTGCTTGCTGATGTAGTGCACCACACTGATATTGTCTGTCTGCACTAGCAGTGGTCCTGGGGACAGGTGAGACTGAAAGGCATGCAGGTCACACAATACAGCTCACATCTCGAGAACACTGATGTGTAGTGAAGCCTCAAGCGGAGTCCATGTCCTTCGAGTCTGGAATAGGCCCAGATGAGCACCATAGCCCATTCTGGAAGCATACAAGGTGAGGATCTGATGGGGGGGGAGGTATGAGGAAAGGAAATGAAAATTACGTACCTACTGTAATTCTTGATCTTCTTGGACGAGTCTTCACCACTCATTCACACTATTGGGATCTGCGCCAGAGGCACCAGGACCAATCGGGAGCAACCTTTTTGCTGGAGGGTCGGCGCTAGAGATGGAGCCACGAGGAACGGCACCGCGAGCCTCAGCTCGCGCGGCAATGACCATCTCATGGTGCACCTCCAACCGCCTCAGTACTTTTTTACCAAGGAGGTGCAGCGAACTAACCTAGAAGGTAGCCTAACCTAAAAACCGGACATAAGATAGTCCGGTGACCCGTATAAGAAGGGATCAACAAAGGCCTTCACAGCCTAAAGATTTGAGGGAGTGAAGACCAGCAACAGAGGTGAGCTCGGGGATCGGAGAGGGCGTGTGAGATGAGTGGTGGAAGATCATTCAAGAAGATCAAGAATTATGGTAGGTACGTAATTTTCATATCTTCCTGGACAAAAGTCTCCACCACTCATTCACACCTATTGGGAGAGTACCGAGGCTAATAATCCCCGAGAGGGCTGCAGGAGACCAAGAGCTCACGTTTCAGGACAGAAGTCCATTAAGATGGCTCTGCCAAAGGAAGAATGTCGTCTGTACGGACGTCCAGTGCATAATGTTTAACAAAAGTATGCACTGAGCTCCAGGTGGCCGTGTTGCAAATATCTGCAATGGGCACGCTATAATTTCCGCTAGGGATGCCATGACCACTCTAGTAGAGCGAGCGTAAACTCTACTCTCCAACTTAACCCGCGCCATGGAATAGCAGTGGCGAAGGCATGCCACTAGCCATGCTGAGATACATCTGATAGCGACAGGTTGACCCAGCCGGGTCTCGCTGAAGGAAACGAACAGTTGCTGGGCTTTGCAAAAATCCTTGGTTCTATCTAGATAGAAACGCAAGGCCCTCTTAACATCCAAAGAATGAAGAGAACATTATCCTTCATTTTGGAAGTCTGCAAAGTAAGAGGGAAGGACCAAAGGTTGGTTTAGATGAAATTCTGACACAACCTTAAGAAGAAATTTAGGATGAGTACGAAGAACTACTTTGTCCTTATGGAACACAGTATACGGAGGGTCTGTGACCAGGGCATGAATTTCAGAGACCCTGCGGGCTGAGGTAATGGCCACTAGGAAGGCAGTCTTCCAGGTGAGAAATTTTAGCTCACAGGTAGCCAGAGGTTCGAAAGGTTTCCGAGTGAGCATGTCTAGGACAAGATTAATGTCCCAGGCTGCAACTGGACGTCTTGTAGGAGGTCTGGTATGCAGAATTCCCTTAAGAAATCTCTTAACCAGAGGTAACCGAGCCAGTGTTAAGGACAAAACCGGCTCATGATACGCTGAAATGGCACTAAGGTGAACTTTGACTGTTGAGTACTGCAGACCTGAATTTGAGAGGTCCAAGAGGTACTCCAAAACCTTATCTGGTGGGCAGGAAAAGGGATTCAAAGAGGACTTTGCACACCAGAGTGAAAAACACTTCCACTTAGCTGTGTAAGTTTTCCGAGTGGCTGGCTTCCGTGCAGCCAGAAGAATATCTGAAACCCTTTGAGAGACATTGAACTGGTTTACTTCTACCTCTTCAGGAGCCAAGCGTGAAAGTGAAGCGATCTCAGGTTGGGATGGACCATCGGTCCCTGAGTCAAAAGGTTCATCTGCCGGGGAAGTGGTCTAGGAGGAACTGCCAACATATTGTTGAGTAGTGGAAACCACAGCTGTCGAGGCCAAAATGGAGCAATGAGAATCATTTTGTCCTCCTGGGATTCGAACTTGAGGAGTACCCTCTGAATTAGAGGAAGAGGCGGAAAGGCGTAAAGAAAGCGTTTTGTCCACCGCAGCCTGAACGCATCCTGACAGAAATTGCCAGGCCCTGGATTTCTGGAGCAGAAGAGAGGCAGTTTTGCGTTGAGTGGGGACGCAAAAAGGTCCAGGTCTGGAGTTCCCCACTCTTCGAATAGTGACTGAACTATGGCTGAGTCAAGAGACCACTCGTGAGGATCTGTCTCTGTTCTGCTGAGACAGTCTGCCAAGTCGTTCTGTACACCTGGCAGGTAGACCGCTTGAATTAGAGCCTTGTGCTCCAAGCACCATTCCCATACCCTCATTGCTTCCCGCATAAGAGGGTGAGAATGAGCACCTGCTTGTTGATGTAATACATCAGCTTTGTTGTCCGCTTGAAGGAGAATGTTCTTGTGACAGAGAATGTCCTTCAACGCCGGATGCATAAGGACGGCTCTCATTTCTAGGACGTTTATGTGAAGCTGGGACTGAGTTGAGTCCACACACCTGAGTGTGGAGAGCCTGACAGTGAGCTCCCACCCCATTAGGGATGCATCCGTGGTAATGGAGATCTGATGGTCCAGAGGAGCAAAGGATACCCTTCCAGGAGATTGTCTCTTGAGACCACCAGGTGAGTGACCTCTTTAAAGGTTCTGTCACCTTGATGAGATAGGATCTTGGGTGAGTGGCTGGGGACCACCGAGTACTGAGCATTCACTGAGTGGTTCTCATGTGCAGACGTGCTAGGGGTACAGTGAACACTGAGGATGCCATGAGGTCTAGCATCCGTTGCATCGAGAGAGCTGTAACTGAGCTGTTCTCCCCGAGGTGACGGGCCATTTGAAGGATATCGTTCCTTCTGTCTTCTGGAAGAAAAGCCTTCGCACAGGAGGTGTCCAGAAGAGTCCCTATAAAAAGGAGCCTCTGGGAGGGCTGCAGATGCGATTTCTTGAGGTTCAGCAGAACTCCCATGGACGTAAGGAGGCGAGAGGCCGTCTCTACGGCATCCAGAGTCCCTTGCCTGGAAGGGCTTGCTAGAAGTCAATTGTCCAGATAAGGGAACACCTGTATTCTGACCTTTCTGAGGTGCGCTACGAGAACTGCACAACACTTTGTAAAAACTCGCGGCGCCGAGGACAGCCCAAAGGGCAGGACTATGAACTGAAAATGTTGTCCCAGAGCCACAAACCTCAGGAATTTGTGATGCCTTGGGTGAATAGGAATGTGCTGGTAAGCATCCTGCATGTCCAGGGAGGCTACCCAGTCATGTTGATGACGCAAGGGTAACAGGGTTCTCAGAGAAATCATTTTGAATTTCTCCTTGGGGAGAAATTTGTTTAGCTTTCTGAGATCTAGAATGGGGCGCATTCCCCCAGACTTCTTTGGAACCAGAAAGTAATGGGAGTAGAACCCGTGTTTCGCTGATGCAGTGGCACCACTTCTACTGCCCTGTTGTTCAGAAGGCCCTGAATCTCGTCGGCGAGAAGGTCTGACTGAAGGGTTGACAGCCTGGGCTGCCGTTTGGGGGGACGATCCGGAGGGGTCTCCACAAGACTGAGTGAATACCCCTCGCGAATTATCCGAAGGACCCATTTGTCTGAGGTTATGACTTCACTGGTTGTAGAAGTGCATCAGACGACCTCCACCGAGAGGAAAAGTCCACCTCGGCAGCTGAGATGGGACTGGGCCAGCAATTCATAAGGTAGCACTGGGCGCTTTGGGCCCCTGCGCTTTCTTTTGCGTCTTCTTTTGAGGTTGGGCAGGTTTTTTATATGGAAACCTCCTCTGCCTCTGCCTCGAAAGGACTGACGATTATGAAACTGACGTTTATTGACATTCCCTCGAGAGGGGGCAGGAGGGGGTCGAGCCGACTTAATGGCTGACCTAGTCTTTTGTGTAGCTTCTAGAGCCTGCTCTACCTGAGGACCAAAAAGATATGCACCATCAAAGGGCAACACCATTACCTGCTGCTATGCGTCATTCGTGAAGCCCAAAGTGCGCAGCCAGGAATGACGGCGGGTGCAAATACCAGCAGCCGCCGAACTGGAAGCAGTGTCGAAAGCATCCATAGCTGCTTTAACCTGCTGGTTATTAGATACCATACCTCTGGTAATGGTTTGAAGAAGCTCTGGCTTTGTATCCGATTCCGGAAGAGCTTCAACCATCTGCTTGACAGAGTGCCACAGGATATACTCATACTGGGAGAAATAGCCCTGATAACTGGCAATACGCATACTTAGGGTAGAAGCAGCAAAGACTCTCTTACCTAAGGTGTCTAGCTTACGAGATTCTTTGTTAATAGGTCGAGCTGTAGTAGTTTGAGGAAGAACGACCTTATCATTCTCTGCCAGGACTACAACAGGATCCACAAAGGCTTGAGATGCCAAAGTGGGACGATCCTTGGGGGCTGAATATTTCCTATCTATGGATTTAGCCACCGAAGGGGTGAGAGCAGGATTATTCCATACCATTTGAAACAGCGTCTCGAAGGAAGGCTGAACCGGAGGAGTCAAATCCGTAGGGATCTCCAGGGCATGAAGGTATTGGAGTCTTAACAATTTCCCAGGATCGATGTCTGTAGTCTGGAGAGAAAGAGTGGAACTCAGATTTTTAGCAGAGACTTATAGGACAGGTCCTCCACCACAGGCTCTGTAGCAGTGCAGATCCTCAGCTGCCCACTTCATCACCCAACCGAAGGTCTGGGTCAGGCTCAATGTCATCTCCTGACAGTCCAGGAGGGACTGTATGGACAGGAAAGGAATGAAAATCAGAAGAGAGGAAGAAGGAAAAGAGTGAAAGGAGGAGTCCTGAAACGAGAGGAACACCGAGAGCCCCCGGCGCCGAGGAGGCGATGGCACCGGGAACGACGCCGAGGGACCACGTGTAGCCGAAAATGGCGCTGAGGACCCGGGACGGCACCGAGGATGGCACCGCAAAGCCACAGGAGGAGACGCGCCACGAAGCCGCGACGACACAGAGGACGGCGCCAAGAAGCTTACGCAGCCAAGGACGGCACCGGAAGCGCACCATCAATGCCGAGGGCACCAAAAAACACCCCAGACTCCAAAACAGGTTTTGAAGGAAAGATCAGGAGATAAGGGCATCGGTGTGGCCCCCGCGCCATAGCCATGTGAGGGGAACACCTAAGCGGACTCGACGGTACCGAAGAAGGTGCCGCGCGACCAGGAAAGTCCAACCACCCTACCTGGTCTCCCAATAAGCCCAAAGGCCCACGAGAGACCGAGCCAGGTAGCTGATCCAACCTCCGGGCCCATTGCTCCATAAGAGCGGCCCACTGATGAAACTGCTCATCTGAAGACCTACCTGCAGGCGGGGTAGGGCTCCGATGTTGAAGCCGTTGGCTACCAGAAGCAGAAGTTGGTGACTCCGAAGGAGGAGACCGGCAACTAGCCCCGATAACCGAACGTCTACGCGCAGACATATCAGAGGGCAACCTCGAGTGATGCCTTCTCTTTTTAGACCTGTGGGCCGAAGAAGAGCTCGAGGCCAAACGGTGCCGAGAAAGTGACCGTTTATTTTTATGATTCCGCGGGGACCGCCCATCCCCCCGGGCATTGGACTGACCATTGTCAGACCCCCCTTCCAGAGAAGGCGGCGGACTGGACCCAGCCCGACTGACTGAACAGCTTTCATACGAAGTCTCCCTACCGTCACCTGACCTGCTCATGGTCAACTCCGTCAAAGTAGGCTGAGACTTGTTTATTGTTAAAATAAGAATAAACTAAGCGATACTTTATCGAGATAATACTACAAAATAACAAAAACTGAAAACTATGCCGCTAGTTTGAAGTTTGACTCCCAGTGGGCAAGCGACGTCGTTACTGAAGCGCACTCGACGGCGGGAAAAAAGGAACTGAGGTAGTTGGAGGGTCGACGCCAAGATAGTCATTGCCGCGCGAGCTGAGGCTCGCGGTGCCGTTCCTCGTAGCTCCATCTCTATCGCCGACCCTCCAGCAAAAAGTTTGCTCCCGATGGGTCCTGGTGCCTCTGGCGCAGATCCCAATAGTGTGAATGAGTGGTGGAGACTTATGTCCAGGAAGATCACCCCCTTCCCCCCAATTGTAGATGACAGGGACTCATCCACCACTGGAAGACCTTTTTGACTGGCAAGGAGACCAGGACCATCTGCTCCAGGTAGTCAGTCCACTAGTCACGCTGTACCCTCAAAATCCACTGGGGGATGCTCATGTGCTACCTCGCCAGGGGGACAGTGACAATGGCTGCACCCATCAGAACCAGCAGTCTGATGTACATCCTGACTGTAGCATACTGCCTTTGACACTTTGACAGACCCCCCCAGGCCTGCGCAATTAAGCGTTCCACCCAGTCCAGGAGTAGGAAGGCAGAGCCCTGGGCTGTGTCCAGTATGGCATCTATGTACTGGAGATGCTGGCCCAGAGTCAACATGGACTTGGACAGGTTGTCTGTGATCCCCAACTGATTGAACAATTGCAGGGTACACACCAGGGTCAAGGACAATTGCTCTTTGGATTGGGCCTTGAGTAACCAGTCATCCAGTTAGGGAAAGAAATAAAGGCCCTCCCTCCTGAGGGTTGCTGCTACAACTGCTAGGCACTTGGTGAAGACTCCGAGGCACTGAAGACAAACCAAAGGGAAGAACTCTGAATGGATAATGCTCCCCTTGGAACAGGAACCTGAGGTACTTCCTGTGGGAAAGACAGACCCTGATGTATTGGTATGCGTCCTGCATATCCAGGGAGCAGATCCAGTCTCCCTCTTGGAGCAAGGGCAACAGGCCCAAGAGGATGACCATCCTGAAATGAAAATTATGTACCTACCGTAATTCTTGATCTTCTCTTGTATCTTCACCATTCATTGCTGATGGGTGTAAGCCAGAGGCGCGCACCTGTACAGGAGTTTTTTGTTGTTGTTTTTTTGGGGGGGGAAGAGTCGGCGCCGCCTACGAGGCCGACGCATTGAGTGGTGCATGTGGGTTGGCCATTAGGTGCCACAGACTCCTCCTCCACCCCAGTTCTGTTCTGTCGGACAGAATGAGACAAAGAAGAATAGAGAAAACCAAGGTGAGGCAAGAGAGCCGAGGGATAGGAAAAGGAAATGATATAAACTGAAAAAGGAAGAAGCCGACCAGAGGACAGAGGGACTGAACTTTCTACCCTAAGAGGCCACAGGGCCCCAAACCCTTGGGCGGCAGCACAGGAAAAGGGAGAAAGAAGAAGAGAAAGAGAAAAGAGAAAGATATAGCATACGTAGGGGAAATGGTGGGGTCCCTCAGCCATGCTGAGTTGGAAGACCACTGGCTTATTTTAGCCCCAAAAAACCTGAAAGGTATGAAGGCACAGGTGCAAGGAGCCCATCGACTTCAGGGACCACTGGACGGAGCTCCAGAACAAGAGAATTTGCAATGGTCGTGGAGAATATAAAACATGGTGGAGTCAGCCCCCCCTTCTCACCCCAAAACCCACATTTGGGATGAAAGTCCTGGAACATGGCCCTCTACAGTTTAACACCTGATGGCTTGGTTGGGAGGGGACCCTTTAAACAGGAGAAAGATAGGCGGGACTCTGTCCGGAATGACCTTCAAGGTAGATGGGAAGTGAGAAAGAGAAAGTGGGAAGAAAATCCCAATGAGTTCTCCCATGAGATGCACTGACACAGTTCTCACTTCAAGAAGAGGAGAACAATGGGATATCCATGACAGTATAAGGAGGATACCACAGTGCACCCCACTGAGAATCCCAGGGAGTTCCCTCCGAGGCCCGGGCGAAGACCCCACTCGCCACCCTCCTACGATGGGCGCTCTATGACTTTCAGAGAAGGAAACAGAGGGCCCTGAGGAACCAGAGGGACTGTGCCTCCAACTGGCCTCAAAGGGGGGGGCGAGCAGGGTGGAGGTGGCACCCAAGAGGGGAAGATAGGCGGGAATCAGTAATGAATGGTGAAGATACAAGAGAAGATCAAGAATTACGGTAGGTACGTAATCTTCATATCTTCCCCTTGTCAGTCTTCACCATTCATTACTGCTGGGCGAGTACCAAGCCCCCCAGAGGGGACCTAGCACTGCTCTGAGGGAACAGATTCCCTCAGCCTCCTGTGGGGGAGATGCAGGAGAGGCAGACCCTATTGCCATTCTAGGTCAATATGGCCTAAGGCTGGTAAGACTGAGGAGGTGTCCCCCGTGGCCGGGGGACCGGAAGACGCCCCTGAAGATTCCTCCTCGCCCTGTGGGAGAAGAGACAAGTCCCCCGGAAAGTGGAGGAAGTCACCCTATGCCAGGCAATGGGTGAGAATCTAGACAGGCGAAGCCATGCCATCTGCCTGATGCAGATTGCTGTCCCTGCCAGTCTGGAAACCACGTCGTTGGCATCGTATGATGCCCTTGCTTGGTGCCTTGAATGCTCCAGACCCTGTGCAGGGAGGGCAATGGCTTGCCTAGATTCCTCCAGCTCAGGCAAGGATACTAAGACCTGCACCAGCATCAACCACAGGTGCCTGTTGTAGGCAACATGGTCAGCCTAATGTGAGCTGATGCAGAGTAACACACTAGTTGATGAGAAAACTCTTCTTCCCCACTGGTCATCCTCAGCAGAATCTGGATTCAGTGGTCAGTTGTGTGCCAGGTGTTGAAGCCCAGAAGGAGTGTCTAAAGCCGTCAGCCCCGAGGGTGGGTGAGGCAGAGAACCAAGAGACTCCTGGGGAGCGCAATACCTCCTCCTGCAGTCCGCTGGGGCTGGGGATGAGGTGGCTGGTGACTGCCAGATGTGGACAGATGCTTCCTGAAAGTGAATAGGCCAGGAAGGCACCACTAGGTGGTTGGCACTGAATTCGCTCAGAAAAGAGCACGCCTCTTGCTCGGTACGGCGTCTTACCACATGGGAGATGTGGAGCTCCTGAACTAACCTCGAGAGGAACCACTGATATTCAGTGAAATCAGCATAGGAGGAAAGGTGAACAGAATGTTTCTCTTCCCTCAGATGAGGAAGTCGATGAAGTAGAGGAGCTTGGGTGTTCGGAGTCCTCCTGCAGCGGGGGAGACAGGTGAAAGACCTGCTCGTCCATAGCGCTAAGATACCTAGGGAAGGCCACCACAGTGGCCCTGAACGTCTCCCAAGTTAAAGGTCCTATAGGGCCCACATAGCCTGGGAGGGGGGAGGTGTCTGCAGAGGGACTGGGGAAGGGTGCCTCTGAGACCCCGTAGAAGGTCCTCCCACACAGGGGGACCTGGGAGTAGATCCAGTCAATGAATTATGCAAATCTGTGAACAAAACCTGGTTGAGCCCTGAGGGAGAATATCCCCTGTGGTGTGACTGAGGTTGCATGGTTCCAGAAGGGCAACCCTCACACTGCCGGCCCGGTGGTGCTGAGGGTTGAGGCGCTGTATGCCACACCTCACGCCACGCCGGCGACCCAGGTTCGGGAACCAGCCCAGGCCGCTGAGGGTCAGCGGGGAGATTGAGCGTCGAAGGACTGCTCTCTTCTTCGGGAGGGCTGGGGTGAGACGATCGCTCCTGAGCGCCTCTGAGTGGCTATCAGGGGCCCAGCGTGAGGATGTAAGTGAGAGCATGGGGCGGAGTTTATTGCACGCTGTGTCTGCAGGGGAAAAGAGAAAAAGGGAAAATGCCCAGCCTTGGTAGGCGACAATGGGGTCCGGTAGCTACCCCCCATGCCCAGCAGTCGTGTACACCGGCTGATCTCAGGTGTCTCATGGTTCATCGATGTCCTCACGTAGGGTGGCGAAGGTGAGGTGTGGATGCCTGGAACTTGTGGGAGAGTCCCCGACCGAGTGTCAGGACTGAGTCTCAGACGTGGTGGGATGGAGGTAGGCTGTCTGCCCCCATCAGAGAGTCCAGGGCTGAGAGAGGTGGATAAAGAAAGTTAAAAAACAAACAAAAAAAAAAAAAACCTTCAACGCTGCCCACTAAGGGTACCCCTGAATTCTTAGAGGAGGAGAATCAGGGATCAGCGATTTGGCTCCTCCCCACTCCCCGTAGGGCAGTGGAAGAATGCCTCCGCACCTCACCCTGGCTCCTCAACCCCTCGGACTCTGAGGCCACCCTCTTTCTCGAACCCAGTGCCAAGGGGTCCCCCAATCCTGCAGGCCCCCTAAGGGAGGCCCCAGAAGAGGAGGTCCCCATCTCCACCAAGAAGGCCACAGCAGCACCAGAAATGGCAACTGTCACGGCCCCCATGGTCGACACTGCCATACCAGACCCCTTGAGACTGCTATCCACCGCAGCGCCCCCAACACCGATGTCAGTGCAGGGGGCCACAGGGACCACAGACTCTGGGGAGTTCAGTAAGTGGACACTGGGCCACCTGGTGCCACGTCCAAGAGGACTCCCGGACTCCGAGGAGTCGGGCCGCCAGTCTGGATTGGTCAGCGAGTCATCTGCCTCCAAAGAGGAGGAGACTACACATACCACCAGACTAGCAACCCCAGAAGCTCTCCTACCAGTGGTGCCATGAATGGCACCACCATGGGACACAGCACTGCCTGCAGCGTTGCCTCGATCACCAGCACCACGAATGGCACCAGACTCCGAAGCAGCGCCGACAGGTGGCACTGAGGGTCTGCTGGTGCCCGGCCCAGCAGCCATGGGCCACAACACTGGGGAAGCCTACACCTCCGTGAAGGTAACTGTCATGGCGGTGCTCTCAACCCGGCTCTGCAGGGAACCGAGCCACTCGTCCAGCACCACGGAAGAAATCTCTTCGATGGCAAGGCTGGAATCCGAGGAGGTTTCATCCTCACTGGGCCATATAGACCCGGAAGGGGACCCAAAGGCAGGGTCAAGAGATCTTGCCATGGCATCCCTAGAATGATGCTGTCCTCTGAAAATCGGCGGGGTCCTGCCAACTTTAAATGTGCAAATCTCAAGAACATGGCAGTCCATTGAGAAACAGGCATCTCAGTTGTCCATATCATAGTTGGGATCCAGGCAACGCAGGCAAACATCATGTCGATTCATCATGGAAAAATTCCGGTCACAGGGGCACAGATGCATTGGGGCACGGCCTGCTTTGGATCTTCTCTTAGCCCCTGAACCAGATATGACGCGAAAATAACAACAAAATTCACAGGAAAGAACGCGGCGCAGTCAGTGATAACAATAAATAGAACGGGCTTACCGGTTTCCAGATGGCGTCTGGTGAAAATCAGAATCAGGATGTAGAGACAGTAACACAGCGTCGAAATTCGGAGAAGGCCCGATGATGTAGCAACTCTGACACTCGTGCAGCAGGTGTGGCCACAAAGGTGGGAGAAACAGAATGGGGTGGAGGAGTCTGCGGCGCCTAATGGTCAACCCTTGTGCACCACACAAAGCGTCGGCCTTGTGGGTGGCGCCATTGGTGCCGACTCCTCTCCCCACCAAAAAAAAACTCCCATACAGGTGCGCCCCTTCAGAGTACACCCAGCAGTAATAAATGGTGAAGACTGACAAGAGGAAGAGCTTCTTGCACTGCATGTAACAATTCAGGTTTCGTAAGTCCAGGATGGGCATCAAGTCCCCTGTGGACTTTGGGACGAAGAAGAAGTGGGAGTAGAACCCCATGTTTTGTTGATCCTAAGGGACAGGTTCTATGGCTCTTTTTTGCAGCAGTGACTGGATCTCCTCCCTCAACACAGGCATATTTGCTGGAGGGTAGGTAGAGGGCCTTGGAGGAAGTTCTGGAGGCATCTCCACAAATTCTAAAGCATGTCCCTGCTGTATGAGTTGCAGCACCCAGGTGTCAGTAGTAATCTCCTGCCACCTGTCTAGATGGAGGGAGAAATGACCCCCACCACCACATCCTGGGGAACCAGATGGGGGAGGGAGGAGATCAGGCAAAGAGTCAGGCTGAGGCAGGGCCCACGGTCAGACCCACTCCCCCACCTCTTGAGAACTGCCAGTGGTGGAGGAGGGGGTGGGCAGGGCAGTGGTGGCCTTGTGCTTGCCGGGCTGCTTGGCGCCAGACCGAGATCTATGGGTGGCACGCCGAAAGGGCACCCTCTGGCCACTCTTCTGGTGGGTGTGGTAGAGACAGTGAACAGACTACAGGGTTCTGCCTGAGGCCTGCAGGTCATATAGAATATCCTGCACATCTCCCCTAAAGAGTTTGTAACCCCTGAAGGGGGCAATCAGGATGGGCTGCTGGACGTCAGAAGCAAAGCCTGACATCCTGAGCCAGGAGCATCTCCTCAGGCAAATACCCACTGCAGAGGCCCCGGCCAAGGCAACTAAAGCATCATAGGCAGCCTCAAAAGATGTCTGCCCATGTCAGTGCCAGACTGAAGTGTCTAAATCAGCTCCTGCATCTGGGGACCCTCAGAGAGGAACTGGGTGGCAAACCGGGCTGACTCCCAGAGGTCAGTCTAGTACTTGATCATGTGGCCCACACAATTAAGGACACTTATGGCCAGGGTGGAAGAGGCAAAAACCCTCTTCCCCATGAGGTCCAGCTTCCTGGGCTTGTCTGGAAGGAGGAAGCTGAGATCTTAGGGTCTCTTGGACCGATCATGGGCCACACTGATGACCACCGAGTCCACCTAAGGGGGTCCTGCAAAAAAGGGCTTCCCTGAGGGGGCATGGTACAGCTTGTCCACCTTCCTGGCTATAGGGTGGATCATATTAGGCCTGTACCAAGCGGCCATGGTGGCATCCTCATAGGCATCAATCATAGGAGCGATAACCAAAGGAGAAGAATCTGGTAAGCCTAAGTAGTGTACCAGGTTCTACCTAGTAATGTCCTGCTCCATGGCATCAAACCCCAAGGCAGCCTGTAATTGCCGCATTACAGCAATGAAGGAGGGGTTGTGCAGGGGAGACCTCGGGGTGTACTTGGAGGAGTCTTCCCCGGAAGACACTGTGGAGGTGCTAGAGGGAGTCCGGGCTCCAGCATCCTCATCCTCCTCATTCGGGAGGAGGAAATCAGGATGATAATCCTCATTGTCCCCTGGGTCAGAGGGGGGGTACCAAGGACATCGACAAGCACGATGAGGCAGGCCTCGACAACACCTGATGTGACAACGGCAATGGCCGGGAAGGCCCTGTCAGCAATGGACCAGACCCTGAGGTGAAATGTCCTTCTGCATGAGGTCCAGGACAGACGAGAAATGAAAATGACGTACCTACTGTAATTATGATCTTTCTGTGTATCTTCACCATTCATCACAGATGGGTATCTGGCCGGAGGTCAGGACCCCACGGGAGTTTTTTTTTTTTTTAAAAAGGGTAGGCGGAGCCGACACACCATCGGCGCGGCCCTCGAGGTCGACACACTGCATGGCGCTCGCGGGTTGGCCGTTAGGCTGTGTCGACTCCGCCTGCCTGCCAGTTCTGAGTCGCCGGAGAGGTAAGAGGAAGGGATGGAGGGTGGGGCAAGAGAGTCCAAGGGACAGAAAAAGGAAAGGATGTATGAACTAAAACGAGAAATAACGACTGAGAGAACAGCAAAGAAAGAGGTTAGAAACTAAAGGGGATTGGGAGGGGCCCCAAACTCTGGAAGCGGAAGAAGGAGGGGTAGGGTGGGTAAAGAATTTAGGAGAGGGAGAAGTATAAGATATCCGAGACCCTGGTCCGTCTCCAGATTGTATAGGAACTGCAAGGAGTAGAAAGCTTTCTGCCAGAATTCAAGGCACGAATAATTGCAAATACTCCAGAAAGCAGAGTCGGCTATTCTGGAAGAAGGACAGGATACAGGGAATCAGTACTCTCTCAAGAAAAGATGTTTGGTGAAAAAAAGTTTTTTTTTTTTTTTTAGGAGAAATAGGTTGGATGGAAACAGGGAGGAGGAGGAGAGAAGGAGGGCAACTACCAACTCCCACCCCACAGGGGTGGAGACAAGGTACTAGAGAAGAAGTGCCGCTCGAGCTATCCACTCTTCCTGGAAAAATACTCCCCTGTGTGTCTCTACTTTACCCCACCCTAAGGAGGAGAGGGAGTCACAGAGAGGAAGGGTGACCCAGAGACTGAGGCCCAAGGGGGATGACGGGTGCGGTTGTGATGAATGGTGAAGATACACAGAAAGATCATAATTACGGTAGGTATGTAATTTTCATATCTTATCTGTGTCAATCTTCACCATTCATCACAGATGGGTGAGTACCAAGCCCCCCCGAAGGGGGTTGTTTCTTTACACCCTAAGAGACAAAGTCCCTTAGTCCTCAGTTGGTGACACACTAAGGGGGTGAACCTTCAGGGCCTGGAGAGGCCCGAGAGTGGGGAGAGGGAGACAGGGTCCCCTTGGAGGGGGAGGAAGCTGCCCCGACAAGCGCCGTCTCACTCTACGGGAGAAAAGGTAGGTTCCCTGGTGGGTGGAGCAAATCACCCTACGCCGGGCCAAGGGTGACAACCGGGAAAGACGTAGCCACGCCGATCTCCTAGTGCAGATCGCTGTCCCTACGACCCTGGTAGCTACCTCGTTGGCGTCGTAAGATGCCCTCGCTTGGAGCTTTGCTAGCTCCAGGCCATGTAGAGAGCGCGATGGCTTGTCTGGTTTGCTCCGAGTCAGGCAAAGAAGCTAGGATCTGATCTTGCCTGGACCACAAGAACCTGTTGTAGGCTGCATAGTGGGCCTGTTGAGCAGAAATAGAAAGGAGCAACCATGCCGAGTAGAAGGTCCTCCTCCCCCAAAAATCAAAATCCAAGGAATCTTGATCCAGGGGCCGGTCACGGTGGAGGGCGCGAAGCCCATCAGGAGTGTCCAGATGCATCAAGCCAGACTGGGGATGAAGCATAGAACCTGGAGACTCCGGGGGAGTGCAATACCTCTGGCTGAGGTCCCTAGGGGCAGGAACTCCGGAGAAGGGCCTCTGCCAGAAACACAAGGACGCCTCCCGAAAGGGAGCAGGCCAGGGCGGCACCAGAAGGGTGGCCTCGCCAAAATCGCCTAGAAAGGCGTGCGCCGCATGCTCAGGGTTGCTAACAGCAGAGGGTGAAAGGTGCAAGTCCTCCAACATCCTCACAAGGAAGCGCTGATACTCTGAGAGATCAGCAGCCGGAGAGATGTGGACAGAAGGTTCCTCTCCCCCAGAAGAGGGGGATGAGGAGCTGGAGGTCACCATATGTTCCAAGGGTGGCTGCACGGGGGGAGGCTGAAAAACCTGGCTGTCCATAGCCCTAACATAGGCAGGGAACCGGGCAGCCACCGCTCTGAACTGCTCCCAGGTGAGAGGGCCGCTAGGACCAGGAATGCCTGGGAGCGCAGGAGAATGTGGCAGAGGGAGAGGGGCAGAGCCGAGAAAAGAAGTCAGCTGACCTCCGCCAGGGCTAGGGAGTGGACCATGAGCACCCGAGGAGGGTGTCCCAGAAGACTCCACAGCCGACAGCTGTACAACCACGTTGGTACTGCCTTGGCTGCGCCCAGAAAAATCCCCCCAATGAGGCGACCGGGGCTGTAAAGTTCCAGAAGGACGGTCCCCTGCCTCAAAAGAATGGGACTCCCTCAAGGAACCCGAGGGGGAAGGGTGGAGATCCGCACTTCGGCTCCGTCCAGGGCCCGAGTGGGCCCCAGAGAAAGGCCGACGCGCCAACCCCACACACCCCTTTCCGACCCCCTCAGAGTCCGAGAGAGTCCTCCTCGAGAGGGCCAGCTTAGGTAGCTGGCATCCTGGGCTGCCCTCAAGGGGAGACCTAGGAAACAGTACCTCCTCCTGTAGGCTTCTCGATGGGCCCCAAAGTTGGGCTGATCAAGACACACCACTGAGGGGTACTACCACCGAGGGTTGATGAACCCCAAGACCAGGTTGCAGAGCTATGGTGGCTCGCACCACTGCCTGCTGGTCAGCACCACTGACCCCAGTCCTGGGGCCACCTGACTCTCCTCAGTAGGGGCTGGCCAACTCAGCGACGAGACACATTGCTGCCCTCCTCCACAGCTCAACCCCGAGGGGTGTGACTGCTCGCCTGACTCCGAGCTCGACTTGATCAAGAGGTAGAGTCCGAGCTCTAAGCCAAACCGTAGGAGGGCGGCAGTACCAACCTTGCCACCAGGCCCGACAGTCAGAGTTGTGGCCGAGGGCACCGTGTTCTCCGCAGACCTCGCGAAGTGATCTGCAGGAGGCACCGGGGCAGCTCGGGCCAAAGGTCCAGAGCCAGGGCCAGACGCAGCGCCATCGAGTCCTCCAGCACCGGAGCGGTACTAGACAATGACGGCACCGACAGCAGCCCCAGCAGCATCCCTTGGCACTAACGACACCGCCATCTCTATGGTGCCACGAGCGCACCGAGGACCAAAGCAGCGCCAACGACGGCCCCGTGACGGACTGGCGTCAACACGGCACCGACTGCCCCTCGTGCCGCGAATGGCGCCGGATCATGGACGGTGCCGAGGATGGCACCGCAGTCGGAGTCAACGGCCTACGGCGCCGGCCGAAGACACGTGTGCCGCGGGTTTCAACATGGCAAAGGAGGACGCCGGATCCCGTCCCACAGCACCGTGGAATGGCGTTGACAGGGCCCACGGGCGGCGTGAACGGGCGCCGATCGACGGCGCCGGGAAGGCACCGACTGGCTTTCCGAGCCGCAGGAGCGACACCGGGGAGCCTTTCACCCCGGGCGAGCAATTGCCGCGATGGCGGCCTCCCGCCTGCCCCGGAGGAAGCGGACGGGCCTCCCGCGCCACGGGAGGAGCTCGGCAATGGCCAGGCTAAGGCAGCGAGGCTCCTCCTCCTTGGTCCATATAGAACGGGAGGGACCCGGAGGAAGGGCTGAGAGAGCGTGGCTTGGCCCGACGAGTGTGAACCCAACCCCTGAAAGTTGGCGGAGCTCGCCCCACTTTCAACGCGCGCTGTTCGAGGACCCGGCGGTCCATGGAGAAGCAGGCGTCACACGAGTCCATGTCGTGAAGCGGGCCAAGACACGTAAGACACCGGTCGTGCTGATCGGTGACAGAAAACCTTCGGCTGCACGGGCACTGACGCATGGGGGGCAGACCCGTCTTTGAAGACTTTTTGCCCTCCGACCGAGACATGACCTACGGAGAAAAAAACACCACAAACAGACTCGATGTCGCAGAATTTCAAATAAAAGGAAAGATCTTACCGGCGACGTTGAGTGGAGGCAGAACCCAGAACTGGTAGACGACCGACGGACTGAACGTCGATTTCAAACAGGCTGAAGGCCTAAAAACTGGAGACAAGCTTCCCACGAGGCGACCTCGATGGCGGGAGATGAAGAACTGGTAGGCAGGCGGAGTCGACACAGCCTAACGGCCAACCCTCGAGCGCCACACAGTACGTCGGCCTCGAGGGCGGCGCCGATGCTGTGTCGGCTCCGCCTACCCTTTTTAAAAAAAAAAAGCTCCCTCGGGGTCCTGATCTCCGGCCAGTACCCATCTGTGATGAATGGCGAAGATTGACACAGATAAGATCTCTGGCTTCTTTAGATCAATTGCCCGCTGATACTCCAAATAATGGAGCCTCAGCACTGCCTTGTTCCCCTGAGAGCAAGACCTCCTTCAGGCATGCTCTAATCTATGCCCCTTAGTCTTCAACCGATGCAGCTCAGCACATTACCACAAGGAGGGACGTCGGGAGGTCAAGAGGCGAACATGGAAACGTGCAATCAGGTCCAGGGCAACAGTCAAGGCTCTATTATAACCTCAACACCAGCCTCTGAACTCTGAGCACAGGCTAGCAACAAGCTCGAGACATCCAGTGATCCCTGGAGCTGGCAAGGCTCCAATTTATTTTTCAGACGACACCGGATTGTCCCCGCAGTAGGGGTTATTTGACAGGGGGCCCCGCACAGGAACTCAACAGCATGACGATCTGACCAACAAACTGGATCAACCTTGACTACTGTAATGTCAAGTCCGAAGTGAGAAAACCAGGTCGAGAATGTGACCATGTATCTTCTGACCACAGCTGCAGCAATGAAAGAGGTCCTATTTACTCATAAAAAGAAAGAAAAAGGGGGAATTACTTTAGGGAGGTAAAGTGATAGGAAAACTAGAATGAGAAAAATCTAGAAAAAACGGCAGTCAACTGAAGCGGTGGTGCTCTGTGGAGTCCAAGGTGTGGTTGTCGATGGCGAGAAAAGAACTTAGGAGGGCACGGGGTCACCCACAGTTATATAGAGAGAAGCTAATGTGGTGCATCGTTGTGGGCGGCCCCCGATAGACTGCTTGCAAAAATATGTCTGTTTGGTTCTGGTGCCTGGCGACTATAATTCCTAAGGTGTGACCTACTGCAAGAGATAGCCTAGAAGAAGATCATAAATTTCCTTGGGGTCTAGTGTCTCGTCCAGTTCCCAGTGCCAGCATGTTTTCTATATTCAATGTTCCCTGGTGTTCAGTGGCAGCCCCTCAAGTGCCCACCACAGAACAGTGGCCAGCACAACCCTCTGCTCACCTCTATTATCAGCTGCCAACTGGTCTGCAAGTCTGCTATCGATACACTACGTAACAGGCAAGTACAGTTTATTGATGCAAGACTTGCGAGACGACCCTTCAAATTCAAGGAAATCGAGTTTAAAGGGCTGTCCCGCAAGTCCTGTACACAGTCTATTGATAAATCTACTTGTGGGGCAGTTGGTGGCTGGTTGTGGAGGTGGATAAAGGGTTGTACCAGCTGCTGTTCTGGCATGGATAGGTGTTGGACACTTGGGGGCGGGGGGTGCCACAGAACACCATGGAACATTATCATTATGGAAAACATACTGGCACTGGGAATCTGGGAGGGGGTTGGACAAGTTTATGTTACGCAGTGACTGCGAACTGGGGGGCACTATATGCTAGAAAGTATCAGTGTGGGGGTATCAGACTACAAAAATGAAAATTATATACCTACCGTAATTGTTGATCTTTCTGTGTATCTTCACCATTCATCACTAGTGGGCTATAGCACTGAAGCTAGGACCACACGGGATAATTTTTTTTTCTGTGGGCAGAGTCGATGCAGAGCCGGCGCCGCTCTCGAGGCCAACATTCTATGTGGCACTCGCAGGTTGGCCGTTAACTGCTGTCGACTCCGCCCCAGCCCCAGTTCTGAAACGCTGGAGAGAGTAAGGAAAGGGAGGGTGGGGTAGGGCAAGAGAAACCAAGGAATAACTAAAAGGAGAAATAAATGACAGAGGAGACAGGAGAGAGAAACCAGAATGGGAAATTGGGGGAAGGGAAGGGGGCCCCTATCTCTGAAAGGAGGAGAAGAAGGAAGGGATAAGAGAGGGAGGGCGGAAAAAAAGAATCGCACACCCCCAGGAATGGTCCTGCACCCTAGGATTTTGACAATAACGATACCTCAAGACTGGGCTACCAAGGTTTAGCTGCCGGGAGGCAAAGCCTGAGATATTAAGCAGCATGAGTCCGGGAGGGCCAACCTTAAGAGGGGGCAGGATACGTGTGTGTCTCGAACTCCCTCCTCTTTCCCAAAATAGGGAAAACTTAAGCTGCCATGACAGCATTCAGAAAATGAACTCAAAATTTGAGTTAATAAAACAGAGTGGGGTGCCCCCAGCACTCAACTCACTCCCGAAGAAATGAGGGAGAAGAAAGAGACAGGGAGAGAGCCCCCCCCACCCATATACCTCAATAATACCCCCAAGGGAAAAATTCCTCTCTGTGTGTCTCCAGGGTCCTCTTCCTCCTAACCACGAGGGAGAGGAGAGTGAGGAGAATAAAAGAGAGACACACAGGGGGGAGGAGGAAGCCCAGAGACTGAGGCCCATGGGGAAAGGAGGGTGGGATTTAATGATGAATGGTGAAGATACACAGAAAGATCAACAATTACGGTAGGTACATAATTTTCGTATCTTATCTGTGTCAGTCTTCACCATTCATCACTAGTGGGTGAGTACTGAGTCCCCCGAAGGGGGCCCTAGAGTACCCCAAGGGACTAAGTCCTTTAGCTTCCAGTGGGTGAAACACTGGAGGAGAGAACCCTTACAGGCCTGGTGAGGCCTGAGACTGGTTCGGGTGAGACGGGGAGCCCCCAGTGGGGGAGGGAAGGTGCCTTGAAAGTCACCATCTCACCCTACGGGAGAAAATACAGGTTACTCACCTGTAACAGGAGTTCTAGGAATGGTATATGTTGTTCATCCACACTGTCTGGCAGGTATCCTTGCCGCTTTAAATCTTGCTGGAAGGTCTTCAAGCTGGCTCCTCCCACCCACACGGGTGGTAAAACTCTCGGCTCCGCCCCATGATGCCAGATCTGGCCCGCTGGACGCTCAGGTTGTGTGTCGAAGCGGAGGTCGGTAGGTCAGTGGATGAACAACATATACCATTCCTAGAACTCCTGTTACAGGTGAGTAACCTGTATTTCTAGGGACATGGATATGTTGTTCATCCACACTGTCTGGCAGACTCCTAGCAGTTCTCCGGGAGGAGGGAGGCAAGGCGCACACCCCCTACTTAGGGAATAAAGACTGGAGAACCGAGGCCCCAAAACCAGCATCCCGGCGTGACTCAAGGTCGATGTGGTAATGGGTGATGAAGGTGTGTGCTGACTTCCAGGTAGCAGCCCTGCAGATATCCTGGATAGGGACGTCCCTGGAAGCAGCCACCGATGCAGCAGTATGGCGGGTAGAATGAGCTCTTATCCTTCTGGGAGGCTCCACGCCCGCCAACTTATAGCAGAGATCTATGCAGGAGGTGACCCACCTGCTTATCGTCCGCTTGGCTGCAGGTCTGCCAGGTGCGGCTACAGCGGGTGACAAACAGCTGGCTAACCTCTCTCCGACTTCAGCTGTGCGCCTATAATAAGTGGAGCTCTTCTAGGGTCCAAAGTATGGAGCCTGTATTCGGCCTCCCGAGGTGACTGGGGTAGAACACCGCAGAGTCAACACCTGGTTAAGGTGAAACTCCGACACCACCTTCGGAAGGAATTTCGGGTGGGGCGCAGGACAACCTTGTCCCTGTGGAAGACCAGGTAAGGAGACTCGATGCAGAGCACCTGGAGCTCTCCCATCCTTCTGGCTGACGTGATAGCCACCAAGAAGGCGGTCTTCCGCGACAGGCGAGAGAGCTCACACCTGTGCATTGGTTCGAATGGCTTGCCCATGAGCTTTGCCAGTACCAGCAGTAAATCCCACGGAGGTGGAGGTTCTTGCACCGGAGGGGAAATGTGATCAAGGCCTTGAAAAGCGCCAGACCACCTTCTCCTGCGCCACCGACTGCTCCCCGGCCCGCGCCCGGTAAGCAGAGATGGCTGCCAGGTGCACCCTTAGGGTCGTCGACCCAAGCCCCTTGACAAGAAAGAGACCATAAATAGTCCAAGATGCTTGCCAAGGAACAGGAGGAAGGGTCCAAGCCTTGCCTGATACCAAATGGAAAATCTCTTCCATTTGAAGGCATAGCATTTCCTGGTCGACTTCTTACGGGACGCCTCAACTACATTGAGGACCTCGTCGGAAAGACCCAAGGCCTGGAACTCTAGCCGCTCAGGAACCAGGCCGTCAGGTGCAGGGATTGAAGGTCCGGATGGAACACCTTCCTCTGACTGACTGAGAGCAGGTCCGGGCGAACTGGAAGCTGCCTCGGGAGCCTGGAGCTGAGGCTGAGGAGATCTGAGTACCAGAACTGGCGGGGCCAGTCTGAGACTATCAGAATCACCTGCACCTTGTCCCTCCTTGCTTTGAGAAGCACCTTGTGTATCAAGGAAAATGGGGGGAAGGCGTAGAAGAGGCCCGGGGTCCACGGCCTCGAGAAGGCATCCCCCTGCAGTGAGCCCCGCTGAGGGGGCCGGGCATGGAACAGCCTTAGCTTCGCGTTCTCCCTGGAGGCAAACAGGTCCACCTGAGGTGTGCCCCAATGGGAGAACAGATCTTGTACTACCCCGCAGGAGAGACCACTGTGGGATGCAGCCCTATCCGCCTCAGGGCATCGGCCAGGGTGTTGGAGGCTCCTGCCACATGAATGGCTAGGAGATCCACTCACGCCAGCACGAAGTGACCAAATGCGGAGAGCCTTGCACAGAAGCATGGAGAGTCTCCGCCTCTGGCGGTTAGATAGTACATGGTCGTGGTATTGTCCGTCTGGACTCGAACCACTTGACCCCAGAGAAACGGAGCAAAGGCGGTGAGAGCTAGGCGGACCACTCGGAGCTCCAGCAGGTTGACGTGGCATCGGGACTCCCGCGGGGACCACAGGCTGTGCGCCCGGTGTTCCCCCAGATGGGCACCTCAACCCATCAGAGAGGCATCGGTCGATAGGGAGACCGTCGGCTCGGGGTGGACAAACGGGATGCCCTCCTGCAGATGAACTGGAACGGTCCACCATCGGAGAGCGTTCCACATCCCCTGGGTCACCGTCACTAGCTGGGCCAATGGATCGCAGTGTTGTGACCACTGGCTGGCCAGTCCCCACTGAAGAGGGCGCATGTGCCAGCGTGCCCAATGGACCACGCTGGTACAGGCCGCCATGAGACCCAGGAGGCGCAGGAAGTCCCGGGCAGGGAGCGATTGCCCAACCAGAAATGACTGGGCAAAGGAGGTAAGAACCTCGGCCCTGTCCGCCGAGCTGCACGGCTCTGGCTCAAGAGAGTCGAGCTCTGCCCCGATGAAAAAGAATCACCTGCTTTGGCTCGAGTTCCGACTTGGCCTCGTTGATGAGAAGGCCGATTTGAGAGCAAACCTGGAGGGCCAGATCTCTGGACCGCTCCACCTCCTGTCTGGAGGGGCTGCTATCAGCCAATCGTCCAGGTAAGGGTACACCCGACCCTCGGCGCCGAGGAAAGCTGTCACCACTGCTATGCATTTGGTGAAGACCCTGGGAGCTGGAGACAGGCCGAAGGGCATGGCTCGGAACTCGAAAAGGGATCCCTCCGCCGAAGCGAAGGAATCTCCGGTGACGGACGGATAGGGACGCGAAAGAACGTGTCCTGCAGGTCCAGAGAGCAGAACCACACGCCGGGTTCCAGGGATGGATTATCTGAGCCAGAGTGACCATCCTGAAGGTTCGAGACCTAGGAACTTGTTTAGTCGTAGAATGAGAATGGCGCCAGCGCTCTGCCCGCTTCGAACCAGGAAGTACTTGGACACAAACCCCGGTCTGAGGGAGGGTCCGCCACTTCCTGATCACCTCCTTTGGAGGAGAGTGATGTCGGCTCGGCGAGCCGACAGTGAGGCTGCAGACCCGGAGGCCCCCGAGGTGCGACGGCTTGAAGGGCGGGCCTGCTCGAACTCCAGAGGCAGGCCTTTTCCACCACCTTCAACACCCACCTGTCCGTGGTAATAACGGACCAGGCGGAAAGGAAGTGCCGGAGCCGCCTTCCACGGGGAACCTGGGTGAGGTGACGGGTTGGGGCGACACCCTCAGCCCGTCACTGGGCAGGCTTGGAGGAGGGCCGGCCGAGGGACCTCCTGGGCCTTTACCTCCCTGCTTCCTGTTGGAGGAAGCCCGGGCTTGGTTTGGGATGCTAGCCCGAACCTGCTTGGCCCTGACGTGTGGGTCGGATGCAAGCACGGGCGAGAAGGACGAAAGGGCTTAGGCTGTGGTTTGCGGCCTTTGTCCTTCTGAGTGGATGAGACCGAGTCCAAGGTAGCATTGGACTTCTTGATCCCTCTGCAGGTGACCTTCCACCCCAGGGTCAAGAGGTTGGTCCCCAAGAAGGGGGACATCCGCCAACTTGTGCTGGGTATCCGAGTGAAGGTGGATATCTCAGCCAAGCCAGACGACGATAGCCACCGCGCCACCACAGACCTGGCACATGAGTCCCCAATGTCCAAAGCAGTCTGAAGCTGCTGTTTGGCCACTGCCTGCCCTGGTCCCGCACCTGCCTAACCATGGTCTGCAGATCCGCGGGAAGATGAGGGACGACCTCGTCCAGGGAGCCCAACAGGGCATGAGAGAAATGTGCCATGAGGACGGCCGAACTGGCCTGGCGAAGGCTGAGGAAGGACGCAGCGACTTTTCGCCCAGCATAGTCCAATTTCTTGGACTCCTTGTCGGGAGGTTTGTCCACATCCCTAGCATTCCTGGCACGCCGGAAAACGCTGTCGGTAACTAACCCTCGGCGAGGGGTGTTCCGAAAAACCGGACAAGGAACCGGTAGGGACCGCATACTTCCTGGCCATCCTGGCCGAAGGTGCAGGGCAGGAAGCAGGGCGCTGCCAGAGCTCCAAGGCCAGGCCCACTATGGCCTCGGCCACCGGAAAGGCCTCCGCAGGGGAATCCTCGATCCAGAATCTCTGTGAGGGGATACCTGGCCCGCTTAGAACGGGTTACGAGCTTCATCCCGCGGACCTCGAGATGAACCGGGCAATCCCAGGAAGGACGAAGGGCTATCGTCCACTGACTGTCCTCCTGAGGACTCCAAGTCCATTCGCTTGGAGAAAAGGGAGGAATCGCCTTCGACTCGGAAGAGTCCTCAAAGAGCTGCTTTGGCCTGAGCCACCCTCCACCTGCCGAGGTCGATCGGGAGTGAGGGTGACAGACAGCCTATGGGCAGTCCCTGAGCCGACCGAGAATTCTGGTCAAGCCCCAACTAACGGCTGTGGAGGCAGAGGTTCCACCGGAATCGTGGGGCAGCTGGTTTTGGCCGAACAACCGCCTGGGAACAGGCTCCTCGGATAAAACGAGGGGTTGTTTCGCCGCCCGTGACAGTCACTTAATGGCTAGGAAGGCGACGGTGTCGGCTTGTTCCCGGTCAGAAGGAGCTGCTGCCACATGAGGTCTCCCATATCGCCGACGCAACTTACGTCAAGCTTCCCTCGCCCAAGGAGGAGGAAGAGGACGAGCGGTGGCGCTTGCCGCGGTGCTAAGACCGAGACCGCCGGCGACGGTGGGATCGGCTGACCGCTGAAGTCCGAGACCGAGACCAAAACCTCGCTTTCCGAGATGGTGCGGGAGGTGTCGGGGAACCGCACTCCCCGTTCGGAGGGTTCAACCGGGCCCGGAACCGGAGGCACAGACAAGCCAACGGGTCTCAACTCTCACGGGTGAACCGTGGAGAGGATTTCGACTTCTCCTGTTGACAACTCGTCCAACGGGTCGAGAAAATCTCGACCGCTGCCGACGGAGTCTCGGTCAACTGGCCTGACGGGACACCGTGAGACCAGTGGCCGGTCCGGTCGACCGGTCGACGTCGACAACTCGGGAGAGGATCTTTCCCACTCCCAAGAGCATCGCACGGTGGACTTACCCTTGTCTTCTTTTGACCGAGAAAACGTCCAGCAGAAGTTGGTCCCTCACCTTTAGTAGAGAGGGTCAGACAAAGCTCCTTAAAAGAAGCTGAATAAGAGGCACCGAGAGAGGCGGGACAAATGCCGAGCCGAGGTAGAAGCAGCCTGCGCGCTGCCTCTCTCGAGGGCGATCATCTGCTCGAGCTGATCCGGCCGAGCTCCGCCGCCGAAAACCACCGACCGGCCTTTGACTTCACCGGAGGAAAACGCTCGGACGCCCCAGTTGTAAACGGGCAGCACGGTCTTCGAGGACGTAAGCCGAAAAGGAAGAGCACAGGTCGCAGGCCTGCGGGTCGTGCTCCAGGCCTAGACAGTAGACGCACGTGGAGTGCGGATCCGTCCGAGACATCTTCTGTCCGAAAGGGCATCTCCGGAAACCGAGAGTTGATTTGTCCATCGCAGCCGCGAGGGAGAGAAGACCGAAGTCTTTTAAGCAAAAAACTTTTAAATTCGAAAAATCGAAGAATTAGGAACCAGTCTTATACGCAGAGTGTTAAGGAGGGAACCTGAGCTTCCAAGCGGTAAGGAAGATCTAGCGTCATGGGGCAGAGCCGAGAGTTTTACCACCCGGGTGGGTGGGAGGAGCCAGCTTGAAGACCTTCCGGCAAGATTTAAAGCGGCAAGGATACCTGCCAGACAGTGTGGATGAACAACATATCCATGTCCCTAGAAAAATGGGTTCTCTGGTATGCAGAGTAGATCACCCTATGCTGGGCCAGGGGTGACAACAGGGATAGGTGAAGCCATGTTGTCCACCTAAGGCAGATCGCTGTCCCTACCACTCTGGATGCCACCTCATTAGCATCATAAGATGCCCTTACTTGGTGCCTTGCTAGCTCCAGGCCCTGAGCAGAGAGGGCAATTGCTTGCCTGGTTTCCTCTGTATCAGGCATTGAGGCTAGGATCTGTCCTAGCCTGGACCAAAAGAGCCTATCATAGGCTGCAAAGTGGGCTGGATGTGCCGCAATAGAAAGGGAGAGTTGTGCCAAGTAGAAAACTCTTCTCCCCCAGAAATCGAAGTCCGTAGAGTGTGAGTCTGGGGGTCGGTCAAGGTGAGGGGCGCGAGGCCCAGAGGGGGTGTCCAGGGAGGTCAAACCTGAAGAGAGATGAGGCAGAGAACCTGGAGACCCGGGGGGGGGGGTGGCACAATACCGCTGGCGTAGGTCCCTTGGGGCTGGAACAGTGGAGAAGGGACGTAGCCAAAGCTGATGCAATGCTTCCTGAAAAGGAACAAGCCAGGTGGGAACCACCAGGTGGGCTGCACTGTACTCACCTAGAAAGGCGCGCATCACATGCCCGGGATTGCTAACCGGGGCTGGGGTAAGATGGAGCTCATCTAACATCCTCGCGAGGAAGCGCTGATAAGAAGAGAGATCAGACACTGGGGAGATGTGGACAGATGGTTCCTCTCCCTCCGAGGAGGAGGAGGAGGAAGATGCAGGCGAGTTCCGAGGTTCAGGGTCCAGCTGCATGGGAGCATGGTGGAACACCTGCTGGTCCAGGGCATGGAGGTAGGTAGGAAAATGTGCAGCGGAACCTCTGAACTGCTCTCAGGTGAGAGGTCCCCTAAGACCGGGGATACCTGGGATAGCTGGGGATGGAGACAGAGGTTCAGATGACAAGCTCCTAGCAACAGGAGAACGGTCTCTCTCAGGGCAGGGGGGCCAACAGGAAACTCCCCGCAGGGAGGGAGATCCGAAGGCCCGAGCAGCTAACAGCCGTTCAACCGGATCGGAACAGTCACAGCTGTGCCCAAAGGAAGAAATCCTCCTGTGAGGTAACCGGGGCCATGTGAACCCAAAAGGATGGCCCCTGACCTCAGACGCTAAAGTCCCTCTCGAAGACTCGTCCAGGGAAAAGCAAGGGTCTGTGCTGTGACTCCTCCCAGAACCCAGCTTGGCTCCAGTAAGAGCGCGCTGCACCACACCCCTACCCCTCAACCCTTCAGAATCAGAGAGGGACATCATCCTCATAGCCACCAGCCTAGGCAGCTGGCAACTCCGGGCGGTCTCCGAGGAGTTCACCCAGGGAGCAGTACCCTCCCCTTCCAGGCGTGCCCCGGGCTGTCCCAAACTTGGACTGTCCAAACACACCAGGAAAGGGGGTACTCCAGCTGGAGGAGCAGAAGAGCCAGTGGCCCCAGGTTGCATGGCGGTAGCCACGGGGACCACCGGCTGGTCAGTACCACTGACCCTAGGGCCTACCAGCAATGACTGACCCACAGCAGGAAGCTGAGTGGGGACTGAGGTGCTGGAAATGGAGAGATCCGAGGATTCCGAAGAACCTGGGAGCCAATCTGGATCAGACCCAGAGTCCGCCTCCGAGGAGATAGACTCCGAGGTCCGATGCCAGACAGCTCCCCAATTCCCCCCAGTTCCTGGACCACGAGTCGGAGCATTTTCCAGCCCGGTGCCGCAAACAGCACCGGAGTGAAGTGCGCTGGCGTCTGACGCTGACTCCACCCCGGTGCTGTGAGCAGCACTGAGTTGCGCGGCCCCAAACCCGATGTCGACACCCCGGGCACCGGGCAGAAGCGCACCGGAGCTGGACACAGCCCCTGGCACGACACACCGCCGCACCACCCGATGCCACGCGGCACCGAGCCAATGTCAGCGCCGACAATGCGCTGGAGTCAGGGCGGTGCCAGCTCCAGTCCTGGCACCGCTCACAGTGCCAGAACCAGAAACAGGCCCAGAAACTGCCAACGCACCACACCCAGCACCGCTGAAAGTCCCGCGCCACAAACGACACCAGAAGCAACAGCGGCACCGAGAGATGGCCCGGCACCACTCTCTAAGCCTGCGGCGCCGCAAACGGCACCAGAACCAAGAGCGGTGCTGCCAGACGGCGCTGAGGATGGTGCCGGTCCAGACCCAGAGGGCCTGGAACATGTCACCAAGGGAGCCTTCGCCCCCGAAGAGGCGACTGCCAAAGCGGTGCCTCCCGACTGTCCCTCGAGAGGGACAGACTGCACCTCCTGCACCACAGAAGAAGCCCACACCGCAGCAAGGCTAAGAGAGGTGGGCCCCCCCCCCTCCACGGGCCGTATAGGACCAGAAGGGGACCTGGAGGAAGGGCTGAGAATCTGTGCCTTGGCCCGCCAACTGCGCACTCGTCCTCCAAAAGTCGGCGGTGCACGTCCGACTTTAAATGCATGGTTTTTGACAACTCAGCAGTCCACGGAAAAACAAGTGTCGCAGTTGGCCATGTCATGGTCCGGGCCGAGGCAGGAAAGGCAGCGGTCATGCTGGTCTGTCACAGAATAGAGACAGCCACAGGGGCACCGACGCATAGAAGACTGCCCCACTTAAGACGTTTTCATGACCCCCGGACGAGACATGACTGTTCGGCAAGTAAATATAAATCAGTACTTGACGCCGCTTTAAAGAAAAAGGAAAGATCTTACGGGCCAGAAGCAACTTCGAGCAGGGCACTTTGCCTTGGAGAGCTTGCATACTAACGATGTGTTTTAGGCTGATGGTTATTTTCCAACAGCAACCATCAACCTAATAAAGTGATTCACGTGTTTTTAACACATAATTACTAATAATTTTGCATTTTAACAGGGAAGCCCAAGTCCCCTTCCTAGCTCAGAGCATTATGAAACTGAAGGCAGACAAGCTCTGCCTCCTTTTTAACTTCTCAGTGGGAACTGCTTATCTGAGTGGCATAGAGAACTACTTGAACAGGGCTTTGTAAAGCTAATTAGCTTTCACGTTCACACACCCCCCCCCCAAATTTAAAGTGTTTCAGTTCTTTTTTTTGCAAAGATAATCATGTTATCTTAGAAGGGTAGTCACTCACTGAACAAATGTGTAACCAATGTTAAATAATTGTAATATAATGTGGTGTACAGCAACCTGTAAAAATATCGTCCCTGTTGTCTTCTATGTATGACGCGGAACCTTTGTAAATGAGTCTTTGACTCAAAGGTCTTTCTGAATATCTCAATAAATAAAAAAGAGAAAGCTAATTAGCAACATGGAGCCCCGTTAGGAGGACCCCATGTCAGTCAACGTATTTATTTCCCTTTGAGACTTCAAAAAGGAGATGGCCTTTCTGCAACACTGCAAGCCAGTACAGGGTGGAAGGCTTGTCTGTTAAAAGTAAGGCAGTTAAAATTTAAATGATGTAAAAAAATGAAAATGATGTGCCTACCGTAATTCTGATCTTTCTGTGTATCTTCACCATTCATCACCTTTGGTTTCTGGCCGGAGGTCATGACTCCGGGGGAGCTCTTTTTTTTTGCATGGCAGAGTCAGACCTGTCGGTAGCCGCCGATGCCGACGGACTGCATGGCAACTGAGGTTGGCCATTAGGTGTTGTCGACTCCACCCTTCCGCCAGTTCTGAGTTGCCGTAGAGTAAGAAAAGGTTGGGAGGGAGGGACAAGGAAGTCCAAGGGAAAGACAAAGGAAAAGATACATAAACTAAAAGGAGAATTAAACGACTGAGAAGACAGAATAAGTTTGAAAATTAGAGGATTGGGTAGGGGCCCCAATCTCTGGAAGCAGAAAAGGAGGAGGGAGGGAGGGTTAGAAATTTAGAGATAATGATGTGGGGACACACGCTGAACCTTGACCTGTCTCCAGATTATATAGGAACTGCAAAGGAATAGCCAAAAAGGCTAACTGCCAGAATTCAAGGCAAAGAATCACTGGCAATAACTCCAACATAAGCAAAATATACTATTCTGGAAGAAAAGACAGGATACAGGGAATATCCACCCCCATACAAAAAAAGAAATTGTTGGTGTAAGAAACCTAGTTTCTTAAATTAAATCGAGGTTGTGTCCAAAGGACAAAGAAACCAAAGGAAAGCTGATGGGGAGAAAGGGAGAGGGAACAGAAAGGAGGGCAACTACCAACCCCCACCCCACAGGGGTGGAGCCAAGGCACTGAAGGAGTGCCCCCCATCCTGACCACTCCACCCCCAGAGAGAATTATCCCCCCATGTGCCCCAAGTTACCCCACTCCTGACAAACAGAAAGAAGGGGGGTGAGGGAGAGGGCACAGAGAGGGAGGCCCCAGGGGGATGGAGGGTGGGACTGTGATGAATGGTGAAGATACACAAAAAGATCAGAATTATGGTAGGTACATAATTTTCATATTTTATCCGTGCTAGTCTTCACCATTCATCACCTTTGGGTGAGTGCCGAGCCCCCCGAAGGGGGCTTCAACCTTAAGGGACTGAGTCCCTTAGCTCTCAGTGGGTGACACACTAAGAGGGAGAACTTTCATGGGTTTGGAGAGGCCCAGGAGTGGGGATAGTGAGATGGGGCCCCCCCCCCGGAGAGGGGTAGGAAGTTGCCCCGACAGACGCAGTCTCACCCTATGGGAGAAAAGATAGGTTCTCTGGTGAGCGGAGTTAATCACCCTACATTAAGGGTGAAAAGCAGGAAAGATGTAGCCATGATGTCCGCCTAGTGCAGATCGCTTTCCTTGTGACCCTGGTAGCTACCTCACTGGTATCATACGATGCCCTTGCTTGGTGCCTTGCTAGCTCCAGGCCACGTGCAGAGAGTGCAATGGCTTGTCTGGTTTCCTCCGTGTCAGGCACTGGATCACAGAAACCTATCATAGGTAGCATAATGTGCCTGATGAGCAGATATTGAGAAGAGCAACTGTGCTGAGTAAAAGGTCTTCCTACCCCAGAAGTCAAAATCCAAGGAATCTTGATCTGGGGGCCGGTCATGGTGCAGAGCCCGTCGGGAGTATCCAAGTGTGTCAATCCTGAGCTAGGATGACGCAGGTTACCTGGAGACTCCAGGGGGGCACACTACCTCTGGTGGAGATCCCTAGGGGCTGGGACTCTGAAAAAGGGTCTCTGCCAGAACTGCATCGATGCCTCCCTAAAGGGAGCAGGCCAGGGGGCGCTACAAGACTGTTCACACTGAAATCGCCCAAAAAGGCATGCAACGAATGCTCTGGATTGTGCTGAGTGGAAGGGGTGACATGCAGGTCTGCCAACATCTTCACGAGAAAACGCTGATACTCAGCAAGATCAGCGGCTGGGGAGATGTGGACAGATGGTTCCAGTCAGAGGACCTCAGAGGTTCAGATGTTGGCTGCTCAGGGAGAGGTTGAAAAACCTGTCTGTCCATGGCCCTAACATAAGAGGGAAATTAAGCAGCCACAGCTCTGAACTGCTCCCAGGACAGAGGACTGCTAGGACCAAGAATATCTGGGAGAGCAGGAGAATGGAGAGGGGACAAAGTCGACAACAGGAATCAGCTGTCCTCTGCCTGGGCTAGAGAGCGCACCTGGAGCCCCAAGAAAAGAGTGAGCTCTGGAAAACTCAACAGCCGAAAGCTGGTCAACCATACTGGAACTGCCTAGGCTGCTCCCTGAAGAATCCCCCCTGTGAGGTGACTGGGGCCGTGAAAGTCCAGAAGGAAGGTCCCCTACCTCCAAAGAATGGGGCCCTCTCGAGGAAACCAAAAGGGACGGGCGAGAGTCTACGCTACGACTTCTCCCAGAGCCCAGGTGGGCTCCAGAAAAAGGTCGCCGCATGGAACCCAAACCCCTCGACCCCTCAGAATCTGAAAATGCCCTCCTCCTTGAAAGGGGCTATCCAGGGAGCAGCACCCTCCACTCCTGTAGGTGCTCTGATCGGCCCCAAAGTTGGGCGAGCCAGGCACATGACTTGAGGGGGTACCACCAGTGAGGGGTCAGAAAACCCTCCGAGTCCAGGCTGCAGAGCAATGATGGCCTGCACCACTGCCTGTTGGTCAGCACCCCTGACCCTGGAAGCCACTGTCCTCTCCTCAGAGGGGGGTGGATCCGGCCTGTCGAGGACATTACCAAGGTGTCCATGCCAGCAGCCAACTCCAAAGAGTCAGACTGCCTATCTGACACAGAGTCCGATTCCTCCTCTAAAGAAGTGGAGATCAAAGTTCTGTGCCAAATGGTGCATGGACGCCCGCTGCCATCCCGACTGAAAGGGACATCAGACCCAGAGACTGCACCAGAGTTGGCGCTGACATCTCCAGCCGCACCGCAAATGATGTGGGAAGAAGACACGGCTCCAACGATGGCAGCAGCATCGTAGCCAGAGCCTGTCACGGCGCTGTCCCGATCCACGGCACCGCAAGCGGCGCCGAGGCCAGAGACGGCGCCGACGACGGCTCCGACCATGCTTTCAGCACCGCAAATGGCGCAGAGGTCGGAAACCCCCACGGCGACATCCCAAGCCATGGCACTGTGAATGGCACCAATGCCAGAGACAACGCTGACGCTGGCCCCGCGAATGGCACCGAGGTCGGAAATCCCAATGGTGCCATGTCACCGCTCGGAGCCTCGAGTGGCTCCAGAGCTAGACACGATGCCATGCTCAACCACGGCACCGTGAACGGAGCCAACGGCATTGAGTGACGGACCGGCACAGACAACAGTGCCATCAGGGCCCATGGCACCATGAACGGTGCCGAGGCCCAAGACGGCACCGACAGACAGCGTCAAGGATGGCACTGACCCAGACCTTCTGAGCCGAGGGTATGACACTGGGGGAGCCTTCACCCCTGAAGGGGTTATTGCCAAGGTGTTGCCTCCTGCCCGTCCCCCTGGGGGGGGACAGACTGGGCCTCCTGCACCGTGTAAGGGGCTTCTGCCACGGCTAGGTTACAAGAAGCAGAAGTGCCCTCCTCCTCCTCGGTCCATATAGAACTGGAAGGGAACCCGGAGGAAAGACCGAGAGAATGTGGCTTGGCCAGACAAGTGCGCGCCCATCCCCCGAATGTTGGCGGAGCTCGTCCAACTTTCCACGCACGTTGTTCGATGACACGATGGTCCATGGAGAAGCAGGCATCACACAAATCCATGTCATGTAGCGGGCCAAGACACGCGAGGCAATGGTCATGTTGGTCGGTAACAGAGTACTTACGGCCGCATGGGCACCGACGCAAGGGGGGCCGTCCCATCTTCACTGTTTTCTTGCTCCCGACCGAGACATGACCTATGGAAAAAACAACACCAAACAAGACCCGACATCGCAAAATAAAGAAAAGGGACAGTCTTACTTTTTAAACCTCAGATGACGTCGACTGGAGTGAAACGGTACCGGCAGGAGCAAAGAGAACAGAGTCAACGGACTCGTATCGGAGCCGAAGGCATCAACAATTACAACAGACCTCTCACACAGCAGAGCTTCCAAGAGGTGCCCTCGACAGTGGGAGACGAAGAACTGGTGGGAGGGCAGAGTTGACAACACCTAACGGCCAACCTGCGAGCGCCACACAGTGTGTCGGCCGCGATGGCAACGCCAATGGTGCATCGACTCCGCCCATCTAAAAAAAAAATAAAAAAGCGCTTCTGCGGGGTCATGACCTGCGGCCAGAACCCAAAGGTGATGAATGGTGAAGACTGACACAGATAAGATCAACCAATCCTTTAAGTAGGCTGTCACTGCCTGACCTGATGGTAATCATCTTGTCAACCTAAACACAAAGCGACACATGCTCTTTACAGTTAATATGCAATATAAGATGAATTTTGTTTTTAAAGGTACTGTATATATTGTAACAAAACACTATTAATGGAACAAATAGGAGGCAGTATAGAGTAGTGGTTTAGGCACTGAGCTGCAAAACTGGAGACCTGGGTTTGAATCCCACAGCCCCCACTAACATACTCTGTGACCCTGAGCAAGTCACTTAACTTCCTTGTGCTCCCAGGTCACACCTGTAAACAAACTTTCAGCTTAGTGTGTCTCTCCTGGTAAAAAATAACAACAAAAAAACAATGTTGAAGTACACCAGTGTATACTATTTTCGCATATGAAAACAGAAAAATCCCTGCAAAATCCTAACAAGTAGCACACTACTATACAAAGATACTGCATTCCACGGAAGAAACTGAAAAGTAAACTTACTAGGTTAGGGGAAGGAACAGAAAAAAACAGTGAAAGGTAAAGGGGTAAAGGAAGCACAAAAACTCTTCGGATATGAGGAACTACTAGATGAGAGGGGTGGAAGGGAAAACTTCTATCTAGGGTAAAAGTACAAAGGGGCACAACAAACAAAACAAACTCTGTCCAGAGCCGATAGGGCAGCAGGTGAGGAACTTGGAGTAAAAATATGGAAAATCTGTGTTTTAATATGTTTACACCAAATTTGCAACATAGCCTTTATAAGACCCTGTCATCGAGGCGCAGGTCAGAAAGCACAGGGAAAACCAGGAGCAGTTGTGGAATTCAACAAACATATTTATTTACAGTAGCAGTAACATAAAGAAAATAAACTTGTTCAGCATAACTATGTACAAAGGAGAAAAAACAGTAGTTTTCCTTGAGTCTCTGTGTCCCTTTTTCCTCTAATCTTTTTTGCAGTTGTAGCTTAGCTCTTTAATAAGTCTATTCGACCCCCATCCTTAGCAAGGATCCTGTGTTTGTAAATAACAGGCAGGACTGCTAAAACACAGTGTGCTTGAGCTGAGAGGACCCTTTTGCAGCTTTTGCAAAAGGCTGGGAGATTTGCACTCAAGTAACCTCTGGAGTTTTTCACTAGCTTTCTGCAATCATCTCAAATATAATATACATTTCAACAGTAATGCTATACATTTTCCAAACAAAGTGGATCCCAACATCAGTTACACTTCCACACAATGACTTGCATATATTTTTATATCAGCAGATCTAGATATGCAAGGGAGAAAAAAACAGACAGCAAGGGAAGGCTGAGAGACAGCAAAGAACTGCAAGACTGTCGGAGTGATCAAATCCAAAGTCTCACAGGAAAATTGGTTTGTTCAACCAGACAAAGAAGAGATAGAAAAGGAAAGATCCTTGCCTTTAAACACTTTCTCTAACAAATGGGACAGGGTCATATTCTACCCTGTCACAGACCCTGCCTCATGAAGAAGGGCAGAGGAAATGTTCAGCTCCTGGCGTAAAGGTGATGTTGCTCAGAGACTGTGAAATCAACTTACAGGATGCAAAAAATGAAAATTACGTACGTACCGTAATTCTTAATCTTTCTATATATCTTCCTCCTTCATCACTGGTGGGTTCTGGCCAGAGGAACAGGACCCCATGGGAGTATTTTCTTTTCTCGGGGAAGGAGCCAGCGTCAGCTTGGCGACACCCACGCTGCCGACGTATGACATGGCGTTTGAGGAATGGCCAGTAAACGATGCTGACTCCTCCCTCACCTCAGTTCTGTGAAGCCAGAGAGTGACAGGAAAAAAGGGATAGGGAAAATGATGAAGTGGACAAGAGAGACCAAGGGATAGCCAAAAAGGAAAGGCTATACTGTAAATGGAAAGAGATATAAAGCCAAAAGTGGAGGACAGAACAACCCTAGGGGTCTGGAACACAGGGCCCCAGCCTCTTGACATGAGAGCATAGATAAAAAAGACAGAAAGAGAAGGAGGGAGGGAAAGAAAGGGAAGGAGGAAGGAGACCCCCCACTGACTCCTCACAGAGGGAAAAGCAGCGGCCACGGAGAGAAGGAGCACTCAGAGGGTTCCCTTTAAGGAGATACCCCCTCCAGGATATTTAAACCTCTCCAGAAATGTAGCGCTTCACTTCAAGGAAGGGAGGCAGAGTTGGGTTAAGCAGATAAGGCTATCTGCCCAGGACTTCCCTCCTTACATCCAAAGAATGAGGAGTTGGGGGGGGTCTCTCACTCCTGTTTCCAATATATAAGGGCAGGACAGTGCTGCCATTGGGTACAGTCCATCCTATTCCTTCATGGGGGAGCTCCCAGAGGGACTCCCCCCAACCCCTACACTGGGAAGGAGGAAGGAAGGAGGAAGGAGGAGGAGGAGGGAAACTGCTGAGAACCAGCTACCACTGAAGGTAGTGGTAAGGAAAGACCAGAGAAAAGGGGGGTAACTAGAGCCCTCCGAACCCCATAACCTGGGTGAAGACCTCCTCACCCCCCAACCAGGGGGCAGGGAGCCCCAGATCCCAGCAGATCTAGGACTCCTAGGGGAGACCCCCATACTGGCCACAGGAACATAGCCCCAGGAAGTCCCCTCTTAAGGAGCAGCCCCACCTGCCCCCCCCACATAGGGTGGTATCCTTCCTCAAGGAGCAGGGCAACCTTAGGTACCAGATGGACAGTCTCACCACACCCTAAATGGGGAGAAGGCAGGGGAGGAGGCTCGGAGTCTGAGGTCTAAGAGGGGAAGGTGGAAGGGAAGCAGTGATGAATGGTGAAGATACACAGAAAGATCAAGAATTTCGCTAGGCACAAAATTTTCATATCTCATCTGTGTCAATCTTCACCATTCATCACTGGTGGATGATTACCAAGCCCCCCCAAAGGGGACCTGGTACCTCCCTGAGGAAGAGGCTTCCCTCAGCCTCCTTTGGGGGAGACACAGGAGGAGGAGAAAGAGAACCTCACAGGCCAAGACAGACCTGGAACTGGTCAGGGTGAGACGGGGTCTCCGTCTGCCTGGGAGATGGAAGTCATCCCTGAAGTTCCCAACTCACTCTGCGGGAAAATACGTGGGTCTCCTGGAAAGAGAAAGCAATCCCCCTACACCAGGCCACGGGTGATAACTAGGAAAGGTGAATCCATGCCACCTGCCTAAATGCAGATTGCTGTCCCTGCTAGCCTGGATGCCACCTCACTGGCGTCATACAATGCCTTTGCTTGGTGCCTCACACGCTCCAGGCCATGTGCGGAGAGGGCAATGGCTTACATTGTTGCCTCTGTATCAGTCATAGATGCTAGGACTTGTCCTAGCATGGATAATAAGTGCCTGTTATAGGCAGCATGATGGGCTTGATGTGTTGTAATAGAAAGGGAGAGGTGCACCAAGGAGAAGATTCTCCTCCCACAGCAGTCGAACTTCGCAGAGTCCACATTCAGGGGTCGGTCGTGCCATGAGCTTCTATGCCCGGAGGGAGTATCCAGGGGCATCATGCCCAAAGAGGGGTGAGGCATGGCTACTAGAGACCAATGGGGTATGCAGTACCTGCGCTGGCAGTCCAACGGGGCTGGGGAGGGCCAGGCAAGCACCACCAGGCAGTCCGTACTGTACTCATTGAGAAAAGCGCACGTCACCTGCTCAGGATTCATCTTGCTAACATTGAAATATGGAGCTTGTTGACCAGCCTCGAAAGGAAATGCTGATAAGAGATCTGGTCAGTGTCCAAGGGCAGGTGGACAGAGGGATCCTCTTCCTCGGGTGAGGAAGATGAGGAGGCCGACAAGTCCGAGAAGTCAGAGTCCGGCTGCCGCAGGGATGAATGATGAAAAACCTGTTCAGCCATGGCTCTAACATATACTGGGAAATCAGCAGCCATGGCTCTGAACTGCCCCCAGGTCAGAGACTCCGTAGGACCAGAGTTGCCCAGGAGAAGAGATGGGGAAGGCAGAGCTAAAGGAGCCAAACACCTCTGGGAAACAGGATGCTCTCTGCCAGAGCTAATAAGGGACCATGCAGACGATCCAGCACCCTGGAAGGATCCGCCAGTTGGAACAATCACCGGCTGTTCAACCATTCTGAAACAGTCAGGACTGTGCCCTGAAGGGGATTCCCCCCTTGAGGTGACTGGGGCCGCATGGGTCCAGAAGGGTGGCTCACAGCCTCGTGCAATGAGACCCCCTCGGGACACCTCAGGGGAGAAGACAGACCCAGCACTGCGGCTCCTTCCTGAGCCTCATCGGGCTGCTAGGGAAGGGCGCTGCTCCTGGCCTTGTCCCCTCAACCCTTCAGACTCCAAGAGGGACCTCTTCCTCAGAACTAACCATGGGGACTCCACCTCACTTATCAGACCCTGAAGGACAGCCCATGAGGAAGCTCCTACCCCAGCTCCAGACGTCTGCGTGGCCCCAGAAGTGGGTCCAGCCTGAACACCCGGACCAGGGGACTCGCCTCCTCCTAGCTTGGTGACCTTACCAGCTCTGGAAAGGCCCCCCGGTGCCACCCTAGATGCCGGAAGTCTCCCTGGCACTGCAAGCGGTTTTGATGCCAGTGCCGGCCAGAACCACTGGCTCTGAAATAAGGGAAGGTTGGGTGGGCGCAGAGGTGCTGGACAGAGGAGAGCCCCGATACTCTGAACAGTCAGGCAGCCAGTCTGGATCCGGCTTCGGATCATCCTCCTCCAAAGAGGAATGGATCCAGAGGGGCCACCCCCAGGGCCCTCCTACAGCCAGTGCCGCAAGCAGCACCATGACCCGGCACAGCACCGCCCATGGCGCCGCCCTGATCACCAAGGCCAAGAACGACTCCAGGATCTGGGTCGGCACTGAGGAAACCACCAAGTCGGCCTGGCAGGTGCAATCCGTAACACTGGGGGAGCCTTCACTACCGAGGAGGTGATTGTCAGGATGGTGCCTCCAACCCAACTCCCGGAAGAGTCAGACCGGGCCTCCAGCACCATAGAAGGTGCCTCTGCCATGATGAGGCTAGAAGAAGCAGAGGCCCCCTCCTCTGTGGCCCATATAGAACTGGCAGGGGACCCGGAGGAAGGTTTAAGGGACCTGCATCTGACGTCCCTAGTGTGTGACTGCCCTCTGAAAGTTGGCGGTGTACTGCCAACTTTAAATGCACTCTGCAGTCCATGGTGAAACAGGCATCACAATGGTTGATGTCGTGGCTTGGGCCCAGGTAGATCAGGCAGCAATCATGTCGGTCTGAGACGGAATACTGCCGGTCGGAGGGACACCGATGCATAGAGGACCAGCCCGCTTTTGAAGGTTTCATCTTGTCCCCAGGATGAGATGTAATCAAACAGAAAAATATTAAAAACACAACAAAAGGTCTCGCCGCTGAAAGAAGAGGACAGGTCTTACCGGTTTTTTTTTGAAGATAAACAGCGCCGAAAAACGTTAACGTCTCTCACAGAACTAGGCTTCGGATACGGACTAGGCTGCAATGTTGTAATTAAATTGCTTGCTCATGAGATCACTGTTCCCTCGACAGCAGGAGAAGCACAACTGAGGTGAGGGAGTAGTCAGCGTCGTTTACTAGCCATTCCTTGAGTGCCACGTCGTACGTCGGCCCTGAGGGCAGCGCCGAGCCGATGCCAGCTCCTCCCCTGAGAAAGGAAGTATATAAATGCTCCCGAGGCCCTGTTCCTCTGGCCAGAACTCACCAGTGATGAATGGTGAAGACTGACACAGATAAGATCACATTTTGGGCATGAACTGAAAAATGGCAGTTGTCACCTTCATGAGGTGTTGTAAAGAAATGGTAAAGAAATGGCTGTGCTGTCAATTCACGGTAAAAATACTGAAAATTACCAAAGTTAAGAGGCTGCGTTCGCAAAATTCAATGTAGGCTCATAACTTTATTGTTTTTAATATTTTACACCAAGTTTTCAACTTAGCCTTCTTATGACCCCACCTCATGAATAAAGGCAGAGAAAATGTTCAACTCCTGGCCAAAAGGTGATTTCGCGCAGGGACCGTAAAATCACCTTTCGGGGTGCAAAAAAACATTTTGGCCAGGATCTGAAAAATGATAGCTGAGGTGCTGTAAAGATATGGCAATGTTGTGAATTTGGAGTAGAACTATTGAAAATTATGATGGTTACGAGCCTATATTCGCAAAATTCAAAGTAAGCTCATAACTTTGTTGTTTTTTATTATTTTTACACCAAATTTTCAAATTGTTCAACTCCTACCTGAAAGGTGAATTTGTGCAGGGACCATGAAACCACCTTTCGAGACAGATCTGCCTAATGACAGTGCAACTGCTCATGAGGTGGGGTCCCAAAGAAGGCATGTTGAAAATTTGGGGCCAAAATATGCAAAAATGGCCAAGTTATGGCACTAGGTTCAAAACCCCATTGAAATACTTTGAACCACATAACTGTTTCCTTAGTTCACGGTCCGGCTTTGAAGAGTGAAAACATGTCTGCGGTCCACAGATATTCACGCCGCTTGACCTCCCAGTGGTAAGTATGGGCTGGGGGATGCTCAGTGGGAGGGTTGGGAGGTAACAGCTGGAAAGGACATTGATGGATGGTTTCTTTTCAGGTAAAAGAGGAAAAACAAATGAGGATTCCAGTTAGTGACACTGGGGACTGGGCACCCCTCGTATCAGTGTTATGTTTCTTGGGTGGGGAAGAAAATAAAAATTTAAAAAGTAATGGAGGTAAATGATCTCTACAGCTGCAAAAGACACAGATGGACATTTTCTGTTTTCAGGTTGAAGAAGAAAAACAATTGAGATTCATTGCAACACTAGGATTGGAAACCCTAGTGTCAGTGTTATGTTTCTGGGGGGTGGGGTTGGTGGGTGCTGAGGAGGAGGATCAGGTGGGGTGAATAGCATTACTGTACAGAAAAAACAGAGATCATGGTGGAAGACGGCACAGTTCGCCGTGTTCAAGATGGCTGACAACCTCTATTGTGCATGTGTGAATACTACATGCGCAGTAGAGTGCGGGGCCATATTGGATACGGTGGAATGTGCCCTGTCTTCCATGTACAATATTTTTGATTTTTTAAATTACAGTTATCCCCCCACCCGACTCCTCCCTCTCAGCACCCACCACCCCACATCCCCCAGAAGCATAAGAGTGACACTGGGGGTGCCCCATCCCCTGTGACCCGATCAGCATGACCCATGTATTTTTCTAGTAAAAAATAGTGCAGTGCTCCACAAACACGCAGGCGACTGTGGTGGCACTCCAACATTCGGTCGCAAAGAATGCAAAGAATATGGAGTCCTTTTTTTGAAAGCAACAGGTCTGCAGGGCTCTGTACGCTGCAGCCCTAAAAAGGGAAAACTAGAAACAAGCAATAATTAAAATTATGTACTCACCCTCATTCTTGATCTTGCAGAAATATATTCACCACTGATTCATACAATGGGTTCTGAGCTGGAGGCGCTAGGACCTCACGGGAGTTAGAACTTTTCAGGAGGGCTGGCGCTGAGGTAGGCTGCGTCTATGAGTGGCACAGCGAAATAAGCTCCCGCTGCATGACTTACTTTGGCACTGGAATTCAACCACCTCAGTACCTTTTTTTACCGAGGAGGTGCAGCAAAACTTAACTAACACTACTACACATAGCGTAAAGGCATAAGATAATCCTTGTGACCCATATAAGAAGGGTCAACACCGAAGAACACAGGGTCTTCACAGCCCAAATCAAAACAAGGGGTGAATACCAATAAACAGAAGAGTGAGCCAGGGGAATGGAGGGTGGGTGTGTGAATCAATGGTGAAGATATTCCTACAGATCAAGAATTACAGTGAGTACAAACATTTACTATCTTCCAGGAATCAATCTTGCCCATTGATTCACACCAATGGAGTAGAGTACTAAACTGAGATGAAAGTCCCCCGGGCAGGGCGGTAAAAGCCAGAGCTCATTCAGGACAGAAGTCTGTTAAGGACTGTCCTGCCAAAAAAGGCATGCTGCCTGGCATGGGCATCCAGGGCATAGCGCTTGATAAAAGTGTGCAATGTGCTCCAAGTGGCAGTTCTGCAAATATAAGCAATAAGGTACAGAGTGAATCTCTGCCAAGGATGCAGCAACTGCTCTGGTAGAGTGGGCACGAACCTGGCCCTCCAGTTTGACCTGCGCCATAGAATACCAGGGATGGAGGCAACTGACAATCCATGCAGAAATGCATTTGATTATAACAGGCTGACCAAACCGATTAGGGTGAAAGGAAACAAAGAGCTGTTTACAGCGTCAGAAATCCTTAGTTCTAGCACGGTAAAACGTGAGGTTCCTTTAACATCCAGGGAGTGGAGGGTGCGCTCCTCTTAGTTTTGAAAATTGGAAACTTTTTAGGGCACACTAGAGGGTGATTTAAGTGAAACTCTGACACCACCTTAGGCAAATACTTAGGACGTGTGTGGAGAACCATCTGGTCTCTATAGAAGACAGTATACTAAGAATCTGTGACCAAGGCATGTATCTCAAACACTCTGTGGGCAGAAGTGATGGCCACTAGAATTGCAGTTTTCCAAGTCAGGGAATTTCAAGTCACACACAGCCAAGGGTTCAAAAGGATGATGAGTGAACATGTCCAACACAAGGCTAAGATCTCATATGGCAACGAGTTTCCTAACTGGATGCCTTGTGTGCAAAATGCCTGTCAGGAACGTCTTAAACAGAGGCCGTTGGGTTAGAGAAAGGTTCTGTACAGGCTCATGGTACGCTTAATCTGCGCACAAATGGAACTTAACTGTAGAGTACTGCAAGCCTGCATGAGACTGTGCAATTACTCCAAACCCTGTCTGGCAGTGTCATTGAGGCACAGGTCAGGAAGCACAGGAAAAACCAAGAGCAGCTATAGAATTCGCAAAAAAGTGTTTATTAGTACTAGCAGTAACATAAAAAAGCAAAATTGTTCAGAATAACTATTTACAAAAGCAGAATAAACAGAGATCCATCTGAGTTTTCCTTCAATCTCTGTGTGTCTCTCAAAACACTGCAGGTCTCTCTTATAAGTCCTTGCAACCCCCCTCCTTAACGAGCATCCTGTTTGTTTCTAAAATGTTCTTGTAAATTTCAGGCAGGTGCAGCAAGAACACAATGCCCCAGAACTGAGGCCCTTTCTCCACAGCTTCTGAAAAAGAGCGTAAAACTGCTCTCAGGTTAACCCCCTTGAGTTCCCAATAGCTTTCTGCAATCATCACAAACTATAATTATATTCATTTCAACTGAAACACTATATAATTTCTAAACAAAGGGATCCCAATATCAGTTACATTTCCACATAATGATTTGCATATATTTTTATACCAGCAGATATGCACGGGAGGAAAAGACAGAAACAGCAAGGGAAGACTGAGAGACAGTGAGTGACAAAGAATTGTGAGACTGTTGGGGTGATCAAGTCCTAGGTCTTATGAGAAAATCTGGTTGCGCAACCAGACAGACAAGAGACACGAAAGGAATGAACAGAACAGATCCTTGCATTTAAACTCTCCATAACAACTGGGACAGGGTCCTATTCAACCCTGTCACAGACAGGCATCGGAATGGGTCTATACAGGATTTGGAGCACCATATGGAAAAATGTTGCCATTTGGTTGTATAGGTTTTCCTGTTGGAGGGCCTACGAGTAGCCAGAAGAAGAATCCCAGAGACCTTCTGAGACACTTTATACCTGCCCACTTCTATCTCTTCAGCCGTGGAGATGAAGAGAGTGCAGACTGGAGTGAACCAGGGACCCCTACGTCAGAAGGTCTTTCTGGAGAGGGAGGGCACTCAGAGGTCTGACTTACAATTTGCTGAGCATGGGAAATCATATCTGTTGAGGCCAGCATGGGGCGACCAGAATCATCTTGCCCCTGTGTGCCTCCAGCTTCAGCAGTACACTCTGAACTAGAGGAATAGGAGGGAATGTGTACAGAAAGTGATTTGTCCACTGCAGGCTGAATATATCCTGACAGAAAACACCATGTTCTGGATTTCTGGAGAAAAATCGCGACCATGTGGCATTGAGTGGGGACACAAAAAAGTCCACATCTGGGGTTTCCCACTCATCCAATAAAGATTGCATAACATTTGGCACCAACGACCAGTCGTGAGGAACAGCTTCTGTTCAGCTGAGATTGTCTGCTAGATTGTTCTGAGCCCCTGGCAGATAAATTGACTGGATCAGAACATCATGTTCCAGACACCACTCCCACTCGGTCATCGCCTCCCTGTAGTGAGGATAAGAGTGTGCTCCCCTGTTTGTTGATGTAGCACATGACAGGCTTGCTGTCCACCTGGAGGAGGACTATCGTGTGGCTGATGAAGTCCACCAGGGCCTGGATGGCATAAAGGACTGCTCTCATCTCCAACACACTGATGTGGAAGTGGGACTCTGTAGGGCTCCAAACTCCCTGAGTGTGGTGCCCTGACAATGGGCTCCCCATCCCAGCAGAGATGCGTCTATCGTAAGGGTTATATGAGGCTCTGGTTGAAAGAGGGACTTGGAGGAGCATGTCCTCCTGTGTCCACCATACAAGCGGCCGAAGCAGAGGCTTTGTCACTTTTATAAGATAAGACTGAGGATGCACTGCCCGAAACCACTGCATGCTGGGCATCTACTGGGTTATCCTCATGTGTAGCTGAGTCAGAGGTACTATGAAGACAGAGGAGGCTAAGAAGAAGAATCAGCATTTACAGGTATATAGCACTTTTCATACACAGTGTATCCCAAAGTGCTTTACAAGCAGTGCTAGACTGGCGGTGAAGTGACTGAATGTGCAGCGGCGGCCATATCGCACATCAACACCCACATACAGCCTGGACAACTGCATGAACCGGTTTATGGGAAGGGGAATGTTGACCAGGACACCGGGAATGTCCCCTACTCTTTGCAAAGCGTGCCCTGGGTTATTTTACTTCCACCTGGACACCACCAGGACAACACCAGGATGGGTAGAAGGGACCTTGGTTTAACATCTCACCCAAAGGGCGGCACACCCCAACAGTACAGCACCCCCCAATACTGCACTCAGATGCCAGCATTTTAGGAGCAAGCCCAATCCCGGTGTGGGACGAGAACCCACAACCTTCTGGTCCAGAGGTGGATATACTACCAACTGAGCCACACTAACACCTGTGAGACCTAACATGCACTGCATGGTGCGAGACCAAACAGACTCATGCTCGATGATGAACTGAGCCATCTGAAGGCTGGCTCTCCATCTTTTCTCTGGATGAAAGATGCTCAACCTGGAGGTGTCCAGGAGGGCTCCTATGAAGAGGAGCTGCTGATGGGGCTGAAGCTAAGACTTCTCTAGATTCAACAGGACTCCCATGGAGTTCAGGAACTGAGAGACTGTGGCCACTGCTCGTTTCATCTCCTGCTTGGATGGACAGGTAAACAACCAGTCATCTAGGTAGGGAAAAACCTGGAGTCCGAGCTTTTGAAGGTACGCCATGAGAACAGCAAAACATTTTGTAAAGACTCGAGGCACCGATGACAGCCCAAAGGGCAGGACCTGGAATTGGTAATGCACATCCAGAACCATGAAGCAGAGAAACTTATGGTGGCCAGGATGGATCAGGACATGCTGGTAGACATTCTGCATGTCTAGGGAAACCAACCAGTCCTGTGGCTTGAGAAGCAGTAGCAGACCCTAGGGAGATAATTTTGAACTTCTTCCGCTGCATGAACTTGTTCAGTTTCCTGAAGTCGAGAATGGGGCACATGCCCCCTCACATTTTCAGAATGAGAAGGTAATGGGAGTAGAAGCCTGTGTTGCGCTCCGCCTCTGACACTACTTCCACTGACCTGTTGCTTGAGAGGCCCACAATCTCCCTTAGCGAGAAGCTCCGACATGTGAGCTGAAAGGAGGGGTGGGTTTCTGGGTGGATAATCCAAAAGGAGTTCTGAAATATTCGGCGATTATCCCTCCCAGATGATCCTGGGAACCCACTTGTCCGTTGTGATGGATTGACACTGATGGTAAAACTAAATCAGATGCAACCCCACCAGAGAGGAGATGTCTGCCCTGGGCAGCTGAGGCAAGACTGGGGCCGGATTTTCAGAGAGTGGCACTGGGCACTTCCAGGGCTTTTGCCTTCAGCTGTGCTTTCTTCTGCTGCTGAGGAGGCTGGGACTTGACTTGAGCTCCTTTGCTTTTGCCTCAGAAGGACTGCTTACTGTGATAACACCCTCACCCCTTTCCCTTTTGGAGATGGGATGGGGGCAGGCCAAGAAGTCTTGATGGCTGTCCTGGACTTTTGGGAAGCCTCAAAAGACTGCTCTACCAGCGGACCAAACAGATATGAACCATCAAAGGAAAATTAAAATTATGTACTCACTGTAATTCTTGATCTTCCAGAATATCTTCACCATTCATCATGGGTGGGCCTATGCCGGAGGCATGCCGGAGGCATGGGGATCCCATGGGAGCATATGTCTTTAAAGCTCTAGAGGAAAGGTACCAATGTCGGGAATGGCGCCACCCATGAGGCGAACGTATGACATGGTGCTCGTGGGCTGACCAGTAACTGACGCCGCCCCCTGCCTCCTCAGTTCTGTTCACCAGTACAGAAAACAAAGGATAAGTAAAAAGAATAGCTGGGTGAAGGGATCCAAGGGATAGACAAAAGGATATAGGATATATAAAGAACATAGGAATAAAAAAGGTCCATCAGGAGAAGATGGGGTTGGGAGGAGGGTCTTTGTAGTGGTGAAAGAATGACCAGGACAACAGAGTGTGTGTGGGGGGCGAGTGAGCAGCGGGACCCTGAATTCTGAGGAAGAAGAACAACACAGGCATCAGAAGAGTTGGCTTACTCTAAACTGTGGAAAAAGCATTGCTTATGCTCTCTAGGGGCTAGATGATCCTCAAGCAAGGAGCAAGGTCCACAAAATTTCCAAGGACCAGCTCAGCAAGGGTAGACTGCTGGGAAAGGAATACTACCCTGAGTCTCAGAAACAGGAGTCGTGAAAAAAACATTGCCAGAATTGTCCATCTGTAGGTACAAGCACTATAAAAGGCTAGAGGTTTCGAAGTCCCATATGACCAAAATATAATATGGGAGAAAATATAGAGCTTCTGATCTTGAAAGACCTGACAGCAGAAGAGCCAGGGCTCAAGAAACACACCACTAGGCCAGGTTTCCAGACTAGAGGAGAGACATCTAGGAGCTCAAGAGGTAGAAGTGCAACCCCTAAGAGGGGAAAAAAGACTGAGAAAAGGGGGCCCCACTATGAGAGCAACTGCCAGGTATAGGAATCCTCAAAAAGAACAGTTACATAAGAACCTATTGTAACAGTAGATATTTGAGGGGATCTCAGTCATCAGGTTACAGGGCCAATGCCGACATCATGTGATAATCACTAACGGCATGATCGGCCCCGATCCCTCAGTTCTTTTCCTCGGGGACAAAGGGAGTATTTATTATACTGTTTATTTTTATTTATTATTGTCTTGGAATTACAACCTTTGAGTTACAGCTAATTTACAAAGGCACCATGTCATGGATAGAGCAAAACAGGAAGGTACAAGAATACAGGGCATAGAATAGAAACATGTAGGAGACTATATACAGGTTATTTACATGCTAAAAATAACGCATATACAGATTTTATATATATATATATATATAAATATATATATATATATATATATATACACACACACATATATACATAATACAGTTAAGGCAAGATAACAGAGCGTATACTGATGGCAAATATACATACATAGTACTGTTGAGGCAATATAGCAATAATACAGAAATAAAGTGCAAGAGGGAGGGGGAAGAGGGCATCAGGAAGGGAGTTGGTAAGGGGGGGTAGATAACCTGCCCGAGAGTGGCTTTGTAAGAGAAGAGCTTTTGAAGGAGTGGCGCAAAACAAAACAAAAAAAACACGGGGTGAGAGGATAGGGGTGGGAGGGGTTGGATGCCACAGGGAGATATGCTTTGTAGAGAGAAGTTAATTGCGGGCAGGGACAAAATAAGAGGGAGAAAGGAGGGGAGACATGGGAGAGGGAAAAAGAAGGGGAAACATGAGAGAGTGGAAAGGAGGGGCTAAGAAAAGAATGTAGAGAGTGCCAGAGTTGACCAGAGTAGGGCAAGGACAATGTAAGAGGGAGAGAAATAGAAATTACGCAATTGTTGATCTTCTTGGACACAGTCTCCATCACTCATTCATACTAGTGGGATAGCGCCAGAGGCTCTAGGACCAAACGGGAGCCCAAAATTTTCTGAAGGGTCGGCGCCGAGACAGGACCACATGCGCAGCACCACAAGACTAGCTTGCTCTGTGTAGGCTATGGCCCCGGCTTCGACCTTCCAACCGCCTCAGTACCTTTTCAACCGAGGAGGTGCAGCATAACTAATGAAAGTAACTTATCCTGACTTTCTGGGCCTGAGAGGGCCCGGATGGCCATTGCAAAAAGGGTCAAAGAACAATGTCTTCACAGCTTGAACCATAGGACCGTGAAGATCAGGAAAGAAAATGAGTCAGCCCAGGGGATGGAGGGCGGGCATGTGAATGAGTGATGGAGATTGTGTCCAACAATTATGTTAAGTATGTAATTTCCATATCTTCCTGGACCCAAATCTCCACCATTCATTCACACCAGTGGGAGAGTACCATGCTAAAACCAACAACCCTGAGTAGAGTGGTAGGAGATATGGGTCACTCAGAAAGGATGGCCAAGGACTGTCCTGCTAATAAAAAGAGTGGTCTTGGAAAGATCATCTAGAACATACTGCTTACAAGATAAGCGCTTGAGTTCTAACTCACCACTGTGCAGAAAACTGCAATGGACACAAAATGAAACTCCGCTAGGAGGCTGTAACCACTCTAGGAGAATGGTGAGAACCTGGCCCCACAATTTGGTCTAGGACAAAAATTAATGGCATCAAAGACATGTACTAATCTAATGTAAAGGGACCTCAGGAACTGAAAGAGTCGGAGGTAAAGTCTACTGGTTCTGGGTAGACCGGAAAGTGCAGATGGAAACCCCCACTACCACGTATGGCTGACCTGTGAACAACAGGTCCAGGTGCACTTGAACCCCTTACTTGGTGAGCAAAGGGGGTCCAGGTGGGGTTAGCCCATCAATGGAATGGTTTCCACTTAGTCACTGAAATCTTCCTGATGGAAGGTCAAGCACAACCTAGAAGCTTCTTGAGGTGGTCTAGAAGAACCAGATCCTATCCACTTCATATTCCAAAAGGAATCATTCTGTCCCTGTGTGCCTACAACTGTAGTAGCAGTCTCTGAACTAAGGAAAGAGAGGGAAAGTGTACAGGAGGATGTGTCCACTGTGGAAAAACATTCCGACAGAAAAAAAAACAGGGTCTGGATTTCTATGGCAAATAGAGGCAGATGTGCATCGAGGGGGGACGCAGCAGGACCAAGTCTGGGCTAACCCATTCGTTAAAAATTACTGAATAACAGCAGAAGTGACTCAATGCGGTGAGGCACCACTCACTCTAGCCTTCATGAAAGGGAGTAGGAAAGGACTCTAGTTTGCTTGCTGATGAAAAACAAACATCACAGTTTCGACACCCACTTGAAGTGGGTAACTTCGTGAGCAACTGGCATGGAACCAGTGCGCCGGAACTTAAGGTGTGAATATCGAGAAGCCATCTCTGAAAAAAAGACCTACTTGACCCTCAGTCAAGAAAGAAGCATGCCGTCTGTTAACATGAAGCAAGCATGGAATTAGGAACCTGAGTTCCGACTCGTTGGAGAATCACTTCTATTGCTGTGAGGCTCTGATCAAGAGAAGAAAGTCTGATAAAAAAAAAGGAAACCAACAGACTGGACAGCCGCCTAGGCCTAGGGAATATCTGTGAATAAGAGAAATCTCTCTTGGAGAAAAGAGAAGACCCACACCTCCGCTGGATCAGACTCCCCCTAAGGGTAGAAGTCAAGTACTCTTTACCGTAGTTTAGAGATGACTGCCTCAGGGGCTGAGGCGGAACCTGGCCAGATCCAAAAGGATGGTATCAGGTAATTTCGGGCTAGGCCCTGTGCTGTGATGAGTTTTCCTTTTTTTTTTTTAATCATTAGTCCGAGCCTGACAAGGCTTTCAGGCTGCTATCTTGCAAGGATTGCCTGATACAAAAATGACGAAGATGTCCATCTAAAGGGCAGGAGGAGCCTGACCGTCCATAACTGAAATCGTGACTGGACCAATAATCACAGCGGAAGAGATGTTATCCACCTGTTGCCGATGAAGCCACCAAAGGGGCAGTATCACAAGGGGGCTATATACCCCTATCAAAGGAGCGGAAGAGCCTGTACGGCTCCCAACCATTGAATTAGAATGTTCCACAGAGTGTAATTGTCCTGATGACTGAAACAGTCTAGACACAGAAGCATTTGGTCCATGGATGCAGTCTGAAATACTATAGTGGACCCCATCCTGAAGAACAACTGAAAAGATCTTCCATCACGGACTCTGGTGATAGAGAAGGCTTGCCCTCCAGTCTATAAAATGAGTCATCTGCTGTATCACCGACAAGTAGGACAGGGAGAGACTCATCCAGATGCACTTCTACCCCAGAAGGACCCCTAAAGGGAGGTCTAGGTCAGAGCCACTAGAGACTCTGCCACCAGGAAGGGTGTCGAGGAGCTCGGCACCACGTAAGGAGCCGAGAAAGTGCTGAGCGGAATGAGGGATTCCGCTGCCAGAACAGCACAGAAGAGTTCCATCAGTGGAAAACCGCTGGATGTCACAAGATCCCACGCAGAATGCCACTCACTAAGATTTATGGAAAAATAATCCGCAGAACAAGACTTCATTCCGCGGAAAACATCTCGCCACAAGCTCCACGGAAGAAGAGGTCTGCAGAAGGAAAAATCCAGTACCATTTCTGCCGGACAGCACCAACTGGCACCCACTGTGGCACCAGCATCACTTGTGGCACAGGATGGCACCAAGCAGTGCCTATGCCATCCTGGGCGACACTCGAGGGCACCCATGGCAGTATCCACAGGCACCCATGGCACCCTGGCACCCATGGCACCACTCGCAGGTGCTCAGCACCACCCGTGGCACCGGCACCGCAGCACCACCCTCCCGGTGCCTTCGCCATGGCGTCGACCCCTCGTGCCTACCCCCCTCCCTTTTTCCATGCAGGGGCCAGCATGGGCACCATTTTTTCCTTTCTCCTCAGGATTTTCTCCGTTGACATTCTCCACTGTGCTGTTCTGACACCATGGGTGACACCGCAGGTCCAGCGCCGTGGACTGCCACCATGGTGGTGCCGCTGGAATTGGCATCGGTTCTGTAGGTGACACCATTGGTGTCTGCGTCGTGGGTGGCACCGTTGCTGCCCTGCGGTGCTGTGGGTGTTGTTGGTGCCCCTCGGTGCCGTTGGTTCCCGGCGCTACTGGCAGTGCTACAGGTGTCGTGCGGTGCTGGGGTGGCGCCAAGCACTCCCAAGCACGAGGGGTCGACACGATGGCGAAGGCACAAGGAGGGCACCGCCACATCCTGATCCAATCAACCCGGCCTCGGTTCAGTGGCTCCGAGGTCCGGAGGCCCCAAAATCATGAACACTGGCCAGGAAAACTGGACAGAAGCCGAACCCCTTGCTCCACAGGAGCAGTCCAGAGGTAAAACTGCACACCGGAACTCCTTCGAGGACAGAGATGGAGTCCAGAGTCGAAGAACGTGGCCGTTAAGAGTGGGACCAAGGGGAACCCATAAATGTAGGTTCAGGCCTATCGCCCCTCCCGACCGACAATCCCCATGTAGACATACCAGAGGGCAACCTCGAGCGGCACCGATTCTTCTTCTCCCAACGAGGAAGAAGAACTCGAGTTTAAATGGAGCCAGATCCCCAGAACTGCCAGATTCGTGCTGCGGTGAACTGTCCTCCCCCAAGCACAGGACTGTCCACAGTCGGACCCCCCCCCCTTAGCAAAGGGTGGCAGACCAGATACAGCCCCTCTGCCATAACAACTTTCAAACAAAATCTTCCTACCATCACTGCTACCGTCTACGGACGACTCCGTTGATGGCAGGTGAGAATTTCTTCTTCTTCACAATCTTCTTTTTCTTCTTCGTAGAATAAGAAAATACTACTAAAAATGTTAAATAAAAGGAATACTTAATGGCTAAAACCTGCTATCGTACAGATGAAAACTTTGACTCCGGCAGATGAGCGATGTCGACATCCAAGTGCACGCGACGGCGGGAGAAAAGGAACTGCGCATGTGGTCCTGTCTCGGCGCCGACCCTTCAGAAAATTTTGACTCCCATTTGGTCGTAGCACCTCCAGCACTATCCCACTAGTGTGAATGAGTGGTGTAGACTTGGGTCCAGGAAGATCAACAGAGGGAGAAAGGAGGAGAAACATGGGAGAGGGGAAAAAGGAGGGGAGACATGATAGAGCGGAAAGGAGGGGGGTAATGAAAGAACTTAGCGAGTGCCAGAGTTGACCATCTTTAGCCATGGGGGGCTGAGGAGGGAGAGAGGTACCCAGGCCTATAAGAAAGGCTGGATACACCAGATAGCCAGTTCCTGTAAGGAGCCCCAAGAAGGGGGATGGTGGGATTGAAAGCAGACCTCATGACTGAGATCCACTTGAAGAGCAGCTGTTACAGAAAGTTCTTGCGTAACCGTTCCATCTTCTTTGGGGGTATCTCAGTCATCAGGTCACACCGTAAGAACAAGTCCCAAGCAGTTACAAGTGCAAACAGACAGACTGGGAGGAAGGTCAACCTTAAGCTTAAGACAGGAGGCCCTGCAGCACAGCCCTGGCCAAAACCTGCATGCACTTGAGAGACAATGTCCAGACTGTAGTGTTTTGTTAAAAGTGTGGCTAGTACTCCAGGTGGCAGCCACACAAATGTCAGCAGCTGAGACCCCTCTGAAACAAGCCACACTTGTAGCAATGCCTCCTGCGGAATTAACTTTGACAGCTTCACTCAATTCTTTGCTGTACTTATTGTAACAGAACAGAATGCAGTTAGCCAACCATCTGGACAAACATTGTTTGGAAACCTGAACGCCCTCTCTACCCGGGGAGAAAGAAATGGATCTACGATACCGAGTCGGCAACTAACTCATCCACTGGAATCGCAGTGCCAGGCTCCCTGTCGACTGTGATTTGCAGTCAGCAGGGCACCTCGCACAGCAATCAGAGCTGGTTCAGGGAGGGGGTGCAGGATGGGGGAAAGGGTTGCCCAGTCCCGGGCGCAACCCCTACAGTGACATGGCGTTGTTGTCGGCAGCGACGTATGTTGCTGTAGGGGGTTCACCGCGGGACGTGCATACCAAAGAAACAAACAACTGCTTTGACTTTCTACATTCATTGGTTCAGAGTAGTAGTAGGCAGTATTTCAAAGTTCTGCACACATCTAATGAAGAGTGCTTCCCTTGGATTGGCATGCTCTGGAAAATAAACCAGAAGGAGGACAGACTGGTTCAGTGTAAACTCAGACACCACTTTAGGGAGAAGCTTAGGATTCGTGCACAAAGACACCCTGTTGTTGTGAAAAATCTAATAAGGCTCCTTGCACCAGAAGGCCTGAAACTCAGAAATTCTTCACACAGAAGTAATAGCACCCAAAAATAATGCTTCCCAGGACAGAAAGTGTAGCTCGCGAGTTGCGGCTGGCTCAAAAGGAAACAGTGTCAACTTCTCCAAAACAAAATTCAAATCCCAAGCCAAGACAGAGGAACAGATTGGAGGTTTCAGATGCAGAATGCCCCTCAAAAAGGTGCAGGAGACATCCAGATGAGCAATGGTATGGTCACCCATGGGCTCATTAAAGGCCAAGATAGTTGAAAGGTGCACCTTGAGGGAGGAATACTGGAGACCTGGGTCAGACAGAGAGATCAGGTAGTCCAAAATCTGGTTCACCAGACAGGTGAATGGATACGGCAGACCACATCCACTTCATGGCATCAGTGACTCAGGTGGAAGGCTTTCGGGCGGCCACTAGGATGTCCATCACTCTATTAAAACCCCCTAATCTGGCGATGGCTATGTCCTCAGGAGCCAGGCGTGCAGATGGAGGGACCTGAGGTTGGGAAGGACCAAAGCCCCCTGATTCTGGGTCAGCAAAATCCTGCAGAGGGGGAGAGGGACTGGAGGTTCCTCTGCCAGCTGCTGTAGGAGAGGAAACCCTATCTAGCGAGGCCAGAATGGAGCTACCAGGTTCATGGTGGCTTCCTCCATCTGCAGCTTAACGAGTATCCTCTGAATTAGAGGAAACAAGGGGAAGGTGTAAAGAAACCTCCTGTTCCAGGAGAGGGACAACATATCTCACCAGAAAACTCCAGGCATTTGATCTAGTGAGCAGAAATTGGGCAGTTTCGCTTTGAGTGGGGACACAAAAAGATCCAACTGGCCCCATCTGTCGAACAGATCATCTGTGACGGATGAGAGAAGCTTCCACTCATGCATGCTGGAATGAGTCCAGCTGAGGCTGTCCACCAGAGTGTTTAGCACTCCTGGGACATGCTCCCCGGAAAGAGTCAGCCTGTGGTCCGATACCACACTCTCATGGCCTCCCTACATATGGGGTAAGAATGTATTTCCCCTGTTTGTTGATGTAGTACACTACACTGAGGTTGTCTCATTGAATCAGCAACTGTCCCAGAAGGAGGTGGCTCTGAAAGGCTTGCATGGCATACAGAACCGGCCGCATCTCCAGCACGCTAGTGTGCAGGGAGGTTTCGATCTGGGACCAAGAACCCTGAGTATGAAAGGGATCTAGGTGAGCCCCCCAGCTCAAACCAGAGACATCTGTGGTGATGAAATCTGAAATGGAACTCTCTACAGTAGATTCAGGGGATCCATCCACCACTGGAGCACTCTGCGTACTGGGGAAGAGACCAGCACTAACTGATCTAAATCGTCTGATCGCTGGCCCCACTGTACCCAGAAAGTCCACTGGAGAGTGCGCATATGGAAACTGGTCAGTGGAACGGTGGGTATGGCAGCCGCCATCAGATCCAGCAGTTTCAGGTATACCCTTGCAGGGATGAATCGGCTCTGGGCCACCTCCTGAGCCTGAGCAATAAGGCACTCCACCCTGGCTTGAGGCAGAAAGATCTTCCCCTGCACCGAGTCTAGAACTGCCCCTATGTATTGCACCCTTTGGGATGGAACCAGGACCGACTTGGGCAGGCTGACAGTAATGCCAAGGGAGAGAAACAACTGGAAAGTTCTCTTTAAGGTCCCCAGAAGCAATTCTCTGGATGGGGCCTTTAGGAGCCAATCGTCCAGATAAGGCCAAAACGTACATGCCCTCCCTTCTGAAAGCCACAGCTACTGCTGCTAAGCACTTGGTAAAGACCCGTGGGGCAGAGGACAAGCCAATGGGCAGCATCTTGAACTGGTAACGCTAGCCCTGAAAAAGTAACTGGAGGAACCTCTTCTGAGGAGGAAACGGCGAGATGTGCAGGTTTGCATCCTGCATGTCCAGAGAACACAGCCAGTCACCTTGCTTGAGAAGGTGCATCAGACCTGGCAAAGCTACCATTCAAAACATTTCATACTGGACATAAAGATTGAGGTCCTTTAAGTCTAAGATGGGTCTCAGGTCTCCGGTCCTTTTGGGGACCAGGAAAAACCTGGGATAAAACGCCTATTTTTTCTGGTGCCTGGGCACTGGCTCTATGGCCTGTTTGCACAGAAGGCACTGTACCTCCTCCCGGAGAACAGCCAGGTGGGCCAAGGGGTAGTTGGAGGGCAGAAGGGGAGTTTCTGGGGGTTGATCTGTGAACTCCAGAGTGTGATCCCTTTCTATGATTTGCAGAATCCACGCATCTGCTGTAATGGTTCTCCACTGATTGAGATGGAGGGAGAACCAACCTCCGATCACCACCTCTTGGTCGGGGACTGGAAGGGGGGGTTCTGACAAGGAGTCAAGTGGAGACGGGTCCAGTCGCTGGGGCTGGCCCATCACCTCTAGGATGCCTGGCCGTGGTTCCAACAGTGGAGGGGGCGGGCAAGACAGCGGAGGCTCTGCATTTGCCTTGAGGCCAAGAGGCTGCTCCTGGCCTACTGGATGCCTTACAAAAGGAAGGGTGCTGCCTGCCCTTAGAATGTGTATGGTAGAGCAAGTGGACAGATTTCAGAGCCCTGCCCGATGTTTACAGGTCATTAATGATGTCCTGGACATGTGGACCAAAAAGCTTAGAGCCACTGAAGGGGGCATTAAGCACCTTCTGTAAAAATCAGCAGCGAAGTCAGAGACCCTCAGCCAGGAGTGCCTATAGAGGCAAATGCCAGTGGCAGCAGCCCTGGCAACAGTGTCTGAAATATCAGAGGACTCACAGGAGGTGCTTGCTAACATCTTCAGTGGCCTGCAAGCATTTGAGAATCTCCTGCTTCTGTGTACCTTCTGGGAGGGCTTGGGCAGCGGCCTTGCCCTTCCTCCGGTTGGTATTTTGGTACTTTACCATATGGGACAAGTAACTGGCAATCCTCAGCCCGAAGGTGGAGGAGGCATAAACCCTCTTACCCCAAAGGTCAATCCTGCGTGACTCCTTGCCAGGGGGAGGGAGCTAAGGTGCTTGGGAGCCTTAGACCTGTCATGAGCTGCCTTTATGACCACTGAATCAGTTTCAGGATGGGCAACATAATGAAGAAATCCTTGTGGGGCATGATAATGTTTGTCTGCCCTACGGGGCATGGCTGGCACCATGTTAGGCCTGTGCCAGGCTGCAGTAGTGGCATTCCTCAGAGCAGATAAAATATGAGGAAATGATCTTAGGAGGAGACTCTTAGATCTCCAGGAAGTCTACTAAATCTTTCCCGGTGACATCCTCTTCCTCAGTGTGGAACCCCATAGCTGAGGACAGCAGCTTCATAATGGTGAAGAAGGTGGGGTCCTCTGGAGGCATCCTAGGAGTGTGCTTGACAGAGTCCTCACTGCTGGAAGAAGCAGTGGACCTATCAAAATAGAGGTGGTCCTCCTCCTCCTCATCAGGAAGAATGAGCTCAGGATAGTACTCATCCTCGACATTGACCTCTGCTAGGTCCCGGTCCGACGTATGAGGCACCGATGGCAGCCCCTGGGAGACCGCCAGCGACCACCTAGCAGGAGTCAACGGCGAAGCTGCTGTCGACAGTGCCGGTGGTGATGAAGGCCTAAAAGTGCCAAGCTGGTGAACAATCACCGAGGTGAATTTATTCTAAATCTTGTTGCAGTCAACGATCGTCGAAGACTGTTGGCGGGGTGGGGTGGGGATGTCAACACTGCAGGGAGCAACACCTGTCAGAAGGGCCCTGAGGAGCTGAACAGCCCATAGCCCGAGGGCCTGGGCTGGGATTAGGCCCCACTGACCCCCAAAATACCCATGCCAAATCGAAGTAAGATACAATAAGGATCAGCTAAAAATCCTAACTGTAATTGTTTCACCATGCTTTCACTTGGGATAGGGACACGTTTTTTTTAGCCCTTACCCTCCTCTTTTCCTCCCTCCCCCACCCTTTTTAGTGTTCCTTTTCCATACCTGGTTCGGCATTCTGATCAGTAAGATCACCCCCCCCCCTTCCAGGGAAGAGAATTGGTTTATATATTTGTGATCGTTTTTAGCTGATCTTTATCGTATTTTACCTCGATTTGGCATGGATATTTTGGGGGCCAATATGCCATAAAACCTGTTTTTTTTTTAAATTACAATTAGTGATATTTAAATTATTGGAGACATTTTGTGAAGGTTTGGAGAAGTTCAGTGTCCCCAATCTGTATTTTGTATGTCAGTTTGGTATTTTAACATGATAACATAAGAATGGGGACCTGTCATATTTCCTAAGTTTTTTTTTTTGTTTTTGCGCCTCCCCTTCTTCCTGGCTGCCCACTCCTTCAGGTCTCCACTGTCCCTCCCGACTGCCTGCCCCGACTCCCACACCGGCTACCAATCTCATATGGTGGTCCCCCCAGTGGCGGCTCCAGCTTCTGTTGGTTACCAGGGCACTGGGTGGGCACCACAGTTGAGAGCCAGGGCACCTATAGAAACCAGAATGTAAATCATGCGTGTAAATTTCTGCATGCCCATCTGTAGTCTTGACTCTTGCTTTGCCTGTTTTGCCTGCAGTGACTCTGGGGAAAGAAGGATAAGGGGTATAGAGTACTGAGGGAGAGATCCACAAAACAATTCCACTCTGCCTCACGATCTGCAGACTGAAGTGCAGCAGGATAGGGTTTTCAGACTTTGCTAAGGTGAGCCTCCCTTATGGTGCCAGGGAAAAGCCCGGGCCTCCCCAAGTCTCAAGCACAGTGGCAGACACGCCAAACGGATAATGAATGACATAGGGAAGGCTCCATTCCCCCAAGCAACACCATCGGGCACTTCAGAACCCACCCACCCTCCACTGCAGACCCATCATTCCAGAACAAACCAAACCATGGACAAAAAAAATCCCACTTCAACCCCTCACAGTGCAGACAGGCAGCATAAAAAGACAGCCCATTTAAACACCTCACAGATTCAGTATATCTCCTCCCAGGCACATACATAAAATGCTGCACAGTGCACACTAGAGAATCATGTATGTGTGTGCGACACACACACACACACACACACACACACACAGGTTCATCTTAGTTATCTTTGAAACAATCCCAACTATAAATAAAATACAGAGCAGTCACAGACAGAGGCATCATGCATGTTTCCTCCCCCAACCCCCAGACAAAGGCCCATCTTTCAAACACCCCTGGCCATCAATAATATGCTACACACAGATGACAAACTACAATCATAGGCATCATGTATGTCCCCCCCAGACCCATCACTGAAAGACCCACAAAAACAGCCACCAGCCATGAACACTCCGAGCTTTGAGGCATATACAGTGACTTGCAAAAGTATTCAACCCCCTTGAAAGGTGTCAGATTTGTCTGGATTACAAATGAGAGACTTACATATATTATTCCGGTCAGTATTTTTATTGCAAACTCATATGCTCTAACAGTATATCCTCAAAGCCAAAATTAATTATCCGTCAGCATATCTTTTAAAGTAAATTAAAAACTGGAAAATGCTGCTTGCAGAAGTATTCAACCCCTACACATTAGTATTTGGTAGAGCCACCTTTTGCTGCAATAACAGCTTTAAGTCTTTTAGGGTAAGTATCTACAAGCCTTGCACACACTGTTCGGAGTGATTCTTGCCCATTCTTCTTGGCAGATTTGTTCCAGGTTGTTCAGGTTGGTTGGGTGACGCTAGGACCGCAATTTCAAACAGTGTCACAGATTCTCGATGGGATTGAGATCTGGACTTTGACTTGGCCACTGTAGGACATTCACCTTTTTGTTGTTTAACCACTCCTGTGTTGCTTTGGCCTTGTGCTTGGGATCATTGTCCTGATGAAAGGTGAAGTTTCTCCCAAGCTTCAGTTTTTTAGCAGACTGAAGCAGGTTCTCTTGCAGTATCTCGATGTATTTTGCTCCATCCATTCTTCCTTCAATTTTAACAAGATGCCCAGTCCCTGCTGATGAAAAGCATCCCCAGAGCATGATGCTGCCACCACCATACTTCACTGTAGGGATGATGTTTCTCGAGGCATGGGCAGCGTTAGGTTTGCGCCACACATAGCGCATTGAATTTTGGCCAAAAATCTCTATCTTGGTCTCATCAGACCACAAAACCTTGTGCCACATCTTAGCTGGGTCACTCTCATGCTTTCTGGCAAACTCCAGACATGCTTTGATATGGTTCTTTTTGAGTAATGGCTTTTTCTAGCCACCCTCCCATACAGGCCAGTATTATGCAGAGCTCTTGATATGGTTGACTGGTGCACCTTCACTCCACTCTCAGCCACTGAACTCTGTAGCTCCTTCAAAGTGATTGTTGGCCTCTCTGTGGCTTCCTCACTAGTCTCCTTCTTGTTCGGATGCTGAGTTTGAGGGACGGCCTTGTCTAGGTAGTGCCTGGGTGGTGTGATGCAGCTTCACTTCCTCACTATTGATCCAACAGTGCACACTAGGATATCCAAACACTTGGATATTATTTTGTACCCTTTCCTAATTTATGCATGTCTATTACTTTATCTCTAACTTCCTTAGAATGCTCTTTAGTCTTCATTTTCACACCTTCCTTCAGATTCACAGTCTGACCAATGGTCATTAAACTGAGGAGGGGGTTATCCAGAAAATGTGAGCTACTTTAATGTTTCAGAGGTGAGGCCAATTGTAAGCCAATGTGTCCTCGTTAGGGCAATATTTTTCATCTGTGTAAACTTGGAGCTTCCAGAGCACAGGGGTTGAATACTTATGCAAATAGCATATTTCAGTTATTTATTTTTCTTAAACATATTTTCTAACATAAAACCAATGTCACTTTAAAATAATTATTTTGAGGGTCAGTCTTTTTAAATAAATATTACACAGAACAAAATCTCAATGTATCATTTGTAATCCAGACAAATCTGACACCTTTCAAGGAGGTTGAATACTTTTGCAAGTCACTGTATGTCACCCCCCATACAGTCCCATTATACACACACCCCAGCCTGGAGGCATGCATGTCTCTCCCCCCTCCTCCTTCTCAGACTCCCTTGTGGTGAAAAACACAGGCCATAGGCATCATGTCCCCCGGATGCAGGCCTGTCACTGAAAGACCTCAAAAGAGCCACCAGCCATAAACACACCCAGTGTTGAGGCATACATGTTCTCCCCCATACAGTCCCATCTTATACACCCCCGTCCCAAGCCTGGAGGTGTGCATGTCTGCCCCCGGTCTCCCTTGTGGTGAAAATCACAGGCCAGCATCAATCTGCAGCAAAATTCAGTCAGGACTCAGTGTGCTTACCTAAGGTTACCAGCCCAGAAAAGGTCTGCACCAGGAAAGGTTCGCTTAGCATAGCAAGAGGCTCGCTCCTGAAACAAGTGGTTAAGCAGTCGGTGGTTGCATCGGCAGCTTGACTGAGGAGCTCCTAATTAGTAGCATCAGGGCCCAGGGGTTAGCAACAACAGAGTTCCGCAGTATACTTCTGGTGTCAGAACAGCAGGCAAACGGGAGGAGAGCGGAGCGTCAGGCAACGTTAGCGGGCAGGAGGAGAGCGAGCAGCTTTACTGGCAAGGCAGACTGAAGCAGTCCAAGGACACGGTCCGCAGCACTTTGCAGGAAAAACTGACGGGTGACTAGCAATAGCAACAACTTCGATCACAGTAGCTAGTTAAAAAAAAAAAAAACGATCCAGGCAGTTGGTACACATGGCGGGCTATTTTATTTCCTTTCCTTCCGGGATGAAACACAAGAAGCGATACACCTCATTGGATGAGGAAGCCTGGTGCTGTCTGATTGGTAGAGTTTTGCAGCCATCGATTGGCTGCAGCTACCTCCCTGCCATTGGGCAGAATTCTCCCATTCGCAATTGGTCTGTTAAGGACCTTGTGCTGAAGTCCAATTGGCTGGATCAGTAGCTAGCCCTCCCAAGCTCTGCAGTTCCAGCATGAATCGGAATCTACCTGTTGCCAAAACGTGAGGCTTGATGCATTGCAGAAACTCCCCCCACCCTCCTGGGAAAAGGCATTGGTTGGTCCATAAATGCAATGCCAAGGAGGATGGAGGAGGCTACGCTAGCGTAACACAAAAAAAAATCAGTTTTTGGACTTCAGAGCACCGGGGCACGAGCTGGGGCACAGCATTCTTTGACCAGGGCACGTGCCCTGGTGTAGCACCGCCACTGGTCCCCGGGTAACCCGGTGTATCCCTTCGGCCGGACAGGGAAGGCACCAGTGGGGCGATCAGCCACTATTGGCCCGCTGGGTACCGCCATGAGGTGTGTCGGTCATGGGATCGGCGTCACAGGAGGACAAAGAGACTGTCATCCGGCCAGCCAGGAAGCGTTTTCTGGTTTTCTGTGGGGAGTGACGTCCTGAAGTCAAGGTATACGCCGACGTCTGTCATTCCCCTTGAACACTGAGCTCGGTCATCCCTGCTGTGCTCCCAGCCTCCGCCAGGAGTCAGCATGCACCGGTGTGCATCCCCACCTTCCCCAGGAGAAGGAGAGCTGTCCCCGGACGCCCACTTCTCCTCCTGGTTAGCCCTCCGGCAACCCGAGTCTATTCTCGAACCTGGTCGCCATGCTTGCAGATTGAAATCCAATCAGCTATGCGCGTAACGGGTCGGCATCTGCGCCGACGGGCCGGCATTTCCTAAGTTTTAAAGTTGTACTTTGAAATAATTGGTGCAAAATAGTTTCTGTAGTTTTTGTAATTTTAGCATTAACTTTTTCATTTATCATGCACTTAAATATTTGGGTGTTTTATATAGTGGATGTGGTATTGTAGCTGCACATATAAAATGATATGCTTTACACGTCACTAAGTTTCAAAACATGTCATGCACTATCAAGTATTTAAATGTGTCTGTTATTTGGTGATTCCACCCTTCCCCCGATGAAGAGGGACTGTTCCCTAGAAGCGCTGGGGAAACTCTGTTTGGATGCCTTGAAATAAATAAGTATTTTTGAAGAGTATTCTCCCAGTGCATTGCTGCATTTCTTGTTCTACTGTCCATTGTCATTTGTGTGTCTGATCCTAGGAATGACTGTTTAGCGCACTAGTTTTGTGAAAAAAGGCAGAAGAAGAAGAAAAAAGAAAAGGAGAGACTGCCCAGAAGCGGGTTGCAATGATTAATGGTGGAGATATTCTGGAAGATCAAGAATTACGGTGAGTACATAATTTTTATATTTTCCAAGAACCAATTGTCACCATTTATCAATATTGGGTCTGAGTGCCAAGCTTACCACCAAGGGCGGTGTTGGCAAACACTGAGGGAAATGGTTGTACCCTCAGCCCTCTGTGGGGGAAAACTCAGAGAGGCAGGGGCCCTTCACGGGCCTGGTGAGGCCTGTGACAGGGAGATCCTGCCACTCTTGAAGACCAACCTTTCTTAAATCTGTTGTAACAGTCCTATTGTTTCTTAGCCTAATCTATCCTTTACAATTTCTAGTCCATAAGGCTGGCCACCTATGCCCCCTCCCTTCTTGACTATGCTATAGTGTCCTCTTTAATTTTCCTTTTCCTTCTCAGGTCCTCATACAGGAAGGTTATTGTGGTGACCTCCGAGCTTATGTAAAAAAAACAGGCTGTGTTTATCATTGTTGGATTTAGTATGTAATAGTACTGTGTCATAAAATACCTTGATGTATATACCTCATGTTTATGAAACCTGTAAATGTTGAAAATACCATAGCACTAGGTGTTTTTTGATAACGGTAAAAAGTACAAGGTGACTGTACTATAGAAATTAAGCTGTATGTGTTGCTAAATGCATGTAAATTGGTACCATGCATTCCTGCTGTAAACTGAACCAATCTGAAATTTCATGGTGATTTGCATTATGGAAGTATGTGTGATGTGTTTCTTTGAAACTTGGCTTATTGCCAATGCCCTTTGGGGTAACCCTTGTTTCAATGTTTTTGCACTGAGCTTGTTTGTCTATAGCTTGTTTCGGGGTTTTTCTTTTTGAGCCCCGACCACCCAAGCAAACAAGGCCACCATAAGGATGAAGGGTTTTCACTGAAAAGTTTAGATCAGTGAGTCAGTAGGAGCTGACAAATGCAGAGGAAGGACATACATAGACTGTTGCTGCTGCAAACTGATGTACTAAAGAAGGAATATGCCATTGCTGAAGGTTATCTTCTGTATTCTGAATAAACATCACACAGAGATTGTGTTTTGAAACTGAAGTTTGGTGTCTGGTCCATCTGTTATCCCACTACCCCTCCACAAGATCTGAGACTGGTTGGGGCAGGCGGAGGCTCCCCTGGCCTGGGAGCAGGAATGCACCCTGTAAGCTCATGCTTGGCCATGTGGGAGAAGAAGTGGGCACCCTGGAATCTTGAGGCAATCACCCTAAGCTGGGCCAAGGGAGACAACCGGGAAAGACACAGCCACACCTTCTGCCTAATGCAGACAACATGTTCCCACTAGCCTGGAGGTTACCTCATTGGTTTTGTAGGACGCCCCTGCTTGGTGTCTCACCAACTCCAGGCCCTGTGCAGAAAGGCATATGCTTTGTCTGGTTTGCTCACAGTTTGGCAGGAATGCCAGGAACTGACCCAGCGTCGTTCACAAGTGCCTGCCATAGGATGCCTGGTGCACTTGATGTCCAGCAATGCACAACATGGTACGTGCTGCCAAGAAGACTCTTTGACCCCAGCTGTCAAATTCAGCTGAGTACTACTCCGGGGTATGGTCGCACACTGGGCACCTATGCCCAGAAGAGGTATCCAAGAGCTGGACCCCAGAAATGGGATGTGGCATGGCTCCTGGAGACCCCAGGAATGTGCAATCCTGTGCTGGGTGTCCCTTGGGGCTGCAGAAGGGGAAGATATCTCTTGACACCTCCACAAAAGGCCTAAGCCACAGAGTGTGGAGTCATGACTGTACTCCCCAAAGAAGGACAGCATCAGACGTGCAGGATTGTGGTCAGAGAAATGGGACAGTTGCAGCTCTCTCAACATTTCTGAGAGGAACTGCTGGTAACAGGTGTACTCTGCGTTGGAGGACAAGTGGATGGAAAAGTCCTCTTCCTCAATGGAAGAAGACGAGGAAGAGCTGGACTCAGGGAGCAACAGTGCTGGAGTTTCAGGCTGGAAGATAGTCTGGTTCAATGTGCTCAGGTAAGTTAGGAAGGCACTCGCTAAAGCCCTGAACTGTTCCCAGGTCAGAGATCCCATTGAACCCAAAGTGCCCGGAACAGGAAGGGGAACAGGCAGAGGAGGAGAAAGAGGTGGGTCATGGTGGACCAGGCCTGGTTGTCTGCCAGGGTTACGAGAGTGAAAAGGGGACCTCACACAAGGAGAGGGGCTGTGCAACTCATCCACCCATGAACGCCCAAACATAGAGGAGAGATCCAGATGGTGCCTTTGGGGGGAACCCCCAGATGGGGAGATCGGAGCTGTAGAGGTCCCACACAGTGGCCCCTACCCTACCTACGACAAGCCCAGACAGTTCTGGAGGAGCCAAAGGACCTGAGTCAACACTCATGACTCCTGCCAGAGTCACCGGCCACTCTAGATGAAGAATTGGCATCGATTGAGACCTACCAGCCCACACCTCACCGGAATGGACTCCATGTTGGGCTCGGCCTAAGGGCATCACTAGCGGCACAAACGTGAGGCAAGGAGGAGCCATCACTGCTTGCCCCCTTGGCATTGTAAATGGCACCAGAGTCAGATTTGGCACTGGGGGCAGAGCTGGAACCCTACCCAGCACCGAGAACGGTGCCGGAACCCAACCTCGCACTGGGCCAGGCATCAACCTCTCCCCCAGTGCTAGAATTGGCACCAGGACAGTCCCCGGCACTTTGAGTGGTGCCATGAGACAGAGGAGAGGCAGTGCTATGGCCAGCCCCAGACCGAGAAGGACCCTGGATGACAATGCAGATGCTAAAGGCCTAGGACTAGGCCCAGAAAGGTCTGCTCCCTCACCAGGACCCAGAAGCCAGTAGGGGATCATCCCGGTCCTCATCCTCCGATGCATCCAACCGCTTGGAGGATGAGATCCAGAAGATCTCCGTGGGTGACTGACTCTAAAGACCTTCCCTCTCCCAGAGTCATGAACGGCAACAGGAGCAGACCCAGCCGTACCACCCCGCGGCGCCAAGGGACCCACTGGTGCAGGCCCTGCATACAGCTGCAACTCAGACTCTGGGGGCATCCAGACCACCAAGGGGGTACAAGACTGGAAGGGGTGCGCAACCGGTCCCTTGGGGAGGGACCAGTTCTCCCACAGACTACTTCCCTAGGCCTCCTGTCTCAGCGAGATGAGGACAAGAAGAGGCCTGGTCTCCCTCAGTACATGTAGTTCAGGAACGGGTTCAGGGGAAGAGCCCAGGGACCTTATGTGATGCCTGTCTCTGAAGGTGGGGGAGTCCCATGCCCACCTCACTGTGTGGATCTCCAAAGTGTGGAAGTCCACAGAGAAGTACGCATCATAGTAGTTTACGTGATGTTCCACTCCAAGGCAGGCCCAGCAGCAGTCATGTCAGTCCAGACAGACATGTTTCTCCCACGGGGGCACCAATGCATGGGAGGAACCTGGGATCCTTGTGTCAGAAGGTCTGTCCAGAGAGGGAGGGGTCTCGGAAGGCCAACTGAAAATTTGTTGAGTTGGGGAAACCACATCTCTTGAGGCCAGCATGGGATGATTAGAATAATTTTGCCCCCGTGTGCCTCCAGTGTGAGCAGTAGCCTCTGAACTAGAGAAACAGGAGGAAATGGGTACAAAATGCAATTTGTCCACCATAGCCTGAATGCATCCTGACAGAAAATGCCACATTCTGGATTTCTGGAGCAGAATCGAGGCAATTTGGTGTTGAGTGGGGACACAAAACGGTCCACCTCTGGGGTTCCTCACTCTTTGAAGAGAGACTGCATGATGTCTGGTGCCAACGACCACTCGTGAGGATCTGCTTCTGTGCAGCTGAGCTAGTCTGCTAGACTGTTCTGAGCCCCTGGCAGATAAATCGCCTGGATCAGAACCTCTTGTTCCAGACACCATTCCAACACTCTCATTACGTTCCTGCAAAGAAGATAAGAGTGTGCTTCCCCTGTTTGTTGATGTAGTACATGACAGAGGAGGATTATCTTGTGGCAGACAAAGTCCACCATGGTACAGAGGGCATAAAGGACTGCTCTCATCTCCAACACGCTAATGTGGAGGTGAGACTCTGTATGGCTCTGTATGGCTCCAGACTCTCTAAGTGTGGCCCTGACAGTGGGCTCCCCACCCCAACTGAAATGCATCTGTGGTAAGGGTTATCTGAGGCTCTGGTGGAGAGAAGACGAGACCCTGAAGATTTTCCTCAGGTGTCCACCACACAAGCAATTGAAGCAGAGGCTTCATCACCTTGACAAGGTAAGACTGAGAGTGCATTACCGAAGACCACTGCATGCTGAGCATCTATTGGGTCATCCTCATGTGCAGGCAAGGCAGAGGTACTGTGAAGACAGAGGAGGCTATGAGGCCTAACATGCTCTGCATGAAGTGAGCCAGAATGGACTTATGCTCCGTGATGAATTGGGCCATCTGAAGGATGGCTTTCCTCCTGTCCAATGGGAGAAAGACCCTTGCCTTGGTGGTGTCCAGGAGGACTCCTATGAAGAGCAGCTGCTGAGAAGGCCAAAGCTGTGACCTCTCTAGATTTAGCAGGACTCCCATGGAGGACAGGAAATGAGGGAGAGGGGGGACATGGTAGAAACTATTAAGCACCTCAGTGGAATCAACAAAGTCCAAGAGGGTAGCATCTTTCAGAAAAAGAGATGTGCAAGAACAAGGGGACACAATCTGAAGATAGAGGGGGGGACGGTTCAGGGGCAATGTGAGGAAGTGTTTTTTCACAGAGAGGGTGGTGGACACATGGAACAGCTTTCCTGAGGAGGTTGTGGAGTCTAAAACTGTGGGAGAATTCAAGAATGCATGGGACAGACATAGAGCAATTCTTGTGGGGGATAGGAAGAAATAAGCTGTTGGTTAACTAGGATCTGCAGCTTATCCTGTAGGTAGGGAAATGGGCTGACTGGGTGGGCCAAGCGGTCCTTATCTGCCATCAAAGTCTATGTTTCTATGTGGATGCTGTGGCTACTGCTTGTTCGGCATCCTGCTTGGATGGACTGGCAAGTAACCAGTCATCCAGATAAGGAAAATCTATAGTCCAAGCTTTCAAAGGTGCACCTCGAGAACCACAAAGTACTTTGTAAAGACTCAAGGTGCTGAGGATAGCCCAAAGTGCAGGATCTAGAATTGGTAATGCTGACCCAGCACCACAAAATGGAGAAATCTGTGATGGATGGGGTGGATTGGAATGTGCTGGTATGCATCCTGCATATCCAGGGAAGCCAGCCAATCCTGCAGCTTGAGGTGCAGTAGCAGGGTCCTTAGAGAGATCATTTTGAACTTCTCCCGGTATATGAACTTGTTCAGTTTCCTGAGGTTGAGAATGGGGTGCATGCCCCCTGACTTCTTCAGAACAAGAAAGTAACAGGAGTAGAAGCCTGAGTCGCGCTCTGCCTCTTGCACTACTTCCACTGCCCTGTTGCTCAAGATGCCCACAATCTCTTTCGCAAGAAGTTCTGACATGGTAGCAGGAAGGGGGTGGTGTTTCCTGGGCAGACAATCTGGAGGGAACTCTGAGAAGTTCAGCAAATATCCCTCCCAGATTATCCTTAATACCCACTCGTCTGTGGTGATGGATTCTCACTAACAGAAAAATTATGTCAAATGCCCCCACCCATCAGAGAGGAGAGGAAAGGTCTGCCCCGGCAGCTGAGGCAAGACTGGGGCCAGGATTTCAGAGAGTGGTTCTGGGCACTTTCGGTGCCTGTGCCTTCAGTTGCGCTTTCTTCTGCGGCTGGGGAAGCTGAGACTTCACTTGGACTCCCTTGCCTTTACCTCAAAAGGACTGTTTTTTATGACAAAAGACCCACCCTTTTCCCCTTTGGTGGTGAGAGAGGCAAGTTGAGAAGTTTTAATAGCAGTTCTAATCTTCTAAGAGGCCTCATAGGACTGCTCTACCTGTTGATCGAACAGCTAGGCGTCATTGAAAGGCACGTTCAAAACCTGCTGTTGGACATCATTGGAGAAACCAGTCATCCAAAGCCAGGAGTGCCTTCTAATACAGATTCCTGCTGCAGCAGAGTGGGAGGCAGTGTCAAAGGCACTCATAGCTGCCTTCAGCTGATGACTATTTGACAATGCCATGGGTAACAGTCTGAAGAATTTTGTGCTTAGTTGCTGTTTCCAGCAACGTCTCTGCAAGGGACCTGAAAGAGGTCCAACAGGCATACTCATACTTAGAGAAATGCCCTGGTAGCTGGCAGCTGGCGCTCTGCATGCTGAGGGTAGCAGCAGCGAATGCTTTTCCCCATCACATCTATCTTATGTGACTCCTTATAGATGGGATGTGTTATGACCTACTGAGCGAGAATGGTCTTGTCGTTCTCAGCCAGGAAGGCAACCTTGTGAGTAATAGGCTGCGAAGCCTGAATAGGCCTGTCCTTAGGGGCAGCACATTTATGGTCTATCTGCGGACAGATGGAGGGGAAACACTCAGGTTTGGTCCACACTGCATCAGAGAGGGTCTCACATGTAGGGGGAGTAGCATGAATACGGTTGACTGGCATAGTGGAAACACTGAGCTACTCCAAATGGAGACATTTCCCTGGGTCAGTGGCAGAAGGCACAAACGCAAGGGTTGTGTACATGCTGCGAAGAACCACTTAAAAAGAAACGTCCTCTTGTGGAACAAGAGAAGTGCCTGGAGTTGAATTATCCAGGCTATGAAAAGAGTCATCATCGCTGCCCTCAGAAATAATGAGGTCAGGGTCAGACTCGTCCCCTTTCAGCTCCTCTCCGGAGAGATGGGCCAGGAGGGGCATGGACCTGGAAATGCCTAGCCCAGCTGTACGAGCTGGAAAGACAGGTGACACTGGCACCAGCAAAGACGGGGCTGGCACTGGACCCAGCACTGTCAAAGGGGGAGCCAGCTCCGAAACACATGAGGTGAGCACCACCAAAAGGGGAGCCGGTGCCGAAGCTAGTGTCACCAAAGAGACTGGGCCTGGCATCTAGGGCTCTCTTGGCACCAGGTGCAGCACCGAAAGAAGTCCTGAAGGATATGATCCCGGCACCACCCACGGTGTTGGAGGTCCAGCCGGCTCCGAAGTGACCGGTGAAGGCATCTTGGCCAGCCCCATGACAGTGGAACTGCAAGGGGGTGTGGCAAGTGGAACAGGCATCTGCTGCGCAGTCACCAGCAATCACCCAGAGGCTGTTGCCAGAGCCAAACACTCTACCTGGCTAGAGTGACCCAACTGTGGCTCCAATGCCCCCAGCCCTGCGGGACCCACAGCCGGCTCCATGAGAAGGGTCAAGTGAGCCAGATGCTGCAACCACTGCTCCATAAGAGTTGCCATTGATGAAACTGTCCACTGGAGTCTCCACAGGAGGACAGGGAGGGGCTTCTGGCCTGAGACCTCGAGCACTGGGGAGGGCCTCCTGCTTCAGGACGCCAAGGACCTCATGACAGACTTATCGGTTAGTGACCTCGAGTGGTACCACTTCTTCCAATGGGAAGAGGAAGAACTCGAGGTCAAGCGATGCCCAGTCCCTAACTGTGATCGAGAACAAGCCAATTGTTTTTCTTTTGTACCAGCCCCATTCCCCCCGACACCATAGGTTCTGGTCTCCCACTCTGCTCACCACCACCACCCATCCCCAGGCTTACACCCCTGGGCAGGGCTGCTGGGTGGGTGCCCCTCCCCAAGCAACTTGGTCTCTAAGTCCTGGCTTGCCCTCAGGGTGGGGCCAAGAGTGCGACTTCTCTCAAGCGGACCTTAGTCTGCAGCATGAGTTTTCCCTGGGGTGAAGACATGTAAAGATGCCAGCATTCCGCCCTGCCCCCCCAACGTGTGGCACCGGCCGCAACGGTACCCCCAGCCTCTGCCAGAGGGCTGCATAGCACTGGACACTCTTCCCCCCAGAGAAGGAAAGCAGTTCCTGGGACACTCAATTCTTCTCCCCCAGGCCAGCCCTCTGACTCCCTAGTCTGTCACTGAACCTGGGATGTCAGCGCTGCAAGCGCACGCCTTGTCGCTGTGCTGGTGGGTCGGCCTCACAAACACTAGCTTTAAACTGTAAAACTGACAGAACTGAATGCCTTTGTCGTATAAACGTGAAGTTCTGACTCCTGGCAGGTGAGTGACGTCATCACTGAAGTGCACTCAATGGCACAAAAAAAGGAACTGAAGCAGTTGAGGGCCAAGTGCTGAGGTAAGCCATGCAGCACGAGCTATTCTCACGGTGCCACGCATGTGCGCAGCCTACCTCAGCACCGGCCCCTCTGAAAAGTTCTGCCTCCCACAAGGTCCTAGAGTCTCCAGCTCAGAACCCATCGGTGAGAATCAATGGTGAAGACTGGTTCCTGGAAGATCTGCAACAAGTACCAGGACTTTGTGAAAAATGGGGAACAGTAGTGCTGTAAATTTGTGGATCGTGGTTATAGTGGTTCTTGTTTACAAGGGACATTTGCACAGGCAGCAGAGACTGACAGACATGCATTATTGTCAGTGAGGGAGAAGCAGATGGGCCCACAGAGAATGAATTTTGTGATGACCTAGACAGTCATCACAAATGGAAAAAATTGTCAGGAAGAACTGGAATATTTTACGCACAGAACCTCTGTTAATGTACAGAATTGCACCCCGGGATGATTTATAGGTGTGGCACCAGTTTTATGATAGACTGGTGCATGGCCTTCAACCAGAGAAAAATCCCCCCCCACCCCCACCAATTTAGGAATTGGTTCCTACCATTACTACGTGGTACCTGTTTATTTGCTTAACGGGTAAACCATCCTGGAATTAATTCCATTTACAGATGTGATCCACAAATAATACAATGATACATCACATGCAAAACTTAACATCTAAGACAAAATGTCTGCATCATTTTACAAAACAATTAAAGCATGCACACTCAGATAAAGTACAGAAACACTGAAAAACAGTATTCGAAAAAACTCCCATTGAGGTAGCTGTTCTGAAGACAAGAGGAATCTTATTCCAATTATTAGGAACAATATATCCAAAAGCACGTTGTCCAGTCACTGTTCTCTTTAAAGGCATTTTTAGAGATTTGTTATCAACTCTATGACTGGAATAAAAAGAACTATCATACAATTCTAGATTTCTGGCCAAGGCTAGGGGAATACCAAACTTAAGAATTCTAAATGTAAAATTGGTCAACACATTTAAAATTCTTCGAAACTGTCAACCAACCCATCCTCTTTAGAACTTCACAATGTAGATTTAGGAACAGAAAGTGCAAATTTGCCAACTGACTGCAATAATGAGGATTTCTTTGCAATAACACTAATAGAGGCATTATCTGTAATTATAGTTGCATAATTCACAACTGGAGCCAAGCATTGTTTAGCAATAATCATCTTAGACTCACTAGTTAAAAAGAGCGTAGTCTATACAACAATGCCAACTTAGAATGAATCTTAGTGGTCACTTTAGTAAAATGCAATTCATAGCTTAATGTGGGGTCCAGCAATACTACCAGGTACTGAAAACTCCTAACATTTTTGAAATAAGAACTACAGATTTAACCATCAAATCCTGATTCATTCCCTTAAGCCTTGTATTTGTCCCAAACACCATTGTTTTAGTTTTTATTTTATTTAATACTAACCTATTGTCCAATAACCATTGTTGGACTTTACCCATCTCATTTGTTAATGTTTGGCTCAAGTTAGAAACTGCAGCACTCTGATAATGTATTACTGCATCATCTGCATATAACGTGAGGCAGGCTGCTTCCAGAACATTAGATATTTTATCAAAAATTAATGAGAACAAAACAGGACCTAGTATGGAGCCCTAAGGCACTCCATACTTCACAGATGCAATATTTGAAACAATACCTCCATATTTTACCCTCTGATATCTTCCACTTAAATAATCCTCAAACCAATTCAATGCTGCCTGTCCTATACCAAGGGATTCAAGTCTGTTAATTAAAAGACCATGGTCCACGAGATCAAGTGCCTTGATCAAATCCACGAACATGGCCCCGATTAGACACCCCCTCTCCATATCCTCCAGGACCGCGCTCATGAACTCAACCAAGGCAGTCTCTGTCCCATGGCCCCTCCTAAACCAATGCTGACAGTGTGACAATAACCCCCAGTCTTCAATGTACTCTACGAGCTGATTATACACTACTTTTTCCTGGACTTTTGCCAGAGCAGATAAAATAGAAATGGGTCTATAATTCCCATAGTCACAAACTGAACCTGATTTGTGAACCGGTATAACCAGAGATTGTTTCCAGATGTCTGGGACCTGACCCAAACAGAATGATAAGCTGAAAATAACACTAACAGGATAAGCTATTTCCTAAGCAGCGTCACTTAAGAGATTACGAAGAAGACCATCAGAACCACCTGAACTATCTTGTTTGATAACATTTAACAGTTTACAAACTTCCATTGTTGCAGTTATTTTTAAATAACATTTCTTAAACCCTACTGAATCAATAATACAGTTATCAGAGGAAGAACCATCTACCTTGGTTCTATACTTTTCTAAGTCAGTGAATCTTTTATTAAATTCATTAGCAATGTTCAAAGGGCAAGTTGTGAAGTCATCATCAGATTTCATAGTTAACTCTACATTCTCAGAAGGTTTAATAAGATTAACAACAGTATTCCAGAATGTTCTATTGTCTGCGAGACCATCAATTTGTTTCTGTTTCAAATAATTACTTTTTGCAAGTTTGATCTGGGCCTTAACATTGATTTCTCAAACATCTATAACTTTGAAAGTTAAATTCAGTTTTGTCACTTTTATATTTTTTCCACACCTTATCCTGGTCCCTCATTTGTTTCAGTAGAGGTGGTGTAAGTCAATTAGACTTTTTCCCATTTATTCATCTTGTAATAAATGGGGCACATTGGTCCAACACTTTAGTAAATTCAAAAAATGAAAAAATCCAATGTGCAGTTGATATCTGGGAACAAATGCAAGTATGACCAAACAATATTAACAAGTTCAGATTGAAATACATCCAAGTCATAGTCTGAGAAATCTCTAAAACTACATATAAGAGGGTTAGGTTTTTTATACTACCATGTTTCCATAAACAAAAAATAGGATGATGATCACTAACTGAATCTGAAACGAAACCACATTTCAAAATATGATTAAGATTATTCGTAAGTAGCCAATCTAACACTGTATGTTTTTTAGATTTGTTATTCAGTCTAGTAGGATATGTAATCAATTGCTGTAAACTGGTTGGTAACAAAACCCCTTGCAGTTTAGTTATTTCAGTACCCTGCCAATTAAGAGTTACAATCCCCTGTGGGCACTGTAAATCTTGTTCTTCCATTTTGAAGTATACTATTTTTACTACAGCTAATGTTGCCATTGTTTTTGAAATGAGATCTTTCATTAATTGTGTGACCCGGATCATCATATACTTAGCTATATGTGAATGCAGAACTTTTTATGTGGGCAAAACCACTACACCATTTAACATTCGTATTAGGAAACACCTTAGGAGTATTGCAATGGAAGACAATAACAATGCCCCAGCAAGCCACTGTAAAGAGAACAAAGGGGATGGATGTAGGCATAAATTCAGGTCTTGTGGTACAGACAAAGTGAGACTGGGCCCACGGAGGGGTGATTTAGAACAGAAAATTTTAAAATGAGAGTCCTTCTGGATTTTTTTCTTGTGGGCTTTGATTAGAGCTGGTCAAAATGATCGAGTAAAACTTGCCTTTTCTAAAAAAATGAAATGTTTTACTGTCCTTATATCTACTGATATGTCTGCTTCATGATATTTGATGTTTTTTTCTGTTTCAGAGTATGGAGGAGATGAGGTTTTGGGCCACCTCCAGGACTTGAAGTTTTGTGCTCCATGCATCCAGAATGTCACTGCCTACTAGGATTGAGCACTGGAGAAATCAACTTATTCTGCGTTAATGTTTTTAACCTTTTTAGTCATTGTTATCAGCACTTTTACTAATACAGCAGTGTCTGCACATATGAAAATTACGTACCTACCGTAAGTCTTGATTTTCCTGGATATCTTCACCATTCATCACTGGTGGATTCTAGCCGGAGTCGCTAGGACCCTGCTGGAAGTTTATAACTATAAGCTTTTTTCAGCTTTCCTAAGGAGGAGGGGCTGACATTGGAGACGGCATCGCCCTCGAGGCTGATGTATTGCGTGGTGCTCGTGGGTTGGCCAGTAACCAACGCTGACCCCTCCACCACCTCAGTTCTGCTCACTGGAGATAAAATTAGAGACAGAGGAAAAAGGAAGGAGGATGGGGCAAGGGAGCCCAAGGGATAGAAAAATGAAAGGATATAAACTGAAAAAGGAATAAGCCAGTCACAGGAGAAGGGGTGGGACTCTAACAGGTCTGGGAAGGGGACCCAACCACCGGGAAGGACAAGGAAGGGATAAGAGGGTGGAGGGGAAGAAAAGAGAATAAAGGAAATGAAATAGGGAGAGAGAGAAAGGATGTGGACCCCAGCAAGAAGGACCCTAAAAGGGGGAGATCTCCTTGTGGACCAAGAGAGGAGACGCACTTTTTTTTTTATACACAGGGCAGGATTAAGTACAGGAGGATGCGACAGAGGACAAGAGGCCTCACAGGCTCCGAGAGTCCTGAAGAAGCAACACAAGATGTCGGGCTAGTCATAGCTGATCCTTGCCACTGCCATTCAAGGTTACTACCCTCCTGGTCCATTTGAGAAAAAGAGGAGTGGGGCCACCAGAATCTCTCACACTCTCTCATCCATTGCAGAGTGGTGGGGAAAGAACCCACCCCAGGGCAAGTTCCCTCCAGATAGGGAGTCACCTAATTAGGGAGCCCCTGGTTCTTAGGTGAGATGCTAAACCCCTTGTGCCTACTGCCACCACGAAAGTGGTGGGAGGTGGAGGACTTAAGCCTCTGAGAAGTGAGCAAGGGGTTTGGAAGTAGGGTCCGAGGGGGACCTTGCCCTATGGGCAACCAAGCAGTGGGTTGTCAGAGGAAAAGAAAAAGGTTCCTGGAGCCACTGTGACCAAGGCAGGGACTCGAGAGAGAGGGCAATCCTCCAATTTCAGGCATAAGAAGGCCTGAGGGACAAGGAGTCTGAGAAAATACCAGGGGACTCCTGGCCTATGGTGCCGTCCCAAGGGAGTCCCAGCCAAGATTGTGTGGGGGGGGGCCTGAAGAGCCTGTGGCAAAAAGGGGCAAGAGCCCCTGCTTACCCTCTCACCAGAGGTGGCCCCTTAATGCTTCCAGAGGAAGAGTCAGGGAACCTAGAGTTGCCAGTGAGATTATACCTGCAACTGGCCTCAATCAGGGAGAAGGCAAGCAGGGAGGAGGCACTGCCTAGGAGACTGGGGCCCATGAGGGGACGGTGGCTAGGAAGCAGTGATGAGTGGTGAAGCTATCCAGGAAGATCAAGAATTATGGTAGGTACATAATTTTCATATCTTCCCTGGATTAATCTTCACTATTCATCACTGGTGGGTGAGTACCAAGCACCACAACTGTGGTGCTGGCACCTCCCTGAGGGCTGAATCATTCCTCAGCCTCCTGCGGGGGGAAAAACACAGAGGGGAAGGGGCCCCTCATGGGCTTGGCTAGCCCGGAGACTGGTCAGGGTGAGGCGGAGACTCCTGCTGCCTGGGAGAGAGAAGACGTAGGCCCCTTGGAAGGGAGAGGCACTCACCCTACACTGGGCCAGGGATGATATATTGGAAAGGCGAAACCACACTGTCTGTCTAATGCAGACCGCAGTTCCTGCCAGTCTGGAAGCCACCTCATTGGCATCATAGGACACCCTTGCCTGGTGCATTGCTAGCTCCAGACCACATGCAGAAAGGCTGATGGCTTGCCTGGTCATCTCTGTGTCAGGCAAGGATGACAGAAGTTGTCCCATCACCATCCCACAGGTGCCTAGCTTAGGCAGCCTGGTGTGCCTGGTGCACTGAGATACACAAAAGGAGGTGCCCTGCCAAGAACACCCTTCCACCCCAGTGGTCAAACTCAGCTGAGTCAGAGTCTGGGGGTGGTCGTGCCTTGGGCAACAATGCCCGGAAGGTGTATCCAGGAACTCCACTCCCAAACAGCGGTGGGGCATAACAGCTGGAGACCCCAGGGGTGCACAATACCTGTGCTGACTGTCCTTCAGGGCTGGAGAGAGGGCAGAGGGATACTGCTAGACCCGATGAGATGCCTCCATGAAAGGGTGAGGCCACAGAGGGATAAGGTTTTTGGCATTACACTCCCTAAGGAAAGCGTACATCACATGGTCAGGATAGCAGCTTGGAAAATGGGAGATATGGAGCTCCCCTAGCAATCCCGACAAGAATCGCTGATAGCTGGTGATATCAGCGTTTGAGAACAGGTGGAAAGAGGGATCCTCTTCCTCAGGGAAAGAAGATGAGGAGGCTGAGGAGCCCAGTTCAGAGTCGGGGGGGGCTGGAGGTTCAGGTCTAAAAATGACTTTGACCAGAGCTATACGGTATCGAGGGAAGGCAGCCACCAATGCCCTGAACTGTTCCCAGGTCATTAGCCCCGAAGGGCCACAGAGGCCTGGAAGTGTAGGAGAAGGGGCTCCGAGAGAACTCCGGCATCAGAAACAGTGCCAGAACCCATTCTGGAATGCACCCTGGCGCCGGAATCCAACTCGGCACCAAGCACGGTGCAGGAACCAGACCTGGCACCGGGGTCAGTGCTGGACTCTACCCCCTCCCCAGCGCTGGAATCAGAGCTGACAGTGTACCACAAGTGGCACCAGAGGACACGGAGGAGTTGTCCCCAAGCGTGGACCGAGAAAGAGCAGTGGCCAATCCCGTTGTACTGGAGACTGAACGGCTGGGTGTAGGAGAGGGACGGGACTCCTGGGAGTCAGGTAGCCACTCAGGGTCATCCTGATCCTCCTCCTCCTCCAAGGAGGAGATCAGGGAGACTATCAAAGAGACCACTCCCAAAACTCTCCCTCTCCCAGTGTTGCGGACGGCACCGGAAGGGAACCCAGCACCGACAGTAGCACTACCTCATTCACCAGCACCATGGGAGGTGTTTGGAGCCGAAGTGCGCCAACAGGCAACACTAAGGACTCCACCAGCTTCAGCTGCATATATAGCTGCAACTGCGACACCGGGGGCATCCGTGCCTCCAAGGAGGCAATGGACCATAAGGGGTGCTCAGCCGATGCCCCCAGAGGGGGCCAACTGTCCACCTGATCCCGCCTCCCGTCTCAGCGAGACTAGAATCAGTGGAGGTCTGCTCCCCCTCGGTACATACAGTACAGGAGGGAGACCCAGGGGAAGTGCCCAAAGTCCTGGCCTTGGCATCCTGGGACCGATGCCACACTCTGAAGGTGGGAGGATCCTTACCCACCTTCAACACATGTAACTTGAGGACCTGGCAGTCCATGGCGAAGCGGGCATCACAGTTGTCCATGTCATGAGATGGACCCAGGCAGGTTAAACAACAATTATGGTGGCCCATGACGATCACTGGCCTGTCAGAGAGGCACCGACGCATAGGGGCACGCCCCATCTTAGATTTCGAACTAGGCCCTGAACCAGACATAATCAAGTGTAAAAATTAAAAAACAAACACAGAAACAGAAAAAGACTCAGTGCCATAGAACAGTCAAAACAGAAGAAAAGTATAAAAGAAATGGTTTTACCAGATTCTATAGGTCTACGGCATCGAGTTAGCAGTGGCGACAGAACTTTGGCAACTACGCACGAACAAATTCAAAGATGGCTTCAGCTCCTACAGTATTATGCACCTTGTCAGCAGGAAAAGAAGAACTGAGGTGGTGGAGGGGTTGGCGTTGGTTACTGGCCAACCCATGAGTGCCACACAATACGTCGGCCTCAAGGGCGGCACTGTCTCCAACGTCTGCCCCTCTTAAGAAAGCTGAAAAAAGCTTATAGCTATGAGCTCCCCGCAGGGTCCTAGCACCTCTGGCTAGAATCCACCAGTGATGAATGGTGAAGATTAATTCAGGGAAGATCTATATTTGTAAGTAGCACAAATTTTAGCATTAAAAGGTCTTTAGCATTAAAGGGAATCCGTACATTTCAATCAATCAATCAAAATCTTTATTTATCCAGGCGGGCACCATTGAGCAAGGCTCATTTGCAAGGTAGACCTGGTCATGAATACATCAAAGTACAGTACAGAAGCAGGTATACACAAAGCAATAATATACAAGGAAGAAAAAGTACATACAGTGTATACAGTACAGTACAAGGTTGAAATAAATAAAAAAAAAAAACAGCATTATTTTACAATTGAAGAATTCAGCTGATGTACAATCAACCATAGGCATACAGGGGTTATAAGCAGAGATCTTTTGAGTGAGACAGCCGGCAACTACACATATAAGGGAAAGACGCCGTGTACGGGGTGGCAGGTTAGAGAGGTAAAGAAGAGGAGGGATATATTACCGACGACTGGGGGAAAAATTGAGCTAAACCACAGAAAGTGATGATGGCTGCTGTGTACTTGTTTATTATGATGACGGAGGAGGGGTAGATAATTGGGACACTACTATGGATGGGGTGGGACTTTAGCCAGGCTGGAGTGGACAGGGAAGGGTGGGTGCAGTAGGAAGAGTTAATAGGGAAAGAGTGAGAGCCAGGGGTAGAAACATAGTGAGCATCAGGATGGAAAGGGGGAGTTGCGGAATTAGTGGGCTAGTGGTGAGGAAAACATTTGCAAGGTGCTTTCATGTAGTGATCGTAGAGCGCCCTGAAGATATTCAGGCTAACAGAGCAGCTCAACTTTCCTTATACAATTACTGTAAAGGTTACTATGAGTATGAAGTATGTAAATTGCTGGCTTATATTTAGAAAATGTTTTCAGTAAGACAGAAAAATGCTTTTCAAATAGGAATGTGGAGGCATCCATTTTGTGGACAGAAAGGGTGCTGTGATGACGTCACTGCCTCACCAGTGTTAACAGTGTGCAGTGCAGCAAGTGCGAACAGTTCAATTGTGCTGTCAGGGATTCTATTATATTCTGAGGAACAGCCAGGATTTTATGTTTGACACAGTGCAAGAAAATAATCCATTGTTTCTCTTCATGATAGAACAGGATCCCTGTCTGTAGCAGCAGTTTGTTTTAACGTGCTTAACTGCATACTGTTAGAGCTGATGAGGCAGTGACATCATCACAGCACCCTTCCTGTTCACAAAATGGATGCTTCCACATCACAATTTTAAATGCATTTTTCTGTCTTACTGAAAACATTTTCTAAATATAACCTAGCAATTTTTTAGACTGGCTCCTCAAAGTAACCTTCACAATAATTTCATAAGGAAACGTACTGATTCCCTTTAAATCACAGACTTAAAAGGATTTTCATTCTGTGCACTCCCCTCTCCCCTGATGATGCTGTAATTGCGAAACTGGTCGGTGTTTCTCCAGACCTGTTTACTGCCTAATGATATGTTTAACTTTAATATTTATTAAATAAAAGCTTTTGTATTTTGTTAATTGTGTGTGGTACCAATTTTGTTACTCAGTTGTGAAAACTATAAACATTTTATCAGGGATAAGGGTACAAACGTATTTCCAGGTAACAAAGGGAGAGAAGGAACTGGGAATGCTGGGAGTGGTGCAGTTCTGTGACTGTGGGGTGGCAGTTTTGAGAGAGACCTTCTGGAGACTGTGGTGCTGCCCCATCTGCATGCACCTCTCTGGGTTGAGGGACTAGGTCGTTAGACTCCAATCTGAGTTGGTTAGGATTTGGGGGACCCCTTCCCCCCACCCGAGGGCTACATATCTGCCACCATTACCTCTGAAAATGCCAGGGAGGAGGAACGTCTGGACTGTGGTGGGCTTTGGAAGAGTGGGGGTGGTGGGTCAGAGGCACATTCCTCAACAGGTACCACTACATAATTCCTACGCCACTCTAGTGGGATAGGACTGCTGGGTGGAGGCACCTGTAGTACTAACTAGGGAGAATGTGTAGGGGAGGGGAGATCCATAATGAAGACCCCAAGGAGGGTAGCAGAGGACCAAAAAGGAGGAGGAAGCAACTTCTGGTGGGGGACTTTATTGTGAGGGGGATAGATTTGGGAATAGGAAGGGGGAGAGGGAGGGTAGGTGCCTATGTGGTGCCATGGCCTGGAGGGATGGGAAGCAGATCCTGAGGATCACTAGGGTAGCAGGATGGGAGGGAGAGCTGAATGTCACTATCCACCTGGGGACTAATGACCTGGCTAGGGATGGGGCTGGGATAGTGCAGGGGGAGTTTAGGGAGATGGGGAGGGGTGTTAGCTAGTGCGCTCAGTGGCTTTTGCTGAAGTGCTGCCAGTCTATGACAGGGGAGGAGAAGGATCTCTGCACCAGGAGTTCCAACTCATGGCTGAAGGAATGGCGCAAAGAGGAGGGGTCTGACTACACTGGGTACTGGAGACCCACTTGGAGGGATAAGGGCCTATACAAGGGTGATGGCCTGCATCCATTCAGGAAGGGAAATGCAATCCACAGTGGATGGTATAATGTTACTTTGATGAACATTTAAACTAGGCAAGGGGTGGCAGAAGTAATCAGGGAGGTAGAAACTTCCCCTCTCACAGGCTCAAGAAGAGAGCAGGAAGAACCCGAGGGGAGAGGAATCCCTCAGTGTGCAAAGTAATAAAGGAAGTAGGGTGGAAGAAGTGAAGGGGGGTGGGAACAGGAATATCAAAAAGAGTGGGGGAAGGAGGAACAAGGGGTAACAAGCAGAGTGGTAACAAAATCTGGAATGCCATGTGTATGAATGCTAGAAGTCTAGAAAATAAGATTCTGGACCTAGATGTCATGGTAGAGGCCGACCTGGATATTGTGGCCACTACTGAGTTATGGTGCAATAAAAACCACGACTGGGACATGGCCATACTAGACTATATGCAGATCAGGATGGAGAGGTTGGGAAGGAAAGGAGGGATGTGGTGCTTTATGTGAGAGAATGCATAAAGGCGATGGAGATACAGGGAATATGGAGGCAAGGCAGAAGTGCTGTGGGCACCCTGTGGACGAGGTACGGAGCCACTATTTGCACTGTCATGACCTACCGAACTCCAGCACAGGGGAAGGGAGTTAAAGTACTGGTGGAAGCCACTGGCAAGCTGGCAGAAAATGAGGAGGTGCTGCTGGTGGAGGGACTTCAGTCTGTTGAATGTAGACTGAAGAGTTCCAGCAGCAACTTCAGTTAGAAGCAGGGTCATCCTGGGCTCCCTATAGGGAGCATTCCTTAGGCAACAAGTCAGCAAACCGACTCGAGATGGTACAATACTGGAGCTGGTATGCACTAACAGGGACAGTGCTGCAGATGTTAAGGTGGGAGGCCACCTGGGGACTAGTGATCACCATACAGTGCAGTTCAAAGTAAGGAGAGCTTCGGAATCAAACCACACAAGGGTGAGGATCCTGGACTTTACGAGGGCATAGAAACAGAAAATTGACAGCCAAATAAGGACCGCTTGGTCCACCTGGTCTGCCCATTTTTCTTACCTACTATAACACCGCAGACTCTACTTGATCTCCGGCTTCCTCCCACCCCTTTCCCTTCCACTAAGGTTCCCTTATGCCTATCCCATGCCTCCTTGAATCACACTACAGTTTTTGCTTCCAAGGTTCCCTTATGCCTATCCCATGCCTTCTTGAATCACACTACAGTTTTTGCCTCCATCACCTCCACTGGGAGGCTGTTCCAGGCATCCACCACTCTTTCTGTGAAGAAGTACTTCCTTACATCTCCCGAGCCTACCCCCCCAACCTCATAGCATGACCCCTTGTTCTTGAAAATCTTTTTCTCTGAAAAAGGCTTCCGTCTTGAACCTTATTTATACCTGTGAGGTATTTGAAAGTCTCTATCATACACCCCCCCCCTTTCCTCCAGGGTGTACATATTGAGGTCCTTCAGTCTCTCCTCATAGGCCTTTTGATGTAGACCCTGCACCATTTTAGTTGCTTTCCTCTAGATTGCCTCTACTCTGTCTTGCGTCCTTCCGGGGATGTGGTCTCCAAAACTGGACACAGTACTCTAGGAGAGGTCTCACTAGTGATTTATACACCGGTATCACCATTTCCCTCTTCCTGCTGGTAATACCCCTCCACATGCACCCTAGCTTCCCACTGGCTCTCCCCACTGCCTTGTCACACTGTTTAGCCACCTTTAGGTCATCATATATGATTACCCCCAGGTCTCTTTCCTGCTTGGTGATCGCCAGTACCACTTCTCCCATTTTATACTTTGCCCCTGGGTTTCTGCACCTCAAGTGCATGATCTTGCGCTTCTTCATATTGAAACTCAGTTGCCACACTTTTAACAACTCCTCAAGCTTTCTTAGATCCCTATTCATTTCTTCCAACCGCCTCCCCGGAGTGTCTATCCTATTGCAGATCTTAGTGTCATCTGCAAAAAGGTATACCTTCCCTTCCAGACCCTCAGCAATGTCACTAATAAAGACATTAAAGAGGACCGGTCCTAGTACTGATCCTTTTGGCACCCCCGCTGGTCTTCCTTCCTTCCTCAGAGAGAACTCTGTTTACCACCTCCCTCTGTTGCCTATGCCCCAACCAATTTCTTACCCAGTTTACCACATTTGGACCCACCCCCAGGCTGCCCAGCTTATTCCCTAGTCTCCTATGTGGAACAGGATTAAAGGTCTTACTGAATTCTAGGTAGGCTACATCCATGGCTCCACCCTGGTCTAATTCCTTGGTCACCCAGTCAAAGAAATCTATCGGATGTGTTTGACATGCTCTCACCCCAGTGAATCCATGCTGCCTTGGATCTTGTAAGCCACTGGATTCAAGATATTCTACAATCCTTTCCTTCAGTAGTGATTCCATTAATTTTCCCACCGCTGAAGTCAGGCTGACTGGCCTGTAATTGCCAGCCTCCTCCCTGATCCCACTTTTGTGCAGTGGGACTACACCTGCCCTCCTCCACGACATTACCTTCTCCAGTGAGTTGTTGCATAGGACTGTTAGAGGTGCATCCAGCACCTTTCTGAGCTCCCTCAGTATCCCATCAGGCCCTACTGCCTTGTCCAGTTTCAGATTTGTGAATGCTTTCAGGACTCTTTCCTCTGTAAATGAACTCATGTTCACCTCCCTTCCGTCAATGCCCCTGACACTTATCTGTGGCCCTTCTCCATCCTTTTCCTCCATTAACACTGAACAAAAGTATTCGTTCAGGATGTCTGCTTTTTCCTTGTCCCCCTCCACACACTCCCCCCTTCCCTCCTTAGTCTACAATCCCTCCCCAGGTCTTTCTCCTTTCGCTTACATACATAAAAAATGTTTTGTCCCTTTTCTTTACTGCCTGAGCTATTTTCTCCTCTGTTTGCGCCTTTGCACTCCTGACTGCTTTCCTTGCCTCTCTCTGCTTCTCCCGATAGACCGCCCTATTAATCCCACCTCTGTGTCTCTTTATACCTTCTGAATGCTAACTTTTTTGCCCTTACTTTCCCAACCACCTCTTTTGAGAACCACAGCGGTCCCTTTTTCCCTCTTGCTTACTTGCCTGACACAAGAGGGATGCAGCCCTCACTATCCCCATTTTTAGTTTTGCCCACTGTTCCTTTTATTTTATAAAGATGGGTGCACGCCTCAGGGATGACCTAGCAGTGGGGGATGGCCTAGGTGGGGTGGAGGAACAGTGGCCAAAGCTAAAACGTGGTAAGAGTGAAGGCAGTAAATCTCTGCATCAAGCAAATGTTCAAAAGCAAGAGGAAAAAGAGACCACTATGATCCTCAAAAGAGGTGAGTTAAAAGGAAAAGGTTAAAAAGGTAGCATTCAGAAGGTATAAGAAGACACAGAGGAAGGAGGATAGGACAGTGTATCATGGGAAAGCAGTAATGAATGTGTGACAGGGTGGAACAGGACCCTGTCCCATTTGTTATGCAGACAGTGTTTAAATGCAAGGATCCTTCCCTTTTCTGTCTCTTCTGTCTGGTTGTGCAACCAAATTTTCCTGTGACCTTGGACTTGATCAACCCGACCAGTCTCGCAATCCTTTGCCTCTCACTGTCTCTGTTGTCCCTCCCTTGCATATCTATGTCTTCTAATATAAAATATATGAGAATCAATGTGTGGAAATGCAGCTGATATTGGGATCACTTTTGTTTAGGAAATTGTGTTACTGTTGAAATGTATGTAATTATAATTTGAGATAACTGTAAAAAGATAGAGGTTACTTGGGTGCAAATGCCTGAGCCTTTTTCAGTTGCTGTGGGGACCTCAGGAAGTTCTAAATGTTCTAGCAGCTCCTGAAATTTACAAAGGACCGGATGCTTACAAAGGGTGGGGGTTGAAAAGAGTTATAAAAACAGCTAAGCTGAGCTGCAAGGGAGCTTTTTGACAATACATTTTATTTTGCTTCTGTATATAGTTATTCTGAACAGGTTTATTTTATTTTATGTTACTGCAACTACAAATAAACAGTTTAGTGGAATTTTACAACTGCTCCTGGGTTTTCTCTATGCCTCCTGACCTGTGCCTCGATGACAGAGCGCAAAGGCACAAACTGAAGAGAGAACAGCCCGGTCAGTAACAAAGGAGAACGGTTGGGGCCACAAAAAAGTAACAGGAGCTTTGTAAGGAGGGAGGTGGACACTAGTCTTTTTTTGGAATTGAGACTCTTGAAGGGACTTGCTAATCTGAAAGTAGACAAAGCAATGGGGCAAGACGAGGTGCATCTAAGGGTACTGAGGCAGCTCAGGAAAGTACTGGCTGCACCTCTGACAGAATACTTCACTGGAAATGGGGGTAGCTCTGGAAGACTGGAGGAGGGCAGATGTAGTCCCATGTCACAAAAGAAGTAGCAGGGAAGGGACTGGCCATTACAGGTCAGTCAGCCTGACATTGGTGGTGGGAACGTAAATGGAATCACTGCTGAAGGAAAGGAGTATGGAATATCTTGAATCCAATGAGTTACAAGACCTGAGACAGCATGGATTCACGGGGGTCGTCATATCAAACAAATCTGATAGGGGGCAGGTCACTGTGACGTAGACAGCCAGTTCTGAGTGCTGTATCATTTCTTTTTAATATAAAATGTATTACTGAATGTCTCTGCTGAAAAATCAAATGCTCTAGGAATGACCTCACTCATCTCACCCTTCCCCCCCCACAGATTTCAGCTGACAGATGCAGGCCAAGAGAAATGCAGACAGCATGTATCACACACACTCAGTTTTTAGAGACAATGTTTTACGTGGGAGACTTTAATCAAGGATCCTGTTTCTCTGAGTTAATTACAGAGTTGTTTAAGTTAATTTTGTTAAGAGGGAAATCAATAAAAAAGGTTTATGATGTTGAAGAGAAAACACAAGTTATTACACAGAGGTGAGAGGTTGTAAATAGAGAATAATGGATGAGGAAGTGTGTGATATGAAAATTTAATTCACACCCGAGGTGTGGGATGCTACATATACCCCGAGGGCGAAGCCAAAGGGGTTTATCAAAGCATCCCACACAGTGGGTTTGAATTAAATTCTCATATCACACTTCCCCATCTTTTATTTTATATAATTTGCTGGTGAGCAATTTTTTTTTCCAACCCTATTGCTGTCACACACACACACACACACACCTCCCTCTCTCTCTCTCTCCCTCAGTAACACCCCTTCCCCCACTCCAGCAATCTTAAATGCAGCAGCAGGCACCTCTACATACAGCATCAGCAGCCTCCCCTTTTGCAGCAGCAGCCCACCACTAAATGCAGCAGCAGCTCCCAATCCCATCCCAGATTCCCCAGCTGTAGTGTACAGCAGTCCCCATTCCCTCTTCCTCATACCCACAGCAGCCTGAACGCAGCACAGGAACCTACAGCTTCTTATGTTCCAACTTAAATTAATTTTATCCCCCTAAGTTACAGTTCAAATCGCGATCGTAATTGCGCTCACTCTTACCTCTCTAAAAAGCAGTTAGCCATGGTCTCAACCCATTCGTGCCGACAGCGTGTGTGTGTGTGTGTGTGTGTGTGGCATCTGAAGCTGGCTGCCGAACCGCAGGATCGACCAGATACTTAAAAAAAGAAAAATCACAGTATGATTCAACATAGGATCAACCAGATGTAAAAAAAAAAATTATCAGAAGGTGAGAGGATGGTTGTGGCGGTTCCTCGTTAGCAACGGAGCCGCCATGTTTTATGGACTATGTAGACCGCCTTCACACAGACATGGAGCCAATGAAGGAGCACTCCCTTCTGAGTGACACAGCGGGTAAATGCCGTAATAACTGACTGGTTATTACGGCAAATATCAACTTGTTAAACTCATTTAAAAAATTGATCACCAGTAATTATATGCTCATATGAAGCCTGTGTGAGGAGGATGCAGCATGAATCAAAAGAGGTGTCATTGAAATTGAGTTATGCTAAGGTTGCAGAACTAATACTTTGAAATTACATCCTGTGGTTGTACAGAAATATATATTTTTTTAGATATTTTGACAGGGAGGAGCTAAATGATCTCATGCAAAAGAGGTGGGCAAAACCAGCTTTTAAAGATTATTCTGTTTCACTACAAACTCAGTTATCTGACACTGACCAAGAAAACATCTGAGCACTGAAAACAGGTATTTAGAAAGCTAGACAAAATCTAAATATTGTAGGAATTGCACTGTTTTAAACCTTGTTTTGTTTAAAGATATGTATGTCTTGTGATATAAGAGTTCTGTATTGTATGTTTGACATATTATTATATATTTTAATAAAAACTCTAATTTTGGAGCATACCTGGCCTGTCTTTGAATTGCTTTCTTTTGCTAAGAAATATTTATGGTTATAGCAGACAGCAGACATAAGCTTGTATGGTGGTACCAAACTGGAAAGAGAAGCGTTTTAAATCTGAGGTCTTTATTACAGTTTTAAGGGTTCATCTCTGAATACCTGGTTAGGTGCCCATAGGCAAAGATATCTGGCCCCACCAAAGACAGATATATCTAAGCCTGTGCATGGGTATGCTAGCAAGAGGTTAACAGTTTGAATCTCTCCCAAACTTGAGACCAAAGGTTGATCCGAACTCACAAAAACAGACAAGAGGGTTACCTTGTCTGTTACACTGTTCACAAGACTGCGCTCAGAGGTTGTCACTTTGGGAGTAGAGGGCCTGACCCGCTGAGTGGGTTTGTGACAGTCATATCAAATGAATGTGATAGATTTCTCTGACTGAGTGACCTAGGAATTAGATCAGAGTGGAGCAGTGGACATGGCCTACCTAGATTTCAGTAAGGCTTCTGACTCTGTTCTACACAGGAGACTAGTAAGCAAACTGGGTAGCTTAGAAGTGGGTCCAAAAGCAGTAAACTGGGTAAAAAACTGGTTAGAAGAAAGGCAAACGAGGGTGGTGGTAAATGGAGTTCACTCCAAGGAAGGGAGGGTGACCAGCGGGGTGCCCCAGGGATCAGTACTGGGACAGATCCTCTTTAATCTCTTTATAAGTGATATTTTATTTTTATTTTAGTCTTTGGTAACCGGTAAGGCCCACTAGGCACAAATGCCTGTTTTCAGGGGCAACCTGGGAGCACTGGGCGGTTAAGTGACTTGCTCAGAGTCACACAGCATGCAAGTGGAGGTAGAGAGAATCAAACTCAGGTCTGGTCTGCTGGATGTACCAAGCTTGTTCACACCTCGTTCTTCTAACCTCTACGCTATACTGCCAGCCCCATATTGCAGAAGAGCTGCTGTTTACAGATGCCAGCAAAATATGCAATTGGATGGACACTCCTGGGGAGGGTCGAAAGGATGAGCAGAGACCTAAGAAAACTTGAGGACTAGTTAATGGTATGATAGCTGGATTCCAATGTGAAGAAGTGCAAAATAATGCACTTAGGGCAAAGAAACCCAGTGGTGGAGTACAAAATGGGGAAGTGGTATTAATGACCATCTAGCAGGAAAGAGACCTGGGGTAATCATATCTGATTGCCCCTAGGCGGCCAGAGAGTGCGACTAGGCAGTTGTGAGGGTTAGTGGGATGCTGGGGTGCGTAGGGAGGGGTATCACCAGCAGAAAGAGGGAGGTGATGTTCCCTCTGTATAGACTGTTGCCTATGACCCCACCTATAGTATTATGTCAAGTTATGGAGACCACTCTCTGAAAGGGCATAGACAGAGTGGAGGCAGTCCAGAGTAGGACAACCGAAATGGTGCAAGGTATGCATCTAAAGTCATATGAGGAAGAGACTAAAGGACCTCAATATGTACACCCGGGAAGAGAGGAGGGAGGCGAGGGGATATGATAAGAGATATTTAACTCACGGGGTAAATATGATTCAGGAGGAAAGTATTTTTCAGAAAAAAAGGTGCCCAAGAACAAGGGGACATGCTATGAAGCTGGTCTGGGGTAGATTCAGTAGAGACGTGAGGAAGCACTTCTTCATAGAAAGAGTGATGGATTCCTGGAACAGCCTTCCAGCAGAACTGGTGGGGCCAAAAAATGAAAATTACGTACGTACCGTAATTATGATCTTTCTGTGTATCTTCACCATTCATCATATTTGTGTTACTGGCCGGAGGTCATGACCCCGCGGGAGCTTTTTTTTTTTGGATGGGCAGAGTCAACATGCAGGCCGCCCTGAGGAGCCCGACGCACTAAGTGGCACTCGTGGGTTGGCCGTTGCGCTGTCGACTCCGCCTCCCGCCAGTTCTGAGTTGCTGGAGAAGTGAGGAAAGGGATGGGAGGGTGGGACAAAGAAGTCCAAGGGACATACAAAGGAAAAGATATATAAACCAAAAGGAGAAATAAACGACTGAGAGGACAGAAGAAGAAGAAGAAGGAAACTAAGGGGATTGGGTAGGGGCCCCAATCTCTGGAAATAGGCAAAAGGAGAGAGGAGGGATTTAGGGTAAGTTTGAGAGGGGGAGGAGAAAGGTAGCAACCATACCCTGGACCTTGACCTGTCTCTAGATCGTATAGGAACTGCAAGAAGTAGCCTAAAGGCTTAATGACAGAATTCAAGGCACGGAATTACTGGCAATAACTCCAAAAGGTTATTCTGGAAGAAAGATAGGATACAGTGATTCTCCCCCTCCTCAGGGAAAGGATTTTTGGTGTAAGAAAAATTAGTTTTTGGTTTTTTTATTAAAATAAGGAAGGATATGTCCAATGGACAAAGAAAATTAAGGACTGACGGGGAACAAAGGAAGAGTAAAGAATGGAGGGCAACTGCCAACTCCCACCCCACAGGGTGGAGCCAAAGCACTGGAGAAGGAGTGTCCCCCATGCTGACCACTCTTCCCTTAGAAATATCATCCCCCTATGTGCCCCTGTTTATCCCACTCCTGACAAAGAAAGGAGGGGGGCAAGGGAGGGCACAGAGAGGGAGGGGAACCCAAAGACTGAGGCCCCAGGGGGATGGAGGGTGGGATTGTGATGACTGGTGAAGATACACAGAAAGATCATAATTACGGTAGGTAATTTTCATATCTTATCTGTGTCAATCTTCACCATTCATCACATTTGGGTGCATGCCGAGCCTCCCAAAGGGGGTTTTAACCCTAAAGGACAGAATCCCTTAGCTCTCAGTGGGTGACACACTAAGAGGGAGAACCTTCAGGGCCTGGGGAGGCCCGAGTGTGGGGGGGAGTGAGACGGGGACCTCCCGGAGGGGGAAGGAAGTTGCCCCGACAAATGGTGTCTCGTTTTACAGGAGAAGAGATAGGTTCTCTGGTGAGCGGAGTTAATCACCCTATGCCAGGCCAAGGGTGACAACCGGGAAAGACGTAGCCATGCCACCTGCCTAGTGCAGATCGCTGTCCCTACGACCCTGGTAGCTACCTCGCTGGCATCGTACAATGCCCTCTCTTGGTGCCTTGCTAGCTCCAGGCCATGTGCAGAGAGTGCGATGGCTTGTCTGGATTGCTCCGTGTCAGGCAAAGAGGCTAGGAGCTGACCCAGCCTGGATCACAAGAACCTATCATAGCAATGGATTGCTTTGAGTGGAAGGGGGTGACGTGCAGGTCCTCCAACATCCTTGCAAGGAATTGCTGATACTCCACAAGATCAGCAGCTGAGGAGATGTGGACAGAAGGCTCATCTCTCCCAGAAGAGGGGGATGAGGAGTTAGAGGACCTTAATTACTCAGAGAGTGGCTGCTTGGGGGGGGGTTGAAAAACTTGTCTGTCCATTGCATTGACATAAGTGGGGAATCGAGCAGCCACAGCCCTGAACTGCTCCCAGGAGAGAGGCCCGCTAGGACCAAGGATGCCTGGGAGTGCCGGAGAATGTGGCACAGGGATAGGGGCAGCACCAACAAGAGAAACCGACTGACCTCTGCCTGGGCTAGGGAGTGCACCAGGAGCACCAGCAGAAGAAGGTGCTCCGGAAGACCCCACAGCCGACAACTGAAAGAACAGGTTACTCACCTGTAACAGTAGTTCTAGGAGTGGTATATGTTGTTCATCCACACTGTCTGGCATTGTTCCTTCCCCTTTAAATCTTGCCGGAAATCTTCAAGCTGGCTCCTCCCACCAACCCGGGTGGTAAATACTCCGGCTCCACCCCATGACACCAGATCTAGCCTGCTGGAAGCCAGGTTGTGCGCCTAAAGCCGGGGAGGTAGGGTGGGTGCGTTTGGATGAACAACATATACCACTCCTAGAACTACTGTTACAGGTGAGTAACCTGTTCTTCTAGGAGCGTGGATATGTTTTTCATCCACACTGTCTGGCAGACTCCAAGCAGTTCTCTGGGAGGAGGGAGGCAAGGTGCACACCCCCTACTTAGGGAACAGAGATTGGAGAACAGAGGCCCCAAAACCAGCATCCTGGCGTGACTCTAGGTCGATGTGGTAATGGGTAATAAAGGTGTTTGCTGACTTCCAGGTAGTGGCCCGACAGATTTCCTGGATAGGGATGTCCCTGGAAGCAGCCACCGAAGCAGCAGTATGGTGGGTAGAATGAGCCCTTATCCCTTTGGGAGGCTCCTTACCCGCCAAATCATAGCACAGACCTATGTATGATGTAATCCATCTCGCAATAGTCCGCTTGGCTGCAGGTCTGCCAGAAGCGGCTTCAGCGTAAGTGACAAACAGCTGGCGAACCTCTCCCCGAATTTCCGCCGTCCTCTCCTTATAGTAGGAGAGAGCACGCCTGAGGTCCAGAGTATGGAGCCTGTACTCGGCATCCGAGGTGTAGTTAGGGTAGTATACCGGCAGAGTCAACACCTGGTTGAGGTGAAACTCTGACACCACCTTCGGAAGGAATTTCGGGTGGGCGCAGGACAACTTTGTCCCTGTGAAGACCAGATAGGGAGTCCACTGAAAGTGCCTGGGCCTCCCGTCCTTCCTGGCTGACGTGATAGCCACCAAGAAGGCCGCCTTCCACGACAAGTCGAAGCGCAGACTTGTGCATGGGTTCAATGGTTTGCCCATGAGCTTTGCCAAAACCAGCAAAAGATCCCACGGAGGTGGAGGTTCACGCACCGGAGGGGATATGTGATCCAGGCCTTTGAAAAATGCCCGATCACCTTTTCCTGAGCCAACGTCGGCTGACCGACCCACGCCCGGTAAGCCGATATGGCTGCTAGGTGCACCCTGAGGGTCGATGACTGAAGACCCCCTTTGGAGAGGGACCAAAGGTAGTCCAGAATGTTAGCCACAGAGCAGGATAAGGGGTCCAGGCTTTTGCCCTGACACCAAATGGAAAATCTCTTCCATTTGAAGGCATAACATTTCCTGGTCGATTCTTTTCGAGATGCCTCAACCACTGTGTAGACATCTTCGGAAAGATCCAAAGCCTGGAACTCTAGCTGCTCAGAAACCAGGCTGTGAGGTGCAGGGATTGAAGGTCTGGATGAAGGACCTTCCCCTGGTTCACTGATATCAGGTCCAGGCGTGTACACAGCCGCTCCGGGGCCCTGCAGCTGAGGCTGAGGAGATCTGGATACCAGAACTGGCGTGGCCAATCTGGGGCTACCAGGATCACCCTCGCTCTTGTCCTTCCTTACCTTGAGGTAACACCTTGTGGATCCAGGGAAATGGAAAAGGCGTAAAGAGGCCTGGGGTCCCCGTGCACCGAAGGCATCCCCTGCAGCGAACCCCGCTGAGGGGGCGGCATGGTACAGCCTCAGCTTGGTGTTCTCCTGAGGCAAACAGGTCCACCAACGGTTTGCTCCAATGAGAGAACAGGTCGTAAGCTACCTCTGGATGGAGAGACCACTCTTGGGATGTCTGGCCTAAGCGGCTGAGAGCATCCGCCAGTTGATTCGCGACTCCTGCCACATGGATGGCTAGGAGATCCGCCTCCAGCCGGCTGACGAAGGTCCAGATCCGGATCGCCTCCTTGCACAGCAGACAGGAGTGCATGCCGCCCTGTTTGTTGAGGTAGTACATGGTGGTGGTATTGTCCGTCTGGACTTGAACCACTTGACCCCGGAGCTGAGGAGCGAAAGCTGACAGAGGCAGTCTGACTGCCCTGAGCTCCAGCAGGCTGATGTGGCATCAGGACTCCTCGGGGGTCCAGAGGCCGTGGGCCCTGTAGTCCCCTATGTGGGCTCCCCAGCCCATGAGAGAGGCATCGGTCATAAGGACGACCGTTGGCTCGGGGGGACAAACGGGATTCCTTCCTGCAGATGACTCGGGACGGTCCACCATTGGAGAGCGTCCCACATCCTCTGGGTGACTGATCAGCTGGTCGAAAAGACCCTGACGCTGAGACCACTGGGCGGCCAGCTCCCACTGAAGGGGGCGCATGTGCAGTCTGGCCCAGCGGACCACTGAAGTGCATGCCGCCATGTAACCCAGGAGGCGCAGAAAGTCCCGGGCAGGGCGCGAGTGCCCAACCAGAAATGATTGGGCAAAGGAGGAGAGAACCTCCGCCCTGTGCGCCAGGAGCCGAGCTCTGGCTTGACGAGAGTCGAGCTCTGCCCCGATGAAGCTCATCACCTGAGAAGGTACGAGTTCTGATTTGGCCTCGTTGATCAGAAGGCCCAAGTGTGAGCAGGTTCGGAGGGTCAGGTCCTTGGACCTCTCCACCTCCTGAAGGGAGGAACTCGCCAGGAGCCAGTCATCTAGGTAGGGGTAAATACGAACTCCCTGACGCCGTAGATGGGCTGCCACCACTGCGATGCATTTGGTGAAGACCCTTGGGGCCGATGACAGGCCAAACGGCATGGCTCTGAACTCGTACAGGGTCCCTTCGACCCTGAAGCGGAGGAACCGCTGATGGGATGGATGGATAGGGACGTAGAAAAAAGCATCCTGAAGATCCAGTGTGCAGAACCACATGTTTTGCTCCAGAGATGGTATGATCTGGTTCACAGTTACCATCCGAAAGGTGCGAGACCTGAGATACTGATTCAGGTCATGCAGATCTAAAATGGGGCACCAACCCCCTGTCCGTTTGGGCACCAGGAAATACCTGGAGACAAAGCCTGGGTCTGAAGGAGGATCTGGTACTCGGGCCACTGCCTCTTTGAGGAGGAGTAGCGCAATGTCATCTCGAAGGGCAGACTGGGCGACTGAGATCCTTTCCTCTCATGGGGCACGGGCTCGGCTGGGAGGGAAACTGCTCGAATTCTAGGGGCAGACCCTGCCCGACCACTTCTAGAACCCACCTGTTTGGAGTGATACCGGACCAGGCGGAAAGGAAATGGCGGAGCCTGCTCCCCACGGGAGGACCCAGAGCTGGTGTGACGGGTACGGGGGAGGCCACCCCCGGCCCATCACTGGGCAGGCTTAAAGGAGGAGGAGGAGGAGGCACCTGGACCAGTACCTCGGCCTCCTTTGTGGGCTGCTGGGGACCTTGCTTAGGTCTAGGGTGCCAAGCCTGAGCCTGCTGCTGTTGCTGACCCCCCGGAAGGGTGGCTGTCTGACCGCAGGGGAAGAATGGCGAAAGGGCTTCTTCCTGCGCTTCTGCTGGTTCTTACTTGAAGAACTTTTAGCAGAGGTGGCATCTAAGGTAGCATTAGACTGTTTGATGCGCTGCAGATGACCTGCCACTCCTGGCCCGAAGAGGTCGGTGCCAAGGAAGGGCACATCAGCTAGCTTGTGCTGAGTATCCACGGGAAAGGAGGATAACCTCAGCCAAGCCCTGTGGCGAGTGGATACCGCTGCAGCCAGTGAACAGGCACAGGAATCACCCATGTCCAGTGCAGTCCGGAGCTGTTGTTTAGCAACAGCCTTGCCCTGGTCCCTGACCTGCTTGACCGTGGTCTGCATGTCAGCTGGGAGGTGAGGAAGAACTTCGTCCAGCGACCCCATAAGGGCGTGAGAGAAGTGTGCCATAATCACTGCTGAGCTTGCCTGACGAAGGCCCAAGGAAGATGCTGCATAGACCTTCCGGGCCGAGAGGTCCATAAGTTTGGACTCCTTGTCCGGAGGGCGGTCAGTATCCGCCGAGCTGTCCGTCCGCCTGAAAACTGAGGCAGTCACCAGGCTTTCCGCCGAGGGGTGCTCAGTAAACCCCGCCAAGGACCCTGTGGGCACTGCGTACTTGCGTGCCATGCGGGCAGATGGAGCTGGGCAGGAGGCAGGACACTGCCAGAGTTCCAGAGCTGGGCCAATTATGGCTTCGGTGACTGGAAAGGCCTCAGTAGGGGTATCCCCCCTCTTAAGAATATCCGTAAGGGGATATTCTGCCTTCTTCTGAATAGGCTGCAAGGGCATTCCCGTGGACTCAGAAATGAGCCGGAGGATGCCCTGGAAGGAGGAAGGCCCTTCTTCCATGTCTGACACCGATAGCTCATTGTGAGAATGAAGGCCTGTATTATCTGAATCGGAGGAGTAGAGATACAAAGGCTGTCCACCTAAATCTCCCTCGATACGCCTAGGGCGATCAGGGGTGACTGTAATCGACAGTCTGTGAGGAAGACCCAAGACTGTCGGTCCTCCTTGGAGGGAACCCCTCCAAGGGGCAGCTTTGGTGGAGGTTCCACCAATATTGGTGGGGAGCCTGTAACCAGCCGCGCCGGAGGGCGCACCAGAGCCCCAAGGGACCGGTGCCGAAGGAATCGGTGTCAGAGTAGGCCGAAGAGGCTGAGGCCAAGTGATAGCTGGGACCGCTGAGGGAGCCGGCTTCTGGCCTGCTAGCAGGAGTTGCTGCCACATAAGATCCTTACAGTGTCGACGGATCTTCCGTCGAAGCCTCTCCTCGTCCGAGGAGGATGAGGAACGGTGGCGGCGCCTCTTCCGGGAGTGTTTGTGTCCTTTCTTGGGTCGATCGACCGAAGAGGACTTACTCCTCGATCGAGACCGACGGTGTCGGCTTTGTCGATCAGAAGAAACCGGACTTGGCGAAAACTGAGGATCCGGTTCCTGTCCCTCGATCGGGAGGCCCGCGGGATGGGTCTCCTCGTTGGGGAAGGAGAGAATAGGCGTTCTCTCCAAAGAATCATCGGCAGGTGTCGGTGACAACGGCTCGATAGGGTCGAGAGAAATCTCGGCTGGTTCAGCCGTCTCCTTAACTTCTGTGTCTGGTCCAGACGGAAGGTCTGAAAAACCGGCAGCCGAGGAGGCGATCTCGACCGTAGTCGAGACCTCGGACCACTCCCGATCCCAGAAGCGTCTTCTTCGACTTGAAGAAGAAGGTTTTGGATCCTTTTTTCTAGAATGGGAGGAGTGCGAGCCCGAGGGCGCCTCACCCTTGGTAGGGAGAGACTGGCACAAATCCTGAAAGGATCCTGAAAAAGTGGAGCCCAAGTTGAGCGGCACGAAGAAGCCTCAGCGGGCCGAAGCTTAGGCGGCTTCCTCCTCGAAGGCCATTTGCTCGAGCTGCTCGGCGGATCCCGGAGCCGCAGAAACTGCCCACCTGGCCTCCTTAGATTTTACCGGTGGATTGCGAAGCTCCGGTCTCCGCAGCTTCAGGCACGCCTGATGATCCTCCAAAACGGTCGGATGGAAGGAAGCGCAAATGGTACATTGCGAGGTATCATGGACAGTGCCGAGGCAGTAAACGCACGAGAGGTGGGGGTCGGTGCGCAACATTTTCTGTCCGCAAGGACACTGGCAAAACCCAGGGGACGACTTGTCATCCATGTCCGAATCCGAGTCGTAAACTCTTACGAGTTTCAAAGTGAGAAGATGTGGTGAAAACCGTCAAGTTGAATCCAGGGCCTCAATCGCTGCAGAAAAGCACGAGGGAACCTGTATTTTCCAGCGGAAAGGAAGATCTGCTGTCATGGGGCGGAGCCGAGGTATTTACCACCCGGGTGGGTGGGAGGAGCCAGCTTGAAGACTTCCGGCAAGATTTAAAGGGGAAGGAACAATGCCAGACAGTGTGGATGAACAACATATCCACGCTCCTAGAAGTACAGTTACGTAAGAACTTACGTAACAGTAGATCTTCGAGAGAGCTCTTGCAGTAGGTAATTACATATGGGACTGAAGCTGGCAGGCGTCAGGACCCCACGGAAAAATTTCTAGCTAGCAGTCTCTGGCGAGGGACCGCCCCCACATCAGGTGACCGGCGTCAGGCGACGTCAGTATAAAGGGGCGGGCTCTCACACCCACCTTCCAGTTCTTTCCCGCCAAAGGCCAAAAAAGGCGAGACGAAAGAGAAGCTGATATTTCCCTTACTGGAAAAGGAGCTGAAAAAGCTTAGGGGGATGGAGGGTGGGAAGGTATTACCTACTGCAAGAGCCTCTCTCGAAGATCTACTGTTACGGTAAGTTCTTACGTAACTGTACTATCTTACTTCGAGAGGGCTCTTGCAGTAGGTAATTACATATAGGACAAAGTCCCAAGCAGTCTGGAACAAAGAGAAGCACACGGGAGGAGGAAACTACTCACAGGAGATCCTCTGGCTGAGAAGGACTTAAGAAAGAAGTCCTTGCAGAACAGCCAACCCGGAGCCGGCTCTACAGTGAGAGGCAATGTCCAAACTGCATTGTTTCGTAAAGGTGTGGACAGAAGTCCAAGTCTCAGCAGCGCAAATATCAGCCGCTGACACATTCTTGAAACAGGCAGCAGAGGCCACGACACCCCTGGTGGAGTGACCCCTGACCTGGCAAAGTTTCGTGATACTTGTCATAGCAGAAAGAGATACAGTGAGCCAACCACTTGGACAAACATTGTTTGGAAACAGCGTTGCCTTCTCTTTTGCTGGCAAAAGAAACAAATAGCTGGTCAGTCTTTCTGAGATCCTTCGTCCTGTTGGTGTAGTATCTCAGAATCTGGTGAATGTCCAGGGTATGTAAAAGATACTCCCCGTGATTAGAGTGCTGCGTGAAAAAGGCAGGCAGTTCAATGGACTGGTTCAACGTAGATTCTGCTACCACCTTAGGAAGAAACTTAGGATTGGTGCGCAGAGCCACACGTTCCTTATGGAAAATCAGATATGGAATTTTGCACATCAAGGCCTGAAGCTCGGAAATTCTTAGAGAAGAAGTAATGGCCACTAGGAAGAGAGCCTTCCATGAAAGGAACTTAAGTTCTGCTGAGGCTGCCGGCTCAAATGGAGGCAGCGTAAGCTTCTCAAGAATGAAATTCAAATCCCAGGGAGGAGCAGGAACTCGAAAGGGGGGTCTCAAATGAAGAACCCCTCATAGAAAGGTCTTCACAACCTCCAGCTGAGCGAAAGTTCTGTCCCCAAAGGGAACATGATAAAGAACCGGAGCCGCCATGTGAACCTTCAAAGAGGAATGACTGAGACCCAGGTCAAAGAGATAATGCATGTAGTCTAGTAGCCACCAGACGGGGTAGGACAAAGCCTCCAAGGCTTTGGACGAAGCCAAAATGGAAAACCGTTTCCATTTCATGGCATAGGTGGAGCGAGTGGACGGCTTCCTGGCCTCCACCAAGATCTCTGCCACTTGAGGGGAAACCCCAAAATGGGCTTGTGCTACGCCTGTAGGAGCCAAGCATGCAGCTGAAGGAACTGAGGCCCGGATGGACCAGGATCCCTGATCCTGGGTCAACAGAAGCCAGCGAAAAGGAAGAGGAATCGGAGGTTCCTCTGAGTACTGTTGCAGAAGACAGAACCAAACTTGCCTGGGCCAGAAGGGAGCGATGAGAATCATACGGGCCCCTTCTGAGCTGATCTTGTGCAGGATCCTCAGAATCAACAGAATTGGGGGAAAAGCATAGACGAATCTGCCCTTCCAGTCGAGAGACAGAGCGTCTCTCCAGAGCCGCCCGCACCCCGAAGCAAGCAAGCAAAAGGTGGGCAGTTTTGTGTTTAGTAGGGACGCAAACAGGTCGACCTGAGGGGTTCTCCAACGTAGGAAGATGCCGTCTGCTATTTCCTGGTCCAATTCCCACTCATGAGGTTGTGCCGAGGATCGGCTCAAGTGATCTGCCAACGAATTCTCTACCCCCGGGACGTGGACCGCCGTGAGATGAAGGTTGTGTAGGGTCACCCATTCCCAGACCAGCATCGCTTCCTGACAAAGAGGGTAGGAACGAGTCCCCCCGTTTGTTGAGGTACCAGACTACACTCATGTTGTTGGTCTGGACAGCCAGGTGACCGGGAAGCAGAAAGGGGTGTAATGCTTGAAGAGCGTACAACACCGCTCTGAGCTCAAGCACATTGATGTGAAGCATCTGCTCGAGAATGGACCACGAGCCCTGGGAGCGCTGGGATCCCAGATAAGCTCCCCAACCTTCGCCCGAGGCATCCGTTGTCAGTGTTTGGGAGGGGGGAGGAAGGCAGAAGGGAACTCCCCGGCAAAGGTTCTCCTGAACCAACCACCAGTGCAAATCCCGAATCATCGGGGTTGAGACTAGCACCTCTTGGTCCAAGTCATCGACCAATTGCTCCCACTGAGACCAAAGAGTCCACTGAGAGATTCTCATGTGGAGTTGAACGCGCAGAACTGTCGGAATTGCAGACGCCATGAGCCCCAGGAGGCGAAGGACCGACCAGGCGGGAATCCTCCTGTGAGAGGACAAGAAGCTTGCCTGAGCCTGAAGTGTGGCCACCCTGCCTGGGGGTAGAAAGGCCATACCAGTGGTCATGTCCAGAATCGCCCTGATGAACTGGAGGCGTTGAGATGGGATCAAATGGCATTTGGCCTGGTTGATGGTAATACCTAGGCTGGTAAAGACCTGTCTGGTAAGGCAAAGGGAACGCAGGAGCTCCTTCCTGGATGGGACTGCCAGGAGTCAATCGTCCAGGTACAGGAAAACCTACTCCCTAGGTATGCAGGTGGGCCGCCATCACCGACAGGCATTTGGTGAATACTCGGGGGGCTGAGGAAAGACCAAATGGAAGGGCCTTGAACTGGTAGTGGTCCCCCTGGAAAGCAAACTGGAGGTATTTGCGGTGGGAAGGGCAGATAGGGATACGCAGGTACGCATCCTGCATGTCCAGAGTGCACAGCCACAGTCCCGGCCGAAGGAGGGGCAGGAGACTCAGTAGGAAAAGCATCCTGAACCTTTTGTACTCCACGAACAGATTTAGAGAGCTGAGGTCCAGAATGGGCCTCACGTCTCCTGTCTTCTTGGGGACCAGGAAGAAATGGGAGTAGAAACCCGTCCCCCGAAGAAGAGGAGAGACGGGTTCTACTCCCTCCTTCAACAGTAGGGAGGAGATTTCTTCCTGAACCTTGAGAAGATGTTCAGGGGAGTAAGACGACCTGGGAGGGGGGATTTCTGGGAGGTTTCTGAAGAAACTCTATGGTATGGCCCTCTGCTATGAGTTGGAGGACCCAAGCGTCGGTAGTGATCCTCTCCCAACCCGGCAGATGAAGGGAGAATCTCCCGCCTACTGCTTCCTCTGGATCGTCCAGAGGCTGTGGGAGAGGGAGGGAGTCAGGCGGTGTGGGGCAGCGCCGCAGCTGGAGCTCCCGCAGCCCATTTGGGTGGGGGGGTCTCGCAGCCAGAGGGGCCCGCCGTTTGTTGGCCCACTTTCCTTGTGGTTTCGCCTTAGGCCGTGCGCGACGGCGAAAGGAACGATGCTGTGCTTGAGGGGCTCTGTACATGGAGTCAACCTCCTTGAGAGCAGTGCCCTTCTCTCTCAGTCCGGTAATGATGTCCTTGACATCACTACTGAACAACACCGAACCTCAGAAGGGGGCGTCCTGAATGGCGGATTGTACTTCCGAGGCCAACCCTGACACCCGAAGCCAGGCATGTCGCCGCAGACTCACGGCAAACGCTGCACTTCATCCAGAAGTGTCCACCGCATCGTAAGTAACGTGCAGCATGTGCCTACTGGCCAAACATGCGGAGCGGACTAGGTCTGCCACTTCCTGTTTAGTCTGGGACTCAGGAAGGGTGTCCAACTTGGCTTCCACCTCGCTAAGGATAGTCTTCGGGTAATCCCCCATGTGAGCCACATAGTTCAAGGCTCTGATACCTAGACTGGAAGAAGAAAAGACCTCTTTGCCATACTGGTCCAGAAGGCGGGATTCCTTATTGGGTGGGGACGAGTTCAGGTGTTTCGGGTTAGCCGAACAGCCATGGGTGGCGTTGATCACGACCGAATCAGTCTTGGGGTGTGACGAAAGAAGTCAATCCCCTCGCGAGCCTGATACAGCCTATCCGCCTTCCGAGGAAAGGGGGGCTAAAGCCGATGGTTGTTTTTAGATAGTGGAGATGAGGTCGTCGTGAGGCTCGATCCAGGGTGGAACTAACATGGGAGCGACCTCGGGCAAATCCAAATGGGCAGCTAGCTTCTGCCTCTGTGGATCCGGCTCCAGAGATTTCCACTGATGAAGAGCCTGGATTTTTCTCAGCAACTCTGTAAATGAGGGATCCTCCGAAGGGGACTTCGGAGGAGTCCTGGGCCTGGGTTTGTCAGGAGTGCGAGGCCTGTCCGGATTGGAGCTATCATCGGAGTCATCAGATGAGTCCGACAAAGGAGGAGATGAAGAGCCCTCCCCTCTCGGGGGAGGAACACGGCCCCTAGGAGCAAGGTGCCACCCCCAGTCTTAGACCCTGTAGCAATGTCTCTGGGGTTTGGGGGTCTCTCACCCCAGCGACGGGGATCCGGGACCAGGTCTGTTGTCGGGAGGTGGCTCTCCACCTCCCTGGTGAGCTGAGCCTTGGCCTTAGCCCACCAAGAAGCCAGAGTCTCCCTCAGATCCACCGGTGGCTGAGGGGGCGGTGGAGGAGGGGGATACGGAAACTGGGGGTATACATAGGATGAGTATCCGTAGCCCGATGGCAGGAAGCCCGGCATCGGTTACTGAGGCACCGGGTATTGCGGCATCAGATACTGCGGTGTCGGGTACTGCGGTGCTGGATACTGCGGAGCCGGATAAGACGGCGTCGGATAAGATGGTGTAAGATCCAGCACCAGAGGCTCTACTGTGGTAGAAGGTCCTGGAAGAGGCCCCGCAAGCAGGCCCAGAACAGGTGGCCCGGCAGGCGTCGGGGTGACATCCGGCAAGGGGACGTCGCCCGGTGACGGGGCCGGTGTCCGAGGGTCCGACGTCAGGCCATCCGGACCTAAGGGAGGAAGGCCTGACGGAGGTGCCGAAGAGTCCCCAGCGGCATCCAGGGGAGGGCCAGAGGGATCCTCCGGGTCCAGCTGGGGAGATGCAGGGGCCTCGGACAGCAGCGGCGAAGGCTGCAGGGAGCCCACGGCGCCAGATGAGAACAGAGGATCTGGCGTAGGCTCCTTCGCCGAGCAACCGCCAGATGGGCGGCGAGTGTCTGACCGGCGGGATCCGGGCGGGCGTCGGAGGAGCCGATGTCCAACTGATCAGACCCAGCGCCCGAAGAAGGCTGCGCAGGGGAGGCGACCTTGACAGGCGGCTTGATGACCGTGCGCTGCCCCAAAGGGTCGAGCGACTTAGCGGTCGGCCCCGGGCAGACGCCGGAGGAGCCAACGTCCGACTTATCGGAGAGGCTCAAACCAGAAGGGCGTGCAGGGGTGGCCTTACTGGGAGCGGATGCCTCCTTTGTCCCGGAAGCTCCCGACTGGCCCAAGCGTGAACCAGCTGGGGGGACCGACGCCATCTCAGACACCACCAAGACGGCCGTCGAGGAATGGTCCCCCGGAGGGGATGTTACCTGAAGGGCGGCGACCCCAGCAGAAGTCACCACAGCCACGGATGAAGAGTCCCGGTCCCAGTGCTTCTCCTTCTTCTTCTTCTTCTTAAGGCCCTGGAGAGAGGTGGAAGCCTGTCTGAGCTTTTTTAGCTCCTTTCCATGGAGGACATCTTCTTCTTTAGTATGTGAGCCTCCAGGAACTGCTGCCTTCTTTTGCAGGTAGCCGCACTGAACTTCAGGCAGCGCTGACAGGAATCCACAGGGTGGTCAGGGCCTAGGCAGATGAGGCACCGACAATGGCCGTCCTCGTGCGGGAGTTGGGTGCTGCACGAGCCGCACTTGTTCTTGTGCTCGGATGTGGTAGGGGACAACATACATGGCAGGTAAGAAAATCCTGACGAATATAATCAAAATCGAAGAAAAAAACGACGGTGTAACTACCAGCGACGATTGACTGACGAGCAGCAGAACTTAACTGCGAGGCGCTGTCAAAAGCAAATGGCGGGAAAGAACTGGAAGGCGGGCATGAGGGACCGCCCCTTTATACCGACGTCGCCTGACTCCAGTTACCTGACATGGGAGCGGTCCCTCGCCAGAGACTGCTAGCTAGAAATTTTTCCATGGGGTTCTGACGCCTGCCGGCTTCAATCCTATATGTAATTACCTACTGCAAGAGCCCTCTCGAAGTAAGATCAACCATTTCGGAACTGCCTTGGCTGCGCCCGGAAGAATCCCCCCTGTGAGTTGACTGGGGCTGTGTAGGTCCAGAAGGATGGTCCCCTACCTCTAAAGAACGGGCCCTCTCAAAGAAACTGAAGGGGAAGAGTGGAGATCTGAGCTACGGCTTCTCCCGGAACCCGGGTGGACTACAGAAAAAGGTCGCCGCACAGAGCCCATGCCCCTCGACCCCTCAGAATCCAAGAGTGCCCTCCTCCTCCTCGAGAGAGCCAGCCTAGGCAACTGACAGCCCTGATCAGCCCCTGAAGGAGCTATCCAGGGCGCAGCACCCTCCCCTCCCGTGAGTGCTCTAATCGGCCCCAAAGTTGGGCGATCTAGGCACACCACCTGAGAGGGTACCACTGCTGAGGGGTCAGAGAACCCTCCAAGGCCAGGCTGCAGTGCAATTGTGGCCTGCACCACTGCCTGCTGGTCAGAACCCCTAATCCCAACCCCGGCAGTCCCTGCCCACTCCTCAGAGGGGGGCTGACTCCAGCCTGTTGAGGACACTACGAGGGTGCCCACACCAGCAGCTAACTCCAAGGAGCCAGACTGCCCATCTGACTCAGAGTCCAACTCCTCCTCCTCCGAAGAGATGGAGATCGAAGCCCTGTGCCAAACAGTTGGTAGGCGCCTGCTGTCATCATGACCAGACAGGGCACCATGAGACCGTACCCGAGTCGGTACCAGTGTCCTCCGCAGCACCGCGAATGGTGACAGAAGAAGACATGGCTCCAACCAGGGCAGCAGTCTCCGAGCCAGAAGCCGACGCAGCACCATGTCCATGCCTGGAACCGTGAATGGCCCCGGAAGTGGACACGGCGCCATGCTCAACCTCAGTGCCGCGGACGGCGCTGAGGCGAAAAAAAGTCAGAGACGGCACCGTAGAACCTCCCACGGTGCCGCTAGCACCATCAGCTCCATGGACGGTGACGGCAGCCACAGCGCCGAGCAACGGACTGGCGCCAACGACAACTCCATCAGGGCCCACGGTGCTGCGGACGGCACCGAGGAAGGATGGTGCCAACCCAGGCCTTCTGAGCCGTGGGTCCGACACTAGGGGAGCCTTCGCCCCCAAAGGGGCGATTGCCAATGCGGTGTCTCCCGTCCATCTCCCGGATGAAACGGACTGAGCCTCCTGCACCGCAGAAGAAGCCTCGGCCATGGCTAGGCTACGAGAAGCCGAGGCTTTCTCCTCCTCGGCCCATACAGAACTGGTAGGGGACCTGAGGAAAGGCCGAGAACGGGTTTGCCTGGACGAGTGCGCTCACCCCCGAAGTCGGCGGAGCTTGCCTCACTTTCCACATGCGCTGCTCGATGACCCGGTGGTCCATGGAGAAACAGGCATCGCAGGATCCATGTCGTGAAGCAGGCCAAGACACGTAAGGCAATGGTCGTGCTGGTCAGTGATGGAGTATTTTCGGCCGCATGGGCACCGTCACATGGGGGCCATCCCATCTTTGAAGTTTTCTTGCCCTCCGACCGAGACATGACCTACGGAGAAGAAAACAGCAAAACAAGACTCGATGTCGCAGTATAACAAAAGTAATGGAAAGATCTTACCGGGCGACGTCAAGGGTGGCGAACAGAACCGGCAGGAGGGAGCCAACGGACTACGGCACCGAGAAACAACATGGAGTTGATGGATAAATTTGCTGCAAAGCAGGTAAGTCTCACTTTCTTCTCTCGAAGCTCTCACGAGGTGACCTCGACGGCAGGAGATGAAGAACTGGCGGGAGGGCGGAGTCGACAGCACATAATGGCCAACCCACGAGCGCCATGCAGTGCGTCGGCATCGAGGTCGGTGCCAATGCTGCATCGACTGCGCCCATCCAAAAAAAAAAAAGAAGCTCCCACGGGGTTATGACCTCCAGCCAGTAACCCAAATGTGATGAATGGTGAAGACTGACACAGATAAGAACAGTAGTGGGGATCAAGAATGCATGGGACAGACATAAGGGAATCTTAGTGGAAAGGAAGATGGGGCTGGAAATCAAGTACCATCTGCGGTGATACTGTAGGTAAGGAAAAATGGGCAGACTGGGTGGGCCAAACGGTCCTTATCTGCCATCAGATTCTATGTCTCTATGTTTCTATACTTTATTGCTGAAATTGTGCAAAGCTGGCAACAAAGAGGTCATAATGAGCTCCCAGCACCTCAAGCTATTCAAGCTCTTCGTCAGGGGAAGACAAAGAGCTTGAGTAGTTTGAAGCATCGGGAAGCCTGTTATGACCTCTCTGTTGTCTGCTTTGCATAATTTCAACAATGTGTTAAGTTTAGTCTTCATTTTCTACTGTGTGGCATGCAGTATACTGTTTTTTGCTACTGCTGCATCTCCCCCGAGTTCTTAGTATTGCAATATTCAGCGGGAAGAAGCATGATATTTAATTCACAGCAGCTTTCCTCCGGCTACGAAATGGCAAACTGACCCCTTCCATAAAAAAAGCAGTATATTCGGTCACTATATGTTTATATGGCATTACTTAAAATGCATCTTTCATTACAGTCTGGGAACAGAAACAATTAGACACTGATAACTCAGATTACACCACTCAAATGATGAGGGCCTGCATGATCAGGGCAGGGGAAATTATCATTATGTATTCTTGAAACTGATTTAATTGAGAAAGCCAAAGCAGAGATACTGTACACTAAACCATCCTGTGCTCATTTGTGACCCAGGGAATTTGGATATCAATCAGTGTTTTTGCCAGTTCTACTTTTGTTTGGGAGGTTAAACTAGCTACACTAAAATAGAGCACTGATTATGGAAAAACATATTAACATGTTTATTAATACCTGTAGGCATTTATAATTTTGGGCTCTAATCTTAGAATATTTTCTCCCATTTTGTTTCTATGGCAAAAATCTTTTGAGAAGGACCTTTAGTTTCAATTGTACAAAACCTACTGTAGTTAAAAACGTTCGCACGCCAGCATGGTGTTTCAAAAGACACCATTTTTTAAATAATTCTTTAAAACATACTGTGATACAGAATGCTTGAAAGATACTACAGTACTAAACTGTACTGTTCTAGCATAGAAAACTGCCATTGCAAGGGTCTAGAGTTTAAACTTTAGCACTACCTCTGCTTTGAGTCAGAACTGTTGGTACTGCCATCAGCTTTGTGTCTTAGAATGTTCTGTTGCATATGTAACCCCCCTACAAATGGGGTTCCCAAAAAGTCTTCCTTGAGCTTGCCTAAATGCTCACTGCCAGGCTGGTGTCCTGCATTTTAGCAGTTTAAATGTGATTACTAGAGCCTATATAGCCTCTGTGTACTGTCTCTTTAAGAGCTGCCTGATTGCAGCTTAAATAATCTGAGAGGGGGCTCTGTTGAAAGATGTAACTATTTACTATTTACTGAAAATCATTTAGAGTGATAATGATAATGTAGTTTGTCTAACCTGCTTTCTTTGTAGCAAGGACTGTTTTCTTTGTCTCCACTATCTTGGTCCTGGACTGCACATTGGACCAATCAGTAGTGGTGGGACCTAAAATGTAGCTGGACTACAGCAGCTGTCTGAATTCAAAATCTGCAGGAACTGTAGTTTGAACTTTTTGTACCTTTTTTGCAACTGAAAGGGGAGCTCTTGCTTGACTGACAGCCAAATCAGCCAACCAAATCTTTTGGATCTTGGGGAAGTCCCGGGCTGCTTGCAGTTTTCAGTTAGATCTAAGCTGGAAGCTGAACAAGAAGGAGCTGAAGTGATTCTTAGCCGCAATCCTGAGTGGATTTGCATGTGAGAACTCTGAAAAGGCCAAGTTTTTGGCCTGCATGTCGGTGTGCTGCTCCTGAGAAGGAGAGAAGAGAATTATTTTGGATGAAATCCAAATTTGTGTGACTAAAGTAAGCTACTAAAGTGGGCCAGGCTCAACCTGAAGAAGACCGAAGATTTTGCTAAATGCGATCGGCCTGTCAGGAGTTCCAGCTACCCCTAAGCTCCCGGTGTGTGCAGAGACTTTGCGATTGTGACCGGGGAGCTCTTTTCCTGGTACAGTAGAATTCCCTCACATGTAAATGTTCTATGATCTGCTAGTGGGTCGTGAGCTAGTCCCCCACTGTGTGAACTGTGTTCTGCTTGCTGGAAGCTGTATCCAGCCCAAAATGGACTGTATCCGAATTTATCTCCATGTGGTCTGGACCTTGCCAGACTGGCCCAGCCAGACTACCCACTGCACAGAGAAGCCATCGACGAGATACCTGCCTGGGGATCAGCCCCCTGCTCCATGCTTGAACAGGAATGACGCCTCTGCCACTCACGTGGGCCCTACTTCTCCTGGCATTCCAGATCAACCACCCGCAGTCTCGATTTTCATCCAGCCTGTGTCCAGTCTTGGGTATCGTGAGTAAATACCAGGGTAGCTCTCTGCAACAACAGCTCAATCTGAGTGTGTCATCTGATTGTCTTGTTGTTTCGTTTCCTTTATGAACTGAGCCTTCCGGCTCCGGATTACAAATATTGTGTACTGTGCATGTTGTGTTTTCCATCACAGGGCCCCAACCAGCTGCAATCCCCAGGCAACGGTCCTGGCTAGCCCATCTCTTCTCCACCTAGGTACCCAGAGGTGGATTGTGTGGGGGGGACTCAAAGTGCGTGCATAACTGCTTGATTGATACAACCTTTAAGCTAATTAACCTGATTTTGCCCCTCCCTTGTTCAAGTCCCCTGAATAAATCAGATCTAACTTTTTCTGCATGTAATCTGACTGTGGTTCCAGTTTGTGCTCAAAGTACTGGTTTTACAGAGGGTCCCCAGGGTCGAGCCAGAGGAACCAGCCCTGGTGGTAAGTGCAAACAGTGTGGATACTTGTGTGGTGTACCGGGGTATTGTGAAAGTGATTTATGTACAGTGTTCAGGCCACTAGAGGGGAAAGAGGGGGGTTAAAGTGTCCTGGAGGGCCGTGCCCAGGTTAGCTTGACCACTACCAACCCTGATCTCTGGGTGGAGGCACTTGTTTCAGAACTCAGGCCCCTTAACCTGCTACTAGCCAAGCAGGCAGGGGTAGTAGCCCTTGGGATAGTGCCACCTAGGGGTTAAATATATTAAAGAGGGAATTTAGTTTAATATAGTGTCTTTCATACCACCAGTATCCAAAGTGCTATACAATCCATCAGAAAGAGGGGAAAGAATGTTGCTGCCATTTTCAGTGAACATGGAGACTCAAAGCCAGACATGACTCAGAGAGAGATTATGTGACTTGTTCATGGTCACACTGTAAGTGGTGGTTGTGGGATTCATACCTGGGTCTCCATGTTTCCAGCCCTGTGTTCTAGCCATTAGGCCAAACTGCCCTCCCATAAGTGGTAGATGGGAGATGGATACAATTCTCAGTACCAATGACCTGGTCTATGAAGCTGATATAATCATGTGACATCACCCACATGGTTAAACCAATGGGTGGCACGATGAACATTTGTAGAGGTGTGCTGAAGACATAGGAAGATGGCAAAGAATAGGTAAAATCAAGGTACAAAGGCACAGACATTTTAAACGTTTTTCACTAAGCCAAAGCAGGTCAAGATTATCCTTCCCCAGTGTTGGACTGGGGTACAGGGGCCCAGCTTGAAAGCTGACACAGCGGCCCACCTGAAAAATCTGTAGGAGAGGGCCCAAGGTGACACATTCATAACAGTATTCCACTTCTATATGATACACTAGCTCTGTGTTTGCATCTTACATTTACTTACAGGGACCATGTACTTCAAAAAAAAAGGTGCTAAAACAATGATTCTCAGAGTTTAGAAGGTGGTAAGGAACCCAATAGACGGGGCCCACCTGGAAATTTCCAGGTGTCCTGGTGGGACAGTCCGATTATGTCATTCCTTGTTGCTTGAGCAGTATTTCTTTGTGCAATATTTATAGTTTTTTTAATAGTTGCCATTGATTTAGAGTCACCACAGAAATTCTGGCACCTAGCATGCAATCAACATAGAATGAGTTGTGCATGCTGCCACCTGGACACTTCTAATGGACCAGCAGTTCTGTCACAGATGTTTATACCAAATGTGCGCTGGCCATAAGGGTATCTTTGGTGGATCCAAGTAAATGACCACACAAACTATATCTTGTATAAAAACTTTGTGCCTAGGTAGTGGAGGGGAGGCACGTATTGAGTGATCTTCAGACTTTCAAAATGCATTGTCATATTTTTCACATCAACAAAACTAGAAAAAAACAACACCCCTTTAGACGTGTTGGCAAATAATTACTATTTAATCTTAGACTACATCTGAATCACTTAGCTCACACGCATAACAGTTGCTTAAATTTTCTAGCACTTTCACAATGCTGTATGTTTCCCAGTTATCTGAACTAGAATCCATGACTCCAATCCTCCCTACTTAAATTACTTGTGCATGGGAAGGTTTATGTGTGTGTCAGTATATCATGAGAGCTAAGGCCGAACAAAAACTAGCTGCAGAATTAACTTTCACAACAAACACGAAACAAAATCAAGGAGCTGCAGAACTATCTTTCACAACAAACATGAAACAAAATCAAGGAATCAGGCCCAATACTTCTTCTGACTTTATAAAGCTGCTTCAAATGTAAGGCAATTACAGAAAACAGGAAAACATCAGAAGTTTTAGAAATGTATAATCCTTACTGTTACCGTGTCTAGTTAAACAAAATGGGTATGAAATTGTTTACAGGGTAAAGGCTATATTTCTTGAATTAAGAAATGCAAGAAAGGTAATGAGATTATTAAATTATCCCCGTCCCAGTGCTTTTTCTTGTTATGAGAAAGAGCATGACAAACCGGACAACAGAATTTTCAAAACTGTGTTGCTGCGACTTTGCAACACTGCATGCTTCATTTAACCTCATTATGGAAGCATGAATCGCTACAAATTCACCATTTATCAATATGTACCTCGGCTGGCCTCCAGATGAACGGTCCCTGTGCACAGACTGACCTCCTTTTATCGTGTGAGGGAATGCGTGAACATGTTTGAAAAACAAATGTCTGCTTTACGAGACAGAAATGAAAACAAAGCAGTGAAACTTTACTCTTCAAAACCCATTTTTTTCTACCTCTCTTCAGTTAGCTGTGTGTGAAGGCTGTTGTGCCGTAACTCATGAGACATTTATTGACCGATTCCCACCTTTCCCTCTAGCCTGTTACACATATGTGAAGAGAAAGAACTGCAGGACTTGAGTGACAGGGCCAAAAGCGGCACATTTACATCAGCTCTAGCCTTGTATTCTGGATTGGCATATAAATGGGCACAAAAAAATTCTTACATTTTGTTGTTAATAAAGTCAAATTTTATGTGTCATGACAAAAGGTCAGCTTACAGATCTAAGTTTTATGCTGATTAGGAGAAGGAAAAGTGTTGCTGCTGTCTGAGAAATCTGATTAAAAGGGACAATCATACTCATGGGACCTTTTAGCAAAGAGAAACGTCAATCTCACTTCTCTCAGCATTATTCTCCAAGTTCTAAGGCACAACAGAGGCGTGGCAGGGAAAGTTTCACAGATTGTTTCCTGATGCTACATTTCTGCATGTTAAGCAGAAGCTTACAAATAGTCAATGCCCTCTCAGCTCCCACGCCTGATCAGTGCAAGACCTGAAAGGAGAGATTCAGGACTGGCATTTTCCTTGAGAAAGATGCTCAATGATGGGGGTTTCCTCTTTTTTTTATTCAGAGTACTGATAGGGAGTCATTAACATCTGCTGAATTGGACTTTAACAGGCAGAAGTCATGTGGCTGGGAAAATAATCTGAAGTTCAACTCGCCTCCAAGATAACTTTGAACCATATATTAGTATCTGAGTTAAAATACAACACTATTTAATCATTGTTGCCATTAACTCTTAACTGTACAAACTCTTAGTAACCATGTGACTATAATAGTCTTTAAAGTTTTTCTCCCAAATCTACTTATGGTATTGCCAGGGGGTAAATGCGACAACTCAGGATCAGTCTTCCAGAAAAAAACCGGTGTTAGACATCTGACCTTGTTCTTTCTTCCACATACAGTTACCCATGAGATTTAGTTATTTAAACCAACTTGAGGTATTTTGCAAATCAAAATCCAATAACACTGGCTTTGTGGGAACAAAAACTCTCCTACAGACCCCAGCGCAGAGTACTGGAAAACGCAGTAGGCATGGATGCAAAGATAATGCATTTTTTGTTGGGAGCATGAAGTAAAGGATGAAGATGTGAAAAGGAAATTTCACTCTGACCACGTGCTACAGCTTGAAAATTTAACAAATTGTGCTGAGGGAGAGCATGTTTTGAAATGTACAGTTTAATATCTCAGCTCTACAATTAGGAAAATGTAACAGAACTAGATATTTGAAAAAAATGCTAAGCAACTGATATTTTTTCCAGTAGTGCCATAAATACTAGCAAAGCAAAGGGTATGGTAGAACTTTTTATGCAGTCTTACAAATCATTATGTATTTATTTAGTTATTGGTTTCTGGTAACCAGGAAGGCCCACTGGAATAAAAGAGCCCTTTTTTTTCTTTGTCTGAATCTTGGCTGTACCTCAGTCTAGTTAGTCACGTTCTGGAACATTTTTGAAAAATTCTGACACCGTATCATTTTAATCACATCATGATCATCTCCTTTTTGTCCTCACTATTCCAAATCTTCCTTGCTTATAACAATCAATGGGACATGATAAAAACATAATATGATCAATGTTGTACAAAAAAAATGCATTGCTTTACTTGGGGCTGTATTAGCTCTTTGACATCCTAGTTGAATTTTATTCTTATTCAGAAATGCTAAAATGTTTCCCTTAGTAAAAGAATCCTTTACGGTTTCAGTGTGTCTCCATTTATTAAAGTAACAATGTCCCATGTTAATGGCTTGCTTTATAAATTTAAAGCTCTAATTTTACTGTGAAACTGATTCAGCACACTACCCAAGTATTTGCAAGGCTCCTTTAAATTTATACTTGTTTCACATTGCTTGTACCTCATTGTTCAGCATAAAAGTGTGTTTATTTTTCAGTCATTGCTAAATTTGTGGGGCTACTGGAGTTTTATTTCTTTGTTTTTTGCTTGCTCTTTTCATCCATCCCTACCAACCTGGCCTTAATCCTTTAGTGACCCATCTCCACTGCTGCCACTTCCCTGTTCCACCATCAGCTGCCACCACCACCTGTCCCAATGTATCCCTTCATCGGGGGCCCCCTACCTGCCGGGGTACTGGGAGGGGAGATCAAAGTGCCTACAGGCACTTCCTTGCATCTTGGCCACGTGGAGGTGCATCTCGGAGGCTTCCTGGCTTTGCAGCGGGGGGGGAGGGCAAGGCTGCCATCATCTGGCCGGCAGGGGTGGCCCTTTATCTCTTTTTCTTCCCACCCACCCTGACTGGGCCAGACTCGAGCGGCGACCTGCAGTGAGGACATGAGGGGGGGCGTATCCAGGCTACGTCCACCAATCCATCGCGGGTGCCAAGGTCTTGCCCACCCCTTGAAGTATCCAATGGACACTCTGGAACTCCTCCTGCCAGTCTCCGCCTCCTGACACCCAGACTCGGGAATGAACCTGGGTCACCAGCATGCTAAGCGAACCCCTTCACTTGGCACCACACAGCCGGAGTTTTATTTCTCATGAATTATCTCTGTACTCTGTATTACTGTTACAAAATTTGCCCTGCTTTATTACCCACATATAACTGATTTGTTGGACTTGTTAATTTGTTTGTCTTGCTCTTGCTCCTACTGATGGATATGATCCTTCTATGTTCTTTTATGAAGGCAGTATAGTGCAGTGGTTTAAGGCTCTGAGCTGCAACCTGGAGACCTGGGTTTGAATCCCACAGCCCCCACTTGCATACTGTGTGACCCTGAGCAAGTTACTTAACTTCCCTGTGCTTCCAGGTCGCACCTGTAAACAAGCTTTCAGCTTATTGGGCCACTCCTGGTTAAAGAATTGGAAAAAAATAAATAATAATTCAGGGTCGCCTCTGAAAAATAATGTTTAGGGCCTGTACACACTGTGCCTCCTAAAACGTTTTCACTCAGGTAAAACATTTTAAGAGGTTTGCGTCCAGACTGTAGCATGGTAAAAACCATGCTACAATCTATGTTCTAAAACTGTGTTAAAACCCTGCCCAGAGCAAGCTTTAGCATGGTTTCAGACAAACACGGCTGCCTTAACCCATGTTGCTGGCAGTGTGGACTCGATCCTTGCTGTAACATGGGTTAAGGCAACTCAAGTAGCAACAAAACTTCCTGCACACTAGAAGCAGGGATCCATGTGCCACTAATCAGGGGAGGTCGGGTGGGTACTGTGGATGTGAACCATATACAAGGCATAAAATAAGCGTGTTCGCATCACAATTTGCAACCCAAAAATCAGGAAACATGAGTCAATTGCCAGATTGATTAACAATGATTGCTAATCATGCAAGCTGGCCGTCCCCTGTATTTTTTTTTAAATGTCTCTGATGTCTAGTGGCGCCCCCCCCACCCTCCGGTTGCTTTCCAGCGGACAACCAGTAAACAGTAATATTTTTTTTTTATCTTGCCTGTTTTGCATCTGCCACTAGGGTGCTTTTGAGCCCTTTCTTCTTTTTTTTTTCATGGAACAGACTTTCTGCTCACAGCATATGTGTGAGGCTATGGACCTGTTTCAGCTCTGCCATTTTTATTGGCTCTTGAGCGAAAGAGCTGAGCAAGCGCAGTGGCTAAAATTTCCCAACTGTTTGGAGACTTCACGAGATTGGCGCCAACCAAGACAGTTCCAGTAGCAAGCTCTTCTGTGATGGTTGTGAGTGTGTGCGACTGCGAAGACTGAGATGGATCGTATCCATATACAGAATTTTACTAAAGGGCCGGTAGCGAGTCGATGTCAGAGATCAATAATAGCCACTTTGTTTTAATACAGGAGCTGGATGGGTGGAGGAGCTTGAGGGAAGTGGAGCCCAGTGATGTCAGAGTCAGAGAAGAGCCATGGCCTGAAGTAGTGAACGGAACCCAGCCCTGCCAGACCAACTCAGCACTGCTGCAGTGCACAAGGTATCGAGTTTGTTTGTGTAAAGTGCGTCATGGAGTAAGGGCAGCATTTTGATGGTAGCTGTGTGCGGTATTCTAGGTTAGGCAGCATTTCAGGCACACATATGTATTAAATGACAATATATGGTGTGCTCAAGGTTGATAGGGAAGAGAGGGAAGAGTCCTGTTAATCAAGAAAATATGCATTTTTTCAAGTGGCCATTATTTATTTTATTTATTTTTATTTATTTATTGAAATGTTTCACCAGGAAGGCACACTGAGCAACAAGTTGCTCATCTCCCAGTGCGACCTGGGGGATAGGGAACAATGGGATAGAATACAGAGAAATTTTACAATGTTGGAATACAATTTGCTTACTTGCATACAATGAGAGCAGGAGGGATTACAGGTGAATAACACTGGCTAACAATGCAACAGTTAAGTATAGTAGCTATGAAGACACATATAGCAAATTGGTGACAGTTGGTAACACTGGAACACATATAATAATTTGGCAACAGTATGTAGCACTAGATGGTAAGGTGATCCAATGGTAATTGGTAGCCATTAGTGTAACACAGACATTCAAGATTTACAGTGATCAGAGTTCGGAGAGGAAGAATGGAAGGAGGGAATGAAAAATTGCGGAGGGTAGAAGGAAGAAGGGAAAGGAAATTATGGAGAAACGCACACAGAACACGATTTTCGAGGCAAACAGATGACAAGGTGGACAAAGGTGCATATAAGAGGGGCATAGGTGTAGGTTATAAGTGCTATTGAGTGTAGGGGTAGGCCAATGTTAGGCTATGACAACCAGAAGGGGGGTAGGAGGAGAGGAGAGGTAGAGTGTGGCAGGATGATACGAACATATGAAATTTGCCAGCAGATAAAGGCCTAGCGGTCTATCAAGTCTGCTCGAATGTGCAGCTAGCACCCCTTATTCTGCAGCTGCCCCTCCCTTCCACCCTTACCCTCCACTGACCTTTCCCCTTGCCCTGTCCCAGCCCCTTTTAAAGCAGGCCACTGTTCTACTGGATACCACTTCTGCCGGTAACACATTTCACCCAGCTACCACCCTCTCTGCAGAAAAGTGTCTCCTCATCTCCCTCCTGAACCTTCCTCCCTCCAGTTTCATATCATGGCCCCTGGTGTCCCTCCCCTCCCTTACTTTGAACAGCCCCTCTGTACTGCTCTTGTTTATTCCTTTCATGTACTTAAAGGTTTCAAACATGTCCCCGGCCCTCCTCTCCTCCAGCGAGTACATGTTCAACTCCCTCGGCTGCCTCTCGTATGATAAGTCCCCCAGCCCCTTGATCATCTTTGTCGCCCTGCACTGCACCCCCTCCAGTAACTTAATGTCCCTCTTCAGATACGGGCACCAGTACTGGTCACAGTACTCCAGGTGCGGTCTAACTAATGACCTATACAGTGGCAAAATCACCTCCTCCCTCCTTGAGGATATATCCCTTGCAATGCAACCCAGCATTTTGTTGGCGTTTGCAGCTGCCTTCCTACATTGTGCCGAGTTGTTCATTGACCCTGTAATGAGCATCCCCCAGATCCTTCTCCTCCTCTGTCTTGGCTAGCTGCACTCCCCTCAGCTGGTAATTCCTCCTTGGGTTCTTCACCCCAAAATGCAGCACCTTGCACTTTTTGGCATTAAACCCCAGTTGCCATGTGTCTGACCAGGTTTCCAGCTTTGCCAGATCATCCTGCAAACCCTGCCATTCTCCTAGGTCGTCCACCACTGCTGCCATTAATGTTGATATCATCAGCAAACAGACTGATCTTGCTGTTGATGTCCAATGATACTGTATGTTTGCAATGAATATCCCAAACAACACTGGTCCCAGCACCGAGCCCTGTGGAACACCGCTCATCACTACCCTTAGGGATGAGAGCTCCCCACCCACCACCACCCTCTGTTGCCTTCCCTGAAGCCAGTTCCCTACCTATCTCACCAGCTTTACACTCACCACTGTGCCTTCTAACTTATTTCCCAGCCTCCCATGTGGCACAGAGTCAAACGTCTTACTGAAGTCCAGATACAGGAAACCACTGCATGGCCCTGTCCAATTGCCTAGTAACGCATGACACAGAGATAGCCTATATGGCGTGAGCTAGTCTCGTGGTGCCGCACATGCGCAGTCCTATCCAGGTGCCGGCACTCATAAGATTTTTGGCTCCCGCGGGGTCCTACCACTTCCAGCATAGTCCCGTTAGTGTGAATGAGTGGTGGAGACTTTTAGTCCAGGAAGAGCTACAGTTACAGGTGAGTAACTTATTTTTCTAGGGACGTGGATATGGTTCACTCACCCACATATAGGCAGACTTTCAGCAGTTCTCCAGCAGAAGAGGCCAAAGCACACCCCTGTTTGGCAAACAAAGATTGGAGAATCGAGGTCCCGAATGCAGCATCATGGCGTGACTCAAGGTTGATGCTGTAATGGGAGATGAAAGTGTATGCTGACTTCCAGGAAGCCATCCTACTGATCTCCTGTATGGGGACGTACCTGAAAGCAGCCATCAAGGCAGTGGTATGTCTGGTCGCATGAGCTCTAGGCTCCTTACTAGACATTCTATAGCAGAAGCCGATGCAGATGACAATCCACCTGCCAACTGTCCGCTTAGCTGCTGGTGCGGCTTCAGCGTATGTGACAATGAGTTGGTGAGCCACACCCTGAACTCCAGTGGTACACTCTCTATAATAACAGAGCATTTGCCGCAGGTCCAAAGTATGGGGCCTGCGGTCAGCCTCTGAAGATAGACTGGTAAAGTATACCCGGTAAGTTAATTATCTGGTTAAGGTGAAACTCTGATGAAACCTTCATGAGCAACTTCAGGTGGGAGTGAAGAAAGACCTTGTCTCTGTGGAAAAACAAGTAAGGAGACTCCATCAAGAGTGCCTGGAGCTCACTGATTCTTTTGGCAGAGGTGATAGCCATGAAGAAGGTAGTTTTTCGCGACAGGTGTGACATGTCACACCTGTGACAGGGTATTAAAAAAGCCACTTGGCACAGAATGATTTGCAAAATGTAAAAATATATATAGTTACATTAATGTTGTCTGCTGTGCCATGCACTCACTTAAAAAAAATGATTAGCACTCTACTGCTATGCATTTCTGGAAATGACTAGCAGTACCCCCTGTTTTGCATAGCATTTTGCTACGCTATACCAGCTATTTAAACCTTGTGTGCATAGGCTCGAAAGGTTTACCTGCGAACATTGCCAAAACCATCAAGAGATCTCAAGTTGGTGATGGCGGGTTCCAGTGGTCAAGGCCCTTAAAGAAGGCACCCAGCCACTTTCTCTTGCACCATCATTGTCATACCAGCCCATGCTAGTATACGGAAATGGCTGCCAAGTGCACCTTGAGGGTTGTCAATCTCACCTTAGCTGGTACAGGTACCATAGATAGTCCAGGATGCTAGCCAAGTGGCAGGTAAGGGGATCAAGTTCCTTGCCCTGGCAAAAAATAGAAAATGGGCCTGTTCATGAAAAGGGGTTACCAATGGGCAGTATATATACAAGTGACAATGCAAAAAAATTCAAAAGTGTCAGCAATGCCCTTGGTATTGCTATTCATAGTGGGTCATTAGTAGAGATATAAAAGATAAGGACATCCAGTTTCATGGTGTACAGATACATATTTTTTTGTAAATCAACCAGCATTTTGGCTGTTCTTTAGTATGAAAAAACGTGACATTGAAACCCTCTTGTTTTATTTTCCTCCTAAACACTTCTGTTTTTCCTGTCTGCCCCACAATACAACTTTTTTTCTCCAGTACACGTGTATGCTTTGTTTGCAAACAATCTGCCCCTTTTCTGGTAGTCTATATAAAATTTATTCACCCTTTTATTTACTATAGGGAACGTAACTGCTGTTGTCACAGCATGTTACGTTCATCCAGAGCCTCCCCAAATAGCTTGTGGTGCAGCTGTGCCTTTAAATGCTCCTGAATCAGAACCCCCAAACTCCCTTGCATCATTAGCTGCCCTGCTGTGCTTCTTTAACTGTGCTTTTGGTCTCCCAGTTGGCAATCTTTCACACCATGCTCGTTTTGCGTCATGCATGCTCTGCTGTTCGCCACTCACGCTACGTGCCCCAGACTCACATTTGGATCTGCCAGAACTCGCGATGCGGCATGCCAACGGGCGGAGTCCATTTTGCGGTTTCAAAACCGCAAACACCGAAGGGGAGCCCCATTTTCCTTTGCAGCACATGAAGAGAGAAGTCATCGTGTCACAGCCGCCTGCTTGTGTTACGATCATCCGAGGTAGGCCCTGTTTTACAATCACCATGCTGACCAGTGGTGTTAAGTTCATGGAAATATGTAATTATCGCTGGCTATAGGGCTCACTGTTTAGGATTTGGGGCACTTTAAAAATCGTTAAAAGCAGCATGGTAGGGGGGATTTTGGAGTGTTAATACATGTTTTGAGCTAGTTTGTGACACCAGACACTTTGGGTTACATGTTCATTCACCACGTGGTTTGCCTGGTGTCACAGTTACTCTACACTTATGCCAGCAAATGTTACAGATTGTTCAGGGAAACTGTAACATTCAATCGCAGGACTTCCAGCATGGGGGCAGGCGGGCAAGTCATTGGACCTAATCTGCAGCTGTGCATTTTTTTTATTTTTTTGTGGTGCCAACTTCTGGAATGGTGTTTCAGAACCAGGTAAGGATGCTTTTCTTTTGGCTAAATTAGGCAAGGGTTTACTTTGTTTGCTGGTGTGAATGTGTGGCAAAACATAGGCAACAAACACACCTGGATGGTCCTTGTACCTTTGCACAGGTGCGTTTATGCACCTATGTTCAGCCATTTTGAGCAAGCACCATGTAGCCTCCTTTGTTTGGTGATGGTGGGGGGGGGGGGTGAGATCCATGCTGCTGTGTGGTTTCTGCTACTATGCTGGGACTGTTGGGGGGAACGTAGGCGAGCACAGACATAGCTGGAGGGACACTGGCATTTTTTGGTGGTTTAAAAGCAGTTCACTTTTTTTTTTTTGTAAACTGCCCTCCTGCCTTTGTTCCAGCTGTGTTTGTTTGTTCACCTATGTTCGGCCATTTTAAGCACCATGCGGCCTCCTTTGTTTGGTGGAGGGTGGGATCGAGATTCGTGCTGTTATGTGGTTTAGACTGCTTCTGTGATGGAACAGGCTGGGCGAACATAGGTGAGCACAGACATAGCTGGAGGGGCATCAGCCTTTTTTTAGTGGCTTAAAAGCAGTTTACATTTTTTTTTTGTAAACTGCACTCCTGCCTTTCCAGCTGTGTTTATTTGTTCACCTACGTTCAGCCATTTTAAGCACCATGCGGCCTTCTTTGTTTGGTGGGGGGGGGGGCTGAGATCAATGCTGCTATGTGGTTTCTGCTACTGTGATAGGACTGTCAGGGCAAACGTAGGTGAGCACAGACATAGCTGGAGGGGCATCAACCTTTTTTTGGTGGCTTAAAAGCAGTTTACATTTTTTCTTTTTTGCAAACTGCACTTCTGCCTTTGTTCCAGCTGTGTTTGTTCCCCTACATTCGGCCATTTTAAGCACCATGCGACCTCCTTTGTTTGGTGGGAGGGTATTGAGATCCATGTTGCTGTTTGGTTTCACCTTCAATTAAGCGACTGTGTAAATATAGAAATTACGTACCTACCGTAATTATGATCTTTCTGTGTATCTTCACCATTCATCACAGATGGGGTACTGGCCGGAGATCAAGACCCCGCGAGCCTTTTTTTTTTTTAAGGATAGGCGGAGCCGACGCAGCATCGGCGCCGCCCTCGAGGCCGACGTACTACGTGGCGCTCGAGGATTAGCCGTTAAGCTGTGTCGACTCCGCCTGCCTACCAGTTCTGAGTCACTGGAGAGGTAAGAGGAAGGGATGGAGGGTGGGACAAGAGAGTCCAAGGGACAGAAAAAGGAAGAGAAAACTAAACTAAAAGGAGAAATAACGAATGAGAGGACAGCATAGAGGAAGTAAAACTAAGGGGATTGGGTAGGGGCCCCAATCTCTGGAAAAGGAAGAAGAGAGGGGGAGAGAATTTAGGAGAGAGTGAGAGGTAATAAGGATCCAGGACCCTTGTCCGTCACCAGACTGTATAGGAACTGCAAGGAGTGGCAAAGCTCATCTGCCAGAATTCAAGGCACAGAATGACTGGCAATACCCCAAAAGCAGAGTCGGCTATTCTGGAGAAGGACAGGGTACAGGGACTCAGTACTCTCTCTGAAAAGATATTTGGTGAAAAAAAGGGTTCTCTTTTTTTTTTTTTTTTAAATAGATGGATAACAGAAGGAGGGCAACCACCAGTTCTCACCCGTAGGGGTGAGGATAAGTAGTAGAGAAGAAGTGCCACTCGAACTGTACCCCTTGGGGAAGAAAATTACCCCCCTGTGTGTCCCAACTTTACCCCGCTCAAAAAGAGGGGTAGGCACAGAGGGAGGAGGATCCAGAGACTGGAGCCCCAGGGGGATGGCGGGCGGGATTGTGATGAATGGTGAAGATACACAGAAAGATCATAATTACGGTAGGTACGTAATTTCTATATCTTATCTGTGTCAATCTTCACCATTCATCTCAGATGGGTGAGTACCAAGCCCCCCGAAGGGGGTTGATTAATTGCACCCTAAGGAACAGTGTCCCTTAGCCCTCAGTGGGCGACACACTAAGGGGGGGATCCTTCTGGGCCTGAGGAGGCCCGAGAGTGGGGAGAGTGAGACGGGGTCCCCCCGGAGGGGGAAGGAATTTGCCCTGACAAACGTCGTCTCGCCCTATGGGAAAAGAGATAGGTTCTCTGGTGAGCAGAGCAAATCACCCTACGCCGGGCCAAGGGTGACAACCGGGAAAGGCGAAGCCACGCCGATCTCCTGGTGCAGATCGCTGTCCCTACTACCCTGGTAGCTACCTCACTGGCGTCATAAGATGCCCTTGCTTGGTGCCTTGCTAGCTCCAGGCCACGTGCAGAGAGTGCGATGGCTTGCCTGGTTTGCTCCGAGTCAGGCAAAGCAGCTAGGATCTGACCTAGCGCTGACCACAAGAACCTGTTGTAGGCTGCACAGTGGGCATGATGAGCGGAGATGGAGAGAAGCAACCGTGCCGAGTAGAAAGTCCTCCGCCCCCAGAAATCAAAATCCGAAGAGTCCTGATCTGGGGACCGGTCATGGTGGAGGGCGCGAAGCCCGTCAGGAGTGTCCAGGTGCGTCAATCCGGACTGTGGATGAGGCATAGAACATGGAGACTCTGGGGGAGCGCAATACCTCTGGCTGAGGTCCCTAGGGGCAGGAACTCCGGAGAAGGGCCTCTGCCAGAAATGCATGGACGCCTCCAGAAAGGGAGCAGGCCAGGGCGGCACCACAAGGGTGGCCGCACGAATCGCCTAGAAAGGCGTGCGCCGCATGCTCAGGATTGCTCATGGAGAGGGGGGAGAGAGGTGAAGGTCGTCCAGCATCCTCACGAGGAAACGCTGATACTGGAGAGATCAGCGGCAGGAGAGATATGGACAGACGGTTCCTCTCCCCCTGAAGGGGGGATGAGGAGCTGGAGGTTACCATGCATTCTGAGAGTGGCTGCTCGGGGGGAGGTTGAAAAACCTGGCTGTCCATGGCCCTAACATAGGCAGGGAACCGAGCAGCCACTGCTCTGAACTGTTCCTAGGTGAGAGGACCGCTAGGACCAAGAATACCTGGGAACGCTGGAGAAGGCAGCAGAGGGAAGGGGGCAGAGCCGAGAGAGGAAGTCGGCTGACCTCTGCCAGGGCTAGAGCGGACCATGGACCCCGTGGGTGTCCTGGAGACTCCGCGAGCCGACAGCTGTACAACCACGTTGGTACTGCCTTAGGCTGCCCCAGAAGAATCCCCCAAGTGAGGCGACTGGGGCCGTATAGGTCCAGAAGGATGGTTCCCTGCCTCCAAAGAATGGGACCCCCTCAAGGAACCAGACGGGGAAGGCGGAAGTCCACGCTTCGGCTTCGTCCAGGGCCCGGGTGGGTCCCAGAGAAAGGCCGACGCACCGACCCCACACCCCTCGGAGTCCGACAGAGTCCTAGTCCTCGAAAGGGCCAGCCTAGGAAGCTGGCAGCTCTGGGCTGCCCTCAAGGGAGACCCAGGGAGCAGCACCCTCCCTCCTGAGGGCTTCCGATAGGGCCCCAAAGTTGGGCGATCGAGACACACCACCGGAGGGGGTACCACCACCGAGGGGTCAAGGAACCCCCAAGGCCAGGTTGCATGGCAATGGTGGCATGCACCACAGCCTGCTGGTCAGTACCACTGACCCTAACCTCGGGGGGAACCAGACGCACCTCAGAAGGGGGCTGACTGAGACCCGTCGTAGAGACCACCGGCTCGTCCTCCTCTGCAGACAACCCCGAAGGTTGTGACTGCCTGCTCGACTCCGAGCCTGACTCCGAAGAGGTACAGTCTGAGGCCCTAAGCCAGACAGTAGGAGGGCGAGGGAGGGCGACCTAACCAAAGGGCCCAGAAGTCCAAGCAGTGGCCAAGGCAGCACCTGCACCCTCCACAGCCCTTAGCGGGCGCTGGCAGAGCGGCAGGGCAGCACGGCCAAGGTCCCGAACTAGGGCCAGCTGCGCACCGTCAAGTCCACCGGCACCAGGGGCGCCCGCGCACTGCCAGGCCCTTGACGCGTGGCGGCACCGAGGACCAGCTAGCGCCAACGACCCGAGTGGACTCGGGCGCCAAACACGGCACCACCAGACCCCCTGGCGCTGCGGCGGCACCGAGAGCACCAACGCGCCCGAGGACGGCACCGGACGACTCCGAGGCCCCACGCGCTGTGCTCAACCTTGGCGCCGAGGCGAGACATGGCGCAAGACGACACCGATTCCAGGGTCCACGGGCGCCGCGAGCAGGGTCGATAAGGCCCATGGTGCCGAAAGACGAGTCGGCACCGCCGTCGGCGCCGACAGGACGCACAGTGCCGCGAATGGTGCCAATGGCACCGAGCGATGGCGTCTAGGATGGTGTTGACCCGGGCCTTCGGACCAAGGAGTGACACGGGGAGCCTTCACCCCGAGCGGGGTGATTGCCATATGGACGCCTCCGCCCGCTCCCGGGAGGCAGGCAGGGCCTCCTGCGCCGGAAGGAGCCTCGGCCAAGGCTAGGCTACCAGAGGCCGAGGCTCCCTCCTCCTCGGTCCGTATAGAACTGGGAGGGACGGAGTAAAGGCCGATAGGCGCTGCTTGGCCCGGCAGTCAAGAGACCCCACGAAAGTCGTCGGAGCTTGCACTTTTAAGCAGCTGTTCGAGGATGCGGGGTCCATGGAGAAGCAGGCGTCGCACGAATCCACGCCGTGAAGTGGGCCAAGACACAGAGACACCGGTCATGCTGGTCGGTAACGGAGTACTTGTGGCGCGCACGTGGGCACCGACGCATGGGGACCGCCCGCCCTTAGACGCAATTCCTGCCTCCGACCGTGACATGACCTACGGAAAAAAACACCAAAAACAGACTCGACGTCGCTTAACTGTAAAATAAATGGAAAGATCTTACCAGCGACGTCGAGTAGGGCAGACTAGAACTAGCAGGAACCGACGGACTGTCGACGACAAAAGGCTAAGGCCTAAAACTTTGAAAATCTCTTCACAGGCTTCCCAAGAGGCGACCTCGACGGCGGGAGACGAAGAACTGGTAGGCAGGCGGAGTCAACACAGCTTAATGGCTAATCCTCAAGTGCCACGTAGTACGTCGGCCTCAAGGGCGGCGCCGATGCTGCGTCGGCTCCGCCTATCCTTTAAAAAAAAAAAAAAGGCTCCCGCGGGGTTTTGATCTCCGGCCAGTACCCCATCTGTGATGAATGGTGAAGATTGACACAGATAAGATTGCCCTTTTTTGGATGGTTTGTTTCTTTAGTGACTGTTTACATAAAATTCTGAGTGCGTCTCCTTTGCCCTTCTGATTCTTGTGGCATGTGTAGCCCATCTCCTTTGGTAATGTTTAGCACGTTTCCTTCGGTAATATTTAGTGTGTCTCCCTTGGTCAGTCTATCTGCCTCAGAATGTGGAGCGCATCTCACTTGATTGGTCTGTTTGCCTGACAACGTGGAGCGTGTCGCCTTCGATTGGGCGGTTTGCCTGAGAATGTGGAGTGCATCTTCCTTGGTTGGTCTGTTTGCCTGAGAACGTGGCGCGCGTCTTCCTTGGTCGGTCTGTCTGCCTCAGAATGTGAAGCGCATCTCCTTCAGTGTGTCTGTTTGCCTGAGAAAGTGGAATGCTTCTCCTTTAGTCCGTCTGTTTGCCTGAGAATATGGAGTGTGTCTCCTTCGATCAGTCTGTCTGTCTCAGAATATGGAGTGCATCTCCTTCGGTCAGTCTGTTTGCCTAAGAATGTTGAGCACGTCTCCCTCGGTTGGTCTGTTTGCCTGAGAATGTGGAGCACGTCGCCTTAGAGCGGTCTGTTTGCCTGAGAAAGTGGAGTGCATCTCCTTTAGTCCGTCTATTTGCCTGAGAATATGGAGTGTGTCTCCTTCAGTCAGTCTGTCTGCCTCAGAATGTGGAGTGCATCTCCTTCAGTTGGTCTGTTTGCCTAAGAATGTTGATCGTGTCTCCCTCGGTTGGTCTGTTTGCCTGAAAATGTGGACCACGTCGCCTTCGATCAGTCCGTTTGCCTGAGAAAGTGGAGCGCGTCTCCTTTAGTTCGTCTGTTTGCCTGAGAATATGGAGTGTGTCTCCTTTGGTCAGTCTGTCTGCCTCAGAATATGGAGTGCATCTCCTTCGGTCGGTCTGTTTGTCTAAGAATGTTGAGCACGTCTCCCTCGGTTGGTCTGTTTGCCTGAGAATGTGGAACGCGTCGCCTTCGAGCGCTCTGTTTGCCTGAGAATGTGGAGCGCTTCGCCTTTGGGTCGGCTCATCCGCTTCATGCCATTTGTGAGACGTGTAATTACTTCATTAGTCAGTCCATCTATTTCCTGTGCAGCCTCTCTGTCTGCTGCTGTTTATTTGCGAGGAATGCCTAGCTAATGTCAGACTTTTATGTTTTTGAAGCAATGGAGATGAGAAGAAGACCTCGTGTATCCGCTGCAGATTTGATCAGAGATGCATTGAGTATTTCCCCGTGCACTGTTGGAAAAGGAGAGAAGTCAGCAGTACCGAGAAAATGTCAGGAAGGATCCAGAACATTATGCCAGCTATTTGGAGAAATGCAAAGCACGGTCAAAGTCTTATAAGATACAATGGATGAAGAAAAGAGGAAAAACTATAATGAGAAGACCAGATTAAGAATGCAGCGATACAGAGGACGAAAGGTCCAAGCTGCAGTGGCTGCAGACTGCCCTGCCACTTCTTCAAATGCAACCACCAGAAAAGATTCACAAAAGAAGAATGAAGAAAGAGCACGTTGGAGGGAGAGAAACCAAAAAAGAACGAGGAAACATGTCTAGTCAGAAACGCAGACGATTGAATGAAAAAAGGCGAGAACTGTACAAGAAAAATAAAGAGAATAAGATACCGATTTGCATACCCCAACCCGCTGCCACCTGTGCCATGTGCAATGCGTCTCTCACAGAAAACATATGTGTGACCCACGATGCATCCTGTGATATCCCAAATGCTGACCTGACCCAGGATACATCCTGTGATACCCCAATGGCCGACCTGACGCAGGATACATCCTGTGACACCCCAATGGCCGACTGGCGCTCACAGAGCGCAAACAGGAAATCAGTTCAGAGAGCATGACAAGGACTGCCACAGTCACCCATGCAGTTTGCTTGCACAATAGCAAAGGTAATTTCATCACGCTCACCAGCAAAACAGAATGCCCTGGCAAAGCAAAACATGAGCTTGACCTGCTGCACTAACCTTCAGGGCAAGATGGTTGAGGTTATAAAGGACAAAAGTCGCAGCTGAAGGAATGCAATACCAAACAGCAGCAGGAATTCAAAAAGAGCTTTATCAGTTTTTTTCTGGTGCTGAAAAAGTACAGAATGCTCCGTGGTGCAAGCACAGCACTTGGAATCAGTTGGAAGAGAATGATGAGGGCATCAAGGGGGGAAAGAGAGCCAAGGAGCAAGCAGCACAAGGCCGCAATATCTGCAGAAACAGTGAAGAATGTTAAGAACTTCTTTGAGGCTTCTTCTACACCACTGCCTCACAAGAAGGCAGTTTCCAAAAGGACTGGGGCAACAAAGGCTTTCTTGGACAAGACCCTTAATAGCCTCCACCAGGAGTTTCACCAGCAACACCCTGAAACAAAAATAGGGTCCACTAAGTTCCGCAGCCTGAGACCAACAAATATCAAACTCGCCAGGCATCAAAAACTGGATCAGTGCCTGTGTGAGTACTGTGCCAATGCAGAGTTAAAGCTGCGATCCTTGAATCGATTTGCCAATGTTAAACATTTGCCACAATGCAAAAGTGAAAACATTTATAGGGCTGTTGAGCTTAACATGTGCCTACGCCCACCTGGTGACAAATTTTTTGCAAACAATCGCATCAGCAAAACTTGTGAGAACTGCTGTACCAATGCAATATTTAAGAAAACAGAGGAACTTGTGCAGAAACATGGAAATGATCTAGTCAAATGGTTCCAATAGGAGACTGTCAGTGTGACCAGAGACATGAATGACACTGTGGTTAAACAGTCTAGAAAAGTGCTCCAACACAAACAAACCACTGCGACTCAACTTATGGAAATGGTAACAGAAGATGTGAGTTTTTTGTGCCAACATCTACACGTTGCATCATGGCAACATAATCGGTTCATAACTCTGAAAGGCTAAATGCCAACAGGTTGGGTCATAATGGTGCTGGACTTCGCAGAAAATTACACCTGTAAGTTCCAAGATGAAATTCAGTCCTGTCATTGGCACCATGAACAGGCCACAGTACACCCTATAGTCATGTACTACAGGTGTTCAAAATGTGAAGGCCTTGTCACCGAGTATATTAACTTTATATCGAATGACCTTAAGCATGACCACCATGCTGTTCACCATTTTGTGGGACTTGCAAATAGACATCTGCGTAACATTGGCAAACTGAATATCGAACGAGTGATACAGTTCACTGATGGCTGCGGAGGCCAATATAAATCTAAGTTGGCTTTTAACTCTGTCTCATCTTCACCAATACAGAATGGGTTTCAAACTGAACAAGCCTTTTTTGGTTCACGTCATGGGAAAGGCCCACCAGACGGAGAAAGTGCTGTCATCAACTCTGCTGCAAGTCTGGCGGTACAGAATTGTCGGGCAGTGATTTGTAATGCAGAAGAACTATTCCAATTTTGTGCAAGTAATCTGACAAAAAAAACGACAATGAAGGATGCAGCCATGTGCTAAGAACCTTCTTTTGAGTAGGAGATGGGCAAATAAAACGGCGAGCAGGACCTGAAGTGCGCACCATACCTGGAACACGGAGGATCCATAGTGTTAAGTCTGTGGCAGATGGCGTGGTTGTAACAAGAGGACTGAGCTGTTTCTGTAGACCATGTCAAAGGGAAGATAGCCCATGTGAGAACTCTTGTCATGTGGAATCATGGAAGTTTCATACACTTGGGAAATCTTCTGGATATTCGAGCCATGACATGCCAATCACACATGCGACCTCAGTATCTCCTGTCAAAATGTCTGATACTACCCTGCCAACCCATCCTGACAAAGACATGGTTTCTGAGACTCCGGCTGTTTCCTCAAGCAGCAGCAGCAGCACCACCACCAACCAGAGCTCTGACACAGCCACTCCTTCATCTGCCATGGTTCCTGAGACTCCAGCTGTTCCATCAATCAGCAGCACCATCAACCGGAGCACTGACACACCCACTTCTTCATCTGCCATGGTTCCTGAGACTCCGTCTGTTCCGTCAAGCAGCAGCACCACCAACCAGAGCTCTGATGCAGCAACTCCTTCTGCCTGTTCAAAGAAAGTGAAGTCAAAAGAACATATACAGGTGAACAAATTTTATGCCGAGTATTATTCAAAGACCTTCTACATCGGTCAGCTAACCACCATGGATGAGAGTGGCAAATACCATTTCAGCTTTATGCAGCAACGTGGGGCTAGCAGCTTCATGTGGCCACGACGCAAGGACACAGATTCAATACGGAAGACAATGCGCATATTTTATGGGCCCATAAACTTTGAAGGGAAGAGCACTCTCAATCTTCTACCTGAGGAAAACTGCAGACCATCAATACCAAATACGAAATTCTGAGACGGCACTGGAATTAACTGGTGTCCATACTGCAATACAATAGCATCGCTCACTAATAGGACTGAAAATAGACATCCCTACACATTGCTTTTCAATCTTCAAAAACACGAGCTGGCGGCAGAACTCCACAGTCACTCCGCTGGCCCATGGATTAATGCTAACTTAATATACAGCCTCACAAAGAGACTCAACCAATCAGTTTGTCCATCCTTGTCAACTCATGTTTTATAAGCCAGTAGTATGTTAGCTGTTAGTAATGTTCAGTAAAGTTTTTTTAAAAACAGAAACACATTTGATGGGTAATTACATTCAGCACGGTATGCTGGGTCAAACATCACATCTATCAGTAATGTTGTTGAATTGTCAAATTTCTCCAGCTTTTGTGGTGCTATGTCAGTCATTAGAAGCAGCATGTTAGCTGTTAGGCATGTTCAGTAAAGGTTTTACAACTAAAAGAAATGTTTGGTATCACTTGTTACATTCACCATGGCATGTGGTGTCAAACATCACACTTGCCAGTAATATAACTGTCAATTTTGTACATGTTTTGTAGCATTATATCAGCCAGTAGTAGTATGTTAGTTGTTAGGCAACTTTTTTAGTGACCAAAACATATGTGTGGTGTCACGTGTTACATTCACCAAGGTACGTGGTGCCAAACATCAAATTTGACATGAAATAGAATTCTTGTAAATATTTGTTTTTCATGTTTAATATAACTCATAACATATGTTTGTAAACTTTTTACAACTAAAACAAGTGTCTTGTGTCACATGTTACATTCACCACGATTTGTGGTGTCACTTGTTACACTCACCACATCAGCGTTATTTTATCTCAGGAACATGTGAAGCTTTTATCTCCCAATTTGTTTCTTTTTTTCATGCTTGGGTCATAGTATCTTGAAATGAATCATAAAACTAATCTAGAAGTAAGCTGAAAATTTGACCCTCATGTGACACTTTAGTAACCCCTTTTCATGAACAGACCCAAAACTTTTCCATTTAAAAGCACAGCATCAACAAGGCAACTCCATTTGAGATGCCTCCACTACATGGAGCAAATTGTCCGAAAGTCCCAAAGCCTGAAACTCTAGCCGCTGAGGAACCAGGCCATGAGGTGCAGGGATTGAGGATCTAAGTGTAGGACCTTCCCCTGATGTCAGGACAGCAGATCTGGGTGCAGGGGCAATTGCCATGAAGGTATGCTGCTGAGGTTGAGGAGCTCTGGGTACCAGAACTAGCGGGGGCCAGTCTGGTGCTATCAGGCTCATCCGCGCCTTCTCCCCCTGGACCTTGACGAACACCATGTAGATCAAGGGAAATGGAGGGAAGGCATACAGGAGGCCTGGGGTGCAGAGCCTTGCAAAGGCATCCCTCAACAGTGTCCCAGACTGAGGGGAGTGGGCAAAAAACAGCCTCAGATTTGCATTCTCCATGGAGGAAAAGAGGTCCACCAGAGGAGTGCCCCACAGGAAGAAATGAAAATTACGTACCTACCGTAATTCTTGATCTTCTTGGACGAGTCAACACCACTCATTCACACTAGTAGGATCTGCGCCGGAGGCACTAGGACCCATCGGGAGCCCTCGGGGACTCTCCCTTTCTATCTGCTCTTTCTTCTTCTCCTCCTATTTTTCACTCCTTTCCTGTCCAAGCAGTCCTTCCTGGACTATCAGGAGATGATGTTGAGCCTGACCCAGACCTTCGGTTGGGTGATGAAGTGGAGGAAACAGGATCCTTCACCGCTACAGAGCCTGTGGTCGAGGACCTATCCTTTAAGTCTCTGTTGAGGAACCTGAGATCCACTCTTTCTCTCCAGACTACGGACATCGATCCTGGGAAAATATTAAGACTCCAGTATCTTCATGCTTCGGAGATCCCTACGGATTTGACTCCTCCGATTCAACCCTCCTTCGAGACGCTGTCTCAAATGGTATGGAATAATCCTGCTCTTATTCCTTCAGTGGCTAAATCCATTGATAAGAAATATTCAGCTCCCAAGGATCGTCCCATTTTGGCATCCCAAGCCTTTGCGGATCTATTGTAGTCCTGGCAGAGAATGACAAGGTCGTTCTTCCTCAAGCTACTACAGCTCGACCTATTAACAAAGAGTCTCGTAAAATTGATACATTAGGTAAGAGAGTCTTTGCTGCCTCCACTTTAAGTATGCGTATTGCCAGCTATCAAGGCTATTTTTCTCAGTATGAGTATATCCTGTGGCACTCTATGAAGCGAATGGTTGAAGCTCTTCCAGATTCCGACTCCAAGTCAGAGCTCCTTCTAACCGTTATCAGAGGTATTGAGTCCAATAACCAACAGGTCAAAGCCGCCATGGACGCTTTCGACACTGCTTCTCGTTCAGCAGCCGCAGGTATTTGTACTCAACGCCATTCCTGGCTGCGTACTTCTGGCTTTACGAATGATGCTCAGCAGCAGGTAATGGCGTTGCCCTTTGATGGCTCCTATCTTTTTGGGCCTCAGGTAGAGCAAGCCCTAGAGGCCACTCAGAAGCCTGGTCGGCCATTAAAGTTGGCTGAACCCCGCCTACCCCTCTCGGGGCATGTGGAGTAGCGTCAGTTTCATAGTCGCCAGTCCTTGAGGCAGAGGCAGAGGAAGCTTCCATAAAAGCCAACCTGCCCAACCTCAAAAGAAGGCGCAGCAGAAAGCACAGGGGCCTAAAGCCCCCAGCGCTACCTTATGAATTGCCGGCCCCAGTTCCATCCACACTGCCCGAGATGGAACTTTCTCCTCCGGTGGGAGGTCGTCTGATGTACTTCTACAATCAGTGGAAGTCCATAACCTCAGACAAATGGGTCCTTTGGATAATTCGCGAGGGTTATTCTCTCAATCTTTTGGAAAACCCCCCGAATTGCCCTCCCAAACGACAACTCAGGTTGTCGACCTCTCAGTCAGACCTCCTCACCGCCGAGATCCAGGGCCTTCTAAACAACAGGGCAATAGAACTGGTGCCCCACATCAGCGAAACACAGGGTTCTATTCCCATTACTTTCTGGTTCCAAAGAAATCTGGGGGGATGCGCCCCATTCTAGACCTCAGAAAGTTAAACAAATTCCTCCCCAGGGAGAAATTCAAAATGATTTCCCTAGGTACCCTGTTACCTTTGCTGCATCAGCACGACTGGCTGGCCTCCCTGGATATGCAGGACGCTTACCAGCATATCCCCATCCACCCGACCCATCGCAAATTCCTGAGGTTTGTAGCTCTGGGTCAGCATTATCAGTTCAGAGTCCTGCTTTTGGGCTATCCTCGCGCGTGAGTTTTACAAAGTGTTGTGCAGTTCTGCATGGCGCATCTCAGGAAACCTCGGACTCGAGTGTTTCCCTACCTGGGCGATTGGCTCCTAGCGAGTCCTTCCAGCCAAGGGACTCTGGAAGCCGTTCAAGCGGCCTCTCGCCTTCTTACATCCATGGGAGTTCTGCTAAATCTGAAGAAGTCACAACTGCAGCCCCTCAGAGGCTCCTTTTCATAGGGACTCTTCTGGACACCTCTTCCGTGAAGGCTTTCCTTCCAGAGGACAGAAGACTCGACATCCTTCAGATGGCCGTTACATCGGGAGAACACGATCGGTCACAGCTCTCTCGATGCAAGCGTATGTTGGGTCTCATAGGCGTCCTCAGTGTTCACTGTACCCCTAGCTCGGTTACACATGAGGACCACCCAATGGATGCTCTCCGCTCAGTGGTCACCGACCTCTCACCCAGTCTTATCCCATCAAGGTGGCGGAGGCCCCTCGAGGTCTCTCACCTGGTGGTCTCAAGAGAACAATCTCCTGGAAGGATTCCCCTTTGCTCCTCTGGATCATCAGATCTCCATCACCACAGGCGCATCGCTAATGGGATGGGAGCTCACTGTCTCTCTCCACACTCAAGGTGTATGGACTCAGCTCGAAACTCAGCTCCACATAAATGTCCTGGAGATGACGCGGTCCTCTATGCGATCCGAGCGTTGAAGGATGTTCTTTGTCACAAGAACATTCTCCTTCAAACGGACAACAAAGCTGTGATGTATTACATCAACAAGCAAGGCGGTGCTCACTCTTATCCCCTTTGCAGGGAAGCAATGAGAGTGTGGAGTGGTGCTTGGAGCACAAGTCTCTAATTCAGCGGTATATCTGCGGGTGTACAAAGCGACTTAGCAGATCACCTCAGCAGGGGAGGCAGACCCTCATGAGTGGTCTCGACCCAGCCGTAGCTCGGTCACTGTTCAGAAGAGTGGGGACTCCAGACCTGGACCTTTTGCATCCCCACTCAATGCAAAACTGCCTCTCTTCTGCTCCAGAAATCCAGGGCCTGGCATTTTCTGTCAGGATGCGTTCAGGCTGCGGTGGACAAGCAGCTTTCTTTACGCCTTTCCACCGCTTCCTTTAATTCAGAGGTTCTCCTCAAGTTCGAGTCTCAGGGACCAGATGATTCTCATTGCTCCTCCTGGCCTCGGCAACTATAGTTTCCTCTACTCAACAGTATGTCGGTAGCCTCTCCGAGACCACTTCCCTTGCAAATCAATCTTTTGACTCAGCGTTAGATTGGTCCACCCCAACCTGAGGTCACTTCACCTTCATGCTTGGCTCCTGAAGAGGTAGAAGTAGAACGGTTTACGTCTCTCGTGAGTCTCAGACGTCCTTCTGGCTGCTCGGAAGCCAGCTACCCAAAAACTTACGCTTCTAAGTGAGACAGCTTTTCTCTCTGGTGTGCAAAGTCCTCTTGGAATCCCTTTCCTGTCCTCAGACAAGGTTCTGGAGTACCTTTTGGACCTATCAAATTCAGGTCTCCAGTACTCCACGGTTAAAGTTCACCTTAGTGCCATTTGGCGTTCCATGAGCGGTTTCTTCCTTGTTTCTGGCTCAGTTTCCTATGGTGAAGAGATTTCTTGAAGAATTCTGCCACCAGACCCCTGTTAGACGTCCGGCTCGCAGCCTGGGACATTAACCTTGTGCTAGACATGCTCACTCGAAGCCTTTGAACCCCTAGCTACCTGGGAGCTAAAATTTCTTACCTGGAAGACAGCCTTCCTAGTGGCCATTACCTCAATACATGAGGTCTCTGCCCTGATTACGGACCCTCCAGTATACTGTGTTCCATAAGGACAAAGTAGTTCTTAGTACCATCCTAAATTTCTTCCCAAGGTTGTGTCAAATTCCATCTAAACCAACCTCTGGTGCTTCCCTCTCTCGTAACTTCCAAATGAAGGAGAATGGTCTCTTCATTCCTTGGATGTTAAAGAGCCTTGCAGTTCTACTTAGATAGAACCAAGAATTTTCATGAAGACTCAGCAATTGTTTGTTTCCTTCGCGAGACCGGCTGGGTCAGCCTGTAGCTATCAGATGCATCTCATCATGGTTAGTGGCATGTCTTCCGACATTGCTATTCCATGGCACAAGGTTAAAGTGGAAGGTAGAGTGTCGCTCACTCTGCTAGAATCATGGCATCCCTAGCGAGAATTAGCAATGTTCCAATTGCAGATATCTGCAATGCCGCCACCTGACTCAGTGCACGTTCATTAAGCATTATGCACTGGATGTTCATGCAGGCGTCATCCGCCTTCAGCAGAACTATCCTTAATGGACTTCTGTCCTAGGCGATGAGCTCTGGCTCCCCTGCAGCCCTTTTGGCTGATTATCAGCTTGGTACTCTCCCACTAGTGTGAATAGTGGTGGAGACTTATGTCAGGAAGATAGGAAAGTGCATTGCCTACCGTAATTCTTGATCTTCTTGGACGAGTCTCCACACTCATTCCACCCTCCCTCCATCCCCGAGCTCACGCTGTGTTGGTCTTCACTCCCTCAAATCTTTAGGCCGTGAAGACTTCTTTGCTGACCCTTCTTACACGGTCGTCCGGACTATCTTATGTCCGTTTTTAAGGTTAAGGTTTACTCTTCGTTAGTTCGCGTGCACCTCCTTGGTAAAAAGGTACTGAGGGGCGGTTTGGAGGGTGAAATCGCCGAGATAGTCATTACCATGGCGAGCCACTGCTGGCGGTGCCATGCCTCGCGGCGCCATCTCTCGCGCCGACCCTCCAGCAAAAAGTTTGCTCCCAATGGGTCCTAGTGCCTCCGGCGCAGATCCCACTAGTGTGAATGAGTGGTGGAGACTTATGTCCAGGAAGATCAGATGGTTCATCACCTCCTGAGGTAGAGACCACTCATGCCACATCTCGGCCACCCAGCTGAGGGCATCTGCCAGCTGGTTATCAGCTCCCGCAACTTGAATCTCCAGGAGATCTGCACCCAAGCTACACACAAGGGCCAGGTACAGAAGGCCTCCTGATACAAGGAAAGGGAGCGCATGCCGCCCTGCTTGTTCAGGTAGAACAGTCTGGACTTGCATGACCTGACCCTGGACAGAAGAAACAAATTTTATCAGAGCAAGGTGCACTGCATGGAGCTCCAGCAGGTTGATGTGGTAATAGGAAACCCTGGAGGTCCAGAGCCTGTGGGTTCTGTGGTCCCCCAAAGCGTCTGTAGTCAGAATGACTGACAACTCTGAGCAGACAAACAGGACTCCTTCTTCCAGATGTTCTGTCACCAGCCACCGCTGAATGGCATCCCACATCAGCTGGGTCACTCCAACCAACAGGTCCAAGTCACCTAGGCACTGAGCCCACTGATGGCCCAGCTCCTACTGAAAGTAATGTATCTGTGGGCCCATCGGACTTCACTTGTGCAGGATGCTATGTACCACAGCAGCTGCAGGAAGTCCCGGACAGGGTGTAAGCGCCCACTGCCCAACCCTGAGTGATTGGGCAAAGAAGGTACGTTCCAGTGCCTAATCTTCAGGGAGTCAGGCCTTGGCCTGGAGGAAGTCTAGCTCTGCCCCAATAAAGTGAATCACTTGTGAGGGGCTGAGTTTGGACTTGACCAGATTGATCAGGAGGCCCAAGTCTCTGCAGGTCTGGAAGTATAGGTCCCTGGACTGCTCCACCGTCTCCATGGACTGCCCGGCTATCAGCTAGTCATCCAAGTATGGGTATACTGTGACCCCTTTGCACCGCTTGAAGGCTGCCACCATTGCCATGCACTTAATGAAAACCCTAGGTGCCTAGGGGAGGCTGAAAGGCATGACCTGGAACTGGTAAAGAATCCCTTCTACGCAGAACTGGAGGTACCACCAGTGGGGCAGACAGACTGGAATGTGGAAGAACGCACCCTGGAGATCCAGGGAGCAGAACCACATGCCCTGCTCCAGGAATGGTATTATCTGGTTCAGAGTGACCATCCTGAACTTGCACTTCCGGAGGTGCTAATTCAGACTGTGAAGATCCAGTATGGGGTGCCAACACCCCCCCTTCCATTTTGGGACCAGGAGGTACCAAGACACGAAACCCTGACTTGCCATGGTGTCTGGCACAGGGGCCATGATTCTGTTCTCTAGAACCTGAGCAACGTCCTCACTAAGGGCAGACAGCATGCTCTGTGACGCCATGGATTCCCCTGATGCATGGGGTTGGGACAGCCTTGAAATTGAGAAGCAACCCTCCACCTACCACCTCTAGCACCCACTTGTGCGAGGTAATTACAGATAAAGAGTGCCAGAAGTGGTGCACTCAACCCCTCACGAGGGTGGCTGGCCCAGTGGCGCTGAGGGTTGAGGCGCTGGACGCCATACCTCGTGCTGCACCAGGCAACCCGCGTTCGGGGGCGAGCCCGGGCACTGGGGGTCGGCAGGGGAGGGAGATGGATTGAGCATCCAGAGGACTGCTCTCCTCTCCTGGGGAGGGATCCAGGGGTTTTCCGGCACATTAGTAGCCCCTGGTGGAGACCAGGGGTACTACATGTGTGAGACCTACAATTGGGGCACGAGCGTGGCAGGCGTTTACGGGGATAGCCTGCATGCTGACGCCATTGCACGCCACGCTCGTGAGGGGAAAGAAAAATGAAAAGCCTCCTACACCGTCGGTGAGATGACGGTGGCCCCGGGGGAATCGCCTACATCCCAAATGCCGGCCCAGATGAACCCGGATCTCTCTCCAGAGCTGACCCATCGACAACAGGTAAGGCACTTCACACTTAGGAGCCAGCCGCCGAGGGAGGGCGGAATCAGCCCCAGAGATGGTGCCAGGGGTTGAGCCTGACTGTGGTCGTTCGGTTGAGGGGATCAAGGGAGATGCGGGGGTTCAGGCTGGGAGTAGGACGAATTCCGAGTGGGCACTCTTGAAGGATGCCCGGGGGTGTAGGTGAATAAAAAAACACAAAAAAACACAAGAGGAGCTAGGGCAGGGCCTGGGCGGGTAGACACTACTGCAACTCATTAGTGGGCAGCCTTGGAGGGGGCACGAGCACTTGCTGCCAGAGGAGGACCACTACCTACACCCCTGCCTTTTTTTGGTCCCTGACCAGGGAACTTGGTCTTGGAGTACCAAGCCTGGGATGGTCTGCTGCTGTCTAGGCTGCTGTGACAGAAAGGGCCGACACTAAAAAAAGGCCTTTTCTTTGGCCTCTGCTCTTTCTGTGAGGAGGTCACACAATCTTGGACTTCTCATCCTGGTGAGGTGGCCCTCCACCCCGGGGCCAAAGAGGTCAGTACCCAGGAAGGGGACATTAGCCAACTTTTGCTGGGTGTCCGCCATAAAGAAAGAAATCCTCAGCCAGGCCCTGTGATGCACCACAACATCTGCAGCTATGGCACAGGTGCAAGAATCACTCACATCCAAGGTTGTCTGAAGCTGGGTTTAGCCAGCACTTGGCCCTGGTCTCAGAGCACTTTCACCACCATTTGCTTGTCAGCAGGGAGGTACGGGAGGAAATGGTCTAGGATTCCCATCAGGGAATGAGAGCGTAGCTCACCTGACTGAGACCAAGGCTGGACACAGCATAGATTAGAAATGTAGACAGATTTAGGAATGCAGTATAAAGCAGTGGTTTAAGGCTCTGAGCTGCAAACCTGGAGACCTGGGATTGAACCCCACAGTCCCCACTTGCATACTATGTGACCCTGAGCAAGTCACTTAACTTCCTTGTGCTCCCAGGTTGCACCTGTAAACAAGCTTTCAGCTTAGTATCTCTCTCCTGGTTACAAAAAAAAATATATATCTATATATTTTTAGCTGCATGATCAAGCTTTTTGGACTCCTTATCAGGAGGCTTGTCTAAGTCCCCAGTATTACTGAATTTACGGAGGACCACATCGGCAACCAAACCCTCGGCAAAGGGTGGTCCTAAAATCATAAAAGCGTACTTGAGGACCATACGAGCATAGGATGCTAGGCAGAAAGCTGCATGCTACCAAAGCTCCAGAGCCAGTCTCAAGATGGCCTCGGCCATTGGGAAGACAACCTCAGGGGGATTCGTCCCGGTCCTGTATTTCCGTGAAGGGATACTTAGTCCTTTTCTGGACTGGCTCCAAGGGGTCTTTCATAGACTCTAACATAAGTATGAGAAGAGCCCCAAAAGATGCCGGCCCATGGCCAGTAATCAGTTCTTTGGCCGATTCCAAGTTGAAGGCATGAGCTCTTGAAGACTGCATCAAGGACCCTTCGGAGTCGGATGAGGAATCCTCGAATACGGACTCAGTCATTTGCTGCCATGCACCACTCGAGGCTCGGTTGAGTGTGTGATCTCCTTCGACAACCAGCCAGGCAAGCCAGCAGCCAGAGAGGAGTCCTTGGAGGGGGCTCCCTGCATGGGCTGTTGTCGAGGCAGAAATACCTGTATCAGTGGTGAGACTCAAGTCAGACACAGCTGTCTTGGTAGGTGGAGTACAGGCTGAACTAGCAGTTGTCAGGTGACCACAGGGGTCGAGGATACAGCTCTCACTCTACCCAACCAAGATCCGTTGCTGCCAGATGAGCGCCTCACAGTGCCACCGCTTAGGGTGATGGAGCCTCTTGTCGTCAGAGGATGATGAGGAAAAGGAATGCTGAGGGTATTGCCTCCCAGTTGAGCAAGACTGGGAGCATGAGGAATTCCTCAACCTTGAGAGTCGACTGTATAGATGATGCTAAGGAGATACAGCCGAAGGGGCAATATAGACTGCCAGCACAAGGTTCGACCAATCGACCCCAGAGGAAGGCAGCTCCTGAAAGGAGACAGCCAGGTCTTCTGACTGCTCCTACACCACTGAGTTGAAGCCCGATAGGACCAAGGTCCTGAAGATTGAGTCATCATCGATCCTCTCCGACAACGGATGAACAGGGTCAAGAAATATCCTGACCACCTGCTCAACCCGTGCCGTGACCAACAATCTTGATGGGGCACCGTGGAGCTAGCGGCCTTATCCTTGACCAAAGGTTTGGCTAAAGCCGAACGTTCAACAGCTATCGAGCAGCTGGAAGATTGTGCCCATTCCTGATCCCACGACCAATGGTGGGACTTTTTAGATTTCAAACTATTACTGTGGCTGGAAGGGCTCTCTCTGAAGGTCTGGAGGGTTTTGCACATGTCTCCGAAGTTGGCAGAGAATACCGAACCCATGCTGGCCCCCAAGGGGAGCAGCGTGGTGACTGATGAGGTACCTGCCACAGCCTTAGCCGTCACCTCTTCCATGGCTGCCATCTGGGCCGTGGACCCCGCAGCAGCAGGGGCCGCCTTATGTGCCTGCTTCGACTTTACTGAAGGGTCCTGTTTGACTAGCCAACTGAGAAGATGGGCATAGCAGTCTTCCAGGGAAGAGGGAAGCATAGCCTGGCATAGATCACAAGCAGTAATGTCATGCCTTTTGTCAAGGCAGTAGATGCATGACACATGCCAATATATCCAAGACATCTTCTAGCTGCACTGAATGCACCATAGTCAGGTCCCGGCACACCCCTTCATGCCCAGAGCACTGTCCCTCCCCTAGAGCATGGGACCACCTGTGGTCAAAACTCTTCTCTTGCGGGAAAGTGGACCAGACACGGCCACGCTGTGAAAGCAGCTCATCCGAAGGCTTCCTACCATACTTCTGAAGAGACGAGCAGTCAAGGTAGGGATGAGGAAACACCTGAAGCAACAAGAATTAAAACTAAACTGACTAGAAAATAACAAAACCTGAAGTGGTTGTCGTATAGTCCCAAAGGGCAAACGTCACCATCACTGAAACGCACTCGACAGCGGGGGAAAAAAGGAACTGAGGCAATTGGGGGCTGGTGTCTGGTGCAACAAGTAAGTCTCGCTGTGATGCACATGAGCAGGGCGTGTCTCGGCACCAGCCCTTTTGAAAGATTTTAGCTCCTGTGGGGTCCTGGTGCCTCTGGCTTAAGACCTATTGGTGTGAATTAATTGTGAAGATACATTCCTGGAAGATCTGCTGGTACTGGGTGTACTCAGCGTCACAGGAGACATGAAATGAAAATTACGTACCTACTGTAATTATGATCTTTCCGTGTATCTTCACCATTCATCACCTTTGGGTATATGGCGGGGTCATGACCCCACAGACTTTTTTTTTTTGGATGGTGGGCTGACGACGATCGGCACCACCACCCTCGAGGCCGACGACCGCGTGGCGCTCAAGGGTTGGCCATTAGGTTGTTGACTCTGCCTCCCGCCAGTTCTGAGCCACCAGAGAGGTGAGGAAAAAGGTTGGGAGGGTGGGACAAGAAAGTCCAAGGGACAGATAAAGGAAAAGATATATGACATAAAAGAAGAAATAAATGGCTGAGAGGACAGAATAAGAAGGAAGTCTAAGGGGATTGGGTAGGAGCCCCCATCTCTGGAAATAGGAAAAAGGGAGAGAGGAAGGATTTAGGATAAGTGTGAGAGGGAGAGAAAGGTAACAACCATACCCTGGAACCTTGACCTTTCTTCCAGATTGTATAGGAACTGCAAGGAGTAGCTTAAAGGCTCGTTGTCAGAATTCAATGCATGGAAGCACTGGCAATAACTCCGAAAGCAGAAAGCGGCTATTCTGGAAGAAAGACAGGACACAGGGAATTCTCTCCCTCTCAAGGGAAAAAAATATTTGGTGAAAGAAAAATTAGTTTTTTGGTTTTTTTTTGTGAATAATAAACGATATGTCCAACGGGGACTGGGACCTAAACGTGCGGGGGTACACTATGCTTAGGAAGGATAGAAAGGAGGGCAGAGAGGGTGGAGTGGCTATGATCACTAGAAATGACATATAAATTGCTATGGTAGAAGAGGCAGAGGGAAACATGGAGGCCTTATGGGTCACCTTATGAACCCCAGCAGAAGGTAAGGTCAAGCTGGGTGTAGTATATAGGTCCCCCGGGATGGGTGATGTTCTGGAGGATGGTTTGCTGGACAACATCATTGCCCAGTGTGGACCAAAAGAGGAAGGAGTGGTGTTGATGGGGGACCTTAATATGCCAGGTACAAACTGGGGAACCATGTCCTCTAAGGTGGCCAAGGAGCAGAGGCTGCTGGACGGCTTCCAGGATCTGTTCTTAACACAGCATGTGATGGAGCCCACAAGGGAGGGGCATGACCTGGACATGGTTCTGGCAGATGGGGATCTGGTAAGGGACTTGGTTGTAGAGGATCCCCTAACTGGGAGCGACCACAATACTGTCTGGTTTCAAATAAGCATGGGGGAGGAGATCTAGGACACTGGCAGTGGACTTCAGGGGGGCAGACTTTGTGGGCATGGGAAATATTCTCAAGGATCACTTGAAGGGGATTACATCAATGACAAATGTGGAAAAGAGATGGGAGGTCATAAACGGGGACTTCATGAGGCAGTCAGGACCTGCGCTAAGGTGAAACATAAGGGAGCAAGGTCACATAAACCATGCTGGTGGTCCAGTGAGGTTCAGGTAGCGGTCAGAGAAAAGAAGGCGGCCTACAAAAAATATAAAACAACAAGAGGGGACAGGGATAAGGAAATGTACCATCTTGCATCTAGAAAAGTCACCCGGATGGTGAGGGGGGCAAAGTCTAGTAAAGAGCAGCGGCTGGCACAGGGGATACATGGAGGAAAGAGGTTCTTCTGGTACATTGGGAGTGGAGAAAACTAGAGGCCATCTCAGCAGATTGAGATCAGAAGGAGGGTGGGTGGAAGAGGCGAGGACCAGGCAGAGGTAATGCTAGTACTAGCCTCTGTGTTCACTAGGGAGGATGGGATATCTACAAAGCAAGGCACGATGGGAATAGAAGCAGCAGTGAGTGGGATCAGGGGAGCAACAGAAATGGAGCAAGAGGGAGGGAGGGAGAGGTACCCTAGGGGTGTCACATCAGGATAAGGATAAAAAAAACAGTAAGGTGGAGGGGATGGATGATGCTATCTCCACCGAAAGGGTGTGGTTAGCCCTCAAGGCCCTAAAGAAAGACAAATCTCCTGGGCCGGATGGCATTCATCCGAGAGTACTATGGGAATTGGCGGGCATACTGGCTGCACCCCTAGCGGAGCTCTTCAACAGGTTGCCTGAGACAGGGAGGGTACCTAGGGATTGGCAAGAGGCACATGTGGTGCCAATCCATAAAGGGGGGTCGAGGGAAGTACCAGGTAACTATAGACCCATCAGTTTGACCTCGGTGGTGGGAAAATTAATGGAGAGTATACTAAAGGAACGATTGGGGGTGTACTTGGAGGGGGTGGGAGGACTGGATGGTCGGCAACATGGGTTTGTGCCAGGTAGATCATGTCAAACCAATCTTGTGGAGTTCTACGAATGGGTAACATCAGAACTGGACAGGGGAAAGCCTGTGGATGTATTATTCTTGGACTTCAGCAAGGCGTTTGACTCTGTCCCCCACAATGGGCTGATGGAGAAACTGATGGGGCTGGGAGTAGGCCCTTTGATGGTCAGATGGATTGAAAACTGGCTAGCTGGATGCACCCAGAGAGTAGTGGTCGGTGGGGAGCTCTCGACCCCTAGAGAGGTCGGTAGTGGGGTACCGCAGGGCTCGGTCCTGGGTCCAATCCTGTTTAATACATACATATCGGACATCAGGGAGGGTACAGAGTGTGAAATGAGTCTCTTCGCTGATGACTCCAAGATGGGAGTGGTAGTTGAGGGGGAAGAGGGGAGGTTGGCCCTGCAAGGGGACCTGGACACCCTGGAAAGCTGGGCTCACACATGGAAATTAAATTTCAATATCACCAAGTGCAAGGTGTTACATCTTGGGCAGGGAAACCCTAAACACAGGTACACCCTGGGAGGGGAGGCGCTGGAGGCCTCAATAGGGGAAAAAGACCTGGGGTCATGGTGGATGCATGTATGAATAACTCTGAGCAGTGCAGGAGGCGGCTAGCAAGGCAAACAGGATGTTGGGATGCATCGTGAGGGTGATCACCTCTAGGAGCAGGAAGTGATTCTACCACTGTACAATGGACTGGTTAGACCACACCTTGAGTACTGAGTACAGTACTGGAGACCACACTTGAAGAGGGACATACAGCTCCTGGAGGGGGTACAGAGGAGGGCAACTAAGATGATACAAGGACTAGGGGATTTGACATATGAGGACAGACTTGAGGAGATCTGCCTGTTTTCACTGGAGGAGAGGAGAGACAGGGGGGACATGATTGAGGTCTTCAAGTACCTCAAGGGAATAAATAGGGCAAACATAGAGCGGATCTTTAGACTAAATTAGGGAGGTATCACCAGAGGGCATGGTTTGAAGGTGGAAGGGTGAGGGGGGAAAAGAGGAGGAGGTTTTTCACTGAGAGGGTGGTGGACCCTTGGAATGCACTGCCTGGCGAGCTGGTTCAGAGATCCACAGTGGAGGGCTTCAAGAGAGGGTGGGACAGACACAGAAAGTGGATGTGTCAGATGATGGCCTGGCCCAGGGGGTTGGGGATTGATGATAGGGGTTTCTGGAACACAAAGGGGGGAGGGCCTCGGCACCCAACTAGGGATCTGAGGTTCGAGCAGACTCGATAGACCATAAGGCCTAATCTGCTGGCAATTAGTATGACAAAGAAAATTAAAGATGGACGGGAACAAAGGAGGAGGAGAGAATGGAGGGCAACTGCCAACTCCCAGCCTACAGGGGTGGAGCTAGAGCACTGGAGAAGGAGTGCCCCCCATGCTGACCACTCTCCCCTTAGAAACATCGTCCCCCTATGTGCCCCTGTTTACCCCACTCCTGACTAAAGAAAGAATGGGGGGCGAGGCTGGGCACAGAGAGGGGAGGGACCCAGAGACTGAGACCCCAGGGGGATGGAGGGCGGGATTGTGATGAATGGTGAAGATACACAGAAAGATCATAATTACAGTAGGTAAGTAATTTCCATATCTTATCTGTGTCGATCTTCACCATTCATCACCTTTGGGTGAGTGCCGAGCCACCCCGAAGGGGGTTTTCTTTTTAACCCTAAGGGACAGAGTCCCTTAGCTCTCAGTGGGTGACACACTAAGAGGGAGAACCTTTGGGGCCTGGAGAGGCCAGAAAGTGGGGAGAGTGAAATGGGGACCCCCGGAGGGGGAAGGAAGTTGCCCCGACAAACGCCGTCTCGCTCTACGGGAGAAGAAATAGGTTCTCTGGTAAGCGGAGTTAATCACCCTACGCCGGGCCAAGGGTGACAACCGGGAAAGATGCTGCCATGCCATCCGCCTAGTGCAGATCGCTGTCCCTACGACCCTGGTAGCTACCTCGTTGGCATCGTACGCTCACTTGGTGCCTTGCTAGCTCCCAGGCCACGTGCAGAGAGTGCAATGGTTTGTCTGGTTTGCTCCCTGTCAGGCACTGAGGCTAGGAGCTGACCAAGCCTAGACCACAGGAACCTGTCATAGGTTGCGTAGTGAGCCTGATGTGCTGTGATACAGAACAGCAACCGTGCCAAGTAGAAAGTCCTCCTACCCCAGAAGTCAAAATCCGAAGAGTCTTGATCTGGGGGCTAGTCAAGGTGAAGGGCGCGAAGCCCATCAGGAGTGTCCAGTTGTGTCAGTCCTGACTGAGGATGAGGCATGGAACCTGGAGACTCTGGGGGAACGCAATACCGCTGGCAGAGATCCCTTGGGGGCAGGAACTCTGGAAAAAAGTCTCTGCCAGGAAGGCAACGACGCCTCCCAAAAGGGAGAAGGCCAGGGGGGCACCACAAAGGTGTCCTCGCTGAAATTGCCTAAAAAGGCATGCGCTGAGTGCTCTGGATTGCTTTGAGTGGGAGGGGTTATATGCAGGTCCTCCAACATCCTCACGAGGAATCACTGATACTCTGCAAGATCAGCAGCTGGAGAAATGTGGACAGATGTTTCCTCTCCTCCAGAAGAGGGGAATGAGGAGTCAGAGGACCTTGGCTGTTCGGAGCGCGGCTACTCAGGGGGAGGTTGAAAAACCTGTCTGTTCCCAGCCCGGTGTCGCTGAGGGTTGAGGCGCTGGACACCACACCTCACGTCATGCCGGTGACCCGGGTTTGGGAGCGGACCTGGATCGTCGGGGGTCGGCAGGGGTGGAGAGGGACTGAGCATCCATAGGACTGCTCTCCTTCTCCGGGGAGGGGGGTGTGCAGCCGTCGGAGCATTGGCGGCCCCGTGCGGAGGCAGGGGGTGACGCAGTGTTTCCTGGCAATACTGGGGATGTGGTGAGGCAGGCCATGGGGAAGAATGCGTCATGGAAGTGCGCGTGTTTCGTCCCTTGGCGTCATTGCACGCCTCACATGTCTGGGGTAACTTGAATAGGGGAAAACTGGGCACTGGTCACGGCGCGGCATGATGGCCTCTCTATGGGGGAGGCTTCGGCTCTGAGGGGAGCGCAGCAACATTGGATCTGGTCCTGCTGGACGAGCAGAGGGGGACTCGCCACCTCCGCGCTGTGGGGGGTAAGCCACAGGGATGAAGCTGCAGGACCCGAATAGGAGCCGAGGAAGGTCCTCAGGATGGTGGCCAGAAACCATGGAGGATGCCAAGACATAGAAGGTAAGGCTGACTGGCTGCCCAGGGGGGAGAAAAATGATTAAGGAAAAAAGAAAAACCTGTCTGTCCATGGCCCTGACGTAAGCAGGGAACTAAGCAGCCATGGCTCTGAACTGCTCCCAGGAGAGAGGCCTGGAAGGACCAAGAATACCTGGGAGCGCAGGAGAATGTAGCAGAGGGATGGGGACAGATCCAAGAAGAGAAGTCGACTGACCTCCACCTGGGCTAGGGAGCGGACTAAAAGCTCCAGAAGAAGAAGGAGCCCCGGAAGACTCTACAGCCAACAGCTGAACAACCATATCGGAACTGCCTTGGCTGCGCCCAGACGATTCCTCCCGTGAGGTGACCAGGGCCGTGCAGATCCAGAAGGACAATCCCCTACTTCCAAAGAATAGGGCCCTCTCAAAGAAACCGAGGGGGAAGAGCAGAGATCCACACTACGGCTCCTCCCAGAGCCCAGGTGGGTTCCGGAAAAAGGCTGCCGAACAGAACTCACATCCCTCAACCCCTTGGAATCCGAGAGTGCCCTCCTCCTCGAGAGAGCCAGCCTAGGCAGCTGGCAACCCTGGTCGGCCCCCGAAGGAGCTATCCAAGGAGCACCACCCTCCCCTCCTGTGGGTGCTCCGATCGGCCCCAAAGTTGGGCGATCTAGGCACACCACTCGAGGGGGTACCATCACTGAGGGGGTCAGCGAACCCTCCAAGGCCAGGCTGCAGAGCAATGGTGGCCTGCACCACTGCCTGCTGGTCGGCACCCCTGACCCTGGACACGGTAATCACTGTCTGGTCCTCAGAGGGGGGGCTGGTCGCGGCCTGTCGAAGATATTACTAGAGTGTCCACCTGAGCAGTCAGCTCCAAGGAGCCAGACTGCCTGTCTGACTCAGAGTCCGACTCCTCCTCCTCCGAAGAAGTGAAGACCGAAGTCCTGTGCCAGACAGTGGGTGGGCGCTCTCTGCCATCTTGACCAAACAGGGCACCAGAAAGGGAGACTGCACCCAAGACGGTTCCAGTACCCCCCTCAGCACCGGGAACGGTGGCAGAAGGAGGCACAGCTCCAACAAGGGCAGCAATCTCGGTGCCAGAACCTGACACGGTGCTGTCCGGCCCCACGGCGCCGTGAACGGCTACGGGGACTGAGACGGCGTCAATGTCGGCTCTGACAGTGGTCTTGGCGCTGTGAATGGCGCCGAGATCCGGAACCCCCACGGTGCCATGACCTTGCTTGGAGCCGTGAACGGCTCCAGAGGTGGACACGGCACTATGCTGAACCTTGGCACCGCGAACGGCTGAGCGACTGGCTACACTGACGATGGTGCCAATGGCACCGAGGCCAAAACGGTGTCGACCACTCTATGTTGAGAGCCCAAGGCCTGACCCAGGCCTTCCGCCGGTCCGACACCGGGAGCCTTCATTCCGAAGGGGTGATTGCCATAACGGTGCCTCCTGCCCGCCTCCGGGGACAGACTGGGCCTCCTGCACCAGGAGGCTCACCACGCCTAGGCTGGGAAAAGCCGAGGCCCTCCTCCTTGGTTCAGATAGAACCGGAGGGGACCCGAGGAAAGGCCAAGAAAACGTGGCTTGGCCCGACGAGTGCGAACCCGACCCCCGAAAGTCGTCGGAGCCCACCCCACTTTCCACGTGCGTTGTTCGAGTACTCTCCAGTCCATGGAGAAATAGGCATCACACAAATCCATGTCGTGAAGTGGGCCAAGATACGTAAGGCAACGGTTGTGCTGGTCGGTGACTGAATATTTTCGGCCGCATGGGCACCTTCGCATGGGGGGGCTGTCCCGTCCTGGAAGTTTTCTTGCCCTCCGACCGAGACATGACCTACGGAGAAAAAAACACCAAAAACAGACTCAATGTCGCAGAAAATAGAATAATTGGAAAGGTCTTACCGGGCGACGTTGAGTATGGCAAACACAACCGGCAGGAAAGAACCGACGGACTTCGGCACCGAATTGAGAGAGAAAACGATGGAGTTGAGTAAACTGCGAAGCAGGAAGGCCTCAAAGTCTTCTTCTAAGCTTCCTATGAGGTGACCTCGATGGTGGGAGATGAAGAACTGGCAGGAGGGCAGAGTCGACAGCACCTAACGGCCAACCTGCGAGTGCCGCGCAGTGTGTCGGCCTCGAGGGCAGCACCGATGGTGCGTTGGCTCCACCCATCAAAAAAAAAAAAAAAGGCTCCCACGGGGCCATGACCTCTGGCCATATACCCAAAGGTGATGAATGGTGAAGACTGACACAGATAAGATCAGAGGTATCCTCCTCGTCGGAGGAGGAAGTGGGAGAAGAGGGGGAGCAGGAGTCAGAAGATGGTGGTGCAGGGGCTTCAGGCCTAAACATGGCATGGTCAGCTCTGAGGTGGTACTGAGAAAATACACCAGCTGCTGTCTGGAACTGATCACAGGTCATAGGCCCAAGAAGACCGAAAATGCCTCAGAGGGGAGGAGGAAGGGGAGGGGAGAAGGAGGGTCATGGGAGACCAGGCCAGGTCCCCAGTCAGGACTGCAAGAATCCTGACGTGCTGGTTCCGATCCCCACCACTGACAGAGTCTATTGGTTCTGGGTAGAAAGATAGGTCTGAACCAGTGCTGAAACCCCTGCTAGAGCTACTACCTACTGTAAGCAGGGAGAGAGCCACAGGCCCAGACTCCAAGATCCTCCCCTCTTTACAGCCAGCCTTGCCCCATGGGCCAGGCCCAGGCTGTAGCCTCCAGGGGAGAGAGTGTCAGAACTGGCACAGTGGATGGTGTCAGGGACAGGGTCAGCACTGGGAATGGCACCGGGACTCTAACCGGCACTGTGAATGGCGCCAGAAGGGGCGCCAGCCCCATCCTCGGTGCCGACCACAGGCACCAGCCCCTCAGAAATTCCCAGCCTTGAGTTCAGCAAGGAATCAGATCAAAGAAGGCCCCCATTCTCACCAGTCTCCTGCACAGGTCCGAGGTCTGTACTAACATCCTCTCCCAGGTCATCCACCCACTCGGGAGAACATATGTCAACTACCTCAAGGGCCCTAGCAGAATCTGCTCTGGAATCCTTCCCTCTACCAGCACCGCAAACAATGCTGGAAGGCAGTCTGGTCTTGTGGGCAGTACCACATCGCTCACTGGTACTGGCATCTGTACCAGGAGCCAAGGCGGCACCAGGCCACAACAACAAGGTACCCTCCAGAGTAGACCCAGAGTGTAGCTCCAGCCTCACCACTGGGTGCATCCACTGCCCTGATGGGCCTGCAGACTGGTAGAGGTGCTCAGCCAGTCCCTTGGGGGAGACTGGCTGCCCACCAGGCCTCTGCCCCAAGTCCCCCAATGTCTCGGTGGGGCAAGTGCGTGGAGAGGCCTGGTCTTCCTCAGTACATACAGTACTGGGAAAGGGCTCAGGGGAAGAGCCCAGGGGCCTTATTTTGGTGTCCATGGCATGATGTCTGCCTCTGAAAGTGGTGGGCTTGCAACGTCATGCCGGTCCCAGACAGCGATGTGTTCCCCACAGGAGCACCGATGCATGGGGAGGGTCATCATGTTGCTTCTTGTTCTGCTTGAAGACCTTCTTTCCTTTGCACTCCTCAGAAACGGACATGGCGCTGCAAGGAAAAAAACAATAAAAAGGATAGGGAAGGTTCAGAATGGCACTGAAACAGTAAAATAAGGACAATGGTACTGAAAGTGGATGGTGCCAAGAGGCATGGTGACGAAATGAGGCAGGAGTTGTGACACTGTAGCACACAACGACTAGTGCTCCCACAGTGTTCACTCAATGGCAGGAAAACCAGATCTGAGGAAGGTAAGGGTCTGGCATCAGATACTAGCCAACCCACACATGCCATATCATTACAACTGCCTCATGGGTGGTGCCGGCACTGACATCCACTCCCTAAGCTGTAGACTGCAAAAGACTTTGCTCCCATAGAGTCCTATTGCCTCCAGCACAGATGCATAAGTAGGAATGAACACTGAAGATTTATTCTCAGAAGATCTTGATCAAGCCATAGAGTAAGTCAGTAACTGTTATGGGTTTCAAACCTAGGATCTCTAATTTGAAAGTTCTCTGTCCTAACTACTGAACCACACTGCCTTCCAATTACTAATATCTCTAAAGTGTTATTTGTTGTGTTTGGGCAACTTTAACAATGTCTTTCTGTTTATCGGTATTATAGTTGGTACACCTACTTTTCAAATGGCTGACATGTCTAATATTACTTTACTCCATGTCACCCCTTTTTATTTTTTATTTAAATGTTATTTACCCAGGATAGCCCTGCTGAAAGGCAACATCTCATTTCCACTGGGGTTCTGCTGTTACTCATTTTCACAGCTGGCTGGACACTGAGAGGTTAAGAGACTTGCCCAAGATCGCACAGCACATGCTTGGCTCCAGTGGGATATGAACATGTGATCTCCCAGTTCCCAAGCCAGTGCACAAACTGCTGGACAACACTACCTCTTTTTAGGACCTCACTAACTGGGACATTCCAAATGGTTAACTAGGCATCTACATAGATACATAGATGCTGTAGGCCAGGGGTTCTCAAATGGTAAGGCCAGCCTCCTTGGGGAGGCCCCAACCTGTTCCATGAGAGGCTCAAGCAAGTCTGAAAAAGTACTATATTTAAATGTTGGGTTTTATATATTTTGTGTGAAGAGATGAAGCAAACTGAAAGAGGATGATAATAATAGTAGGTGAATTTTATATATTTATTTAGTAATAGGTGACAAGGGAAGGTGAATGAGCCAGGGCTCATTTCAGGTGTACCCGGGGAAGGGTAGGGAGTGAATACATTTCAAAAAGTAACAGCAAAACAATCAAAAAATAAACAATGAGCAATAGTGCAAATAAATATGAACAATAAATTAATAATGAGTGGTGGTAATTGATCAATTTGTAAACTGATGGCAGAATAGCCCAAATACAAGGGTTGAGCACAGAAGTGCTAAGAGCAATAGCAGGAAGGAGCAAAGTAATCCCCGAGATGTTGCTTAGGAGCAGGGAAGGGGGGGAGGGGAGGCAAAGTATGTAGGAAGGTTATTTCATATAGAAAAGAAACAGAAAAAAGTAGTCTGACCCATGAAGGTACAGCAACAAGGGGTAACAATGGTTCAAGAATGAAAATAGCAGAGCAAGTAGGTTGGCCTGTGGGGGAAGGGGGGTTAAAATAAGCTGAATAATAATATTTGTTTATTTTATTTATTTGTTATTCAGATAAAACCTTTGAGCACAGGAGCTCTTTTTCAAAAGTTCCAAGTCAGTATAAGACAAATAACTGAATGTGAGCCAAGTACTCAAAGGGGTTTCAATTGATTCATGGTGTACCGTGCAAAGTACAGTATGTTATTTTTCTTTGGGGAGGCCCAAGATTATTTAAATTTTTGGGGGAGGCTCAAAATCTTTTCCATGGATTTGGGGAGGCTCACTGTGACAAAGTCTAAAAACTATTGCTGTAGGCAGATAAGGACAGCTAGGCCCATTCAGTCTGCCCATTTAAGCTGCCTAACAAAGCGTCCAGTGACCCTATCTGGTCATTGGCTTTAGCTTTTTTCCTCCTATCTCTATTATTCCTTTGTTTCTGTCCCATGCATGTTTAAAGCCTGCCACTGTACGGGCTGTCACCACCTCCTGGGGCAGGCTATTCCATGCATCCACCACCCTTTCTGTAAAAAAGAACTTCCTGACATTTCCCCTTATGCGGCCATCCCTCAGTCTCATGTCACATCCCTTTGTCTTGGTACTACTACTAATCTGGAATATGTTGTCCCCTTCCACCTTGTTAATGCCCTGAGGTACTTGAATGTTTCTATCGTGTCACCTTTCCCTCCTTTGTTCCAGCGCGTACAAATTGAGGTCCCTCACTCTTTCCTCGTAAGACTTATGATGTAATCCCTTCACTATTTTGGTTGCCCTCCTCTGCACCATCTCTATTTTGTCAATGTCCTTTCAAAGGTGTGGTATCCAGAACTGTACACCGCATTCAAGGTGAGGTCTGACCAGGGTGTTGTACAGTGGAACTATTACTTCCCTCCTTCGGCTTGTGATTCCCCTTCCAGTACACCCCAACATCCCACTGGCCTTTGCCGTCTGCCTAATGGCCTTCAAGTCATCTGTGATTATGACCCCTAAGTCCCTCTCCTCCTTAGTTACTGTCAGCAACTCCCCCCCCAACCTGTAGCTCGCCCCAGGGTTCCTGGTCCCCACATGCATAATTTTGCACTTTCTTTGCATTAAACCTTAGCCGCCATGCCCCTGACCACCTCTCCAGCAGTTACAGGTATTTTCTCATCCTTTCCACCCCCTCTGGAGTATCCACCCTGTTGCAGATCTTGGTGTCATCCGCAAACAGGCAAACCTTTCCCTCCAACCCATCTGCAATGTCACTGGTGAAGACATTAAAGAGGACTGGCCCCAGAACTGACCCCTGAGGTACCCCACTGGGCACCTCCCTTTCATCTGATTGGGTTCCATTCACCACTACCCTCTGTTTTCTGTCCCTTAACCAGTTTCCAATCCAGTTCACCACTTTGTGTCCCAACCCTAGGCTGCCTAGCTTGTTGACCAGTCTCCTATGTGGGACCATATCAAAGGCTTTGCTGAAATCGAGGTAGGCAATATCTACCACTCTGCCTTGGTCTACTGCCTTTGTCACCCGGTCAAAGACATCTATCAGATTAATTTGACAGGATCGTCCTGCAGAGAACCCATGCTGCCTGGGATCCACCAGTCCACTGGCTTGCAGGTGTTCCACTGTCCTTTCCTTAAGGAGCGCCTCCATTATCTTTCCAACTACAGAGGTTAGACTAACTGGCCTATGCTGTATTTGGTGGCTGAAAATAAGTACCTTAAACACACAAGGGTCTTGGTAGTAAGAAAACCACACCACACTGAAATCTAGGCCTTCTCTTTTTACTTTCATTCAGTAGCACATACAAAAGGAGACTGCTCAAAAACAGGCACATTTACAGGAAGTGCACATTCTCTTAAAGTTGTACTGTCTCTAACATTTCTTAAAATTATACTACACATAACAATCCCTCCTGATGTAGCCAGGAAATACTTAAATCAATAATTCAGAAGTAATATGAAACTATTAATTGCAATATCCCTTTTAGTTAGTATATGTCATTGGGCTGTATCTCCACAAGTCCATTCTCTTTGGTGGACATCTTGTATGTCCTGACCGACGTAGTAGGACTACCGGCTGTTGCATTGGAATCTGATTAGCATTAGCCACATCTTGTCTCAAATGCTGTAGTTCCACTATCTTTTCCTGTTCTTGTTCTGGAACACATAATGCTGGATAACTGCCCCAACTCTGGGTATCCCTTTTTACGGCTGCAGTAGGCGGAGCCTGCAGAAGTTTTGCATGTACAAAAGGAGTGATGTCATGTTTTCTGTCCGTGGAACTGACTGAAGGTGTAAATAGTCTCCTCTGCCTTACCCTCCTCCAAGCAATGTTTTCCGCCCTCAAATAAATATGCTTTCATGTTAGTCAATGGTTGCAGGGTACTATTTTCTTTCTTAAATGGGCGGTACAAGAACTAGAATCTGAGTAGTGGGAGGCAGCTTTAGGTTTTTTTTTTGTAGTGAGATCCATGCCCACCTCCACCCGAGAAGCTCCTAAAGATCCACCCCCACCTTTTTTTTGATTCATGTGGGGGGGGCATGAGGTGGCTCTATCATGCTGGAACAAGACACACTAGTTTGGACCTGCATCAAGCAACAGAACAAGTCTGTCAAGTTGTGGAGCCCCTGTATTTTATTAAGGACTAGGAGAACAGAAGATACTTATTGCTTTTTTTAAAGACTAGAAGAACAGAAGATATTTAATGCCTTCAAATTGACTTAAAAACCCTTGGAACAAATGATTATCAGAGCCACCTGGGGCCTCAGAAGGTGACAGCAATTAAGGAGTGAAACTACAGCTCCCAAGGAAAACAATAGACACAGCGTTCTAATTTACAGCAAGTTGAAAGAGCCACAGGTTTTTCTTAAACATGTGTATACTAAAAACATAAAGTTCAGCTTTTGGGATTAACAATATTTGTTTACCATATTCAATATATAAATATATATATATATATATATATATATATATATATATATACTATATATATAGTTTATGTATAATTTGTCTTCTTAGTAGTTTCAAAGCTTTGAAAGCATTGGTGTTAGCAATGCATTTAGAAATATATTTCTTAATTGGCTTTACAGTTAAACATGCAGTTTCATGTGAGAGCACATTTTTTGGGGGGAGGGGGTTCAAATTATTTCAATCATGAAGCATTGGTGTTAGTAATGCATTTAGAAATACATTTTTTAATTGTCTGTACAGTTAAATATGCAGTTTCATGTGAGAGCAGATTCTTTGGGGGAGAGGGTTCAAATTATTTTAATCATGGGTACAGTACTTGGTAAATACAAACTTTGATGATAAAGTGTATTTTTTCTTTTAAGTTTGAGAAGTATGTATTATAAAACATTGAACAAGAAAACAACTGGTGATTTTAAAAGCTATTCTGATCAGAGCTGACATTAACAAAAAAAAATCTCAACTGTATTTTTTTATTTTATTTGGGACACTAGAAACATGATGTTAACATTCCTGGTGGTTTTATACTCCTTGGAACCTGCTATTCAGGTTTTTTTTATTGCATCTTGTCCCAGGCAATCTTCCCAGAGTGCAGTTTGCTCTACTGGTTAATAGCTGTGTGGAGGTCAGTGTCTTGTTACATTGTCTTTTGTTTCAAATTAACCATAGACATCATGGCAGCCAAAGGAGACACACTTTGAGTCTTAGGGTATGTACAGCATAATTAATATGTTTTCATATGCATAATCTTTCCATTCATGTTATTGCTAGACATACTGTAGCTAGCATGGCTTGAGGAAGGGTTAACATGATTAGGACCCCTTAGCAATTGAGATGCATATGCAGCAAATAAGTTCAGATGAGCTAACTTACCCTACAACTGTTAATTGTCACAGTCTGCTTTTTCTTCTTGAAACAGTTACTGTTGCATTTGCACAGAAGACAGTGCTTGTAGACAAATCTAACCATTTTTCCGCTGTGTTCTGGTGTGTACTTTGTATTTTTAGTAGTTTCAAAACTTTGAAAGCATTGGTGTTAGCAATGCATTTAGAAATACATTTTTTAATTGTCTTTACAATTAAACATGCAGTTTCACGTGAGGGCACATTTTTGGGGGGAGGGGGTTCAAATAATTTTAATCATGAAGCATTGGTGTCAGTAATGCATTTAGAAATACATTTTTTAATTGTCTTTACAGTTAAATAAGCAGTTTTGCTAACTTACCCTACACATGTTAATTGTCACAGCCTGCATTTTCTTCCTGAAATGGTTACTTTTGCATTTATGTTTATTTTAAGATATTTAATATTGCGACCATGTGCTTATGTCATGGACAATAACTGATCTCCAACCTTACCCCCCCCCCCCGTGCCTCCAACTTGCATAGAAGATAGTGCTTGTAGACAAATCTAATCATTTTCCGCTGTGTTCTGTGTGTAGTTTGTCTTTTAGTAGTTTCAAAACTTTGAACTATTTCTAAAACAAACCTGCATATCACATTTGTCTGCACTCTGAGCACATGCTTATGAAACTGTGCATATTTGTACTCCACTTCTGCGTAGACCTCATACTTTTCTAATATTCCCATTATAACAAGCATAACTACCTTGCCCTTATCAAAAGTGACCCCCTCTAAAAGTTAATATCACATTTTCTCTAACAGTCCATCATCATTGCACCTGACTTCCTGACAATCAACACATTGCTTAAATATAACTTACATCACCTCATGGACAAAAAGGAAAATTACGTACCTACCGTAATTCTTGATCTTCTTGGACGAGTCTCCACCACTCATTCACACTAGTGGGATTGGCGCCGGAGGCACTAAGACCCATCGGGAGCAAACTTTTTCCTGGAGGGTCGGCGCGAGAGACGGCGCCACGACACGGGCGCCATGAAAGCAGCGGCTCGAGCGGTAATGACCATCTCGGCGACGACCTCCAACCGCCTCAGTACCTTTTTACCAAGGAGGTGCAGCGCAATTCAACGAAGGGTAAACCCAATATTAAAAACGGACATAAGATAGTCCGTGATGACCCGTGTAAGAAGGGTCAGCAAAGAAGTCCTCACGGCCTAAAGATTTGAGGGAGTGAAGACCAATACAGCGTGAGCTCGGGGATGGAGGAGGAGCGTAGGATGAGTGGTGAGACTCGTCCAAGAAGATCAAGAATTACGGTAGGTAATGCAATTTTCCTATCTTCCTGACATAAGTCTCCACCACTCATTCACACTAGTGGAGAGTACTAGCTGATAATCCCCAAAAGGGCGGCAGGAAAGCCAGAGCTCACGCGCTTAAGATAGAAGCCCATTAAGGATAGTTCTGCGAATGCGGAATGTCGCCTGGCATAAACATCCAGTGCATAGTGCTTAACGAAAGTATGCACTGAGCTCCAGGTGTAGGCGTTGCATATATCTGCAATTGGAACATTGCGACTTCCGCTAGGGATGCGCGACCGCCTCTAGTAGGTGAGCGTACACTCTACCTTCTAATTTAACTTTAGCCATGGAATAGCAATGACGAAGGCATGCCACTAACCATGAAGAGATACATCTAATAGCGACAGGTTGACCCAGCCGGTGTCGCTGAAAGAAACGAACAGTTGCTGAGTTCATAACATCCTTGGTTCTATCTAAATAGAACCGCAAGGCTCTCTTAACATCCAAGGAATGGAGTCTGCTCCTTCATTTTGGAAATTAGCTAAGTAAGCGGGAAGTACCAGAGGTTGGTTCAGATGGAATTCTGACACAACCTTGGGAAGAAATTTAGGATGAGTACGGAGAACTACCTTGTCCTTATGGAATACAGTATACGGAGGGTCCGTAACCAGAGCATGCATCTCAGAGACCCTGCGGGCTGAGGTAATGGCCACCAGGAAGGCAGTCTTCCAGGTAAGAAATTTTAGCTCACAGGTAGCTAAGGGTTCGAAAGGCTTCCGAGTGAGCATGTCCAGCACCAGGTTAATGTCCCAGGCTGCAACTGGACGCTTAACAGGGGGTCTGGTATGGAGAATCTTTAAGAAATCTCTTCACCATAGGTAACTGAGCCAGAGTTAAGGAAGAAACCGCTCATGGAACGCTGAGATGGCACTAAGGTGAACTTTAACTGTGGAGTACTGAAGACCCAAGTTTGATAGGTCCAAAAGATACTCCAGAACCTTGCCAGGAGGACAGGAAAAGGATTCCAAGAGGATTTTGACACCAGAGAGAAAAACGCTTCCATTTGAAGCGATGCTGGGTGGCTGGCTTCCAGCAGCCAGAAGGATGTCTGAGACTCTCACGAGAGACGTGAACCGATTCACTTCTATCTCTTCAGGAGCCAAGCATGAAGGTGAAGTGATTTCAGGTTGGGATGGACCAACGAACCCTGAGTCAGAAGACTGATTGGTAAAGGAAGTGGTCTCGAGAGGCTGCCAACATACTGTTGAGTAGAGGAAACCATAGTTGCCGAGGCCAGGAAGGAGCAATGAGAATCATCTTGGTCCCCTGAGACTCGAACTTGAGGAGTACTCTGGATTAGAGGAAGTGGTGGAAAGGCGTAAAGAAAGCTGCTTTGTCCACCGCAGCCTGAACGCATCCTGACAGAAAATGCCAGGCCCTGGATTTCTGGAGCAGAAGAGAGGCAGTTTATGCTGAGTGGGATGCAAAAGGTCCAGGTCTGAGTCCCCACTCTTGAACAGGGACCGAGCTACGGCTGGATCGAGAGACCACCTGAGGGTCTGCCTTCGTTCTGCTGAGGTGATCTGCTAGGTCGCTTTGTATACCTGGCAGATAAACCGCTTGAATCAGAGACTTGTGCTCCAAGCACCACTCCCACACCCTCATTGCTTCCTGCAAAGGGGATAAGAATGAGCACCGCCTTGCTTGTTGATGTAATACATCACTGCTTTGTTGTCCGCTTGAAGGAGAATGTTCTTGTGACAAAGGACATCCTTCAGAGCTCGGATTGCATAGAGACCGCCTCATCTCCAGGACATTTATGTGGAGATGAGTTTCAACTGAGTCCATACACCTTGAGTGTGGAGGGAGAGACAGTGAGCTCCCCATCCCATTAGCGATGCATCTGTGGTGATGGAGATCTGATGATCCGGGGAGCAAAGGGAATCCTTCCAGGAGATTGTTTCTTGAGACCACCAGGTGAGAGACCTTCAAGGGCTCCGCCACCTTGATGGGATAAGACTGGGGTGAGAGGTCGGGACCACTGAGTGGAGAGCATCCATTGGGTGGTTCTCATGTGCAGTCGGGCCAGAGGGACAGTGAAGACCGAGGACGCCATGAGACTCCAACATGCTGCATCGAGAGAGCTGTAACCGATTGGTTCTCCCTGATGTAACGGGCCATACGAAGGATGTCGAGTCTTCTGTCCTCTGAAGGAAAGCTCTCGCTGAAGAGGTGTCTAGAAGCGTCCCTATGAAAAGGAGCCCTGGGAGGGTTGCAGTTGAGATTTTTCAAATTCAGCAGAACTCCCATGGACGTGAGAAGACGAGAAGTCGCTTGCACGGCTTCCAAAGTCCCTTCCGGAAGGGCTTACAGAAGCCAATCGTCCAGGTAGGGAAACACTGAGTCCGACTTTTCCTGAGATGCGCCACAGAACTGCACAACACTTTGTAAAAACTGCACGCCGAGGATAGCCCAAAGGGCAGGACTCGAACTGATAATGCTGACCCAAAGCTACAAACCTGAGGAATTTATGGTGGGTCGGGTGGACGGGGATATGCTGGTAAGCATCCTGCATATCCAGAGAGGCCAGCCAGTCATGCTGATGCAGCAAGGGTAACAGGGTACCTAGGGAAATCATCTTGAATTTCTCCCTGGGGAGGAATTTGTTTAACTTTCTGAGGTCTAGAATGGGGCGCATCCCCCCAGATTTCTTTGGAACCAGAAAGTAATGGGAGTAGAACCCTGTGTTTCGCAGATGCGGGGGCACCAGTTCTATTGCCCTGTTGTTCAGAAGGCCCTGGATCTCCGCGGTGAGGAGATCTGATTGAGAGGCCGACAACCTGGGTTGTCGTATGGGAGGACAATTCGGGGGGGGTTCCAAGAAATTGAGAGAATAACCCTCGCGAATTATCCAAGAACCCATTTGTCTGAGGTTATGGACTTCCACTGGTTGTAGAAGTACATCAGACGACCTCCCACCGAGGAGAAAGTTCCACCTCGGCAGAGTGGATGGAACTTGGGCCAACGACTATAAGGTAGCGCTGGGAGCTTTAGGTCCCCGCTTTCTGCTGCGCTCTTCTTGAGGTTGGGCAGGTTGGCTTTATGGAAGCTTCCCCTGCCTCTGCCTCGAAAGGACTGACGACTATGAAACTGACGTCTGTTCACATGCCCCCGAGAGGGGGCAGGCGGAGGTCTGGCCAACTTAATGGCCGATCTAGTCTTCTGAGTGGCCTCTAAGGCTTGCTCCACCTGAGGGCCAAAAAGAAAGGAGCCATCAAAAGGCAGCGCCATTACCTGCTGCTGAGCATCATTCGTGAAGCCAGAAGTACGCAGCCAGGAATGGCGCAGAGTACAAATCCCCGCGGCTGCTGAGCGAGAAGCAGTGTCGAAAGCGTCCATGGCGGCTTTGACCTGTTGGTTATTGGACTCAATACCTCTAATAACGGTCAGAAGAAGCTCTGACTTGGAATCCGAATCTGGAAGAGCTTCAACCATTCTTTTCATAGAGTGCCACAGGATATACTCATACTGAGAAAAATAGCCTTGATAACTGGCAATACGCATACTTAGAGTGGAGGCAGCAAAGACCTCTTACCTAATGTATCAATCTTACGAGACTTTTGTTAATAGGTCGAGCTGTAGTAGTTTGAGGAAGAACGACCTTGTCATTCTCTGCCAGGACTACAATAGGATCCGTAAAGGCTTGGGATGCCAAAATGGACGATCCTTGGGAGCTGAATACTTTATCAATGGATTTAGCCACTGAGGGAATAAGAGCAGGGTTATTCCATACCATTTGAGACAGCTCTCAAGGAAGGCTGAATCGGAGGAGTCAAACTTGAGGATCTCCAAGCATGAAGATACTGGAGTCTTAATATCTTCCAGGATCGATGTCTGTAGTCTGAGAGAAAGAGTGGATCCCAGGTTCTTCAACAGAGACTTAAAGGACAGGTCCTCGACCACAGGCTCTGTAGCAAAGAAAGATCCTGTTTCCTCCACTTCATCACCCAACCGAAGGTCTAGGTCAGGCTCAACATCATCTCCTGATGGTCCAGAAAGGACTGTTTGGACAGGAAAGGAGTGAAAATTAGGAGAGGAGGAAATGGCAGAAAAACAAGGAGAGTCCCCAAGGGCCGCCGGCGCCGAGACGGCAAAACGGGCTGAAGACGGCACCGAGGAGGCGCACGGCGCCGAAGAGGCATGCGGCCCCGCAAACGCCTCGGAGGCGCCAAGGACGACGCCAGACGGGCGCTGCCAACGGCGCTGCTGGACGACGCCACAACGACGCCGCAGACGCCGCGAACGGGCGCCGCCTTTATCCAACGGTACCACCGCGGCGCCAGAAGATCACGCTGGCGCCACCAACGGGCGCCGAGATTACGCGGCCGCTAACGGCGCTGCAGAAGCCCGGGCGGTTCAAAACGGGCGCCGACACGGCCACAGACCCTGCAGAAGGCGCCGGAAAAGCCCCGGGAACCTGGAAAACAAGAGAAGGAAAAAAACCAGGAGATAAGGGCATCGGTGAGGCCCCCTGCGCCGCAGCCATGTGAGGGGAACACCTAAGCACGGAGTTGCTAGCACCGAAGAAGGCGCCGCGCGACTAGGAAGGTCCAACCGCCCTACCTGATCGCCGGAGGAGCCCGAGGGCTCCGAGGTAACCGAGCCAGGCAGAAGAACCAACCTCCGAGCCCATCGCTCCATAAGAGCGGCCCACTGATGAAACTGCTCATCTGGAGCCCTACCTATAGGCGGGGAGGGGCTCCGATGTCGAGGACGACGATTATCGGAAGTTGGCGACTCCGAAGAAGGAGACCGGCAACTAGCAACGATAACCGACCGTCGACGAGCAGACATACCAGAGGGCGACCTCGAGTGATGCCTTCTCTTTTTTGACCTGTGGGCCGAAGAAGAGCTCGAGGCGAGCAGGCGCCGAGAATGCGACCGCTTATTTTTATGCCGGCGGGGACCGCCATCCCCGGCATCGGACTGACCGTAGTCGAACCCCGCTGAGAGAAGGAGGCTGACCGGACCCAGCCCGCTGACTGAACAGCTTTCATCACGAAGTCTCCCTACCGCCACCTGACCTGCTCATGGTCGACTCCGTCCAGTAGGCCGAGACTTCTTCAAGTAAGTTAAATTAAATAGAAAAATTTTACGAAAATAGAATAAAACTAAGCGATACTACTATCGTGATAATGTTACAAAAAACAAACTGAAAACTATGCGCTAGTTTGAAGTTTGACTCGACTAGGTCGTGACGTCGTCACTGAAGCGCACTCGACCGCAGGCGGAAAAAAGGAACTGAAGGCGGTTGGAGGGTCGTCGCCGAGATGGTCATTACCGCTCGAGCCGCTGCTCGCGGCGCCGTGTCTCGCGGCGCAGTTCTCGTGCCGACCCTCCAGCAAAAAGTTTGCTCCCGATGGGTCTTAGTGCCTCCGGCGCCAATCCCACTAGTGTGAATGAGTGGTGGAGACTTATGTCCAGGAAGATACCGTGTTTCTCTTGAACAAAAACACAAAAAAAAACTGTGTAAATAATCCCAAGGCTTAACATATGCCAGACATTACTTTTTTATGTACTGCCACCTTCAGTACCATCATGGGGATTTGCACATGTTTCCCTTGATGCTTTGCATTATTGGGATATGTGCAATTGTGTTTTCTTTAAAATTTGGCTGTCTGGCCAATATCATCCGGGATAACACACACATTAGTGGCATTTGCGCTGGGGTTCTTTTGTAAGCTTCCTATTCCTTCCATTAAAACGTACACCTCCATATATTTTCCTAATAATGTGTATGCCTTCCTCAGAACAGAAATTAAAACAAATCTTACTACTTACAAATCATCATGTTGTTTCTCCATACCTCGTTAACAATTCCACAGAATTTGTTTGTTCTGTCTCAATTTTAGTACGTAACTGGTCCACGTTTTTTCACTCTCCTCTGGTTAGTCAGTCGAGCACTACAGACAACATTTCCAAATGTTTTTTTTTTGCACCACTCCTATCCATCTCTTTGGGCCTGCATACATCCTGACCCACACAAGATCACTGGGTTTGAAAAATCTGGTCTTAGGAAGCATTTCAGTTACTGACTTGTAGCCTAGAGGGCAAAGAATTGAGTTAGAATCTGACACCCAAACAACAATTCTGCAGGGGTAATTCTATGACACACTGTGGTGTTGTTTGATACATCGCAAGAAAGTCCAAAAGGGTTATTTGAGGCCAGCCCAGTGGCACTGAGGGCTGAGGCGGTGGGTGCTGCTTGCTCCACACCAGCGACCATTGTTCGGGAACGAGCACAGGTCACCATGGGTCAGCAGGGGAGGAAAAGGACTGCGCATCTGAAGGACTGCTCCTCCTTCTCCAGGGAGTGGGGGTCCAAGGCAGTCGGTGTGTGGTTGCCTCCTGGTGGAGGCTGGGGGACAGCATGCTCTGTAGCACACTGGGGTGGAGCTGAGGGCAAACATCTGGAGGGGGCACGTGTGGACATGTGCGTGCCCCCCCTCCAGCAATGTCATTGCATGTCCTCAGCTCCAGGGTGAAAACAGAGGTGGGCGCCTAGTTGAGCGGCTTGATGGCTGTCCGCGAGCTTCGTCTGCTGGCCAGGCACCCAAGCTGGGTCTGTGTTCCGTGGGGAGATGGGGGGCTCCCTGCGGCCCTGCTGCAAAGGGCACAACTACAGGGGTATATGGGTGCCAAGGAATGGGTAGAGGCAGACGGCAGACAGAATCCCTGGACAGGTTGCGAGGACAAAAAGGGGAGCAGACCAGGGCGGCCAGAAAAAGGAGGTAGAAAAAGTAACACAAAAGGGTGCTTTGCATTGCATTGCTGTTGGTGTAGTAGGATTAGCTTTGTCTAAAAAGTCTGAACCAGATGTTCTGCTTCACCATTTGAACTTGGATGGTAGGGAGGTGAGAAAATATGGTGGATACCATGTTGCTGGCAAAATGCTTGTAATTCAACAGACGTGAACTGTGGTCCATTATCCGAGACAATCACTTGCAGGAAACCATGAGTAGTAAAGACAGATTTCAACACTTCAATGGTACTCTCAGTAGCTGTCGAAGACATTTGATGAATTTCTGGCCATTTACTATAAGCATCAGTTAGGAGTAACCACATGGAATTTAAATAGGGTCCCACGAAATCAATATGCAACCTTTGCCAGGGTTTTTCAGGTCGTTCCCAATGGCGAACTGGAGCGCCTGCCGGACTTCCCATCGATACAGCACAACCTTTGCATCTCTGCACAATCTGGTATATGTTTCTGTCAAAGGAAGGCCACCATACGTGAAGTCTGGCCAGGGATTTCATTTTAGCAATGCCTGGATGGCCCGCATGCAAAAGAGTCAACACATTTGAGTGATAACACTGGGGTACTATGACACGCAATCCCCATAGACGACACCCCTCAGCAATGGACAACTGCTGTCTCTTTGTACAGTATGGTTGTAGTGCAGCTGAACAGTGCCTTGCGGCCAACCCCCAAGCGTATACCGATACACTTGTTTCAAAATTACATCTTGACTAGTCACTTTTGCAATGTCCTTGGCTAATACTGGAAGCTGATCTAACTGTTGTAGCTCCATTGCACACACAACAGTAGTGTCCTCCATATCTTTGAATTGCACTGGAAAACTATCTGGCCCCACCTGGCATACTAATGGCTCCTCTTTAAGTCCCATATCAAACTCCATTTCTCTGGATATTGGTAACCTCGACAAGGCATCCGCATTTCCATGTTGGTCCATTGGTTGGTATGTAACCTCGAAATTATAGGCAGACAAAATTAATGCCCATCGTCGGAAGTCTGCTAGCGGCCGTCTCTGGAATTCCTTTTCCTGGACTGAAAATTGTCACTAGTGGCTTGTGATCCGTCTTCAGGTGAAACTTACGACCTAGCAAGTACTGGCGTAATTTCTGGACTCTGAACACAACTCCTAATGCCTCTCTCTGAATCTGGGCATAATTAATTTAGCTGCAGTGAATTAGCGTGTAGCATGGGCTATCGGCTTCTCCACTCCTTCTGGATCTGTATGGAAAAGGACAGCTCTTAAATCCACAGGACTAGCATCACAGGCCAATGTGACAGGTAAGTTAGGGTCATAATGAGTTAAATTATTCACATCGGTTTGAGAGAGCTTGATGGCTTGAACTGCCTGACTGTGGCCCTTGGTCCACTTCCATGGAGTACCCTCATGTAACAGTTCATTTAGGACAGCACATTTAGTGGCTAAGCCAGGTATGAAACGATCATAGTAGCGCACCATACCCAAGAATGAGCGCAACTCTTAAACATTCTGTGGTTCAGTGTCATCGAAGCACAGGTCAGGACACATAGGGAAAACCCAAGAGCGGTTGTAAAATTCACCAAAACTTTATTTATAGTAGCAGTAACAGAAAAAAATTAACTTGTACATAATAAGTTTTCACCTTTACAGCATCAGCATCTACAGTTTGTTCTAGTCTATCATAAGCTACATCAATATCTTATCCCCCGCCTCCTCACCTCTTCCCCTCCCTACTCCCCTCGACTTACAACCCTCCTACACCACCTTTCCCCGTTACTCCTGTCCCACACCACCTCTAGCTACTTTGACAACGCCAGTCTGGCTGCTTACCTTTTCACCCATCATCCCCAAAGCTTAACATAGACCTATTATTGACATATCTCACTATTCCCAGTGTATCCCTACCCTGCAACAACCTGATGTAATGTAATTTACTCTTCTTTTAAGATGTACCTGAAGCTAGCAAGTCTTGTACCTCATGTGCCATTTTAATGATGTTCATGATGCCTACCATGTTTTTTTTTCACTGTTATCTTAATTTGTACTTATTGTATTGTATTTGTATTGCTCTGTTTTGTCCCTGACTTGGAACCTTTGAAAATGAGTCTTTGACTCAAAGGTATTAATCCCAATTGAAATAAATAAATAAATAAAAATATCTTCCTTAGTTTCTGGCAAAACAGCTTTTGGCATTTTTTCAACCCATTTCTTGAGGAGGTTAGCACGGTATATATTAGTAGGATTTTTTCTGTCAGGGGGCTCAATACTATCTGAGGGACACAACTTTGTAAGTTTAATGGCCTTTAAGTTGCTTGCATTTTGTTGCTCATCTGAATCTGTGCCGGATCCTCTGCCTTCAATAGCTTGCAAGGCATCCAGCCATTGTTGCTCCTGTCGCTGCATCTCTTTTCTCATCTGCTGCTCCTGTTGCTGCATCTCTTCTCTCCTCTGTAATTCTAAACGCTGAATCTCTTTTTCTCTCTGCATCTCAGTCTCTTTTGTTGTATAGCCCACCATTTGAAAAAGTCCATCAGGCTTTCAGGTTCTGTCACTGCCTGTTCTTTTTCCATGACTTGTGCTGGCTGTACAATCTCAGACTGGACTTCTGTATCTGCTAGTTTGGCTGCCATTCTCCTGGTAACCACTCCTGGACTTGCTGCTGCAGAATCCACACCTTCCTCTGTGCTTCCCTGGTACTAGGTCCAGTACCCATGCACAAATCTTCTGTCTTAGGGTATGCACAGCTTAAATCCCACTTAGTCTGACACCATCTGTCATCGAGGCACAGGTCAGGAAGCATTGGGAAACCCAGGAGCAGTTATAAAATTCACCAAAACTTTATTTATAGTAGCAGTAACATAAACAAATAAACTTGTTCATAATAACTATGTACAGAAGCAAAATAAAATCTTTCTTGTATTCTCTCTCAATGCAGTAGCAGCTTAGCCTTTTTATAACTCTTTTTCAACCCCCATCTTTAGCAAGTATCCTGTTTTTGCAAAATGTTCTGTTCTTGTAAATATCAGGAGCTGCTAGAACAGTGAGCTTCCTGAGGCCCCTCCAGCTTTTGCAAAAGACTTATGCATTTGCACTCAAGTAACCTCTAGCTTTTTACAGTCATCTCGAATTATAAGTATATGCACATTTCAACAGTAATACTAAATATTCTCTAAACAAAAGTGGTCCCATTATCAGTTTCATTTTCATACAGTGATTTGCACATATTTTATATTAGCTAATATAGATATGTAAGGAAGGGGAAAACAGACAGCAAGAGAAAACTGAGAAGCAGAGAGAGGCAAAGAATTGCGAGACTGTTCGGGTTGATCAAGTCCGAAGTCTCACAGGAAAATTTGGTTGCTCAACCAGACACAGAAGAGACAGAAAAGGAAAGAATCCTTGCATTTAAACCCTATCTCCATAACAAATGGGACAGGGTCCTATTCTACCCTGTCACATTCAGGCATGTGCACAATGGCTTCCACCTTTTCATCATTTGGACGAATTCCGTTTTTGTCAATAGTGTGACCCAAGTACGTGACACTTGGTTGACAAATTTGGCATTGTTCTCTCCTAAGTCTGAATCCACTCTGTTGCAATCTAAAGTCTTTTGTAAATTAAGTGAATGTTCTGCTTCTGTCTTGCCTGTGACAATGATGTCATCCAAATAACAAGCAACACCTAGTATATCACACACCATTTGCTCAATCACTTTTTGAAAAATAGCAGGTGCGGAACTAAGGCCAAAACATAACCGTTCATATGTGTACAGTCCTTTGTGGGTATTAATCACTATCAATTTCTGAGAGTCTGTATCCAACTCCACTTGAAGGTATGCATCAGTGAGGTCCAGTTTAGAGAACCCTACACCACCATTCAGTCTATAAAAAAGTTCCTCCGGTAAGGGTAAAGGAAATACATCTAAGCTAAGTACTGGATTAAGTGACACCTCAAAATCTCCACATATTCGAACCTTACCACCTGGTTTACATACCACCACAATTGGAGTGGCCCAATCTGAACTTGAAACCTTTTCCAGCACACCCACTTTTTCCAGTCTGTCCAATTCTGCCCCAACGACCAGTTTAAAGGCAAAAGGAAGTTTCCGTGGTTTACAAAACTTAGGGAGTGCATTAGACTTTGTAACTGGCTTGGCTTTAGCTTTTGTGCAACATCCCAGGTCTTTCCGCAACTCTGGATACATGTGTAAAATCTCCCCAAGCTTGAGCGGATTACTGCTTTGTGGTACCTGGACACCAGCAAGTAGGCCAAAATATGCTGGATCAACATGAATGTTCAGAAGGACCTTGGCATCTCTGCCCAAAATGTTCACACCCTTTTTTGAGACCAGAAAAGTTAAAGGTGTACCAGTCTTGGGAGAATCAGTCCTGCGTACCAACGTGGTAAACAAGCCCAGTGGCTGAATTAGTTGCCCTTCAAATGCATGCAGCAACTTATTACAAGGAGACAATGGTGGATTATCCAGAACAGACCATGTCTGATGGTTAATAAAATTAACTGGAGAAGCAGACTCTACCATTAAACGCAACTGACGCCTCAATTGTGGCAACTGAAGTAACACATAGGAAAGGGGAACATCTTTAGTCTGCATTTGTGGTGCAACAAAAACCACTGCACTGTCTGGGCTCTCCAAACTGACTACCGTGGCTCTCCTGCAAACCTTAGCAATATGCTCTTGACATTTACATGCACAACACTGAACTTCTCTGAATTCGCACTGGTCCCTGTTATGCTGAGATGACCCACATGATGCACATTTGTACTGGCCATGCAGTTCAGGTAGAGTGGTTGAATTTTTCTTTAAAAACAGTGGCTTAGACTTAGGTTTGATCTGTTTCAATTTGGGATCTACTGCAGCTACTTGTACCTCATTTTTAGTGTCCGTCTTAGCATGTGCTTCATTTTCTGCAGCCTCATACATTTGTGCCAATTGTAAAAGTTCCTCAGTAGACTTCTTGATACTTAAAGAAAGTAATTGCTGAATGCAACGTTCATTATTCAACCCCAAAACAAACTTATCAGCTAGATTAGATTCAAGATGCTCCCTGATCCACTCACACATGAGAGCTAAGCATCTGATCTCAGCAAAATACGATTGTAATGATTGACCTGGTTTCTGGTGGTACATGTAGAATTTATAACATTCAACCCTTGGAAAAGTTGTTAAACTGTATTGTGCATTTATTTTAACCTTTAGCTCTTGATATGACAAATCCTCTGGCCGGTCCGGTGCACACAGACTGCATAAAAGTTTGAAGGTTTCACTCCCCAAGAAAGTACAAAAAGCAGCTTGAATAAGCTTATCATGTTGCTCACCATTAGCAGCTTGTATGACAGGATTAAGTAATAACCACTGATCAAACCGTCAGGACCATGTATACCAGTCTGTTCCTGTAAAAATTTCAAAGCTGGCTGAAGTTGCCATGATATTGCGCAGTTGCAAACTGCTTGCTTGCCTCCAATGCAGAAAGTCACAAAATTGTGTAATTCAGTAAGCTGGAGCTGTTAAAATGTCCACCATCCACTGTTGTCAGTTTGTTGTATTTGGTGGCTGAAAATAAGTACCTTAAACACATAAGGATCTTGGTAGTAAGAAAACCACACCACACCACACCACACTGAAATCTAGGCCTTCTCTTTTTACTTCCATTCAGCAGCACATACAAGATGAGACTGCTCAAAAACAGGCACACTTACCGGAAGTGCACATTCTCTTAAAGCTGTACTGTCTCTAACATTTCTTAAAGCTATACTACACATAACAGCCCATAGTTCCCAGCTTCTTCTTTACTACTGCTTTTGTGAAGAGGGACGTTTGCCCGTCTCCAGTCCTCTGGGACTGCTCCAGTGTCTAAGGACTCACTGAACAGGGCTGTCAGGCATCTGACTGACTTCAGTGAGAGTAGAGGAGAGAAAGGAAAGTTTCTTGCTGTAACTCAAGAACTTCAAGAACATCTTGTCCATAGGGCACCACTCTGATTTTAGGCCAGAGGCGTTAGGACCCTGTGAGGATAAAAGTTTTTATCAGGGTGCTGGCAATGGTGCTAGCACCAGCACATGAGTGACATTGTGCCCTACATCCAATAACTGTTGCTGATGCCCCAACAACCTCAAGTTCTGTTAGCAAGGAAAGTAAAATATGTGCCAGCAAGCATATGCTTGCAGTAAGTGAAAGAAAAGAAAGAGGATATAGACAGTGGAAACGAAAAAACTGAATATAAGTTACTAACAACATAAAAGAAGAGAGTGAAGCTAGTGGTCTAGTCCCAGACATGGAAAACGAAAGTGCTGCACTTCAATGGCGGAAGAAAAAAAGGAACTGAGGTGGTTGGGCCCAGTGGTGCTTTATACACAGCAGGCACATGGAGGACTCAATGCATTGCTGCTAGGCACTAATTCCGCTGGCCCCAAAAGTTCTGGTTTCTTCAAGGTCCATGCGCCTCCAACTCTAAGACTAATAAGTGGGACTCTATGAAGAAGACTGGTTGATTTTACAAGATCTAGGTTAACAGTCAATTACTTTCTTTTCTTTTTTTTTATTTGCATTCTTCTAGACACTTTCCTTGGAGTGACTTAACTATCTTAACTATCCACAGCTCTACTCTCAGCCTAGGCAACCACATTCCCCTTCCAAGGGGCTCCAAAAACCCACCTTGAAACCCCCAAAGACCACCCCCTATGGCAGTGACTGGTCAATCCCCAGCCTCCCAGCTGACACAAGAATCTGGTGATGAAAGGGGCCAAGCAGCTTTGGTGGATATGAGGGAATCATCTCCTTAGATCACTCCTCTTTTTGATGTTTTTCTTCCCACCCACTTACCCTCCTCTCCAGGTGGAGACCAATCAACTTCCCACCAACAATCTCCAAATACCCTCAGCTTCCACAAGCACTGTGATTCTGAGGCATAAGGGAGCTGTATTGTTGTGTACTTTCCCATCTAGAGGACAATATCCTGAGGGATGCTCAGTCCTCCTCCTGCCAGCCCACTGTGTCATTCTGGGCTCAGGATACAAACCCAGATTACTGCCACTGCAAATCGCTCCACAGTCACTGTGCAGCTGTGTGGCCTAAAGTACCATGCTGTCCACAGATTTTGTTTCATAGAAAGAATGGGGAGACCCTTTTAAAAAACAGGTTCCTTCATATATATATATATATATTTAAATTAGTTTTTACTTAATTTGCTTTAAATATAACCAAGAAACCCATGCCATTTTGGAGTAATTCTGATGTGTTACAGTTTCCTACAGCTGTACAAAGTACTTGCACTAATAGGTTATGCAGCTGTGTATTACCCTCTGTATTTTACCCACTATAAGGCACTTTTTAAAACTGTCTGCAGTTAAATACAGATTTCAAGGCTTCTACACTTGATTAATGTGCTGTTATTTTAAAATACTGTAAGTCTGGTTCCGTTCAAACTTGCTAGAAAAGTACTACAGATGGGCACAGTATAGTATGTAGTTCAGTGAAATAGCATGCCGGTGTCCATTAACGTTAGTCATAAAAGGCCAGCTAATTTTAGAATGCAATATGCGAGACATTCAGGAGTTTAATAGTAGTCATTATTATCTCATTACCTCAATAATATATAGGACGATATTCTTGTAGAAGCAGTACAAGATACACTTAGCTACTCTGTTGTAGTTCCAAGCTCCATGCACCAACAGCAGATTCTTCAGATACTTAAACTAGAAGGAAAATAACAGAAATTTAGAATGCCACATAGTGACACTCCATTAAGGAAAATAATAATGTTATTATACATTATCAGTTCAACACTGTTACCTGTGCTATCGAGTAATCGGAAGAGTTGGCTGCCTGCAGTCCCTCGTTTCCACTTATTCCAACACCAACATGTGCACTTTGTATCATGCCCACATCATTCGCTCCATCACCAATAGCCAGTGTTATAACTTTGACTTGTTTCTTTACCATCTCTACAACATCAGACTTCTGAAGAGGAGAAACCCTATTGTACAATTGAAACACAAAATAAATTAAGCACTTGCAATGATGCTACCAACTGCCAAATAATTAACTCTACTGACGTTTTTATCACTCCAAAAACTGTAATTAGGTGTGAAAGCTAATGGGATATAGGCATAAATTATTTTGTAGAATTTTTAAAAGTAGTTCAAGTAGTTCTAAGACAATAATAGAAATAAATTTTAATTATATAGTTAACAATACTTTGTGAGAAAATATCTTTTCAGTCCATTTCCTTAAAAAGAAAGTAGCAAGAAAATGAATAACCTATATTAGGATATTTTTACAGAACTATACTTTGTGTGTGTGTATACACACACACACACACACACACACATATATATATATATATATATATATATTATGTAAAATACATTAACATGGGAGTGCAAATACATTTTGCAAATAAAAAGTGTTATTCTAGAAGCCTGCTTGGTGGCATTGAGGGCTGAGGCACTGGATGCCACACCTCACTCCATACCGGTGATCTGTGTGGGGAGAGCGAGCATCCAAGGGATCGCTCTCCTCTCCCAGGGAGGGAGAATTGCTGGCTCAGCTTAATGACTGCCACTAGGCAGAGGCCTGATGGTAGCGCAGGTTGGGAGCAGCAGAAAGTGGGTGGTGTTGCAGGATTCTGCACCATGCAAGTGCCTCCACACGCTGATGAGCGCGCCCCAGCGTGGGGATCAGGTACAAATGGAGGAAAATGATGGTGAGGCAGGTTCTCATGAAGCCCTGCCCGCCAATCCCGCATCTGCCAGACCATCAAGAACTGGGAGGCTAAGACGAAATTTGTACTCCAGGTGTGTAGGTGGGGAGGAAGAATGGCCATCCCTGTCCTGACCCTGGCACAGAGGGAAATCAATGGGGGTATTCAGTCCAACTAGGTAAGTTCCGGGAGGTGTAGGACAGTAGGAGTCAGCGAGGCAGGGCTGAAGGAAGCCCCAGTCTATCCCAGCTAAGAAGTACAAAATGTATATGGGGGCAAAAAAAAAAAAAGGAGTTATTCTAGCTCAGAACATAGCCGCTAGTAAAATAACATTTGGAATGCATAATATTTTACCAGCAGCTATGCTATTTTACCACTTGCCATGTCACACAGTTATGTAGGTTTTTTTGAAATCCCATGATATACATAGGATAGCCCATGAAGTAGCTCAAAATATGATTATTTGGTGTGGAATGTTGGTTTTCTTGTTTCACTGCATTCATGGCTTTGCTCAGCCATTTGTGCAAGGCAACAATAAATGAAAATTACGTACTTACCGTAATTGTTGATCTTCCAGAATATCTTCACCACTGATTCCCACTTATGGGTCGGGGCGAGAGGTACTAGGACCCTGCATGAGCAAACTTTTTCGCAGGGAGGAAGCTGACATCAGCTACTGACAGTCTCTGTGCACCTCATGCGGTACCGCGCGTGCCAACAAATAACCATCACTGGCTCCCTCATGCACCTCAGTTCTGCCTGCCAGGACAGAAACAAAGCGGAGAGAAAAACAAAGAGAAAGCTAGATTCTGCCTAGCCCAAAGGGACAGGAAAAGGATAGAGGACTAAAATAAACAACACAATAAAACCTGACTACCAACCATACACTAATAAAGACGGGACATACTAGGTGGCACAAGGGTAGAAGGGTTGTGGAGCCACAGCCTCACAAAACTAGCCAGATGGGAATAGGCAGTGGTAAGAAGATGGCAGCAGGCCTGAGCATCTGGCTCTGGCTAGGAAACACAAGGATTATGTCCAGAATGAGATCCCCTTGTAAATGAGATGACACAAAGTGCCTAAGGAAAAATTACACAGACTCCTGGAAAAATGGGACAACTCGAAGCTATCAGAATAGTTAACTTGTTAGTTGGTTACGTCCCTCTTCCTTACATCAGGGATGAAGAAAGGGGGAACTAAATGCATTTGGAGTTGCCAGACTGGATAGTCTAAGAAGTCGAGGTGTGCTCATCTCCGCCGACACCACTAAAAGTAGGGGGTCTAAGACCCGAATACATGAGGAACTGGGGAACCAACCAAAAAATGAAAATGATATGTTTGTTTTGTTGTTTAAATGTTTTATTCATAAAATTCATGAACAGGGATTTACTCAACTGAGCCAAAACCAATTTGCAATGAGGTCCCACAGCAATAAACAATATAGTTTCACATTATAGGTTAACAACAACAAAGTTAACAATGATACATATATATATATATATATATACTTCTAATATAAGATAGGCAAATAAAGTTATGCAAAAATAACATTACAAACACATATCATAAAATTGAGCAATATCATACTTTCGAACAACACACTCGAGATGCTCCTGTTGTTCTATCTAGCCACACTTTTACTTCATTCAATCTCTCCTTCCGTTATGGATCTCAATGTACATAGGATCTTGTTTCAAGTCACTGAACCCACGTAAAATACTGTACTCCTACCAATGTCTAAATTACATTTAGGGACCACTAGATCTAATCCAGTTGCAGATCTTAGAAAGCTTTGCTTTGTTCTGTATACTATATTAGAGAATATGTAATTTGGTAATTTACCTCTAATCCCCTTATAGATATACACAAAGGTGTGTTCAGCATCTTCAATCTTTCAAGCTCTGCCATCCAAGATTATCATACAGCTGGCAGCTGTGTGTTGTGCAGGGGGCACCAAGTATAAACCTGGCTAGTCTGTTGTAGCAGACTGCAAATCTTGCCAGATCCTTCTTTGTTCCGGCTGAGTACAAAATGTCTCCGTAATCAAAGACTGGCAAAATCATAGCATTTGTTACCCTTTTTCTAGTCTCCTGGGACAGGCACAGTTTTATACAACCCAGGGCGCCCAATCATTTGCCTACATTTTTTAATAGATGATCTATATGCTCATTCCATCTCAGTTGACTATCTAGCCACATGCCTGAGTATCTATATACATGAACATTTTTAATTGCAATGCCCTCTGTTGCGTTAATATTCGAAATTGTTTCCTCTATTCTTTTGCTATTTCTAGTGTATGCGCCAAATGTACCGTCCACGTTTGAAACGGACAGTCGGATGTAACGTACAATCACTATTTTCCAAAAGCCATTTAGCATCTGGTTCTATGTTAAAACTTGCATTTTAAGTGGACGTTACGCTCCGTATTTAACGTTCTGTTTTCTGTCTGTTAGCAACTGTTTTTCAACTGTCAAATCAATTAAAACAATTACTCAGCAGCAAATAGGTGTGATCTATCTGCCTATCAGCACATGTCAATCAATCAATCAGTCAAAATCTTTATTTAATCAGGCAAACATCATTGAGCATAGCTCATTTACAAGATGGACCTGAGTGGTCAAGAAGTGCAAGTGTTATTACATTGACAAGGGTAGCATAAACAGTAATACAATGACAGGGGTAACATAAACAGTAATACAATGACATAAGTGCTAATATATAACAATATACATATGTACACGGCACATTAAAACTTTTAATCTGTGAGACAGAAGGCAATGGGCACATCAGGAGTAATATGTAGATTATAGGACCTAGCAGGCATTTTGAGGGTGAATCTTGGGACTGGAAACGGGAGTTTTATCAGCATATAGGAACACGGAAGAAAAAAAAAAGGGGGGTAGGTAGGGCCGGGGTTTAGGCCTTGTGGAAGCAGTTGCAGAGTTCTGGGAATAGGGTGGTGAATAATCTTTTGAAGGATATTAAGGGTAGGAGGTTATTTAGCTTCATGGTTTTTTGGAGTGAATTCCAAACAATTGCTAGTGAGTAGCTGATAGCAGCCCTCCCAAACTGGGTGCAGACATTGGGGACCTTAAGAATGATAATTTTGCTGATCCTTAGGTTGTATGGCCTAGAAGTAATTTGAGTAAAACAGTCTGAGATATAGGTAGGTAGCTTGCCTGATAAGGCTTTGAATATCCAAATTGCAGCATTCCTATTTCTTCTGTGTTGTAATGATGTCCAGTTAACTGCCTTATAAAGGGAGCAATGATGTGCTGAAGGAAGGTCAGTAATGAATCTGATGGACCTTGGTATAGGGTGTCCAGTTTATTTAAGAGGGGAGGAACAATGTCCATACAGAAAGTCAGCATAGTCAATAAGGGATAGGAATGAAGCCTGGATTAATCTTTTTGAGTCTCTGTTGAGGTAGTGCTTTATTCTAAAAATAAACCAAGCCTTTGTCTCAGTTTCTTTAGTAGCTCCTCAATATGGACAGAATAGTCAAGCTTGTTATCAATCCAGACTCCAAGGTATTTGAAGTTATCAACGAATTCCAGCTTCTTCCAAGTAAGGTGGTTAGTTGTAGGTGGTGGATGGTGGGTAAGTGGCAGAGCAACTCTTTGAGGTAAAGAAATGTAGCTTTTGTTTTTTTTGTATTTAGAAGTAGTTTTTATCCAGTAGGTTGTGTTGTAGGATGGAAAATTCAGATTGTAGCAGTTCACAGGCTTTTAGATAATGAAGGATTGCTAACACAATACAGTATCATCAGCAAACAGATGGATGTTGGATTGAGTGAGGTTAGCATCAATATTATTAATATAGATGGCAAAGAGGATGGCGCCAAGAATACAGCCTTGCGGTACACCTCTTAACAGTGGTTTTAAGGTGGATAGGTAGTTTCCATCTTTTACCAGTTGTGACCTATCTGATAGATAGCACTTGAACCAACTGAGTGAAGGGAATCCAACCCTAGTGAGCCAAGGAGGTGATTAATGATTCATGATCCACTGTGTCAAATGCTTTGCTCAAATCCAGGAACACAGCACAGGTACTGTTCTTCTTATCCATAGCAATCTGCCAGTCGTTGGTTACTTTGGCTAGGGCGAAATGGTGCTATGCCTTGATCTAAATCCTGATTGTGCTGTATTTAGGAGGTTATTGTTATCCAGGTAGTCCTTAATTGTGAGTTTACTAACTTTTCAGCATCCTGAATAGAACTGATAGAATGGAAATGGGCCTGTAATTATTGAGGTCCATGGGATCACCAGATTTGAGTAAAGGAACTACTTGAGCTGTTTTCCAAGTGGAGGGAATGGATCCAGTGGTGAGGGAAAGATTGAAGAGATGAGTGAGGGGGCAGATAAGACTTGAGATGCAATCTTGAGGAAGTAGGGGTCCAGGAGTCTGTACCTGCACTTTTGAAGTATCTAAATTGGAGAGGAGATCTTCCCCTTCTTTCAGGATATTGGGTTGAAGGAGAAGGTTGATGTAGCCTTTGACCCACGGTGGATTGAAGGTTCAAGGAAGATCTCAGGAGATTTGCAGGTGAAGAGTCAAATGCTAGTCCAGCTGTGGTGAAGTGGTCATTGAAGGTATTTAGGATTTTTGTTTGTCCGTAATTTCTGTGTTATTTAGTAGCAGTTTGCAGGTTAAGGCAGGAGTAGAGTTTTGGCCCAAGATACCCTTTATAGTTCCCTCAGAGCCTGGCTGGTTATTGTAGGAGGCATCCAATTCAGCTCTATAATAGGCAGCTTTGGCAGATCTTATTTGTGTTGTACATGAATTTCTTGCTTTTCTGAAATTTAGCCAGTCTCTGGAATCCTTAGTTTTTCTTGCCTTTTCCACAGTTTGTCTCTGGCTAGCAAGGCTGTTTTAAGATCAGTGGTGAACCAGGGCAGGACCTTGCTTTAGTTCTGATATTGGTGAATGGTGCATGAATATTGAGAGCATTAGTGATAATGTCCTTTAAGATCTGGAGAGCTGTTTCCACTGAGGTTGTAAGGTAGAAATCTTGCCAATATATTGTGTTACTCAGGTCATGGAGGTATCTTGGTATGTTGAACTTCTTTTGACCTTTGAGGACAAATTCAGCAGGGTTGGGTGGTTTGAGTGAAGATCTTATGCCAGCTATGGGACAATGGTCACTTACATCATTCGTAGTACTCCTGCATGCATATAAGTGAGGCTTGTTTACCAACATAATATCCAGGAGTGAGCTGTTGCTAGAATTTTTAGGTTAACCCTGGTTGGGTCTTTAATTAGCTGTGTAAAGCCATAGGTGTCACAAAAGGTTACCAATGGTGCAGATGCATTAGATAGCCAGTTTAAATTCAAATCACCAAGGATGATGGTATCTTCAGGGCCTAGATTGGTTATTGACCCCAGGTGAGATAGTAATTTGAGGCCTGCTGAGGGGCTTATAGCAGCCAATCAATTTAAATGAAGACAGTTAGGAAGGATATTTTGATTGACAAACATTCAAATTCCTTGGTCTGATGTGTTGATGAGGCAGGTAGCAGAGATGGTGTCCTTAATGTATATGGCCACCCCACCACCCCTGAAGGGCGATCTGCTCTGAAGAGCTGATAGTTGGTAAGGTACAACACTGTCTTTGGTCAAGGTCTGAGCCAAGATTCAGAGATGACCAGAAAGTCAGGCAGGGTATATGCCACCCAGGCCTGAATTACGAGAATTTTTTAAGAGGCTGCAGGCATTGAAGTGTAGGAAGCTTAGTCCATTTATAGAGGATAGATCAGCAGGGAAAATAAACTTTCAATGGGGCCAGGATTTATTTCAATGGTACCAAACAGATCAGAAGGTAGAAGATTAATTTGAGGAGGCACCAAGGGACAGGGATAGTGAGTGGTCAGAGCGTTTCCTCCTAATCCTGGGTGCCTGCTGTGAGATGAGTGATGGTCCTGTATATAGGTGTAATTTTATCATAGCATAATAATTTAATGGACAGGCATAGTGGGTGAATAAAAAGCCATGATACAAGTATAAGGTGCCAGGGCTGTGCTGAATTGTTAGGGTGGCCTTATGTGGGATATCCCAGAGGTTGCATTGTAAACGTGGTTCGGGTGAATAAGGAATCCGTGGTTGGCCATTGTGGATGGCAGAAGTGGGCAGGTCGTATTAACTGAGTTATTTATCTTGACACTGGGCATAACATTAATAACATAAGGGATTGGGTGAGATGCGAGGCTCAGGAGCAAAAGGAAGCAAAGTAGCATTGTGGAGGTTAGGTATGGGTTAAGGGAGGAAGGGAAAGGGATGTGGGCATGGATTAAGAAATGGCGGGAGAAAGTGTATAAAAGGAATCAACCGGGGCGGGCAAAAATTTTGCGGCTTTGCCCGTACCTTTCTGCCTGCTTCTCCCGGCCTCCTGGAACCCTTGGTTGGCTGCACAGGTGCCGCCGACCCGCTGGCGGCTCGGAGCCCCTCCGCTCCCTGGACCTCGAGGGCTGCGCCTTCTACAAGGTGGGGGACAGAGGAGAAGGCAGTCAGCAGGGTACCTTTATTGCAGTAATCTGCAATAAGGTGCTAAAACTTAAGATTTGCACAACAATAGACTGGGAGGGTATGGGGTGGTTAGCGCCCAAGCCTAGCCCACAGCAGCATTTCAAAAGACTGTAACACTTATTTTAAAATACAGAAAACAGCCCATAAATCAGGCACAAAGTAAGAGAAAACAGCACTTTTATGAGGAATTCAAAATAATTTAAAGAAAAGCAGAAATCCCGCAGAATAGTGCAGCAAACCCCAGTTTAAGTCTATGGGAGAGGCGCACGAACGGAAGGCAAGGCACAGATCATGTGTCGCTTTCCGATTGGTTTGCAGCTTGCCTGCACCTTCTGCCTGCTTCCTCCCAGCCTCCTGAACCCTTTGGTCGGCTGCACAGGTGCCGGCCGACCGGCTGGCGGCTCGGAGCCCCTCCGCTCCCTGACCTCGAGGGCTGCGCCTTCTTCTGCCTGCTTCTCCGGCCTCCTGAACCCTTGGTCGGCTGCACAGGAGCCGCGACCCGCCTGGCGGCTCGGAGCCCCTCCGGCCCCTGGACCTCGGGAGGGCTGCGCCTTCTTTCTGCCTGCTTCTCCCGGCCTCCTGGAACCCTTGGTCGGCTGCACAGGTGCCGCCGACCCGCTGGCGGCTCGGAGCCCCTCCGCTCCCTGGACCTCGAGGGCTGCGCCTTCTACAAGGTGGGGGACACATGTGATCCCTGTTAAACAATTAATGAGAGTCAATTAACAGGTGCTATCACTATGTCATGTTCATAAAAAAAGGCAAACAATAGCAGTAGAGTAACGTTCTGTTTTCTGTGTCACCCTGCTGTTGTTCGATCTTCTTTTCACCATGTCTCAGTCTCTGCCAGCAACTCCAGCTTCGCCATCTACCAGTGGTAAACGTACCTGTTTTACCTTACCACGTAAAGTGGAACTTATTCATTCATCAAATAGACAAACTTCCTAAGCTAAGTCTAAGGGACCTCAGCTCGCACCTCGGAATTCCAAAATCCATAGTGAGTGACTTGTTAAAAAGCAAAAGTGCACTCTTAGCAGATTGGCATGCAAACCAAAATCCAGACAGAAAAAGGAAGAGGGACAGGAAAGATAATGATGTTGAAGAAGCTCTTCTTCGGTGGTTTAGCAATGCTAGGGGAAGGGAAGCATTGATTAGTGGCCCACTGTTGATTCAAAAGGCAGACAAGATTGCTAAAGCCCTAGGCAAAAATGAATTCCGAGCTACTGATGGTTGGCTAAGTCGCTGGAAGCAGCGACATAACATCGGTTTCAAAAAGATTCATGGTGAGAAATTAAACGCCGATGCTAGTGCTGCTTCCAATTGGTTAAAAGATGTTTTACCTGTGCTGTTAGAAGGTTTCTGCCCTGATAACATTTACAACACAGATGAGACGGGGCTGTATTTCCGTTGTGTTGGCTATGGCACACTTGCTTTTAAATCAGAAAACCCACTTGGACTTAAAAAAGCAAAGGAGCGAGTCACTGTCCTGGCAACATGCAACATGTCAGGCACTGACAAAAGACCGCTGATGGTGATACGGAAGTCAGCACAACCACAATGCTTTAGAGGTGTTGCTAATCTCCCTGTGTTGTACAGAAGCAATCGAACAGCCTGGATGACTGGTGACATTTTCGAGGCATGGTTGCGTGACTGGGATCGCAGATTAGGTCGTAGAAAGACAGCCCTTCTACTCGACAACTGTAGCGCCCACCCGAATGTGGCAGGGTTAAGAAACATTGAGTTAGTGTTTTAACCCCCCAACACAACCTGTTTGGTGCAGCCCCTAGACCAAGGAATAATCTATTCCTTTAAGAGACATTACGTTAGACAAATGCGTGGCAGGCTGCTCGAAATTCTGGATGACAATGAAGTTATCACGGCATCAACCTGTGTCCGCAGAATCAATCTGCTTGATGCTGTGAGTCTGATGCAACGAACTTGGGGGACCATGTCAGCAGAGTCCATCCAGAGGTGTTTTAGGAAGGGTGGTTTCACTAATGATCCCGCTATAGGAGTGGTTGCAGAAGAGGATTATGAAGAAGATGAAGAAACAGGAATGTCGACTGAGGCTTTGGATGAGCTCTGCAACTTGGGAGCAGACACTCAATCCAAGTAGTAGATGACATCGCTGAAGCCGAAGCGGTGTGGAAGCAGTAGGGAAGAATACAGAGTCGAAGCTGAGGAGGCAGAGAATGTGCCTGTTCAAGCTGCAGATGTTCGAAGGCACTACTAACGCTGAGGAGAGCAGCAGAGCAACAAGCTGATATCACGCCTAATTGGTGTTTACTTGCAAAGTTGGAGAACGAGTGAAGTAGTATATATTTATTAGAAAAAGCAGACTGCAATTACCGATTGCATCAGCCAGGTTTGAATTTGGTGTCCACTGAATTTTAAATATAAAGGTTTGCTGTTTTGAAAAGATTAATAAAGATTTAAATATTTTGCACAGGGTGACACAAGGAATTTTTCACTAAGAGAGCTGTATTCACTACACCCTGTTGCCTGTTTGTCTGTTAATGTGTGTGAGCATTATCGTTAAAGAGTTTTTACTTTAAAGGGTTGTAATGGACACCATGACTACCGGACACAACTGCGCATGTCAAACTAGTCTGGTACAAGCGGTGCATACTGTAACAGTTTTTTTTTTGGGGGGGTTAAGGACCAACTTACGACTATCTAGAAATATTTGCAGTTCCCTAAAAGCACTCTGAAGTTTAGTTTAAATATTTTTTTATGTAGAAATCTGAGGTGTAAATGACTGTATCATCCGCATAGAGATGGCATAATATCGAGAGGTCTAAAAAAACTCAGGTCAGTTATATAAACATTAAACAACAAGGGGCCCAATATTGAACCCTGTGGGACTCCAGAAATAACAGGTGCCAACCCAGATATACAGTATAGGAGCCCACACTAACTAGTTGTTGCCTCCCCTTAAGGTAGGAATGGAACAATGCAGTACCGTCCCAAGCCATGCCTAACGAGATCAGCCTGGACAGGAGGACAGCATGGTCCAGGGTATCAAAGGCCCTGGAAAGGTTCACAAATATGACCCCCATTGATGTCCTCCTGTCCAAGGCTGTCTGGATGTCACTTACTACTTTTATTAAGGCAGACACAGTACCGTGTTGTTGTCTAAATCCAGATTAAAAGATATTACTCTTTTTTTTTTGTGATTCAAAGTAATGTTTTAACTGGATTGAAATTAGTTTCTCAAAGATTTTAGAAACTTATGGTAAAAGAGATATTGGTTGGTACTTCCTTAATTCTGTATTTTGACCTGCTTTAAATATAGGGACCACCTTAGAATGTTTCCAGACCTCTGGATATTCACATGTCCTGAGAGGAAAAACTGAATATATGTTATAAGTGTAACCTCTCTACAAATGGGGTTCCCAAAAAGTCTCCCTCGAGCTTGCCTAAATGCTCACTGCCAGGCTGGTGTCCTGCATTTTAGCAGTTTAAATGTGATTGCCAGAGAGTGCCTGTATAGCCTCTGTGTACTGTCTCTTTAAAAGCTGCCTGGATTGCAGTCATAAGTCCTAAGTCATAAATCAATAATCCTAGGTACCTCTCACTCAGAGTACTAATAGCCGCAATCACAGGCGGTGCCTTTCACAATGGCAACAACATACTCCCTAAAGTCATCAAGCATGACAAATGGGATAAAACCAGGATTCCCAAACTCTCTTGTGCCGCACTCAGGAAAATACTTCTCCTCCTCCTCCTCCTACTATGCTCAGGTAACGTAGAGCTAAATCCTGGCCCACCGGCCCCAATCTCTTCACCCTCAGACCTACCCTCGCTAAAAGGTATGAGCTTTTTGCACATCAAAGTATGCAGCTTACTAAAAAAATTCACCTTGATCCAAGCTTGGGTGTCCCATATCTCCCCCGATATACTAGTGATCTCTGAATCTTGGCTTAGACCATCAACCACTGATGCGGAAATAAATATCCCCAGCTACGCCTTGTTCAGAGTGGACAGGCAAACTAGAGGAGGTGGGGTGGCCATATACGTTAAAGATAAATTCTCTGTCTCCTGCACTACCTCATCTTCTGTTCCCAATGAATATGAATGCCTAGTTCTCAAAGAGGAAATTACCCAGACAAGTGTCCTCCAGCTAATAGGATGTTACAGGCCCCCGTCTGCCGGCTTAAAGCTTCTATCCCATCTAAGTGACATCCTGGGGCAAGGATCGCTAGAAACCATCATCCTTGGTGACATTAATCTTGACTGGCTGTCCAAAGCAGCTGCCCCACTTGTATCCATTTGCGATGCTCATGGGTTGACTCAGCTTATCACTGAACCAACCCGCCCGAACACAAAAAATCCTGATAAAAGCACTATACTGGATGTGCTCTTAGTAAGCAAACCGCACTTTTTCTCCTATGCTGGCACCTTCTTCTCGGATGTCAGTGACCACTGCTTTATAGGAGGGATAAGATCAACCAACAAGCCACCAGTTACATCTAAATTCTCCCTGAAGAGATCAAGGCGCAACTTTAATCTAGCTGCCTGTATTAACGATCTGAAACTTTCCTTGTGTTGGAAGGAGTTTTATTTAGCCAAAACAGTCACTGCCGCCTACGACATCTTCCATGACATACTATCAGGGGCTCTCAACAAGCATGCTCCCACGACCAAAGTCCCTGCCAAGAATAAATCCTGCAAATGGTTCTCCCCTGAGATCAGATCATTGCTCTTCGAAAGAGACAAACTCTGGAAAAGGGCTCGTAAACTGAACACACCCAACAACTGGAATCTATTCAGAAAGGCACGTAACCTATGTACCAAATCAATTAAAGAAGCAAAGGCTTCCTTCTTCCGCTTAGAACTTGACGCTGCCTCTAAGAGCCCGTGCAAGTTCTGGAGCACTATCAAGGATCTGATGAGCCACTCCTCAGGTAATTCCCTCCCGAACAAGATCATCTCTGGCAATACTACACTCAACGTAAGGACGGAGATCCTAGACTCCTTCAATAACCATTTCGCAACCGCAGGTCTGGTGTTTGATAACTCTCCAGCTTGTAAGATACGCTCCATGACAGACAACTCCCCTCCAATACCTCCAGCTACCTCCTCTCTATTTATGCTTCAGCCTGCTTCTATAAAAGAAGGTGAAGACCTATTACTTCAACTGGACACCAGAAAAAGTGCAGGTGCTGACTCATTAGACCCATACTTCCTTAAAATCACGTACCATGTCTTAGTCATCCCCATCACTCACCTATTCAACTTATCCTTCTCCCAGGGTATCTTGCCACCCATTTGGAAGACTGCTCATGTCATCCTGCTTCTCAAATCAGGCGACCCTAATGACCTTAATAATTATAGGCCCATATCTCTCCTCCCAGTACTGTCTAAACTACTGGAGAAAACTGTGAATGTACAGCTAAGGTTCTGCCTTGAGACAACAAATCTATTAAACCCCATGCAGTCTGGGTTCAGAGCCTAACATAGCACCATCTCAGCACTGACCAAAGTTACCGACGATTGGCTGAGAGCCCTTGATTCCAGGAACTTCACCTGTGCGGTCTTTCTGGACCTAAGCAAAGCTTTCAACACAGTCGACCACAGCCTTCTCCTCGCTTCCTTACAAACCACTGGAGTGGGCCCCTCCTCGCTGCCCTGGTTTACTGACTACTTCTCAGGGCGACTTCAGCAAGTCAAAGCGGACGGTTAGCTGTCCCCTCTCAAGCTTCTTCTAAGAGGGGTACCTCAGGGATCTATCCTAGGCCCTCTCTTATTTGCAATCTACATTAGTAACATTGACTATTATATAAAAAACGCCAATATCCACTTGTTCGCAGATACCGTTCTATTTGTTAGTAGGCCTACGCCGGAGGCTGCCTGCAACGATCTCCAAGCTGATTTCGACCTCCTGCAAAGCCAACTAATACACAAAAAAACTACTCTTGAATGCTAAAAAAACAAAAGTGATGCTCTTCTCTCTGCTCGCCCATGCAAGTAACCCAACAGCCTGTGGGTCTATTCCTGAAATAAACACAATACTAGGTGAAAAAAGGAAAATTACGTACCTACCGTAATTCTTGATCTTCTTGGATGAGTCTCCACCACTCATTCACACTAGTGGGATTAGCGCGAGGCACTAAGACCATCAGTATAAACTTTTGCTGGAGGGTGTGAGAGGCAGGCGCCCGCGTCGTGACAGCGTCGGGCGGTAATGACCATCTCGGCGACTGAACCTCCAACCGCCTCAGTACCTTTTTTACCAAGGAGGTGCAGCCAAACTAACGAAAGAGTAAACCAAATTAAAAACTGACATAAGATAGAGTCTATGACCCAGGTAAGAAGGGTCAGTAAAGAAGTCCTCACGGCCTAAAGATTTGAGGGAGTGAAGACCAATACAGCGTGAGCCTGGGATGGAGGGAGGGAGGTAGGAATGAGTGAGGAGGACTCGTCCAAGAAGATCAAGAATTACGAGGTACGTAATTTTCCTATCTTCCTGACATGTCTCACCACTATTCACACTCAGTGGAGAGTACCAAGCTGATAATCCCCAAAGGGCGGCAGGAGAGCCAGAGCCTGACGCTGGCCTAAGATAGAAGCCCATTAAGGATAGTTCTGGCCGAATGCGGAATGTCGGCCAGCATGAACATCCAGTGCATAGTGCTTAACGAAGGTATGCACTGAGCTCCAGGTGGCGAAGTGTTGGTATATATCTGCAATTGGAACATTGCGACTTTCCTAGGGATGCCATGGACCGCTCTAGTAGAGTGAGCGTACACTCTACCTTCTAATTTAACTTGAGCCATGGAATAGCAATGACGAAGGCATGCCACTAACCATGAAGAGATGCATCTAATAGCGACAGGTTGACCTAGCCGGTGTCGCTGAAAGAAAACGAACAGTTGCTGAGTCTTATGAACATCCTTGGTTCTATCTAAATAGAACCGCAAGGCTCTCTTAACATCCAAGGAATGAAGAGCTGCTCTTCTTTTGGAAATTAGCTAGTAAGCGGAAGTACCAGAGGTTGGTTTAGATGGAATTTGACACAACCTTGGGAAGAAATTTAGATGAGTAATGGAGAATCACCTTGTCTTTATGGAATACAGTATACGGAGGGTCCGTAACCAGGGCATGTATCTCGAGACCCTACGGGCTGAGGTAATGGCCACCAGGAAGGCAGTCTTCCAGGTAAGAAATTTTAGCTCACAGGTAGCTAAGGGTCTGAAAGGCTTCCGAGTGAGCATGTCCAGCACCAGGTTAATGTCCCAGGCTGCAACTGGACGCTTTAACAGGGGGTCTGGTATGGAGAATCCTTAAGAAATCTCTTCACCATAGGTAACTGAGCCAGAGTTAAGGAAGAAACCGCTCATGGAACGCTGAGATGGCACTCAAGGTGAACTTTAACTGTGAGTACTGAAGACCTAAGTTTGACAGGTCCAAAAGATACTCCAGAACCTTGCCAGGAGGACAGGAAAAGGGATTCAAGAGGATTTTGCATTGACCAGAGAGAAAACGCTTCCATTTGGAAGCTGACGTGGGTGGCTGGCTTCCGAGCAGTCAGAAGGATGTCTGAGACTCTACGAGAGACGCGGAACCGATCTACTTCTATCTCTTCAGGAGCCAAGCATGAAGGTGAAGTGATTTCAGGTTGGATGGACCAACGAACCCTGAGTCAAAAGACTGATTTGGAAAGGAAGTGGTCTCGAGAGGCTGCCAACATACTGTTGAGTAGAGGAAACTATAGTTGCCGAGGCCAGGAAGGAGCAATGAGAATCATCTTGGTCCCCTGAGACTCGAACTTGAGGAGTACTTCTGGATTAGAGGAAGCGTGGAAAGGCGTAAGAAAGCGCTTTGTCCACCGTAGCCTGAACGCATCCTGACAGAAAATGCCAGGCCCTGGATTTCTGGAGCAGAAGAGAGGCAGTTTTGCGTTGAGTGGGATGCAAAAGGTCCAGGTCTGAGTCCCCACTCTTTGAACAGGGACCGAGCTACGGTTGGATCGAGAGACCACTCATGAGGTCTGCCTCCTGCTCTGCTGAGGTGATCTGCTAGGTCGCTTTGTATACCCGCAGATAAACCGCTGAATCAGAGACTTGTGCTCCAAGCACCACTCCCACCCTCATTGCTTCCTGCAAAGGGATAAGAATGAGCACCGCCTTGCTTGTTGATGTAATACATCACTGCTTTGTTGTCCGCTTGAAGGAGAATGTTCTTGTGACAAAGGACATCCTTCAGAGCTCGGATTGCATAGAGGGACCGCCTCATCTCCAGGACATTTATGTGGAGATGAGTTTCAACTGAGTCCATACACCTTGAGTGTGGAGGGAGAGACAGTGAGCTCCCCATCCCATTAGCGTGCGCCTGTGGTGATGGAGATCTGATGATCCGGGGAGCAAAGGGGAATCCTTCCAGGAGATTGTTTTCTTGAGACCACCAGGTGAGAGACCTTCAAGGGGCCCGCCACCTTGATGGATAAGACTGGGGTGAGGTCGGGACCACTGGAGTGAGAGCATCCATGGCCCTGTGAAGAAGACCGAGTACTGCGAGTCCACTGCTGCAGTGTAGCCTAATTCTCCCTGATGTACCGGCCATTCAAGGATGTTGAGTCTTCTGTCCTGAAGGAAAGCCTCTTGAAGAGGTGTCTAGAAGGTGTTCTGAAAAGGAGCCCTGGGAGGGTTGCAGCTGAGATTTTTTCAAATTCAGCAGAACTCCCATGGACGTGAGAAGACAGAAGTCGCTGCACAGCTTCCAAAGTCCCTTGGACGGAAGGGCTTGCTAGAAGCCAATCGTCCAGGTAGGGAAACACTGAGTCCGACTTTTCCTGAGATGCGCCATGAGAACTGCACAACACTTTGTAAAAACTGCGCCGAGGATAGCCCAAAGGGCAGGACTTGAACTGATAATGCTGACCCAAAGCTACAAACCTGAGGAACTTGCGTGGTCGGGTGGACGGGATATGCTGGTAAGCATCCTGCATATCCAGAGAGGCCAGCCAGTCGTGCTGATGCAGCAAGGGTAACAGGGTACCTAGGGAAATCATCTTGAATTTCTCCCTGGGGAGGAATTTGTTTAACTTTCTGAGGTCTAGAATGGGGCGCATCCCCCCAGATTTCTTTGGAACCAGAAAGTAATGGGAGTAGAACCCTGTGTTTCGCAGATGCGGGGGCACCAGTTCTATTGCCCTGTTGTTCAGAAGGCCCTGGATCTCCGCGGTGAGGAGGTTCGATTGAGAGGCCGACAACCTGGGTTGTCGCCTGGGAGGACAATTGGGGTTTCAAGAAATTGAGAGAATAACCTCGCGAATTATCCGAAGGGACCCATTTGTCCGAAATTATGGACTTCACTGGTTGTAGAAGTACATCAGACGACCTCCCACTGAGGAGAAAGTTCCACCGGGCAGAGTGGATGGAACTTGGGCCAACGACCATAAGGGCAGCACTGGGAGCTTTAGGCCCCTGCGCTTGCCAGGCGTCTTTGAGGTTGGGCAGGTTGGCTTATGGAAGCTTCCTGCCTCTGCCTCGAAAGGACTGACGACTATGAAACTGACGTCTGTTCACATGCCCCCGAGAGGGGACAGGCGGAGGTCTGGCCAACTTAATGGCCGATCTAGTCTTCTGAGTGGCCTCTAAGGCTTGCTCCACCTGAGGGCCAAAAAGAAAGGAGCCATCAAAAGGCAGCGCCATCACCTGCTGCTGAGCATCATTCGTGGAGTCAGAGCACGAGCCAGGAATGGCGCCTAGTACAACCTCGCTGGCTGCTGAGCGAGAAGCAGTGTCGAAGCGCCCATGGCGGCTTTGACCTGTTGGTTATTGGACTCAATACCTCTAATAACGGTCAGAAGAAGCTCTGACTTGAATCCGAATCTGGAAGAGCTTCAACCATTCTTTTCATAGAGTGCCACAGGATATACTCATACTGAGAAAAATAGCCTTGATAACTGGCAATACGTATACTTAGAGTGGAGGCAGCAAAGACTCTCTTACCTAATGTATCAATTCTACGAGACCTTTGTTAATAGGTCGAGCTGTAGTAGTTTGAGGAAGAACGACCTTGTCATTCTCTGCCAGGACTACAATAGGATCCGCAAAGGTTTGGGATGCCAAAATGGACGATCCTTGGGAGCTGAATACTTATCAATGGATTTAGCCACTGAGGGAATAAGAGCAGGATTATTCCATACCATTTGAGACAGCGCCTCAAGGAAGGCTGGATCGGAGGAGTCAACCGTAGGGATCTCCGAAGCATGAAGATACTGGAGTCTTAATATCTTCCCAGGATCGATGTCTGTAGTCTGGAGAGAAAGAGGGATCCCAGGTTCTTCAACAGAGACTTAAAGGACAGGTCCTCACCACAGGCTCTGTAGCAAAGAAAGATCCTGTTTCTCCACTTTATCACCCAAATCAAGGTCTGGGTCAGGCTCAACATCATCTCCTGATGGTCCAGAAAGGACTGTTTGACAGGAAAGGAGTGAAAATTAGAGAGGAGGAAATAGCAGAAAACAAGGAGAGTCCCTATGCGCTGCCGCCGAGACGGTAAACGGGCTGAAGACGGCATCGAGGAGGCGACGGCGCTCGAAGAGGCACGCTGCTCCGCGCGCCGGGCGCGCCCAAGGACGAGACGCGCACGGCTGCTGGCTGACGCCTGCCGCACGGTAACCGCGGATGACGCCGCGATCGCGCCCGCAACGGCACCGCGACGACACCGCAAACGGGCGCCCGCCATCCAACGGCACTACCGGGCGGCGCGCAGAGACTCAAGGGTGTCATGACGGCACCGCAAGACCCAGCGGTGCACCAAAACGCGCCGATAAGCCTAACAGACCCTGCCAAGGCGCCGGAAAGCCCCAGGAACCTGGAAAGCTAGAGAAGGAAAACCAGGAGATAAGGGCATCAGTGAGGCCCCTCGCCCGCAGCCATGTGAGGGGGGAACACTTACACGGAGTCGCTGGCACCAAGAAGGCGCCACGCCACTAGGAAGGTCCAACCGCCCTACCTGATCGCCGGAGGGGCCGAGGGCCCGAGGCAACCGAGCCAGGCAGAAGAACCAACCTCCGGAGCCCATTGCTCATAAGAGCGCCCACTGATGAAACTGCTCATCTGGAGTCCTACCTATAGCGGGAGGGACTCCGATGTCGAGGACGACGATACCGGAAGTTGGCGATTCAAGAAGGAGACCGCAACTAGCAACGATAACCGAAGCCGACGCCAAGAGACATACTTTCAGAGGGCGCACTCGAGATGCCTTTTTGACCTGTGGGTCAAGAAGAGCTTCAGGCCGAACGGTGCCGGTGAATGCGACCGCTTTATTTTATGCCGGGGGGGACCGCCCATCCCGGCATCGGACTGACCGCTGTCGGAACCCCGCTGAGGAGAAGGAGGCTGACCGACCCAGCCCGGCTGACTGAACAGCTTTCATACGAAGTCTCCCTACCGTCACCTGACCTGCTCATGGTCGACTCCGTCCAGTAGGCCGAGACTTCTTCAAGTAAAATTTAAATATTAGAAAAATTTAACGAAAATAGAATAAAATTAAGCGATACTACTTATCGTGATAAAGTTACAAAAAAACAAACTGAAAACTATGCGCTAGTTTGAAGTTTGACTCCCGACAGGCGAGCGACGTCGTCACTGAAGCGCACTCGACGGCGGGAAAAAAGGAACTGAGGCGGTTGGAGGGTCGTCGCCGAGATGGTCATTACTCGCCGCTGCTCGCGCGCGCCGCTCGCTACCGACCTCTCCAGCAAAAAGTTTGCTCCCGATGGGTCTTAGTGCCTCCGGCGCTAATCCCACTAGTGTGAATGAGTGGTGGAGACTTATGTCCAGGAAGATCTGGAATTTGTCACAAAATTCAAATATCTGGGAGTATGGATTGACAACAGACTCTCCTTCACTGAACACATCGAGGACTTGTTAAAAAACTCTGACAAAGGCTTGGACTTTTCTTCAGATTAAACCAATTCCTTACTATAGATGCCAGGGACGACTGGTCCAATCCACCTTCCTATCCCTGGTTGACTATGCAGATTTCTTGTACAGCCAATGCCCCAGCTCTCAGTTGGCTAAACTGGACATGCTGTATCACCGTGCATTAAGGTTCATCACAGGTCTTCCTAATACTACCCATCACTGCGCGCTGTACGCTGCTGTGGGGTGGACCTCCCTTAAACTCAGGTGCCACAAAAACGCTGCTCTCTGGACATACCGTGCTCTCACAAAAAAACTACCCCCCATATCTCCGGATGCCTACCTCTAAGCATAATAGGAAAATACGTGCTTAGAAGCCACTCCTACATCTCCCTCATAATACCTAGAGTGAATTCTCGTTTCGGTAGAGCGGCTATTAGCTTTACACTGCCCACCCTATGGAATAATCTACAAAGAATCCTTAAACTGAGCGCCCTGGTCTCCCTACCTATCTTCAAGGCGTTACACTCATGCACAATTAATGAAGTTTGTAACTGCTTTGCTTGTCCTACACTGGCTCCCAAACCTACCTTGGTTCGCCCCCCGGCTTAAAACCTGATTACACCCGCCTCCACTGTCTTGCCTTCCCCACTTCTGTAGTATCTCCTCCATTTCTAGCACTCAGAACAAATCCCCCCCCCCCACTGCCTCCTTTTTCTGGCTGGAGCTCCGCATACATTATAGAGTTAGATACCTTATTAATGTTCTGACTCTAGCAGAAACGCCCAACTACCATATCTACATAACTTCCCCCCTTCCTACACCCCTAAATTCTGCTCCCCTATCCACTGTGTTATCGTACTCCTCACCTGGACCACTGCGATAGTCATCACTCTATGCATACGTGTGTACTGTATTTCCTATTTGCTGTGCCGATGTTATTCCTCTTTCCTAAAAACCCTTGCATGGTATTACCTGTACTTGTATTATCTGTATTTTTTCTTTTATGTAGTTTTTACCCCGGGGCTTTGCCCATATTGTATAATGTACCACCTTCGTGTAGAATGATTCAACTTTGTACACATATGTTAGCCAGGTCCACCTTGCAAATGAGCTTTGCTCAACGGTGACCGCCTGGATAAATAAAGACTTTGATTGGTTGACTGACTGATTGATAAGTAATCTGAGAGGGAACTCTATTGAAAGATGTAACTATTTGCTGAAAATCATTTAGAGTGATAATGATAATGTAGTTTGTCTAACCTGCCTTCTTTGCAGCAAGGACTATTTTGCTTATCTCCACTATCTTGGTCCTGGACTGCGAATTGGACCAATCAGTACTGGTGGGACCTAAAATGGAGCTGGACTACAGGAGCTGTCTGGAGTCAAAATCTGTAGGAATTGTAGTTTTGTGCCTTTTTGCACCTAAATGGGGAGCCTTTGTTGTGACTGACAGGAGGATCAGCCAACCGAGCCTTTTGGATCTTGGGGAATTTCCCAGGCTGCTGCTGCTAGTTTCAGTTTTGAGCTGAGAAGTGAAGAAGTAACAGCTCAAGTGATTTTTGAGCAGCAGTTCTGTGTAGTTTTGCATGGGAGAACTGTGAAAGGGCTGAGTTTTGGCCTGCCTGCTGTCCCTGAGAGGGAAAATAGAGTTTATTCGGACTGAATCCGAGTTGTGAGGACTATTTAAGCCACTGGACTGTGACCAGGCTTTAACCTGAAGAGGATCGAAGATTTGCTGAATGCGAATGGCCTGTCAGGATTTCCAACTGCTTCTGAATCCCCGGTTTGTGCAGAGACTTTGCGATCGTGACTGGGGAGCGGTTTGCCTGGTACAGTAGAATTTCCTTACATGTAAATATGCTGTGTATTGAAAAGTGGGTTGTGATTTAGTTCCCCACTGTGTGAACTGAGTTCTGCTTGCTGGAAGCTTTATCCAGCCTAATCGGATTGAATTCGCGTTCATCTCCATTCGGCCTGGGCCATGCCATACTGGCCCTGCCAGACTACCCCACTGCACAGAGAAAGCCACCGACGAGAGACCTGCCTGGGGATCAGCCCCCTGTTCCATGCTTGAACAGGAACAACACCTTGGTGAATCGTGTGGGCCCTGCTTCTCTTGGCACTCCAGGTTAACCACCTGCTGTCTCGATTTTTGTCCAGCCTGTGTCCAGTCTTGGGTATCGTGAGTAATCATCAGGGTAGCTCCCAGCAACAACAGCCTAATCTAAAAGTGGGTCATCTAATTGTCTTGTTGTTTTCTTTTCATGCACTGAGCCCTCTGGCTCCGGATTACAAATAGTGTGTGTTGTGCATGTTGTTTTCTTCCATCACAGGGCCTCAACCAGCTGCAACGTTCCTGGCTAGCCCACCATTCTTCATCTGGGTACCCAGAGTGTGTGACTGTTTATGGACCCTGAAGTGCATGCATAACTGCTTGATTAATACAGTAGAACCTTTAAGCAAATTAACCTGATTACGGCCCTCCCTTGTTCAAGCCCCTTAAATAAATCAGATCTAACTCTTTTTTTGCATTTACCCTGACTGTGGTTCCAGTTTGTGCAAGAGTACTGTACTGCTGTTATTTGCTGTGTATAACCTGGTTTTACAGGGGGTCCCCAGGGCGGGGCCAGAGGAAAGCCTTGGTGGTAAGTGCAAACAGTGTGGGTACTTGTGTGGTGCATCAGGGGTTATTGTGAAAGTGATTATTGTATATTGTTCCGGCCACTAGAAAGGAAAGAGGGGGGGCTTACAGTGTCCCGGAGGGCTGTGCCCAGGTTAGCTTGACCACCACCAACCCTGACCTCCGGGTGGAGGCACCCGTTTCAGAACTCAGTCCCCTTAACCTGCTGTTAGCCAAGCAGGCAGGGGTAGCAGCCTTTGGGATAGCGCCACCTAGGGGTTACATATGTACATATTAACCATAATTGTTCATTTTCCAGAACATCTTCACCATTTATTCACACTTATGGGTCTAAGCCAGAGGTGCTAGGATCCAGCAGAAGCAAAGACTTTTGTAGCCTAGGGGACTGACATCAGTGCTGGCATTGCCCACGGGGTAGACGTAGTGACATCATGCTCATGGGTTGGCCCGTAACTGATGCTGGTCTCCTCCTTTCCTCAGTTCTGTTTGTTAGGACAGAAGTAGTGGGAGAAAAAAAAGGGGGAGAGAGAGAGAGAGAGGGCTATAGACTTCTAGTCCAAAGGGACAGGAAAAGGATATAAAATATAAAATCATAAAAATAACAAAACTCAACTACCAAATTAGAGAAACCAAGGAGTGGGTCAAAGTGGAGAAGGGGTAGCAGGTGTATGAGGGACAGCCTACTAACCATCTGGACAGGAAAGTGGACAGAGGGCAGCAGTGCTGGTATACTGCTCTGGCTGGTCTAAGAGAGATCCAGGAGAATCTCCATGAATTAGGGCAGAGACCCAATTTAGTGAGGGGTCTTGTGCTAACAGAGGAAAAGAACCGAGGATTAAACAAAATTCATAAAGAAAGCAGAGAGGTTGGAGAGGACCAACAGTACCGTTAGTATCTTCTTGCCACTCCAGAGAGTGATGAGAAAGAAGAAAGGAAACAGAGACTCAGCACCTAGCACCAGGTATGGGCCAGTGAACAGCTTGACAGGCTGAGCATGCAGAAAGAGTAAGATTAAACATCCCTAGCAATGTTCTCCCCTTGGCACCAGCGGTGAAGGCTGTGCTTTGTAGCAAGGCTATGTTACCAGATATCAGACGCTGGAGGAATCTGCAAGGTGGAGACTTGAGGTAACACAGCTTGGGGGCAACAAATAATCTCCATATAGGGGAGAGTGTAGGAGTTGAAGAAATATCTAAAAAAATGTCAAGTTCTTTTTTTAAGCTTTCCTTTTTTTTTGTTAGAAAAAAGGTCTAGAGACCCTCAATCCTATTTTTTTATTTATTTTTTTCATTTAAAAAAACAGGACAGGAAAGGGAAATGAGAGAGCCCAATTCCTATACAGAGGATAAGACTATCCTCCCAAAGGGTGAGGGGGGACTTGAGGGAGTGGCAAGAGGTGCCATGTGCCTAAAAAGACAGGGTTAGCTGCCCAGAGGCCCTACCTCTTTTCTGAGCGGGGAATGGTGAGCAGGCATGTGAATGAATGGTGAAGATATTCTAGAAGGTTAACAATTACAACGAGCACATAATTTTCTTATTCAGTCTTCATCATTCATTCCCATACGTGGGTCAGAGCACCAAGCTTTCCCACAAAAAGCGAAGGAGTTGGCTCACCCTGAGGGAGACAATTCTTCCCACAGCCCTCTTCGGGGGGAAGGTCGGGCGAGACCCGAGACTGGCCAGGGGCAGCTGGAGGTTCTCGTGGCCTAGGAGCAAGAGGGCATCTCAACAACTCATGCCTGACCCTGTGGGAGAAGAAATGAGTTCCCTGGACATGAGATTTGAGCACCCTACGCCAGGCTAGGGGTGGCAACTAGGAGGGGCGAAGTCATACTATCTGCCTAATGCAAACTGCTGATCCCACCAGCTTGCAGGCTACCTCCTTGGCATCAAAAGACGCCCTAGCTTGGTGCCTCATCAGCTATAGGCCCAGGATGGAAAGGCAAATTACCTGCCTGGCTGCCTTACAACCCCCCCCAGAAAAGCTGTCCAAAATACCGCTGCACTTCAGGGCACAACAGCGAATCCATTCAAAGATAATTTGACATTTTTACTTGTACAGCATCAAAACACACAGAAAATTGTGGACAAGCATACTGCACTTCAAACACAAGGCTTAACGTCTCCATTTCCCAACACATTGCCCAAATATCTGGTTTTCTGCATGCCCAATGCACATTTGGTAGGATTAACTGTCAGACCTGCATTTTTGATAGCTTGGATAAATGCTCGTAGGTGTTCCAGGTGGCTTTTCCAGTCTGGACTGTACACCATGACATAATCCAAGTATGCAGCACAATAACCAGTGTGAGGGGATAAAATTACATCCATGTACTGTTGGAATGTAGCTGGCACACCATGTAAACCAAAGGGCATGGTGGTGAACTGATAGAATCCAACAGGAGTAGCAAATGCAGTTTTGTCTCCGGATTCTTTAGCTAAAGGTATCTGTCAGTAACCCTTGGTGAGATCGAGGGTACTGATATACTTCGCACTCCCCAGTCTGTCCACCAAATCATCTATTCTGGGCATAGGATAACTGTCAAATTCTGACACTTGATTAAGTTTCCTAAAATCAAGGCAGATTCTAACACCCACTTCTTTTTTGTTTACAATTACCACTGGAAATGACCAATCATTCCTTGACTCCTGTAAGATACCCAATTCTTTCATTTTTTTGTATTTCCTTAACCACGTCATTTCTTAACCGCTCTGGTAACCTGTATGTCTTTTGCCTAACAGGACCAGCATTCCTTGTCACCATAACATGTTCAACCCCTTTTGCTCGGCCTGATACTGTGGTAAAAGTACTGTTAAATGTCTTTAGTACATTATGAATGTCTGCGGTTTGTTCTGAGGTTAAAGAAACATTCACCTTTACAGCCTTCGCAGTTACAGTTTTTTTTTTAGTCTATCATAAGCTACTTCAGTATCTTCTTCATCAGTTTCTGGTAAAACTAGCAAAGAGACTTTTGGCATTTTTTTCAACCCATTTCTTGAGGAGGTTAGCATGGTATATCTTAGGATTTTTCCTGTCAGGGGTCTCAATCTCGTAGTTAACGGTGATAGTATGTCTAAGCACTCTAAGGCCCTTGCCACTTCATTAGCAGTTTACTTTCTGTTGTGGGTAACAGTAGCAAAACCTTGTCACCTAGCTCAAAACCTTTTTTCTTTTACCCCATGGTCATAATATACCTTCTGCTGGTTTTGGGCCTCTTCCTGATTACTATGGGCAATTTCAACATATTTTGCCAGCTTCTTTCTTAGGGCACACATGTAAGATGTTATAGATTGTTTCTGAGTGGGGTTATCTTCCATTTCTTTTATCACATCCAGTGGCCTTCTTGGCTGCCTAACATACAGCATTTCAAATGGTGAAAACCCTGTTGATGACTGTGGCACTTCTCTGTAAGCAAACAGTAAGTAAGGCAAGTATTGGTCCCAATCTTTCCCTTCCACTTCTACAAACCTTTTTAACATGCATTTTAGGGTTTGGTTAAAATGCTCAACAAGACCATCTGTCTGAGTGTGATAGGGGGAGGTTCTTATGGCAGTGATATCTAGCAGTTTGTACAGCTCCTTAAGTAATGCAGCTCCAAAATTACTACCCTGATCAGTAGAAATTTCTTTAGGTATGCCCACTCTGCTGAACATTTTTGCAAGTTCTGCTACCACTTTTGAAGCTGTGACAGTATGCATTGGAACTGCTTCTGGGTATCAAGTAGCATAGTCGCCTACTACCAGGATAAATATATTGCCCTTTTTACTTTTGTCTAAAGGACCAACCACATCCATTGCAATTCTCTCAAAAGGCATATCTATCAAGGGTAGGGGCACCAGGGGCACCTTGTCTTTTCTAGTGACTGGGGCTACTTTCTGACACTCAGCACAGGAATTATAATAGATAGCAACATCTTCATGAATTCCAGGCCAGTAAAATCTATACAGCAATTTGGCAAGGGTGCGTTCCCTCCCTAAGTGACCAGCCCTGGACTATCATGTGCTATCTGTAACAACTCTGTGCTATACTTTTGTGGTATAACCAGTTGTTCGGTCTGTTCCTGTGTCTGAGGTTTAACCCAAACTCTGTACAGTAACCCATTACATTTTTCAAATATCGGTCCACCCTGTTTTGGTTTCACCCCCAGTTGCTTGAAATACCCTGGAGTGAAACATTGTTAGCTTATTCTGAAAGAAAATCACAATCAGTAATCGGTTAAGTTTTAGCATTTTCACATGTTAACCCTTTATGCCCATCGGTCATTTGTTGCCAGTTTCTTCAGGCATCATCTTTCCTTCTCGGATTTCTGGATCTTGGAGTTGTGCTCAAACAAGTCCGAATCAAAATCACTGAAAGGAAAAGTGTCCCCACTGTCTGAAATTTTATTTGCCTGAGCTCTGGTCACCACAGCTGTTGAAACATCAGGATTTACTCCCTCTTTGATTAGCTCAGTAAATCCTGGAAAGTCGTTTTCAATAATCACAGGTAGAGGTACTGTAACTTAGGTACTACCCCCACTTTCATTTGGTGTGACACACTCTTAATGGTCAGAGTGACTTGGGTGGTGGGATAGTATTGAGTGTCCTCGTGGATGCAGATGACACCAGTACCTAGTCCTTTTGCACAGTGTTTTCCCAGCACTTCAACATGCACTAGGGTCTGTCTGCTTCCCGAATCAATGAGTCCCTTCACAGTCTTATCCCCCACCTTCACATCTGTTAAGTACTTGCCCCAATTTGCCAAGGGCAAATCTGCTCCTGTGCCACTCCCTTACTATGGCAGTTTCTTGCAATATGGCCTGGCTTATTACAGTTCTAGCAGAGAACGTCTTTTGGCACAGATTTGTTATCCCCACCACAGTTCTTATCAGGATTGAAGTTTAAATGGGAAAAAGAGTGTCTTACCGGTGCTTGGCTGTTACCTCACTGCTGTGGTGTCTGTCTGGACATTTGGTAGTCCTCGGACAGAGAAACAGCTTTTTCCCCACTCTCTGGTCGGTGTTCCTTTACCCAAAGCTGCACATCTGTAGGCAGGATGTTGATGAATTGCTCCATGGCAAATGTGTTGATGATCTGTGGGACTGTTTTGCTCTCTGGTTAGAGCCATTTTATCAGGAGTTCTGAGGCGGGTGAAGGCTTCTCAAGGATTGTTGACTGAGTTGTACTTCAGAGATCGAAATCTCTGCCTGTAGGTCTCTCCTAAGATATCATACCTTTTCAGAATTTCACATTTCACCAGGTCATAGTTTCCTGACTGTGCAGTGTCTATATTGCTGTAGGCAAGTTGGGCCTTCCCTGTCAGTTAGGGTACCAGTCTGCTTGTCCACTGCTGCTTTGCCCATTGGCAAGCTGTGGCACCTCTTTCAAAAGTTGTCAGGTATGCCTCAATATCATCTGAGGGACACAACTTTGTACATTTAATGGCTTTTAAGTTGCTTGTGTTTCGTTGCTCGTCTGGATCTGTGCCAGATCCTCTGCCTTTGACAGCTTGCAAGACATCCAGCCTTCGCTGCTCCCATCGCTGTATCTTTTCTCTCATCTGCTGCTCCTGTTGCTGCACCTCTTCTCTCTTCTGTGCTTCCAAACGTTGAATCTCCTTTTCTCTCTGCTTCTCAGTCTTCTTTTGTTGTATAGCCCACCATCTGAAAAAGTCCATCAGGCTTTAGGTTCTGCCACTGCCTGTTCTTTTTCCATAACTTGCGCTGGCTGTATTATCTCAGCTTGGACTTCTGTCTCTGCTAGTTTGGCTGCCATTCTCCTGGTAACCACTCCTGGACTTGCTGCTGCAGAATCCATACCTTTCTCTGTGCTTCCCTGGTACTAGGTTCAGTACCCACGCACAAAACTCCTGGCTTAGAGTATGCACAGTGAAAGTCCCACTTGGGATGACACCATCTGTCATCGAGGCACAGGTCAGGAAGCACAGGAAAACCAGGAGCAGTTGTAGAATTCACCAAAAATATTTATTAGTACTAGCAGTAACATAAAAAAAAAAGTGTTCAGTATAACTATTTGCAAAGGCCAAAAAAAACCCCCCAAAAAGTCCATCCTAGGTTTTTCTTCAATCTCTGTGTTCATTTTTTCTAAGCAATTGCAGCTCAGCTCTCTTATAAGTCCTCACAACCCCCATTCTTAACAAGCATCCTGTTCTTGTAAGTATCAGGCATGAGCAGCCAGAACACAACGTCCCTGAGCTGAGGCCCCTTTTCACAGCTCTTCTGAAAAAGGCTTTAAACGTGCCCTCAGGTAACCTCTTGAGTTCCCAATAGCTTTTTGCAATCATCTCAAAATATAATTATACACATTTCAACAGTAACACTATATATTTTCTAAACAAAGGGATCCCAATATCAGTTACATTTCCACATAATGATATGAATATATTTTTACATCAGCAGACATGTAAGGGAGAAAAAGGCAGACAGCAAGGGAAAGCTGAGAGACAGTGAGAAGCAAAGAATTGCAAGACTGACACGGTGATGAAGTCCAAGGTCTCACATGAACATTTGGTTGTGCAACCAGACAGACAAATAGACAGGAAAGGACAGATCCTTGCATTTGAACACTTTCTATAACAACTGGGACAGGGTCCTATTCTACCCTGTCACACCATCCCAACACCATGGACAGTGCGGCCCCACTCACTGACACCACGAACGGTGCAAGGAGCCTGGGTGGCACCAGGCTACAACATCGAGGTGTTCACTAAGGGAGACTGAGCATACAGCTTTGGCCTCAACATGGGGGACATCTGCTGCCCAGGGCAGACAGATTGGGGGGGCAGATTGGCAGACTGCCACCCAGAAGGAGCCAGCTGTCCAAAAGACTCGCATCACAGGGCCTCCAATGCCTCGGGAAGGTGAGGCTGAGGAAGGCCTTGTGCTTCCTCTGAACCAGATGTCCCAGGAAGGGGCACAGGGGAAGGCCCAGAGACCCTAACTTGGCCTCATGAGTGAGACGCCTGCCTCAAAAAAAAAAAACTCATCACGCAGCTCTCTAACATGGGGAGGTCCATGGAGACACAGATGTTGCACTAATCTATGCTGTGATCTAGACCAAGGTAGGCCACACAGGTCCGATGATGGTCCATTTTCACTATCTGTTTCCCACAGGTGTACCAACATATGATGGGTGGCAGACAGTGTTTCTTCTTAGCCACCTTCTTGTCTGGTTTTGACTTCACTAAAAATAATAAAGGAGATGGAAAGAAAATGGTGTCATGTACTAAACACATAGCGACACAGTTTAAATTCAGCAAAAATGTGCTGCTGCTGCTCCCACAGTATGCACCAGATGGTGATGATAATAAATTGAAATGCTCAGGGCGCCAGCGATGGATACTGGCTGGCGCGTATGATACCATATGAGGTGTGCAGTCACCATCAGTACCAAACATGGGCTCCGACCCTGCAAAAAAGTTTGTTCCTACTGCCTCCAGTGACAGACCCATAAGTGGGAATTAATAGTGAAGATGTACTCGTGGAAGATCACCAACATTCCACACAAGTAACAATCACATTTTGAGCTACCTAATGAGATAGTCCCTTCATATACACAACAGGTGTGAAAATAAATTTAGTGCCTGTGAAATGTGCCAGATTGATAGCACCAAAAACTGAAGCCCTCTGTTTATTCACATGAAAGACACAGCATGGTGGGAATAAAAGTGCAAACTTCCATGCACTGCCCCGCAAATGTGTCTCAGCCTTGCCATGGAGGGACTACCACATAGTTGAGAGGTTAGTTCAGACTCAATCCCCATTCAGTCTTTGGCCTCTCATGTGACACTGCCAACAAGGATGCCAATTAGTGCCAGTTGTGTTGGTGGCTTTGTTTTGTGGACACTTGCCCACTGGGAACTGGGCTCAAACCACCACAACTCATTTCACATAAGCCACTTAACAGCCCTTAGGTGATAATGGCTACTTGCCTCAATTGACCTGATCTGGATTTGAACTAGTGACATTGAGATGAAGGGTTCCTTAACCCACTATAGATTCACTGAGTCAGTCAGTCTCCCCACAAAAAACAAAACAAAAAACTTTTAAAGCAGTTAGTATTTGTATAACTCTAACTCCTGTATATTTTGCAATTTCTCACAAAAGCAACTAACTTGACAGCAAATTTATCCATACAGTATTTGCAACTTTTCCATGACCTACTTCTTTTTATAATTACATTAAAATCATAACAAACTGTATATAGAAACATCAAGATTAATTACCATAATACCTCACTAGGAAGATTTGTATTACTTTACAAATAAATAAAAATACACTGGTATAGTGCCTATCTGAGCATCTACTTTGAACGTACTTAATTTTTTCTTGCAATTAAGGATTGGTCTACCATGCATCTGAGAAATGCTTAGTGCATTATATAATTTATTTATGTGGCTGCTGTCACTTTTACTAACTTTTGCATGGTTAACCTAGCTTAAACTTCTTTTCATCTCTGGCTCTTGAACAATGAGAACTGTTAAGCATACTTAAATGCTCCCATGAAGTTCCCATGAAAAGATGGCTTTCTTAAAGAAAGAAAAAAAAAAACATGAAACAAAGTGACAATATTCTCACACAGTCCATCTCCTATTATGTATCATACTATACATGTCTGTTAATAATTCAAAGTTGATGAAAAGTCACCCCCCCCAACATTTTAACAACTAAAAATAATAAATACACAGTTCTATAAGCCATGGGAAAAAGAAATTACTCCCCTGTAAGTCTGTTTCTTCTAGAGTAATTCCTCTGTAGCCACACACATCGCATCATCCTGGCTCGAGGAGTCAGCAGCTGCAGTTTTGCAAGTAATTTAACAATTGTACAATATGGTTTCCTGAGTAAGGCCTTGAATACCATTCCCACCTCTGGAAACAGAAATGAGTAGTGTCTTTCAGTTCGGCTCCATTTCCTTAGAGCCTAGGCCATACCTAGCATCACTCCATAGCCCAACGGGCTGGCGGCCAACGTGACAGTGAGCAGTTGCCCATGCCACAGCAACACTTTCTGAGTTAGGTTTGCCTTCACTTGCCACCAGTTTGAGGGATGAGCTCACTGAGGGTACAGAGAGAAACTGGTTGACAGGTTCTTTGTCTGCAGCTCCTACAGTCATAGTCAGTGGAGTTGGAGAGGGCTAGAGTGATGCCTGGCTCACTGCCCCAAGTCGATGCTTGCAGCCATCAGACCCAGAAAAGCTGTATAGTCCTTCAGCTTGCTACAAGCTTGCATCTGGACCTCTCACAGGCCTATGAGTGGTGCTGCACCCTGTTCACTGTAAGACACTAGTTCTACTGTGCCGACACTTCCCCAGGGTACAGAATGTGCCATATTAGGTGCAGTGAGCTCTTGCTGTGGTTAATTATGCATTTGTGGTACTGTAATGTCCTGGAGACCACCAACACTACCCTCTTGTGCTACAGTCCAAGACTGTGCCCTAGTGATCCAGTCATCCAGATATGGATGAACATGTATGCCCTTCTCCCCGAGGAGGGCCCTGACACTAACATGATCTTTGAAAATACCCTCAGTGCAGTGAATGATTCGAACGGCAGTGCAGTGTACTGAAAATGGTAAACACAGAAAACCAGCAGTGGGACTAATTACTGAGGATATATCAACATGCCTCCTGAAGATACAGAAACACCAAGAAAAATTCCCCCATATGCCTTGCTTCTACAATGGAGGAGTGTAGCATTTCCATCTTGAAAAAGACAAGTACTGTACTTGATTATATTGGTGAGGCATTTGCAAGCTAGATGACTCTGGTGCCCCCTGTCATGTTGGGAATGTGATAGGGTTGAATAAGGCCCTGTCCCATTTGTTATGCAGAAAGAGTTTAACGCAAGGATCTGTTCTATCTTCTCCTTTTCTGTCTCTTGTCCATCTGATTGTGCAACCAAACGTTCTAGTGAGATCTAGGAAATGATCACTCTGATGGTCTAGCGATTCTCTGCCTCTCACTATCTCTCTCCCTTCACTTGCTGTGTCTGTCTTTTCTTCCCCCTTGTGTATCTGTGGTTACAAAAATATATGTGAATCTTTGTATGAAACTGTAAGTGATGCTGGCATCCCTTGGTTTGAAATGTATATAGTTATAATGTTGAAATGATTGCAAAAAGCTGTTTGGAATTTGGGGGGTTAACCTGAGGTGCAGTCTGAGCTACTCTCAGGCTTGTCTGCAAACTCTTTTGCAGAGCTGTCAGCAGGAGGCCAGCTTGGGGCACTGTTCTATTTGCAAGCCTGCTCTGCAAAGAAACTGACAAGAACTCTATAATACATTTTGTGAGAAACAGTATACCTCTTTGACAAGCTCAGGATGAAGAAGTTAATTGTCAGGCAAAGATTTGTTATAAAAACAGCAGCCATCTTTTGCTGGAAAGAGACCCAAAACTCAGAATTATACCCTCAGATGAAGAACTTGGTTTTCTCTGTTTGTACTGCTTTTGTAAATAGTTATACTGAACAATTTTAATTTTTTATTTTACTGTTATTGATAATAATAAAGTGCTACTTATGAATTTTATTACTGCTCCTGGTTTTCCCATGATTCCTGATCTGTGTCTCGATGACAGATGGTATTAGAGTGGGATTTGAACCCACGCCTCCATTCAGAGACCAGAAAGTGGGGAAATGAAAATGCTGTACCTACTGTAATTCTTGATCTTCCTGCATATCGTCACCATTCATCGCTGGTGAGTACTACGCCAGAGACTCTAGGACCCTGCAGGAAGCTTTAGGAGGGGTGACATCAGGGATGGCACTGCCCTCGAGGCTGACGCATTGCATGGCACTCACGGGTTGGCCAGAAACCATCGTCGTCCACTCCACTACCTCAGTTCTGCTCGCCGGAGAGGAAACAAGCATAGAGAAAAAGAAGGGAGGGAGGTGGGGCAAGACAGCCCAATGAACAGCAAAAGGAAAGGATAAAAACTGAAAAAGGAATAAGCTGTCCAGATAAGAAAAAGGGATTGGAGCCTAGTTTGTTCTGGGAGGAGGGCCCCAACCTCTGGGCAGGCTAAAGTCGAGAGAAACAGAAGAAGAAAAAGAAGAAGAAGAAGAAGAAAGAGGAGGAGAAGAAGATGGGGTGGGAGGATGAGAATGCATGCCCCCACGATCCAGAAGTCCCTGTGGACCAAAGGGAGACTAAAACTTTGCTGTCTACATCCTCTTGTTAAGGTGGAAAATCCCCCTCCCCCCCTTTTTTTTTTGGAACAGCCTGAGACAAGGCGATAGTCCAGAGAAAGGAAAATTACGTACCTACCGTAATTCTTGATCTTCTTGGACGAGTCTCCACCACTCATTCACACTAGTGGGATTAGCGCCGGAGGCACTAGGACCCATCGGGAGCAAACTTTTTGCTGGAGGGTCGGCGCGAGAGACGGCGCCGCAGGGCACGGCGCTGAGGCAGCGTGCTCGAGCGGTAACGGCCTATCTCGGCACGCACCCTCCAACCGCCTCAGTACTCTTTTACCAAGGAGGTGCAGCGCAACTAATGTAAAGGGTAAATCTAGCTTTAAAAATGGACATAAGATAGTCCGTACGACCCGTGTAATAAGGTCAACAAAGAAGTCCTCACATCCTAAAGATTTGAGGGAGTGAAGACCAACACAGCGGTGAGCTCGGGGGATGGAGGGTGGGCGTGTGAATGAGTGGTGGAGACTCGTCCAAGAAGATCAAGAATTACGGTAGGTACGTAATTTTCCTATCTTCCTGGACATAAGTCTCCACCACTCATTCACACTAGTGGGAGAGTACCAAGCTGATAATCCCCCAAAAGGGCGGCAGGAGAGCCAGAGCTCACGAGTCTAAGATAGAAGCCCATTAAGGATAGTTCTGCCGAAAGCGGAATGTCGCCTGGCATGAACATCCAATGCATAACGCTTAACGAAGGTATGCACTGAGCTCCAGGTGGCAGCGTTGCAGATATCCGCAATTGGAACATTGCGAATCTCCGCTAAAGATGCCGCGATCGCCCTAGTAGAGTGAGCGTACACTCTACCCTCCAACTTGACTTGAGCCATGGAGTAGCAATGTCGAAGGCATGCCACTAACCATGATGAGATGCATCTGATAGCAACAGGTTGACCCAGCCGGGTGTCGCTGAAAGAAACAAACAGTTGCTGAGTCTTGCGAAAATTCTTGGTTCTATCTAAATAGAACCGCAAGGCCCTCTTAACATCCAAGGAATGAAGAGAATGTTCCCCTTCATTTTGGAAATTAGCAAAGTAAGAGGGAAGCACCAGAGGTTGGTTTAGATGGAATTCTGACACAACCTTGGGAAGAAATTTAGGATGAGTACGGAGAACTACCTTGTCTTTATGGAATACAGTATACGGAGGGTCCGTCACCAATGCATGAATCTCCGAGACCCCTGGGCAGAGGTAATGGCCACCAGGAAGGCAGTCTTCCAGGTAAGAAATTTTAGCTCACAGGTAGCTAAGGGCTCGAAAGGCTTCCGAGTGAGCATGTCCAGCACCAGGTTACTGTCCCAGGCTGCAACCGGACGCTTAACAGGGGGTCTGGTATGAAGAATCCCTTTAAGAAATCTCTTCACCATAGGGAGCTGAGCCAGAGTCAAGGAAGAAACTGGCTCATGGAACGCTGAGATGGCACTAAGGTGAACTTTAACTGTGGAGTACTGGAGACCTGAGTTTGATAGGTCCAAAAGATACTCCAGAACCTTGTCAGGAGGACAGGAAAAGGGATTCCAAGAGGACTTTGCACACCAGAGAGAAAAGAGTTTCCATTTGGAAGCGTACGTTTTCGGGTGGCTGGCTTCACGCAGCCAGAAGGATGTCTGAGACTCAACAAGACGTTGAACCGATTCACTTCTACCTCTTCAGGAGCCAAGCATGAAGGTGAAGTGATTTCAGGTTGAGGTGGACCAACAAACCCTGAGTCAAAAGACTGATTTGCAAGGAAGTGGTCTCGGAGAGGCTGCCAACATACTGTTGAGCAGAGGAAACCATAGTTGCGAGGCCAGGAGGGAGCAATGAGAATCATTTTGGTCCCTGAGACTCGAACTTGAGAGAACTCTCTGGATTAGAGGAAGCGGTGGAAGGCATAAAGCGTTTTGTCCACGCAGCCTGAGGGCATCCTGACAGAAAATGCCAGGCCCTGGATTTCTGGAGAAGAGAGGCAGTTTGTGTTGAGTGGGGATGCAAAAAGGTCCAGGTCTGGAGTCCCCCACTCTTTGAATAGTGACCGAGCTACGGCTGGATTGAGAGACCACTCGTAAGGGTCTGCCTCCATTCTGCTGAGGTGATCTGCTAGATCGTTTTGTATACCTGGCAGATGAACCGCCTGAATCAGAGACTTGTGCTCCTAGCACCACTCCCACACCCTCATTGCTTCCCTGCAAAGGGGATAAGAATGAGCACCGCCTTGCTTGTTGATGTAATACATCACAGCTTTGTTGTCCGTTTGAAGGAGAATGTTCTTGTGACAAAGGATATCCTTCAGAGCTCGGATCACGTGAAGAACCGCCTCATCTCCAGGACATTTATGTGGAGATGAGTTTGAACTGAGTCCATACACCTTGAGTGTGGAGGGAGGACAGTGAGCTCCCCATCCCATTAGCGATGCGCCTGTGGTGATGGAGATCTGATGATCCGGGGAGCAAAGGGGAATCGCTCCAGGAGATTGTTCTCGAGTCCACCAGGTGAGAGACCTTCAAGGGCTCCGTCACCTTGATGGGATAAGACTGGGGCACGGCTTCCAAAGTCCCTTGGCTGGAAGGGCTTGCTAGAAGCCAATCGTCCAGGTAGGGAAACACTGGAGTCCAATCTTCCTGAGATGTGCTACGAGAACTGCACAACACTTTGAAAAACTTCTGGCCGAGGATAGCCCAAAAGGCAGGACTCTGAACTGATAATGCTGACCCAGAGCTACAAACCTGATGAACTTGCAGTGGGTCGGGTGGATGGGGATATGCTGGTAAGTGTCCTGCATATCCAGGGAGGCCAGCCAGTCGTGCTGATGCAGCAAGGGTAACAGGGTACCTAGGGAAATCATTTTGAATTTCTCCCTGGGAAGAAATTTGTTTAACTTTCTGAGGTCTAGAATGGGGCGCATTCCCCCAGATTTCTTTGGAACCAGAAAGTAATGGGAGTAGAACCCTGTGTTTTGCAGATGCGGGGGCACCAGTTCTATTGCCCTGTTGCTTAGAAGGCCCTGGATCTCGGCGGTGAGGAGGTCTGACTGAGAGGCCGACAGCCTGGGTTGTCGTCCAGGAGGACAATTGGGGGTTCCAAAAAATTGAGAGAATAACCCTCGCGAATTATTCGAAGGACCCATTTGTCCGAAGTTATGGACTTCCACTGGTTGTAGAAGTACATCAGACGACCTCCCACCGGAGGAGAAAGTTCCACCTCGGGCAATGTGGATGGAACTTGGGCCAACAACTCATAAGGTGGTGCTGGGGGCTTTAGGCCCCTGCGCTTTCTGCTGCGCTTTCTTTTGAGGTTGGGCAGGTTGGCTTTTATGGAAGCTTCCTCTGCCTCTGCCTCGAAAGTACTGACGACTATGAAACTGACGTCTGTTCACATGCCCCCAAGGGGGAGCAAGCGGAGGTCTGGCCAACTTAATGGCCGACCTAGTCTTCTGAGTGGCCTCTAAGGCTTGTTCCACCTGAGGGCCAAAAAGAGAGGAGCCATCAAAAGGCAGCGCCATTACCTGCTGCTGAGCATCATTCGTGAAGCCAGAAGTACGCAGCCAGGAATGGCGCCGAGTACAAATACCTGCAGCTGCTGAGCGAGAAGCAGTGTCGAAAGCGTCCATAGTGGCTTTGACCTGTTGGTTATTGGACTCAATACCTCTAGTAACGGTGAGAAGAAGCTCTGACTTGGAGTCCGAATCCGGAAGAGCTTCAACCATTCTTTTCAAAGAGTGCCACAGGATATACTCATACTGAGAAAAATAGCCTTGATAACTGGCAATACGCATACTTAAGAGTGGAGGCAGCAAAGACTCTCTTACCTAAAGTATCAATCTTACGAGACTCTTTGTTAATAGGTCGAGCTGTAGAAGTTTGAGGAAGAACGACCTTATCATTCTCTGCCAGGACTACAATAGGATCCGCAAAGGCTTGGGATGCCAAAATGGGACGATCCTTGGGAGCTGAATACTTCTTATCAATGGATTTAGCCACTGAGGGAATAAGAGCAGGATTATTCCATACCATTTGAGACAGCGTCTCGAAGGAAGGCTGGATCGGAGGAGTCAAATCTGTAGGGATCACCGAAGCATGAAGGTACTGGAGTCTTAATATCTTCCCAGGATCGATGTCTGTAGTCTGGAGAGAAAGAGTGGATCTCAGGTTCTTCAACAGAGACTTAAAGGACAGGTCCTCGACCACAGGCTTTGTAGCAAAGAAAGATCCTGTTTCCTCCACTTCATCACCCAAGCGAAGGTCTGGGTCAGGCTCAACATCATCTCCTGATGGTCCAGGAAGGACTGTATGGACAGGAAAGGAGTGAAAATTAGGAGAGGAGGAAACAGCAGAGAAGAAGGAGAGTCCCGAGGGCCCCGGCGCCGAGGAGGCAAAATGGTCTAAAACGGCACCGCAGAGGGGCACGGCGCCAAGAGGCACGCAGCACCGCAAGCGGCACCGCCGAAAAAAAGTGGCGCCGTGAAAAGCGGTGCAAAAAAAAAAGAAAAAAAAGTGGCGCCGCTGAAACAAAAAGCGCGCCCCCCAAAAGCGGGCGCCAATGGCACCGCCAGACCCAACGGCGCCGCAGACGGCGCCGCAAGGTCCAACGGCACCGAAAACGGCACCGAAAAGCCAACAGACCCCGCAGAAGGCGCCGGGAATGCCCCAGGAACCTGGAAAGCTAGGGAAGGAAAAAAGCCAGGAGATAAGGGCATCGGTGTGGCCCCCTGCGCCGCAGCCATGTGAGGGGGGGAAACACCTAAGCGCGGAGTCACCGGCACCGAAGAAGGCGCCGCGCGACTAGGAAGGTCCAACCGCCCTACCCGATCACCGGAGGAGCCCGGGGGCTCCGTGGCAGCCAAGCCAGGCAGAAGAACCAACCTCCGAGCCCAACGCTCCATAAGAGCGGCCCACTGATGAAACTGCTCATCTGGAGCCCTACCTGTAGGCGGGGAGGGGCTCCGATGTCGAGGACGACGGTCACCGGCAGTTGGCGACTCCGAAGAAGGAGATAGGCAACTAGCTACGATAACCGACCGTCGACGCGCAGACATACCAGAGGGCGACCTCGAGTGATGCCTTCTCTTTTTTGACCTGTGGGCCGAAGAAGAGCTCGAGGCCGAACGGTGCCGAGAATGCGACCGTTAATTTTTATGCCGGCGGGGGGACCGCCCATCCCCCCGGGCATCGGACTGACCCGTGTCGGAACCCCGCTGAGTTTCTTGAGAAGGAGGTTGACGGACCCAGCCGGCTGACTGAACAGCTTTCAAACGAAGTCTCCCTACCGTCCACCTGACCTGCTCATGGTCGACTCCGTCCAGTAGGCCGAGACTTCTTCAAGTAAGTTAAATTTAAATTTTAACGAAAATAGAATAAAATTAAGCGATACTACTATCGAGATAATATTACAAAAAATTAACTGAAAACTATCGCTAGTTTGAAGTTTGACTCCGACAAGCGGCGGACGTTGTCACTGAAGCGCCACTCGGCGGGAAAAAAGGAACTAAGGCGGTTGGAGGGTCGCCGCCAGATAGTCGCACGCCGAGCCGCTTGCTCAGCGCCGTGGCCTCGCGGCGCCGTCTCTCGCGCCGACCCTCCAGCAAAAAGTTTGCTCCCGATGGGTCCTAGTGCCTCCGGCGCTAATCCCACTAGTGTGAATGAGTGGTGGAGACTTATGTCCAGGAAGATCAGGACTTTTCCAAGAGGAGCAGGAAATCTAAACCCCCACCAGCAAGAGGGATCAGACAGGAGAATGCTTGACCCCCAGGTCCAATAGGGGAGGAACATTTGGTAATAGATGCTCCTTCTCTCCCTTCTCTTTAGCTGGATGATGTATGAGAACCTGTATTCCAGTCGGAGTTCAACTCGGCGCCCAATGGGAAAGTTCTAGGGTGTAAGAGGGTAAAACCCTAAATTTAGCATCACCGCGGAAGTGAAGTTAACAGAAAAGGAGACCTCAAGGAGGTTCCTGAGTCTTAAAGTCTGAAGGGACTTCGAGCAAACAAGGGACCCAGGAGAGGGTCTCTTGCAATTGGAGAAAGAAGAAAAACAAAATAGAGAGGGTCCTCAGCACCCTAATCTCAGCAGAGAGGTTCAGACGAAGGTGGGACCTGCAAGGGTAGCCCGAGGCAGAACTCCTAGACAGGAGGTTTGAATAGCTCCCCTACTAAGAAGAGGGGCCCAGGGAGACAAGGAAAAAGAGGGCAAGAGCTCCTGTTTGTCCTCCCCCTCTAGAGTGGGCCCGTGGTGCTTCAAAGAAGTGGCAGGAGCCTGGAGGTACCAGAGGGACTTTGCCCACAATTGGCCTCAATTGGAGGGAGGGGCAGGCAAGCAGGGAGGAGGCACTACCCAGAAGCTGAGGCCCAAAAGGGAAAGGTGGGCAGGAAACAGTGATGAATGGTGAAGATATACAGAAAGATAGGAAAATTACGTACCTACCGTAATTCTTGATCTTCTTGGACGAGTCTCCACCACTCATTCACACTAGTGGGATTGGGGCCGGAGGCACTAAGACCCATCGGGAGCAAACTTTTTGCTGGAGGGTCGGCGAGAGAGGCGCCCGCGAGACCTGGCGCCCACGAGCAGCGTTTCGAGTAATGACCATCTCGGCGACGACCTCCAACCGCCTCAGTACCTTTTTTACCAAGGAGGTGCAGCAACTAACGAAAAGGTAAACCCAACATTAAAAACGGACATAAGATAGTCCGTATGACCCGTGTAAGAAGGGTCAGCAAAAAGTCCTCACGGCCTAAAGATTTGAGGAGTGAAGACCAATACAGCGGTGAGCTCGGGGATGGAGGTGGCGTGTGAATGAGTGGTGGAGACTCGTCCAAGAAGATCAAGAATTACGGTAGGTACGTAATTTTCCTATCTTCCTGGACATAAGTCTCCACCACTCATTCACACTAGTCGGAGAGTACCAAGCTGATAATCCCCAAAGAGGCGGCAGGAAAGCCAGAGCTCTAGCGTCTAAGATAGAAGCCCATTAAGGATAGTTCTGCCGAATGCGGAATGTCGCCTGGCATGAACATCCAGTGCATAGTGTAGCAAGTATGCACTGAGCTCCAGGTGGCGTTGCATATATCTGCAATTGGAACATTGCGAATTTCCGCTATGGGATGCAAGATCACCCTAGTAGAGTGAGCGTACATCTACCTTCTAATTTAACTTGAGCCATGAATAGCAATGACGAAGGCATGCCACTAACCATGAAGAGATACATCTAATAGCGACAGGTTGACCCAGCCGGGTGTCGCTGAAAAAACGAACAGTTGCTGAGTCTTCTGAACATCCTTGGTTCTATCTAAATAGAACGCAAGGCTCTCTTAACATCCAAGGAATGAAGAGCTCGCTCCCTTCATTTTGGAAATTAGCGAAGTAAGCGGAAGTACCAGAGGTTGGTTCAGATGGAATTCTGACACAACCTTGGGAAGAAATTTAGGATGAGTACGGAGAACTACCTTGTCCTTATGGAATACAGTATACGGAGGGTCCGTAACCAGTGCATGTATCTCAGAGACCCTGCGGGCTGAGGTAATGGCCACCAGGAAGGCAGTCTTCCAGGTAAGAAATTTTAGCTCACAGGTAGCTAAGGGTTGAAAGGCTTCCAAGTGAGCATGTCCAGCACCAGGTTAATGTCCCAGGCTGCAACTGGACGCTAACAGGGGTCTGGTATGGAGAATCCCCTTAAGAAATCTCTTCACCATAGGTAACTGAGCCAGAGTTAAGGAAGAAACCGGCTCATGGAACGCTGAGATGGCACTAAGGTGAACTTTAACTGTGGAGTATTGAAGACCTAAGTTTGATAGGTCCAAAAGATACTCCAGAACCTTGCCAGGAGGACAGGAAAAGGTTCCAAGAGATTTTGCACACCAGAGAGAAAACGTTTCCATTTGAGCGTGACGTTTTCGGTGGCTGGCTTCCGAGCAGCCAGAAGGATGTCTGAGACTCTACGAGAGACGTTGAACCGATTCACTTCTATCTCTTCAGGAGCCAAGCATGAAGGTGAAGTGATTTCAGGTTGGGATGGACCAACGAACCCTGAGTCAGAAGACTGATTTGCAAAGGAAGTGGTCTCGGAGAGGCTGCCAACATACTGTTGAGTAGAGGAAACCATAGTTGCCGAGGCCAGGAAGGAGCAATGAGAATCATCTTGGTCCCCTGAGACTCGAACTTGAGGAGTACTCTCTGGATTAGAGGAAGTGGTGGAAAGGCGTAAAGAAAGCGTTTTGTCCACCGCAGCCTGAACGCATCCTGACAGAAAATGCCAGGCCCTGGATTTCTGGAGCAGAAGAGAGGCAGTTTTGCGTTGAGTGGGGATGCAAAAAGGTCCAGGTCTGGAGTCCCCCACTCTTTGAACAGGGACCGAGCTACGGCTGGATCGAGAGACCACTCGTGAGGGTCTGCCTCCGTTCTGCTGAGGTGATCTGCTAGGTCGTTTTGTATACCTGGCAGATAAACCGCTTGAATCAGAGACTTGTGCTCCAAGCACCACTCCCACCCTCATTGCTTCCTGCAAAGGGATAAGAATGAGCACCGCCTTGCTTGTTGATGTAATACATCACTGCTTTGTTGTCCGTTTGAAGGAGAATGTTCTTGTGACAAAGGACATCCTTCAGAGCTCGGATTGCATAGAGGACCGCTCTCATCTCCAGGACATTTATGTGGAGATGAGTTTCGAACTGAGTCCATACACCTTGAGTGTGGAGGGAGAGACAGTGAGCTCCCCATCCCATTAGCGATGCATCTGTGGTGATGGAGATCTGATGATCCGGGGGAGCAAAGGGGAATCCTTCCAGGAGATTGCTCTCTTGAGACCACCAGGTGAGAGACCTTCGAAGGGGCTCCGTCACCTTGATGGGATAAGACTGGGGGTGAGAGGTCGGGGACCACTGAGTGGAGAGCATCCACTGGGTGGTTCTCATGTGCAGTCGGGCCAGAGGGACAGTGAAGACCGAGGACGCCATGAGACCCAACATGCGTTGCATCGAGAGAGCTGTAACCGATTGGTTCTCCCTGATGTAACGGGCCATACGAAGGATGTCGAGTCTTCTGTCCTCTGGAAGGAAAGCCTTCGCTGAAGAGGTGTCTAGAAGCGTCCCTATGAAAAGGAGCCTCTGGGAGGGTTGCAGTTGAGATTTTTTCAAATTCAGCAGAACTCCCATGGACGTGAGAAGACGAGAAGTCGTTTGCACGGCTTCCAAAGTCCCTTGGCCGGAAGGGCTTGCTAGAAGCCAATCGTCCAGGTAGGGAAACACTCGAGTCCGATTTTCCTGAGATGCGCCATGAGAACTGCACAACACTTTGTAAAAACTTCAGGGCGCGAGGTATAGCCCAAAGGGCAGGACTTGAACTGATAATGCTGACCCAAAGCTACAAACCTGAGGAATTTATGTGGGTCGGTGGACGGGGATATGCTGGTAAGCATCCTGCATATCCAGAGAGGCCAGCCAGTCGTGCTGATGCAGCAAGGGTAACAGGGTACCTAGGAAATCATCTTGAATTTCTCCTGGGAGGAATTTGTTTAACTTTCTGAGGTCTAGAATGGGCGCATCCCCAGATTTCTTTGGAACCAGAAAGTAATGGGAGTAGAACCCTGTGTTTCGCAGATGCGGGGGCACCAGTTCTATTGCCCTGTTGTTCAGAAGGCCCTGGATCTCCGCGGTGAGGAGATCTGACTGAGAGGCCGACAACCTGGGTTGTCGTATGGGAGGACAATTCGGGGGGGGTTCCAAGAAATTGAGAGAGTAACCCTCTCGAATTATCCGAAGAACCCATTTGTCTGAGGTTATGGACTTCCACTGGTTGTAGAAGTACATCAGACGACCTCCCACCGGAGGAGAAAGTTCCACCTCGGGCAGAGTGGATGGAACTTGGGCCAACGACTCATAAGGTAGCGCTGGGAGCTTTAGGTCCCTGCGCTTTCTGCTGCGTCTTCTTTTGAGGTTGGGCAGGTTGGCTTTTATGGAAGCTTCCCCTGCCTCTGCCTCGAAAGGACTGACGACTATGAAACTGACGTCTGTTTACATGCCCCCGAGAGGGGGCAGGCGGAGGTCTGGCCAACTTAATGGCCGATCTAGTCTTCTGAGTGGCCTCTAAGGCTTGCTCCACCTGAGGGCCAAAAAGAAAGGAGCCATCAAAAGGCAGCGCCATCACCTGCTGCTGAGCATTCGTGAAGCCAAATGCACGAGCCAGGAATGGCGCCGAGTACAAATCCCCGCGGCTGCTGAGCGAGAAGCAGTGTCGAAAGCGTCCATGGCGGCTTTGACCTGTTGGTTATTGGACTCAATACCTCTAATAACGGTCAGAAGAAGCTCTGACTTGGAATCCGAATCTGGAAGAGCTTCAACCATTCTTTTCATAGAGTGCCACAGGATATACTCATACTGAGAAAATAGCCTTGATAACTGGCAATACGCATACTTAGAGTGGAGGCAGCAAAGACTCTCTTACCTAATGTATCAATCTTACGAGACTCTTTGTTAATAGGTCGAGCTGTAGTAGTTTGAGGAAGAACGACCTTGTCATTCTCTGCCAGAACTACAATAGGATCCGCAAAGGCTTGGGATGCCAAAATGGGACGATCCTGGGAGCTGAATACTTCTTATCAATGGATTTAGCCACTGGGGAATAAGAGCAGGGTTATTCCATACCATTTGAGACAGCGTCTCGAAGGAAGGCTGAATGGAGGAGTCAAATCCGTGAGGATCTCCAAGCATGAAGATACTGGAGTCTTAATATCTTCCAGGATCGATGTCTGTAGTCTGGAGAAAGAGTGGATCCCAGGTTCTTCAACAGAGACTTAAAGGACAGGTCCTCGACCACAGGCTCTGTAGCAAAGAAAGATCCTGTTCCTCCACTTCATCACAACCAAGGTCTGGGTCAGGCTCAACATCATCTCCTGATGGTCCAGAAAGGACTGTTTGGACAGAAAGGAGTGAAAATTAGGAGAGGAGAAATGGCAGAAAAACAGGAGAGTCCCCAAGGGCTGCAGGCGCCAAGAGCGGCCAGCAGGCTGAAGCGGCACCGAGGCGCCTGGCGCGAAGAAACCTGTGACCCGCCGCGCCCCAGCGGCGCGCGGGCCGGCGCCCAGCGCTGGCGCGTAGCGGCGCCCACGGGCGGCGCTGCGAGCGAGCGCGTGACGGCATCGCAAACGGCGCCCGCGAAACGGCGCCGCCCGATCAGCAACTACGGCGGCGCCCGCGGGAACAGGCGCCTAGCGCCAGAGACCTGTAGCGCGCCAATGCGCCTGTCAGCGGGCCCAGCAGCGCGACCGGCCACGAGCCTACAGAAGGCGCGGAAAAGCCCGGGAACCTGGAAAACAAGAAGAAAAATACCAGGCGATAAGGGCATCGGTGAGGCCCCTACGCGCAGCCATGTAGGGGAAACACCTAGCCTGGGCCGCTTGGCACCGAAGAAGAAGCGCCGCGCGACTAGGAAGGTCCAACCGCCCTACCTGATGCGGAGGAGCCGAGGGCTCCGAGGCAACCGAGCCAGGCAGAAGAACCAACCTCGAGCCCAGGCTCCCCCATAGGCGCCCACTGATGAAACTGCTCATCTGGAGCCCTACCTATAAGCGGGGAGGGCTCCGATGTCGGGGCGGCGATTATCGGAGTTGGCGACTCCGAAGAGGAGACCGGCAACTACAGCGATAACCGACCGTCGGCGAACGATACCAGAGGCGACCTCGGTGATGCCTTCTCTTTTGACCTGTGGGCGAAGAAGAGCTCGAGGCGAGCAGGCGCGAGAATGCGACCGTTTATTTTACGGCCGGGGACCGCCCATCCCCAGGCATCGGACGACAGTGGTCGGAACCCGCTGAGGAGAAGGAGGCTGACCGGACCCAGCCCGCTGACTGAACAGCTTTCATCTAAGGAGTCTCCCTACCGTCACCTGACCTGCTCATGGTCGACTCCGTCCAGTAGGCGAGACTTCTTTAAGTAAGTTAAATTTAAATATTAGAAAATTTTACGAAAATAGAATAAAACTAAGCGATACTACTATCGTGATAATGTTACAAAAACAAACTGAAACTATACGCTAGTTTGAAGTTTGACTCCCTTCAAGCTGCACGGCGTCGTCACTGAAGCGCTCGGCAATGAGGAAAAAAGAACTGAGGCGGTTGGAGGTCGTCGCCGAGATGGTCATTACCGCTCGAGCCGCTGCTCGCGGCGCCGTGTCTCGCGGCGCCGTCTCTCGCGCCGACCCTCCAGCAAAAAGTTTGCTCCCGATGGGTCTTAGTGCCTCCGGCGCCAATCCCACTAGTGTGAATGAGTGGTGGAGACTTATGTCCAGGAAGATCAAGAATTACGGTAGGTACGTAATTTTCATATCTTACCTATATTAATCGTCACCATTAACCCTGGTGGGTGAGTACCAAGCCCACTAGGTGGGCCGGTACCTCCCTGAAGGCTGGACAGCCTTTAGCACCTCATGGGAGACTCATGAGGGAAGAGGGCCCATTACAGGTCTCACAGACCTACATTAAAACCAGAGTCAGGACTGGGCTCCTGACCTGCAAGAGAGGGAGGCACCCCGACATTTCCATCTGGCTCTTCGGAAGAAAATTGGGATCCCCAGAATGGTGAGGCAGTCATCACACCGGGCAAGGGTAACAACTGGAGAGATGAATCCATACCGTCTGCCTAATGCAGACCACGGATCCCACAACCCTGGAGGCTACCATGCTGGTGCCATAAGATGCCCACGTCTGGTGTCTAGCTAGCTCCAGACCTCTTGTGGAAATGGCAATGGCTCACCTGGTTGCCTCGCAATCAGGCAAGGCCACTAGAATCTCCCCAGTGTGGCCCACAGGCACCTCTCATAGGCCACCATGTGTGCCTGAGCAGCAGCAATGAACAACAAGAGACACATCGAGGTGAAAACTCTCCTGCCCCAGTGGTCGAACCCGCAAAATTTGCGCTCAGTGGGACAGTCTCTGTCAGGAGCCGATACTCCAGAATGGATGTCTAGCCACCCAAGCCCGACGTGGGTGGGGCAAAGTTCCTGGAGACCCTAGGGAGTGCAATACCTGTGCTGGCAGTCCCCAGGGGCTAGGGAAGCGGAAGAGGTGACTGCCAGATGTCATACGATTCCTCCATAAAGGGCTGAGGCCATGGAGGGATCACTAAGGATTCCTAGCTGTACTCCCAAGGAACACCATAGCCACGCACATGCAGGACTGCGTTGAGACACTGGGGTAAGAAAAATTACTCACCTTAGTAATGTTGTTTCTTCTAATGGAGTCTTTATATTATGACATATGCAGTTTGTCCCAGCCTTAGAACTGCTCCGGAGGTGAAAGAGTTAACTTCCATGCCAGGCATGGAATCTTGAGCTGAGCTCGTTGAAAAAACTCTGTCTGTTGATCTTCAAACTGAAACTGTCAGATCTTTACGAGCAAAACTCACTAAGGTTCTGTGTGGAAGCTGTAAACCTACACACAGCCAACTGGCTACTAAAATATTAACACATTGTTCTGGCCCCAAAACCAAGACTCAAGTCAGGGATCCAAAAATAAAATAAAATAAACATACACCCAACACCCCAAAAAGAGGGGTGAAAACACAAGGTGGGCATCATAAGTGCAGGACTGCACTGCCCACCTCATCCCAAGAGCAAAGGTTCTGAGAAGGGCAGGCGGGGAGGTCATAATATAGCAAGACTCGATTAGAAGAAATAACATTACTAAGGTGAGTAATTTTTCTTCAAACAACATGAATCTTGCTATATTATATTATATGCAACTACAGCAGTACCTCCATGGAGGAGGACAGAACCTACTTAGGAAATAGACTCTGAAGCACAGCTGTGCCAGAACTGAGCATCACTCCCAGCCTGGATGTCCAGGGAGTAATGCTTGAGTAAAGTGTGTACTGTTTTCCAGGCAGCTGCTTGACACATCTCCAAGATAGGGATATCCCCAGCACGCAGCTAGGGACACAGCTATCCTCTGGTAGAGTGAGCCCCTCAGGCTGAAGGGGAACCTACCCAGTTTTTGATAGCAAATTGGATACAAGAGACAATCCACCTGGCAATGGATCTTTCAGTGGCAGGTTTCCTCTCCAACCTCACCATAAGTGAGGAACAGTTGGAGGAGTCAAACCTGTGACCCTTGGTACGCTCTATGTAGTAACTAAGGGCTCTCTTTACATCTAAACTGTGCAGCCTCCTCTCGCCAGAGGAGGAATGGTCAGTGAAGTACACTGGAAGAGATATAGATTGATTAAGGTGGAAATCTGAAACCACCTTAGGCAAGAACTTCCTGTTAGTCCTGAGGACTACCTTATCTCTGTGAAAGGAGATAAAATCAGGCTCCACTGACAAAGCTTGTAATTCACTTATGCGCCTGACAGAAGTAATGGCTACCAGAAACACAGTTTTCCAAGTCAAGTACTTAAGCTCTGCTGAAGACAAAGGCTCAAAGGGGGGTTGCATTAGCTGAGCAATGCAAACATTAAGATCCCAGGCAGGAGCAGGGTCCCTGAATGGAGGTTGGTGTGAAGCAATCCTTGAAAAACTTGGAGAATACAGGGTGAGCAGAAAGAGAAGAGGGCTTTCCTGCTGAAATAAAAGCAGAGACAGCTGCCAAATGCACTTTCAGAGTAGCTGGCCTCAATCCCAAAGTATTTAGATGGACCATATAGTCCAGGACTGTGGGCAAATCAGCAGATTCTGGGAAAATATGCTTGTCAGAGCACCATATGGAAAACCTTTTCCATTTAGAATTATAAGTAGCCCTGGTGGAAGGCTTCCTAGAAGCTTTCAAGATATCGAGTACACCTTGAGAAAGGTGTAGGTCAACAAACTCTAACTCCTCAAGAGCCAGGCCTTGAGGTTGAGGGATTTGAGATTCGGATACCAAACTCTCCCCTGGTCACAGGTTAACAGATTGTGATTCCTGGGGAGACAAAGGGGAAGATGGACTGCTAAGGACAGAAGGAGTGGATACCAGGGCTGTCTGGCCCAATCTGGAACAATCAGAATCATCTTGCAAGGTTGAGATCTGATTTTGACTAGCACCTTGAACAAGAGGAAAGGGGAAGGCATAAAGGAACTTCCTTCCCAATCGAGAAAGAAGGCATCCAGAGGACTGAGCCCAACACTGGGGGCCTGCAACAAAAAGCGGAAGTTGGTGATTGTCTGGGGCTGCAAAAGATCTATTTGAGGTGCCCACCTGGCAAATACTAACCCCAGTACTAGGGGATCCAGTGACCATTCGTGATGACCTGGGAAATCCTGCAGGAGCATCTGCCAGGACATTGTCCTTGCCTGGGAGGTGAACTGCCATGAGGGAGGTGTTCAGGAAATAAGCCAGAGACCACAACTTCATTGCCTCGGTGCACAAGGCCGAAGACCGAGTGCCCCCTTGCTTGTTGATGTACCACATTGTAGTGGTGGTGTCTGTTCTGACCTGTACCACTTTGTTCTGAACAGATGCAGAAAAAACCTGAAGTGCTAGAAAAACAGCTCTGAGTTCCAACAGATTGATGTGGAGCAGAGATTCCTGAGGGGACCACAATCCCTGGGTGGTGAGGTCGCCCATGTGAGCTCCCAATCCCAAGAGGGACGCATCTGTAGTAAGGGTCAAGGAGTGAGATTGAGGGATGAAAGGAACCCCCTGTCTCAGATTGCTCTGATCCTGCCACCACTGCACGGCCTGGATCAGGGTTCGAGTTACTGGGATCAATTTGGTTAGAGGATCTCTCCTTTGAGACCAGAAGGCTCTCAAATGGAATTGGATGTCCCTCATCTGAAATCTTGCTCCTTGCACTACAGCTGTGGAAGCAGCCATGTGGCCAAGGAGCTGTAGAAAGTGCCTTGCTGGTCAAGAGACCTGCAGAGTGAAGGAGGAGGCCAGAGCCACCCGGTCTTTACTCTTTCTAGAGGAAGGAAAGCCTGGCCTGTTTGTGTCCAGTTCTGCGCCTATGAAGGTGAGTAGCTGAACAGGCTCTAGAACTGACTTTGGAAGATTGAGAAGAAAACCTAGAGATGTAAGCAGCTGCTGGGTAACCTGAAGGTGTGATTTGACTTGGTCTGGGGACTGACCCACTATGAGCCAGTCGTCCAGGTAAGGAAAGATGGCAATCTTTTGCCTTCTTAAGTGAGCAACTGCTACTGCCAGGCATTTGGTGAATACCCTTGGGGCAGAGGTGAGGCCGAAGGGCATTGCTCTGATTTTCGGTGGGAGCTTCTGATGAGAACATGGAAGTAGGCATCCTTGAGGTCCAGGGACGCTAGCCAGTCCCCTGGCCTTAGGGAGGGTAAAATAATTCCCAGAGTCACCATTTTGAATTTTGGTTTTAAAAGGTGCTTGTTTAGGTATCTTAGATCCAGGATGGGCCGCCATTCTCCTGTCTTTTTTGGGGGTAAGGAAGTACCTGGAGTACAGTCCTTTGCCCTGGTGTAGGGGAACCTTTCTACAGCTCTGAGAGCCAGGAGGTTGAGACTTCTGTTTCAAAGCAAGAGCCTCTGATGGATTTGCAGGTGGAAAGGATCTGGTTCTCATCTTTGGAAATTTTTGAAGCTGAGAACCAGTCCTGGCTCTCCTTCCAGGACCCACTTGTCTGATGTTAAAGACTCCCAGTCCTGGGCAGAGTAAGCCAGCCTGCCTAGGTAATGGAGAATCGGCCCTGGGCATCCCATCAGGTGCCTGTTTGGCAGGGGCTTTAGGCTGAGGGGTGGGAGCAGGCCTGCTCTGCCCGTCTGCCTCTCCCTCTGAAGAACCCCTCTGGGCATAAGCTGAAGAGGAGGCCTGGGCTTGTAAAAGGCCTGTGAAAAGGCCTGCCCCTGCCCCTGGAAAGCTGCTCTGAGGAGTGGCTTGCCCTCTACTTGGCCTGTGCACTCCTATAAGTGGTCCTATACTCATCCATTTCTTCATGCAATTCTCTGTCTGCTCCCCAAACAGAGAATTACCCACAATCAGGAAAATCCATGGCCTTAGCCTGGGTATCCTGTGACAGGCTAGTACACCTGAGCCAAGCCATTCTACGAAAAGCCACAGATGTAGCCATGACTCTTGAAGATACATCATTAGAGTCCACTGCAGCATGGAATTGCACCTTGGATGCCTCAATACTATCAGCAGCCACCTGTTCCAGCTCCTTGGCAAGCTGGCCAGGGACCTGTTTCGCTAAAGCCATAACAGTATCCCATCTGGATTTCTGGTATCTTGCAACATAAGCCATATAATTTACCTGTCTGAGTCCCAAGGATGCTGCCATGCATTGTTTCTTTGCCATGGCATCAATCCTCCTGGAGTCCTTGTCGGGGGGGTGTGTGAAGCCAAGGGAATATTTTCCTTATCACAGGCTGCAGCCTGCACTACCCCAACATGGCTGCATTGTTGTGAAAGGAACTCCATATCAGAGCCTGACAATGTGTACCTCCTGTCCATCTTTTTATCCACAGGAGGTAAAGAATTAGGAGCTTTTAAAATCTTTATTGTCTGTTTCCTAAAAGATTTATGTAAAGGAATAGACAATCTCCTGGACTCTGGGATATCCATCATTTCCACATAGTCAGGCTCCTCCTGTTCATCCACAGCTTCTTCCAAAGGAGCTGGAGGGTTTCAAGCAACTTTTTTATAAAACAGAAAATGAGAAGGGGACTCAGAAAGCCTAGTGGGAGGCACTCCTGAAGGTCTGTCTGGGGAGATGTCCGGTTCAATGGGCACATCCAGACTTTCAAAATCACATTCACTCTCTTCATAATCCTCCTCCCCCTCCTCCGGTTCATAAAATTCTTCTATATCATATTCTTGAACCGGTGGAACCGACCGTTTACCTGATGGTGCCGGTTCGGACGGAACCGGGGAAAGCGACTGGACAATTTGGATCGCTTTGGCTATCTCTGCAGCGGTTGGAGAGAAATTTTGGCTCCACACCTGCTGATTTTCTAGTCCTCTTTGCTGGAACTGGCTCCTCCGAGTCAGCTCTACGTTGCCGAGGAAGTACGCCTCTGGTCAGAGGGCACTCCTCCGGTTCGGTTGGCACCGAACCGGCTGGCCATCCGGTCAGCGGACTTTTGGCCTCTGCTCTCTGAGCCTACCAACTCTCTTATCCAGGGTAGCTGCAGGAAATTCTTGCAAATCTGGCAGTCTGCATTAGGGTGGTCAAACCCCAGACAATAAACACATGTGGTGTGTGGGTCAGCCTTGGCAAAGGCTTCCCCACAGACACTACAGTGTTGAAACCCAGTGGGCCCGGTTTTTCTTTTGGGTTTCTCAGATATAATGCCAGCCTAACCAAAAACTTGCCCTTTTCTGGCAAATCGCCAAGCAAGGCACCCTTATCGGTTCCCAACCGTGTTACAGGTCGTGGAAAAAAAATGTAATGAAATCCGTTTTTTTTAGAACCGATAAGAACCGGGAACCACACTCTAAATGTAATTTAACAAGTTTTAACAACAACCTGATCGGTTCAAACCGAACCGATAACAACGTTTGCAAGTTCCACACAGAGAAATGTAAAACCTATCTATTACTTATGATACCACAGACAGAGCTTGAACCGACTGGTTGCGGTTAAAATATACAAATGCGGTTTAGAAAACTGAGAAATAACACTTTTTTAACCGACAAATGAACCGAGCAGTAGGAGGAATCTCCGGAGCGACTGTTCAGTGAGGCGGAGTAAAGAATCTGACAGTTTCAGTTTGAAGATCAACAGACAGAGTTTTTTCAACCGAGCTCGCGCTCAAGATTCCATGCCTGGCATGGAAGTTAACTCTTTCACCTCCGGAGCAGTTCTAAGGCTGGGACAAACTGCATATGTCATAATATAGCAAGACTTCATGTTGTTTGAATGAGCTCTTCCATCATCATCAACAGGAGCAGCTGATACTCTGAAAAGTCAGCATCTGAAGACCAGAACAAAGAGGAGTCCTCTTCCTTGGAGGAGGAAGCAGACGAAGTGGAAGGGCTCTGTATAGGGGATGATGGTGCAGGAAGAGTCGATGCGAACACCATCTCATACATGGCCCTGTAAAACATGGGGAAAGCACTTGCCCTGGCCCTATTCTGCTCCCAGATAAGAAGCCCCAAAGGACCGGAAAGACCCAGGAGAAGAAGAGGAGGAGGAGGAGGAGGCAGAGAGGAAGAAGGATGAGCAGAACGGTCCTGGAAGATCGGGCCCCCTCTGCCACAGCTGTGGGAACAACTGGGGGACCCCACTGAAGCAAGGGGGTTATGCTGTCCAGATTCCACCTGCTGCTCAACCTCCCTCAGCCAGCAGGGGGAAGCCCACGAGGAGAAGATCCCTGGTGGGAGACCGGAGCCAAGCAAACCCAGGAGGGTGGCCCCTGTCCCCACCTGTTGCAGGACTCCGTCCTCCTGAGAGAGAGTAGTGCCCAGCCCAGTACTCCGACTCTGGCTTGGGTGACCAAGGTCACCTGAGCAGAGAAGGAGACAGACCGGCCACCAACCCCCAGAAGAACTGAGACCTGCCCCTCGAGCGAGGTCCCACTATGGCAACCATTCTTCATGGAGGGGAAGAAAAGACGGCACCAGGTTGGCCTCTGACTTCCCCTCCAACTCTGTGCTGCACTGAAAAGTGACCTGGCATTGAAATCGGCCTCCTCCATGGAAAGGCACCCAAAGCAATTTGCGTCTCCAAAGCAACACTGGAACCAGCACCGCGCTTCAACATCGACACCATCCCCAGAAGCGGTGGCACCACTGACATCGACCGACCGGAGTCAACATCACAGGCAGCACCAAGTTCGGGGACGGTGCCGACCATGACACCAACCCTTAAACGGTACCATCTATGGCAGCAACCATGGCACCATCACCAGATGCGGCACCATCAATGACCGCAGCACCGCCCTGCTGCACCGACATCTGGGTGGCGAGTGCGGGCGCCGTTGCCCAAGACAGTGCCACTGGAGTCCCTCATGACACCGAGCAAGGCACCAATGGAGGAAAGGGCGTCATCACGAACGGAGTCAGTCCTAAGACCAGAACTTACATATGACGATCTCGAGTGGATCCTGGGGAGCGACCGCTGCTCCAGAGAGCTCGGTTGCCAATCCGGATCAGCCTGATCATCCTCCAAATCTGAGGAAGAGAGCATGGTGATCAGGAGAGAGGCAACCCCAGCCACTCTACCCGTCCTGGCACCAACAGTGGTATCGGGAGGGGACTCCGTGGCACTGGAGGGCCGGTCTCGCTCACCAACACCAGAATTGGTATCAGAAGCCAAGGCTGCACTCTCTGAAGCCCTTGAAGGGACTGCTGATGCAGGCCCCGCTTGTAGCTGAGGCCTCAACACCGGGGTCGGACGGTTCCCCAAAGGGGAATCAGGCCTTGAGTGATCCACAGCCGGCCCCCCGGAGGAGGCTGATCATTCTCCCGACCACTGAACCAGGCATCTAGGCTCAGCGAGATCTGAGCCGACAGAGGCCTGCTTTCCCCCACTGCATATAGCAGCAGGTGAGACCTGGGGGATGGGCCTAAGGTCCTTACCTTAGTGGAAAAAGAAAGAAGTGAGACTCAGAGCCATACAAACACTACTTAAGAAAATAACAAAACGTTGCCAAACGCAGTGTTGATAGGAGCGGCGTCGAGTATTCGGTCAGACAAGCAGAAAATGGTAGTGCAGACTTCCTGCTGTCCCATGTAGTCCAAGCTGCAGCCTTGATTGCGGGAAAAACAGAACTGAGGTAGTGGAGGGGACGATGATGGTTACTGGCCAACCCGCGAGCACCACGCAATGTGACAGCCTCGAGGGCAGTGCCGTCCCCATCGCCCCTCCTTCTAGGAGAAAAGCTTTTTAAGCTAAAAAGTTTCCTGTGGGGTCCTAGCGTCTCCAGCGTAGTACCCACCAGTGATGAATGGTGAAGACTGATACAGGTAAGATTAGGCCGTTTCTTTGGCAGAAGACTACCAAATGGCCAGACAGACGCTACAGCAGCAAGGTAACAGCCAAGCACTGGCAAGACCCTCTTTTTCTTGATTTAACTCCAAGTCTGATAAGAACTCTGGTGAGGGTAACAAATTTGCACCCAAAGACACTACTTGCTATAATTGTAATAAGCCAGGCCATATTGTAAGAAACTGCTGTAGTAAGGATAGCAATGGTGCAGATTTGATCTTAGCAGGGCAAGTCTTAACAGATGTCAAGGTGGGAGATAAGACTGTGAAGGGACTTATAGATTCAGGAAGCAGACAAACCCTGGTGCATGCTGAAGTTCTCAAAAGAACTGTGCCAGAGGACCAGGTACTGGTGTAATCTGCATCCACAGGGACCTCGATACTATCCCACCACCCAAGTGACTTTGACTATTAATGGGGTGTTGCACCAAACGAAAGTGGGGGCAGTACCTGTGATTACTGAACATGACTTTCTGGGATTCACCAAGTTAATCTCAGAGGAGTAAATCCTGATGTTTCAGCAGCTGTGAGACAAGAGCTCAGACAAGAAAATCTCAGATGGTGGGGCTCTCTTCCTTTCGGTGATTTTGATTCAGACTTGTTTAAGTATGGTTCCAAGATCCAGAAGTTCAGGAAAGAATGAAAATGCCTGAAGAAACAGTGCAACAACAGACTGATGGACATACGGGGTTAATATATGAAAATGCTGAAACTAAACTGATAACTGTGGTGTGTGCCTGTGTGTGGGTGTGGTTGTGTATTGTGATCGTATGTTCTATTTTTGATTATTATGTAAAATTTAATTTGTGCTTATTTGTTTAATGTGTGGATTTAACTAATTTGGGTTTCTCTGTTACATTGCTTAATATTAATGATGGTAGTAAGTTTAGTGGTGTAGGTCATATTGTTTTAATTTGTTATAACAGGAAAAATCATACGTTTAGAATGTGTTGGTCAGTGGCTCCCATGAGAAGGCACTATTCCCTAGCTCGGCTTCGGGACCTCTGCCCCTTTGATTGTCCCTCGTTACCACCTGAAGTCTGTGGACACTGTAGGGCATTAGGTACTGCCCGAAGAGGGAGGAGGTGGAGGTCTACAAGGCCTGTTTTGGGGAATGTGGCCAGAGGAAGACAGATTGGTGTGGTGAGCTCTAGGAGGTGCCCTGGGGTGAAATGGGTTCATGATAGGGGTCCTTCCTGTCTTGTTCTCATACCCTAGGGCTCCACCTTCAGTGGGCAGGTACCCAATGGACCAGCTTCATCTACCTGTCCTTCTTGGGCAGTTTTTTTTTTTTTTGCAATTTCTTTTTATGCCCCCATATCACTGGCACTATCACCCAACTACCCACCGGACACCACACACCCCCGAGGACCCCCACGGAAATTTGGCTATACCTCCAGGTGGGATGAAATGGGGCCTCCCTTCAAGCCTGTCAGATTTTCCAAATTTGTCGGGTTCTCATGGGTCGTGGCACCGGTGGGTGACGGCCAATCTAGGACCTCTCAACAGTGTTGCGCCGGGCTAAGCTTTTCCAATACACCCTCCTGGAGGCATGACATGCGCTAAGACACCAAGGCATATGCTGACGCCTGTCATGCTTTCCCTATGTCGGACTTGGGCTTGCTGTACCTCTGGCCACCAGAGGCCAGGCATGCACTGAGTCAAGTGCCCAGGAGGCGATCCTTCGGATGCTCAAGACTCTTCCCCAGCCGGCCCTCCAAGACCCCCGCTCATTCCTCAACCCAGATTGCCGGCATCACAAGTGGTAGCGCCACTGCTGTGCTGGCAGGCCAGCTCTTCTCGGCAGTGTTTTGCAATGCTAGATCCATTAGAAACAAAACAGCTATTATAGCTGATCTGGTTTCTACAGTTGACCTGGCTTGCATCACTGAGACCTGGCTGGATGAAAATGTCAGACCAGTATTGAAAATCAGGGGTTCCTGCTTGGTTCTCAGTGATCCACTGCCTGAGAAAGGATCGCAGGGGTGGGGCGATTCAAGTCAGACTTGAAGTTCATGACACTCCCAATGGGAACAGCAGGGTCTTCTGAATGTGTGACAGGTCAAGGAGTTGCAGGTGCAGGTTGCAGGATCCTTCCCATTTACCATCCCTCGGGACATGAGAGGGAATTCCTGCAGGAAGTCACAGACTTCGTCGTCAGACTTGTGGTGGAGTCACCCAGATGGATTATTCTGGGCAACTTCAACGCTTGGATCGATGAATTTCACCGCTCTCACAAAACTTCCTCCGACAATGCAATCATTGGGCCTGACACAGGTGGTTACCTCTGCAACCCATGTACATGGTCACTCTCTGGACCTTGTCTTCTTACTGGGACTGGAGGTCACTGACCTCATGGTGGAACCAGTCACTTGGTCAGAACACTATACCACAAAGTTCTTGTTTGAAGCCCCCTGATAGACCCTCTCCCTCACGGAGATGGTCCAGTACCGCCCTTTGAAGGGTTTGACCCGGAAGGTCTTATGGCAGTGCTTGACCTATCAGGTGTAACGAGTGCTTACAAGGAACTGGAGGAGTTGGTGTCAGCCTATAATAGGGCCATCGCCAGCGCCCTCGACTCCATTACACCGGTCCGTGTTTGGTCCCTCACACCGGGGATCCCCATGGTTTGATGGGACTCTCAGGGAGTTGAAGGTGAGGGGCCGAAGGTTGGAGCAGCACTGGCAGAGATCTCAGTCTGATGGGGACAAGCTTATTTTGATGTCTCATTATACAGAGTACCAAACAGCAATCTTCCGTAAGAAGGCAGAGTTCCTGTCCAGAAAGACTGCTGTAGCAGTCAACATACCAGCTCATCTCTTACAGACTGTCAACAGACTGTGTTATCCGGCCCATCTTCAGTCCGTTAGAGCCTTTTCACAATCAAAGTGTGATGAGTTTGCTCTGTTTTTTGCTGATAAGATCTCCTTTATCAGATGTGGGATCCAGTCGGTGCCCTTCATTGGGGTTTGCAGTGGCGAGCTGGTGTCAGTCATGAGCACTCTGTTTGTCTGGTTTGACTTTGACCAGTTGGTGGTTGAGGATGTTGTTATGGTCATCCAGAGTTGAGGCCTACCTGCTGCTTGGACCGGGTCCAACGCGTCTTCTTGTAGGTGCACTGAGTCCATCAGTCCACCTGTTCCAAACCACATGCCTTTTTATCATTATCATTATTCTAATCTAGAGTATTTGAGCTAGTGCAGGCTACTTTGTGTCTGTATAAGTTTAAACTTCTATTTTTAGTACATATATTATATATTTGTATAACCTGTTTAAAGATTAAGTAGTCATCTGATAATCTTGATTTGTTTTGAAATGGGGCAGCAGCTGGAGAGATTTGAACATTTTTTAATGGGGGCAGCAGCTGGAGAGGGTGTGTACACTTTTAATGGTGGGAGTAGGTCAACAGCTGGAAAGAGTGGGTACAAAACAGAAATTTCTGGCTACACCCCTGCTTCGTCCCAGTCCTTGCTAGGATAGTCCAGTTTTCTTTTGGGGGGGGGGGCTTTCTGGAGCCTTTTCAGGAGGCGGTGGTGAGACCACTCTTGAAAAAGCCATCATTAGACCTGGATTGCCTGGCGAACTATAGATCTGTCTCTAACCTACCCTTTTTGGGGAAGGTTATTGAGAAGGCGGTGGCTTTACAACTGGAGGCCCGTTTGTCAACTCACAACATCTACAACCCTCTCCAGTCGGGTTTTAGGAAAAGCACAGTACTGAAACTGCCTCGGTTTGGGTGCTTGATGATCTCCTGGTGGTGAGGGATGGAGAAGAGCATTCCATACTTGTTCTCGACATCTCAGCTGCGTTCGACACCGTGGACCATGGGGTGCTTTTGGATCACTTGCGGCTTCCTTGTGGACTTTCTGGTGTAGTCCTTAACTGGTTCCATTCTTTCCTCACTGGCAGGATGCAGACAGTGGTTTTGGGGACTTTCTCCTCCAAAGCACTGCCCTGCCATGTGGGGTCCCACAGGGTTCCATTTTGTCCCCCATGCTGTTCACGGTGTATATGCTACCATTAGGGGACATTATAAGATGGTACAGACTGAGTTTTCATTGCTATGCTGATGATACTCGGCTGCAACTGTCTTTTGAGCATGAACAACAGGATATGGTCTCAGTTTTTAATAGGTGCCTTGCCAAAATCCAAAACTGGATGAGTCCCAACTGGTTGAAATTAAATCCAGATAAAATTATGTACCTACTGTGATCATCTTAGACAAGTCTTCACCATTTAGTCACACACTGGGTTCTCCGGAGGCACTAGGACCCTGCAGGAACCAAACATTTTGGGAGGGTTGGCACGAGATAGGACCACGCATGCGGCACTCTTGCGAGACTGACTTGCGCCATATAGGCTATCCCGCCAACCCCCAACAGCCTCAGTACCTTTTTACAGAGGAGATGCAGTGTGATAAAACTAGAAACCTAACCTAACAAGGGCATGAGATAGCCTGATTGACCTGTGTAGGAAGGGTCAATTGTAAGAATGTCTTCACAGCCCAAACTCAATGAGGGAGTGAATACCAGAAACAGAATAAGTGAACCGGGGGATGGTGGGTGGTGTGTGACTAAACAGTGAAGACTTGTCCAAGAAGATCAAGAATTATGTTAGGTATGTAATTTTCATATCCTCCTGGACTTTATGTCTTCACTGTTTAGTCACACTTCTGGGTTAGAGTACCAAGCTAAACTAATCCCATGAGCTGGGATGCAGGAAAAAGAGCTCATTTAGGACAGAATCCAGTTAAGGATCATCCTTCCAAAGGAAGCATGCTGTCTGGCATGGACATCCAGAGAATAGTGCTTTACAAATGTGTTTACTGGGCTCCAAGCTGCCGCTTTGTAAATCTCCGTTATAGGAACAGTGTGAATCTCTGCCAGAGACACAGCAATCTAGCTGAGTGGGCATGTACCTGGCCTTCCAACTTAGTCTGTGCCACGGAATAGCAATGATGAAGGCATGCCACTATCCAGGCAGAGATGCATCTGAGGGATACCAGCTGACCCAGCCGAGTCGTGATGAAAGAGACAAAGAGTTGCTTTGCCTGACAGATGTCCCTAGTCCCATTGCTGTAGAATCATAGGGCTCTCTTAACATCCAGGGAATGAAGAGTGCGTTTCCCTTCATTTTGGAGGTCAGCAAAGTAAGTCGGCAGAACCAAGGGCTGGTTGAGGTGGAAATCCGAAACCACTCTGTGTAGGAACTTAGGGTGAGTACGGAGTACCACCCTGTCTTTGTGAAAGACGGTGCACGGAGGGTCTGTAACAAGAGCATGTATCTCAGAGACCCTATGAGCAGAAGTGATGGCTACCAAGAAGGCAGTCTTCCAGGACAGGAGCTCAAATTGCATGTAGCTAGAGGCTCAAAGGTTTCTGAGTGAGCATATCCAGCACAAGATTAAGATCCCATATGGCAACCATCTTCCTAACCGGGGGCCTAGTATGCAGAATGCCCTTGGGGAATCTTTTGAACAAAGGAAGCTGAGCCAAGGACTTGTTCTGGACCGGCTCATGAAAGGCAGAAAGTGCACAGAGATGTACCGTGACAGTATAATATTGCAGCCCTGCATCTGAATGGTCGAACAAGTACTCCAAAACTTTATTCAGTGGGCACCAGAAAGGATCTAGGGGGATCTTGGCACACCAAATTGAAAAGCGCTTCCATTTAGCTGCATATGTCTTCCTGGTGGAGGGCTTACACGCTGCCAAGAGAATCTGGGAAATTCTCAGAGAAACTTTAAACCTGCCCACCGCTATCTTCTCAGGAGCCAGGCATGGAGATAAATGGAGTGCAGACTGGGATGAACCAGAGATCCCTGTGTCAGGAGGTTCATCTGTAGAGACAGTTGCCTCGGAGGACAGTCCGACAGTTTGTTGATCAACGGAAACCAGACCTTACAAGGCCAGTATGGTGCAATTAAGATCATCTTGCCCCTTCCCCCATGCCTCTAATCTGAGCAGCACCCTCTGAATTAGGGGCAGCAGGAGAAATGCATACAGAAAGCATCTTGTCCACCGCAGTCTGAATGCATCCTGACAAAAAATGCCAGGCCCTGGATTTCTGGAGCAGAAGAGAGGCAGTTTTGCGTTGAGTGGGGACGCAAAACGGTCCAGGTCCGGAGTTCCCCACTCTTGAATAGTGACTGAACTATGGTGAGTCGAGACCACTTGTGAGGATCTGTCTCTGTTCTGCTGAGACGGTCTGCCAAGTCATTCTGTACACCTGGCAGGTAGATTGCTTGAATTAGAGCCTTGTGCTCCAAGCACCATTCCCAGACCCTCATTGCTTCTCTGCATAAGGGTAGAATGAGCACTGCCCTGCTTGTTGATGTAATACATCACTGCTTTGTTGTCCGTTTGGAGGAGAATATTCTTGTGACAGAGAATGTCCTTCAAAGCTCGGACCGCATAAGGGCGCTCTCATTTCTAGGACATTTATGTGAAGCTGGGACTCGAGTTGAGTCCACACACCCTGAGTGTGGAGAGCCTGACAGTGAGCTCCCCACCCCATTAGTGAGGCGTCTGTGGTAATGGAGATCTGATGGTCCAGAGGGCAAAGGGTATCCCTGCAGGAGATTGTCCTCTTGAGACCACCAGGTGAGAGACCTCCGTGGGGTTCTGTCACCTTGATGAGATAGGACTGCGGGTGAGTGGTTGGAGACCACTGAGTACTGAGCATCCACTGGGTGGTTCTCATGTGCAGACGGGGCAGAGGTACAGTGAACACTGAGGATGCCATGAGGCCCAGCATCCGTTGCATCGAGAGCGCTAACTGACCTGTTCTCGATGTAACGGGCCATCTGAAGGATATCGCTCCTTCTGTCCTCTGGGAGAAAAGCCTTTGCACAGGATGTGTCCAGAAGGGTCCCTATGAAAAAAAGCCTCTGGGAGGGCTGCAGCTGTGATTTCTTGAGGTTCAGCAGAGTTCCCATGGCGTAAGGAGGTGAGAGGCCATCTCTACGGCATCCAGAGTCCCTTGCCTGGAAGGACTTGCCAAAAGCCAATCGTCCAGATAAGGGAACACCTGTATTCCGAGTTTTCTGAGATGCGCTGCGAGAACTGCACAACACTTTGTAAAAACTCACGGCGCCGAGGATAGCCCAAAAGGCAGGACTCTGAACTGATAATGTTGTCCCAGAGCCACAAACCTCAGGAATTTGTGGTGCCTCGGGTGAATGGGAATGTGCTGGTAAGCATCCTGCATGTCCAGGGAAGCTAACCAGTCGTGCTGATGAAGCAAGGGTAACAGGGTTCCTAGAGAAATCATTTTGAATTTCTCCTTGGGGAGAAATTTGTTTAGCTTTCTGAGATCTAGAATGGGGCGCATTCCCCCAGACTTCTTTGGAACCAGAAAGTAATGAGAGTAGAACCCCGTGTTTCGCTGATGTAGCGGCACAAGTTCTACTGCCCTGTTGTTTAGAAGGCCCTGAATCTCGGCGGTGAGAAGGTCTGACTAAAGGGCAGACAGCCTGGGCTGCCGTTTGGGAGGACAATCCAGAGGGGTTTCCACAAAATTGAGTGAGTACCCCTCGCGGATTATCCGAAGGACCCATTTGTCTGAGGTTATGGACTTCCACTGGCTGTGGAAGTGCATCAGACGACCTCCACGGAGAGGAAAAGTCCACCTCGGGCAGTTGAGGTGGGACTTGGGCCAGCAATTCATAAGGTAGCGCTGGGCGCTTGGGACCTGCGCTTTCTGCCGCCTTCTTTTGAGGTTGAGCAGATTGGTTCTATGGAAACTTCCTGCCTCGGAAAGGACTGGCGGTTATGAAACTGACGTTTACTGGCATGCCCTCGAGAGGGGCAGAGAGAGTCTAGCCAACTTAATGGCTGACCTAGTCTTTGTGTAGCTTCTAGAGCTTGCTCGACCTGAGGACCAAAAGATATGCACCATCAAGGGCAATGCCATTACCAGCTGTTGCGCATCATTGAGTGAAACCTGAAATGCAGCCAAGGAATGGCGACGAGTGCAAATACCAGCAGCTGCTGAACGGGAAGCGAGTCGAAGCGTCCATGGCTGCTTTAACCTGTTGGTTGTTAGATTCAATACCCCTGGTAATGGTTTGGAAGCTCTGGTTTTGAATCCGACTCGGGAAGAGCTTCAACCATTTGCTTGAGAGAGTGCCACAGGATATACTCGTACTGAGAAAAATAGCCCTGGTAACTGGCAATACGCATACTTAGGGTAGAAGCAGCAAAGACTCTCTTACCTAAGGTGTCTATCTTACGAGATTCCTTGTTAATAGGTCGAGCTGTAGTGGTTTGAGGAAGGACGACCTTATCATTCTCTGCCAGGACTACAATAGGATCCACAAAGTCTTGGGATGCCAAAATGGGACAATCCTTGGGGGCTGAATACTTTCTATCAATGGATTTAGCCACTGATGAAGAGAGAGCAGGATTATTCCATACCATTTGAGACAGCATCTCGTAGGAAGGCTGAATCGGAGGACTCAAATCCGTAGGGATATCCGAGGCGTGAAGGTATTGGAGTCTTAGCAATTTCCCAGGATCGATGTCTGTAGTCTGGAGAGAAAGTGTGGAAATCATATTCTTCAGCAGAGACTTAAATGACAGGTCCTTGACCACAGGCTCTGCAGCAGTAAAAGATCCACCTTCGTCCACCTCCTCGCCGCCCGGCGAAGGTCTGGGTCAGGCTCAACGTCATCTCCTGACAGTCCAGGAGGGACTGTATGGACAGGAAAGGGATGAAAGCCAGAAGAGGAAGGAGAGAAAGAGACAAAAGAAAGTCCCGAGAGCCCCGGCACCAAACGATGCCGAGAACCATGTGGCGCCGAGAAGCCTGCAGCGCCGAGGGCCAGCCTTGGCACCACACGCACTGCAGGCGCCACAGACGAACACGCTGCCGACGCCGCAAGGCCGCATGGCGCCAAACGCGCTCCCAGAAACCGAAAAACAGGTTTTGAAGGAAAAAGAGCAGGAGATAAGGGCATCGGTGTGGTCCCCTGCGCCGAAGCCGTGGGGGGGGGGGAGACACCTAAGCACGGAGTCGACAGCACCGAAGAAGGTGCCGCACGACCAGGAAAGTCCAACCACCCTACCTGGTCAACCAGAGAGCCGGAAGGCCCATGAACGACCGAGCCAGGTAGCCGAACCAACCTCCAAGCCCATTGCTCCATAGGCGGCTCACTGATGAAACTGCTCATCTGAAGACCTACCTGCGGGTGGGGTAGGACTCCGATGTCGAAGACGTCGGCTACCAAGCCGCTGTTGGTGACTCTGAAGGAGGAGACGGCAACTAGCCCCGATAACGAGCGTCTATGTGCAGGCGTATCAGAGGGCGACCTCGGTGATGCCTTCTCTTTTTGAGCCTGCGGGTCGAGAAGAAGAGCTTTCGAGGCGAGCGGTGCGAGAAATCACGACCATTTGGCTTTATGCTTCCTTGAGGACGCCCATCCCCCGGGTATTGGACTGACCGTTGTCAGACCCCCTTTCCGGAGAAGGCGGCGGACCGGACCCAGCCAGACTGACTGAACAGCTTTCATACGAAGTCTCCCTACCGTCACCTGACCTGCTCATGGTCGACTCCGTCAGTGTAGGCTGAGACTTCTTTATCGTTTTATTTTAAAAATAAGAATAACTTAAGCGATACTGTATCGAGATAATACTACAAAATAATAAAAACTGAAAACTATGCTGCTAGTTTGAAGTTTGACTCCCGACAGGCGAGCAACGTCGTCACTGAAGCGCACTCGTCGACGGGAAAAAAAGGAATCGAGGCGGCTGGGGAGTCGACACCGAGATAGTCATTGCCGCACCAGCTGGGGCTCACGGCGCCGTTCCTCGCGGTGCCATCTCTGGCGTTGACTCCCCAGCAAAAAGGTTTGCTCCTGATGGGTCCTAGTGCCTCTGGCGCAGATCCCAATAGTGTGAATGAGTGGTGGAGACTAATGTCCAGGAAGATCTCCCAATTCATTTGAAACTGTTGTTGAATTACTGGTGGAGCCAGGTAGTGGAAGCTCAAAACTTCAGTTTTTGTTCTGTTTAACGTATAACTGGACACAGTCAAAAATTCTTCCAACTGCAAAAAGAGCACTGGAAGTGATACCTCTGGCTCTGACATATAAGCTAGCATGTCATCTGCATATAATACGAGTTTGTGCTCCCTATCCCCACCTGGACCCCCCACGAATGAGATCATTTTGTCTTATGGATTGGGCCAGCGGCTCTATGTAGAGAGCAAAAAGCAAAGGTGAGAAGGCGGGCACCCTTGTGTGCCGCCCCTCCCAAGAAAAAGCTGAAATATGGCTATTAGCCCTCACATACCCACTCAGTTTGTTATATAACCTGAAAAGACCCTCTAAGAAAGGCTCCGGAAAACCCAAACCCGAGAAGGACCCATCTCAGGAAAACCCACAACACCTTATCAAATGCTTTTTCAGCATCTAAGCTCAACAAAAGGGATGGAGTTTTGGTGTTGTTAATGTGATCAGTTATATGGACTGTTGTTCTTAGGTTATCCTGAGCCTGCCTCCCGGGACAAACCCTGTCTGATCTATCTGAATCAGGTACATAATAATGCACTGAATGCGGCGGGCCAGTAAGGAGGTTAAGATTTTATAGTCGTTGTTAAGGAGGAAAATGGGTCTATATGGGAGCAGAGCATGGGGTCCTTTCCAGGCTTGGGAATTACAGATATCACCGCCTGTGTCCAGCGTGGAGGCATCTGACCCGTCTCCATGAAAATGCCATTAAAAGTTTTTAGGAGGTGGGCCTACAACCTCTTGAAAAGTTTTATAAAATTCAGCAGGTAGTCCATCACTACCAGGACACTTGCTGGTTTTGAGTCTCTGTACCTCTTCACCAAGCTCCAAAGATGAGATCGGTGACTGCAGGGCTTCCCCTTGCTGCTTCAGCAGTCCCGGAAGGGCCAACCCAGACAGAAACTTGGCTATCCACTCAGGACCAGGGTCCAGACCCGCAGGATATAGCTCTTGATAATACCTATGGAAGGTTTCTGCTATCTGGAACCAATCTCACCACGTTTATGAACCCAGACACCTCATCCCGGATGAGGGCTCTGGCCATGTACTAAAGTCTGCTTGCAAGCAGTCTGAGTGACTGAGTTCCCCTTCATAGTATTTTGCCGCGAAAATAAGAGCAGCTGCACTACCTGATAATCTAAGATCCCATTCAGTTCCTTTTGATGAGTTAGTAACTCATTTAATCTTTTACTATCAATGCTCCTTTCTGGAGTGTCTCTAAATGTTAATTTTATTTAAAGGGTAATCCTTTTGGATTCCGTTCCTTTTCTTCCTACTAGCCATTTCTATAAACTTCCCTCTTAATACTGCCTTGGCGGCATCCCATAACGTAGCGGGGTTCACATCGTATGAGGAATTTTCCTCCATACCCTCTTAAAAGTTTCCCAAATCTCCTCCTACGCAGAATCTTGCAGTACCTCCTGAAGATTTTAACTCCCACAGGGTCCAAGAGCCTCCGGCACAGAACCTAGAAGTGTGACTAAATGGTGAAAACTTAAAAGTCCAGGAAGATCGAAATACTGGTGGTGCAACCTGGTTGCCTGAGAGTTGGTGCACAAGCTGGTCGAGTCGCCTGGCTTAGGCTTGAGATTCCAAGCTTCTCACCTCCTCTAAGGTGAAAACTCGTGCTGTGCTGGATAGCGCCTAATGCTTGAATTTCAGGTGTAAGCCATTGTCCAGAGTGGCTTTATCATCTTAGAAACATCACCAGGATTAAACAGCTGATTCCCTCGGTGATCTGCCATCACTAGTCCATGCCTTTGTGACATCACGCTTGATTACTGCAATGTCCTTTACCTAGGGCTATCGGGGCTGATCTTAGCCACCTATAGCTAGTGTGAGGAAACTAGCAGAGCTGCTGACTGGCCTTTCAATGTCATGTCACATTCCACCTGGCGTTGCATTCTCTGCACTGGCTTCCTATTAGGTGGAAGATCACCTTCAAGGTCGGGTTGCTAACCTACAAAGCCTAACGTGACTGGGGCTCAGTTGCCTGCAAGACCTCCTGCAGCCCTATCACCCATCTCATCCCCTGGTCAGCCGAGATAGGGGCCTCCTGGTGATTCCCAGGGTCCATTTGAAGTCGCCTGGCACCCGGGCTTTTCTGTTGTGGCGCCTACCCTGTGGAATCTACTGGCTCGGTTGCTCAGAGGAGGCTCCTCTGTTACTGCCTTCAAGAGGGGGATCTGAAGTGACCTTTTATTTACTAAGCTTTACCCTCCATTTAATTTTTAATTTATCGTGGTTATTATTTTACATATATGTTAATTTGTTTATAATGCTTGGGTATCTGTAAAGCAGACAATTATGGTAACCAGCACACACCTAAAGGCACACATTTGTGTAGGCTCAGAGAATCAATATGGACACTTCAGATTCCTTTTCATATGCCAAACTTTAATAAGAAAGTGTGTCACCACATCATTTTTCAAACAGGAATCACAGTTTACTCACTCCACAAAATAAAATTCATATATAGTCCAGTGAGTAAAATCCAAAGTCCAAGATTTAGAGTAAGAATAAAAGCAAACAGGCCCAACTTGAGGCCGGTACTCAGCTTGTTGCAGCAGCAGTGTTGGAGGAGTCTACCTCCCAACGTCACCTGGCGTGTTGCTGTAGGCGTTACTTTCTTTTGAGAAGACAGGAACATTGGTAAGGTGGCATTATTTGTAAGAGAGGACAGAGTGCAGCAGGGAGGAGGGTAGGATGGAAATGTGGAGATGATGTGGGTTAGCTTAAGGATTGGGATGGAAATGTGGAGATGATGTGGTTTAGCTTTAAGGATAATCTGTTTCCTCACTGTGCTGCGTTCATTGAGTGTACTATATTTCTTATGTAACTGAACCTTGATCTTACCAGGTCCATCTTACAAATGAGCTTTGCTCAATGATGTTCGCCTGGATAAATAAAGATTTGATTGATTGACTGATTGATTGATACTAAAGGTAGGAGGGTCAATCTGGGAGTAGTATACAGGACACCAACACAGTCTGAGGAACACAAAAGGGAACTGGTGGACAACCTAATAACCCATTGTGCCAGGGGTAGAGGCAGGATGGTGGTGATGGGAGACTTCAACCTGCCGGGGTGGACTGGTGCAATATGTCATCAGCAAATACTCAAGAAAGTACAGTTACGTAAGAACTTACCGTAAAAGTAGATCTTCGAGAGAGGCCCTTGCAGTAGGTAATTACATATAGGACTGATGCCAGCCGGCGTCAGGACCCAACGGAAAAATTTCTAGCTAGCAGTCTCTGGCAGGGGACCGCCCCCACGTCAGGTGACTGACGTCATGCGGCGTCAGTATAAAGGGGCAGTCCCCCTCGCCCGCCTTCCAGTTCTTTCCCGCCAAAGGCCAAAAGGCAAGACGAGAAAGAACCGGATATTTCCCCTCCTGGAAAAGGAGCTGAAAAAGCTGAGGGGGATGGAGGGCAGGAAGGTATTACCTGCTGCAAGAGCCTCTCTTGAAGATATGAAAATTCGTACCTACCATAATTCTTGATCTTCTCTTGTATCTTCACCATTCATTACTGCTTGGGTTAGTGCCAGGCGGCACCCATGAGAGATTTTTTTTTTTGAGGTGGCTCCAATGGCACGCGCCTCGAGAGTGACGCTGCGCCATGCGTGAGGGGCGGCCATTAGGTGCTGCAGACTCCTCCTCCTCCATCTCAGTTCTGGTAGCTGGAGAGGCGAAAACAAAGGGTAAGGAAAAAGGAGAGCGAGGCAAGAGAGCCGAGGGACAGAAAAAGGAAAAGATATAAACTGAAAAAGGAATAAGCTGGTAGAGAACAGACAGAGGAGAGAGAGAATTCCTACTCTAAGGGACCACAGGGCCTCCTATCTGGGGCAGCTCAGGGAGGAACAGATAGAGAGAAAGGAAGAAGAAGAAGAAGAAGGAAGAAAACAAGGTATGCTGAGAGGGGAGAACACTGCCCACAGATACCTTGGTTGAGAGACTTATAAGCTCGGAACCAAACACAACAGAGCAAGAATCCTCCTGACAGGACTGAGAGAAGGTTCAGCTGAACCGCTGTACAGATTGGACACAAATGGCAGATCTCTAACCTCCCATCATGCCAACGCCCTACACTCTAGCTGAGAGCTCACAGACTGCCGGGCAGAAATCTGTTCTGGAAGAGAGAGCCCAACTAGGAAGGGGATTAAGCCGCTTAGCACCCTGTTAAGTGCTAACACACAAGTGTATGGGAAGGGGTTAGGCCCCACACAAGGCAGCTTTGTATGAAAGGATAGAGTGGGAACTCGATCAGACTTCCTGAAGGCAAGGCAAGAACAGCCGCTTAAGGCTAAAGAATTGCCAGAAGCACCAGCCAGAATGAGCTGACAAAAATAACACCTGCCAGGGGGAATCTAAATTTTTGAGGCTGAGCCAAAGGGACATACTCTTAAGCTGTGAACTGAGCAACGCGGTTAAGGTGCCCCGGGGTCGCCCCCTAGGGACAGTCAGAAAGAGTTCCCTCAGAATAGGTGAAAAAGACCTCGTTCCTCTTTTACCTTGAGGAAAAAAGATCCATTCAAAAAGAACAGAAAACAGAATGATTTTTTTTTTTTTTGGCATAAAGGCCAAAGGAAGGGAGAGGAACGAGACGGAAGGGGGAGATGCCACAGTAGGAGGCCACTAAGGGGAAGGTGGGTGGGTATCAGTAATGAATAGTGAAGATACAAGAGAAGATCAAGAATTATGGTAGGTACGTAATTTTCATATCTTCTCTTGTCAATCTTCACCATTCATTACTACTTGGGTGAGTACCAAGCTCCCAAAGGGGGGGATAAGAAACCCTGAGGGAGCAAGACCCCCAGCCTCCTGTTGGTGAGAAACAGAAGGGGAAGACCCTGGGCTAATCAAGAGAGAAGCCTATGGGGAAGAAGAACTAGGAGGTGTCCCCCGAGGATGGGGAGACAGAGGAAGCCCCTGCAGAAGTCTCCTAGCTCTGGAGGAAAAGAGACGGGTTCCCCGGAAAGCGGAGCGAATCACCCTCACGCGGACCAGGGTGACAACCGTCGAGAGAAGCCATGCCGTCCGTCTAATACAGATCACTGTCCCTGCAAGCCTGGAAGCAACCTCACTGGCCATAAGATGCCCTTGCTTGGTGTCTTGCCAGCTCCAGGCCTATAGCAGAGAGGGCAATAGCTTGTCTGGTTTGCTCCATATCAGGCATCGATGCTAAGCTCTGCAAAGCATTGACCACAAATGCCTACTGTGAGGGCAAAAGGAAGGGCCTGATGAGATGCAATGCAAGACACCGGACAAGAGGAAGAAAACACTCTTCACCCTACAGGTCAAACTATAGAGAATCTGAGTCCGGTGGACAGTCATGCGCCAGGCGCGGTGCCGGAAGGAGTCTCTAGGCACGCCTGGAAGGGAACAGGCCAGGATAGTACCACCAAATGCTGGGCACCGATCCCGGGAATTCACGCTCTCTGCTCAGTATTGTCTCGCCTAACATAGGAAATCTGAAGATCCTCACCATCCTCAAAAAGGAATCGCTGATATTCAGTGAAATCAGCATCGGAGAGATGAGCAGTGGGTTCCTCTCCCTCAGAGGAGGGAGACGAGGATGATGGAGAGCTTGAGTGTCCAGAGGACTCCCTCTTGCGGCGGTGGGGATAGGCGAAAAACCCGCTCATTCATGTACCTAATATATGAGGAGAAGGCCGCCGCAGAACCTCTGAACGTCTCCCAGGATAACAGGCCCATGGGACCGACATGGCCTGGGAGAGCGGGGGGTGGCTGCAGAGGAATGGGTGAAGGTCACCTACGGTGAGGCAACTGTCCTCTGCCGGGGCTCTGGAATCTGGGAAACGGAGCCCAAGCTGGCGGGATCCTGGACAACAGACCAGGTTGCAGAACGGAACCCTGGGGATGCGAAGCCTGGAAGAGCCTAGAAGGAGATCCTCCCCTGTGACGAACCTGGGACTGCATGGATCCAGAAAGGCAGCCCACAGCAACGCCACCAGAGGGGTCCCTGGGGTCCAAGAGGGAAAGACGGGGCCCCAGTGCTACGGCTCCTACCCACACCCTGAGGGGTGGTAGGTAGAGACCGAGATGCCTGAACCCTGTCCCTCGACCCCTCGGACTCAGCGAACGCCCTCCTCCTCGACCCCAGCGACCCCCCACCCCAAGCAGGTGCAGCAGCACCAGGGTTGGCAGCTGCCACGACCCCCTCAGGAGGGAGAGCCCCTCCCTCCACCTCCACTCTATCGCCCCTGGGACCCCAGACCACCCCCAGCCTGGGGGCCTCAGGGACGACGGCAGCGGGACAGAGGAATAGGCGCCACGGGCCGCCAGCACTGCGCCACCGGAGACCCCGACCAAGATTCAGGGTGCCATGACGGGTCCACATCTGAGTCATCGTCCTCCGAGGAGGAAGGGATCAGCTGGACCACAATACTGGCTACCCCCGGGGTCTCCAGTGAAATGGCGCCACGGACAGCACCGGTGCCAGAGGCGGCGCGGACGACCCCGGACCCCCCGCAACACCTAGACCCGGCCCCAACTCCCTAACGGCACCGGCCAAACCCACGGCATCGCCCTCGGCGCCGGGACCCCACTTGGCACTGTCAGAAGAGCTAACCGGACCACGCGCCGCTGGTAGCGCAGAGAGCCAATGTGGTGCCGCCAACAGCGCCATCTCGATCACTGGCACCGCGAACAGCACCGGAAGGCGGCATCAAGGGTCCACCGATGCCGGGCCCAGCAGACGTGGGCCTCGACACTGGGGGAGCCTGCACCTCCAAGGAGGTGACTGCCGAGGCGATGTCCCCGCCTCGGCCCTGGGAGGGACCTCGGCATTCCTCCGACACCGCAAAAGAAGCTTCCTCTTCAGCAAGAGAAGATGAGGAAGCCTCCTCCTCCTCCTCTACAGACCGTATAGGCCTGAGAGGGGACCCGGAGGAAGGGCCTAGAGACCTTACCTGGGAATCCCTGGAGCGGCGCCGTCCCCCGAAAGTCGGCAGGGCCTTGCCGATCTTAAACGCGCGGACTTCTAGGATGCAACGGTCCATCGAGAAACAGGCGTCGCACGCATCCATATCGTGGTTGGGTCCCAGGCAACGAAGACAAACATCATGCCGGTCTGTGACGGAAAAATGCCGGCCACAGGAGCACCAACGCATAGGGGCACGGCCCGCCTTCAACTTACGTTTTGCCCCCGAACCTGACATGATGCAAAAAAATTTAGACTAAAACAGCAAAAGCTCTCGCCGCCGTCGTGGAATTCTATGGCACAGAAGGCCTAACTGTATCTAACCGCACAGCAGGTGCAGCCTCGACGGCGGAAGAAACAGAACTGAGATGGAGGAGGAGTCTGCGGCACCTAACGGCCGCCCCTCGCGCATGACGCAGTGCGTCACTCTCGGGGGTGACGCCGTTGGAGCCGACTCAGGAAAAAAAAAAATCTCCCGTAGCGGGTGCGCGCCTCTGGCACTAACCCAAGCAGTAATGAATGGTGAAGATTGACAAGGGAAGATCTACTGTTATGGTAAGTTCTTACGGAACTGTACTATCTTACTTTGAGAGGGCTCTTGCAGTAAGTAATTACATATAGGACTGAGTCCCAAGCAGTCTGGAACAAGGAGAAGCAAACGGGAGGAGGAAAGCTACTCAGAAGTAGACCCTCTGGTTGTGAAGGCCTTAGGAAAGGAGGCCTTGCAAAACAGCCAGCCCGAAGCCTGCTCTACGGTGAGAGGCAATGTCCGAACTGTAATATTTCATAAAGGTATGGACAGAAGTCCAAGTGGTGGCTGCACAAATGTCAGCCGCTGACACATTCTTGAAACAAGCCGCAGAGGCAGCGACCCCTCTGGTGGAGTGGCCTCTAACTTTACCCGGCAGGGTCTTGTTGTACTTGTCATAACAGAAAGTGATACAATGAGCCAACCATTTCGATAGGCATTGCTTAGAAACAGCACTGCCTTCTCTTTTATGAGCAAAAAAAAATGAACAGTTGATCAGTCTTTCTGAGATCTTCGTCCTGTTGGTATAGTATCTCATAATTCGGTGACCATCCAAAGTATGCAGGAGGTACTCTCCATGATTAGAGTGCTGCAATAAAAAAGGCAGGCAACTCTATGGATTGATTCAGCGTCGATTCTGCTACCACCTTAGGGAGAAACTTAGGGTTGGTACGCAGAGCCACACATTCCTTGTGAAAACTCAAATACGGGATTTTACACATCAGGGCCTGGAGCTCGGAAATCCATCGAGCAGAAGTAATGGCCACTAGGAAGACAGTCTTCCAAGAAAGGAACTTTAGGTCCACTGAGGCTGCCGGCTGGAAAGGAGGCAGAGTAAGCTTCTCTAAAATGAAATTCAGATCCCAAGGAGGGGCAGGAACCCGGATAGGGGGTCGTAAGTGACGGACCCCTCTCAAAAAGGTCTTAGAGACCTCCAGCTGAGCAAACGTTCTGTCTGCAAAGGGGACATGATAGGCCGAAATGGCCACCATGTGAACCTTTAAGGATGAATGGCTGAGACCCAGATCAATGAGGTGTCGCAGGTAATCCAGAAGTCGGCCGACAGAGCAAGAGAAGGGCTCGACATCACTGGAGGCAGCCCAAATAGAGAACCGCTTCCATTTGGCATAAGTAGATCTGGTTGAGGGTTTCCTGGCCTCCACCAGAATCTCAGCTACTCAGGGAGGGGGACCCTGAATGAGGCTTGAGCTACGTCTGCAGGAGCCAGGCGTGCAACTGAAGGACTTGAGGCCTGGATGGACCAGGGTCCCCTGATCCTGGGTCAGCAAAAATAGCAACAGAGGAAGAGGAAGGGAGGTTCCTCGAGTATTGTTGCAGAAGAAGAACCAGACTTGCCTGGGCTAGAAAAGAGCAATCAGAATAATTTGAGCTCCTTCCGAACCAAGTTTCTGCAAGACCCTGGTAATCAGTGGAATCGGGGAAGGCATAGACGAATCTGCCTTCTAGTCTAGAGACAGAGCATCTCTCCAAAAATGCCACGCCCTGGAGTGAGCGAGCAGAAGCGGAAGTTTTGTGTTTTGAGGGGATGCAAACGGATCTATCTGTGGAGTTCCCCAGCCCAGGAAGATGTTGTCTACAACCCACTGATCCAGTTCCTATTTGTGAGCTAGAGCAGATGACCAGCTGAGCCTGTCTGCCAGCGTGTTCTCGACCCCCGGGACGTGAGATGCCGTGAGGTGAAGGTTGTGCTGCACTGCCCAATCACAGACTCACATCACCTCTCTGCAAAGGGGGTAGGAACGAGTTCCTCCCTGTTTGTTGATGTACCAGACCACACAGATATTGTCCGTCTGTATGGCTAGGTGACCGGGAGACAGATACAGATGCAGAGCCTGAAGAGCATACAGTACTGCCCTTACTTCGAGCACACTGATGTGAAGGGACTTCTCGAGCTTGGACCAGGAGCCCTGGTCCTGTGGGGACCGAGATGGCTCTCTACCCTCGCCGGAGGCGCTTATAGTCAACGCTCAAGGTGAGGGGAGACCGAAGGGAACTCCCCGCAGAGGTTCTCCTGAACCATCCACCACTGCAAGTCCCGAGCCATGGAGTGGAGACCAGGACAAGTTGATCTAGGTGAGTCTACTAGCTGATCCCATTGAGACCGAAGCATCCACTGAGAGATTCTCATGTGGAGCCGTGCGCGAGGTACTGGCGGAATCACAGCCGCCATTAGCCCAAGGCGAAGGACTGACCTGGTGCTGACCCGCCTGTGGCTGGATAACAGGCTGACCTGGGCCTGGAGAGTGGCCACCCTGTCCGGTGGCAGGAAGGCCATGCCAGAGGTCGTGTCCAGGATCGCCCCGATAAATTGGAGCCTCTGGGACGGGATCAGATGGGACTTGGTCTGGTTGATGGTAATACCCAGGCAGGCAAAGACCTGCTGGGTAAGGGAAAGGAAGTGCAGGAGTTCCTCCCTGGATGGGGCCGCCAGGAGCCAATCGTCCAGGTACGGGAAAACCTGCACCCCCTGGGTACGCAGGTAGGCCGCTACCACTGAAAGGCATTTGGTGAACACCTGGGGCGCCGAGGAAAGACCAAATGGGAGGGCCTTGAACTGGTAGAGGTCCCTTGGAGCGCAAAACGCAGGTATTTGCGGTGGGAAGGGCGGATAGAGATATGCAGGTAGGCATCCTGCATATCCAAAGCACACAGCCACTGTCTCGGCCGGAGAAGGGGCAGGAGGCTCTGCAGCGAGAGCATCCTGAACCTCTTGTACTCCACCAACAAGTTCAGGGAGCTGAGGTCGAGAATCAGCCTCAAGTCCCTTGTTTTCTTTGGGACCAGGAAGAAATGGGAATAGTACCCCATTCCCTGAAGAGGAATGGGGACGGGTTCTATTGCCTCCTTCAAGATAAGGGAGGAAATTTCTTCCTGGACCAGAAGAAGATGCTCCTGCGAGTACGACGACCTTGGGGGAGGACGCCGAGGGGTTTCTGAAGAAACCTATTGAGTGTCCTCTCAGCATGAGTTGGAGCACCCAGGAATCTGATGTTATCATCTCCAACCCGGGAGGCGGAGGAAAACCTCCCTCCTACGGTTCATCTGGAAATGCCAGAGGCTGTGGGAGAGGAAAGGAGTCAGGTGGTATGGTGCAGCGTCACGACTGAAGCTCCCGCTGCCTTTTGGGCAGTGGGGCTTAGGCACCGGAAGGGCCTGGCGTTTATTGGCCCGCTTTTCCTGTGGTTTCACATTTTGCTGATTCCGCCTGAAAGGCAATGACACTGCCGCTGGAGGGGGGACTGTACATGGAATCCACAGACTTCAGTGCAGTCCCTTCTCCTGCATATCGGCAGGGACCCTGGTTTTCCATTTTACGGTAACAATCACGGAATCCTGCTTGGTTTACGGATTTTGAATTCTTGTACCGGTGCCTCACGGAGTGCATGTCACTGCACAGAATCTCTAAGATTTCAGCATTTTTAAATTTTTTTATTTTCTCTTTCTATGTCCCTTCTCACAGCATCAGTCTCACTTTTCAGGCTGGGTATCCCTTAGCTTCACCCCCAGGTAATGCTCAGGAGCTCCTGTGTTCCTGCCCCTATCCTGCCTGGGTTGTACCCCACCAGGTGGAAAGGAGGGACTCCAGGACCCATCCATACTCCCTTAGTGTGTGTCAGGCAGCTCAGTGGATCCCTCATGGAGCCTGGTTATGAAGTCTGGGGCACCTGGATCCCTTCTGCCACTGGCCAATGTGGGGTGATTGTTCCTGGTTTTCTGGTCTCTGTCCCTGAGGCCACTGGCACTAGAGCAGATCCAAGGAGGTAGGTCACATAGAGACATGCCACTGCTCCAGATCCTGGCTAGGGTCCTCCCCTCCTGATCACTCTGCAGCACCATTGCATCACCAATCATGGTCACACAGTTGGTGGTAAAGCAGCAGGACCTGAAGCCCACCCTCCCCGGAGGAGGAGAGCAGTCCCCCAGGTGCTTGATCCTACTCCCCTGGCCAGACCTCCAGCAACCAGAGTTCGCTTCTGACCCTGGGTCGCTGACATTGCAAGCAATAGTGCTACCGTGAGTGCCAGCAGGCCGACCCAGATTCAGCATCTTAAAATGAATGCTGCTGTGCTTTGCATTCTTTTGCTTTGCTGCATATAGAGTCAGTAGAAATCACCCACACTGCTTTGTTGTGATCAGCCATTCAGTTTAACCACCTATGCCTAGTGGTTACAGTAACAAGCAGTGAATGAACTGGGTATATCCAGTAGACTTGGATTTGATTTCCACAACCTCCACTTGCATACTGTGTGACTCCAAGCAAGTCACTTAACCTCCCCAGTGCTTTTAGGTCACTCCTGAAAACAGACAGTCCTGCCTAGTGGGCCTTATCTGCTTTACAAAGCATATACAAAAATACCAGTATATGTTTACTACATCATAGAATAGTAGTCAGGGTACCATGTAATTTACCTGAGTTTTACTTGGGCTGAAATGATTTTGTATAGGTAAAGATAAATGTTCAGATACATTTTATGTGTTTTATAAGCTTGTTTTTTGATTTTAGTCAGATGTTTATTGTATTCTTTGTATATAAGCATCTAGGTTGTAGATTGCTAAATGCAGGATCACTGTTACCAACTAGCTTATTTAAGTTTATAACCAGTAGGGCCATCCACAATCCTCAGTTGTTTGAATGAAAACTAGTCTGAATGAAAGTATGTTCACAAAGAAGAAACTGCCCTACTACTTATGATAATACTTCACAGTTAGCACCCCATTTAGGTGAATTGGATCATTTTCAGCTTTTCTTCCACCTACTGTTTCATTCTCTGTGACAACAAAATGTTTTCTGATAGACTGCTTTAACAAAGTATTAAGTGTACTTATGTTTGGCCAGTGAATTTTAAAAGCACAGTCAATGACGTACAGAAGGTAAGACCCCAGGGGCTATATGATGCTGGTGGGTAGAGTAGTGCTCAGTTCACATCTGAACAAAGACATGAAAACTGGGAGACACCTTTTCATGGACACCAAGGAAAAAAGCATCCACATGTCTGGTAGATGCATAAATCCATTTGAGCGTCCTCCACTAATCACTTGTGGATTTTTAGGTGAAGACACTTTATTTCAAAGCAAATTCAAGCAGTTTTTTACCCCCTGGCCATTCACTCCTTCAGGCCTGCCAAGGCCCCCTACCATCGCTGCTGAGTCCCGACCACCATCCACTGCCCCTTACTGCTGTGCTACCAGGTAACCCAAAGTAACCCTTCATTGAGTGGGCCCCTACCCCTGTGGGAGGCTACCAGGGAAGGAGAATTGCTCTAAAGAGCTTCCAGTGTATCCTGGGCATGGCAGGGGTCAGAATGGACACATGTCTGGGGATTCTGGCTTATGGAGGGACCAACAGCTGTCCTTCGGTTGGGTCAGTGGGTGTTTTCCCATTTTCTTGGGAGCGTGACAGGCCACACAATGTCAAGGCACAAGCCGATGTCCATCATGCTCCCTTCTGCAGTGAGGGCTGACATGTTGTTGTGCCTCTGGCCTCCACCAGGGGCCAGCAAATGCTGAGACATGAACCCACCCTCCCTCCCAGGAGAAGGTGAGTGGTCATTGGACACTCAAGCCTTCACCCACCAGCTGGCCCTCCAACACCCAAGTCTGTTTCTAACCCTGGTCAGCAGTGTCACAGGCAGAAATCCAATTCATGCAGTTAAATTATAGATAGGAAAAACAAGGTAGTCCACTTTAGCAGTGACGGTTCAGATTAATTCACATCTGAGTTCTAACAAGCAAAGAGACCAAGTCATTTGTAACTTGTACATGTGGGGTGTGGGTGCTGAAGAAAGGGATCATAGTGCTGTCACTACTGCCATCACCCCAGAGGATGTGGACTGCATTATTGCTACTGCCATCACACCGATGGATGGGGAATGTAGTACTGCTGCTATTCCACCTGAGGGATGGGGCCATAATGCTGATACTGCCATCACACCTGAGGAATGGTGACGTAGAACCATACCTCTCAACCTCCTGCCTCATAAATTAGGGACAAGGCTTAACAAATCAGGACAAAGGACCAAATTCAGGGACACGTCTTCAAAATCAGTGATATCCACTCAGGAAGCTGGCAGAATAAGGGCTTAGTGTAAAATGTATTTTCTAAGGAAGAACAAGTGTGTAACTTTAATGTCTGACATTATTTTGTGCTTACAATCCCCACTGTTTGGTAAAGGAAACACAATTTTAGGAGGGACAGAGTAAAATTTTGAGGCAAAATCACGGACATCCCTGAAAATCAGGGACAGTTGAGAGGTATGCGTAGTACTGCTGCCATCACACCTAAGGGATGGGGCCACAGTGCTGCTGCTTCTGTCACACCTGAGAGAGGGAGGTTGTAGTGCTTTGCTGCTGCCATCACACCAGAGGGATGTGGGTCATAGTGCTGTTGGTGCTGCCATCGCCTTAGGGATGGGGCCGTAGTGCTGCTTCCATTACACCTTAGGGATGGGGGCTGTAGTGTTGCTGCTGCCATCACATCTTGTACCTAAAATAACTTTAAATTGGTACAAGGATGGAAGGATATGTAATAGTGGAAATCAAAATTGCTAAAATGCATGTTAGCAGAATTAAAAATTGTTAAATAAATTACACAAAACCAAACACCGGTAAAAGTGGATTTTGGCTTAGCAGACACCGGTGACAATACCATTTTTTACAATGTGCAAAACAGAATATGCCTTTCTCAATCCCGGTAAACCAGTGTCCCTACGTATACGGTGATAATGTCCTTGACATCACCACGAACAACACCGAACCCTGGAGGGCGCTTCCTGAATAGCGGACTGCACTTCCAGAACCAAACCTGATACATGGAGCCAGGGATGGCGCTGTAAGCCCTCTGGCCCAGCATCCTACCAGCAGTGTCACTGCATGTGTTACATAACACAGAAGCATGTGCCAACGCTGGCGAGCAGGCAGAGCGGACAAGGTCAGCCACTTCCTGTTTAACCTGAGAGTCAGGAAGGAGTCTAACTAGATTCCACCTCACTAAGAATCGCCTTCTGGTAATCCCCATGTGACCGACATAGTTCAGGGCCCTAATACCCAGAGTGGATGAAGCACAGATCTTCTTGCCATAGTGGTCCAGAAGACAGGATTCTTTGTCAGGTGGAGACGAGCTTCGACGCTTCAGATTAGCTGACCAGCCGTGAGGGGTGCTAATCACCACCGAGTCAGCTCGAGGGTGAGAATCAAGGAAGTCAACACCCTCGGGAGCCTGGTATAGTCTATTAGACTTCCGAGGAAACAAGGTCGGCATGAGGCTCAATCCAGGGTGGCACCAAGGTCGGAGCGGTCTCGGGCAGATCCAAGTGCTCAGCGAGTTTCTTACGCTGTGGGTCTGGCTCCAAAGAGTGCCACTTATGAACTTCCTGGATTTTGGCCATCAACTCCAAGAAAGAAGGATACTCGGAGGAGACTTGGAGGAGTCCTAGGCCTGGGTTTGGTCGGACAGCGTGCCTTGTCATCCAGGTCGGAACAACCGGAGTCATCCGAGGAGGAAGAGGAAGCAGAAGAAGACTCCTCTCCTGGCATGGGGAGGCATGGACCCCTTAGGAAGCCCTCGAGAACTGTGTCCTGCCCGCCTTGGAACCAGAAGGCTCGCCCTGGTATCCGGAGGTGGGGAGGGAGTCTGTCATCTGGGGCGACGAGCCAGAACCATTGCCGAGACAACTCTCCACCTCTCTGGTGAGCTGAGCCTTGGCCTCAGCCCACCAGGAGCCAGAGTCTCCTTCAAGTCCACGGCTGAGGGGCAGTGGAGGAGGAGGAGAGAGGATCGGATACTGGTGTACCTGTAGGGTGCATATCTGTAACCTGACGGCGGGTAACCCGGCGTCGGGTAGTGAAGCACCGAGTGCTGCGGCGTCGGATAGGCCGCCGTCGGGTACTAGGGAGTCGGATACTGCAGGGCTGGGTGAGATGGTGCCGGATAAGACGGAGTCAGATACCCGGGGGCCGGGGGGTCTGATGGAGCAGACGGCCCGGCCGGAAGCCCAGCGAGTGGGCCTGGGGCGGAGGGCCCGGCACTGGAGCAGTATCTGGGAGAGGGATGTTGCCCGGCATCGGTATGACCAGCATCTGAGCCGGCGTCCAGGGAACCGACGTCGGGTTGTCCGGCCCAGCGGGAAGGGAGGCCTGATGGGGGCGCAGCAGGAACCTCGGCATCGCCCGGGGATGGTGGGGAAAAATCCCTGGGGTCATGCTGAGGAGACCCGAGTCCCAGGAGGGCAGCAGGGCAGGGAGCAGGAACAGCGGACATAAGAGGTCCGGCGTTGGCTCACCACCGCACGGACGCCGGGTTGGCCGACATCCGACTTATCAGCAGGGTCCGGCGGACGTCGCAGGAGCTGGCATCCGACTTAGTGGACCCATCGCCGGAGGCAGGTCGCGAAGGAGGGACAGCCTGGTCAGGCGGGATAGTGGCCTGCACCGCCCGTGGGGTCGAGTGACTTATCGGCACGTCTCCGTGCGGGCGTCAGAAGAGCTGATGTCCAGCTTGCCGGAGCCACTCGAACCAGTAGGCCGCACAGTGGTGACTTTACCGGGAGCGGAGGCCTCCAACAGCCCGGAGGCACCCGAAGGGCCCGAGCGCGAGCCAGACGGGCGGGCCGACGCCGCCTTGGAAACTTCCAAGACGGCTGTGGCGGACCGATCCCCCAGAGGGGACATTACCTGGAGCATGGCGACTCCAGCCGGAGTTGTGGTGGAAGAGGAGCCCCTGTCCCGATGCTTCTTGTCCTTCTTCTTACGATGGCCTTCAGGGGGAGTGGACGCCTGCCGGAGCTTTTTCAACTCCTTCTCTACGGAGGACATCTTCTTGAGGACATGGGCCTCCAGGGACTGCTGCCTCCGTCTACGGGTGCTGGCATTAAATTTAAGGCAGTGCTGGCACTTCTCCACCTGATGGTCCGGGCCCAGACAGAAGAGGCACTGGGAATGGCCGTCCTTGTGCGGGAGTTGGGCGCCGCACGAGTCGCACTTATTTTTGTGCTCAGAGGGTGTAGGGGACGACATACACCAACGAAAGCTGACGATTAAGTCGAATAATTCAAAAAAACGACGGTAAATACTACCGGCGACAGAGCTGACGAGTGTTGAGCTTTACCGTGAGGCGCTGACATGAGTTAACGGTGGGAAAGAACTGGAAAGCGGGCGTGGGGAACCCCCCCTTTATACTGACGCCGCATGATGTCAGTCACCTGACGTGGGGGCGGTCCCCCGCCAGAGACTGCTAGCTAGGCCGGAATCAGTCCTATATGTATTTACCTACTGCAAGAGCCCTCTCGAAGTAAGATCAAAGGATACTGGACACATTCCATGATGCATTCCTGTCTCAACTGGTGGGGAAGCCAACCAGAAGAGTAAGCATCTTGGACCTGATCCTGGCAGATGGTGACCAGGTAGTAGTAGAGGACCCGCTGGCACGGAGTGACTACTCTATAGTATGGTTCTCCCTGGACTTGGGAAGGGAAGGCATTCAGACAAGTACAAAGTTGGTGGATTTTTGGGGAGCAGATTTTGGGAGGATGGCAGCAATCCTTGAGGGGCAATTAGTGAAGATCAGTCAAGATATTGACACGGAAGGCAGGTGGAAAGTAGTGAAACTGGGCCTGTTAGAAGCGACAAAAACATGCGCAAAGTCACACTACATGAAAGCAAGATCAAGGGAACCCAGCTGGTGGACCAAAGGGGTTCAGGGAAGTGTTAGGGAGAAAAGGCTAATCTTCCGAATGTACAAGAGGACCAGCGGGGAGGAAGACAGGGAGGAGTACTTTAGGAAATCGAGGGAGGAGAGCAGGATGGTAAGGGCAGCCAAGGCATCCAAAGAGCTAACGTTTGCACAGGGGATCAGGGAGGGGGAGAAAGAATCTTTTTAGACACATCAGGGAAAGAAGGAAGTGTAACGGGCAAATCACCAGGTTATAAAAGGAAGGTGGATGGGCAGAGGATGGAGTTGAGCAGGCTGAGGTACTTAACCAGTACTTCTGCTCAGTCTTTACAAGGGAAAAGGATGGGCCAATCCTGAAGGGAAGGAGGGCAGGCCAAGGCTGGGGAAGGGGGGGGGGCATTAACAGATGGAGAGATCTCAGTGGAGAGAGTGCAGGAGGGCCTAAAGTCCATGAGGGCAGACAAGGCTCCAGGCCTGGACAGACTCCACCCCAGAGTCCTAAAGGAACTGGCGGATGTCTTGGTAGTACCTCTGATGGAATTATTCAACTCCTCCCTCCGTCGGGATGTGTACCATTGAACTGGAGGATGGTACATGTGCCACTCCTAAGCGATCCTAGGATGAGCCAGGAAATTACAGGCTGGTCAGCCTAATGTCAATAGTGGGGAAACTACTGGAGACCATCTTGAAGGAAAGGCTGGAGGAGCTCCTGGAAGTAAACAGCCTTCATGATGTGCGACAACACGGATTCGTCGGGGAGATTTTGTCAAACCAACCTACTCCAAATGTTTGAGTGGGTGACAAGGTCTCCGGATGTAGGTCAGACAGTTGATGTCCTGTACCTGGACTTCAGCAAGGTGTTTTGACTCAGTGCTGCATGGACGACTGCTGGGCAAGCTAAGAAACTAGGGGGTGGGGGCAAAAATGGTTAATTGGATAGGGAATTGGCTGAGCAGCAGGCAACAGCAGGTGGTGGGGATTTCGTCATCAAGGAGGGTCATTAGTGGAGTACCATAGGATCTGTTCTGGGTCCACTGTTATTTAATGCTTTATTACGGACACTGCAGAGGGAGTTAGAGCAAAATGAGCCTGTCGCGATGACTCCAAACTAGAAGCAGCAGTGGACAGTGAGGAGGGGTGGAGGATTCACCAGGAAAAACTAGGAAGACTTGAAGAGTGGTCAGACACATGGCAGCTGGGTGTTAGCACTCAGAAGTGTAGCGATACTGCATTTGGGGCTAGAGATCAGGGTACAGCTACCATTTGGTGGGGGATACTGACAGTCTTGGAGGAGAAAGACCTAGGAAAAGACCTGGAGTGGTGATCACTGGCAAAATGAATCTCTCAAAACAGTGCTGGAAGGCAGCGGCAAAGGCAATTGCCTGGGGATCACCTCAAGAAGGAGGAGGTTATTCTGCCACTACAAATCCTTAGTGAGGCAGCACTTGGAGTACTATGTCCAGTTCTGGCATCATTCCTTAAAGAAGGACATCATGCTCCTGGAGAGAGTCCAGAGGAGGGCATCTAAAATGATCCAGGAAATGGGGAGAAGCCCTAGGAGGAGAGACTTAGGGAGCTTAACATGTACTCCCTGAAGGACATAAGGGACGGGGGGATATGACCGAGACCTTTAAATACTCGACGGGCATCAACAGAGGAAACACTGAGGGTCTGTTCAGATTGAAGGGGTTAGAGACCATGAGGGGTCATAGCCTAAAACTGGTGGTGGGGGGGGGGTGGTACAGAAAAGAACTGAGGAAACATAACTTCACAGAAAGGGTGGTGGTGCCTTGGAACTTGCTACCTGAGGCATTGATATCAATGGAATCAGTGGGACGTTTCAAGAAAGGATGGGATCAGTTCATGGGCATAGTACAGATGGGGAGGAAAGCGACCCTCAGGGTGGGAGACCTTGGTGGGAGGGAGGGAAAAGGGGAGGGGGAGCAGCAGCAGTGTCGGTACTGTAAGCTATATCTCGAGCAGATGTGATAAACCTTATAGCCTAATCTGCCGGCAATTTTGTATGTTCATATACAAAAACAGCTCGAACACAATGAAGTCCCTCATCACATTAACACACTAAAAAAACAGCCCTCAAATGTCACACAGAACAGATGAGGCTTAAGAGCCCTTTAAAACCTCAGCAGAAGAGATCTAAAGTAGCTGATTTGGTAAGGAGTTCCACCAGAAAGGCCTTTTCCATTAAAGATTTTAAACGAGCACATGCAACCACCAATATAATTTCCCCTGCACAGTGGAGAGGGTGATCCATAGTATATTGGCGCAGGAGGTCCTTCATGAAGCGCAAACTCAACTCTGCAGGGCAGTGAATAATATCAAGCAAATCTTAATGGTCACTCGGCATCTAATCTGTAGCCAGTGCACTTCGTGCAGCACTGGTGTGATGTGATCGAAAATGCTTGTGCCAGATATCAGTCAGGCTGCAGCATTTTGTATCAGCTACAGACAATGCCAAACATTCAGAAAGCTTGAGATAAAGTGTGTTGCAGTAGTCCAGGTGGGAGGCTATAAAGGCATAGATTACAGTCACCTGGTTATCATTTTGAGTAAAGGCTTCACCTGGGCGTGATTTCTGAGATGGAAAAAACAGCAACAGAGGACATTTGACACATACAGTAATATTCAGAGTAAACCTGTTGTCTATTATGACCCAAGGTTTTAGCCCAATCCACAGCTTGAGAGGGTACCACCCAATCATGGCAGGGTGAGACTAAATCTCTTTTCATCGCTAACTTCCTCTGGGAATTGCGATTTCCACACTCATTTCCATACAATCACAGCAGACTTCTGGCCAAGCCTTCTCTCTCCATACCTCTCCTCACTCCTCTCCTCTGCACCCACTCCCGCCTACTCCCTTAGATCCTGGCATCCCTGCTCCGTCTCTATTCCCATCGGCGATCATCGACCAGTGTTTCCGCTTTCTCTTACCTCCTCCCTCACCTCTGGAATCAGCTGCCCGCTCCCTTCCCCAATTTCCACTCCCTCCAAGTCTTCAAACGTAAACTTAAAATCTATCTCCCCACCCCCCTGCATCTATCCCCTCACCCACTTCCCCTCTACCACCACACCGCACTCTGTCCCACCCCTCACCTCCTCTGCCTGACCCACCCTCCTTTTACTTCCTCCTCTTTTCCACTCATTCCTTTAATGCAGTTTCTTTGACATCTAACTATACTACCTTTTGTAAATTATGTAAATGCTTTTTGGCTACTCATATCTATTTAATACTATGTAAATAACTTGCACAAAGTGTTATCCTGCTCTTGTTTAATTATGTTTATCTTAGCTGTATGCTTATTTGCTCATGTCCCTGGGTCACACCTGAAAGCGAGCCTTGGCTCAGTGTGCTTTTCCTGGTTAACAAATTTTAAATAAATAAATCAGTAAATCAATAAATAACTATATAAACTTCTGAGATCCTGTTTCAGTAATCAACAAATGAAAATTATGTACTCACCATAATTCTTGATTTTCTAGGACAAGTCTTCACCATTTATTAATATTGCTGGTTCAAGCTAGAGTGCTAGGACCTTGCAGGTGCCAAACATCTTCAGGAGGGCCAGTGCTGAGACAGGACCACACATCGTGGCACTGCAAGGCCGGCTCGTGTCTGTGTAGGCTACCTCAGTGCATCGAGCCTGCAACCACCTCAATACCTTTTTCACTATGGAGGTGCAGCATAAAATAAGTTAAGAAACACCTAACCTAACAAGGGCATAAGATAGTCCGATTGACCCATACAAGACAGATCAACTTGAAACCATGTCTTCACAGCCCAAACAGAGTAAAGACCTGAAACAGATTGAGTAAGCTCGGGGAATGGTGGGTGGACGTATGAGTGAATGGTGAAATTTGTCCAAGAAGATCAAGAATTATGGTGAGTGCACAATTTTCATCTCTTCCTGGATTTAAAGTCTTCACTATTCATTCATACTGCTGGGTGAGTACCAAGTTAAAAAAACAATCTCCCGAGTAGAGGGGTACGAGACGGAGCTTACTCAGGACTGAAGTCCATTAAGGATTGTCCTGTCAAAGGAAGCATGCTGTCTGGCACGGACATCCACAGCATAGTGCTTCACAAACGTGTGCATTGAGCTCCAAGTAGCTGCTCTACAAATGTCATCAATGGGAACAGATCGGATCTCTGCCAGAGAGGCGGCCACAGCTCTGGTGGAATAGGCACACACCTGGCCCTCCAACTTGACCTGCGCCATGGAGTAATAATGGCAAAGGCATGCCACTATCCAAGCAGAAATACATCTGATGGACCCTGGCTGACCCAGCCAGGCTGTTCTTAAGGACACAACATGCTGCTTGGCTTGACAGGAGTCCCTAGTTCTAGCGATATAGAACCATAGGGCTTTTCTGATATCCAGGGAATGAGGGGTACGCTCCACTTCATTTTGGAAGTTAGCAAAATAAGTAGGCAGTACCAGAGGCTGGTTGAGGTGGAAATACAAAACCACTTTTGGTAGGAACTTAGGGTGGGTGCGGAGAACCACACTGTCTTTATGGAAGACTGTGTACTGAGGGTCTGTGACCAAAGCATGCATTTCAGAGACCCTACAAACTGAAGTGATGGCAACCAGGGAGGCAGTTTTTCAGGTGAGAAACTTCAGATCACATGTGGCTAGAGGCTCAAAGGGTTTACGAGTTAGCATGACTAGCAGGAGGTTACTATCCCAGGCTGGGAGCAACTGACTTTTTAACAGGGAGCTTCGTATAAAGGATACTTTTAAGGAATCTTTTTGACAGCACAACTGAGACAAGGTCATGTTTTGGACTGGCTCATGATAGGCAGAAAGTGCATAGAAGTGTACCTTTATAGAACAGTATTGCAGTCCCTCATCTGAAAGGTCTAGTAGATACTCCAGTACTTTCTCTGGAGGGCACTGAAATGGTTCTAAGAAGATCTTGGCACAGCATTCCGAGAAACACTTCCATTTAGCCATGTAAGGCTTCTTGGTGGAAGGTTTACGAGCTGCTAGAGGGATCTGCGAAATTCTCTGAGACACCTGAAACCTGCTGACTTCTATCTCCTCAGAAGCCAGGCGTGGAGATGAAGGAAGCACAGGCTGAAGTGTACTAGTGGTCCGTGTGTCAGGAGGTCCATTCAAAGAGGCAACTGTTTCGGGGGGACCTCCGACAAATGGAAATTATGTACCTATTGTAATCCTTGATCTTCTTCGACGAAGTCTTCACCATTCATTCATGCTATTGGGAAATTACCAAGATAAGAGCTAATCTCCCGAGCAGAGTGCAGGAGACAGAGCTTGCTCAGGACAGAAGTCCATTAAGGACTGTCCTGCCGGCGAGCAAATGTGTCTGGCATGGACGTCAGAGCATAGTGCTCAATGGTACGTACTGAGCTCCAAGTAGGTGCTTTGTAGATCTCTGCAATGGGCACGTAATGGATCTCCACCAGGGATGCCGCAACCACTCTGGTAGAGTGGGCATAAACCCGGCCTTCCAACTTGACTTGTGCCATCGAGCAGTAATGGTTAAGGCATGCCACTATCCACGCAGAAATGCATCTAATGGCAACAGGCTGGCCCAGCCGGGCCATGCTGAATGATATAAAGAGTTGCTTAGATTTGCAAATCTCCCTTGTTCTGTCAATGTAGAATCGCAAAGCCCTCTTGACATCCAAGGAGTGAAGGGTGCATTCCCAATCATTCTGGAAGTTAGCAAAATAAGTAGGGAAAACCAAGGGCTGATTGAGATGAAAATCTGAAATCACCGTAGGTAGGAATTTAGGGTGAGTCCGAAGTACCATCTTGTCCTTGTGAAAGACAGTATATGGAGGGTCTCTGACCAAGGCATGGATTTCAGAAACCCTGCAAGCGGAAATAATGGCCACTAAGAAGGCAGTCTTCCAGGTCAGATATTTTAAGTCACAGGTGGCTAGAGGCTCAGAAGGTTTACAGTTGAGCATCTCTAGCACGAGGTTAATATCCCATGCAGCCACCGGTTTCCTGACCAGGGGTCTAGTGTGTAGGATGCCCTTAAGGAATCTCTTGACTAGCGGAAAATGAAAAAGATGTATCTACCGTAATTCTTGATCTTCTTGTATATCTTCACCATTCATCACTGGTGGGTTATATGCCTGAGGTGCTATGAGCCTGTGGAGCTTTCAGCTTACAAATTTTTTCCTGGCGGAGGGCCGGTGTTGTGGATAGGCGCACATACGAGGATGGCAGCAAGTGTGCTGCTTGAGCATCAGCCAGTGATCGGCCTTGACTCCTCCTCAACTCACTTCTGTCCACCAGAGAGTGAAAATAGATATAGAGAAAGAGAGGGTGGGCAAGGGAGCCCAAGAGATAGTAAAAGGAAAGGATATAAACAGAAAAGAGTAAAAAGCCAACACAAGAAGAGAGGGAGGCTACCTGAGGATGAGGCATAGGAAGGGGCCCCAACCACTCAGCACTCCTAAGGGACAGAGAAGTGGGAAGGGTTAGGGAAAATTCAGGAGAAAAGAAGAAAGGATAGAAAAAAATTATGAGACACCCTCCGCACTCACTCCCCAGGGAGGCAGGATGAAGATGTCAAGGATGACTTCCACCTCTACATTCTCCAGACACTTTCACATGAAGGAGAGATTGGAATCTTCCCTTTGAGACGCAGTCTGGGCTATTTGAGCTAATAGACAGCCCTGAGGAAAAACCTGAGGCTGAAGCAAAGGGAATGCCCGTTAGAGTTCTGGGAAGTGGGATGCCGGGGTCTCTATAGGTTGCCCAAGGATGGAGAGAGATGGGGGACAGGACCCACCCTGGGAAAGGACCCCATATCAGCCATTCCACAGCCAGGTGTTGTTACTTCCTGTAACTCATCCCGAGCCAGTGGCAAGGGAGGAGAAGCTGCAGAAGAAAGGAAACTGCCCCAGGTTAACCCGCTCAGTTAACAAAGAGAAAAAAGACAAGGGGAGGGGTCCCCAGGTCCCTCAGAGTCCACTGGGATTAGAAAAGGGTCCCGAAGGAGGCCCGAACTCCGGTTCTGCTAGAAGGCAAAACAGAGATCAGGAAGGAACCAAGCCCTCATTATACGAGGTCAAAAAGTGCCACTCGTCCTCCCCCCCCCTTCAAGGAGAACTACGAACACTCTGGAGGAAAAGAGGGGCAGAGAAGCCAGAAGGCTTACCCCACAAGGGTATCCATGGAGGGGAGAGCAAGCTGGGAGCAGGTACTGCTCAGAGACTGAGGCACCAGAGGGGATGGTGGGTGGGAAGCAGTGATGAATGGTGAAGATACACAAGTAGATCAAGGATTATGGTTGGTACGTAATTTTCATACCTTCCTGTATGTATCTTCATCATTCATCACTGGTGGGTGAGTACCAAGAAGGGGACCTTGAACTTCCCTGAGGGTAGGATTTCCCTCAGCCCTTTGTGGGAGAGAACCACAGGGGGAGAAGCCCCCTATGGGTCTGGAGATGCCCATGACTGATCAGGGCAAGATGGGGACTTCTGTGACCTGGAAGAAGAAAGCCACCCCACTAATTTCTGTCTCACCCTGTGGAAGAAAAACTGGGCACCTTGGAAGGGGGAGGCAATCACCCTACGCCAGGCCAAGGGCAATAACCTGGAAAGGCGAAGCCATACTACCAGTCTTATACAGACTGCAGATCCTGCCAACCTAGAAGCTACCTCACTTGCGTCGTATGATGCCCTTGAGAATGCCTCGCTAGCTCTAGGCCAGAAGTAGAAAGGCGGATGGCCTGCATGGTTGCCTCTGAGTCAGGCAAAGTGGCTAGGAGCTGTTCTAGCACCATCCGTTAAGTGTCTAGCACAAACAGCCATATGGGCCCGATGGGCTGAAATACATAGAAGGAGGCACTGAGGAAAAATCCTCCCCAAGTGGTTAAATTCAAATCCGGGGCGGTCATGTCTCAGGTGAGGATGCCTGAGGGGGTATCCAATAGCTCGATCCCCAATGTGGGGTAAGGCATGGAACCTGCAGACCCCTGGGGGCACGATATCAGCACTGGCAGTCCCTCGGGGCAGAGGGAGTCTGCCAGACCCGATGGGACGCTTCCTGAAAAGAAAAAGGCCATGGAGGAATGACCACATTCTCAAGGAGAACTCTCCCAGGAGAGCACGCATCATATGATCAGGATCACGACTAGCAAAATGGAAATGCGGAGCTCCTCCAACAACGTCGACAAGGATCGATGATACCTGGTGATATCAGTGTCCGAGGACAGGTGGATCAAAGAGTCTTCTTCCTCAAGGGAGGAAGACGAGGAAGCAGAGGAGCTCAATTCAGATCGGGGCACAGCGGGTGTTTCTGGTCTAAAAATGACCTGGTCCAGAGCTCTTAAACAGTGAGGGAAAGCTGCAGCCGACCTCTGAATTAGTCCCAAGACAGGGGCCCCATAGGACCCGAAATGCCTGAGAGAGCAGAAGGGCAAGGTGGAAGATCTGAAGGAGAAGGAGAAGATTGGTGAGTCAGCAGAGGATCCCTGTTAGGGCTTCGGGAATGTTCACGCAACCCCTCCAGAAGGGTGGGGCTGCACAAAGATCCACAGAAGGATGCACAACCATACAGGTGCGGTCTAAGTGGTGCCTCAAGGAGGAAGCCCCATGGTGAGGAGACCAGGGCTGGTCTGGCTCTTGAGGGCTGCCCCCACCCCACCAGATACCAGATCCCCCCACACTGAGGAGAGCAAAACATGAGGGGTCGGCACTGTGGCTCCTCCCAGAGCCACCAGCAGCCCTGGGAGAAAACCCCCAAGCTACTCCAGCTATTCTCAAGCCATCCCCTAACAGAGATCTGCCTGTCCATCCCTCATCTGTGAGAGTCCCGGCACCACCAATGGCACCAGAAGACTTGGAGAGGCCGGCCACAGAGCCAGAGCCAGTCGGGGAAGTAGAAGATACCTCCAGAATTTTGTAGCTATGCCTCGTAGGGCAACGAGACTCCTCAGAGCTGGAGAGCTCCTCCAAGTGGGGCAACCAATCTGGGTCAGACCTGTCCTCCTCCTCCGAAGAGGAAGAACACAGGGCGACCAGGAGAGAGGCCACTACTCGCACCCAACTGGATCCGGCACTACACATGGCACCAAACGAAGGCCATGCCACAATCTTGGCACCGCCCTGCTCACCGGCCCAGAAACAGGGCCAGGGGCTCGAGCACAGTCGGCAGACGGAGTCCAGGGCCCCACCAGTTCGGATCCAGTGTATAGCTCCGATCACAACACTGGGGGTGGTCGTGGCCTCGAAGAGCCTGATGACTGAGAGAGGTGCTCAACTGACCCTCTGGAGGAGGCTGACTGTCCACCGGACCCCTTAGCGAGCCTGAAGAACCAGCAACGCTGGCACCGCCGACAGCTCACGATCCTTCGCACATGTAGTAAAGGAGGCTGACTCAAAGAAGGGTCCAAAGTTCTTGCCATGGCATCCCTGGATTGACACCATCCTCCAAGGTAGGAGGTTTCTGACCCACCTTCAATGTGCGCGTTTTGAGGACCCGGCAGTCCATGGAGAAGCACGTGTTGCAGTTGTCCATATCATGCTGTGGGCCCAGGCAAGAGAGACATCAATCATGGTGATCCGTTACGGAGGTGGATTTGCAACAGGGGCACCGACGCATGGGGGCACGTCCTCCCTTAGACTTCGACTTAGGCCCCGGACTGGACATGATCGACTGCACACATAATAATTAAAACACAGGAAAGCCCTGGCACCGCAGAAACAATAAAACAAGAAATATAATAAAAAGGGAATGATCTCACCCATTTGCAGCTTTACAACGTCTGTGCAATTCAGTTCTTCAGCTAATACGAGGTGCACTCTCGATGGCGGGAAGAACAGAACTGAGGTGAGGAAAGAGTGGGGCATCGGTTACTGGCAGACGCTCGAGCAGCACACTATGAGCTGTCCTCATGGGCGGTGCTGTCCACGATGCTGGCTCCTACCCCAGGAAAAACATCTGTAAGCTGAAAGCTCCTGCAGGGTCATAGCGCCTCCGGAGTATAACCCACCAGTGATGAATGATGACAATACATGCAGGAAGATCTGAGCTACCATCATGTTCTGTACCGGTTCATGGTAGGCAGAAATTGTGCAGAGGTGTATCTTCACTGTCGAGTATTGCAGTCCTGCATTTGACAGGTCTAAGAGGTACTCCAATACTTTGTTTGGTGGGCAACAGAATGGGTCAAGAAGGACTTCCACACCAAATCGAGAAGCGTTCCATTTAGCTAAGTAAGTCTTCCTAGTGGAGGGCTTCATGTAAGAAAGATTTCTGAGATTCTCTGAGAAACCTGGAACCTACCCACTTCTATCTCCTCAGGAGCCAGGCATGGAGATGAAGGTTGGGATGGACCAGAGGTCCCTGTGTCAGGAGGTCCGTTCACAGAGGACGTTTCCTCAGGGAACCTCTGACAACCTGTTGATCAATGGGAACCATATCTCTCGCTGCCAAAATGTGGCGATTAGAATCATCCTACCCCTTGTTTATTTATTTATGGTATTTTGGTAACTGGGTGAGCCCACTGATACCAAAGGTCCTTTTCAGAGGCGACCCAGAATTAGTTACATATAGTGCTTACAGACAGTTTAGGACATAGAAAATGATACAAATACAGAGGCAGGGACATTGAGGAGGCTTAAGATTACAGACCAGTACACACAAATTTGTTACTCAACATTAGTTACACATTAGCAGTTTCACAGATAGAGCAATGCAGAGAGACAGAGACAATGGGATGGTAAAATTCTGAAGCTTACATGTAGTTAAAAGATCACATTCAGCTTCAAGTAGCGAACCATCGTCAGGTACAGGGGATATAGGGGACACTGTTGTAGGAGGAGGGCTCAGCGATAGCAGCTGCAGTGGCAGCATTCCAATGTATAAACCTTAAACCCTGCCTTCAACCCTTCAATGGAAGTAAATGGAAAGTACCTTATCGAATTCTTGATCTTCTTGGACGTAAGTCTCCACCACTCATTCACACTAATGGGAGTACACGGAGGTGCTAGGATCAGTGGAGCCAAACTTTTCAGGAGGCTGGCACCGAGATGGCGCCGTGAGGAGCGGCACTGCGAGCTAAGCTCGCTGGTATAGACTATCTCAGCGTCGACCCTTCAACCGCCTCAGTACCTTTTTTTCCGAGGAGGTGCAGTGTAACTAACCTAGAGAAGGACTAGTCTAACTATCGGACATAAGATAGACTGAATGACCCATGTAAGTAGGGTCAAAACACAAAGCCTTCACAACCCAACACTAGAGGAGTGAAGATCAGAAACAGAGAAGTGACTCGGAGGATGGTGGGTGGGCATGTGAATGAGTGGTGGAGACTTTGTCCATGAAGATCAAGAATTACGGTAGTCATGCATTTCCATATCTTCCTGGACATAAAGTTTCCACCACTTATTCTCACTAATGGGAGAGTTCTGAGCTAAATAATCACCGAGACGGATGCCATGAGAGAGAGGAGCTCACTTTTTAGGACAGAAGTGCATTAAGAATTGTCCTGCCAAACTGATGGCATGAACATCCAAAGCATAGTGCTTAACAAAATTGTGCATGGAGCTCCAGGTAGCCACATTGCAAATGTCTGCAATGGGAACATTCAATTTCTGCCAGAGATGCCACATGACTGCTCTTGGAGAGTGAGCATACACTCTGCCTTCCACATTGACCTGTGCCATGGAGTAGCAGTGGCGAAGACATGCCACCAGCCACAGTGAAATGCACCTGATAGCAACAGGCTGACCCAGCCGGATCATGCTGAAGGAGACAAACAGTTGCTGAGCCTTGCAAATTTCTTTCGTTCTGTCCAGATAGAATCGCAAAGCTCTTTTTATATCCAGGGAATGAAGGGTACGCTCTCCCTCATTCTGAAAGTTGGCAAAGTAGGTAGGAAGGACTAAAGGTTGATTTAGATGAAATTCTGAGACAACCTTAGGGAGGAACTTAGGATGAGTCCTAAGAACTACTTTGTCTTTGTGAAATCAGTATATGGGGGTCAAAGCATGTATTTCTGATACTCTATAAGCAGAAGTAATGGCCACCAGGAAGGCCGTCTTCCAAGTAAGGAATTTCAACCCGCAAGTGGCTCGAAAGGTGTACGAGTGAGCATGTCTAGCACAAGGTTAATATCCCAGGCTGCAACTGGATGTCAACAGGTGGTCTGGTATGCAGAATACCCTTAAGAAACCTCTTCACTACCAGTAACTGAGTCAAAGACATGGAATGTACTAGCTCATGATATGTAGAAATTGCGCAAAGATGAACCTTGACAGTGGAGTAGAGCAGACCTGTGTTTGAGAGGTCTAAGAGATACTCCAGGACTTTATTCAGTAGGCAGGAAAAAGGATTCCAAGAGGATTTTGCGCACCATATAGAGAAACGTTTCCACTGAGCTGTGTAGGTTTTCCTGGTAGCTGGTTTGTGTGCAGCTAAAAGAATATCTAAAACCCTACAAGAAACATTAAATCTGTTCACCTCTATCGCCTCAGGAGCCATGCATGGAGGTGAAGAAGACCTCAGGCTGGGATGAACTACAGGGCCCTGGGTCAGAAGGTTCATCTGAAGGTGAAGTGGTTTCAGAGGAGTTTCCGATAGTCTGTTGATTTGAGGAAACCAGGTCTGATGAGGCCAAAATGGGGCAATGAGAATCACTCTGCCCCCCTATGCCTTCAATTTGAGCAGTACTCTCTGAACTAGGGGTAGAGGAGGAAATGCATAAAGAAAGTTTTCTGTCCACCGCAGCCTGTATGCATCCTTTCAAAAAATGCCAGGTCCTGGATTTCTGGAGCAGAAGAGAGGCAGTTTTGCATCGAGTGGGGATGCAAAAAGGTCCAGGTCCAGAGTTCCCCATTCTACGAAGAGTGACTAAATTACAGTGAAGTTGAGAGACCACTCACGAGGGTCTGTCTCCATTCTGCTGAGACGGTCTGCCAGCTGATTTTGCACTTCTGGCAGGTAAACCACCTGAATCAGAGCTTTGTGCTCCAGACACCATTCCCACACTCCATGCATAATGGGTGAGAGTGTGCACCACCCTGCTTGTTGATGTAATACATCACTGCCTTGTTGTCCATTTGAAGGAGAATGTTCTTGTGACAGAGTACGTCCTTCAAAGTTCAGACTACATAGAGGATGGCTCTCATTTCCAGGACGTTTATGTGGAGATGAGACTCATCCTGGGACCACATGCCCTGGGTGTGGAGATCCTGGCAGTGAGCTCCCCAGCCCATCAGGGACACGCCTGTGGTAATGGAGATCTGAGGATCCAGGGTGAAGGATATCCTTCCAGAAGGTTGTCCTCCTGAGACCACTAGGTGAGGACCGTTACAGAGGTTCTGTTACCTTGGCGTGAAAGGACTGAGGATGAGTGGAGCTCATGTGGAGATGAGCCAAGGGCACAGTGAAACCGAGGATGCCATGAGATCCAGCATCCGCTGCATCGAGAGAGCTCGAACTGAGCTGTTCTCTTTGATGAAGCAGGCCATCTGAAGAATATTGCTCTTTCTGTCCTCTGGAAGGAAGGCTATCGTGCAAAGTGCCTGGAAGGGCTCCTATGAACAGAAGATTCTTGGAGGCTGCAACTGTGACTTTTGACGTTTAGCAGGACTCCCTGGATGTGAGGAAATTTGAGGCCGTGGCCACAGCCTCAGAAGTCTCCTATCTGGGGACTTGCAAAAGCCAGTCGTCATATATGGAATACTTGAATTCCGATTTTCCTTAAATGTGCAGCAAGAACTGCACAGCACTTTGTAAAAACTCGAGGCCGAGGATAGCCCAAAAGGCAGGACTCTGAATTGATAGCGCTGGAACCAACCCACATAACCTTAGGTACTAAATACTAAATGAATACTTCTGTTCTGTCTTCACCATGGAGAAGGATGGACCAGTGCCTTCAGGAGGGAAAAGAGGAGCAGGGGGGAGGGAAACACAGACATAGTGATAGAGGAGGACAGAGTGAGGGAGGGTCTGCTGGCATTGAAAGTGGACAAATCACCAGGCCCAGACAGAGTACATCCAAGGGTACTATAGGAACTAACTGAGGAGCTGGCAGGGCCACTAGCAGACCTATTTAATAGTTCACTAGAGTCAGGAGTGGCACCACAGGACTGGAGAACAGCATATGTAGTGCCCTTCACAAAAGTGGTCCCAAGGATGATCCAGGGAATTACAGACCAGTCAGTCTGACCTCCATTGTGGGAACTCATGGAGCCAATACTAAAGGAAAGGTTGGTGGCATATCTAGAGGAGCGTGGTCTCCAGGATGAGAAGCAACATGGGTTCATGGGGTAGATCATGTCAAACAAATCTGACTGACTTCCTTGACTATGTCTCTAAGATAGTAGACAGGGACCAAGCAGTAGATAGCCTCTATCTTGATTTCAGTAAGGCCTGACTCTGTGCCCTACAAAAGGTTGACCAGGAAGTTGATGGATCTTGGAGTTGGGGAGAAGATGGCCAGATGGGTGGAAAACTGGCTGAGGACAGAACCCAGAGGGTGGTGGTGGGGAAGAGTTATCTGGCACCAGAGATGTAACCAGTGGGATCCCACAGGGCTCCATGCTTGGGCCAGTGTTGTTCAATGTCTTCATCAATGACATTGGAGATGGCATTAAAGGCAAAATGGCCTATTCGCAGATGACACAAAGCTCTGTGGGAGAGTGGACACAACTGAAGGGATACAGGACCTACAGGAAGATCTGGAAAAGCTGGGGAGGTGGTCCAGGATCTGGCAGCTTGGCTTTAATGCCAGGAAATGCAAAATTATGCATATTGGAGCCAAGAATCCCAGGACAGAGTATTACCTGGGTGGAGTCCAAGTGGCTGCATCACAGGAGGAGAAGGACCTGGGAGTGATGATCACTAGTGACCTGAAGCACTCCATGCAGTGCAAGAAAGCAGCAGCAAAGGCAAACAAGATGCTGGGATGCATAGCTAGGGGGATCAGTGGTAGGAGAGAGGAGGTTATACTGCCCTTGTACAGGTCACTGGTAAGGCTGCATCTAGAGTATGGAGTTCAGTACTGGTGCCCACACCTCAAAAAGGACATTAACCTGTTGGAGAAGGTACAGAGGAGGGCTACAAAGATGATAGCCAGTCAGCAGGGCAAGGCATACAAGGAGAGGTTGAGAGCACTGAACCTGTACTCCCTGGAAGACAGGAGAGAGAGTCAGGGGACATGATTGGGACATTCAGGTACTTAGAAGGGATAAATAATGTAGATAAGAAAAGTTTCATTAAGCTGAGTGGCAACCATATCACGAGGGGGCACAGTCTTAAGCTGGAGGGTGGGAGGTTTAGGAGGGATGTCAGGAAGCACTTCTTCACAGAAAGGGTGGTGGCACTTGGAATGCGCTGCCGGAAGAGGTCATCTCGTTAAAGACAATGAGCAGTTTTAAGAGAGGCTGGGATAGACATAGGGAAACTAAGAATCATGGGTAGGGAGGATGGGAGGAGTGGGAGGAGGGAGGGCAGGGACATTAGCTCAAGCTGTGGACCCTGCAATAAGAACAGACTTGATAGACCAAATGGCCTTCTTCTGCTGGCTTCTTCATATGTTCATATTTGTGGTGTTTCGGGTGTATGAGAATGTGTTGGGCGTCCTGCATGTCCAGAGAGGCTAGCCAATCATGTTGATGAATCAAAGGTAGCAGGGTACCAAGTGATATCATCTTGAAGTTTTCCTTATAGAGGAATTATTTAACTTTCTGAGATCGAGAATAGGGCGCATGCTGTCCGTTTTCTTTGGAACCAGAAAGTAATGGGAGTAGAAACCTCTGTTTCGTTGATCCAGCGGAACTGCTTCTACTGCCCTGTTGTTCGGAAGGCCTTGCACCTCGGAAGCAAGAAGGTCTGACTGCACAGCAGACAGCCTAGGTTGTCGCTTGGGAGGATGAACGGAGGGGTTACGACAGATTGAGAAAGTACCTCTCGTGGATTATCCTGAGGACCCATTTGCCTTAATGGCAGATCTAGTCTTCTGAGTAGCGTCTAGTGCTTGTTCCACCTGAGGCCCAAACAGAGATATATCAAGGAAGGGTAAGGCTATGACTTTTTGTTGGGTGTCATTCGTAAAACCTGAAGTACGCAGCCAGGAATGGTGACGGGTGCAAATGCCAGCAGCTGCCTTCCTGGAAGCAGTATCAAAAGCGTCCATTGCAGCTTTAATCTGTTGATTACTGGAATCAATACCTCTAGTTATGGTCTGTAGTAGCTCTGAGGTAACCTCCGATTCCTGAAGAGCTTCTACCATTGCTTGAGCGAATGCCACAGAACATACTCGTATTGAGAAAAATAACGCTGGTAGCTAGCAATACTCATGCCCAGAGTTGAGGCAACAAAGACCCGCTTACCCAAGGTGTTGCTCTAGCGAGATTCTTTGTTTATAGAATGGGCTGTGAATTCCTGAGGAAGGACAGCCTTATCATTCTCTGTCAGGACCACTATGGCATCAGCAAAGGCCTGTGAGATCAAGACGGGGCAATCCATGGCAGGGGCATATTTCCTATCTATATGGACTTGGCCACAGAGGGAAAAAGAGCCAGATTCTTCCACACCATCTGTGAAAAGGTCTCGAAAGAGGGCTGTACCGGAGGGGTTAAATCCATAGGAATTTCTGGGACATGCAGATACTGGTGGCGCAGAAGCGTCCCAGGATCAATTTCCATGGTCTGGAGAGAAACAGTAGAATTTAAGTTCTTGAGCAGAGACCTGGTCTTCCACCACAGGCTCTGCAGGAGGACTGATCCCTACCCCCAGGACAGAATCGGCATCAACATCATCACCCAGCTGAAGATCAGGATCAGGCTCAATATCATCTCCTGACAGTACGGGGTGAATGTACAGACAGGAAAGGAATGAAAAACCAGGAGGAAGAAGAGGAGGAGACAGAATCAGGCGAAAAGCCTGATGTTCTGAGCCAGAAGTGCCACCTGATACAGAGCCCACCAGCTGCTGCCCTAGAGGCAGTGTCATAGGCATCAATAGAAGCTTTTAGCTGCTAATTATTGGACTCCATGCCCCTGGTGATAGTCTGAAGAAGCTCCACGCTAACGTCAGATTCTGGGAGGTTCTCAACTACTAATTTGAGAGTGTTCCACAGAGTGTACTCATACTGAGAGAAATGGCCCTGGTAACTAGCAGTACACATACCCAAGACTGCAGCTGCGAATACCGTTTCCCCAAAGTGTCAGGCTTGTGCATATTTATATGCTGTGCAGTGGACTCCTGAGGAAAGACGGTTTTATTGTTCTCTGCAAGTACTACAAGAGCATCCGCAATCAGCTGTGATGCCAGGATAGGTCTGTCTTTTGGGAGAGGGGCATACTTTCTATCTATGGGCTTGTCCACAGAAGGTATTACTGCGGGCCTGTCCCATACCGCTTGAGACAGAGTCTCAAAGGAGGGAGGAATCGGCAGGGTCAGGTCCATAGAATGTTAGGAACGTGGAGGTACTCTAAATGTAGAAGTTTGCCTGGGTCCACAAAAGAAGTCTGCAGAGCTAAGGTGGACCCCATATTCCTGAGAAGGTACTGGAAAGACACGCCTTCAACCAAGGGCTTGGCTCACACAGAAGGCTTGCTTTCCAGCCCATACAGTAAGTCATCCTCTACATCTTCAGACAAAAAAAGGTCAGGGTCAGACTCATCATGTTCCACTTCTACCCCAGAAAGACCCCCAAAGGCAGTTCTAGGCCAGATAAACATGGGAGATGCCGAAATCTGGATCGGCATCAAAGACTTCGGCACTGGCCGCGGCACAAACACCAACATTGGCACCGTGGACACCAATAGCATGGCATGCAGCACCGAGGATGAAGTCGGCGCCGACTGGGGCACTGATGCTCCTGACACTGCTGAAGGCCGCGCCGCCACGGCCAAACCCCTGCCAGACGTAAAAGAAAGGGGAGAGGGAAGCAGTATCTCTGCTGAACCCTGCAAAGAAACAAGATGAGGGGGTAAGGCATGTGGATTTGGCATAGATGGTGCTGGCACTGGAGAGAACACTGCAAGCACATACAGGCCTGACCAACCCGGCTGAGGCCCAGTTGCTCCAAGACCCGATGGTTCCGGAACAGGTCCACTAGCAACGGCTGGGACAAATGCCACACCCACTGCTCCATAAGAGCGCCCAGTGATGAAATTGCTCACTGAAGCCCCAACAGAGAACAGAGAGGGGCCCGGTGTTGGAAATCTCGGTTGTTAGGAGCAGGGGCCACCGGAGACCCCATAGGGGTTGGGTGGCTTTCTGCTCTCCACTACCAAAGGTTTCCTTGCAGAGCTACCAGAGGTGATCTCGAATGGTACCATTTCTTCTTTGTCCGACGGGAAGAAAAATTACCGTAGTAATTTTGTTTCTTCCAAGGTATCCTTTAGCATCAGTAACTAAGTGCAGTAAGCTGACTAGGTTGAACTGCCTTGGAGGTGAAGTCATGAATATTCATATAATGAATTGATCAATCAGAAAAGAGCAGTAGGGTGTGCTGATTGGAGCCTATCCAGAGGGCACCAGAATTTTTCGAAGGAAGAATGGGAACATGCCCATGTTATTGTGGACTAACAGGATCCAAAAATCATGCAACAGCATGAACAGAAAACCACTGAAAAACATTAAAACTTTGCTTTAAATGGAATTCAAAAACTTCAGGAACAAATTTAGCAATAATGAGGAAGCAGAGTCCTCTTCTGAAAGGTTTTCGGAAGGAAGGGTGGGAGCTTACTGATGCTAAAGGACACCTTGGAAGAAACAATATTACTATGGTGAGTAATTTTTTCTTCTCACCCCAGGGGGACCTTTAGCATCTGTAACTAAGTGCAGACTACAAAGCAGCGCAGTTGGGAGGCAGGTACAGAACCTACTTAGGGAAGAGGCTCTGCAGGACTGCCCTGACAAATCTGGCATCAGATCAGGACTGTACATCCGGGTAGTAATGCTTGGTGAATGTGTGTAGTCTTCCATGTGGCTGCTTTGCAGACATCAAGCAAGGGCATGCCCTTTGTGGCTGCCACAGAGGCAGCAGTGCCCCTGGTAGAGTGAGCCCTGAGACCCTCAGGGGGCTGTTTACAAGCCTTGTCATAGCAGAACTGAATAAATGAGACTATCCAATGAGAGACAGTTCCCTTAGTGGCTGGCCTTCCTCTACCTACCTCCCCATAGGTGATGAACAGCTGGGTAGTGGAGCCCCTGAACTGCTTGGTGTGCTCCAAGTAGTAGGATAGGGCTCTCTTCACATCCAGACTATGGAGCCTCTGCTCCCCAGGAGTGGATTTTTCAGTGAACAACAGAGGCAGAGTGACAGACTGGTTAAGGTGAAATTCAGAGACCACCTTAGGTAGAAACTTCCCATTTGTTCTGAGCTCTACCTTGTCTCTGTGAGGGATAATGTAGTTGGGATCTGTGCAGAGTGCTTGTAACTCTGAAATTCTTCTGGCGGAGGTAATGGCCACTAGGAAGTCTCTTCCAAGTGACATATTTCAGGTGAGCTGTAGTCATGGGTTCGAAAGGTGGCTCCAAGAGATTTGCAATGCACAGGTTAAGGTCCCAAGGAGGAACAGGTTCCCTGATTGGGGGCTGAAGGTGGAGAAGGCCATTAAAGAACATTTTGAAAACAGGTAATGAAATGATTGTTTGCTCCTTGCCTATGGACAGGTAAGCAGAAATTGCATCTAGGTGCAGCTTCAAGGATGAGGCCTTGAGGCCTGAGGCCTGCAAGTGAGCCAAATAGTCCAGAAGATTGGGGACTGATGCTTTGAGAGGATTGAAATGCTTCCCCTTGCACCAAAAAGAAAATCTTTCCCACTTGGCTGCATAAGGTTTCTTGGTACTAGATTTCTTGGCCATTTTCAGCATGCTATGGACGTGTTCTGAATACTGGAATTCTGGGTACTCTAATTCCTCAAGAGCCAGGCTTTGAGGTGAAGAGACTGCAGTTTGGGATAAGTCAACTGTGTCTGAGGAAGAGTCAGGAGAGTGTGACTGGGGAAGCGGATCGACTAGCAGAAGAGGTACCCGACTGCCTTGGCTAATCCGGTGCCACCAGGATCACTGTTGAAAGGCTGGAACCTGAGCTTCAAACACTCTGTGAGTCAGAAGGAAGGAAGAAAAGGCATAAAGGAACTCCTGACCAGTCCAGGGACAAGGCATCTGTTGCTGGCAGAGTCCCTAGTGCTGGAGGCCTACAGCAGTACAGAGGAAGTTGAAGGTTGAGGGTGAGGTGAACAGATCTATTTCTGGTGTGCCCCACATTCTGAGGACTGTGGAGATGACCTGTTTGTTCAGAGTCCATTTGTTGTGCCCCTGGCTGACCTGACTGAAGGCATCCTCTAGAGTACTGTCCTTGCCTGGGAAGTGTATGGCTGAACGGCTGATGTTAAGGGAGTAGGCCAGAGATCAGACTTTCATTGCCTCTGTACAAAGCACTGTGGACCTTGTGTCACCCTGCTTGTTTATGTAAAGCATTGTAGTGGTGTAGTCCATTCTGATTTTCACAGAATGGCCTTTCAGCTGTGGGGTAAAGGACTTCTGAGCAAAGCAGAGAGCTCTGAGCGCCAGTAGACAGATGTGCCTTACAGATTCCGTGGGAGTCCAAATGCCACTGACACAATGGCTGTCCAGATGAGCTTCCCATCACAGGAGGGAGGCATCTGTGGTAATGAGTTTTGTGGGAGAAGGCAGTTGTAAGGGGATTCTCACTGACAGGTTGGTAGGATCCTTCCACCACTCCAGAGCTTGAAGTAAGGTTTTTGTGCCTGGAACCAGCTTGGACAGAGAATGTCTTTTTCTGGACCAGTAAGCCCAAAGGTGGTACTGTACGTTCTTCATCTGGAATCTGAACCCTGAAACGACAGCTGCCATGGACACACCCTGAGGGCAGCCTGAACCTTAGGACTTTTCTGAGGGACTGCATTATTGGAATATGAAAATAGGCGGCCTTGAGATCCAGAAAGACTAGCCAGTCTCCTTGCTGAAGGAAATGAATCACTGTTAAGAGAGGGACCATTTTGAATTGTGGTTTGAGTAACAAAGAAACATAGAATTTGATGACAGGTAAGGACCGCTTGGCCCACCCAGTCTGCCCATTTCCCTACCTAATGGATAAGCTGCAGATCCTAGTTAACCAACAGCCTACTTCTCATACCTCACCCCTAGAAATGCCTTATGTCTGTCCCATGCATTCTTGAATTCCCTCACTGTTTTGACTCCATAACCTCCTCAGGAAGGCCATTCCATGCATCCACAACCTTCTCCATGAAAACACTTCCTCACATTACTTCTGAGCCGTCCCCTTCTATCTTCAAATTGTGCCCCTTGTTCTTGCACATCTCTTTTTCTAAAATATGCTACCCTCTTGGACTTTGTTGATTCCCTTGAGGTACTTGAAAGTTTCTATCATGTTCCCCTGTCCCTCCTTTCCTCGAGGGTATACATATTAAGCTCCTTAAGTCTCTCTTCATATGTCATCTGGTGCAGACCCGCACCATTCTAGTTGCCCTCCTCTGGACTGCCTCCATCCTGTCTATGTCCTTGCGGAGACTGGGTCTCCCAAAACTGCCGCATGATACTCCAGGTGGGGTCTCAGCAGCTGTCTGTACAGAGGATAACAACTTCCCTTTTCTACTGGTGATGCCTCTCCTGTACATCCCAGTATCCCCCCAGCCTCCTTATCCTCTCACATTGCTCTTACCTTTAGGTAATCTGATATAGACTACCCCAGGTCCTTTCCATTTCTGTTGTTGTTAGTATCTCACCCCCCCATTGTGTACTCTTCCCCTGGGTTTTTCTTTCCCAGGTGCATTACTTTGCACTTCTTAGCACTGAATCTAAGCTGCCATACATTTGACCATTCCTCCAACCTTGCCAAGTCCCTTCTCATCCTTACCACCCCACCTTGTGTATCAACCCTCTTGCAGATCTTTGTGTCGTCTGCAAAGAGACATACTTTTCCTTCCAGTCCCTCTGCAATGTCACTTACAAAGACATTGAGGAGGACTAGTCCTAGAACTGAACCCTGCAGTACCCCACTAGTAACCCCTTTTCTTCACTGTGGACTCCGTTTACTACTACCCTCTGTGTCCTGTTCTCCAGCCAATATTTTACCCAGGCTACCATCTTGGGACCCACTCCCAGGCTGGCTAACTTATATTAATCTTTAGTATGGGACTGTGTCAAATGCCTTGCTAAAGTCCAGGCCATGTCCGGAGCCCCTCCCTGATCTACTACTTTGGTCACCCAGTCAAAGAAATCTATTAGATTCGTCTGACATGACCTTCTCGCTGTGAATCCATGCTGCCTTGGGTCCTGTGCCCCTCTGGCCTCTAGGTACTTAACAATTCTTTCCTTCAGAAGTGATTCCATCATTTTCACTATTACTGAGTTGAAACTAACAGGTCTGTAGTTTCCTGCCTCTGCCCTGCTCCCACTTTTGTGAAGTGGAATAACATCTGCCGTCCTCTAGTCCTCAGGTACCACCCCATCCTCCCATGATTTGTTAAAGAGGGTGGTCAGTGGTGTCACTAGTTCTACCCTTAGTTCTTTTAGAATTCTGGGATGAATCCCATCAGGCCCCATTGCTTTGTCCACCTTCAGTTTTTAGAGTTCTTTCAGAAGTAAGTGCTTGTTCAGGTGCCTGATGTCAAGAATAGGTCGCCACTCCCCATTTTCTTCTCTGCAAGGAAGCATCTGGAATGAGACCTTCCCTCTCTGGGAAGGAGGTACTCTCTCTACCGTCTTTGCTGATAACAGCTTCTTTACTTCCAGCTCCAGAAGAAGTTTTCTGTAGGAATTTGGGGTTTTGATAGAAAAGGATCCTAAGAGGTGGAAACCTCTGGAACTGAAGAGGTAGGCCCTTTTCCACTATCTCTAGGACACAGCTGTCTGAAGCTATGAGGGACCAGGACTGGAGGCAGTGGGACAGCCTCCCCTACAGGTAGAGGGAGGTGACCTGGATGGAGGAGTCAGGCGTTAGAATGAGTGGCAGGAGTAGAGGTGCCTCTCCTTTGTCCTCTCCTCTATAGAATCTCCTCATTTGAGTATAGTCCACTGGCATAGGATAAGGAAAGAAGGGTCTAGGGAAGAAAGGAAAATTACGTACCTACCGTAATTCTTGATCTTCTCTTGTATCTTCACCATTCATTACTTCCTGGGTGTAAGCGGAGGCGCACCGTCCGCAGACTTTTTTTTAAATTGCTTAACGGCCCCGCCCTCGAGAGCGACGTCATGCGCGAGGGGCGGCCGTTAGTAGCGACCGACTCCTCCTCCAACTCAGTTCTGTGAGCCGGAGAGGCAAAAGAGAAAGCAGAAAATATAGATAGCGAGGCAAGATAGCCGAGGGATAGCAAAGCAAGGAAGAATGAACTGAAAAAGGAATAAGCCGATGGAGGAAGGACAGAGGAGATAAGAACATCCCTAGTCTAGGGACTGCAGGGCCTCCTTACCTGGGCGACTCTAGGAGGAGAGATGAGTAAGGAAATGAGAAAATAGAAGAAGAGAAGAAGAGAAGAGAGATGGGATGTTGAAGGGACCAGAATGCTACGAGCATAGTTAGCTTGTAGCTGAGAAGGCTGGACTAAGGAAGCAAGAATCCCGTAGATGAGGCTGAAAGAAGGTTCACGCAACCCATGCAGACAGACTCAGGAGGGCATAGTCCTCATCTTCAACATGCCATTGTTCATGACACCCGCCTCGGGCTCCTGGCCGCGGAAGGCCTTTAACTGGAGGACACCCGAGGAGGGAAGAATAAAACCCCAGCAGCATGAGAGTGCTGCTCAGGGGTTTAGAAATGGAAAATGCAAGCCTTTCAGGCGTTTCAAGACAGAAATGGGACTCAGACTGACTGGCTAAGGCAGGCCAAGGCTTAGGCTGGTTAGGATTGGATATGGTCAGCAGAGCTCTATTGTAAAAATTGCCCAGGACACTTAAAAGGAGAAACCAATAGCAAAACAGCGAGAAGGAAAGCCTACCTTCTCATTTGCCTTCTTGTTTGATTTCTCCTTTTTGACTAGATGCATGACCCAGATACCAAGATGCCTATAGCAGTCGGAGAGAGTTCCCTCAGCATTTTTTTTTTTTTTTTTAAAAGAAGAAAGGAACAGACGTACTCGTTCCTCTGCTCTGCAAGGCAAGAATAGAGGGGGGGAAAGATTTCAGGGCAACTATCTGAACACGGGATTGCAGGATCAAAACTGAATAGCCTGAGCCAGACCAAAAAACCCCAGAGGTATCTTGCCAGAAGAATAGCAAGAGAAGTAGTGCAGTCTGATCGCCAATGCAATCCACGAGATGGCCCATGAATCTTAGAGTAAGTAATTTTTCTGGGTGTAGGACCCTTCCCCCCCTTAAGAAAGAACTTTTTTTTTTTTGAAAAATTAAGGAATTTTCCCCTATATTTTATAAACAAAGAGAAAATGCAGAGAGAGGAAGGAGACGGGAGGTGGAGAAGCCACAGGAGGAGGCCACTGAGGGGATGGTGGGTGGGTGTAAGTAATGAATGGTGAAGATACAAGAGAAGATCAAGAATTACGGTAGGTACGTAATTTTCCTATCTTCCCTTGTCAATCTTCACCATTCATTACTTCCTGGGTGAGTACCAAGCTCCTCTTCCCCAGGAGGGGGAAGAGGCCATACCCTGAGGGAACAAGACCCCCAGCCTTCTGCTGGTGAGAAACAGAAGGAGAAGACCCTGGCTTATTCAGAAAGCCTAAGTGGGAGAAGAGCTAGGAGGTGCCTCCCGAGGCGAGGAGACGGATGGAGCCCCTGTAAAAGTCTCCTAGCTCTGGATGAGAAAAGACCGGGTCCCCGCGAAGGCGAGCGCATCACCCACGCCGGGCCAGGGTGACAACCTGGAGAGCTAAGCCATGCCGATCCGCCTGTTGCAGATCGCTGTCCCAGCAAGCCTGGAAGCCACCTCATTGGCATCATAAGATGCCCTCTGGCAGTGTCTTGCCAGCTCCAGGCCTACAGCGGAGAGGGCAGCGGCTTGTCTGGTTTGCTCGTGTCAGGCATAGATGCCAGCAGCTGGGACATCATCGACCACAGATGCGGTTGTAGGCAGCGTGGTGAGCCTGATGTGATGCAATACATGCACTTACACGAGAAGAGAGACACTCTGCCCCCAGCAGTCGAACTGGAGAGAGTCCGAATCCGTGGGCAGTCGTCGCCAGGCAACGGCGCCCAGAAGGAGTATCCAGGTATACCAAACCTGAGGACGGGTTGGGAAGGAACCTAGAGACTCAGAGGGCACAATACCTCGCTGGCAGTCCGCGGGGCTGGGAAAAGCGGCGGGAACTGCCAGGACCGATAAGCGCCTCTGGAAGGGATAGGCCAGGAAGGTACCACCAGATGCTGGGCACTGAATTCACCAAGGAATTCACAGCGTCACCCTTCGTATTGTCTCTCCGAACGTAGAAATCCAAGATCCCTCACCATCCTCAGAGGAAACGCTGATATTCTGTGAAATCAGCATCGGAGGACAGATGAGCATGGGGTTCCTCTCCCTCAGAGGAGGAGGCGAGGATGATGGGGAACTGGAATGTCCAGAGAGTTCCTGGGCCCGGTGGGGAGAGTCGAAAGACCGCTCATGCATGTAACTAACATATGAGGGAAGCCGCCGAGAACCCTGAACTGCTCCCAGGATAACGGACCCGTGGGACTGACATAGGCCTGGGAGCGGGGTGGTGAGCAGAGAGATGGGAGAGGGCACCTCCGAGGAGGCAACTGCTCTCTGCGAGGGCTCTGGAATCCAGGGAAGGAGCTCTAGTAGGAGGGATCCCGGATATCAAACCAGGCCGCAGAGCGGAACTCTGGGGAAGCGGAACCTGGAAGAGCCCTGGGGAAACTCCCCTGTGACGATGCGGGACTGCATGGATCCAGAAGGCAGTCCGCACTGCGCGCCAGAGGACACCCTAGAACCCTGGGGGAGGCGGGGCTCTGCGCTCTGGCTCCTGGCCACCCCCCCTGAGGTGGCCAAAGAAGACAGAGCAGCAGGACGCCTGCCCCTCAACCCCTCGGATTCCGAGAGGGCCCTCCTCCCCGACTGCAACGTTCCCCTAACCTAGAGGAGGTAACAGCACCCGGAGTAGCTGTCACCGAACCTCCAGAGAGAGCCTCCCCTCTGTCACCCCACGTCTGCCCCAGGACTCTCGGCCACCCCAGCGAGGAACCCTCAGGAGGCAAGCGGCAAGGGGACAGAGGGAGGGCCAGCCTGCGCCGCCTGGTACCCCCTAGCAACCGAGGACCCAGATTCGAAGAATGGGGTGCCAGGATGAGTCCCATCTGAGTCATCGTCCTCCGAGGAGGACAAGACCAGCAGGACCTCGATGCTGGCCACCCAGGGGTCCCGAGGCCACGGGGCACGAGAGCGCCCCGGTACCAGTCGCGACGCCGCTGCCCCCCTACGCCCGGCAGCGCGAAGGCCCAACTCCACACCCCAGCGGCTCCGGCAGATCCCGGCACCGCCCGGAGGAGGAAGGCGCCCGGCGCCGCCCCGGCGGAGGCGGCGGCACCGTTAGCGGCGCCGCCAGGCTCATCGGCACCGCCCAACGGCGCAGAGGCCAGCGGCACCGCCAGCGGCGCCGCCCCAATCACGGCGCATGAGCGGCGCCGGATCAGCAGCGCCCGCGAGCAGCGCCGCTCGATCACCCGGCGCATGGCGGCACGGGGATCTGAAAGCGGCGCGCGTGATCACCGGCACCTTGAGCGGCGCGGGATCGAAGCGGCGCTGCGGGCGGCGTCAGTCCATCCGAGCGGGCCCAGCAAGGGCCTCGACACGAGGCCTGCACCTCCGAAGAGGTGACTGCGAGGCGGTGTCAGCGCTGCGGCCCGGAGGCCTCTGACGCTCCCCCAACACGCGGAAGGGCCTCCCCTCGGCAAGAAGGAAGAGACCCCCTCCTCCTCGGACATATAGGCCCGGAGGGACCGGGGAAAGGCCTAAGGAGCTCGCCTGAGATTCCCATGGCCAGCCTCGCGTCCCAAAGTCGGGCGAGGGCCTTGCCGAGCTTATGCCGGACTTCGAGGGCGACGGCGGTCCATCGATCAACAAAGCGTCGCCGCGATCCATATTATGGTTGGGTCCCAGGCAGCAGACAGGCGTCATGCGGTCCGAGGCAGAGATACCGGCCGCAGGAGCACCGGCCGCATAGGGCACGGCCCGTCTTAGAAAACGTTCGCTCCAGAACGGACATAACGAAATAAACAAGATTAAACACAGTCGGAAATACACCCGCGCCGTACAAAGGAAAGAAAAGGAACAGTCTTACCGTAGGCGTCAGTGTAGAAAAAAGAGTCGGATACGCACTTTTTGGTTAGCTACCCGAACAGGTGCTGCCTCGGCGGTGGAGAAACAGAACTGAGTTGGAGGAGGTCGGTATTATTACTAGCCTGCGCGAGATGACGATGACGCTCTCGAGGGCGGGCCGTTAGCAATTAAAAAAAAAAAAGCTCCCGTGACGGGTGCTCGCCTCCGGCTTACACCCAGGAAGTAATGAATGGTGAAGACTGACAAGGGAAGATACCCCTGCCTCCTTTGTTTTGAGCTCTCTGTTGAGTAAGAGCCTTAGCCTTAGCTATGTTGCTCTGGTAGGCTGCCTTGTATTCCTCTACCTTCTTCATGTAAGCCTCCGTTCTATCACCAAAGAGGCAGTTTTGGTGCAGGGAAGTCACTGCTTTGGACTGGGTGTCCTGTGACAGGCTGGTTGTTCTTAACCAAGTAAAGTGCCTGAGGGAGATGGCCTGGGCCATAACCCTGGAAGCTGCATCATTGTTGTCTGCTATCATATGGAATTGAAATTTAGTAGCTTCCAAGGCAGTTTTAGCTGTCTCTTGTATGTCCTGGACCATGGTATCAGAGTTAAGCTGGGCAGTAGCCAGGACAGATTGCCATAGAGCCTTCTGGTACTTGGCAGTATAAGCCAATTAGGAAGAAAGGCGCAAAAGGAGAGAGGCTGAAGTATAAGATTTTTTTAGCCATGAAATCAAGTCTCCTATACTCTTTCTCAGGAGGCTAAGAGGAGAGGGAAACATTAGCGTTATCACAAGCTGCCTGCTGTACCACTCCTTTGTGACTAGGGTGCACATACAGGAAGTCAGTGACTTGTCAGTCCTAGATAGCTGATAGATGTAGGTGTCTGGAGCAGCTTCAATGTAATTTTCCTGAATGCTTTATACATAGGAGGACAATTCTTTTAGGAAGGGGAAGACCCATCATAGAAACATAGAATTTGATGGCAGATAAGGACTGCTTGGCCTACCTAGTCTGCCCATTTCCCTACCTAATGGATAAGCTGCAGATCCTAGTTAACTAACAGCCTACTTCCTCCTACCCCCCACTAGATTTTCCTTCTGTCTGTCCCATGCATTCTTGAATTCCCCCACTGTTGTAGACTCCATGACCTCCTCAGGAAGGCTGTCCCATGCATCCACAACCCTCTCCGTGAAAAAATTCTTCCTCACATTACCTCTGAGCCGTCCTCCCTCTATCTTCAAATTGCACCCCTTGTTCTTGCACATCTCTTTTTCTGAAAGATGCTACCCTCTTGGACTTTGTTGATTCCCTTGAGGCACCTGAAAGTTTCTATCATGTCCCCCCTCTCCTTCCTCACCTCGGGGGTATACATGTCCCTGTATTCTTCATCATCCTCATCCTCCTGTGTGGAGTCCTGTGAGGGGAGATCCAGGGTGTCCACTGTATGCTGTAAAAAGGTTAGCATCATGAAAGCCGCCTCCTGGTCACTGAGGGAAGCTCCAAAATTAGGATCAGGGGAGACATCAGGCTCCAAGGGGCTTTCCCTTGAGTCATCGTCAGGGTCAGTGCCATAATAATCATTGTCCCCGGGACAACCTCCTACATGAGAAGGGGCTGAATTGGGGGGGCTGACCAGGAGTGGCAGGGGTATTGAACACGGACCCCATGCACTGAAGAGTTTGGTAAAGATGCCAAGCTTTGGCCATTTCTTTTGCAGATGGTAAATCCCCTTGTAGATCCAGGGATTGTGCCCGAGACTCAATGTTTTTATTTATCTTGATGCTTTTGCCTACTGATGTCTCTCTTTGCTTGATGAGGGAAGGGGCAGCGGCATGCCTTTCTGAGATTTCTTAGCAGGCACTTCATCAGTGACCTGGTCAGGTTTTCTTTTCATAGTTGGCACTTCATCAGCGCCTTTGGAAGACTTAAGGCTTATCAGGCACTTCATCAACACCTTTAGAAGTTTTAGGTTTATCAGACACCTCATCAGCACCTTTGCTTTCATCTTTCCCTTTAGATGGTACTTCATCAGTACCTTTGCTGCTATTACTTTTAGGTTTAGCAGATACTTCACCAGCACTCTTGTTCTTAGATGGCCTTTCATCAGTAGCCGTCACAGCCATTTCTCTAAACCTTTTTGCTTTGTTCCTTAGAGTCTTTGAACAAAATTTAGAGCAAAGGGAACAGTAATGAGCTGGATCTAAGCACCACTGTAAACACAGGTGGTGGGTATCAGCTTTTGCCACAGTTCTGTGGCACTTTACACAATTTCTTCTGTGGCACTTAACAAAATGTTTAAAACCTGTGGGTCCAGTCCTCTTTTTTGGCTTTTCTGACATGCCATTTTGTGAGAAAAACTGTGAATTATCGGTTCCTAAAAGGGATTAAGTTTTAAAGCGGTCGGTTCCCTCGCGGTAAAGAACCGTAATTTAAAAACAGTAGAATCAGCAAAACAATGAAAATAGTGGTTCCCGGAGAAATAAGGGAACTGCTATTAAAATAACTTAAAGAACCATCGGAATACACTAGACGCAATCAAATTTTACCTCAGAAAAACTAAAATGGAGGCACGGGGAACTGCGGAAAAAAGGGAAACGCAGTTCCCAGGAACCGGTCAGGAACCACTAAAAATCCCTTGTAAAAGTAAAAATGGCAAAAATACTCAAAGACTCAGCACAAAAGTGAATAGGGCCAAAAAAGTGGTTTTCTCTATGTGAGATAGAGGCACCTCAGAGGCTGTGTTTCTCAGTCAGTCGGAGAAAAATTCTGGTGCCCTCTGCACAGGCTCCAATCAGCACACCCTACTGCTCCTTTCTGATTGGCCAATTCATTATATGAATATTCATGGCTCCACCTCCGAGGCAGTTCAACCTAGTCAGCTTACTGCATTTAAGTTACTGATGCTAAAGAACCCCTGGGGTGAGAAGAAGAACTCAAGGTCGAGTGGTGCAGGGTCCCTGATCGGGATCGGGAACAGGCCCACTTCTTTTTGTGCTATCAGGAGGACTGTCCTCCCTCCCAAGCATCGGACTGCCCATGGTCCGACCCCCCCACCCCGCAAAGGGCGGCGGACCGGACACAACCCAACTGCCAGAACAGCTTTCAAATGAAGTCTCGATACTGTCCATGGTTGACTCTGTTGATGGCACGCTGAGAAAATATCATCAAAACTAGAAAAACTAATTGAATACTGAATGACTATAAGTTGCTGATGTACAGACATAAAGATCTGACTCCTGGCGGGAGAGCGACATTGTCACTGAAGCGCACTCGGCGTCAGGAAAAAAGGAACTGAGTTGGTTGGAGGTTGGCTGGAGATAGCCCATATGGGCGTGAGCCAGTCTCATGGTGCCGCGCATCACATCAGTCCTACTAGGCCAATCCTCCTGAAGATTTTGGCTCCTGCTGGGTCCTAATGCCTCGTTGTAGTCCAACAATGTGAATGAATGGTGAAGACTTTTAGTCCAGGAAGATCTTGTTGATCAAGGAAATGGGATCTGTTGAGGCCAATATGGTGCAATGAGAATCATTTGCCCCTGTGTGCCTCCAGTCTAAGCAACACCCTCTGAATTAGTGGAAGAGGAAAAATGCATACAGAAAATGTCTTGTCCACTGCAGCTTAAATGCATCCTGACAGAAAATGCCAGGTTCTGGATTTCTGGAGCTGAATAGAAGCAGTTCTGCATTGAATGGGACCGCAAAAGATCCAGGTCTGGGCTGCCCACTCGTTGAAGAGCAACTGCACTACATCTGGTGCAAGCGACCACTTTCATGTGGATACACTTCTGTCCTGCTGAGGTGGTCCGCCTGATCATTCTGAGCTCCTGGCAGCTAAACTGCCTGAATCTGGACATCATGTTCGAGGCACCACTCCATATCCTCATGGTATCTCTGCATGGAGGGTAGGAGTGTGCTCCACCTGCTTGTTGATGTAGTACATCACAGCTTTGTTGTCCATCTGAAGAAGAATCACTTTGTGACTGACAATGTTTTCTAGGACTCGGAGGGCGTACAGGACTGCCCTAATTTCCAGAACACTGATGTGGAGATGAGACTCCTCCTGGGTCCACACTCCCCGAGTCTGAAGGTCCTAGCAGTGAGAGCCCCAGCCGAGAAGAGATGCTTCAGTAGTGATGGTGATCTGGGATTCAGGCGGGGAAAAGGGCAGACCTTGAAGAAGGTTGTCCTCTTGTATCCACCATGCAAGTAATTGACATAGGGGCTCTGTCACTTTGATGGGGTAAGATGGAGGATGTGTTGTTGGGGACAACTGCTTGCTGAGCATCCACTGAGTGGTCCTCATGCGTAGATAAGCTACAGGCACCATGAAAACAGATGAAGCTATGAGGCCTAACATCCACTGCATGGAGTGAGTTCTTGCAGGGCTGTTTTCTCTGAGGAAGCAAGTCATCTGGAAATGTCATTCCTCCTGTCCTCTGGAGAAAAGCTTTGCTTTGTAGTATCCAAGAGGGCTCCTATGAAGAGGCTGCTGAGAAGTTTGGAACTGTGACTTCTCTAGGTTCAGCAGGACCCCCATGGATGCGAGGAACTGAGATGCTGTGGATACAGCTTCTTGCATCTCCTGCCTTGACAGGCTTGCCGAAAGCCAGTTGTCTAGGTAGGGGAACACCTGAATGCCGAGCTTTCAAAGGTGTGCAGCAAGGACTGCAAAACACTTCATAAAGACTCAAGGTGCCGAGGAGAGCCCAAAGGGCAGGACTCTGAACTGGTAATCTTGACCCAAGGCCATGAAGCGAGGGTACCTGTGGTGACTTGGGTGCATTAGAACAAGCTGATAGGCATCTTGCATATTCTGAGATGCCAGCCAGTCGTACTGTTGGAGGACTGGTAGCAGTGTCCCTACGGAGATCATCTTGAACTTCTCCCTGAACAAGAACTTGTTTAACTTTCTGAGGTTGAGAATGGGGCCCATGACACCTGTCTTCTTTGGAACCAGAAAGTAATAGGAGTAGAAACCTGTGTTCCTCTCTGCCCAGGAAACTACTTCTACTGCCCTCCTTCTGAGAAGGCCCTGTATCTCCAAAGTGAGAAGGTCTGACTGAGCGGCTGACAGACTATGCTGTCGCTTGGGTGGAAGATCTGGGGGAATCTCTGCAAAATTGAGAGAGTAACCTTCCTGAACAATTCTGAGGACCCACTGGCCCATGGCGATAGACTTTCACTGGTTGTAAAACTGAGTCAGACGACCTCCCACTGCTGTGGAAATGTCCACCCCGGGCAGTTGAGGTGAGATCAGGGCCAGACTTTCAGAAGGTGGCACTGGCACGTTTGGGCCCTGTGCCTTGTGCTGCGTTTTCTTATGCGGCTGAGGAGGCTGGTTCATGTTAGGGGCTCCTCGGCCTCTTCCTCAAAAGGGCTGCCTGTTATGAAAAAACTGATGGTTACTCCCTCTCTAAGGAGCTGAAGGAGCTGGCCTGGCTGTTTTAATGGCAGTCCTGGTCTTCTGAGAGGCCTCTAGGGCTTATTCTACCTACGGACCAAACAGAGAAGTGCCATCAAAGGGGACATTCATTAGCAGTAGTAGTAGTAGTAGTAGTAAAAATGTTATTCTGATATTCAGAAAGGGATAACCCAGTTGAGCCTAGACTCATTTACAATGGGGCCCCGTGGGCATAAAAAGACAAAAATGGAAATTACGTATTTACCGTAATTATTGATCTTCTTGGACAGTCTCCATCACTCATTCACACTAGTGGGATAGTGCCAGAGGTGCTAGAACCAAGCAGGAGTCTAAAATTTCTGAAGGGTTGGCGCCGAGAGAGGACCAAGCATGCGTGGCACCATGAGACTAGCTTGCGCCTGTGTAGGCTATCTTGGCGTTGACCGTCCAACCGCCTCAGTACCTTTTCGACCGAGGAGGTGCAGCGAACTAATGAGAACAACTCATCTCTGAGTTTCTGGGCCTGAGAGGCCCAGATGGCCTTTGCAAGAAAGGTCAAAGAATAATGTCCTCACAGTCTGGACCATAGGACTGTGAAGACCAGGAAAGAAAATGAGTGAACCCAGGGGATGGTGGGTGGGCGTGTGAATGAGTGATGGAGACAGTCCAAGAAGATCAATAATTACGGTAAGTACATAATTTCCATATCTTCCTGGACTAAGTCTCCATCACTCATTCACACTAGTGGGAGAGTACCGAGCTAAAACCAACAACCCTGAGTAGGGTGGTAGAGAGGGTTCACTCAGAAAGGACAGCCAAGGACTGCCCTGCTAATAAAAACAGCTGTCTTGTAAGAGCATCTAGAACATAGTGCCTACAAGATAAGCGCTCGAGTTGTAACTTGCCACTTTGCAGATGACTGCAATGGGCACACAATGAAAGTCTGCCAGGAAGCCGCAACCACTCTAGGAGAGCGGCAAGAACCTGGCCTCACCATTTGGTCTAGAACCAAAATTAATAGTGTCAAAGACATGTACTAATGTAACGTAAAAGGACCTCAGGAACTGAAAGAGTCGGAGGTAAAGTCTACTGGTTCAGGGTAGACCGGAAAAGTGCAGGTGGAAACCCCCACTATCCAGTATGGCTGACCTGTAACAACAGGCCCAGGAGCACTTGAACCCCTTATTTGGTGAGCAAGGGGGTCCAGGTGGGGTTAGCCCATCAAGGAGAATGGTCTCCACTCAGTCTCAGGAATCTTCCTGATGGAAGGCCAAGCATGACTTAGAAGCCTCTTGTGGTGGTCTAGTAGAACCAGATCCTACACACTGCATATACACTACCGGTCGTTAAGAAACGCCTGTACAAGACACATACGACAGGCTAAATCAAACTACTTTAAAACTGCTTTCAACAACAACTTCTCCCACCCCGCTCATTTCTGGAAGTCTATTAAATCCCTCCTCTCCCCACCTGCCCAACCCCCTACTCCCACTCTAAACATTGCGGGTAATTCCATTACTGATCCTAGCTTGGTTGCCTCTGAGTTTAACTCTTACTTTTCCTCCTTGTCTTCTTCCTTCCGCTCCTCTCATCCCTATCCCTCGTCGCCCCCCCCCCTTCTGTACCTACCCCGGCCACCTTCTGTCTCTGTCCAGTCTCATCTAGCCAGGTGCTAAAAATACTGCAGGCGCTAGACCCATCAAAGGGAAAATGTCCATCGGGCCTCGATTCCAAGATGCTTCTGCTCTCTGCTCCTGCCATAGCATACCCACTAGCTCTGCTCTTTAACTTGTCTTTTAAACTCGGGGCTGTCCCCAACTTATGGAAACAAGCCACTGTCGTTCCACTACCTAAAGGAAGGGACCTCTCCTCTCCATCCAACTACCGTCCTATATCCCTGCTCCCTGTCCTAGCAAAGATTCAAGAGCACTGCTCTCTCTCAGCTCTAACATTATCTCGATACTATATCCTTTTTACCCTTTCCAGGCCGGTTTCAGGAAAAATCACTCCACCACCACCTCCTCCCTTCGTCTTACTAATGCAATCCTCATGGAATGGACAAGGGAATTAACAGCTGCCATTTTCATTGACCTGGCAAGGCTTTCGACAGATCTCCCATCCCTTGCTGCTGGCTAAACTTACCAAGCAGGTCTGTCAAAACGCAGTTGACTGGTTCCACTCTTACCTGGCTGACAGGTCCCAGTCAGTCCGCATTGCTCGGGCCAGATCCACCTCACTTCCTGTCACCAGTGGTGTCCCCAGGGTCTGTACCGGCCCGCTGCTGTTCTCTATCTTTCTTAATGACCTGCCTGCAGCCTGCCTACAAACATCTATCCACATGTATGCTGACGACACAGTGCTGTTCGCCTCTGGCCCATCCTCTAGTGCCGTGACAGCCTGCCTACAGCAGGATTTGATTCCATCAACGTTGGTTCACCTTAAACCAGCTACACCTAAACCCTAAAAAAACAGTCTCCCTCACCTTCGGCTCCCGGTCCAAAATCGCACGGCTTCCCGCACCTCCTACGTTCTACACTTTGAATAGCTCCCCACTAGAGGCCTGCACCGCCTATCATTATCTTGGGGTCTGGCTAGACCAGCAGCTTGACTTTTCAGTGCATATCGACGCACTACACAAAAAATTGCACCCTATGTTGGGAGCCCTCTACTGGAATAAAAATTGCATCCCTCTACACACTAGACAAGCAATAGTGCAAAAAATTATCCTACCTATTATTGATTACGGGGATGTCGTCTACTGTACCGCACCCCAAACTTCCCTAGCTAGACTGGATCCCCTTTTTAACTCTTTTTGCCGCTTCTCGTTAAACCTCCCTCCCAATACCCACCACTGTGTCCTCTACCAATCCCTGGACCTCCCATCTCTTCATAATAGAAGACTGCTCCACTGCGCTAAAACCTCTGTCAAGTTCTGGTCACATACCCTCCCCTCCTACCTGTCTTCCTCCTTAGCCACCCTCACTCCTCCTACTTATGCTCTTCGAAATACCGATGCTCGGCTCCTACATATCCCCAACAGATCCACCCAGTCAGGCCAGGCTGCTTTCAGCTTCAGGTTGCCCAAACTATGGAACTCCCTGTCAGCTGACATCAGACATTCCTCAAGCACTCCTCAACTGAATGCTCTTCTCAGACTGCACTTCGCTACCAACTGCAACTGTAACCTCCCCTTTGTCCCCCCTGCCTCCATAATCCTCCCAGTTGTGCAGCAACATGTTCTGTTTCTAACTTGTAGTTCTGCTCCACGCATGTCTGGTAACACATTATAGTGATTAAGTATCTATAACTGTACCTGTAACTGTACTGAACTGTCTCACCTACTGCCTGTACTCTGCCAATGTATGTTCTTGTTTTTGCTGTAACCCCCCTACCCCCAGGGCGCATCTGGAATCGAGTAGTACTCTGCTCAGCATGCCTTCCTGGTAAATCTCTTAAATAAATAAATAAATAAATAAAATATTCCAAAAGGAATCATCCTGCCCCTGTGTGTACAACTGTAGTAACAGTCTCTGATCTCAGGAAGAAAGGAAAAGTGTACAGGAGGACGGTCCACTGCGAAAAACATTCTGAAAGAAAAATCAGGGCTGGATTTCTAAGGCAAATAGAGGCAGATGCTGCCGATGAGGGAACAGCAGGATCAAGTTAGGCTAACCCATTTGTTGAAGAGACTGAAAGAGGCAGTGACTCAATGCAGCGAGGCACTACCTACTCTGGCTTCCCTGAAGGGAGTAGGAAAGGATTCTAGTTTGTTTACTGAAAAACAAACGTCACAACTCCATCCCGCACTTGAAGAGGATAGCTTCGTGAGCGACTGGCATGGACCAGTTCGCAGGAACAGAAGGTGTGAATGTTTGAGAAGCTACAGCAGAAAAAGAACCTACTTGACCTTCCGTCAAGAAGGAGAAAATCGCCTGTTAAATTAAGCAAGCAAGGAAGAAGGAACCTGAGTTCCGACTCGGTGGAGAGTCGCTTCTGCTGCTGCAAGGCTCTGCTCAAGAGAAGGAAGCCTGATAAAAGAAAGGGAATTAACAGACTGGGCGTCGCCTAGGTCTAGGAAATGTCTCTGAATGAGAGAAATCTCTTTTAGAGAAAGAGATGACCCATATCGCCGCCGGATTGGACTCCCCCTAGGGGAAGAAGAAATCAGGTACTTTTTACCGTACTCTGGAGATGAGCGCTTCAGGGGCTGAGGCGGAACCTGACCAGATCCGAAAAGGGGGGGTATCAGGTAATTTCGGCTAGGCCCTGTGCTGTGATAAAAGTTATATTTATATTTTTCTTTTTAACCCGAGCCTAACAAGGCTTTCAGGCTGCTATTTTGCAAGGATTGTCTTGATACAAAATGATGAAGATGTTCTCCATCTGAGTGCAGAAGGAGCCTGAGCATCAATACTGAAATCATGACCAGACTAACAATCACAGCTGGAGAGATGTTAACCACCTGTGCCGAAGAAGCCAACAAAGAGGCAATATCACAAAGGGGCTATATACCCCTATCAAAGGAGCGGAAGAATCAGAGTGGCACCTGACCATTAAATTAGAATGTTCCACAGAGTGTAACTGTCTTGACGATTGAAAAAGTCTAGACGCAGAAGTGTATAATCCATGGACGCAGTGTGAAATACTATAGTGGACCCCATTACTGAGGAACTACTGAAAAGATTTTCCATCATGGACTCTGATGATAGAGAGGATGTGCCCTTCAATATATAAAATGAGTCATCCGCTGTATTACTGACCAAAAGGACACAGAAAGACCCATCTAGATGCACTTCTACCCCAGAAGGACCTCCAAGAGAGGGCTAGGTCAGAGCCACTAGAGACTCCACCATCAGGAAGGATGTTGAGGAGCTTGGTACCACGTAGGGAGCAGAGAAAGTGCTGAGCAGAAAGAGATTCCACTGGCAGAGCAGTACAGCAGAGTTCCATCAGCAGAAAACCGCTGAATGACACAAGATCCCACATAGACCACCACTCACTAAGATGTGTGGAAAAAATAATCCACAGACTAGGAGGCGATAAACATCCCGCCACAAGTTCTGTGGAAAAGAAGTCCGAAAAGGAAAACGTGTCACTAATTCTGCCATACAGCACCCACTAGCACCCATGTGGCACCAGCACCACTCGTGGCACAGGAGGCACCAAGCAGTGCCTATGCCAACCTGGGCGATACCCGAGGGCAGCCGCGGCAGTATCCGCAGGCACCCCTGGCACCCATGTAGCAATGGCACCCGAGGGCACCCTCGACACCCATGGCAAGAATGGCACCCGAGGGCACCAGTGACACCGATGGCACCTGAGGGCAGCAGTGGCACCCATGGGTGCCCGAGGTGCCACCCATGGGTGCCCCCAGTGCCACCCCCGTACTCATGGCATCAGTGGCACCCATGGCACCTGTGGCATCCATGGAACCCATGGTCGCTCATGGCGCCACCTGTGGCACCCACGTGTGCTCCCGGCGCCACCCATGGCATCACTGGCACCCCTGGGACCCAGGGTGCCACCTCGGCACCTGTGGGTGCCCAGCACCATCCGGGTGCTCGGCACTGCCAGCGGGTGCACGGCGCCACCAGACACCCGCTGCACCATGATTTGCAAGCCGGCAACCAGTGGGAGAGCAGAGACCACGGCGCACGCACAGAGTGATGAAGTAACTCCAATGGCGCTGCCAAGGCACGCACCAACCAAGGCACTGAGGCACGGCACACCAAGGCACCGAGGCACGGCGGCCGACCAAGGCACTGAGCCACAGCGCCAACCAAGGTATGGGCGACCAGGCACCGAGGCCCAGCCAGCGACCAACGAGCCATGGCGCACCAACCACAGCGCTGGAAGGAAAAGCCAATGGAAATCCTGAGAAGGAGAAGAAAAAGGTGTTGCCTGTGCTGACCCCTGCATGGAGAGGGGGAGACATGAGAGGTCGACAGGATGGCAAAGGCTCCAGGAGGGCACCTCGCCATTCATGATCCAATCGACCCGGCTCTGATCCAACGGGTCCGAGGCCCGGAGGTCCCGAAATCAGGAACAGAGCCAGGAAAAACTGGAAAGTCAAACCCCCTGCTCCATAGGAGCGGCCCAGAGGTGAAACTGCCCATCGGAACTTCAACGGGGACAGAGATGAAGCTCAGAGTCGAGAATGCAGCCGTTAGGAGTGGGGCCAAGAGGCACCCACGAAAGTCGGTTCAGGCCTATCGCCCCTCCTGACAAACACTCCTCGTGCAGACATACAAACGGGCAACCTCGAGCAGCACCAATTCTTCTTCCCCTAACGAGGAAGAGGAGCTTGAGGTTAAGCGGGCGGATCCCGGAACTACTAGATTTGTGCTTCAGAGGACTGTCCCCGAGCACAGGACTGTCCGTGAGTCGGACCCCGTTAATTAAGGGCAGCGGTCCGGACACAGCCCCTCTGCCATAAAAACTTTCAAACGAAGTCCTCCTACCGCCACCGCCACCATCTAAGGACAACTCCGTTGATGGCAGGAAAGAATTTCTTTTTCTTCTTCTTCATAATCTTCTTCTTGTTCGTAAATAAGAAATTACTACTTAAAATATTAAAATATTAAAGCTGCTGTCATAGAGACGAAAACTTCGACTCCGGCAGACAAGCAACGTTGACATCCAAGCGCACTCAACGGTGGGAGAAAGGGAACTGAGGTGGTTGGAGGGTAGACGCCAAGATAGCCTTCACAGGCGCGAGCTAGTCTTGCGGTGCCACGCATGCATGGTCCTGTCTCGGCACTGACCCTTCAGAAAATTTTAGACTCCCGCTTGGTCCTAGCGCCTCCGGCACTATCCCACTAGGGTGAATGAGTGATGGAGACTTAGTCCAGGAAGATCATGTTACACATATAGGCACGGATATTCAAAAGGGTTTCGCCAGTGCAAGTCCGAAAATGCGCCATTCCGCGATATTCAGCGGGATGCAGTTGCGCCACTGAAAACATGCTGAGCAACAGCGCAATGCAAATGAAGGCATGCGCAACCGAAGGGGGTGGATCCATGCATAAAGAGCGCAATGCGATATTCATAGGCTTGCGCAATGCGCAACAGTGGAATAGCCGGAAGTTGCGCTTACCAGTGAAATGAGCCAAAATAAAAGGCTCAAGGATGAGGCGAGGAAAGACAGGGAATGCTAATGAGGCAGCAACAGGGAGCAGGCCACAGCAGCAACCAGTGCAGGCCAGGGAGTAGGTAGGTAGGACAGAATAGTGGCAGCCGAAGGCGTGTGGGGCCACAGAGTTTGGAGGCCAGTGGGTGTACCCGGTGCAGTGGAGGTAGCAGTCAGGACAGCGGGAGGAACAGAACAACAACAGCTGGGGGGGGACACAAGCCAGGGAGATGGACAGTGCCACCTTCCACATGGAAGCTGTAGTGAGGGGGGTGAGAAGGCATGCTGCAGGGGGACGTGGCCGTGGAAGGGCCCGTCGGCGGTACGCCAACAGGCAATACCGTGCCCGCATCAGCTTTGAGCTGTATTCGGATGTCGAGATTGTGGGCCGGTACCACCTGAACAGGGCAATACTGAGGCGGCTCTGTGAGCTGTGCAGTGATGTGATGCAGGCACCCTCACGACGGAGTCACGCTCTGTCAGTGGAGACAAAGGTAACAGCCTGCATGTACTTGCTCGCCACGGGTACCTTCCAGAGGCCAACAGGGGACACCACAGGCATAACACAGTCAGCCATGTCACGCATCCTCACCCAATTCCTCAGCGCACTGCTGCCACACGCTGTGGAGTACATCCATTTCCCCAGCACCGCGGCAGAGCGTACAACAAACATACAGGAGTTCCACGGGTAGCACATATGCTGGCGTGCTAGGGGGCGATAGACTGCACCCATGTGGCTATTCGCATGCCACCTGGCCCCGATGGGGCCGTATATCGCAACCGGAAGGGATACTCCAGTGTCAACTGCCAGGTGGTGTGTGATGCCACTGGGCGCATCATCAATGTCTGTGCCACGCACCCTGGCGGAGCACATGATTCATTCATATGGTACCAGTCTTCACTGTGCCATCGATTCGAGAGTGGGGACATCCCCACAGGACACCTAGTGGGTGAGTATGCATGTAGGAGCGGCAAAGTTGGGGGATGGGTGGGCAAGCCACAGGTGCCATGGGGGTGGCACACAGGGCTAGGGACAATATGGACCTGAACATGACACTAACCTACACTATCTCCACACAGGTGACAGTGGATACCCACTCCGTCCCTGGCTGCTCACACCCTACATCACCTGACCCCATCGCCAGCAGCTTCAATGAGGCACATGCCGCCACACAGAACATCATCGAGCGGGTGTTTGGGATGCTGAAGGCACGCTTCCGATGCCTAGACACCTCCGGCGGTGCTCACAGTACAGCCCCTCAAAGGCCTGTGGATATTCCTGGCCTGTTGTATCCTGCACAACATGGCCAAAGACTGTGGGATAGCCGTCACACGCCGAGGAGGGGGACAGTGATGGGGACGCCGGTGATGATGGGGATGAGCAGCCACCCCTTGGACGGCGTGACCCCCGACTGATCCGGCAGGCCCAGCTGCACCAGGACACCACAACAGAGGAGCATTTCGCACAACACAGGTAAGTCATGGGGCCATGTGCAACCAACACTGTCTAGGTGCAACCCACATATACACAGGGTAACACACCAAGGGTGCATGACGGCAAGGGAGTGGAAGGGGGCTATACGCACAAACACACCATCAGGAGGGGTGAATAGTTACACGCTACATGGACACACACACACACACACACACACACACACACACACACACCAGGCACACAGTGCACAGGGCAGTTGCACAGCAGAGCAGGAACAGACATGTCAAACACACAGATCCACAGACCACCCCCACCACCTGAACTGTCCATGTACGTGTGTCAGACGCTGGGCACCCTTGCACCTTGGTGTACAGTACAATGCAGGCATCATCATGCACACGCACCTGTGGACAGCAGTCGGGTGGGTGTGCAGGTGGTCCATGTGTCGGCGTGTTGGGCAGGGCACCCACCAGTGCACTGCCCAGCAAGACACACATTGCACACAGGGCAGCACCAGACAGGGCCCGCACTGGGAGACAGATCAGTCAGGTGGCACTGAGCCACTGCCACCACGGATGCGTGGGCGGCCCCGCCATGACCCAGCCACACTGGCAGGCTGAGCATGGGCCACATGGGGTGGCACCGATGGACCACCAGGGGTCCCACTGCGTGAGCGCGACCTTGTCCGCACAGGGGTCTGCAGCATGCCGAATATATCTGCACCAGGGGTGCTCGGGATGCCCACAGCAGAACCCAGCGTCGATAGGCTGGGTGTTGCACGACGCCGGGAACGTGGAGTGGAGAGCATACCGCATGGGGTGCGCGGTACAGGGGCACCTGACTGTGTGCCCAATGTGGCCACGACAGCGACCAATACCTGGGTCAGCCTGTCAATGGCTGCGGTCACATCCATCCGCATTTGGACCATTTCTGCCAGGATCATTGCATTGTCCCTGCTGTGCTGCTCCACAGCCACACACAGTGCCTCCACAGACGTTGCAACCCACATCTGCTGCTGTACTGATGCCCGCAGCAGGCGGGTGTGCTCGTCAAACGGGTCGTCTGCCAAATCGGCAACCTGTCCCCAGGGGATGGAAGGGCCTGATGCTCAACACCCTTGAGGGTGGGCGCTGTTCACCAGGACCAGGTATGGGCAGTCAACAGGCGGTGTGCATCACCACCGCTGAACCCTGTACCCCAGACCCGGTGGGTGACTGCCGCTGCTGCCCCTCCGCCTGCTGTGCACAAGGGACCAGTCCTTCCAATGCTGTGTCCACAGCAGTGCCAGGGACCTGCACAGCCACCGGTGCTGCCCCACCGGTGCTGACAGGCACAGCCTGGGACTGTGCTGGCACACACGTTGGAACCCTCTAGGTCCATGGGCACGGGCTGTCCTGCTGTGTGTCCATTCTGTGACACACACGTGTCACTGCCCACAGCGGCCATTGCATCATCAATGGTGCAGGTTTGTGCCACAGCCTCAGCCACAGTGTGCTGGCATGCTTGCATGCCAGACTACTGGGACACAGGAAGGGCACCCCCCACACCTGACTCACCGACATCGGAGATGGCAGCCAGGCGTGCACACTGGTGCAATGCCGCGGCTACCAGCAGAGGTGGATGGACCCTCCTCCAACTCTGGCTGCACGTCCACAGTGCAGGGCCCACCACCACTGTCCCCTGCAGGCGCTGGGATCTGTAACAGAAAGTGAGAACATGTTAGTGCATGGGATCAACCTTCCCCCACGTCATACCGTGCAGTGATGGGCTTCCACCTGTCTGGAAGCCACCGCCTGGAACGCCCTCGATGGCACGGCGCTGCATGGATGCAGCAAGACGGTCCTCCGCCGGGGTCAGCTGCCCCACCTCTGGCTGGCCCCCGCCTGTGGCAGCGCGTGCCGCCCTGAGTGCTGCCACCTTCTCCTTAACCTGTCTCCTGTCTGTCCCCACCTTCTTCTTACATTCCTGCACGGAGCACTGGTGGCTTCCGTGCAGGTTTACGGCGCAAGCTACCCACTCCCATGCAGCAGCACGGCCTGAGGGGTGCCCTGCCGTCCACTGAGTAGTGGCTCCTCATCCAGGTAGGCCTCATAGAGTGCCTCTGTTTCAGCCTTTGTGAAGTTGGGCCTCCTCTTCCGCCCACCATCATCCTCCTCACCCAGTCCTTGCTCGGCCATGTCACGGTCTGTATGGGTGCAAGTGGACACCTGTGACTGTGCAGTTCACAGCATTTTCCCATGACCATAGTCCATAACATCATACAGCATGCAACCCACCTATCACCTGCAGTAACCGAATATGGCCACTGCAGATCACTGTCGCACATTTATAGCGCAATGCTGCAAATTAAGTGGAGCAACTTTAATGGGATGCAAATCGGCGCGCTGTGCCTTTGAATGGCTGATCCGGTTGATCTGCATATGCGACTGAATATCGCGCTGTTGCGCTTCTTAATACGTTGAGCCGGCTGAGCCTATCGGCGCAAGTTATGTGACCGCGTAGTACACTGCACCGGGCATGCCCAGGTACCTTACGCAGGTGTCTGCCATGCTGATTACATGCTGTGCGCGGTCAGCTATTCATGACACGGCCACCATTGTGCCAGTGGCGCTACACCACTGGTCACCACATGGCGCTGTGGCACAACTGCGCAATAGTCCACTGTGGCACTGGCATGCAGGTGACCGCTCGCGCTGGACGTGTAGACGTCCGATGGCGCTGTGCGTGGCCTTGCGCCAGAGACATGACCTTGTGCCCGACCTTTGCCCCCTTGGCGCTGTACGTCTGGCATGTGTGCAGCTCTATCGCGCTGTTCGGTAACAGCGTGATAGGGACCGACGGCGCTGCCTGAACAGCACGATAGGGACAGAAGAGGTTGTATTGCGCAACATTTCCACGTGAGGTTGCCGCGCTGTGGAGCGCCCTATTGCCTACTATCAAGTTGCTAACATGGCATGCAGGAGAACTCCCCAGTGGAGTAGCTTGGAGGTGGCCAACCTAGTGGCCGTGGTTGAGCCTCACTATGGGCCACTGTTTAGGGGGGAACCCCTAGACTTGGCCCGCACCCAAGAGTGGCAGCAGGTGGCCACTGCGCTGGAGCAGGTCACAGGGCGGCGCAGGACAGCGGAGCAGTGCAGGCACCACTACGGTGACCTTCGCAGGAGGGAGCAGGCACTGCTGGCACGCCTCAGGTCCTGTGCCAGGAGGGGCACTGTGCCTAGGCCAGGTGGGTGACCCATCTATGCACCTGTATTGTCCGCAGGGGTATGACTGTGTATTGGGGCCAGAGCATGGGGGAGGGTTGTTCTATGGTTGGCTGTGTCAGTGTTTGCAGGTGTGTGATGCATGGGTCTGGCTGTGTGGGCAGGCACACTCATTGGGGCAGGGGGCTGTCTGCGTTTGGATCTCACTAATGTGCTTCTCAACATTTGTTTCCCACAGGCGTGGAGGAGCGGAGGAGGGCCCAGGCTGAGTCGCACAGGGGTGCTGCAGGGGTAGCCAGCAGAGGAGGCGGTGGTATGGGCCCGCAACAGCAGCAGCATCTGCAGCAGCTGCCGCAGCAGCAGCAGCGGCTGGATGAGGGTGAGTGTCATTACATCATGGATGCTATTGTGCGCAATGGGGGGGATAGGGCATGGCCACCATCCATGGACAACACTGCCATGCACGCGACGTGTGACAGTCAGCACTGTCCAGTGGCACTGCGTGTCTGTGAGTGCATCACTGGTGGTCCATGCATGCACTGGGCACATGGCTGTGGCACTACCTTCCCACCACGTAGACATGTCACTGTACTGCCTTGGTTGTGCTGTGCTGGGCATGGGGGGGTGTGTGTAGTGGCACACATGGCTGTTGCTGCCTGGTTGGGCTTGGCCCATGCACGGTCACTGTGAGTGTGTGCAGTCCATCACAGGGGCAGGGCACTTGGCTGTATGCCATGCATACTGGGTGGGCTTCAGGGTTGTGTACAGTCCTAGCCATTGATTCTGTTCTCTTGCCCTAGGTGTACGGGTCCTGCACAGGATAGAGCAGGCCATCCACCGCCTGTTGGAGATTTCACAGGAATCAATCAGCATCCTCAGGGAGATGAACCGGAGGGGTGTGCGACGCCGGAGAGGGACACGGGGTCCGAGCCGTCCTGCAGATCTGCAGCCTGGGGGGCAGTAGCTGCCCCATAACTACACCCTTTACCCTTCCCTCACAACCTGCCTTCCCTCACTAAGTTCTTCACCCCTACCCCACACCCACCCCTACCTTGTACCTGTACCCCCACCCCTGTATTGTATATATATGTAAATAGTGTTATTGTTGTTCCTGTTGTTGTTGTTCTTCTGTTTTTCATTGAATATATATATCTATTTTGTTATGAATACTGTGGTGGTCTCTTGATTTGCAGCTGGCTATAGGTGCTCAGTTGCAGTGGTATGCATGGCATCTGGTGTGGTGTGGTCCTGGGATTGTGTGTGTGTCTGCGTGGGGGGTGTCCCTGGTGTGGTGGTGGCTGTCAGCCGGTCTGGCCGTGTGCTGCCCCACTCCACTGTGGGCTCCTGGTGGGTCTGGCTTGTATGGTTCTGTGGTACACACGGTTGCATTGTGCCAGGTGGGGGGGGGCATGGTGATTCTGGCAGTGCCAGTCACAGTCACTGCTCATGGGTGGTGTCTTGGGGTTCCAGAGCAAAGTGTGCTGTGCACAGTGGGGGGCTGTGGTACACCTGGGTTGTCCGGCCCCTTTGTGTGGCAGTATTTGCTTGCCAGTGGGTGTGCTGGGGCGCCGTGGCCCTGCTGTGCTTTGTAGGCTTGTCCCCATGGGCCAGTGGATTTTCCGTCCCCTCCACCGGTGATGCTGTGCCTCGGGTGTGGGGTGTGTTGTTAGTTCTACACTGTGTTCCTGTGCCCTTCTGTGGCATGGGTGGTGGGCCCCTGCCTACCTCCCTGGTTGTGCAGTTCCATTGCTCTGCTGCTGGGGGGGCTCCCTGCTTGCACTATGGCACATCTCGACTGCTCAGCTGGGCTGGCCTTGTTGCGCTATGGCGCGACATATGTGCTCAGCTTCCCCTACCTGGCTGCACTATGGCGCAAGTTGTGTGATATTCAGATACTGGCTGGTTGCGCAATTTGACTTGCTCCATGTTTGACTATCGCGTCTGTTGCGCATGTGCGCAATTGACTTGTGCTTGCTCCTGCTGTTGCGCACATTTTGGGCGCAGTTTGACTATCTGGGCCATAATATATAAAATATACAAATTTACAATCGGTGCATGTTAATGCCAGAACACATATAGAATAAGTTTAAGCAGCTTGATCACAACAAGCCTTAGCTAAAGCAGTATTTTTTTTTTTTATTCTTTTCTTTATGCTGCCTGCGGCCATCGAGTCCTCAGCCTGGTCACAGACCCCCACCTCCATACTGGCTGCAACTCCCGACACCCCTGGCTTTCCACCTTGGGGTGGGGTTGCAGTACCTGAGCTCAGTGCTGCAAACATTGGACCAGAATCGGGAGCCGGCCTGGAGGCTAATTAGGGCCAGGGGCTGGCGTCATGCATGGTTACCACAAGCAAGGTTTTTCCCTTGTTTGAACCCCAGGGGCGGGGATGTACAATGACATCCTGCGTCTGCCCTGCCCCTCTTAACTTCCCGATGCCAGCGCTTGTGATTCCTCCTGGCCTCCACCAGGAGTCTTCGACACCGGCAGTCTCCCAGTTTCTCTCGAGAAGGATAGCAGCCCTGAGGGCGCTTTAATCCTTCTCCCCTGGCTGGCCTCCTCCAGCTCCCGGTCCGCCTCCCAAACCCGAAGTCACTGGCATCGCAAGCGGAAATCCAACCACTGCGCTGGCGGGCTGGCTGTAAAGCAGTATTCTTTATCAGCCACATTTTTATAGAGTTCCAATGTGGGACCATTTGCTGTAAATGTAAATGATATGGTAAATTATTCCATAACCTGGGAGCAATATAAACAAAATTTAAATCTCCTTTCACTGTTTTCATATCCGGCACTTCATAGTCAATCAAATCGGTTGAACGCAAATCACTGTTTATATTCCTAAGTTTTACTATAGCTGATAAATATACAGGTATTTTATTAAGATAGCACCTAAAAGCCAAGTGAATTGTGTGGCTATTTCTAAGTACAGATTAACATGTCCAGTTCATTACTTGCTGCTGAGCATCAGAGGAGAACCCCGATGTCTGATGCAGGAAAGTCTTCTGATACAGATTCCAGCAGTAGCTGCTCTAGAAGCTGTGTCGTAAGCATCCATGGAAGCTTTAAGTTGATGGCTATTACATCTGATTCCTCAGGTAACAGTCTGCAGCATCTCCATTTTGGAGTCAGACTCCGGGAGATATTCTATTAAGGTCTTGAGAGAGTTCCAAAGGGCATACTCATATTGCGAGAAGTACCTTTGATAGCTGGCAATATGTGTGCCCAGGGTTGCGGCTGCAAATGCCCTCTTTCCCAAGGTACCTATCTTACGAGACTCTTTATTGATACGACGTGCTGATACGTCATGTGGAAGAACAGCTTTGTCATTCTTAGTGAGGACTACCAACGCATCCGCGATGGGTTAAGAGGCTAAAATGGGTCTTTCCTTAGGAGGGACATACTTCCTGTCTATGGATTTGCAGACAGATGGAAGAAGAGCTGGCTTGCCCACACTGCCTCGGACAAAGTCTCAAAGGGTGGAGAGACTGGAGGCGTAAGGTTCACTGGAATGTTAGGAACATGAAGCCACTCCAGATGTAAAAGCCTACCTGGGTCCACAGAAGAGGTCTGTAGATCCAGGGTTGCCCTCATATTCCTGAGGAAACATGGAAAAGTAAGGTCCTTTACTGGGCTTTTAGTTTGAAGTGAGGACTTACCATCCATACTATAGAACAAGTCTTTATCACCTTCTTCAGCAACCATAAGGTCTGGATCAGACTCATCCTGCTCCATGTCACCTTCAGAAGGGGTGGGAGCTGCCACAAACAGGCAGTTGCCTGGCCTGGGCAAGGGATATACAGGAGACATCGGAACTGGTATCAGGCCTGGCATTGCGGAACCCAGCACCACCCACCAGGGGCCAGCATTGCACAAGGCATCGAGGCCGACGCCAGGCGTGACACCAAGCCCTGCCCTGGATACAGCACTGAGGCCGGTGCCACACACAGTATTGAGGTTGGCACTGAACCAGATGGCACTGCATGAAGGTCTGATGCAACTCTAGGAGGAAAAGAAGGGGAAAAAGGTGGTACTTGTGCTGGCCCCTGCAAAGAAACAAAGTGAGGGCACATGGAACTGGCATTGGTGGCGTGGGCACTGGCAAGGGGAGAAAGTCGGTTGCTGGTACCGGACTCTCTACCAGCCCCGGAAGTCCCAATTGCAGCTCCAAAACGCCTAGGCCCAAAGGTCCTGGAACTGGATCCACCAGGAGGGGCAACCAGGACAGACAGTGTACTCACTGCTCCATAAGAATGGCCCACTGGTGAAACTGCCCACTGGAAACCCCACCAGGGGACAGAGAGGGGCTCCAGTGTCGAGAGTCTGAGTGACCGAGAGTGGAGGCCATCGTGGAACCAGAGATGGCCTACCACTCCCAACCACCGAAGACCTCTTGGCAGATGTACCAGAGGGCAACCTCGAGCAGTACCTTTTCTTCCCTTCCGATGGGAAGAGAAAGAGCTCAAGGCCGAGCGGTGCCGGGTCCCCAACCTGGATCTGGAATGGGCCCATTTCTTTTTGTGTTTATGGGAGGACTATCCTCCCTCTGGAACATCGGACTGTCTGTAGTCAGACCCCCCTCTGGAGAGGGTTGGCGGACCAGACACAGTCCAGCTGCCAGAGCAGCCTTTCAATGGAGAATCCCTATCATCACCATCCATGGTCGACTCCCTCAAATGGTAGAGCTAAGAGGAAAATACAAAAATCTCTCTTTTTTTTTAACAAAATAATAAACACATTTAATCTGAATGCCGTTGTCATATAGACATGAAGATTTGACCCCCGGTGGGCGAGCGACTTCATCACTGAAGCACACTCAACGGCAGGAAAAAAGGAACTGAGGCAGTTGAAAGGTCAACACCAAGACAGCCTACACAGGCGCGAGCCAGCCTTGTGGTGCCATACATGTGTGGTCTTATCTTGGTGCCAGCCCTCCTGAAGATTTTTGGCCCCCGCAGGATCCTAGCGCCTCCGGCTTGAACCCAGCAGTGTGAATAAATGGTGAAGACTTTGAGTCCAGGAAGATCAAGGGATATTATGAACCATCTCCCTAAACTGTTACATAATAGTGAAGCTAAACAAACTGTGATGATCCACACTGGAACCAACAACAGTGGAAGAGAGCATGAAAGGGATATTGTGGAGGATATTTCAGAAATTGGGAGGTTCATTAAAAAACAGGGAGGCAATACAGTCGTATCCAGCATTCTGCCAGTATTAAGGGCACACCCCCAGAAGAATAATACAATTCAAAGAAGAAAGGCACGATTGCAAAACTGGTGCAACAGGTTTGGAATTAAATTTATTAATACTTGGGATATATTCTTTGGAAAAAAAATACTTATTCTCTAGAGATGGGTTACATCTTAATAAAGCAGGACCAACATTCTGGGAAGGCTTATTACTGACTGTTTACCAAAGGAATGTTTAAACTGATATCCAAGGGGGGTGGGACATTCCATGTAGACACTGACCTAAAGGCAATATTACTGAATGCCAGGAGTCGGAGAAACAAAAAAAGAAGATCTTGAAATGCTGTTATATTCTGATATTATTGACATCTGTGCAATAACTGATACCTGGTAGAGGGATGACGACTGAGAAACGGAGATCAAGGGTTATAATGTATTCTACAAAAACCGGGGAAACAAAATTGGTGGTGGGGTAGCACTATATGTTAAGGATTATACTGAAGCCAGTACTTTAAATACCTTGGAGGAATATGTAGGGAATATGGAACAACTATGGGTACAGATAACGCTAACAAATTATAGAAGTATCAAACTAGGAGTTTGCTACACAGTCCCAAATCGTACAGCTGAACAAAATGAGAAATTTCTGAAAATACTTAACACTACCAACCCAGGACAGATTATACTAATTATTGGGGATTTTATCCTCCCTCATATAGACTGAGGATCCCTTAAGGGAAAGACAACACTGGATAATAAGTCAATTGAAATTATGGTCACACTAAATCTTGATCAACATGTAAAACAGAGTACAAGAGGAGACAGTATCCTTGATTTAGTCCTCAGTAACATGGAGGGGGACATATATGATTGCATTGTGCGTGAACCTTTGGGAAATAGTGACCACAATATGGTTCAGTTTAGAATATAGGGTAGTTGTAGACCCCTTAAAGGTAAAACCAGGATTAGATATTACACCAAAGCTATATTTAAAGACATAAAAAGACATATCGGCGAGTGGGCAAAAGACTTTATAGGAAAAATTCTAGAACAAAAATTTAATATACTGAATAACAAACTCCAGTACTTTATATGCAAATATGTACCCGAAAAGGACAAATATAGTAACACTGGTAGATTGGTTTAATGGTACCATAAAACAAACTCTGGTCAGAGCCAATACGGATGTGTCAAGCTTTTACAAGAGCCACTGCGCACAAGATGGCAGCGATGACTGAACTAGTCTGATTCGGCACTGTCATGTTGTGCACGGTGGCCATCACTTCTGCAGTTGCAGAAGAAAAAGAAGTGCCCCCGAAGTGGGTGTGTGTGTGAATGCGGCCAGAGGAGGGTAAGGGCCACACTGGAAACTGTGCCACAGCACTGTGGAAACACACTGGACAGCGGTCCGGTCACGTACTTCCACAGTACTCTTCTCAGATGTTGGCATAAGGTCTGCAGAGCTCCACCCACGCAGCTGTTTAAAAACTAATTAAACGCAAAAAAAGGGCCTTTGCTAATTATAGGAATGCATCAACATCTGCCAAATGGCAGCTTTATAAATGCAGGGCAAAACAGTGCATATCTTGTATCACGAAATCAAAAAGGGATCTGAACTCAAGTTAGCCACCAAAACTCTAGGTAATAAAAAAAAAAAAAACTTTTTACAGTTATGTCAATATTACCAAAGCAGGGCAGCCTAATATTGGACCCATTAGAACGGACAATGAAACAATTCAGGAAAGCTCAAAAATGGCAGTATTATTTAACAACCACTTCTTGAGCAATCATCAGAATACAGATTTTAGACTAACAGGCAACATGGTGGACAAGAACAGAACTGTTACATTTACTGAAATAAATGTCAAAAATAAACTTTTAAAATTAGACCCTAACAAATCTCCTGGCCTTGATGGGCTGCATGCAGGGCTGTTAAAGGGACTGGCTAATGAACTGGCAAGCCCACTAACAGATATATTTTCAAGCTCAGTGCAGGAAGGGAGAGTAATACCTGAATGGAAGGAGGCTAATGTAATTCCCATAAATCAGAAAGGACTGAGAGAAGAGATCAGAAATTATAAACATGTAAGTCTTATCTCTATTACAGGAAAAATAATGGAAGACTTTATAAAAGAAAATATAGATAATCATATGAATAAGGCAGGATTGGTGGAGATTTCCCAACATGGATTTAAACCCAAAAGATCATGTTTAACCAACCTAGTTCACTTCTCTGATAGAATTAGTAGAGCCCTAGATGCTGGACTCCCAGTTGATGTTTTGTTTCTAGACTTCTCCAAAGCATTCAATATGATGTCCCATTCAAATCTTATAGCTAAACTAAAAAATCTGACACTAGATGCCAATACAGTTAGCTGGGTAGACTCATGGCTGGACCAGAAGAGACAAAGAGTAAGTGTGACAGGCCGTTTCTCTGAGTGGGGCGAGGTTAAGTGGGGTCCCACAAGGGTCAGTATTGGGGCCTACACTATTTAATGTTTATATCTCATCCATGCAGACAGTAAACAATATCTGGTTATGCAAATTTGCAGATGACGCAAAAATAAGTGCCATTGTTGAAGGCACCAGAGCTATGGAACAACTTCAGAGGGAAATACACAAACTACAAAATTGGGCACAACAGCACAAGTTAACTTTCCATCTAGACAAATGTAAATGAATGCTCCTGGGAGTGAGAAATAAGATGGCTACATGCACTCTTTATGGTAAAATGTTAGAGGACACAATGAAGGAGAAGGACCTGGGAGTGATTGTCAACAACAAATTATTGTTTGATGAACAGTGTAGAGGCACTGGCAAAGAATAATAGGATTTTGGGCTGTATATGGGGCAATATAAGAAGTAGGGACAGTGAGATGGTTGTACCACTGCATAGGGCCTTGGTGCGTCCCATTTAGAATACCATATACAGTTATGGGCACCATACACCAAAAGCAATGTCAATTTGAGAGAGTACAGAGAAGGGCGACACAAAGTATAGGATCACTCTCTAATAAGCCATACAATGAGAGACTGAGGGACTTGAACTTGTACTCCCTGGAGTACAAAAGACAAAGAGGTGACATGTATTATATACAAAGCCTTTCATAATGAAGATCTCTTTGAATGTCTTGGGCTTGAGAGGAGTATGACTGAAAGGGAAACTAGACTACACAACCTCCAGTTAAAAGGGGACCAATATAAAACAAACAAAACAGGTGAATGGTACAGAGGGTGGTGAGCACCTGGAATAAATTACCAACAGAAGTAGTACATAGTAACCCGGTGAATACCTGCAAAACATTATGTGACAAATATGTGGGTGGTAAAATCACCTTCTATGCTGGATAATTTATGGTGAGTCACAAAGGCCTATGGCTGTTAGACTCATATCATCCTACTAAGCCTATTGTGTATGGATTTCCATACACTCAAATGCTGCTGTGGTACAGTTCAAAGGTCATGAAAACTTATTGTGGTATCGTTCTGATGTCACAATGATATGACAACTTTTCAGCCTTCATGTGCCACTTGACAGGATGAAGACATGTTGGCAAAAAAAAAACTCAGGGCAAAATGGCAGCGCTGCTTAGAGAGCAACTCACAAAGACAGTCCAGACACAGACAGCTACGTGTTTCCAAACAATATTCATTTCTCATTTTTTTTAAAATAATAAACAATGTGGCCATGGATTGTATCTTTCCAGATGGCAGGAGGGTCGGGAACGGGAGTCAGATCATCAGCAAACTAGCAGAATGAGGCATGGAAGTGAGTGGCAGCATGAAGTCAAGGTACAAAACCTCGTAAACAAACAAAAAAAAACAAACACCTTATACATACTGGAGAAACCATCACTATATAAAACAGTGTATGGTTGACCATATACAACTAAGTCTGTGTTTCATTTCAAGGATGTGATGCCGTCACAAAGACCTCTCGAGGTCTATATGACGTCATCACATCCCCATCGATGGAAAAACAGCCTTGTTATTTATGGTCACCCATACACTATTCTACATACAGTGTATAGCAGAGCGCTGTTCTGTATAGAATTCCATCCCTTTTAAAATGCTGTTGTGCCACAGTTCAGTGGTCATGGAATGTGATTGTACCCTTCTGTGGTACAACAACATTCTGAGACCTCTAGAGACTGCACAAGTCAGTTTTGTTTTGAAATCGAAAGAACCGACACATGCACATTTCACACAATACTATACACTACAAAAAATACAGGATGAGCAACTTTGTGCACAGCCGGTGTGTTCTGCAACCTTGGGGTTCTTATTCCCTCAGACCTCTCAAGCTTCGCTCTCGAGGTCAGAAGGAATCAGAACCCCTCTGGGGCAGAACACATTGGTTGTGCACAGCTGCCCATCCAGTATTCTCTGTTTTGCTTACTGTTTGTATTTACTCGCTCCTTTAGTTTGTTTCTCTAGTTTATTTATTTTGCTTTCTTTTACCTCCTTCTCTCCTCAGTCAATAAATATTCTCTTTCTTCTTTAATTACTCTTTTGTTTTTTCCTCCCTTTGCACTTGATCTCCTTCCCACATAAACATACAGAAAAGACAGGGATGAGTACAATGCTCCACAGGAGGCAGTTTTAACGGTTTTGTATCCTGTGTCAGAGTTCCAGCTCCAGGATGCTCCTGAAATCATTTGTTGGTAAGCAGTATACAGTACTTTTCTTGAACGTGCACTTTTTGTACAGTACCTGTATTTACTGTTTAGAAGATAGGGACAGAAGCAACCTACTATAAATGCTGAACTTTATTCCGAGATGTCTTCTTAACTGAGGCCCAGATAACTTTCATCTTGTTATTTGTAGTCAGCAATAACATTAAAAGGACATATACATTCACCATTTCAAAATATTTTCCTTTGACTCCTTTAAGACATTTGGCAGACTCTTTTCAAGGGCTAGTGACTGTTTAATTGGCTAAACATGTCCTACTGTTTATCAATGGCCATCTACTTAGCTATTTAGAAATGCTAACAGCTGTGAGGGTCTTGGAGCCTCTGTATAAGCAGCATACAGTATATTCTGAGGAATGCATTTATGGATTTTTATTTTAGTAAAAATATCTTAGGCAGGGAGAGCTAGGTGTGAGCTGCTACAGCTGTCTTGACATGGTGCTGAGCTAGTCCATTTGATTCAAGTTGAACCCTAAGGACCGAAGGTTCCTGAAATGAGTTTTGCATCTGCTTCATCTGCAAATGCTTCTGTTGTAAGAAAGGAAACTAAAGCACGTGTTTAGTTCAAGTTGGCACAAAATTACCTGCAGCAGATAACAGCTTTGCAAGACAAGGCAAGGTCCAGAAAATACTGTCGCACTCCAAATGTCAAAGCATACTTCAATGTTTTACCATCTATTATGAGGGCAAAGTCATTTTCCTTTCTTAAAGAATCACCAAGTGTAGTGCAGTGATGACTTAGGGCCTCTCGTGTTGCCTGTTAATAAATCAAAGGAGGAGGAGTTTAATATTAAAGTGGTACATACAAACTGATATTTATACTGTCACTTAGTGCAGTTTTACAGTAGGAGACCAAAGAAGGATCTGATTTGCACTGAAGTAGTGCATCTCACAAAATCAAACTCTCATCTGAAACTTAAGTGAGCTATAGGATCAAATACAGTAAGCATGGAGCGTAAACTTCCCTCCCATGTATATAATATGGAGGTCTCATATTAGCATTTAAAAATAAATTCATACTACATGTGCCTAACAATCACTGACTTGGATATAAGTACCAAGTACATTAGACCAAAATAAAAAGTATATACTCACGGTAATGCGTGATCTTCTAAGAATATCTTCACCACTGATTCACACGAATGGGTTCTGAGTCAGAGGCTCTAGGAACCTTTGGGAGGCAGAACCTTTCAGAGGGCTGACGCTAAGGTAAGCCGTGCACATACGCAGCACTGCGAAGGGGAGCTTGCAGCATAGGCTTACCTTGGCACCAGCCCTCAAGTGCCTCAGTACCTTTTTTGCCGAGGAGGTGCAGCATTAACTAACATTTATGCACTAACCTAAGGGCATAAGATAGACCTGGTGATTCGTGTAGGAATGGTCAACAAATCAGAAACAGTGTCTTCACAGCCCAAACCAAGAACAAGTGGTGATGAGCAATGAACAGGCTAAGACGAGCCTGGCAGATGGTGGGTGGTGTGTGAAGCAATGGTGAAGAAATTCCTAGAAGATCAAGAATTACGGTAAGTATGTAATTTTTATTTCTTCCAGGAATCAATCTTCACCATTGATTCACACAAATGGGTTAGAATACCAAGCTCAGACGAACATCCACCGGGTCAGGGCAGTGGGAGCCAAGACTCACTAATGACAAAAGTCCATTGAGGATGGCCCTGCCAAATGAAGCATGCTGCCTGACACAGACATCCAGGGCATCATGCTTGATGAAGGTGTGCACTGTGCTTCAAGTTTCAGCTCTGCAAATGTCACTGATAGGCACAGAGCAAATCTCTGCCAAGGACATGGCCACTGCTCTGGTGGAGTGGGCACATACCTGGTCTTCCAACTTGACCTGTGCCATAGCATAGCAGTGATGCAGGCAACTGAGTATCCAAGCAGAAATGCATTTGACTGTAACAGGCTGTCCCATCCAATCAGAATCAAAGGAGACAAAGCTGCTTAGAGTGCCTGAAGACCATGGTTCTGTCAAGGTAGAACTTCAGGACTCTCCTGACATCCAGAGAATGCACTCTATATGTTCTGGAAGTTAGGAAAGTATGTAGGCAGCACAAGAGGCTGATTTAAGTGAAAGTCCAATACTACCTTAGTAAGAAAGGAAAATTACGTACCTACCGTAATTCTTGATCTTCTTGGACGAGTCTCCACCACTCATTCACACTAGTGGGATTAGCGCCGGAGGCACTAAGACCCATCGGGAGCAAACTTTTTGCTGGAGGGTCGGCGCGAGAGACGGGCGCCATCGAGACGGCGCGAGCAGCGTCGAGCGGGTACTGACCATCTCGGCGAATACCCTCCAACCGCCTCAGTACCTTTTTACCAAGGAGGTGCAGCGCAACTAACGTAAGAGTAAACCTAACATTAAAAACGGACATAAGATAGTCCGTATGACCCGTGTAAGAAGGGTCAGTAAAGAAGTCCTCACGGCCTAAAGATTTGAGGGAGTGAAGACCAATACAGCGGTGAGCTCGGGGGATGGAGGGTGGGCGTGTGAATGAGTGGTGGAGACTCGTCCAAGAAGATCAAGAATTACGGTAGGTACGTAATTTTCCTATCTTCCTGGACATAAGTCTCCACCACTCATTCACACTAGTGGGAGAGTACTAAGCTGATAATCCCCCAAAAGGGCGGCAGGAGAGCCAGAGCTCACGCGTCTAAGATAGAAGCCCATTAAGGATAGTTCTGCCGAATGCGGAATGTCGCCTAGCATGAACATCCAGTGCATAGTGCTTAACGAAGGTATGCACTGAGCTCCAGGTGGCGGCGTTGCATATATCTGCAATTGGAACATTGGAACTTCACTGCTAGGGATGCCGTGACCGCCCTAGTAGAGTGAGCGTACACTCTACCTTCTAATTTAACTTGAGCCATGGAATAGCAATGACGAAGGCATGCCACTAACCATGAAGAGATGCATCTAATAGCGACAGGTTGACCTAGCCGGGTGTCGCTGAAAGAAACGAACAGTTGCTGAGTCTTGCGAACATCCTTGGTTCTATCTAAATAGAACCGCAAGGCTCTCTTAACATCCAAGGAATGAAGAGCTTGTTCCCTTCATTTTGGAAATTAGCTGAAGTAAGCGGAAGTACCAGAGGTTGGTTTAGATGGAATTCTGACACAACCTTGGGAAGAAATTTAGGATGAGTACGGAGAACTACCTTGTCTTTATGGAATACAGTACATGGAGGGTCCGTAACCAGGCATGTATCTCAGAGACCCTGCGGCTGAGGTAATGGCCACCAGGAAGGCAGTCTTCCAGGTAAAAATTTTAGCTCACAGGTAGCTAAGGGTTGGAAGGCTTCCGAGTGAGCATGTCCAGCACCAGGTTAATGTCCCAGGCTGCAACTGGACGCTTAACAGGGGTCTGGTAGGAGAATCCCTTAAGAAATCTCTTCACCATAGGTAACTGAGCCAGAGTTAAGGAAGAAACCGCTCATGGAAGCTGAGATGGCACTAAGGTGAACTTTAACTGTGGAGTACTGAAGACCTAAGTTTGACAGGTCCAAAAGATACTCCAGAACCTTGCCAGGAGGACAGGAAAAGGGATTCCAAGAGGATTTTGTACACCAGAGAAAAACGTTTCCATTTGGAAGCGTGACGTTTCGGTGGCTGGCTTCGAGCAGCCAGAAGGATGTCTGAGACTCTACGAGACGTTGAACCGATTCACTTCTATCTCTTCAGGAGCCAAGCATGAAGGTGAAGTGATTTCAGGTTGGGATGGACCAACGAACCCTGAGTCAAAAGACTGATTTGCAAAGGAAGTGGTCTCGGAGAGGCTGCCAACATACTGTTGAGTAGAGGAACCATAGTTGCCGAGGCCAGGAAGGAGCAATGAGAATCATCTTGGTCCCCTGAGACTCGAACTTGAGGAGTACTCTGGATTAGAGAAGCGGTGAAAGGCTTAAAGAAGCTGCTTTTGTCCACCAAGAGCCTGAACGGATCCTGACAGAAAATGCCAGGCCCTGGATTTCTGGAGCAGAAGAGAGGCAGTTTTGCTGAGTGGGATGCAAAAGGTCCAGGTCTGAGTCCCCACTCTTTGAACAGGGACCGAGCTACGGCTGGATCGAGAGACCACTCGTGAGGGTCTGCCTCCGTTCTGCTGAGGTGATCTGCTAGGTCGTTTTGTACACCGGCAGATAAACCGCATGAATCAGAGACTTGTGCTCCAAGCACCACTCCCACACCCTCATTGCTTCCCGCAAGGGATAAGAATGAGCACCGCCTGTTTGTTGATGTAATACATCACTGCTTTGTTGTCCGCTTGAAGGAGAATGTTCTTGTGACAAAGGACATCCTTCAGAGCTCGGATTGCATAGAGGACCGCCTCATCTCCAGGACATTTATGTGGAGATGAGTTTGAACTGAGTCCATACACCTTGAGTGTGGAGGAGAGACAGTGAGCTCCCCATCCCATTAGCGATGCGTCTGTGGTGATGGAGATCTGATGATCCGGGGAGCAAAGGGGAATCCTTCCAGAGATTGCTCTTGAGACCACCAGGTGAGAGACCTTCGAAGGGCTCCGCTACCTTGATGGGATAAGACTGGGGGTGAGAGGTCGGGACCACTGAGTGGAGAGCATCCATTGGGTGGTTCTCATGTGCAGTCGGGCCAGAGGGACAGTGAAGACCGAGGACGTCATGAGACCCAACATCGCTGCATCGAGAGAGCTGTAACCGATTGGTTCTCCCTGATGTAACGGGCCATTCAAGGATGTCGGTCTTCTGTCCTCTGGAAGGAAAGCCTTCGCTGAAGAGGTGTCTAGAAGCGTCCCTAAGAAAAGGAGCCTCTGGGAGGGTTGCAGTTGAGATTTTTTCAAATTCAGCAGAACTCCCATGGACGTGAGAAGACGAGAAGTCGTTTGCACGGCTTCCAAAGTCCCTTGGACGGAAGGGCTTGCTAGAAGCCAATCGTCCAGGTAGGGAAACACTCGGAGTCCGACTTTCCTGAGATGCGCCGCGAGAACTGCACAACACTTTGTAAAACTCGCGGCGCCGAGGGATAGCCCAAAGGGCAGGACTCTGAACTGATAATGCTGACCCAAAGCTACAAACCTGAGGAACTTCTGCGGTGGTCGGGTGGACGGGATATGCTGGCAAGCATCCCGAATATCCAGAGAGGCCAGCCAGTCGTGTTGATGCAGCAAGGGTAACAGGTACCTAGGGAAATCATCTTGAATTCTCCCTGGGGAGGAATTTGTTTAACTTTCTGAGGTCTAGAATGGGGCGATCCCCAGATTTCTTTGGAACCAGAAAGTAATGGGGTAGAACCTGTGTTTCGAGATGCGGGGCACCAGTTCTATTGCCCTGTTGTCTTGAAGGCCCTGGATCTCCGCGTGGAGGAGGTCTGACTGAGAGGCCGACAACCTGGGTTGTCACGTTGGGAGGACAATTCGCAGGGTTTCCAAGAAATTGAGAGAATAACCCTCGCGACTATCCAAGCGACCCATTTGTCCGAAATTATGGACTTCACTGGTTGTAGAAGTACATCAGACGACCTCCACGGAGGAAAGTTCCACCTCGGGCAAGTGGATGGAACTTGGGCCAACGACTCATAAGGTAGCACTGGGAGCTTTAGGCCCCGCGCTTTCTGCTGCGTCTTCTTTTGAGGTTGGGCAGGTTGGCTTTATGGAAGCTTCCCTGCCTCTGCCTCGAAGGACTGACGACTATGAAACTGACGCTTGTTCACATGCCCCGAGAGGACAGGCGGAGGTCTGGCCAACTTAATGGCCGATCTAGTCTTCTGAGTGGCCTCCAAGGCTTGCTCCACCTGAGGGCCAAAAGAAAGGAGCCATCAAAGGCAGCGCCATCACCTGCTGCTGAGCATCATTCGTGAAGCCAGAAGCACGCAGCCAGGAATGGCGCCAGTACAAACCGCTGCCGTTGAGCGAGAAGCAGTGTCGAAGCGCCCATGGCGGCTTTGACCTGTTGGTTATGGACTCAATACCTCTAATAACGGTCAGAAGAAGCTCTGACTTGGAATCCGAATCTGGAAGAGCTTCAACCATTCTTTTCATAGAGTGCCACAGGATATACTCATACTGAGAAAATAGCCTTGATAACTGGCAATACGATACTTAGAGTGGAGGCAGCAAAGACTCTCTTACCTAATGCATCAATCTTACGAGACTCTTTGTTAATAGGTTTGAGCTGTAGTAGTTTGAGGAAGAACCGACCTTGTCATTCTCTCCAGGACTACAATAGGATCCGCAAAGGCTTGGGATGCCAAAATGGGACGATCCTTGGGAGCTGGAATACTTCTTATCAATGGATTTAGCCACTGAGGGAATAAGAGCAGGATTATTCCATACCATTTGAGACAGCGTCTCGAAGGAAGGCTGGATCGGAGGAGTCAAACCGTAGGGATCTCAAGCATGAAGATACTGGAGTCTTAATATCTTCCCAGGATCGATGTCTGTAGTCTGGAGAGAAAGAGTGGATCCCAGGTTCTTCAACAGAGACTTAAAGGACAGGTCCTCGACCACAGGCTCTGTAGCAAAGAAAGATCCTGTTTCTCCACTTCATCACCCAACCGGGTCTGGGTCAGGCTCAACATCATCTCCTGATGGTCCAGAAAGGACTGTTTGGACAGGAAAGGAGTGAAATTAGAGAGGAGGAAATAGCAGAAAAACAAGGAGAGTCCCAGGGCTGCAGGCGCCGAGATGGCAAACGGGCTGGAAGACGGCACCAAGGAGGCGACAGTGCCGAAGAGGCTCATAGGCCCGCAAGCGCCCGGTGGCGCGCGACGAAAGCAGCGACGCGCGCGCCCGACGACGCCGCATATGGCACCGCAGGATGACGCAGCGATCGGGCGCTAGAACGGCACCGCGGATGACACTGCGAACGGCGCCGCTTTATCCAACGGCACCACACGGCGCGAGACCCAGCGGCGCCGCGGACGGCGCCGCAAGACCCAGCGGCACCGAAAACGGCGCCGACAAGCCAACAGACCCTGCCGAAGGCGCCGGAAAAGCCCCAGGAACCTGGAAAGCTAGAGAAGGAAAAAAACCAGGAGATAAGGGCATCGGTGAGGCCCCCTGCGCCGCAGCCATGTGAGGGGGGGAAACACCTAAGCACGGAGTCGCTGGCACCGAAGAAGGCGCCACGCGACTAGGAAGGTCCAACCGCCCTACCTGATCGCCGGAGAGCCCGAGGGCCCGAGGCAACGAGCCAGGCAGAAGAACCAACCTCCAGACCATTGCTCCATAAGGCGGCCCACTGATGAAACTGCTCATCTGGAGTCCTACCTATAGGCGGGGAGGGACTCGATGTCGGGGCAGCGATTACCAGGAAGTTGGCGACTCGAAGAAGGAGACCGGCAACTAGCAACGATAACGGCGTCGAGCGCAGACATACCAGAAGGGCGACCTGAGTGATGCCTTCTCTTTTTTGACCTGGGCGAAGAAGAGCTCGAGGCGAGCGGTGCGAGAATGCGACCGTTTATTTTTATGCCGGCAGGGGACCGCCCATCCCGGCATCGGACTGACCGTTGTCGAACCTCGCTGAGGAGAAGGAGGCTGACCGACCCAGCCCGCTGACTGAACAGCTTTCACAGAAGTCTCCCTACCGCCACCTGACCTGCTCATGGTCGACCATCTCCAGTAGGCCGAGACTTCTTCAAGTAAAATTTAAATATTAGAAAAATTTAACGAAAATAGAATAAAATTAAGCGATACTACTTATCGTGATAAAGTTACAAAAAAACAAACTGAAAACTATGCGCTAGTTTGAAGTTTGACTCGACTGAAGCGGCGACGTCGTCACTGAAGCGCACTCGACGGCGGGAAAAAGGAACTGAGGCGGTTGGAGGGTCGTCACGATGGTCATTACCGCCGAAGCCGCTGCTCGCGGGCGCCAGTCTCGTGGGCGGCGCCTCGCACGACCCTCCAGCAAAAGTTTGCTCTCGATGGGTCTTAGTGCCTCCGGCCTAATCCCACTAGTGTGAATGAGTGGTGGAGACTTATGTCCAGGAAGATCTTCGAGTGTGTGCAGAGGACCACTTTTTCTTTGGAAAACAGTATGCGGAGGATCCATGACCAAAGCATGAATCTCAGAAACTCTGCGGGCAGAGGTGATAGTTATCAAGAAAGCCATTTCAAAATTAGGAACTTCACGTCACACACAGCCATGGGTTCAGAGGGCTTACGAGTGAGCATTTCCAACACAAGGTTATGACCCCAACTTTTTCCAACTGACCACTAGGAGTCGCTACAGAGCTCCCTGTTGTTAGGTCCAACCCATACTGCCCGACGCCCGGACATCGTCTTCCTTGACTTCTCCCCTGGTCCTTTCTCCTAGTACCTGGGGTGAGTTTTGAACCTGGTACCCTGTATACCCGAGGAGGTGTCACTACCACTGAACCAAAGTGGCACTAACGGTCTCAGGTAATCTGTCTCCACTTCTTTCCTCCGTACCTGTCTTAGCTCGTTAGCACTATGCTTGCCACTCACCTCTGAACATGCCTCCTGCTCAGCCCATGGCTACTACTGCTGTCGGACCCAACTATTGAAAGCTAGCCATGTGGCGTTGCCCCTTTTGGGGCAGGTACTGGACCCCTCCTATGCATCCGTGCTGGCGCTCAGGCATCTGTCAGCCACTGGGTGGTGCTGCCCACCATGTCCGCCCAGCAACCTCTGTCAAGCTCCCACCCCTGACTCACAAATCAGCCTCATCATTCTTGCCTTCCCATCCTGTGCTACCTTGCCCACCCCTGTACGCAGAAACACCCCTCCCATCCCTCCCGTGTCTGTCGTAGAAATACCTTTCTCCGCCACCTGACCAGGGTGTTAATTATGCTACTCCTCCTGTCAGGTAACATTCACCCCAATCCTGGTCCTGTTCATAACAACCCTGCCGCAGGCCCTGCTGGACTCAGCGTGGCTTCCATGAACATTTGTAGCCTCATGAAAAAATTTGACTCACTCCAGTGCTGGGTCAAATCTCAGAATCCTAGCGTCATCTCTTTGACTGAGACCTGGCTGAAAATATCCACCCCAGACTCCTTTGTCTCTCTCCCTGAATACTCCCTCTTCCGGGCAGACCGGGTTGGTAAACGGGGTGGTGGCTGTGCCATCTACACTAAAGAAGTCCTCCCTGTACTTGCCCTACTAGCTCCTACCCTTGACTCTGGGGTTCAGGCACTGACACTGAAGCTAACCCCTGACCCCTGACCCATTAAAGGGCCCGCTCTATCTAACAACTGCTTACATACCCCCTAGAAATCAAACCCCGGCACTAGCCTCCCTTATGGATTACCTCTCCTCGCTGCCTCACCCCTTGGACCAAATACTATTGGGTGATCTTAACATCAATTGGCTTAGCCCACTTCCTCCTCAGCCCGTGACTCCTTAGCTGTGGTAGATATGACCCAACTCGTAACCCACCCACTAGGACCAACCAAAGAGAGGCACTAGTACTCTTCTTGATGTGGTCCTTTCAATCGCCCAATCGGATTGTTGACATCCAAGTCCTTCCCGACTCGCTTAGCGATCACTCCCCCATACTTTTTCACTGGACTTCCACAGTAGCCAAATCATCTGCACAGTCCTTTCCCCGGCAGCGCCTGAAGCCCGGAGGCCTGAAAAAACTCAAGGATCTGATTGGTCGCCTATTCTGTTTGCCCCTGACATTGACACTGCACTTTCCTTCTTTATCCAAACATTCAATAAAGCCTGTGATATCTTTGCTCCTCTGTCAGTCCGCCGATCCAAGATGCAAAATGCTCCCTGGGTGAACCCGACCCTGATCCAACAACTTAAACATAGGGATAATCTATGGCACCGTGCCATTGAGACTGGCCGGCCTAGTGATAGACAGGAGTACGCGGCTGCCAGAAACAGGTGTACCTGGGCCATCAGAAGGCCAAGGCTGATCATTATCAGGCCTCAGCACCTCCTCTTGGGGAATCCCAGAACCTTCTGGGATAGTATCAAACAGTTAAATGGAAGCACGCGCCCCCACAGATCAGCATCAATGGTTCTATCTCCCGATCCTGCCCTTATTGCTAACTGCCTCAATACCTCCTGTACAGATCTGAGCCCTATTCTCCTAAGGACTTTTTCAACCCTCCCCGTCTGCACCGTCTTTACGCCCGTGCTTTCACCTCCATGGTCACTGCTCAAGAACTCAGACCTCACCTAGTCAACCCTTAGGAACAATAGTACGGGTAGTGACACCCTGGACCCCTGTATCCTTCAGCTAGTTCTAGATCTGGTCCTTTCGCCTATTACCAATCTATTCAATAGATCTCTCTGTCTGGGGCAATTTCCAGCAATCTGGAAAATTGCCACAGTCACTCCCATTCATAAAGGTGGAGACAGGACCCAGGCCGGAATTTACCGGCCTATCTCCATTCTCTCTCCCCTTTCCAAAGCCCTGGAAAAAGTAGTGGCCTCCCAATTTACTGACTACCTCTCCATCCATAACATTCTCTGCCCTGAACAACACGGTTTCTGGGCTGGCTACAGTACCACTACTGCCCTCCTAGAATTCTCTAACTTTCTCCACTCCTCCCTGGACCAGGGCTCCTTGGCTGCGGCTGTGTTTGTAGACCTTTCGAAAGCATTCGACACCGTCTCCCATCCCCTCCTTCTAGATGCCCTCAGTTACTCTGGCTTTGCCTTTGGGCCTATCTCCTGGTGCGCTAGCTATCTGTCAGCCTGTTCACAGAGCGTAAAAATTGGGGGGGCTCTCTCTGGCATACGTCCCATCCTTTCCGGTGTCCCCCAGGGCTCCATTCTTGGACCCCTACTCTTCTCCCTTTACCTTAACTCCCTCCCGGGCTCCTGTAGTGGTAATATATTATTGTATGCGGATGACGCCGTCATCTTTGCCACTGATCGTAACCCTATCGCACTCCAGGACTCCCTGCAAAGATCCTTTAATAAAGCTGAGGGTTGGTTCAAGGAGCATAGGCTGGTTATAAATCTCAAAAAAACTAAAACTATGGTCTTTGCTCACCCACAAAAATGAAAATTACGTACCTACCGTAATTCTTGATCTGCTTGGACGAGTCTCCACCACTCATTCACACTAGTGGGATCTGCGCCGGAGGCACTAGGACCCATCGGGAGCAAACTTTTGCTGAGGGTCAGGCGAGAGATGGCGCTGAGATGGCGCACGCAACGGTGGCTCGCGTAATGACTATCTGGCGGCGACCCTCACACGCCTCAGTACCTTTTTACCAAGGAGGTGTGGCGCAACTAACGTAAAGTAAACCTAACCTTACAAAACGGACATAAGATAGTCCGGACGACCCTGTAAGAAGGGTCAGCAAAAAGTCTTCACGGCCTAAAGATTTGAGGGAGAAGACCAACACAGCGGTGAGCTCGGGATGGAGGGTGGGCGTGTGAATGAGTGGTGGAGACTGTCAAGAAGATCAAGAATTACGGTAGGTACGTAATTTCATATCTTCCTGGACATAAGTCTCACCCACATTCACACTAGTGGAGAGTACCAAGCTGATAACCCCCAAAAGGGCAGCAGGGGAGCCAGAGCTCACACGCCTAGGACAGAAGTCCATAAGGATAGTTCTGCCGAGGCGGAATGCGCCTGGCATGAACATCCAGTGCATAATGTACTTGAAGGTATGCACTGAACTCCAGGTGGCGGCATTGCAGATATCTGCAATTGGAACATTGCGAATTTCCGCTAGGGATGCCGCAACCACCCTAGCAGAGTGAGCGTAAACTCTACCTTCTAATTTAACCTGTGCCATGGAATAGCAATGTCGAAGACGTGCCACTAAACATGATGAGATGCATCTGATAGCGACAGGCTGACCCAGCCGGGTCTCGCTGAAGGAAACAAACAATTGCTGAGTCTTGCGAAAATTCTTGGTTCTATCTAAGTAGAACCATAAGGTCTCTCTTAACATCCAAGGAATGAAGAGACGTTCTCCTTCATTTTGGAAGTTCGTGAAGTAAGAGGAAGCACCAGAGGTTGGTTTAGATGGAATTCTGACACAACCTTGGGAAGAAATTTAGGATGAGTACGAAGAACTACTTTGTCCTTATGGAACACAGTATACTGAGGGTCCGTAACCAGGGCATGTATCTCAGAGACCCTGCAGGCTGAGGTAATGGCCACTAGGAAGGCTGTCTTCCAGGTAAGAAATTTTAGCTCACAGGTAGCTAGGGGTTCGAAAGGCTTCAGAGTGAGCATGTCTAGCACAAGGTTAATGTCCCAGACTGTGACCGGACGTCTAACAGGGGGTCTGGTATGCAGAATTCCCTTAAGAAATCTCTTCACCATAGGTAACTGAGCCAGAGACAAGGAAGAAACCAGCTCATGGTACGCTGAAATGGCACTAAGGTGAACTTTAACCATGGAGTACTGGAGACCTGAGTTTGATAGGTCCAAAAGGTACTCCAGAACCTTGTCTGGAGGACAGGAAAAGGGATTCCAAGAGGACTTTGCACACCAGAGAGAAAGCGCTTCCACTTAGAAGCGTGAGTTTTTCGGTAGCTGGCTTCGAGCAGCCAGAAGGACGCCTGAGACTCTACGAGACGTTGAACCGGTTCACTTCTACCTCTTCAGGAGCCAAGCATGAAGGTGAAGTGACCTCAGGTTGGGATGGACCAATGAACCCTGAGTCAAAAGATTGATTTGCAAGGGAAGTGGTCTCGAGAGCTGCCACATACTGTTGAGTACAGGAACCATAGTTGCTGAGGCCAGGAGGAGCAATGAGAATCATCTTGGTCCCTTTGAGACTCGAACTTGAGGAGAACTCTCTGAATTAAAGGAAGCGTGGAAAGGTGTAAAGAAAGCGTTTGTCCACTGCAAGTCCTGAACGCATCCTGACAGAAAATGCCAGGCCCTGGATTTATGGAGCAGAAGAGAGCAGTTTTGCGCTGAGTGGGGATGCAAAAGGTCCAGGTCTGGAGTACCCCACCTTTGAACAGTGACCGAGCCACGGCTGGGTCGAGAGACCACTCGTGAGGGTCTGCCTCCTGCCTGCTGAGGTGATCTGCTGGTTGTTTTGTACACCGCAGATATACCGCTTGAATTAGAGACTTGTGCTCCAAGCACCACTCCCACACTCTCATTGCTTCCCTGCAAGGGGATAAGAGTGAAACCACCTGCTTGTTGATGTAATACATCACAGCTTTGTTGTCCATTTGAAGGAGAATGTTCTTGTGACAAAGAACATCCTTCAACAATCGGATCGCATAGAGGACCGCTCTCATCTCCAGGACATTTATGTGGAGCTGAGTTTCGAGCTGAGTCCATACACCTTGAGTGTGGAGAGAGAGACAGTGAGCTCCCCATCCCATTAGCGATGCGTCTGTGGTGATGGAGATCTGATGATCCAGAGGAGCAAAGGGGAATCCTTCCAGGAGATTGCTCTCTTGAGACCACCAGGTGAGAGACCCGTGAGGGCTCCGTCACCTTGATGGGATAAGACTGGGGTGAGAAGTCGGCACCACTGAGCGGAGAGCATCCATTGGGTGGTCCTCATGTGTAACCGAGCTAGGGGCACAGTGAACACTGAGGACGCCATGAGACTCAACATACGCTGCATCGAGAGAGCTGACCGATCGGTTCTCCCCGATGTAACGGGCCATCTGAAGGATGTCGAATCTTCTGTCCTCTGGAAGGAAAGCCTTCATGAAGAGGTGTCCAGAAGAGTCCCTATGAAAGGAGCCTCTGGGAGGCTGCAGTTGTGACTTCTTCAGATTTAGCAGAACTCCCATGGACGTAGAAGGCGTAGAAGCCATTTGAACGGCTTCCAGAGTCCCTTGGCTGGAAGGACCCGCTAGAGCCAATCGCCCAGGTAGGGAACACCGGAGTCTGAGCTTCCTGAGATGCGCTGCGAGAACTGCACAACACTTTGTAAAAACTCTCGGCGCCGAGGATAGCCCAAAAGGCAGGACTCTGAACTGATAATGCTGACCCAGAGCTACAAACCTCAGGAATTTGCGATGGGTCGGGTGGATGGGGATATGCTGGTAAGCGTCCTGCATATCCAGGGAGGCCAAGCCAGTCGTGCTGATGCAGCAAAGGTAACAGGGTACCTAGGGAAATCATTTTGAATTTCTCCTGGGAGGAATTTGTTTAACTTTCTGAGGTCTAAATGAAGCATCCCCCAGATTTCTTTTGGAACCAGAAAGTAATGGGAGTAGAACCCTGTGTTTCGCTGATGCGGGGGCACCAGTTCTATTGCCCTGTTGTTTAGAAGGCCCTGGATCTCGGCGGTGAGGAGGTCTGACTGAGAGGTCGACAACCTGGGTTGTTGTTTGGGAGGGCAATTCGGGGTTTTTCCAAAAGATTGAGAGAATAACCTCGCAGATTATCCGAGGACCCATTTGTCCGAGGTTATGGACTTCACCGATTGTAGAAGTACATCAGACGACCCTCCCACCAGAGGAGAAAGTTCCATCTCGGGCAGTGTGGATGGAACTGGGGCCGCAATTATAAGGTAGCGCTTGGGGGCTGTAGCCCCGCGCTTTCTGCGCTTCCTTTGAGGTTGGGCAGGTTGGCTTTAATGGAAGCTCCTCTGCCTCTGCCTCGAAGGACTGGCGACTATGAAACTGACGCTCACCCTACATGCCCCGCGAGAGGGGTAGGCGGGGTCTAGCCAACTTAATGGCCGACCTAGTCTTCTGAGTGGCCTCTAGGGCTTGCTCTACCTGAGGACCAAAAGATAGGAGCCATCAAAGGCAGCGCCATTACCTGCTGCTGAGCATCATTCGTAAAGCCAGAAGTACGCAGCCAGGAATGGCGTCAGTACAAATACCTCGCGGCTGCTGAACGAGAAGCAGTGTCGAAAGCGTCCCATGGCGGCTTTGGACCTGTTGGTTATTGACTCAATACCTCTGATAACGTTAGAAGGAGCTCTGACTTGGAGTCGGAATCTGGAAGAGCTTCAACCATTCGTTTCATAGAGTGCCACAGGATATACTCATACTGAGAAAAATAGCCCTGATAGCTGGCAATACGCATACTTAAAGTGGAGGCAGCAAAGACTCTCTTACCTAATGTATCAATTTTACGAGACTCTTTGTTAATAGGTCGAGCTGTAGTAGCTTGAGGAAGAACGACCTTGTCATTCTCTGCCAGGACTACAATAGGATCCGCAAAGGCTTGGGATGCCAAAATAGGACGATCCTTGGGAGCTGAATATTTCTTATCAATGGATTTAGCCACTGAGGGAATAAGAGCAGGATTTTTCCACACCATTTGAGACAGCTGCTCTCAAGGAGGGTTGAATCGGAGGAGTCAAACTGTAGGGTCTCAAGCTATGAAGATACTGGTGTCTTAATATTTTCCCAGGATCGATGTCCGTAGTCTGAGAGAAAGAGTGGATCTCAGGTTCCTCAACAGAGACTTAAAGGATAGGTCCTCGACCACAGGCTCTGTAGCGGTGAAGGATCCTGTTTCCTCACCCAACCGAAGGTCTGGGTCAGGCTCAACATCATCTCCTGATAGTCCAGGAAGGACTGTTTGGACAGGAAAGGAGTGAAAAATAGGAGAAGAAGAAAGAGCAGATAGAAAGGGAGAGTCCCTGAGGGCCCCCAGCGCCGAGGAGGCGAAAGGAGTCGAAAACGGCGCCGCGGAGGCGCACGGCGCCAAAGAAGCACGCTGGCACCGCCAGCGGTGCAAGAAGACACGGGCGCCGCGAGACTCACTGGCACCGCGGACGGCACAGAAGACCCAGGGCGCCACGGACGGCGCCGCAGCAGTTCCCGCTGCGCCGAAAACGGCGCCAACAAGTGCAGCGACCCCGTGGAAGGCGCCGAGGACACCCCTGGAACCTGGAAAGCAAGAGAAGGGAAAAAACCAGGAGATAAGGGCATCGGTGTGGCCCCCTGCGCCGCAGCCATGTGAGGGGGGGAAACACCTAAGCACGGAGTCGCTGGCACCGGCGAGGCGCCATGGACAGGAAGGTCCAACCGCCTACCTGATCGCCCGACAGGCCCGAAGTCTCCGGGCAACCGAGCTAGGCAGAAGAACCAACCTCCGAGCCCATCGCTCCATCAAGAGCGCCCACTGATGAAATGCTCATCTGGAGCCCTACCTATAGGTGAGGTGGGGCTCCGATGTCGAAGACGCGGAAACCGAAGTTGGCAACCCAAGGAGGAGACCGCAACTAGAACGATAACCGACCGCCGACGCCAGCAGAGACGATCAGAGGGCGACTGAAAGTGATGCCTTCTTTTGGACCCAGGGCCGAAGAAGAGCCGAGGCCAAACGGTGCCGAGAATGCGACCGCTTATTTTATGCCGCGGGGACCGCCCATCCTCGGCATCGGACTGACCGTTGTCAGAACCCCGCTGAGGAGAAGGGGCTGACTGACCCAGCCGACTGACTGAACAGCTTTCATACAGAGTCTCCCTACCGTCACCTGACCTGCTCATGGTCGACTCCGTCCAGTAGGCCGAGACTTCTTACTATAAGTTAAATTTTAAAATATAACAGAAATAGAATAAAATTAGCTGATACTACTATCGAGATAAAATTACAAAAAATAAACTGAAAACTATACGCTAGTTTGAAATTTGACTCCGACAAGCGCGGCGTTGTCACTGAAGCGCACTTTCGTGGCGGGAAAAAAGGAACTGAGGCGGTTGGAGGGCGTCACGAGACAGTCATTATCACACAAGCCACGCGTCACGGCGCCATGCCTCGCGGTGCCATCTCTCGCGACGACCCTCCAGCAAAAGTTTGCTCCCGATGGGTCCTAGTGCCTCCGGCGCAGATCCCACTAGTGTGAATGAGTGGTGGAGACTTACGTCCAGGAAGATCAAGTTTTGCAACTTTCAGCTCCAGATACACTCAAGCTCCAAGCTTATGCTTGAGCAAGTCTGCTCCTATAAATACCTTGGAATCCACTTTGACTCCTCCCTCTCCTTCCACGGCCACATCTCAGCCCTTGCCACAGCAGCGAATATCAGACTAGGCATACTACACCGGCACAAAAAGTGTCTCCCCCCCGAGGCCCTGCGACTCGCAGTCACCTCATCCATACTGTCACTAGTGGATTAAGGGTTGCCTGTGTATGGCTCTGCTGATCAGACAGCTCTCAACAAAATTCACACCTTACTGAACACAGCTTGCAGGCTAATCACAGGTGCCCCCAGGCTAACTCACACCTGTCAATTATATGAGAAAGCTGTATTGCTTGACCTTGATGAACGGCTCAAATATCAGACCTGTATCATAACTAAAAAAAACCCTTCTTGGGCTATCCCCACCAGGTCTGACGGCCACCACACAACATGCTAACTCGCAAGTCCACACCCATTCCACTGACAAAACCACCCTATTTATCCCTAGGGCTAGGACCACGCATGGTCAACGAGCCTACGGCTATAGAGCCCCCTTCTGGTTCAACACCTTGCCCCCATCCATCTCCAATGCCCCTTCTATATCCTGCTTCAAAACCTCCCTACAAAATCACTTAATCAGTATTCGTAGCTGCACTTGCCACTAGTTTTTAGCATGGATAAACAATATGACAAGGCCACCTGAAAGCTGCTTATGACTACTGTATGTTGATTGCTGGATGATACTTTCTGTTTATCACTCGCTATTGTTTTCACTTGATGTACCACCCATTGTTTTGTACCCGTTATTGTTTACAAGCTGTTGTAATGTGACCTACCTTTATGTGACAAGGTACCTTTGTAAATGAGCTACTGGCTCAAAGGTCTTCCCAAACCGCTGTACTAATAAATAAAAAATAAATAAATAGATATCCTAGATGGCTACAGGTTTCCTGAATGCAAGCCTTGTGTGCAAAATGCCCTTCAAGAACCTCTTAAACAGAGGCAGCTGGGCTAGACAGAAGTTCTTCACAGGTTCGTGGTACATTGAAACAGCACACAAGTGGACCTTAACTGTTGAGTATTGTAAGCTCGCATCAGAGATGTTCTATAAGTACTCTACAACGTTGTCTGGTGGGCACTTGAATGGGTTCATGCAAATTCTGGAGCACCACAAAGAAAAATGTTTCCACATGACTATGTAGGTTTTCCTGGTGTAAGGTTTATGGGCACCCAAAAGAATCTCAGAAACCCTCTGAGATACCTTATACCTGTTCTCCTCAATCTCTTCAGGAGCCAGGCCTGGAGGTGAAGGGAGCGCAGATTGGGATGGACCAGGGACCCCTGAGAGGAAGGACCCTCGCAGTACTTACTGACAGCCTGCTGAGCAGAGTAAACCATATCTGTCGAGGCCAGCTTGAGGTGACCGGTATCACCTTGCCCCATGTGCCTCCAGCTTGAGCCGTACCCTCTGAAGTAGAAGGACTGGCAGAAAAAGATTTGTCCACTGCAGCCTGAATACATTCTGATAGAAAACGCCACGTCCGAGATTTTCTGAGCAGAACTGAGGCAATCTGGCACTGAGTGGGGACGCAAAAAGGTCCACATCTGGGGTGCCCCATTCATCAACCAGTGACTGCATGATGTCTGGTGCGAATAATCACTCGTGAGGGTCAGCTTCTGTTCGACTGAGCTGGTCCACCAGAATGTTCTGAGCCCCTGGTAAGTAAACTACTGTTGGGAACAGAAATGAAGTAGCAGTAAAAACTTTGTGTTTATACAGGCTATGTTTGAGAAGTAGATACACCATTTGGGGTATATATATATATATATATATATACCCTGTTTACAATGTGTTCTTGTCTGGTGTTATTTTTAAGTTTCAAGTTTTACACAAGGTCATTTACAAAACATATTTAAACACATATTAGACTAGAAACAACAAATACAAACAAGTTTTTTTAAATACAGCAGATACTAGACTGGATACAACAAATACAAACACGTTTTTAGACTACAGCAAATACATGAGTTGCTTTAAGTTTCAATTTATCTATTACATGTACATCTAAAAGCCAATTCTTGTTTAATTGCAGTTTTACATGTATTTACTGACATTTCTAGCTTTTGTATCTCGGGTGATAGCTCATTCCATGTGTTTCCTGCTTTGTAATGGAATGCCATTTTCCAGTAGTTATTTTCTATTTTTGGTACTACCAGTTCTCCTGTTACTTTGGATCTTAGGTGGAAGTTGTGACTAGGTCTGGCCAATTTATCCAGTAGTCCAGTTAGCATTCCATTTTTGAACATCTTATACCTTGTCATTTCCCAGATCCCTTTTCTTTTTAGTTCTAGGGGAATCCAATTTAGACTTTGATATACCTGACAGTGGTGTGTATTGTAGTTGCATTTTAAGATGGATCTGGCCAGTCTGTTGTAACAGGTGTCTAACATTTGTAATGCACTTTTGTTTGTGTGGCCATAGATGTGACACCCATAATCTATTAGGGGTATAATTACCTAATTTGCCACGGACTAGCAAGCTTTCATGGTCAAGCAGTGAGGCACTCGCCTTAAGGCTCCTGTTCGGTAGCATGTGAAGAGGGTGAATGAATAACAGCGAACCATAACAATGGCAATGGAACCACATCGCTGCGTAACCATGGTTCTGCCCCCATCCCCAAGTTGTGCCCCCCGGGAGTTGGAATCTAAATTGAGGGTTGTGGGGGGGGCTTTAGGGGGTGCAAGGGCGAAGTGTTTGCGCTGTAGGTTTTGCGCCATTGTGACGGTTTGCCGTTCCCCAGTCGCCCTTCTGACATGGAACCTTCCTATTCCCATATTCACTTTCCTAGTTAGTTCCTTTAAGTATTTTTCAAATGACAGGTGCTGGTCTATAATACCTAGGGCTGGGCAGACTGTTACACAGGAGATCCAGACCCCTGGATCGAATCCGCAATCCACAGACCCGGATAAATACGGACTTTACTACAGAAGTCCGGTTCCGGGTCTGTGGAAGTGCCATTTGTGCCACTGTGTGTGTTGTTGCCATGGGGATGCTGTCGGCATGCTCGCTCCACGTACAGGCGGTCGGCAACATCCAATCAGGCAACAGACTGTCACGTGACGCACTCACAGTATATAGCCATGCTGAGTGAACAACATGGCCCAGACGAGGGGAGGACGGGTTGGAGGAGCACCTCGCTTATCGCTGCAGCAGCCGACAGAAGAAGTTGCTAAAAAAAAAAAAAACATACAAAAATATATACATTTTGGAGGAGGAAGAGAAAAGGAAGAGAAAGGACTCGATTTACTGGTGCGGGGAGAAACTGATTGTCGGGGGATGGTGATGGGTCGGGACTGGAGAAAGGAGGAATTCAGAGGGACTGGGGAGATAGTGGTGGCCTGGGTGCTGTCGGGGGGGGGGGGGAAGGCAAGACACAGGCAGTGTGGCAGTGTGACTGTGTACATGAGCAAGGCAGGCCAGGCTGGCAAAATCTTTGACTCGTGCCATTCCAAATCCAGATTCAGAGAAGAGAGATGGAGAGACTACTGAGGGCCAAAGAGAAATTTTACAGTTACAGAAAATTCCAAATGAAAGTTTTTTTCTTTTCTTGGCCTCAGACAGTGTAGCTGTGTACATGAGCAAGGGAGGGTCAGGCTGGCAAAATCACTGACTTGTGCCATTCCAAATCCAGATCCAGAGGAGAGAGGGAGAGACTACTGGGGGTCCAAGAGACATTTTACAGTTACAGAAAATCCCAAATGAATTTTTTTTCTTTTCTTGGCCTCAGACAGTGTAGCTGTGTACATGAACAAGGAAGGGCAGGATGGCAAAATGTTTGACTTGTGCCATTCCATATCCAGAGAAGAAAGAGAGAGACAACTGGGGGCCCAATATAAATTTTACAGTTACAGAAAATCCCAAATTAAAGCTTTTTTTTTCCTTTTCTTGTCCTCAGACAATGTAGTTATGTACATAAGCAAGGGAGGACAGGCTGGCAAAATCTATGACTTGTGCCATTCCAAATCCAGATCCGGCGAAGAGAGGGAGAGACTACTGGGGGCCCAAGATAAATTTTATAGTTACAGAAAGTCCCAAATTAAAGACTTTTTTTCTTTTCTTGGCCTCAGTGTAGCAGTCTACATGAGCAAGGGAGGGCAGGCTGGCAAAATCTTCGACTTGTGTCATTCCAAATCCAGATCCACAGGAGAGGGGGAGAGACTACTGGGGGCCAAAGAGAAATTTTAGTATTACAGAAAATCCCAAATGGAAGTTTTTTTCTTTTCTTGGCATCAGACAGTGTAGCTGTATACATGAGCAAGGGAAGGCAGGCTGGCAAAATCTTTGACTTGTGCCATTCCAAATCCAGATCCAGAGGGTAGAGGGAGAGACTACTGCGGGCCCTAGAGAAATTTTACAGTTACAGAAAATCCCAAATGAAAGTGTTTTTCTTTCCTTGCCCTCAGACAGCGTAGTTGTGTACATGAGTAATGGCATGCTGGCAAAATATTTAATGTGTACCATCCCAGAACCAGAGAAAAGAGGGAGAGACTACTGGGGACCCAAGAGAAAGTTTACAGTTACAGAAAATACCAAATGAAAGTTTTTACCAGGCTTCAGTGTGGCTGTGTGCACAGGGCAAGGGCAGCAGATTGGTAAAATAAATCTTTGACTTGTGCCATTCAGAGGGAAGAGAGAGAGAGAGAGAGAGAGAGAGAGAGACTGCAGGTGGCCCCACGAGAAATTCAACAGTCCCAGAAATCCCAAATAATTTTTTTTTTCCTGGTTTTAGTGCGGCTGTGTGTACAGGGCAAGGTCAGCAGGCTGGCAAAATAAATCTTTGACTTGGGCCATCCAATCACGAATCACGATCACTTGTAAACGTTCATTCACAATTTCATGTATTAAAAAAAACACTGTTCAGACAAACAACATGCAAGTTGACGTGCCTGTGCTGCTGGCTGTGGGTGGCCCGGGGGATAATCTTTGTGATTCGTAGCAGTTTTTTTTTTTTTTACCTTTGTTTTACCAGGAGAGGCACACTAAGTTGAAAGCTTGTTTACAGGTGTGACCAGGGCGCACAAGGAAGTTAAGTGACTAGCTCAAGGTCACACAGTATGCAAGTGGGGACTGTGGGATTCAAACCCAGGTCTCCAGGTTTGCAGCTCAGAGCCTTAAACCACTGCACTATACTGCCTCCTACACTACACTACAACACAAGTAAAGTACAACTACTGTACACACAATTGTCGTCATCATCATCATCACCACTCATTCCCCATTATTCCTCATTATCATTAGTTTTATGGTATATCACATTACATTACGTATAGACATTAACCAACCCCAAGTGTGGGACTGTGCTGCATGCAGCTATGCACCAGATGTGTCTGCATCTCCAATTCAAATTCAGAGGCACACTTAACAGTTGCTGAATTTGGTCACTTATCAGTAACTAACTGTACTGTAGGAGTCAGTCGGGTAATCTTGGAAGGAAGTGGTGGTGGACTGCTGTGTTGTCAGTGTGCTGTGTACAGTCATGACTCATGACAGTAAATTTGTCCCTGGCCTGTGGGTGGAGTCATCAGAAGGACATCACGTTAGTTAGAGGGATCTTTTTTCACAGGTTAGAATACTAAGAAAAAATGGATCAAAGTGTCGATGAGGCGCATTCTATTTCTCAGGTAGGCAGTGGCACTGCAAAACACAGCAAACAGTTTGAAAAGGGAAAACAAAATCAAACCCCCCCAAAAAACAGGTTACTCACCTGTAACAGTAGTTCTAGGAGTGGTATATGTTGTTCATCCACACTATTTGGCATGTCCCCTTCCAGTTTAAGATCAACCGGAAGTCTTCAGCTGGCTCCTCCCACCCACCATGGTGGTATATACCTCGGCTCCACCCCATGAGGCCAGATCTTAGCCCGCTGGAAGCCAGGTTGTGTGTGTCCACAGCCGGGGAGGTCGGGTGGGTCCGTGTGGATGAATAACATATACCACTCCTAGAACTACTGTTACAGGTGAGTAACCTGTTTTCTAGGAGCGTGGCTATGTTGTTCATCCACACTCTCTGGCAGACTCTTAACAGTTCTCTGGGAGGAGGGAGGCAAGGCGTGCACCCCCTACTTAGGGAATAGAGATTGGAGAACTGAGGCCCCAAAACCAGCATCCCGGCGTGACTCAGGGTTGATGTGGTAGTGGGTGATGAAGGTGTTTGCTGACTTCCAGGTAGCAGCCCAGCAGATTTCCTGGATAGGGATGGCCCTGGAAGCAGCCACGAATGCAGCAGTATGGCGGGCAGAATGAGCTCTTATCCCTCTGGGACGCTCCTTGCCCGCCAACTTGTAGCACAGACCTATGCATGATGTGATCCATCTTGCAACAGTCCGTTTTGCTGCAGGTCTGCCAGAAGCAGCTTCAGCGTAGGTGACAAACAGCTGGCGAACCTCTCCCCAAATTTCTGCCATCCTCTCCTTATAGTAGGAGAGAGCACGTCTCAGGTCCAAAGTATGGAGCCTGTACTCGGCCTCCGAGGTGTAATTAGGGTAGTATACCGGCAGAGTTAACACCTGGTTAAGATGAAACTCTGACGCCACCTTCAGAAGGAATTTCAGGTGGGGCGTAGGACAACATTGTCCCTGTGGAAGACCAGATAAGGGGAGTCCACCGAAAGCACCTGGAGCTCCCCTGTCCTTCTGGCATACGTGATAGTCTCCAGGAAGGCCGTCTTCCATGACAAGTGTGACAACTCACACCTTGTGCATTGGTTCGAATGGCTTGCCCATAAGCTTTGCCAGTACCAGCAGTAGATCCCACAGAGGAGGAGGTTTACGCACCGGAGGGGATATGTGATCCAGGCCTTTGAAAAAGCGCCTGACCACTGTATCCTTCACCAACATTGGCTGACCATCCCGTGCCCGGTAAGCAGAGATGGCTGCCAGGTGCACCCTAAGGGTCGATGACCGTAGACCCCCTTTGGAGAGAAACTAAAGGTAGTCAAAAATGTTAGCCACTGAATAGGACAAAGGATCCAGGCCCTTGCCCTAACACCAAATGGAAAACCTTTTCCATTTGACGGCATAACACTTCCTGGTCAATTCCTTTCTGGATGCCTCCACCACAGTGTAGATATCTTTGGAAAGACCCAAAGCCTGGAACTCTAGCCACTCAGGTACCAGGCTGTGAGGTGCAGGGATTGAAGGTCCGGATGTAATACCTTCCCCTGATGGAGTGATATCAGGTCCGGGCATGCTGGAAGCCGCTCCGGGTGCCTGCATCTGAGGCTGAGGAGATCTGGATACCAGAACTGGCGTGGCCAGTCTGGGACTACCAGAATCACCTTCGCCTTGTCCCTCCTCACCTCGAGGAGCACCTTGTGGATCAAGGGAAATGGAGGGAAGGCGTAGAGGAGGCCTGGGGTCCACGGCATTGAGAAGGCATCCCTCTGCAGCGAACCCTGCTGAGGAGGGTGGGCATCAAACAGCTTCAACTTGGTGTTTTCCCTGGAGGCAAACAGGTCCACCATCGGTTTGCCCCAGTGGGAGAACAGGCTGTAAGCTACCTCTGGATGGAGAGAACACTCATGGGATGTCTGGCCTAAGCAGCTGAGAGCATCTGCCAGATGGTTTGAGGCTCCTGCAACATGGATGGCTAGGAGATCTGCCTCTAATCAGCTCACGAGGGTCTAGATGCGTAAGCCTCCCTGCACAGCAGACGGGAGTGCATGCCACCCTGTTTGTTGAGGAAGTACATGGTTGTGGTACTGTCCATCTGGACTTGAACCACTTGACCCCGGAGCAGAGGAGCGAAAGCAGACAGTGCCAGTCTGACTGCTCTGAGTTCCAACAGGTTGATGTGGCATCGGGACTCCTTGGGGATCCAGAGCCCACGGGCCCTTTCATCCCCATGTGGGCTCCCCAGCCCATGAGAGAGGCATCAGTCATGAGGACAACCGTCAGCTCAGGGTGGACAAACAGGATCCCTTCCTGCAACCGGTCTGGGGGGATCCAACATTGGCGAGCGTCCCACATCTTCTGTGTTACAGTGATCAGCTGGTCGAAATGACCGTGGTGCTGAGTCCACTGGGTGGCTAGCTCCCACTGGAGGGGGTGCATGTGCAACTGAGCCCAAAGGTCCACTGAGGTGCACACCGCCATGTAACCCAGAAGGTGCAGAAAGTCCCGGCCAAGGCGCAACTGCCCAACCAGAAATGATTGGGCAAAGAAGGAAAAAACCTCCACCCTGTCCGCCAGAAGCTGAACTGTGGCTTGACAAGAGTCGCGGTCTGCCCCGATGAAGCCCATCACCTGAGAAGGCATGAGTTCCGACTTGGCCTCGTTGATCAGGAGGCCGAGTTGGGAGCAGGTCTGGAGGGCCAGGTTCCTGGACCTCCCACCTCCTGTTGGGTGGATCCTGCTAGGAGCCAATCGTCGAGGTAAGGGTAAATCTTGACCCCCCGACACTTGAGATGGGCCGCCACCACTGCAATGCATTTGGTGAAGACCCAACAGAACCACATGTTTCACTCCAAGGATGGTATGATCTGGGACAGAGTGACTATCCGAAAGGTGCGTGACCTGAAATACTGATTCAGGTCATGCAGATCTAGAATGAAGCGCCAGCCCCCCCATCCGCTTGGGCACCAGGAAGTCCCTGGAGACAAAGCCTGGGTCTGCTGGAGGATCTGCCACTGGAGCTACTGCCTCCTTGAGGAGGAGCTGAGTGATGTCGTCTCGAAGAGCCAACTGGGCCTGAGCGGATACTCCTTCCTCCTGAGGGGTGCAGGCTCAGCTTGGAGGGTACTGTTTGAATTCCAGAGGCACTCCCTGACTGTCCACGAGAACCCTCCTGTCCAAAGTGGCAACGGACCAGGTGGAAAGGAAGTGTCAGAGCCGGCCCCCCAATGGGAGGTCCCAGAGCTGAGGTGATGGGAGAGGGGTTGACAGCTTCCGCCCCGTCACTGAGCAGGCTTGGAGGAGGAAGCTCCAGGACCTGAGCCTCGACCTCCTTTACAGGCCTGTTGGGGTCCGGACTTGGGCCGGGGGTGCTAAGCTTGAGCCTGCTGCTGATGCTGGTGCTGCTGTCCACCTTGAAAAGAGGACTGCTGAGCTGCAGGGGAAGAATGCCGAAAAGGCTTCCTTTTTCTTCTGCTGGTTCCTGCCCAAAGAACCCTTTGCAGAAGTAGCGTCCACGGTGGCACTGGACTGCTCAATGCGCTGAAGGTGACCAGCCACTCCTGGGCCGAACAGGTTGGTCCCTAGGTAGCTAGTTTGTGCTGGGTATCCGCCGTGAAGGAGGAGAGCCTCAGCCAAGCCCTGCGACGAGAGGCAACTGCGGCAGCCATCGAGCAGGCACAAGAATCCCCAATGTCCAGGGCCGTCTGAAGCTGCTGTTTGGCAACAGCTTGGCCCTGATCCCGGACCTGCTTGACCGTGGTCTGCATGTCTGTGGGTTGATGTGGGAGGACTTCATCCAGCGACCCTAAAAGGGCATGAGAGAAGTGTGCCATGATGACAGCCGAACTTGCCTGACGAAGGCCCAAGGAGGAAGCCGCATAGACCTTCCTTTGTCAGGAGGTCAGTCAGTGTCGGCAGAACTGCCAGTACGCCTGAACACAGAGGCGGTCACCAGGCTCTCGGCTGAAGGGTGCTCTGTGAACCCCGCAAGGGACCCCATGGGCACCACATACTTGTGGGCCAAGCGGGCAGACAGAGCTGGACAAGAGGCAGGGCGCTGCCAAAGTTCTAGGGCCGGGCCAACAATAGCCTCAGCCACAGAAAAGGCCTCTGTTGGGGTATCCCCTCTCTTAAGGATGTCCGTAAGAGGGTACTCTGCCTTTTTCTGGCTAGACTCCAGGGGCATCCCTGTAGATTCAGAGATGAGGCAAAGAATCCCTTGAAAAGACGAGGGACCTTCCTCCGTCTCTAAGCCAACAGTTGATTTGTCATCACCTGGATGAGAATGCAAGCCGGAGACATCCAAATCCGAGGAATCCGGGTATAACGGCCGACCACCCAGGTCACCTTCGACTTGTCGAGGGCGGTCCAGGGTGACCATGACTGACAATTGCCGGGGAAGCCCGGTGTCTGGTCTGCTTTTCTTGGAAGAAGCCCCTCCCACAGGCTGTTTGGGTGGTGGTTCCACAACAATTGGTGGAGAGACCGTTTTGGGCCGAACTGATGGTTTTGCCAGCTCAGCGGGCTGAAGAACCGATTTAATTGGCTCTGAAGGAGTTGGCTTCAGCCTGGGGGGCGAAAGCCAGGTAATGGCAGGTGTAGAAGCCGGTGACAGCTTGTGCACGGTCAAAATTAGCTTTTGCCACATGAGGTCTTCGTAGCGTCGACGGAGTTTCCGCTGGAGCCTCTCCTCATCCGAGGAGGACAAGGACAACCAATGGTGTTGCTTTCTTACAGCTGCCAGGCTCTCTCTCGGCCTGTCAGTCGAGGGTCCAGACTTGATCGAGACTGGACGGCCGACTCGGTTACCGGAGACAATGGCGGACTGGTGATTTCCAGGATCAGAGACCACTTATTTGACTGGAGTCCCAGCAGGCTGGGTCTTGTCATCCATAAAAGGCCAGATTAGGGTTCAATCGAGGGAATCATCCACCAGAGTCGGTGATATCGGATCGATCACAATTTCGACATCGTTGATCGATAATTTGGTCGACTGATCAGATGGCAAAGCCGAAAAGCCAGCGGCCAAAGACGTGATCTCGACCGAAGTCGAGATCGCATACACCTGGGATAGAGATCTCTCCCGCTCCTAAGAACGTCTCAGTAGAGACGAAGATAATCCCAGATCCTTCTCCCACTTATGGGATCGAGAGAAGTGCGAGCCCGCAGGCACCTCTCCCTTGGTCGGGAGAGACTGGCACAACTCTCGGAAGGAACCCGAGAAGGTGGAGCCCAGGTTGAGCGGAACGAAGAAGCTCCAAGAAGTCTCTGCAGCATGAACTGCTTGCTCCTCGAACGCTTGCATGCGTTCCAATTGCTTGGCAGATCCCGCAGCCGCTGACACAGCCTACCAAGCCTCCTTGGATTTCATCGGAGGGTACCTCTTCTCTGGCCTATCCAGCTTCAGGCGTGCGAGATGGTCGTCGAGGACGTTGGGATGAAAGGCGAGACAGAAGTTGCACTTCTAGGTGCCATGGTCGACACCGAGGCAATAGACACACGCGGTGTGGATATCGGTGCATGACATTTTCTGGTCACAAAGGCACCGACGAAATCCTGGGGAAGACTTGTCTTCCATAATCGAAGCAGCAAAGTTGTAATCGCTAAAGCGAACAGTGCAAATTTTCAGAATAACTGAAAGTTTGAAAGCCAGGGCCTACAAAATGCGAGAGCACGAGGGAGGCAACATGAATCTTCCAGCAGAAACGAAGATCTGGCGTCATGGGGCGGAGCCAAAGTATATACCAACCGGGTGAGTGGGTGGGAGCCAGCTTGAAGACTTCTGGTTGATCTTAAAGTGGAAGGGGACATGCCAAAGACTGTGGATGAAAAACATATCCATGCTCCTAGAAGTGATTTTTTCAAGTCTAAGGTTTCATCTTCCAAGCGAATGCCTGAATCCAAAAAGGATGAATGTCTTGGATCATCATCAGTCCGAAGTGAAAAAAAAAAAAAAAAGTAATGTAGTTAAAAAAACTAAAGGCTTGGTGGGTACAACCTGCAGAGGCATCCAACGGTATGGAACAATTGCATACTATGCTACTGCCAGTCCCTCACCCTCATCTGATTCTTCTGAGGTTGAACCTGATGAGGGTAATAAAAGTAAAGATGAAGAGAATGATCAGGCAGTGCAAGGTTTACTGGAGGGGATGGAAACTGCAGATGAGGAAGAAACAGGCAGAAATGTTTTGGTTGTAGAGAGGGGCAGTGGGAAGAAATCACAAGAGGAACAGGCCCAAGAAAAATCCGGGGTTGGGGGACCCTGAAAAGGTAACCAAGGTGCCTTGTACTCCTGGGAAAAAAACAAAAAAAAATTATCTTTTGTTTGGTCATAGTTCTCCATTAGTGCTTCCAATGAGTTGGTAGAAACATACGCTATTTGTAAATGGCCAATCAGCAGGGGTAAAAAGAAAAGAGCATTAGGAACTTCAGCACAGAAAAGGCACCTAGACAGATGTCATAACATTACTGAGAACTCTAGTTGAGAGTCTTGAAGAAAAAGTGACAGTGATAGCTCACTACACTCAGGGGTAACTCCCATAGATGAAAGCAGTGGCAGCCCCAGCAGCAATACTGAAACACCTCCACCACCACTTCCTCCCATTCGAAGGACTCCTACTGTTACTGAAAGTGACCATGTGTTCAAAAGCCCTCCTCCTTCAAGGAGACAGCTTACCATCTCAGAAACATATGAGAATAAAGCCAAATATGTCCTGTTGCTGTTAAAATAACCAACAAATTTCAGAAATGATAGTTGTTGATTTGCTACCATATAATGTGGTTGGACATATAGGATTTAGGTGGCTGCTTGAGTATCGCGATATAGTATACCATCGCGGGAAATACTTCTCAACAACAGGGATTCCAGATCTTTACGATGTCGAATGTAAAAAAATTAAGACATGTCTTGTGCAATGCTGTTGGGATGGTTGTGCATCTCACAACAGATATCTGGACAAGCTGTCAGCCTGAACCCTTCATGTCTGTCATAGCACATTGGGCATGTTTTAATACTTCACGTGGGACTGGGGACAGTGAAGCATTGCAGTTTGCTGTTCTAAGAAGGTTTTATTTTCTATCTGAACATACCGCATACATCATCAATGAAGAGCTCCAAAAGCCAATACAGCAATGGCTCACTTCACAGGGACTGTCAGTTGGCTTTATAGTTGCAGATAATGGATCCAACATAAGGAAGGCCTTGGAGGAGGGGGGCTTTGTTCACATCCACTGCTTTGCACATTGCTTAAATTTAATAGTTCACAGTTTTCTTTATGATGACAGGGAGATTAAGGCTCTCGTTAGCACTACTAAAAACTAATTTTAGTCACTCAAGCAAAGCCCATCACTTGTTTGAAAAAATACTGCAGGAGCACAGATTACCTTTGCACAGACTGATCCAAGACATTTCTACTCTATGGAATTCAACCTTTTATATGTTCCAAAGGCTGTTGGAACAAAAGAAAGTTGTCGGGCAATACACCTTGGAAAATAAAATTGGTGATGCAGACGTCTATATTACTCTACCACAGTGGGCCATGCTGGAGTTTCTAATTTTCCTGCTCCAGCCATTTGAGGAAATCACCAGGGAGGTTAGTGCAAACACAACAACTCTCAGCCAGGTGATACCCCTAATAAAAATGTTAAAATTCAGATTGAATCTGATTAGTGAAAAGTCAGAGAAGCAAGACAGTTCCATGATCACACAGGCTGCCAGTGGTGCTGCTGACACATGTAGTTTGCCCCCCAGAATACAAGAAGATCTAATGAGATGTAAGATCAAAAAAGTTGAAGATGACAAACTATGTGAAATGATTCATTTCAAGTACTACATTAAAGCAACAATCTTGGACCCATGATACAAATCGAAGCAACTATTGAGTGATGATGATGACACTTGTTTCGAGATAAACAAGAACAAATTGACGAGGTGTGTGCTGCCATGGAACAGAGTACAACACCAGCACCACATTCAGAATCTTCTTCACGACACAGCACAGCATCAGGTGGCCCATCCTCTGCTGTTGCGGCATTTTCTCCTTCTTCCTCCTCCTCAGCCACTGCAGCCAAATCTTCTTCACTACCAGCCAAGCATAGCACTGTCCCACAGTCACTTGGTTCAGCTTCATGTCTCTGGAGTCACTCAGAAGATGTAATTGTAACATCTTCTTCATCTGCATTTTGTAACACAACCTCAGCACAGACCATTGCTGAAATGTACCTGCCAGCGCCCAATATCAGCTGGAATACTGATCCTTTGCAATAATGGAAATCCAAACAAAATATGTGGCCTGCTTTAGTAAACATTGCAATTAAGTACAGTACATGAATTGCCTTCCAACTAGCATCTGTTCGAACAATTGTTTAGTTCAGGTGTAACGTCATTACTGACACACGATCCTGTTTGACACCAGAAAATGCTGAGCGCCTCACATTTCTCAAAGTCAGCATTCCTCAATTTAATTTCAAATATGATACCTAAATAAAACATACACTGACTGCTCTGAGCAGGCCCTAGCCACAAAACACTTTCAAGAATTTGTACCTGTGGTGAAAATCTTTTGTGAATAGGGTCTACTACATGAGGTAGCAATTAATTGCAACAAGTCACGTCAGGACAGACTAGGCCAGGCCACTATTACTTGAATGACCACATAAGCAGCACAGAATACAAAAAAAAAATAACATCAGTGGGTTCAGAGTCCAAATACAGCAAGCAACTGCATTTCATGTCACAAACTTACTTTGTGGTAACTGGTCCACTATCTGATCTGGCAGGTAGGGTACTGCCGTCTACTACTACTACTATTATCACTTTTTGTCCTCACGAGTCACGACTACTACTTATCACTTTTTCCTCACTCCAGTTCTTACTATTACTACTTGTCACTTTCTTTGCCCTCAGCAACTGATCCTGACTGTACTGTTCTAATTTTCATATAGTGCATGGCTTAGCAGATGCATGAAACCCAGAAACTGAATACTCTTTCTCACGTCCCCCTTTTTTTGGCTGTGATTACTTCGCAGAAAAAAATGCTACTAAATTGAAAATTCATATAATTTCTTTATTGTTTGTGTGTGCGTGGTATGCTAGCCTGCTTACATCTCACTTACAGTAACTGGGCTGAGATTATATTACTATATTTTATTTTTGATACTTAAATTACTTGGGAGTAGCTGGCAGCAACTGTGGAGCTAGGAAGGATGTAACTGTGTTGTGTGTCTATCATCAGGTCTTCAGGTGGCAGTGGCAAACTTTTTTATGACTGCACTACACTTGACCGATGCGATGTGTGATGGCTGCCTGCCTGGGTGGTGGTGATCACTATGTCTTTCATTTTTCTTCTTTAAGCATTCAGCGTGTTGATTAGATTCAATAGAAGTAATCGTACTACTAGAAAACATTACCACCTCTTGGACCAGGTAGTGTACCATTTACCACAGTATAATCGGGCATGCAAAGCAGTTGCATTATTCGCATGGGTAGGGTGGGTGGGCTCTCTTAGTGCTGCTCATTTGGTCATTCATATCCATTTATTTGACCTATTCAGCTCTGACTGGAACATCCATCAAAACAATTCCCACACAGCACCGTTAATAAAAAAAAATCTTAGGTGCCTCGCAGTGCCTGCAGTGCTTGGTGGTGCTATGATATAGGTATTTGCATCTGTCTGTCTGTCTGTCTCTCTCGCTCTCCTTCTCTATCTGTCTCTCCCAGCACACTCATGTCACAGATCTGAGCAGGATATGCCACCATTATAGGCCAGCCATGAGGGGGCTAGTAGTGAGTGATTGCCTTTTTATTTAGCAGTTTTACATAATTTTTATACAGATAATCCATTAAATTATTTTCTTTGGGCCTCTGTGTCAAATGTGACCGACTTTGGCCACTTTCATGCATTTTTTCGCATTTCTTCAAATATTTGTCAATAAATCAGAACTAATCAGAACAAATCAGAACTTCACTGTGTTCCAGTTCTTATTTAATAATGGTCAGAACTTCACCGAGTTCTCCCAGCCCTAATAGCAACCCCCTCATATTTGTAAGTGGAAACCTGAGTTAGAGTCTTCCCGTTAGATGTTTTTATTTCTAATTTATTATTTCTTCCTGTGATTTTTTATTTGGGCTAAACTGAAAAACATAGTTTGTGGGCTTTTTTTATTGTTTAGTAATAGTTTAGAGGAAATAAACCAGTTTTGTAATATGTTAAAGTCTGCCTGTGGTCTTTGTTCAACTTCCCTGGTGTCTTTCCCCTCAGACACCAACACTGTGTCGCTGGCGTATAATCTTATATTTGTCTGTCTCATATGGTTTGGCAGATCATTCAGGTATATAAGGAACAATAAAGGGCCTAATATAGAGCCCTGTGGTATGCCGCGTCTCACGGTGGATATATATTTGAGTTTTGCCCATTTATGGTGACAAACTGTGACCAATCGGAAACATAAGACTGAAACCATCTGCAAGGTTCATGTGCAATTCCTATGCTTTTTAGCTTATTTAGGAGGACTTTATGGTCTACTTAATCAAAAGCTTTGGATAGGTCCACGAACACCGTGTCCAAGGCCCTTGCCTCCCCTAGAGGAGTAGCCACTAGGTCTACAAAGTCCGTGAGCGCCATGCCCGAGGACAGCCCTTCCTATACCCATACTGAAAATGAGTACGCTTATTATATTTTTCAAGGTAATCTAGTAGTTGACTGAACAATTCTTTTCCATTATTTTAGAAACAATGGAAAGTAATGTAATGGGTAGATATTTTACAGGATTTGAGGCTTCACCTACTTCAAAATTGGTACTATTTTGCTAACTCCATGTTTTTGGAAAAGTACCTTCTACCAGGCTCCAGTTAAAGATGTTGGCCAAGGTCTGGGCAATTTTTGAGGACAAAGTCTTTTATAAACCTAGTTTCAATATTATCTGGTCCACTTTATTTATTTATTTTTAGTTTATTTATTGCTTTTATCATACCCTTCTTATTTATCTTTTAAAACCTGAACTTTGGTGCCCTCTGATGTACTCCTTGGCTTTTGTTGTTTTTACTATAGTTTGCCCTTTTATCAAGTTCATTTTTATTGGGATCCTCTAAATTGTTAAGCTCAGTAAAATATTCAAAGTGTCAGCCACAGATTTTGGTTGTAGAGGCTCACCGTTTTCCAGTATAGTTATTTTAGTTGTTTTCTTTTTTTGGGGTCTGTTAATGATTTTACTAATGGCCAGTATTGTTTTTGGTCAGTACCATTTTTCATTTTTTGTTTATAAAAGTACCCCTTCGATTTCCTTATTTCCTGGGTAACCTTACTTTATATCTTCTTAAATGTGTCCCAAATTCCTAGCTTAATAGTTTGTTTGCTTTTTTCCACAGTTGATTGTTTTCTCTAACTCTTTGGCTTTTAAGTTGTTTTCTTAGGGGAGTGCACCTATTACACACTTCTACAATAGGGTTGCCACCTCTGGATGAGGCAAAAACCGGATCCTAAGCTCCACCCCTAGCCCCACCCCTTTTCATGACTCATCATGCATTGCTCCTCTTAGAAAGCCAATTGTTATATCAATAAGACAACACTTAAAGCAGCAGTTCAATAAAAATCATAAGATACTGTACCTGTTAAAGTTACTTTCCTAGGTTTTTCCTAGTTATTTATTTGCTTATGTATGCATTGATTTATTAATTGACATTGGTTTACAAGATAAACGTAGAGATAAAATAAATCTCATTTACTTGTATGATCTGGGGGAAGACAAGGGAAATACTGTAAACAGCATACAACAGTATACATGGTATATGGTAATACATAATAGAGAAATGGTTTCCTGTAATGTGTACTATATATTTTTCTAGCTCCATTTCCATTTCATGTCCACAGTAATATATCAAAGTCAAAGAAGTTACCACACTTTTTTCTTGAGGAAAAAATAATTTAAAACATATAAAATGCTTACATTTTGTTAAGAGATGAAAATGTTTACCATCAAATGAAAGTGGAAGACAACTGGCTGTGTTGCTGTTACAAAGGTGGGGCAGCTTTGCTGCTATGCCACTTTAATATGCAGTGGAAAAGATTAGGTTAAGTAGTGCTAATGGTGTTAATGGCCATACTTTACACCTCCCAGGTTGACTGCTTTCACAAACAAAGGTTATATTGACAACAGAACTTATTTGTAACTTGGCCATGTAGCTACAACAATGAATGAGATGCCAAAATCTGTTTCAAAGTATGTGAGCACTCAAAATGGCTCAAAACCTGACCAGCACAGAGCAAAACCGGATTACCTGATAGGGACCCTGAAAACCTGATCACCAGGTAAAAAACCTGATAGGTGGCAACCCTATTCTACAAACATCTTAGTAAATTCTTCTGTTACGTTTAAATTGGGAAACAAAAAAACTCTATACCATTTTGTTTTTTAATATCTGGTTTTGAAATGTTTGTTTATTGTACTTTTAAAACATCTCTTAATACTAATAGACGCCATGGGTTGTCTTGAATGCTTTACTTTAGTACTAATAATGCAACAGGTGATGTTGTGGTCCCCCAGATTTGGTGAATTTACACTTTTTTCTAGCACCAAAATTTCAGGGGATACAAAAATGAGGTATAGACTATTTCCTGGGCTACTTATTTCTCCTTTCCTAGTGGGTGTATCTATTATTTGCACCAAATTTAAACTTTGTGAGGAGACTTCCAGTTTTTGCCTTCCTGACATCCCCAGGCAGCATTAAATCTCGATCAATATTGTACTCTTGTTTGTTACATGTTCTAACACTATTTATATATTGTAAATAATGTGTTCCTATTTGTTGTATCTGTCAATGTTAGCCATTCTTGTATCTGTCCAGGTCCACCTTGGAAACAAGTTCTTCTCAATGGTGTTTCACCTGGTTAAATAAAGATCTGATTGACTGACTGATTGATATTTCAGCTAGCTTCTCCAAGTACAGTGCTCCCTCGCTATAACGAATGAGTTAGGAGCCAAGTCCTTCATTCGTTATAGCAGCGTGTTCGTTATATCGAGGAAGCAGGTAAAAAAAAAACAATACATTACCAGCAAGTAAAACACCAGTTTGATTTAGTAAATTCACTTTTATTCATTATTTAGTTGTAATTAATTTAAAAAGTAAAACAATTAAATGCAGGTTCATTTGTAACTGTTAGCTGGCAGTTTCATAAAACCGGTAATCTTAGATTGTTTACATTTTTTGGCATAATGTCTCTCATATGCGATATTATGTTTCTCAGCTGCAATACCTTAATCGGATCACTGTCCTGTGACTGCAAATAGCGGATTTCATTCTTACTAGCCAGTGTCCGTCAGGAGGCATCTCCAGAACAGGCCAGTCTCATCGTGCAGTTGTACACCTGTTCTGGAGTGTACCCACCCTTGACCAAAATGTCTTGCAACTTTGGTAGAAATGCCTGGACTGCTGCATCGTCACAAGACCTTGCCTCCCCTGTAATGCACACACGGCAAATTCCATGCCTCCGCTGGAATCGCCATAGCCAGCCTGACGATGATTTGAAATTGTACTCCTCAGCGTGACTATCCCTGGTGAACTGCTCTGCCTTGCTCTTCACAATAGAGCAGGACAATGGTACTCCATGACCGCGCTGCTGCTCAAACCAAAGCTGGGTTGCTTGGTCAATTTCGCCCTCGTCAGGATGCCTTAAATTTTTCGAGCCATCCCCAGGGTCTCTGAGCACTCATCAGCAAACGCTCAGAGGGCATTCTCCTGCTTCCGCCAAGTACATATGGTGGATTTTGAATAACCACTCTCAAAAGACAACTTAGTCAAGCTTTCATTGGGATCGGGAGCCATCACCCTGATTCGTAATAAGCGGGATTTCGCTATAGCGAGGTTCGTTATAGCGAGGGAGCCCTGTACCTTGTTTCCATTTGTGGAGGAGAGTAAACCACACCTATTACCATGTCTAGTATTTGTAAGTGAACCAACTATGCCAGAGGCACTAGGACCCAGCAGGAGCCAAAAATCTTCAAGAGGACCGGCGCTGAGGTAGGACCATGCACACGCGGCACTGCGAGGCTGGCTTGTACTGTATAGGCTATCTCGGCATCGACCCTCCAACTGCCTGAGTACCTATTTTACCGAGGAGGTGCAGAGTAAACTAACCTATTCCAGACATAAGATAGTCCGTACGACCCGTGTAAGAAGGGTCAACTCAACAGTGTCTTCACAGCCTAGGCCAAAGAGGGACTGAGAACCAAAAACAGGATGAGTGAGCTCAGGGGATAGTGGGTGGGCATGTGAATGAGTGGTGGAGATTTCATCCAAGAAAATCAATTTTCCTATCTTCCTGGACATAAAGTCTCCACCACTCATTCACACTACTGGGAGAGTACCGAGCTAAAAAACAATCCCACGAGAAGGGCAGCAGGAGAAAGGAGCTCACTTAAGACAGAAGTCTATTAAGGATTGTTCTGCCAAAGGAAGGATGCTGTCTGGCATGGACATCCATGGTGCAGTGCTTCACCAAGTGTGCACAGAGCTCCAAGTAGTCGCGTGCAGATGTCTGCAATGGACGCGTTCGAATCTCTGCCAGGGATGCATGGCTACTCTGGTAGAGTGGGCGTACACCCTACCTTCCAGCTTGACCTGCACCATCAGTAGCAATGGCGAAGACACACTACCAGCCAGGCTGAAATGTATCTGATGGCAACAGGCCACCCAGCCGGGCTGTGCTGAATGAAACAAAGAGATGCTTGATTTGTGAATCTCTTTGTTCTGTCAATGCAGAATCACAAAACCCTTTTACATCCAAACAGTGGAGGTATGCTCCCCTTCATTCTGGAAATTCGCCAAGTAGGTTGGAAGGACCAAGGGCTGGTTCAGATGGAATTCCGAGACTACTTTAGGAAGAAATTTAGGATGAGTCCTGAGAACCACCTTGTCCTTGTGAAATACTGTGTACGGGGGTGTGTGACCAGGGCATGTATTTCTGACACTCTGACAGCGAAGGTAATGGCCACAAGGAAGGCTGCCTTCCAGGTCAGAAACTTCAAGACGCAGGTTGCTAGAGGCTCAAATGGTTTACAGGTGAGCATGTCTAGCACACGATTGATATCCCATGCAGCTACCAGTCTCCTGACTGGTGGTCTAGTGTGTAGGATACCTTTAAGGAATCTCTTGACTAAGGGTAACTGAGCCACTGACATATTCTGTATAGGCTCGTGATAGGCAGAAATCATGGAAAGGTGCACCTTTACTGTTGAGTATTGCAGTCCTGCATTCGACAGGTCTAGGAGGTACTCTAACACCTTGCTTGGTGAGCAAGCAAAGGGGTCCAGGTCAGACTTTGCACACCAAATTGAAAATCGTTTCCACTTTGCCATGCAAGTTTGCCTAGTGGATGGCTTATGTGCTGCTAGGAGGATGGCTGAGATTCTCCGAGAGATGTTGAACCTACCCACTTCTATCTGCTCAGGAGCCATGCACGGAGATGAAGGGATCGCAGGTTGGGATGGACCACTGAGTCAGAAGGTCCGTCTGAAGGGGAAGTTGTCTCCGAGGAACCTTCGACAATGTGTTGATTAATGGAAACCATATCTGACGAGGCCAGTATGGGGTGATGAGAATCATGCTGCCCCCCTGTGCCTCTAACTTGAGCAGCACCCTCTGAATTAAGGGAAGAGGAGGAAATGTGTACAGAAGGCATCTTGTCCACCACAGTCTGAATGCATCATGACAGAAAACTCCAGGTTCTGGATTTCTGGAGCAAAATAGAGGCAGTTTTGTGCTGCATGGGGACGCAAAAAGGTCCAGGTCCAGAGTGCACCACTCTTTGAATAGTGACTGCACAAAGTTTGAGTTGAGAGACCACTCATGTGAATCCGCCTCCATTCTGCTGAGGTGATCCACCAGATTGTTCTCGATTCCTAGCAGGCAGACTGCCTGAAACAGGGCTTCATGTTCAAGACACCACTCCCACACTCTCATGGCCTCTCTGCACAACGGGTAATAGTGTGCTCCACCCTGTTTGTTGATGTAGTACATCACCGCCGTGTTGTCTGTCTGAAGGAGTATTACTTTGTGACAGAGGATATCCTTAAGGGCTCGGACAGTGTACAGGACAGCTATCATCTCCAGGACATTTATGTGCAGCTGGGACTCATTCTGACTCTACAGGCCCTGGGTGTGGAGGTCCAGACAGCGAGCTCCCCAACTGGTTAGAGATGCATCTGTGGTGATGGTGATCTGTGTCTCTAGTGGGGCAAAGGGAAAACTTTGGAGAAGGTTGTCCTCCTGGGTCCACCAGGTGAGTGACCTCATTAGAGGCTCTGTCACCTTGATGTGGAAGGATTGTGAATGTGTGGTTGGAGACCACTGAGTGCTGAGCATCCATCGTGTGGTTTTCATGTACAAGCTGGCCAAGGGCATCGTGAACATGGACAATGCCATGAGACCTAGTATCCACTGCATCGAGACAATTTGAACTGAGTTGTTCTCCTTGATGAAGTGAGCCATCTGGAGAATGTCAATTCTCCTGTCTTCTGGGAGGAAGGCTCTTGCCCTGGAGGTGTCCAGGAGAGCTCCTATGAAGAGAAGTTGTTGGGAGGGTTGAAGTTGCAATTTTTCCAGGTTCGGGAGAACTCCCATGGATGTGCGGAACTTGGAAGCCTTGGAAACCGCTTCCTGTGTCCCTTGTCTGGAAGGGCTCGCTAGGAGCCAATCATGCAGGTATGGGTACACCTGACTTCTGAGTTTTCTGAGAAGTGCCACAAATACTGCAAAGCACTTTGTAAAGACTTGTGGCGCTGAGGACTGCTCAAAGGGCAGGACTCTGAACTGTTAGTGTTGAACCAGAGCTACAAAACGTAGGTACTTGTGGTGGCTTGGGTGCACTTGGACATGCTGGTAGGTGTCTTGCATGTCCAGAGACAACAAACCAATCATTTTGATGAATCAGAGGCAGAAGCATTCCTAGTGAGATCATCTTGAATTTCTCTTTGAACAGGTATTTGTTTAACTTCCTTAGGTCTAGAATAGGGTGCATACCGCCTGTTTTCTTTGGAACCAGGAAGTAGTGGGAGTAGAAATCTGTGTTCTCTTCTGCCTGCGGACACACTTCTACTACCCTGTTGTTCAGAAGGCCCTGAAATTTGGCAGCAATATGGTCTGACTGGGTGGACCACCTGGGGTGGTCTCCGAGAAATTTAGAGTATCCCTCCCGAATTATCCTGAGGACCCATTTGTCCATTGTGACAGATTTCCACTGGTTGTAAAATTGAGTCAGACACCCCCTACCCCCGAAGAGGAGTCCCCCTCGGGCAGTTGAGGTGGGACATGGGCCTGGTCTTCAGAAGGTGGCACTGGGAACCTTCAGGGCCTGTGCCTTCTGCTGCATTTTCTTTTGTGGCTAAGGGATTTGGTTGTTGTTAAAAGCCCCTCAACCTTAACCACATAAGGACTGCTGGTTTTGAAACTGCCAGCAGTTTCTGCCCTGCTGAGGGGCGGCAGGGGCCAGTCTGGCCATCTTAATAGCAGTCCTGGTTTTCTGAGTGGCCTCCAGTGCCTGCTCCACTTGTGGGCTAAACAAATAAACACCATCAAAGGGAAAATTCATGACTCTCTTCTGAGCATCATTAGTGAACCCTGAAGTCCTTAGCCATGAGTGATGCCGGGTGGAGATCCCGGCCACTGCTGCTCTAGAGGCAGTGTCAAAGACATCCACAGCAGCCTTAAGTTGCTGATTGTTGGACTCAATGCCCCTGGTGATGGTCTGAAGAAGCTCCAAGTTAACGTCCGACTCTAGAAGAGCCGCAACCGTTTCTTTGAGCAAATGCCAGTGGGTATACTCATACTGAGAGAAATAGCCCTGATAACTAGCAATACGCATGCCCAGGGTAGCAGCAGTGAACACTCGCTTCCTCAGAGCGTCTATTTTATGGAATTCTTTATTCACTAGATGAGCCATGGATTCCTAGGGAAGCATGGCTTTGTCATTTTCTACCAGACCCACTAGGGCATCTGCAAAGGCTTGAGAAGCAAGGACCGGTCTATCCTTAGGGGGAGCGTACTTCCTGTCTGTGGACTTAGCCTCAGAAGGAATGAGTGCCGGCCTGTCCCACACCATTTGTGAAAGAGTCTCAAAAGAGGGTTGCACCGGTGGTGTCAGTTCCACAGGAATTTCAGGAACATACAGATATTGAAGGCTCAAAAGCTACCCAGGGTCCACCTTAGAAGTCTGAAGAGCGAGGGTGGAATTCACCTTCAACAGAGACTTAAAAGAGAGGTCTTCGACCACAGGCTGCGCTGAAGTGGAGGGCTTACTCTCCAATCCAAAATACGAATCCTCATCCAGATTGTCCCCTAGTCGTAGATCAGGATCAGACTCAACATAGTCTCCCATTACCCCAGAAGGGACAGTATAGATAGGATAGGGAGGAAGAAGGGCAGGAGGGGCCACTCCCTGAATTGGAGTCGAAAACCCCGGCACACAGGCATCGCTGGTGTCACGCATAGCAACGACGCTGGCCGAGCACCTAGGTTCCCCAAACCCAAGGCCGGGACACCCAAAGCTGGAGACCTGAAAGTATGAAGAGGAGTAGGAGAAAGCAGTACCTGTGCTGGCCCCTGCACCACAGCCACGTGAGGGGGGGAAGGCACAAGGGAATGGCGTTGATGCACAGAGGAAGGTGTCATGAGACCAGGCTGACCCAGCCTCTCCGCCTGCAGGCCCACAGCCCCTAGGCCGGAAAGCCCCGGGGTCTGGTCCGCAGGCAAGGGTAGTCAGGACAACCACCAGACCCACTGCTCCTTAAGGGTGGCCCAATGATGAAATTACCACCAGAAGATCCCCAAGGGTGGGAGGGACTCGGAGCTGAGGACTGTGGTCGCTAGGGGACCGAGGCCGCAGGCGACCCCGACGGAGCTGGAGTTGGCCTCCCACCCCCGCTACCAATGATCTCTGTGCAGATGTACCAGAGGGTTACCTTGAGTGGTACCGCTTCTTCGACTGGTAGGAGGAGGAAGAAGAGCTCGAGGCCGAGCAGTGCAGAGCACCCGACCGCGATCAGGAATGGGCCTGCTTCTTTTTGTGCTATCGGGAGGACTGTCCTTCCTCCCAAACACCAGACTACCCATGGTCAGACCCTCCCTCCAAAGAGGCCAGCGGATCGGGCCCCGCTCTGCTGCTAAAACAGCTTTCAAGCGAAGTCTCCCTACCGTCACCGGGACCATTCATGGTCGACTCCATCGATGGCGGGCTGAAGAACAATTCCTTTCTTTGTTACTTCTTAAAATGAAAATGTTAAACTTTTTATTTATTTTTTTTTAAATTAAATAAATATCACAAAAGAACTAAATCAAATACTGAATGACTAAATTGCTGTCGCATAGATGTGAAGATGTGACTCCTGGTGGGCAAGCGTCATCGTCACTGAATCGCACTCGACGGTGGGGAAAAAAGGAACTGAAGCAGTTAGAGGGTTGACGCTGAGATAGCCTATACGGTGCGAGCCAGTCTTGCAGCGCTGCACATGTATGGTACTGTCTTGGCGCCGGCCCTCCTGAAAATCTGTGGCTCTCGCTGGGTACTAGTGCCTCCGGCGTAGTCCCCACTAGTGTGAATGAGTGGTGGAGACTTTAAGCCCAGGAAGATCAAGATGTTTCAAGGACCCAGTGTGTGCTTCATATACATTAATACTCCTCCCCCTCTTTATCCTCTGTCTAATCCATAATTATAGTAATCCCTCAAGTCAATTTCACTTGAATCAATTTTCATACTTAACCATGTCTCTGTCAAGGTAATTATATCCAGGGATTCCATGTCAACCCAGGTACAAAACATGTCCATTTTGTTTACAAGACTTCTTGCATTATGATGCATAATTTCAACTGGCCTATTTTTAGGGCCCGGGTTCAACTCAATGATCCACTAAGGACCAAGGCTATCCATAGCACATGACTCGTTTGTTTGTTAAATAGCAAGTTAACCCTTATTTGTTTAATTTCCAATTGTAGTTTTAGTTTACTAAAAGGATTTCTCCTTTTAATTAATCCAATCTCTCTTTGGTCTATCTTGCTATGTGAGCCTGTGCATTTGGATAGCTGAGGTCTCAGGGAGAAGGAGTTTACATCTGATGGTACGCATAACTGCATTAAACAAGCAATATCAATGGCAATCTCTAAAACATTTGAAAATATAACACCAAACATTTTACCTTTTTTACATTTAATATCTCGATAAATCTATTTAAAACTTATAATTTACTAGGCAAATTTGTTTTACCGTTTGGAGCCAATACATTTTAGCTTCACAAGTATTTTGATAACCAGTTTCAAGTACAATCCCCCCAAATTAAGTAAGGTTTCAACAAACACTCTTTTATAACCTGTGAAAATTATGTACTCAGCATCACTGTTGCTCTTCCAGAATATCTTCACCATATATTACCACACTTGGGTCTGTGTGCTGGAGGCCCTATGACCCTGTGGCAGCGAAAGCTTTTAGAGCTTAGAGCTAGGAGGCCAGTGTTTGTGATGGCACTGTCCACGAGGTATATATATATAAGATGGTGTTCATGGACTGGCCAGTAGCACACCTCAGTTCTTTTGCCAGGAAAGAAAGAAGTTAGAGAAAGAAAGGGGGGGGGGCAAGGTTGCCCAAAGGATTGAGAAAAGGATACTGGATATAAAAGAAATAAAACAACAGAACCTGACTACCAAAGAGAAGAACAGGAATGGGGGAGGGGGGTCGTCCAGGTAGCAGGTTTAGTTTTGTTTAAAAAAGACATCGGGCAAGGCCATCTGGGCAACAGCTTCAAGAAGAGAGACGGGAACTTGATTAAAGAGAGAAACAGAACCTCAGAAGAAAGCTGTGAAAAAGAAGAAAGGGAAAAAGGAAAATAAAAATTTACTCACCTTAGCAATCTTGTTTCTTCCAAGGTATTCTTCAATACGCCTAACTCTTGGGGCCGGCCCGGTGGCACTGAGAGTTGAGGCGCTGGATGCCACACCTCGGGCCATGCTGGCAACCCGGTTTCGGGAGTGAGCTTGGGCGCTGGGGGTCGGCGGGGACAGGACTGAGCGCCCGCAGAGGCTGCTCTCCTCTCGGGGAGGGACTCGGGTTTATCCGGTGTTACAGCAACTCCCGAGGAGACCGGGAGCACTGTAGTAGCACTGGATGGCACGGCTACCGCGCGGCTGACGCTGGCAGGGTTGCCAAGTGCACTGCAAAGCATCAGACATGCAGTACACTTGGGGCGGGATATACAGAAGAAATACCCTCCCTACCTGGACAGCTGATGGCCCTTCCGGTGCCTCCGCCACACACCCAATACCGGATGCCTTCGATCTCCCTGGGTCATGAGGCCTGGGGAGATTCCATAACGTCTCTGAAGATGGCAGGCATCACGGTGGGTGGTAGACCAAGTAGGTGAGAAAAGTGGCCCAAGAGAGTTCCAGGATTGGGAGCGCTACAAACAGAGTTGAAAAAAAAAAATTAAAATAGAGTTGAAAAAAAAAAATTTAATTATGCCTAACTCTTGCAGTCCACCTCCTGTGTTGAACTGCCCCGGAGAAAATGGCACTTATGCAAATGATGGAACACTCACTGGCTCATGCCATCACTCAAACTGCTGCCCCTACCAACTGCTGCTGCATTCTATAATGCTCAGACTCATAGAAGCCTGCGAGTAAAGACCCCCTAACTAAGTTATCCTACTAATACTATAATTTCTAAATAACAAAATCCTCACATAAACATGTCCCTTAACAGACAACACAAAAATCAAGCAGCAATTCTGGTCGCAGCAGTAAAGCAATGAAGCAAGTCAGGCATAAAATAATTGCATAAATGCAAAGAAGCCCACGACTACTACTCACGGCGCTTCGGGTCTAAATCGTGTCCCTTAACAGTCTGATAGGGCCAAAAGTGGGAACAGAACAACACCCATCTGGGATCAAAACTTGTAACACAAGTAGGGCATAACCCCCCTTTTTTAAACAATAACCAGCTGCTGCTCAGAGGCTCCTGGTCCTAGAATGGGAGGTAGGGAGGTAGAGTTAAGCATACTGAGGAATACCTTGCAAGAAGCAAGATTACTAAGGTGAGTAATTATTTCTTCTAACCCTAAAAATTCTTCAATATGCCTAACTCTTGCAGACTACGAAGCAGTTGGAGGAGGGCACAGGACCTACTTAGGAAATGGGCTCTGCAGCACTGCTGTGCCAAACTTGGCATCTCTCCTGGACTAAATATCCAAGCAGCAGTGCTTATTAAAAGTCTGTACTGTTCTCCATGTAGCTTCTCTGCAGATTTCCAACAGGGGACTGTCTCTTGCTACTGCAACTGTAGCAGCTGTATCCCTAGTGGAATACGCCCTCAGGCCTACTGGGGGCTCCTTACCAGCTTTACTGTAACAGAACTGGATACACTGCACTATCTAACATGAAATAGTTCTTTTAGTGGCGGTTTTTCCTTTTTCCACATTCCCATAGGTCAGGAACAGCCGCTGTCTGTCCTGTCTGTGGGCCTCTGTTTGGTCAACATAGTAGCTGAGAGTTCTTCTGACATCCAGGCAATGCAGCCTGCGCTCCCCTTAACTGGAGTGCTCAGTGAAGAAAACTGAAGTGATTGTTTCAGGTGGAAGTCAGAGACCACCTTTGGTAGAAACTTTCTGTTAGTCCTAAAGACCACCTTATCCTTGTGGAAGGAGATATAATTCTGTTCTGTACACAAGGCCTGCAGTTCACTAATCTGCCTGGCCGAGGTGATAGCCACCAGAAAGACAGCTTTCCAGGTCACAAATTTCAGATGTGGCATAGCCAAAGGCTCAAATGGGGGTTCCATGAGTTTGGCAAAGCACACGTTAAAGTCCCATGCTGGCACTGGTTCCCCACGAGGAGGGTGCAAGTGGGACAATCCCTTAAAAAACTTCTTAAAAATAGGTTTGGATACCAAGGAAAAACCTTTACCAGCTGAAATGTAAGCCGAGAGTGAAGTTACGTGAACCTTGAGAGAGGTGGGCTGTAAGCCCAAGGAATGAAGATAAGTCAGGTAGTCCAGCAGGGCTGGCAATCCCACCTGTAAAGGTATCGTCATCGAGGCACAGGTCAGAAAGCATAGGAAAAGCCAGGAGCAGTTGTAGAATTCACTAAAAGGGTTTATTAGTACTAGCAGTAACATTAAAAAAAAACATGTTCAGAATAACTATTAACAAAGGCAGAATAAACAGAGAAGATCCATCTGAATTTCCCTTCACTCTCTGTGTATCTCTTTTGGAAAACATTGCAGCTCCTTTTTTATAAGTCTGTCCAGGAGCTCGTTATGAAAATAGCATGCTTCTCACAATATTCTTGTAAATTTCATGCAGGTGCAGCAAGAACACAATGTCCCAGAACTGAGGCCCCTTCTCCACAGCTTCTGAAAAAGGGCTTAAAAACTGCTCTCAGGTTAACAATCTCTTAAGTTCCAAATAACTTTCATCTCAAACTAAAATTATATACATTTCAACAGTAACACTACATAATTTCTAAACAAAGGGATCCCAATATCAGTTACATTTCCACATAATAATTTATCTATATTTTTTATACAAGCAGATATGCAAGGGAGGAAGAGACAGAGACATAGAAACATAAATGTTGACGGCAGATAAGGACCGCAAGGCCCATCCAGTCTGCCCATTTCTGTTTCAACCTTATAAATGTGCCATCGGCCTTTGCTCTGTCACTGGCCTATCTATTCATACTCATCTGTATTGCTCCCTTATGCCTATCCCATGCCTGTTTGAAGCTCTGTACTGTATTCATAGCCACCACTTCCTGAGGTAGGCCGTTCCATGCATCCACCACTCTTTCTGTAAAAAAGAATTTCCTCACCTTCCCCCTTAATCGTCCTCCCGCTAATCTCATGCTGTGTCCTCTTTTCCTGCTATTTTTCTTATATTTAAACATGTCAGACTCTTTCACCTTTTTAATGCCCTTAAGGTGTTTGAATGTTTCGATCATATCACCTCTCTCCCTCCTTTGCTCAAGGGTATACATATTGAGCTCCGTTAATCTGTCCTCATATGTCTTCTGATGCAGTCCCTACACCATTTTGGTTGCCCTTCTCTGGACTGCCTCAATTTGGTTAATGTCCTTGTGAAGGTGTGGCCTCCAGTACCTAACCAGTGTCTTGTAAAGAGGGATCATTACCTCCCTCTTACAACTTGTGATACCCCTACTAATACACCCTAACATCCCCCTAGCCTTACCCACTGCTTTAGAGGTCTGCTTGGATGATTTCAGGTCATCAGTGATGATGATGCCCAAGTCTCTTTCTTCCTTTGTGACTGCCAGCAACTCCCCTCCCAGCCTATAAATGGCGTCAGGGTTTCTCTTCCCTATGTGCATGATCTTGCACTTCTTTGCATTAAATCCCAGTTGCCACTCTTCTGACCATTTTGCTAGTTTATCCAGATCTCTTCTCATTTTGCCCACCCCATCTGGATCATCTACTCTGTTGCAGATCTTGGTGTCATCTGCAAACAGACAAGCCTTACCCTCTAGTCCATCTGCAATGTCACTAATGAAGATACTGGAGAGGACTGTCCCCAGGACTGATCCCTGAGGTACCCCACTTGTGACTTGCATCTCTGTTTTCTGCCCATCAACCAGTTTGCCACCCAGTTGACCAACTTCTGACCCGCCCCGAGCCTACCCAGCTTATTTATCAATCTTCTATGTGGAACAGTGTCGGAAGCTTTGCTGAAGTCAAGGTAGGCGACATCAACTGCTCCCCCTTGGTTCACCACTCTGGTTACCCAGTCAAAGAAATCTATGAGATTAGTTTGACAGGACCTTCCTTTGTAAACCCATACTGTCTTGGATCCTGTCACCTATAGTTCCAGGTGTTGCACTATCCTTTACTTGGAAGTGCCTCCATAATCTTGCCCATTACTGAGGTAAGACTGACTGGTCTGTAGTTCCTGCCTCCTCCTGCACCACTCTTGTGGAGCGGGATCACGTGAGTCCTTCTCCAGTCTTCTGGGACCTCTCCTGTGCTCAGCAAGGGAAGACTGAGAGAGAGTGAGAGGCAAAGAACTGCGAGACCGTCGGGGTGATCAAGTCCCAGATCTCACAGGAAAATTTGGTTGCACAACCAGACAAGAGACAGGAAAGGAAAGAAATGAAAATTACATACCTACCGTAATTCCTAATCTTTCTGTGTATCTTCACCATTCATCACTGTTGGGTACTGAGCCAGAGGATCAGGACCCTGCAGGAGCTTTTTTTTGTAGCTGAGATGAGTCAACATTAGGATGGGCGCCCTCGAAACTCAGCAGTATAATGTGGTGCTTGCGGTGACGGTAACCATCAGCGACTCCTCCTCAGCCCCAGTTCTGCACACCAGAGAGAGAGAGAGAGAGATAGAGAAATAAGGAGGTAGGGTGGGCAAGGGAGCCCGAGGGATAACAAAAGGAAAGAATATAAAACTAAAAGGAGGAATAAGCCGAAGAGAGGACAGGAAAGGAAGAAGCCTAAGGGACTGGGACAGGAGGGCCCCAATCTCTGGGTGAGAAGGAAGGGGTGGAATAGGGAGGGATAGGAGGAGACAGAAAGGAAGGAAGGAGGAAGAGGAGACACCGTCCCTGATGCATTGCCCTGGTCTGCTCCGGAGGAATTATGCCACATGTCAAAGAGACAGGCCAGAGGATGGAAACAAGGCTTAAACAAGGATGGCACCCATTTAGAGGAGCAGAAGAAGTCCAGAGGGCTAAGGACAGGTCAGTGTCTCCCCCCCGTGAAATGGATTGAGGCAGAAGAACCACCTTAAAAGGCCCTGGAAAACAATCCCAATGGAGTGAAATTTAGTTACTGGGGGGGGGGCAACTCCAGAGGAGGAACTGGAGGGGTAAAATAATATATTCTCCTGAAAGGAGAGTAAAAACAACCATAAGGAGGCACAAAGTGGTTGGAGGGAGGACAACTGAGGGAATCTGGAGACTCCCAACAGCAGAAACCCTGTCTGCCTACCTAGAGGAACCCCCCCGACCCCAAGATGGGAGGGGGTAGAAGGTGCTGGAAAGGGACCAAGGTCCAAATGGGAGACAAACAGGGAAGAGGAAAATCGTCCAGAGACTGAGGCCTGAGAGGGGAAGGTGGGTGGGATTCAGTGATGAATGGTGAGGATACACAGAAAGATCAGGAATTATGGCAGGTACGTAATTTTCATATCTTGTCTGTGTTAATCTTCACCATTCATCACTGTTGGGTGATTACCAAGCCCCCAGAAGGGGGCCCAGAACCTCCCTAAGGGAAAAAGTCCCTCAGCCTCCAGTGGGGGAGACACCAGAGGAGGGAACCCTAGCAGGCCTGGCTAGGCTTGAGGCTGGTCTGGGTGAGGTAAGGTTCTCCTAGAAGAAGAAGGAAGGCACCCCTGAAGCTCTTGTCTCACCCCACGGGAAAAAAGATGGGTTCTCTGGAAAGAGAGGCTAGTCACCCTATGCTGTGCCTCGGGTGACAACCGGGAGAGACGAAGCCACGCCGTCTGCCTAATGCAGATCATTGTCCCCAACAACCTGGAAGCCAACTCACTGGCATCGGACAATGCCCTTGCTTGGTGCCTCGCTAGCTCCAGACCCCATGTGGAGAGGGCAATGGACTGTCTGGTTGCCTCTGAATCAGGCAAAGAGGCTAGGATTTGATCTGGCAGAGACCCCAAGTGCCTGATGTAGGCAGCATGGTGGGCCTGATGAGAAGAAATACACAAAAGGAGGCATGTTGTCGAGAAAGCTCTCCTTCCCCAAAAATCAAACTCCATCTGAGTCAGATTCTGGAAGTCGATCATGCCTTGGGTTTCTATGCCAAGTTGATGTGTCCAGGAGAGTCATGCCCTACGGGGGCGAGGCAAGGCTCCTGGAGACCCAAGGGGGGCACAATACCTCTGGCAGAAACCCCTTGGGGCTGGTACTTGGGTAGGGGGATGTCGCCAGGCCCGGAACGCCACATTGAAAGGGATTAGGCCAGGCGGGAACCATCAGGTTGGCCGAACTGAACTTGCCTAAGAAGGCATGTGCCAACCAGTTAGGACTGCGATCAACAAGAATGGAAATATGGAGCTCATCGAGCAATCCCGATAGGAAGCACTGATAGCAGGAAAGATCTGCCGCTGGGGAAAGGTGGACAGAAGAGCCCTCTCCCTCAGAGTAGGAAGATGAGGGAGACGACGATTCCAGAGAACCAGGTTCCGGCTGCACAGGGGAGTGGTGAAACGCCTCGTGGTCCAAGGATGGGTAATAGTCAGGGAACAGTGCAGCCGTGGACCTGAACTGTTCCCAGGTGAAGGGCCCCCATAGGGCTGGAGTGACCTGGGAAAGGGGAAGGGGTTGGCAAAGGGGCTGGGCACCTACAAGGAGGGGCATGGCCTCTGCCCGGGCTAGGGGACCCGCTGGGAGACCTCAAAGGAGGAGGAGGAGGAGGAGGAGGAGATAGGAAAATGACGTACCTACCGTAATTCTTGATCTTCTTGGACGAGTCTCCACCACTCATTCACACTAGTGGGATTGGCGCCGGAGGCACTAAGACCCATCGGGAGCAGACTTTTTGCTGGAGGGTCGGTGCGAGACACGGCGCCCCGCGAGGCATGACTCGGCGGTAATGACCATCTCGGCGGCGACCCTCCAACCGCCTCAGTACCTTTTACCAGGGGTGCAGCGCAACTAACGTAAAGGGTAAACCCAACATTAAAAGCAGGACATAAGATAGTCCATTGTGACCCGTGTAAGAAGGGTCAGCAAAGAAGTCCTCGGCCTAAAGATTTGAGGTGAAGACCAATTCAGCAGTGAGCTCGGGGGATGGAGGGTGGGCGTGTGAATGAGTGGTGGAGACTCGTCCAAGAAGATCAAGAATGCAGTAGCGTAATTTCCTATCTTCCTGGACATAAGTCCTCTCCACCACTCAATCACACCAATCAGGAAAGACCAAGCTGATAATCCCTAAAAGGGCGGCAGGAGAGCCAGAGATCACTGCTGGCTAAGATAGAAGCCCATTATGATAGTTCTGCCGAATGCGGAATGTCGCTTGGCAAGAATATCCAGTGCATAGTGCTTAACTAAAGTATGCACTGAGCTCCAGGTAGCGGCGTTGCATATATCTGCAATTGGAACATTGCAAATTTCCCAGAGATGTCTGACCGCCTCTAGTAGGTGGCGTACACTCTACCTTCTAATTTAACTTGAGCCATGGAATAGCAATGACGAAGGCATGCCACTAACCATGAAGAGATACATCTAATAGCGACAGGTTGACCCAGCCGTGTGTCAAAAGAAACAGTAACAGTTGCTGAGTCTTGACGAACATCCTGGTTCTATCTAAATAGAACCGCAAAGAGCTCTCTTAACATCAAGGAATGAAGAGCTCGTTCCCCTTCATTTTGGAAATGCGAAGTAAGCGGGAAGTACCAGAGGGTTGGTTCAGATGGAATTCTGACACAACCTTGGGAAGAAATTAGGATGAGTCACGGAGAACTACCTTGTCCTTATGGAATACAGTATACGGAGGGTCCGTAACCAGGGCATGTATCTCAGAGACCCTGCGGGCTGAGGTAATGGCCACCAGGAAGGCAGTCTTCCAGGTAAGAAATTTTAGCTCACAGGTAGCTAAGGGTTCGAAAGGCTTCCGAGTGAGCATGTCCAGCACCAGGTTAATGTCCCAGGCTGCAACTGGACGCTTAACAGGGGTCTGGTATGGAGAATCCCTTAGAAATCTCTTCACCATAGGTAACTGAGCCAGAGTTAAGGAAGAAAACGGCTCATGGAGCAGCTGAGATGGCACTAAGGTGAACTTTAACTGTGGAGTACTGAAGACCCTAAGTTTGATAGGTCAAAAGATACTCCAGAACCCTGCCAGGAGGACAGAAAAGGATTCCAAGAGGATTTGCACACAGAGAGAAAAACGTTTCCATTTGAGCGTGCGTTTTGGTGGCTGGCTTCCGAGCAGCCAGAAGGATGTCTGAGACTCTACGAGAGGCGTTGAACCGATTCACTTCTATCTCTTCAGGAGCCAAGCATGAAGGTGAAGTGATTTCAGGTTGGGATGGACCAACGAACCCTGAGTCAGAAGACTGATTTGCAAAGGAAGTGGTCTCGGAGAGGCTGCCAACATACTGTTGAGTAGAGGAAACCATAGTTGCCGAGGCCAGGAAGGAGCAATGAGAATCATCTTGGTCCCCTGAGACTCGAACTTGAGGAGTACTCTCTGGATTAGAGGAAGTGGTGGAAGAGGTAAAAAGCGTTTTGTCCACGCGGCCTGAACAGCATCCTGACAGAAAATGCCAGGCCCTGGATTTCTGGAGCAGAAGAGAGGCAGTTTTGCGTTGAGTGGGGATGCAAAAAGGTCCAGGTCTGGAGTCCCCCACTCTTTGAACAGGGACCGAGCTACGGCTGGATCGAGAGAGACCACTCGTGAGGGTCTGCCTCCGTTCTGCTGAGGTGATCTGCTAGGTCGTTTTGTATACCTGGCAGATAAACCGCTTGAATCAGAGACTTGTGCTCCAAGCACCACTCCCACACCCTCATTGCTTCCCTGCAAAGGGGATAGAATGAGCACCGCCTTGCTTGATGTAATACATCACTGCTTTGTTGTCCGTTTGAAGGAGAATGTTCTTGTGACAGGACATCCTTCAAGCTCGGATTGCATAGAGGACGCTCTCATCTCCAGGACATTTATGTGGAGATGAGTTTCGAACTGAGTCCATACACCTTGAGTGTGGAGGGAGAGACAGTGAGCTCCCATCCCATTAGCGATGCATCTGTGGTGATGGAGATCTGATGATCGGGGAGAAAGGGAATCCTTCAGGAGATTGCTCTCTTGAGACCACCAGGTGAGAGACCTTGAAGGGCTCCGTCACCTTGATGGGATAAGACTGGGGTGAGAGGTCGGGGACCACTGAGTGGAGAGCATCCATTGGTGGTTCTCATGTGCAGTCGGGCCAGAGGACAGTGAAGACCGAGGGACATGTGAGACCCAACATGCGTTACATCCAGAGAGCTGTAACGGTTGGTTCTCCCTGATGTAGCAGGGCCATATGAAGGATGTCGAGTCTTCTGTCCTCTGGAAGGAAAGCCTCCTGAAGAGGTGTCTAGAAGCGTCCCTATGAAAAGGAGCCTCTGGGAGGGTTGCAGTTGAGATTTTTTCAAATTCCAGCAGAACTCCATGGACGTGAGAAGAGCGAAGTCGTTTGCACGGGCTTCCAAAGTCCCTTGGCCGGAAGGGCTTGCTAGAAGCAATCGTCCAGGTAGAGAAACACTCAGAGTCCGACTTTCCTGAGATGCTACCAGAGAACTGCACAACACTTTGTAAAAACTTCAGGCGCCGAGGATAGCCCAAAGGGCAGGACTCTGAACTGATAATGCTGACCCAAAGCTACAAACCTGAGGAATTTGCGGTGGGTCGGGTGGGACAGGATATGCTGGTAAGCATCCTGCATATCCAGAGGCCAGCCAGTCGTGCTGATGCAGCAAAGGTAACAGGGTACCTAGGAAATCATCTTGAATTTCTCCTGGGGAGGAATTTGTTTAACTTTCTGAGGTCTAGAATGGGCGCATCCCCAGATTTCTTTGAACCAGAAAGTAATGGGAGTAGAACCCTGTGTTTCCATGAATGCGGGGCACCAGTTCTATTGCCCTGTTGTTCAGAAGGCCCTGGATCTCCGCGGTGAGGAGGTCTGACTGAGAGGCCGACAACCTGGGTTGTCGTCTGGGAGGACAATTGGGGGGGGTTTCCAAGAAATTGAGAGAATAACCCTCGCGAATTATCCGAAGGACCCATTTGTCTGAGGTTATGGACTTCCACTGGTTGTAGAAGTACATCAGACGACCTCCCACCGGAGGAGAAAATTCCACCTCGGGCAGAGTGGATGGAACTTGGGCCAACGACTCATAAGGTGGCGCTGGGAGCTTTGGGTCCCCGCTTTCTACTACATCTTCTTTTGAGGTTGGGCAGGTTGGCTTTATGGAAGCTTCTGCCTCTGCCTCGAAAGGACCAGCGACTATGAAACTGGCGTCTGTTCACATGCTCAGAGGGGCAGGCGGAGCTCACCACAAATGGCGATCTAGTCTTCTAGGTGGCCTCTAGGGCTCACTCCACATGAGGCCCAAAAGAAGGGCCATCAAAGGCAGCGCCATCACCTGCTTGCTAGCATCATTACGTGAAGCCAGAGTCACAGCCAGGAATGGCGCGGTACAAATCCAGCGACTGCTGAAGCAGTCAGAAAGCGTCCATGGCGGTGACCTGTTGATTATTGGACACAATACCTCTAATATGTGGTCCAGAAGAAGCTCTGACTTGGAATCCGAATCTGGAAGAGCTTCAACCATTCTTTTCATACAGGTGCACAGGATATACTCATACTGAGAAAATAGCCTTGATAACTGTGTCACGCATACTTAGGTGGGCAGCAAGACTCTCTTACCTAATGTATCAATCTTACGAGACTCTTTGTTGTAAAATTAGAGCTGTGGTAACGAGGAAAGCGACCTTGTCATTCTCTACCAGGACTACAATAGGATCATAAAAAGCTGGATGCCAAAATGGGGCCGATCCTTGAGGCTGATACTTCTTATCAATGGATTTAGCCACTGAGGGAATAAAACGAGTTATTCCATACCATTTGAGACCAGCGTCTCGAAGAGCTGAATCGGAGGGTCAAATCCGTGAGGATCTCCGAGGCATGAAGATACTGGAGTCTTAATATCTTCCCAGGATCGATGTCTGTAGTCTGGAGAAAAGAGTGGATCCCAGGTTCTTCAACAGAGACTTAAAGGACAGGTCCTCGACCCAGGCTCTGTGGCAAGAAAGATCTGTTTCCTCACTTCATCCCAACCCGAAGGTCTGGGTCAGGCTCAACATCATCTCCTGATGGTCCAGAAAGGACTGTTGGACAGAAGGGTAAAGAAGTAGGAGGAGGAAATGGCAGAAAAACAAGGAGAGTCCCAAGGGCTGCAGGCGCGAGGCAGCAAAAGCAGGCTGAAGGCGGCACCGAGGCGCGACAGGCGCCCGAAGAGCGCGCCGTGACCCCCAGCCGGCGCCGCGCTGACGGCGCGCGGGCGACACAGCGAAGAGCGCCGCGCAGGCAGCGCCTTGCGAGCGCCGCCCGATCAGCAGCACCACCAGCGGCACCGCGAGACGCCGCAGCGCCGCCAGCGCCGAACACCTGTGGCGCCGCCAGCAGCGCCGAGACACAGCGGCACCAGCAGCGCCAGAGACCACAGCGCCGCCAGCAGCGCCGCAAGCACAGCGCCCAGCAGCGCCGACAGCACAGACCCTACAGAGCGCCCGGAAAAGCCCGGGAACCTGGAAAGCAAGAGAAGGAAAAAACAGGAGATAAAGACGCCGGTGAGGCCCCTGCGCGCAACCATGTGAGAAACACCTAAACGCGGAGTAAGCTAGCACCGAAGAAGGCGCGTAGCGACTAGGAAGGTCCAACCGCCCTACCTGATCACGGAGGAGCCGAGGGGCTCCGAGGGTAACACCAGGCAGAAGAACCAACCTCCGAGCCCATCGGCTCCATAAGAGCGGCCCACTGATGAAACTGCTCATCTGGGCCCTACCTATAAGCGGGGAGGGCTCCGATGTCGAGGGCGGCGATTGATCGGAAGTTGGCGACTCCGAAGAAGGAGCCGGCAACTAGCAGATAACCGACCGTCGGCACGCGAACATACCAGAAGGCGACCTCAGTGATGCCTTCTCTTTTTGACCTGTGGGCGAAGAAGAGGCTCGAGGCGAGCAGGCGCGAAATCGACCGTTTATTTTATGCCAGCAGGGGACCGCCCATCCCAGAGCATCGGACTGACCGTAGTCGGAACCCGCTGAGAGAAGGAGGCTGCCCGGACCCAGCCCGCTGACTGAACAGCTTTCATCACGAAGTCTCACAAAGTCACCTGACCTGCTCATGTGGAAACTCCGTCCAGTAGGCGAGACTTCTTCAAGTAAGTTAAATTTAAATATTAGAAAAATTTTACGAAAAATAGAATAAAACTAAGCGATACTACTATCGTGATAATGTTACAAAAAAACAAACTGAAAACTATGCGCTAGTTTGAAGTTTGACTCCCGACAGGCGAGCGACGTCGTCACTGAAGCGCACTCGACGGCGGGAAAAAAGGAACTGAGGCGGTTGGAGGGTCGTCGCCGAGATGGTCATTACCGCTCGAGCCGCTGCTCGCTGCGCGCCGGTCTCGCGGCGCCGTCTCTCGCGCCGACCCTCCAGCAAAAAGTTTGCTCCCGATGGGTCTTAGTGCCTCCGGCGCCAATCCCACTAGTGTGAATGAGTGGTGGAGACTTATGTCCAGGAAGATCCGGTGGTTCCGGCAGATGAAGACCGCTCAACTGAGATGGAGCGGCCAGAGCTCAGCCCGACAAGAGAATTTCCCCTGTGAGGTGACTGGGGCCGCATGAGCCCAGAAGGGCGGCCCTAACCTCCACTGATGCGGTCCCTCTCAAGGAGACCTCGGGGTAGAAGGTTGGACCAGCACTGTGACTCCTCCCTGAACCCCCGAGGGTTCCCAGGAAAGGGCGGCGCCCTGAAGCCAACCCCCTCAGCACTTTGGACTCCGAGAAAGCCCTCTTCCTCGTCATTAGCTGAGGCAACTGACACCCTGCAGCTGCTTCCTGAGAGACAGCTGGAGGAGAAGTGCCAACCCTACCTAAGGTGCTCCAGCCTGCCCAGAAGTAGGGCTAGCAAGAACTACCACCAAAGGGGGTACACCTCCCAACGTGGCAGATGGATCACCAACTCCAGGTTGTCCTGAGGCACCACCCGCGGGGTACCAGAGAACTGGTCGGTGCAACCGACTCCGGAATCGGCCGAAGCCATCCACTCTGTGGAAGGGGGCTGAACCAGAGCCGCTGCGCTGGAGGAAGAATCATCGGTGGACTCCTGAGAATCCAGGAGCCAGTCTGGGTCAGCCTCAGAATCGTCCTCCCTAGAGGAGGTCCGAACCTAGACCACTCCCCGATCCCTCTCAGCCGCGGTGCCACTCACGGCACCACGAGCTGGCATCACGCTGCCCACAGTGCTGCCCCCATCACCAGCACCACAAACGGTGCCAGAGGCCAGCCCCTTACCACCTCTGGCACCACCCTGATCCCCGGCATGGGTGGTACCAGCCTAAAGGCCTCAGACCATGACACTGGGGAAGCCCTCGCCTCCAAAGAGGTGATTGACAGGATGGTGCCTCCCACCTGACCGCCAAGGGGGCCAGGCTGGACCTCCTGCACCGTGGAAGGGGGTTCTCGCCATGGCAAGGCTAGAACTGGCAGAAACCCCCTCCTCCATGGGACGTACAGGTCCAGGAGGCGACCTGGAGGAAGGGTCAAGAACCCTGCTTTTGGTGATCCATGTACATGCCTGTCCCTCGAAAGTCGTCAGCGCATGTCCGACCTTCAACGCGCGCAATTCCAACACACAATGATCCACAAAGACACGGGGATTGCATCTGTCCATGTCATGGTTCGGTCCCAAGAAGGTAAGGCAACGGTCATGCTGATCCATAATGGAGAAAGGTTGTCCGCAGGGACACCGACGCATCAGAGGTCAACCTGCCCTCAAAGATTTTTTCTTGTTCCCTGAACCAGACAAGACTGGATGAAAAAAACAAAAACCAAAATCAGCACTCGGCATCGATGAAGAAATAAACAGGAAAGATCTTACCAGTCGACACCGAGGAACGAAGCAGCAGAACTAGGACTGTAGAGTTACACCAACGGACTAGGCCGCAGAATAATGACGCTCACGCGTGCGGTCGTGCTCACTTGACGGCAGGAGAAGCAGAACTGTGGCTGAGGAGGGGTCAGCGACGATTACTGGGCAACCTGTGAGCGCCACGTAATAACTCGGCCTCGAGGGTGATGTAGTCCCGACGTAGACTCCTCCTATCGCAAAAATGAAAAAGCTGCTGTGGGGTCCTGATCCTCTGGCTCACTACCCAACAGTGATGAATGGTGAAGACTGGCACAGACAAGATCAGAAGAGATTTCTGCATTCAAACTCTCCATAACAACTGGGACAGGGTTCCATTCATCCCTGTCACAGGTACTATGTCATTATCACAACACCATATGGAAAATCTCTTCCATTTGGAAGCGTAAGTTTTCTTGGTAGAGGGCTTTCTTAGTATATTAAGAACAGTCTCAGAGAGAGATGTAAGCCAGCATATTCTAGGTCCTCAAGAGCCAGGCCTTGAGTTTGAGGGACCTGAGGTTCGGGTACAGGATTCTCTCCTGCAAGGATGTTAGGAGACTATGCCTCTGAGAGAGGTGTATGGGTGGGGCTACTGACACAGAAAGCAGCAGTGAGTACCATGGCTGTTTGTCCCAGTCTGGGGCTATAAGAATCATTGAGGCTGGCTGGGACTCAAGCTTGATCAGGACCCTGAGAATCAATGGAAGTGGAAGGAAGGCATACAGTTTCCTCCCTGACCAATCCAATACCAGGGCATCCAGAGGCACTGACCCCTTCTCTGTTGGCCTGCAGGAGAATTTTGGCAACTAACGGTGGTCCCAAGATGTGAAGAGATCTATCTCTGGGGTGCTCCACCTCCTGAATACCACCTCTAGCACCTGTCTGTTGAGCGACCATTCGTGGTGGTTCTGGTTGATTCTGCTGAGTATCTGATAGGGTGTTGTCTTTTCCTGGCAAGTGAATGGCTACTAAGAAAACCTGTGGGGAGTAAGCCAGACTCCACACCCTCATTATTTCTGTGCACAAGGGACTGGACCTTGTCCCTCCCTGTTTGTTGATGTAATACATGGTTGTGGTATTGTCTGCTCTGACCTGTATCACCTTGCCCTGCACCAGGGAAGCAAAGGCCTTCAGTGATAGATGTACTGCTTTGAGCTCCAGCAGATTTATGTGCTGAAGTGTCATCGAGGCACAGGTCAGGAAGCACAGGAAAAACCAGAAGCAGTTGTAAAATTCGCAACAAGAGTTTTATTTGTATTAGCAGTTACATAAAAAAAAAATTTTGTTCAGTATAACTATTTACAATTGTAGCTCTGTCTTATAAGTCCTTCCAACCCTCTATTCTTAACAAGCATATTCCAATGTGTTCTTGTATGTTTCAGGCAGGTGCTGGCAGGAACACAGTGTGCCTGAGCTGAGGCACCTTTTCCACAGCTCTTCTGCAAAAGCTTAAAAATTGCACTAAGGTAACCTCTTGATTTTCCAAAAGCTTTTTGCAATCATCTCAAACTATAATTATATACAGTTCAACAGTAACACTGTGGGCTGGATATTCAAAAGGGTTGCGCCATGCGCAATAGGTTTGCGCCATGCGCAAGTCCGAAATTGCACCATTCTGCCATATTCAGCAGGAGGCAGTTGCGCCCCCCCAAGGCAAGCTGAGCAACAGCGCAATGCAAATGAATGCATGCTGAACTGGAGGGGGAGGAACCATGCATAAACTGCACAGCCCGATATTCAGCGGGCTGTGCAGAGTTGTGCAGGTGCAACCCCCAACCTGCGCCTGCACAACTTTGAGCCAAAGAAAAGAAGTAAGTCGAGGGCCACCGCGGGTGAGCTGCTGCATTGCAGGGCGCAACACAGCAGCTGCCACCTGTGGCTGGCCCTCAACCTACTCCTGTGCCCCTGCAGCCCAATCGCGAATATATACCTCCCCGACTGGCCGATCACGGGCAAAAGCGATAATCCCACCTCCCGACTGGCCTGATCGCGGGCATAAGGTTAAATAACCCCCCACCAGCCCGAAGCGGGCAGCACAGAGTCAATCCTCCAGGACATATCCCTGGTGGTTCAGTGGACCGCTAAGCCCAATCGCGGGCTGCAAAATGTTACAACACCCCCAAGACCATATCCTGGTGATCTAGTCTCCCCACCCACCCACCCACGAAGCCCCACCACCCCGCTCCCCCTGTCAGCGGCGGCAGCATCACACCCACCTGCCGCCCGCCACCCGCCAACTGACTGCCGGTAGGGACTGCACACCCATTGGTGCAGAGCAAGAGCCAATGCGGCGTCAGCCCATACTACAAAGGCAGTCAGATGCCTGTACAGTATGGGCTGCACGCCCACTGGCTCTTGATCTGCACCAATGGGTGTGCAGCCTACTGGGCAGTCAGTTGGTGGTGGCGGGCGGCAGGGATGCTGCCGGCTGATGGGGAGCGGGTGGTGGGGCTCTGGGTGGGTGGGTGGGATGCAGGGGCATCGGTCCTCGACTTGCTGCCTGGCAGGGCCCCAGGCGCAAGTCCTCGGGGATCGGCGCACCTGCATGCTAATGGCATGCAAATGGGGCCATAAATAGATGCAAATGGCCCCTCCTGTGCCTTGCATGAATTATGGCCCCATCTGCATGTCACCTTTTGAATATTGGAACTTGCGCCACCGCATCTTGAATGCTCTACTCTGACCACTTGCGGTGGCGCAAGTTCCACTGCGCCATGCACAGTGGCTGTGGCCAGGGGCCGATATTCAAAGGAGTTGCTCAATAAGCGCCAACTCCTTTGAATATCGCCCTAACCACCTGCACAATTATTTTGTGCAGCGCAAGGGCTTGCGCCACAAAATAGCGCAGTTTGAATATCCAGCCCTGTATATTTTCTAAACAAAGGGACCCCAATATCAGTTACATTTCCACATAATGATTTGCATATCTTTTTATATCAGCAGATATGCAAGGGAAGACTGAGAAATAGCGAGAGGCAGAGAATTGCGAGACTGTCGGGGTGATCAAATCCTAGGTCTCACAGGAAAATTTGGTTGTGCAACCAGAGAGAGACAGGAAAGGAAAGAACAGAACAGATCCCTGCATTCAAACTCTCCATAACAACTGGGACAGGGTCCTATTCCACCCTGTCACATGGAGTGACTCTGTTATGGACCATGTGTCATGTACCGTGTGCTCCCCAACCTAGGAGGGAAGCTTCTATGGTGAGAACCAAGGAGGGAGGGTCCTGCTGAAAAGGGAAACCATCTCTGAGATTGTCTTTGTCCTGCCACCACTGCAAGGCCTACAATAGTGTTTTTGTTACTGGTGTCAACTTTGAGAGGCTGTCTCTCCTTTGACACCAGTGTGCCCTGAGATGGACCTTAATATTTGGAACCTGACACCTGAGACTGTGCCTGTTGCTGCAGCCATGTGTCCTAGCAACTGTAGGAAATGCCTTGCTTGCCTTTGCTCATATTAAGATGCATATCTCATTTACTTGGGGGTTCATTAAAGGTGTAATTCCTTTGGGTTTTCATTTAGATTGCTTAGACTGATTCTGTGCATTTTTGTTATACACAGACTCTGTGTTGAAATCTGCATTTATCAGGCTCATGGTCTCGTTTTCTTGGGGGTCCTTGACAAGTTTTTTTTTTTTTTTTGCACTTACACTTGCAAGTGATACTTTCATGCATCATGTTTATATGTGTAGGTTAATTTGAGGCTTGCTTTCAACTTGCAGTTATACCTAATTTCAGGATTTTGTCTCTCATTATCTGTCCTTTAATATACCAGGACAATTGGAATGTAAGTTGTAAGCTCATCTTACGTGTATTAGAGAGAATGCCACTCCAAGGTGTTTTTTTTTATCACTAGAATGCTTTCTTGGCATGCTGAGACATTTTAAAATTTATGTGACAAGAACTCTCTGGCTGTAGAGAATTCTTGATAACCTTTGCCCTTCTGAGGCTCCTCAGTTAAACGCATGCTGGTGTTAATTAGCTTCTCTGACGTAATCTTCTATTATGTTTTAAATGTATATGTTAAACCAATGAGAATTATTTCTGCTTTTTCTATATAATCTGGTGTTAATAGTATGGGATATTTGAAAAAACTGCCACAAAGCTTCTGAAGAAGGACCTGGTTGGTTTGAAAGCTAAAGCACTTTGTTCTTTTCTGTAACATCCATGTTGGTCCAATAAAAGGTATCAAATCATTTGTTTATGGATCTGTTTTTAAAAGGACCAATACGGCACCTGCAACATTTTTTTTGCTTGCCTTTGGGCATTCAGACTGAAAGTGCTGGCTATCTGATGGATACTGTTCACCCTTTCTTGAGGGAGGAAGGCCCTTCCCCTTAAGGTATTCAGCTCCACACCTATGAAGTTCAGTACCTGAACTGGCTGTAGAACTGACTTTTTTGTGTTGATCAGAAATCCTAAAGGCTCTAACAGACCCTGGGTGTACTACAGAGCATTCTTTACCTGTTGTGATTTTCCCACCACTAACCAATCATCCAGATAGGGAAATACTGTGATGCCCTGCCTTCTTAGGTATGCCACTACCACTGCCAGGCACATTGTGAATGCCCTTGGAGCCGAGGTGAGGCCGAATGGCAGAGCTGAGAACCGAAAATGACCTGAAGGTAGTCCGAATCTTAGGTATTTTCTGTGAGACTCCCTTAGGAGGATGTGGAAATGAGCATCCTTCAGATCTAGAGATGTCAACCAATCTCCTCTTTTGAGTGTGGGCAGAATCATGGTTAGAGTTACCATCCTGAATTTTGGTTTCGCTAGATGCTTGTTCAGAGCTCTTAGGTCTAGGATGGGTCACCACTCCTCATTTCTCTTTAAGGTCAGGAAGCACCTTGAATAGAACCCCTTTCATCTTTGGAGCAAGGGGACAGGTTCTATTGCTCTTGATTTCAGAAGATTTGCCACTTCTGCCTCCAGAAGTTTCCTTTCTGAGGGGGAAGCTGGCCTGAAAACCCGATCTTAATTTTGGAAATAATTTGAAACGGAGGGACAGACCTTGACTCACTACTTCTAGGACCCACTTGTCTGTGGTGATGTTTGTCCAGGCCTGAAAATAGTGAGCCAGCCTGCCCTCCACTGGAGGAGGCGACGCGACCCTGGCAATCATGTCAGGGATTCTGCTTTGGTTGTGACTGAGTTTGCATGGCTTGGCTTCCACACCTGGAACCCCTTTTGCCCGGCCCCTAAAGCAGCCTTGCTGAGGATACTGTGGGGTGGCCTGGGCCTGGAAGAAAGGTCTGCCGTAAGCTGACCTACCTCTACCTCCCCTTCTTTTTCGTCTGTACGAGGTTGAGGGCTTCTCTTTGGCTGTTTTACTCTTATAGGTGGTTTTGTACTTATCCAACTTTTTCACGTAAGCCTTTTCCCCAAATAGTGAGTTGCTCTCACTAGGGAAATCCATGGCTTTTGCTTGTGTACCTTGGGATAGATCAGTCACCCTCAGCCATGTAAATCTTCTTAAGGCCACTGTGACAGCCATCCACCTGGCAACAGTGTCGTTGGCATCCACTGCCATGTGGAACTGATATTTGGTGGCTTCCAAGCCACACCTTGCTGTCTCAGACAGGTCTGCTGCTGCCTCTATGTTTCTATAGTGGATGCATGGAACAGCCTTCCTGAAGAGGTTGTGGGGTCTAAAACTGTGGAAGAATTCAAAAATGCCCGGGACAGACATAAGGCAATTCTTGTGGGGGGTAGGAAGAGATAGGCTGTTGGTTAACTAGGGTCTGCAACCTATGCTGTAGGTAGGGAAATGGGCAGACTAGGTGGGCCAAGCGGTCCTGATCTGTCGTCAAAGTCTATGTTTCTACCATAGCTAAGACTGATTGCCACAGAGACTTTTGGTACTGGGCTGCATATGCCATACAATTAGCTTGTCTTATAGATACAGAAGCTGCAAGATAGCCCTTTTTGGTCATGCTATCACTCTTTCTCAAATCTTTATCTGGAGGATGTGAAGAGATGGGCACCCTGGCCCTGTCACGTGCTGCAGTTTGTTCACACCAATGGTTAGGGTGTGAAAATAAAAATTCAGTCCCTGACCTCTCAAGTTGGTATTTCTTATCTGACTTCTTATCCACAGGGGGAACTGAGTTAGGAGTCTCTAAAATCCTTACCACCTGTTTTTTCAGAGACTTATTTATAGGCAATAACAGCATTTTAGTGGGTGCTAAGCCCATCATTTCCAAGAATTCTGTCTCCTCCTTGTCCTCTACTGTTTCATCAGTAGTTAAGCCCCGTGCCTCCACCATTTGCTTTATAAATGTAAAGTATGAGTAGTCTTCAGGCAACCGAGGAGGAGAATCAAACTCATGGTCTGGGGACACCTCAGGTTTGATGGGTTCCTCTTCCTCACCATCATCATCCTCATCATAAGGATCATAGTAAGGAATGGATCCTGTGTGATAGGAACCGAACCCAAAACCAGGACAACTGTCGGTTGCAAAACTGCGGATGGAACTGCAAGAGTAACAAGAACCGTTTGGACTGGAACTGGTAAAAGTCCCTGTTTTGCTGCGGTCTGCAGGGCTTGGGCAACTGCCTCTGCTGTAGGCATCTGTGTTTGAGGAACATAATTCTCCTTTGTTTTGTAGTAGGAGGTTCCGTATGCTTTAACTTATATTTTTTCTTAGCCGGTGCCAGTTCATCAGCAAGTTCTCTATTTTTTTATGTTTTTGTTTTTGATAGCTCTCCTTTTTTTGTAGGTCTCGGTTCTTTTTCTTGGGTTTTATCTTTTTTTTGTAGAAGAGGGAGGACTGGGCTGGCCAGGGCCCTGATTTCCTGGAACCGATGGAGAAGACATTCTCTTTTTTCCACATTATTTCTTTATTCCCTTGACTGGGGAGGTTGTGTCTTTGGTTCCCACTTCCAGCCAGACATCCCTGCTGCTGCCCTGGTCAGGACAGAGCTCCAACCTCCCTGTCACTACCCTCCTTTGGCCGCATCACAGTGGGTACTTACCCCACCACTGCAGAGACCAGGAGGGTGATCTGGGAGGGAGCTGACTTGCATGCAACCGAGGTGGCGCCAGCAGGCAGCCTTCATGCTGCCGAGTATTTTCTTCGGGTGTTCTCCCTCATGCAGGAAGGACGTAATGACACTAATGGGAGGAGCATACACGCTGCCGTATGAGCGCCTCCCAGCGTCTACCCTCTCCCACCCCTCTTCTAGTAGCGATGGCACACTGCCCCCCAGTCATCACTGGGGCCAGTCATGCACTGCCCCCTGAAGTCTCCCCCTCCCTGGAGAAGGAGAGCAGTCCTCCAGATGCTCAGTCTTTCTCCACCATGCCAACCCATGATGGCCCATGCTCATTCCCGAATACAGGTCACCGGCGTGGTTTGAGGTAAGGCGATCAGAGCCTCAACCCTCAGCACCACTGGGCCAGCACCATTCTCTTTTTGAATCTCTCCCACCTTTTCTCGATAGTTTTAGGAGGAAAGGTTTTGTAAATGTCACACTCTGAAGTGAAATGGGACTCACTCAAACAGACCAAACATAAGTTGTGTTTGTCAGCTTTTGCAAACACTTCGCCACACTTAGTACAGTTTTTAAAAACCTCTGGGGCCCATTTTCTTTTTCCGCCTTTCTGAACTTTCTTCAATAAAACCACAATAAATTTTTTTTTTTTCTTAGCCGGATCCTGAACTGCAAAGAATCACCAATGTCAGTTCCCAAAACCACTCAAGGTTTCTAGCGGTTGGTTCCCAATAAGGAGAAACCACTAAATAGGAAAAGAAATGTCCAAAAGGGTAACGTTAGGAAGCTGAACTAAGTTTTGAGGTAAAAAAAGAAAAAGTAAATAAAACTTAAACAGCGGTTCCCCAATGGTTTTTCACAACCAAAGAGGAACAGCAAAACTGAAGTAAAAATAGAAACTAAACTAGTGCTAACTATACAAAAGATGGTAAAGGCAACAGATGAAATAAAATTAAAGATATTACTTGTTTTTATTGGAAAAACAACGATATTCAATGACTTCTGAGGAGAAGGTCTCCGAGGCATCTTGACAAGGCAGACACAGAATCAGATCTGAGGGTTACAGAACACAGCAGTTGGTAAGGGCAGCAGTTTGAATGGTGGCACGAGCCAATGAGTGTTCCATCATTTGCATAAGTTCCATTTTCTCCAGGGCAGTTCAACACAGGAGGCTGACTGCAAGAGCTAAGCATATTGAAGAATTTCTGGGATTAGAACCTGAGATACTCTAGGTAGGACTGATAGATGGGAATATGGAGGTAGGCATCCACCAGATGTATTGAGGCCTGGCTAAGCAGCCCGGGTGATTGACCTCAGGGAACTCCATCTTGAAAGTTTGTGGTACACAAACTTGTTCAGATACTTAAAATCCAGAATGATCTTGACCCCCCCAACTTCTTGGGAACTATGAAATAGATCCAATAGGACTCCTGACTTTGATCATTTAGCAGAACCTGTCAATGGCCCCAACTGCATGAGGGGGGTTAGGTTCTCAGTCAATGCCAGGCCTTGAGAAGTCCTTGGAAACCAGGGTGGAAGAAAGTGTCCCCTAATAAGGCATCTGACATTGTTTTTGGCCCATCTTGAGAAAAAAGACCCTGTAGTCTTCCACCAAAGAAAATGAGTCAGAAATGGGCCCGCATGCCTTCTTGTGAGGCACCAGACTTTTGGAGCTGGGCCTCCTGCATGTTGCCTAGCCAGGGCTCCTCTGATACTGTAACCTTTGTCACCTGAGTAGGCTCCTCTATTCTCTGGAGCTGAAATTCTGAAGGAATGGAACCCCCCCTTGGGACTGCCTGCACCAGCCATCACCTTGACCCCTTTGGATTACGATAGTCTTGCGCTGTTGTTTTGACACTGGGGATAGCCCTTCTTACTTTCTAACCCTTAAAATAGTATCCAGGTTGAAATAAAACCATAAGCCTCCCTCAAGAGAGGAGGTTAAACAGCTTAGATCTGAAGCTTGATCAGAGGCCCTGTGACTAAGCCACACGTCCCTCATGGCCGAAACAGTGATGTAGGCTGAGGTGCGCAATTCTCCACTGTATAACCACCTAGAAAAGTGGAGGCCATGGCCATCAATTGCAAAATGCTCGCACTTTCAGAGTCAGGCAGAACAAAACTGGCCAGAGTAATGACCCATATTTTTAAGGCTCTGGCAACAATAAATAAGCATAAGACGTACAAATGTTTGTGCTGATAGAGGCAACACCCCTCCTGCATGCAGTGTTCACCCACTTGACATGAGAATCTGCTAGGGCCAGAGAGCCTTCGATAGGCAGGATGTTTTTTTTTTTTTTTTTTTTTTAACAGAAATATAACAGCCTTGTCTTTCAGTGGAGGAGCTTCCCGCCTGCAAGATATGAAAATTATGTACCTACCATAATTGTTGATCTTTCTGTATATCATCACCATTCATCACCAGTGGGTCTATGTCAGAGGCACTAGGATCCCACAGGAGCCCCTAAGAAAGGTTTTGAAAAACTTGGGGGAGGAACCGACGTCAGGGATGGCGCAGCCCACGAGGCCAACATACTACGTGGCCCTCGCAGGTCGGCCAGTAACCAACACTGATTCCAGAGGGGTGGGGCAAGGGAGCCCAAGACAGACAAAGGAAAGGAAATTAACTGAGAAAGGAATAAGGCCGACAGAGAGGACAGAGGTAGAATCTGGACCTAAGGGGTAGGGAGAAGGGCCCCAACCACTAGGCAAGAGAAGAAAAAATGAGAAAGAAGAAAGGAAAGTAGAAAGGCAGAAAGAGAAGTGGTGTGCAGGGAGGGGGCAATAGCCATTCTTGGCAGGAGAGAGACATGGAGGGAGAAAGGGGGACAGAGATGGAGGGGAAAGCAAAGCACCCCTCCAAACAGCTATATACCCTTCGGCTAGGATCTGAGGAACTCACAGGAGTACCCTAATTCCCTTCTCCCTGAAGGAACTTCCTACCTGTTGTCTCTTTCCAAAAAGTTTTCATTTTCTTGGAAAGAGGACGACAAAAACAGGAGGTAAGAAGGGGAAGAGAGAGCTGAATAGAAGAGCAGAGGTAGAGGGGATGCGTCCATTCTCCCTAAGAGGGCCCCTCCCCGCACACTGGGTTGAGAGAGAGGAGAAATATCTCACAGTAGGGAAGTGGGGAAGGCGCCCCACACCGAAAGATTAGCCCCTCTCTGACTTTTTCCCACTTTTTTGTTTTAAAGGTCCAAGTGATAGAAATCTGAAACACCAGGACATAGATAGCAGACACTCCAGTGTCTTTGGAAACAGAAGTCCTGCACAAGGCAGGAGAGGCACTAGGAGAATCCATACACAGGAATTGTGGAAAATGAGAAAGTGAAGGAGTCTTCAGGGCCTCCCCCCCATCAAGAACTGGGGGGACCTGAGGATGCTCCACAAGAGCAGAGTGGAGCACAGGAAATACACAGGTGGGATAGGGCTCTGAAGACTCCAGGCCTAGAGAGCAAGAGGTCCTGCTTGCCCTCCCCCCAGAGGTGAGGCAATGGCACTTCAGAGAAGGACTGGGGACCCTGGAGGTGCCAGTGGGACTGTGCCCACAGCTGGCCTCAACTGAGGGGAAGGCAAACAGGGAGGTGGCTCTGCCCAGAAGCTGAGGCCCAAGAGGGGATGGTGGACGCGAAACAGTGATGAATGGTGAAGACATACAGAAAGATCAACCATTACAGTAGGTACATAATTTTCATATCCTATCTGTATCAGTCTTCACTATTCATCACTGGTGGGCGAGTACCAAGCCCCCTGAAAGGAGACCTGGAACCTCCCTGAGGGAAAGGGTTTCCCTCAGCCACCTGAGGGGGATACACAGGGAGAGGGGACTTCTCACTGCCCAGGTGAGGCCTGTGACTGGTCAGGGTGAGGTGGGGTCTCCCATCGCCTGGGAGAAGGAAGTCATCCCTGAAGCTCCTGCCTCACCATGCGACAGAAAAGGTGGGCCCTCTGGAAAGTGGAGGCAATCACTCTACACCGGGCCAGGGGTGACAACTGGGAATGGTGAAACCACGCTGTTTGCCGGATGCAGATCACTGTCCCTGCCAGCCTGGATGCCACCTCACTGGCGTTGTACAATGCCCTTGCTTGGTGCCTCGCACCAGGCCATGTGCAGAGAGGGTGATGGCTTGCCTGGTTGCCTCTGAATCAGGCACTGATGCTAGCAACTGGCCTAGCATCGACCATAAATGCCTGTTGTAGGTAGCATGATGGGCCAGATGTGATGCAACAGACAGCATGAGGCACGCCGAGGAGAAAACTCTCCTCCCCCAGTGGTCGAACTCCATGGAGTCGGCCTCTGGAGGTCGGCTGTCCCTCGGGCTTCTATGCTTGGTAGGGGTGTCTAGGAGCCTCACTCCTGAAAAAGGATGAGGCAAATCTCCTGGAGACCCCTGGGGTGCTCAATACTTGTGCTGGCAGTCGCTCGGGGCTGAGGGATGCTACCAGGTATGGTGCGATGCTTCCTGGAAGGGGACCGGCCAGGCAGGCACCACTAGGTGGTCTACATTGTATTCACCCAAGAAGGCATACATCTCCTGCTCAGGACTGCGTCTTGCCACACGGGAGATATGGAGCTTGTCAGCCAACCCTTACAGGAAATGCTGATATGAGGTCTGATCAGCATCAGAGGAAAGGTGGACAGAAGGATCCTCTTCCTCAGGAGAGGAAGATGAGGAGGCCGATGAGTCCAAGGATCCACAGTACGGCTGCTCCTGGGAGGACAGGTGGAAGACCTGTTCCCCCATGGCCCTAACGTACCTGGGAAAGGCGGCAGCTGTGGCCCTGAACTGCTCCCAGGTCAAGGGCCCCGAAGGACCCATATGGCCCAGGAAAGAGGGTGGGGGAGGCAGAGGGGGGAAGCATGCTCATTGGGTGAGAGGGCCCTCTGCTAGGACTGCAAGAACTGGCATACAATGCAACCCTAGAGAGGGCTCCACTGTTCTCCTCCATCAATGGCTGCTCAACCAAACTGAAGTGGTTGGGACTGAGTCCAGTAGGGGAACCCCTCGCGAGGGGTGACCAGAGCCACATAGGTCCAGAAGGGAGGCTCCTAGCCCCACCTACAGGGGTCCCACCCAAAGGATAGGAAGGACAGAAGGAAGGCTCAGCACTGTAGCTCCTCCCCAAGCCCTGTAGGACTCCAGGGGAAGGCCGCTGCATATCACCCCGGCCCCTCACCCTCTCCGACTCCAAGAGAGACTTGGTCCTCACTACCAATCTTAAGGGTACTACTACATCCACTGCATTCACTGGAGGAACAGTAGACATGACAGTCACCTCTCCGGTGACGGAGGGTACAGCGGCGCTGGAATCCATGCCGGCTCCAGTCTCGATGCCAGAGGACTCAATTTCTATAGGAATGGTGCTGCTCTCGATACGAGGCTCCCCCTCGGTGCCGCGAGTGGCTCCGGAGGGGCTCCCGGTGCTGGGGCCTGCATAGATCGTGATCATCTCTCCCGAAGAAAGAGTGGAAGATTAGGGGAGCACCTTACTGCCAGGTAAAGGAGAGCCTTGGGACCCCAGAGAGTCAGGTAGCCAGTCTGGGTCTGCATTCCAATCATCCTCCTCCGAAGAGGAGGAGATCAGGCAGATCACCAGCGTGGCTACCCCTGAAGCCCTCCTTCCCTCGGCGCTGTGAGCGGTGCCACGGGGAGGCCTAGCACTGGCTATGGCACTGCTCTGCTCAATGGCGCTGCGAACTGCTTTGGGATCAGCAGCGGCACCAAGGAACCCACCGGGCCGGGCCTAGCAGGTGTAGGTCGTGACACCAGGGGAGCCTGCACATCCGAGGAGGTGACAGCCAGAACGGTGCCCCCAGCCCGGCCTCAGAAGGTGCCCGACTGTCCCTCTGGCACCGTGGAAGGGACCTCCAACCTGGCAAGGCTAGAAATGAAGGAAGCCCCCTCCTCCGTGGTACATGTAGTACCAGGAGGGAACCCGGAGGAAGGTCAAGAGACCCGGAGCTGGCATCCCACATGCTACACTGCCCCCAAAGGTTGGCAGAGTGCAGCCAAACTTAAATGTGCGGTACTCCAACACACAGTGGTCCATCGAGAAGCAGGCATCGCAGTGGTCCATGTTGTGGTTTGGACCCAGGCAGGCCAGGCATCGGTCATGCCGGTCTGTCATGGTCATACTCTGTCCACAGAGACACCGATACATGGGGAGCCGGCACGCTCTGGAAGACTTCTTGTCCTTCTTTTTCTTCTTGTCCCCCAAACCTGGCATAACCTTCGCTGAAAATAAAACAAATCACAAGAAAAAGACTTGCCGCTGAATGAAGAAAGAAAGAATAAAACGGTAGATCTTACCGGTATCGGAGATCTGAAGTCGGAAAAAGCACCGAGTAAAGCAGCGGTGGCAGAACGCAAGGCTTTGATGAGAGGTAGGCTGCGATGGCGCAGTAGAATTCTTTGGCTCCGCACGAGGTCGATGTGCACGTGATGGCAGGAGAAGCAGAACTGAGGTATGGGAGGAGTCAGTGTCAGTTACTGGCCAACCCGCGAGCACCATGTAGTACGTCGGCCTCGTGGACGGAGCCGTCCCTGATGTTGGCTCCTCCCCAGGTTTTTCAAAACCTTTTTTAGAGGCTCCCACGGGGTCCTAGTGCCTCCAGCAGAGTCCCACCAGTGATGAATGGTGAAGATATACAGATAAGACCTTTCCCTTAAAAATTAAAGATCTGCCTCTTTAGTTGGAAAGATACTTTCTCTGATCCACATCTGCCCAGTGTTGCTCATCCAGAATAAACCTGCCCCTAAAGTTACCCGGAGGGTTGGGGCAAGCAAACTAGATGGCTCCACAAGGACCTGCTGACTAACCTGTGCACATGGGACAAATACTGGAAGAAGTACGAACTCTCAGGGCTACCAGAGGACAACAATACCTACAGGGCACTTTGGAACTCCTGCAAAAAAAAGATTAGAATGGCAAAGAGTATCTACTGTAGGGAACTGCTCACAAGCTCTGCAGGCGACCCTAGAAAATTCTGGACCCACATCAAGACTTTTCTTGGTGCTGCACAGTCATCTACCCCAGGGGACATGATCCTAAATGGTGTGCACTGCAACGACAAACACTGTAGCCAGTGCTTTCAACCGAATGTTCTTAGATCTGTCCCAATACACCTCATCTTTCAATTCACCTCTTTCATCCTCTCAGCCTTCCAGCACACCCCAGTCAGCTACATCCTGCTCTGCCTACTGCAAACAAATGCCCCCCTTTTTACTTTAAGGCAATCTCAATGTCTGAGGTCCTAAGGCTACTACATACCATATCCGACAACACCAGCCCTGGCTCGGACACCCTAGAACCACGCCTACTGAAACTAGCAGCATCTTTGATTGCCTCGCCACTGGTCAAAATTGTTACACTGTCTCTCTCACTCAGTGCTGTCCCAGATCTCTGGAAAGTTGCTCGAGTTACACCTGTCTTTAAATAAGGAGACCCAAAAGAAATCACCAACTACAGGCCCATAGCCATCCTCTCGGTGTTAAGCAAAATACTTTAGAAGCTTGCTGCAAACCAAACCATTGACTATCTCACAAAGAACAACCTTCTCTCTGACATTCAGCATGGTCTCAGAAAAGGTCACAGTACCTCAACTGCTCTTCTCAAATTCACCACTGACACGCTTTCCAACATGGATGCAGGTATGCTCACAGGAGCAGTATTCATAGACCTTAGCAAGGCCTTTTTTTTATATTCTTTATTTTCTATAGTTTCAATACAGCGGGTATTCATGTTACATTTACAATTCCATACATGAGAATTATCAACTTTGCTAAGCTCATACAGTAACAAGCACAACCATCCTTTTCAGGGATTCAGTATCATAATTTTCCTATCTGGAAAATCTACTTCCCTTACTTCAAGTTATTGCATCACTTGCATATATTTAAGGGATAAATGCTCCATCAATTGGTGAGATATAAAATACCCATGGTCTCCATAAGAGTTCAAATTGTTGTACCCTACCCCTCTGGGTGGCAATCGTCCATTCCAAAACATAGATTTCATTCATCATCGAGTGCTATAAAGATAGTGTTGGGGCGGCAGTGGTTCACCACAGCCGAGTAATCACCTTCTTGGCAGCTGCCAGGTAGAGGTAAACTTTACTTTTACGCGGTGGAATTGTTCTAGCCTCCCTTATGTAAAGCAGTACCAACTGTTGTGTTAGAATCAGATCTTTATCCAGTATTTGTCTAAGACATTCAGCAATCTTTTGCCAATATTGAATTACCTTTGAGCAGGACCAAAAGATGCGACCTGTGTTGGCCTGTGGCTCATCACACACCCTCCAACATACTCCAACTTTCAATGGTAAATATTTAATCAACTAATCCGGTGTGTTAAAAATCCTAATTCTACATTTCCAAATATATTCAGTCCAGTATGGGGCTTGGGATATCCTCATGGATGGAAGAATTGGTTCCAACCATTTCTCATATGTAATTTGTGTATTTAACTCCAGATTCCATGCTGCTAAAATATTCATGTAAATTCAGACCAATGCTCTCTAAGTGCCTTATATGTAAGACCTATCAAGTGAGGTACTTCCTGACCCTTTATTGCCTCTATTAGTAGGTTAATGAACTGGAGTATGGGATTTGGAAGGGCATTCCAAGGGAGGTTCTTACTCAGTAGGAAAGTCCTGAGTTGTAAATATCTATAATGGTCCCTATTTGGGAGAAGGAAGGAGGCCAGTAAGGCTGCAAAAGTCACCATGCCATGTATGTCTAAAAAAACAGGTTACTCACCTGTAACAGTAGTTCTAGGGGTGGAATATGTTGTTCATCCACACTCCTTGGCATGTCCCTTTCCCTTTAAGAACTGCCGGAAGTCTTCAAGCTGGCTCCTCCCACCCACCTGGGTGGTATAACCCTCGGCTCTGCCCCATGATGCCAGATCTTAGCCCGCTGGAAGCCATGTGTTGTACGTCCGCAGCCGGGGAGGTCAGGTGGGTCCATGTGGATGAACAATATATACCACTCCTAGAAAGATCAGTTACGTAAGACCTTACCATAACAGTAGATCTTCTAGGAATGTCTCTTGCATAAGTCATTACTTCTGGGAGTTCCCAGCAGGTGGCGTTATCACATGGCATCTTCTTCCAGCAGTCTCCACACCAGGAACCAGCCACATGACCTCACTTCCTGGGCTGTGCCTATAAAAGTGGGTGGTTCCTGGCACTCATCGTTCCCCGCTGGTTTTGGCATGCACTGGCGAGGGTCCGAGGGGAACGAGGTACCACAGCATCCCAACCCTATCAGTGTTTTCCCTATAATAGAAGGCAGAGGGTTGGAGGGAGGGAAGCTACTTACTGCAAGAGAAATTCCTAGAAGATCCACTGTTACGGTAAGGTCTTACGTAACTGATCTATCTTCCACGGAATGGTCTCTTGCAGTAAGTCATTACTTCTGGAAGATTCCCAAGCAGTTATATGCCAGTGAGGTGGCCAGCAATAGCCTTGTGCCATATAAAGAGATGCGGTCGGACGACTGGTACGTGCTAAAGCCAGTATCCCAGTATATTGTCTAGTAAAGCATTGTACTCTGTGCGTAGGCAACTGTATGATATTATCAGTTATAAAATCATTGTTGAAGCAAGCCAGGTTGGCTGGTACAGTAGGAGTTGTTTCTTGAGGAGTTAGGCTGATGTAAATCCGATCAGGGTAATAAGTCATTTGATAAAGTCAGCCTTATAATGGAGTGACAGGTATGTTTCAGTGGCTGGCATCTGAAAAAGACAGAACTTACGGTAATAAGGATACTGAATAAGAGGTTATACTTACGATATATCTCTGGAGTATATTTCAGTTATCTAGTTTTTGTTATAAATGAACAAAGTGCTGCAGTGTGCAGTCACAGAGTAGTTAGAATTATATGGGGCTCAGATAGTTGAGCAAGCATCGAAATTATATAAATATTTCCATTTAAGAGTGCTACTGTGTAGCCGGTCAGTGCAGTCTTTAGCTGCATCTGCCAAATCATTGTAGATGGTGTAAATGTATCCGTTTTGGAATGCATAGGTTACATAAGTAATATTCAGAAGATGTTTGTTACAATTTCAAAAAGGAGACAATGTATCCATTTCGTAATGTAACCTAGTGGCTCTTAGTAGAGTCAGAGGAGGATGTGTGCTGTGCAGCTGAATAGTACACCCAGTTTAGGGTAAAAGTTGTGAAATCCAAAAGAGAGAGTTTTGCCATCTCATCCTGTAGTAGTAATCTTATATACAATGGAGTCCCAAGCAGTATGTGAAGGAATGCAGCCTTCTCAGATATTACCATGAAAGGTTAGTATGTTGAGCCCTTTATTTATTCTGTTGGATAAACAGATATCCAAACAATGGCCTGGATGGTTGATAGATATGAGCCTTATGGCCTCATCCAAGGCAAATATTTAACATGAGATTGTGCAGTGGGGATTGTACCACGCACCTTATGTAAGTAATAGTTGGCGTCAGCCCCGGTTGAGGTTGGAGACAAAGTCCACCACGAGAAGGCTTTGTATGATGCATGTGGGATCCAGATGTGATGGTCGCAATGATCCATGCTTGGTCTCCGCTAAAAACTGCCCATTATTAGGGATATACACCTCCTTGGTATAGCTTCTGTAAGAGTTAGGTCTGGAATGCCCACATTATTCTGGTACGTAGCATATCTTCCATACAAATCAGTAACCAAGTATTTGGAGAATCTGGGTTGTGTTCGTCATAAATTCTAGAACAGACAGGGGTATTAGGCATCCCTGTAAAAGTGAGTCTTGTTGTCTTATGTGGTTTTGATGTCTGTTTGAGCCCAGATATCATGACATGTTATGAAAAACATGTCCAATAGTAAGAATCCTTAGGATCGTAGATTAACATATGGGCCCAGAATAATTATTTATGAGAACAGTGGGCAGTATAGACGTGTGTCTGATAGTAATGTGACCATACACTCTGAAGGCATGGAGGTGTATAAAACATACATCTATATCTATATCTATATATACATACACACACACACACACCACACACACACATACATACATACACATACACACACATATAGAAAAAAAATGTTTTGTTTTTTTTCATGAGGACCTCAGTGGTGGGGAAAATGATGGAATCACTTCTGAAAGAAAGAACTGTTGAGTACCTAGAGGCCAGCGGGGCACAGGACCCAAAGCAGCATGGATTCACAGCAGGAAGGTCATGTCAGACGAATCTAATCGATTTCTTTGACTGGGTGACCAAAGTAATAGACCAGGGAGGGGCTGTGGATATGGCCTACATAGACTTTAGCAAGGCATTTGACGCAGTCCCGCACAAAAGATTAATAATCATGTTAGCCAGCCTGGGACTGGGTCCCAGGGTGGTAGCATGGGTAGCAAACTGGCTGCACAACAGGACACAGAAGGTAATAGTGAATGGAACACATTTTGAAGAAAGGGGGGTTACTAGTGGAGTACCTCAGGGCTCAGTACTGGGTCCAGTCCTCTTTAACGTCTTTATAGGTGACATTGCGGAGGGTCTGGAAGGAAAGATATGCCTCTTTGTGGATGACACAAATATCTGAAACACAGTTGATACACAAGGTGGGGTAGAAAGGATGAGAAGGGACTTGGCAAGGTTGGAGGAATGGTCAGACACATAGCAACTTAGATTCAATGCAAAGAAGTGCAAAGTAATGCACCTGGGAAATAAAAATCCAGGAGAAGAGTACATAATAGCAGGGGAGGTACTAACGACAACAATAATGGAAAGGGATCTGGGTGTAGTCATATCAGATGACCTAAAGGTAGGTAAGCAATGTGAGAAGTCAGTAAGGAGAGCCAGGGGGATACTGGGATGCATAGGGAGGGGCATCACAAGTAGAAAAAGGGAAGTGGTTATCCCTCTGTACAGACAGTTGGTGAGACCCCATCTGGAGTACTGTGCAGTTTTGGAGACCTCATCTACGCAAGGACATAGACAGGATGGAAGCAGTCCAGAGGAGGGCAACTAAAATGGTGCATGGTCTACATCAGAAACCATATGAAGAGAGACTGAGAGAGCTTAATATGTATACCCTTGATGAAAGGAGGGACGGGGGGACATGATAGAAACTTTTAAGTACCTCAAGGGAATCAACAAAGTCCAGGCGGGTAGCATCTTTCAGAAAAAGAGATGTGTAAGAACAAGGGCACAATTTAAAGTTAGAGGGGGTATGGCTCAGGGGTAATGTGAGGAAATTCTTTTTCACGGAGAGAGTGGTGGACGCATGGAACCGCCTTCCAAGAGTTGTGGGGTCTAAAACAGTGGGGGAATTCAAACATGCATGGGACAGACATAAGGCAATTATAGTGGGGGGTGGCAGGAAGTAGGCTGTTGGTTAACTAGAATCTGCAGCTTATCCAATAGGTAGGGAAATGGGCAGACTGGGTGGGCCAAGTGGTCTGTATCTGCCATCAAAGTCAAAGTCTATCATATATAGTGAGGTTGTCCTCATGGTATATGGAGTAAAATTAAGGCATTGGTATTAGCTAGTTCTAGGTCCCCGAACAGTGGATGCCAAAGAATTAATCTCTGTTGTTGGAGGAATGATTTATTGAATTCATGAGAAGGACCTGCATAGTTGACCGTGGAGGTATAAATGCTGTGATATCATCGACGATGTAAATATCCCTTAGTAATAGTAGGGGTAAGATGCAGGTCCTGTATATGAATAAAGTAGTCTCATAGTGGAGTACATGGGTACCGTCGATGAGAGGGGTTTTTGCCTCATTGATAAATGTGAAAGACCCCATGCCTTGTTGATAGAGGAGGCCGCATAAGGGCTGTCGTTGACGGGGAGTTGTCCTGTCGGTGAGAATATGTGAAATTCTGAAGAGCCGTCAATGGTGTAATATAACCCATTGACAATATATATATATTGAAGAGCATGCGCTGTCGATGGTGAAATGTTGCTTTCATCGACAATGAAAGAGGTAGAGCATGTCTCATTGATGGAGGGCATGCTCCGTCGATGGTGGAATGTGTTCCATTGACGATGAGGAATATAAGGCATGCTCTGCCGACAGTGGAACCTCTCACGTCGACGAAGGAAGAGGTAGAGTATGCTCCGTCGATGGTGTAGTGTGTCACGTCGACAGTGGATAATGGAGGGCATGCTCCGTCAATGGTGGAACATCTTCTGTCGACGATGGAAGAAGTAGCGCATGCCCCGTTGACTGTGAAGTGTGTCTCGTCGACGGTGGATGATGGGGGGCATGCTCCATCGACGGTGGAATGTGCTCTGTCGACGATGAGAAATATAAGGCATGCTCCATTGACGGTGGAATGTCTCTCATCGATGATGGAAGAGGTAGAGCATGTCCCGTTGACGGTTGAGTGTGTCCCGTCGACAGTGGATGATGGAAGGTGTGCTCCATCGATGGTGGAACCTCTTCCGTCGACGATGGATGATGGAGAGCATGCTCCGTCAACGGTGGAGTATGTCTCGTCGACGAGGAGTCATACCTTGTATGCTTCATTGATGGTGGTTTTAGGTAGTACCGTCTATGATGAAGTTTCGTTGATGGGAAATGTACCCCTATGATGAGAATGTAAAAGCAGTATGCTCTGTCGACGGGGGGTAAGCTCGTCGAGAGGAGAGGCTGTTGAAAGAAAATATGGGTAAGGCCTCTGTTGATAGGGAATGGACTTCCCGTTGCTGAGAATCATGTGGAGGCCTCTGTCGATGACAAGGGATATGTAAGACTCCTCCGTCGACGGGGAATGAACATCCCATCGACAACAAAATCATATAGGGCCGCCGATAACGGGGAATGGATTATCCGTCCGTGAGAAGTATATAGGAGGCCTCCGTCGACAGGGAATGTGCATCCGTCGACAGGAGTATAGTGTAAGCATCTATGGTGTATGTTGGAGGCCTCAGTCGACGGGGAATGTGCATCTGTCAACGGGAGTACAGCATAAGCCTCTGCAGAGTATGTTGGAGGCCTCCGTCGATGGGGAATGGGCATCCATCGACAGGAGTATAGTGCAAGCCTCTATGGTGTATGTTGGAGGCCTCAGTCGACGGGCAATGTGCATCCGTCAATGGGAGTATAATGTAAGCCTCTGTTCTATGTTCCTTTGATGAAGATGCAGAAATGCCTGCCGTTGACGGGGTAGTTGCCTCCCGTCGATGAAGAGTGCCCCTTTGAAGAGGTCTTGTTAGTAGACAGGACCATTGGATCACGTCAGGCAGGACTTGTAATGAGGGTATCTCCTTCTCTTTTCTCTTGAGGATGACTCCGTGGTACTGGGGCCGTAAACAAGAGCCCCCTGAGCTTGCAACATGGAAGTTTTTTCTTCCATCATATGTGTAACTTTTTGTTTTCAGGTCATCAGGTAAGGCTCTTGGCCGGATCAAATAGATATGGTGCTGTGTTTTTTAAGCCCAGGCACCCCAAGCCATAAGATGAAAGTCCAATTGTCTTCAGAGACTTGTTTGCAGAAGATTGTTCTAGCTGCTGTGCGAGCTGAATCCGGTGGTCAAATGAATGATGAGTGCCAGAAACCACCCACTTTTATAGGCACAGCCCAGGAAGTGAGGTCATGTGGGTGGTTCCTGGTGTGAAGACTACTGGAAGAAGCTGCCGTGTGATAGCGGCACCTGCTGGGAACTCCCAGAAGTCATGACTTACTGCAAGAGACCATTCTGTGGAAGATCTACTGTTATAGGTGAGTAACCTGTTTTCTAGGATCGTGGATATGTTGTTCATCTACACTCTTTGGCTGACTCCTAGCAGTTCTCTGGGAGGAGAGAGGCAAGGCGCACACCCCCTACTTAGGAAACAGAGACTGGAGAACTGAGACCCCAAAACCAGCATCCCGGCATGACTCGAGGTCGATGTGGTAATGGGTAATGAAGATGTTTGCTGACTTCCAGGTAGCAGCCTGGCAGATTTCCTGGATTGGGATGTCCCTGGAAGCAGCCACCGATGCAGCGGTATGGTGGGTAGAATGAGCTCTTATCCCTCTGGGAGGCTCCATGCCCGCCAACTCAACACAGACTGATGCAAGATGTAATCCACCTTGCAACTGTCCATTTTGCTGCAGGTCTGCCAGAAGCGGCTTCAGCATAGGTGACAAACAGCTGGCAAACCTCTCCCTGAATTTCCGCCATCCTCTCTTTATAATAAGAGAGAGCTTGTCTCAGGTCCAAGGTATGGAACCTGTACTCGGCCTCTGAGGTGTGGTTAGGGTAGTATACCGGCAGAGTTAACACCTGGTTAAGGTGAAACTCTGTCACCACCTTCAGAAGGAATTTCAGGTGGGGGCATAGGACAACCTTGTCCCTGTGGAAGACCAGATAAGGGGAGTCCACCAAAAGCACCAGGAGCTACCCTGTCCTTCTGGCAGATGTGGTAGCCACCAGGAAGGCCATCGTCCATGACAAGTGTGACAAAGCACATCTGTGCATTAGTTCGAATGGCTTGCCCATGAGCTTTGCCAGTACCAGCAGTAGATCCCATGGAGGTGAAGGTTCATGCACCAGAGGGGATATGTGATTCAGGCCTTTGAAAAAGAGCCTGACCACTGTCTCCTGTGTCAAATTCGGCTAACTGGCCAGCGCCCGGTAAGCAGAGACGGCTGCCAGGTGCACCCTAAGGGTCGATGACCAAAGACCCTCTTTGGACAGGGACCAAAGGTAGTCGAGAATGTTAGCCACTGGACAGGACAGAGGGTCCAGGCCCTTGCCCTGAAACCAAATTGAAAACCTTTTCCATTTGAAAGCATAACATTTCCTGGTCAATTCCTTTCTGGATGCCTCCACTATGGTGAGGACATCCTTGGAAAGACCCAAAGCCTGGAACTCTAGCCGCTCAGGTACCAGGCTGTGAAGTGCAGGGACTGAAGGTCCGGATGGTATACCTTCCCCTGATTGAGAGAGAGATCATGTCCAGGCATGCTGGAAGCCGCTCTGGGGGCCTGCAGCTGAGGCTGAGGAGATCTGGATACCAGAACTGGGGCTACCAGGATCACCTTCACCTTGTCCCTCCTCACCTTGAGAAGTACCTTGTGGATCAAGGGAAATGGAGGGAAGGCATAACGGAGGTCTGGGGTCCACGGCCTTGAGAAGGCATCCCCCTGCAGTGAGCCCTGCTGAGGCGGGCATGAAACAGCCTCAGTTTGGTGTTTTACCTGGAGGCAAACAGGTCCACCATCGGTTTGCTCCAGTGGGAGAACAGGCTGTAAGCTACCTCTGGATGGAGAGACCACTCATGGGATGTCTCACCTAAGCGGCTAAGAGCATCCGCTGGATGGTTTGAGGCTTCTGCCACATGAATGGCTAGGAGATCTGCCTCCAGATGGCTGATGAGGGTCCAGATGCAGAGCGCCTCTCTGCAAAGCAGATGGGAGTGCATGCCACCCAGTTTGTTGAGGCAGTACATGGTCGTGGTATTGTCCGTCTGGACTTGAACAACTTGACCCCAGAGCTGAGGAGCGAAAGCTGACAGTGCCAGTCTGACTGCTCTGAGCTCCAATAGGTTGATGTGGTATCGGGACTCCTCAGGGGTCCAGAACCCGCAAACCCTTTGTCCCCCGTGGCTCCCCAGCCCATAAGAGAGACATCGGAGGTCATGAGGGTTGACGCTGTCGGCAGAGGCGGACAAATGGGATCCCTTCCTGCAACCCGTCTGGGGCGGTCCACCACTGGAGAGCATCCCACATCTTCTGGGTTACAATGATCAGCTGGTCGAAATGACCATGGCGCTGAGTCCACTGGGTGGCCAGCTCCCACTGGAGGGGGCGCATGTACAACCTGGCCCAATGGACCACTGAGGTGCACACCGCCATGTAAGCCAGAAGGCGCAGAAAGTCCCAGGCAGGGCGCAATTGCCCAAACAGAAATGACTGAACAACGGAGGAGAGAAACTCCGCCCTGTCCGCCGGGAGCTGAGCTCTGGCCTGACGAGAGTTGAGCTCTGCCCCGATGAAGCACATCACCTGGGAAGGCATGAGTTCCAACTTGGCCTCGTTGATCAGGAGGCCGAGTTGGGAGCAGGTCTGGAGGGCCATGTCCCTGGACCTCTCCACCTCCTGCTGGGTGGGACCTGCTAAGAGCCAATTGTCGAGATAGGGGTAAATTCTGACACCCCCATCGAGATGGGCTGCCACCACTGCAATGCATTTGGTGAAGACCCGTGGGGCCGATGACAGGTCGAATGGCATGGCTTAGAACTCGTACAGGGTCCCCTTGACCCTGAAGCAGAGGAACCGCCGATGAGACGGACTGATTGGGATGTGAAAGAACGTGTCCTGCAGATCCAGTGAACAGAACCACATGTTTTGCTCCAAGGATGGTATGATCTGTGACAGAGTGACCATCCGAAAGGTGCATGACCTGAGATACTCATTCAGGTTGTGCAGATCTAGAATGGGGCGCCAGCCCCCCGTCCGCTTGGGCACCAGGAAGTACCTGGAGACAAAGCCTGGATCTGCTGGAGGATCCACCACTGGAGCTACTGCCTCCTTGAGGAGGAGCTGAGCAATATCATCTCGAAGAGCCGACTGAGTCTGGACGGATACTCTCTCCTCCCAAGGGGCACGGGCTCGGCTTGGAGGGTACTGCTCGAATTCCAGAGGCAGTCCCTGACCGACCACTTTGAGAACCCACCTGTCTGTAGTGACAGCGGACCAGGCTGAAAGGAACTGGCAGAGCCATCCCCCCACGGGAGGACCCAGAGCTGGCGTGATGGGAGAGGGGGAGGCAGCACCGGCCCTGTCACTAAGCAGGCTTGGAGGAGGATCCAGGACCAGAATCTCGGCCTCCTTTACGGGCCTGGGAGGACCCGGGCTTGGGCCGGGGGTGCCAAGCTTGAGCTTGCTGCTGTTGCTGCTGCCCTCCTTGAAAGGAGGGTTGCTGTGCTGAGTGCCAAAAAGGCTTCTTCTTCTTCTTCTTAGGCTGCTGTTTCTTGCCCGAAGAACCTTTAGCAGAAGTAGCATCCAAGGTGGCATTGGACTACTCAATACGCTGAAGGTGACCAGCCACACCTGGGCTGAAAAGGTTGGTGCCCAGGAAAGCACATCAGCTAGTTTGTGCTGAGTGTCCACCGGAAAGGAGGCGAGTCTCAGCCAAGCCCTGCGACGAGAGGCAACTGAGGCTGCCATCGAGTGGGCACAAAAATCCCCAATATCCAGGGCTGTCTGTAGCTGCTGTTTGGCAACAGCCTGGCCCTGATCCCGGACCTGCTTGACCATGGTCTGCATGTCCGCGGGGAGATGTGGGAGGACTTCATCCAAAAATCCCAAGAGGTCATGTAAGAAGTGTACCATGATGACGGCCGAACTTGCCTGACAAAGGCCTAAAGATGAGGCTACATAGACCTTTCGAGCTGAATGATCCAAGAGTATGGATTCTTTTTCGGCAGGTCGGTCGGTGCCGGCAGAACTGTCAGTAAGCCTGAACACAGAGGCGGTTGCCAGGCTCTTGGCCGAAAAGGGTGCTCTGTGAACCCCACAAGGGACCCCATGGGCACCGCATACTTGCGGGCCATGTGGGAAGATGGAGCTGGGCAAGAGGGAGGGCGCTGCCAAAGTTCTAAGGCCAGACCAACTATGGCCTCGGCCACAGAAAAGGCTTCCGTTGGGGTAACCCCTCTCTTGAGGATATCCATGAGATGGTACTCTGCCTTTTTCTGGATAGGCTCCTGGGGCATCCCTGTGGACTCAGAAATGAGGCGAAGAATGCCCTGTAAGGACGAAGGACCTTCCTCCATCTCTAATCCACCGGCCAATTCATCATCCCGGGATGAGAATGCAAGCTGGTCACATCCGAATCTGAGGAATCAGGATACAATGGTCAACCGCCCAAGTCACCTTCGACCCGCTGAGGGCGGTCCGGGGTGACAGTGACCGAAAGATGCCGGGAAAGCCCGGTGTCTGGTCTACCTTCCTTAGAAGGAGCCCCTCCCACAGGCTGCTTGGATGGTGGTTCCACCACTACTGGTGGAGAGACCAGTTTAGGCCGAACCGGAGCTTTTGCCGGCTCCATGGGCAGGGAACTGACTTAATTGGCTCCAAAGGAGTCGACTTTGGCCTGGGAGGTGAAAGCCAAGTAATGGCCAGGATAGGAATCGGAGTCAGCTTATGACCAGTCAAAATCAGCTGTTGCCACATGGGGTCTTCGTAGCGCTGACGGAGTTTCGGCCGGAGCCTCTCCTCATCCGAGGAGGATGAGGACGACCGATGGCATCGCCTCTTTTTAGAGCGCTTGTGGCTCTTCCTTGGCCTTTTGGTCAAGGGGGTCCTGGAGCTCGATCGAGATTGGATAGGCTGATTCAGTCACTTGGGAGACACCAGCGGGACCAGTGATTTCCCAGAGTCCGGGACCACTTCCGCGATGGGATTCCCAGCAGGCTGAGTCTCCTCTCCGGGGAAAGAAAGGACCAGAGCCCAATCAAGAGAATTGGCGACTGGAGTCGGCGACAATGGGTCAATCTGGTCAATGATTATTTCAACCTTGTCGATCAACACTCCGGTCGACTGGCCAGACAGCAAAACTGAGAAGCCAGCAGCCGAAGAGGCAATTTTAACCGAAGTTGAGACTGCCGGTTCCTGGTACAGAGATCTCTCCCAATCTGAAGAACGTCTTCGCTGAGATGAAGATGATCCCAGGTCCTTTTCCCGCTTACGGGACCGAGAAGAATGCGTGCCTGCAGGACCCTCTCCCTTAGTTGGGAGAGACTGGCACAACTCTCGGAAAGAACCCGAGAAGGTGGAGCCCAGGTTGAGCAGAACAAAGAAGCTCCAAGAGGAAGATTCTGCGGCCCGAGCCACTTCCTCCTCGAAGGCTTGCATTCGCTCAATTGCTAGGCGGATCCCACGGCCCCGGAAACCACCCACCGAGCCTCCATAGATTTCACTGGAGGGTTCCGTTTCTCCGGCTTCCCCAACTTCAGGCGTGTGAGATGGTCATCGAGGATGTTAGGGTGAAAAGCAAGACAAAATCGCACTTGAGGTGTCATGGTAGAACACCTAGGCAGCAAACGCATGCAGTGTGGGATCGATGCGTGACATTTTCTGGCCGCAGGAACACTGGCAAAATCCAGAGGAAAACTTGTCTTCCATAATCGAAGGTAGGTAGTCGTGATCGCTAATGCAAACTAGACGAATTTTCGGAATAACCCAAGGTTTTGAAGCCAGGGCCTACAAAATGCAGGAGCATGAAGGAGGCAACCTGAATCTTCCAGAGGAAAGGAAGATCTGGCGTCATGGGGCAGAGCCAAGGGTTATACCACCCGGGTGGGTGGGAGGAGCCAGCTTGAAGACTTCCGGCAATCCTTAAAGGGAAAAGGACATGCCAAAGAGCATGGATGAACAATATATCCATGATCCTAGAACTAATATACCATCGACTATACCCTCTCATGCCATTCCCTGTAAGCTTGCTCCTGTTGTGCCGGCATAAATTCCGTCTTTCGTCAGTCAAAAATAATAGAAGTTTTTTTTCTAGTGTTGGAAGTCCCTGAACTTCATACCAAGCTTTTAAGGTATTACGAGTGCCAAATGTAAAATTTTTAAAATTTGGGGGTGTTGGGAGTGGGGTGAATACAATCAGGAGGTTATCAAATAAATCATTTAATACAAATTCAATGTACTTCCATGAAGTCTCAACTGTACTATTGAGCCATACCATGACTATTTTACATACCACTGCTCTATGGTATTCCTTCAGATTTGGAAGATTTAAGCCTCCTTTGTCAACTGGCAACTGTAATAAAGACCACCTTATCCTCGGCTGTTTTCCTGCCCAGACAAACCTCGATAGTGTACTGTTCCAGGATGTGAAATAGAATCGGGAGGGTGTAAAGGGTAAAGTCTGGAAAAAATATAATATTTTAGGGAAGATGGTCATACATATGGCTTCTATTTTTGAATAAAAAGATAAAAGGATACATATCTACATCGCGATTAACTTTTCAATTTCTTGGGTTAGTGGTTCTAAATTGAAGAGCTCCAGATGGTCCAACTTCTGAGGTATGAATACTCCCAAATATTTAATTTTATTGGCCCTCCATCTGGATGGTAGAAGAGTCTTCAGATGTCGGGTGGGGGTATAATTTAAAGTCAATATCTCTGTTATCTGTATGTTTATCTTATAGCCGGCAATATGAGAAAATTCTGTTATAGAAACATAGACTTTGACGGCAGATAAGGACTGCTTAGCCCACTTGGCCCACCCAGTCTGTCCATTTTCCTACCTATTGGATAAGCTGCAGATTCAAGTTTACCAACAGCCTACTTCCTCCTACCCCCACTAACTACATCGAGCATGGCCGGGATGGATATCTCTAGTTCTAGTAGTGTCAGTAAGATGTGATCTGCATATAAAGAGAGGATAAATTCCCTCCCTCCCAAAGGGATCCCTTGAATTTCTGGTTGTTGCCCAATGGCTTCTGCCAAAGGCTCTATTCTATGTACAAGGCAAAAACGAGGGGAGACAAGGGACAACCCTGTCTGGTTCCTTGCCACAGGGGAATCGGGCAGGACGACTGGCCATTTATCTTTATAAAAGCCTTGGGGGCTATGTAAATACGCTGCATTAATGTTATAAACTCTGTGGGAAAGCCAAATTCAGAGAGGGTTCTCCATAAAAAATGCCATACAACTCGATCAAAGACTTTGTTAGCATCTAAGCTGACAAAAAATGAAAATTACGTACCTACCATAATACTTGATCTTCTCTTGTATCTTCACCATTCATTACTGCTTGGTGTAAGTCGGAGGGAGGAGTTGGCACCGTCGGTGCGGCCCACGAAAGTGATGCACTGCGTAGTGCGTGAGGGGCGGCTGTTAGGCGCCATAGACTTCTCCTCCATCCCAGTTCTGTGCAGCCAGAGAGGTAGAAATACATTATAGGAGTAGAACGAGGCAAGGGAGCCGAGGGATAGGAAAATGAAAGGAAATAAACTGAAAAAGGAATAAGCTGAAGAGAGGAAAGAAAAGAAAGAGAACCCTACTGTAAGTGACCACAGGGCCTCAATCCTTAGGTGGTTCTACAGGAAGAAAAAGCAAGAAGAGGAAAAAGGAAGGAAGAAGCAGAAAAGGGGTAAATGGTAAGGAAGGAGGACTTCTGTCCAGGTAAAATCGAAGACCACTGGCTAAAAATTTTCAAATCTCGGCAGGGACTGAAAACAAGGAGCAAGGACCCCATCAGTTGAGGGTTAAGAGTCCAAGGTTGGACTATAGATCTTTACCGCTTTGAAGGCAGACCTCTCTTCCTCTCCATTTATCCAAAACTGTGAAGTACCCCAGATTCTAGGCTCACAGCTGTCCCCAAAGAAGGAGTAGCTCTGCTTAGAAGAGGAGTGAACCCTGACTTAGGGGTAGGTGACAAACTTTTACAGTACCCTCATGGGGTACTGACATAGTTCCTATTTCGAGAGAAATATGCAACAGCTAAAAGAGGAAAAAAGAGAGAAGGAGAACTCCTGCGGATTTTCTTAGAACTGTAAAGAGCGTCAGTCATAGGGTGAATTCCAGAAGATGAGGACCCTCTAACCGGGGGGCACCCTGTACATAAGAGAATCAGAGGAAGTTCCCTCAGAGGATTAGGGCGAAGGCCCTACTCGCCATCCCCTGAAGCGAACACTCTGTGACTTCACGGAAGGGACAGAGAGCTCTGAGGGTACCAGGGGACTAAACCCCACAACTGGCCTCAGGGAAGAGGCGAGAAGAGGCAGGCAGGGTGGGGCCAATAAGGGGGAAGGTGGGTGGGAATCAGTATGAATGGTGAAGATACAAGAGAAGATCAAGAATTACGTGTATGCGTACTTTCATATCTTCCCTTGTCAATCTTCACCATTCATTACTGCTGGGTGAGTACCAGGCCCCCCGGAGGGGGCCTGATGTTCAACCCTGAGGGAACAAATCCCTCAGCCTCCTACTGGTGGAAAGCTGGAAGGGGGAGACCCTAGCCAATAGACTAAGGCAGTCTAAGGCTGCTGAGGATGAGGGGGTGTCCCCCATGGCCGAAGGGATGGAGGATGCCCTTGAAGAATCCTCTTCGCCCTGCGGGAAAACAGACAGGTCCCCCGGAAAGCGGCGGAAGTCACCCCACGCCGGACAATGGGTGATAGTCTGGACAGATGAAGCCATGCCGTCCACCTTATGCAGACTGCCGTCCCTGCCAATCTGGAAGCCACCTCACTGGTGTCATAAGACACCCTTGCTTGGTGCCTTGCAAGCTCCAGACCCTGTGCAGAGAGGGCAATGGCTTGTCTGAACTGCTCCGTAACAGGCATGGATGCTAGAACCTAAGCCAGCATTGACCACAGATGCCTGCTGTAGGCAGCATGGTGTGCCTGATGTGAACCTATGCAATTCAACGCACGAGCTGAAGAGAAGACTCTTTGTCCCCAATGGTCGAATTCTGTGGAATCTGGATCCTGGGGTCAATCGTGCGCCAGGCGCCAAGGCCTGGAAGGAGTGTCTAGGGATGTCAAGCCCGAGGGCGGGTGAGGTAGAGAACTTAGAGACTCATGGGGGGCACAATACCGTCTCCTGTAGTCTGCTGGGGCTGGAGACTGCCAGGTGTGGATAGATGCCTCCTGGAAAGGGATTAGACAGGAAGGCACCACAAGGTGGTGAGCGCTGAATTCACTGAGGAATGCACGCGTCTGCCGCTCGGTACTGTCCCTGCGAACAAAGGAAATATGGAGCTCCGTGACCAGCCTCGAAAAGAACCGCTTGATATTCAGTGAAATCAGCATCGGAGGACAGGTGGACAGGAAGTTCCTCTTCCTCAGAAGAGGAAGATAAGGAGGAAGTGGAGCTTGAATGATCAGAAAACTCCTGTGGCAGGGGGTAGAGGTGGAAGACCTGTTCGTCCATGGCCCTAACATAGGAAGGAAAGGCAGCTGCAGTAGCTCTGAATGTCTCCCAGGTTAAAGTCCCTATAGGACCCACATGGCCGGGAAGGGAGGGGGGTGTCTGCAGAGGAATGGGTGAATGGCACTTAAGAGAAAGTGTCCAGCCTCTGCCAGGGCTCTGAGATCCAGGGAACGATGCCACCATGACTGGGGGCTCTGAGACCACACCGGGTTGCGAAGAAGAAAGCTGAGAAAGTAAACTCCAGAAGAGCCCAGAGAGGAATCTCCCGTGATGCATCTGGGGTTGCATGTGTCCAGAAGGGCAACCCTCTGCGCTGCCACGCAAAGGTGCACTGGAGCCTACAAGGGAAAGATGGGGTTCAGCACTGTAACTCCTCCTCACCCCCCACAGGGTGGTAGGAGAGGGCCACCACTCCTCACCCCGGCCTCTCAACCTGTCAGACTCTGAGGCTGCTCTCTTCCTCGACACCAGCTTGTGGGTCCCCAGCCCCTCAGGCCCCCCAAGGGAGACCACTGAGGCAAGGGTCCCTAATCCCCTCTGGGGGGGTGAAACAGCACCAGAGATGGTAGCTGCTCCAACCCCTCCAGAAAAGGAAACCCTCTCCTGAGTCTTGGAGCAGTCACCTCCGAGAGAGATCCAAGGCCACCCCCGGCTGAAGGATCCTCAGAAACAACCTGATCCAGAGACTCAGGAATAGGGCCGCTGGGCCGTCTAATGCTGCGTCCCACAGAGACCTCCAATTCTGAAGAATTGGGCTGTCTGCTCGGGTCCAATTCCGAGTTCTCCCCCTCCAGAGAGGAGGTGACCAGGAGGACCTCCAAACTAGCCACCCCAAGAGTAGCTGTGGCAACGGCTCCACGGATGGTGCCATCGCAGGACACTGTGTCGGCAATGGTGCCACCTGAGTCCCTGGCACTGCAAATAACACCAGGCCACAGCGCGACCCTACTGATGGTGCTGCTCGAGTCACCAGCGCCGTGAACGGCACTGGAACCTGACACAGCACTGCCAATGGTGCCGAGACCCAAAACAGTGCCACACATGGCACCACCCCAATCACCGGCACCACGAATGTCGCCAAGATCTGAAGTGAAACCACAGTGCATCACTGTTGCGGGCGGCGCCATTGGCGCCAACTCCTCTCTCCAAAAAAAGAAGCTCCCGTGGCAGTTGCACACACCTGGCTTACACCCAGCAGTAATGAATGGTGAAGATTGACAAGGGAAGATCTGCTGGGATCGTCCTCTGATTTATGTGGTCTAACAAATGTACAGTTCGACATATATTATTTGTAGTCTGTCTGGAACAGACAAAACCGGATTGGTCGAAATGAATAAGATGCGGAAGCATCGCTTCCATCCTACGTGCCCAGATGAACATAAATAATTTATAATCCATGTTCAAAATGGATATTGGCCTATAAAGTGAAGCCATTTCCGGGGGTTTGCCTTGTTTCAGTATTGGAGAAATATCAGCATAGGCCGAAGGGCAGGGGAAGGACTCCTTCCTGTACCTCTCAGAAAGCTGCCAGCAGTGGTGGGGTTTGTTGCTTAAGAAAGATTTTGTACCACTCAGATGGTAGGCCATCTCTGCCTGGGGTTTTCAGGGTTTTACTACAACAGACTACTATTTTTAATTCTTCTGCTGTCACTGGTGCCTTACGTCTTTCGACCATATCTTGTGAAATGCTGGGCAGAGACAATTACCTTACCAAGGCCTTTGATCTTGTTGATCATTCCCTGCTTCTCTCCACTCTTCCTAGTCTTAACTTCTCACCTACAGTGGTTGACTGGTTTAACAGCTATCTGTCAAACAGAACTCAAGTTGTTAAATTGAATTCCTCTCTCTCTGACGAGACTAATATTAACATTGGAGTACCCCAGGGCTCTATCCTGGGACCCCTTCTTTTTTCACTTTACTTAAATAATATAGATGATGCCCTTCTCTCTTGCTCAGCCATTCTCTACGCTGGTGATCTTGTCCTCTACTCAAGTGCAGAAAATATCAGCATCATAAACACATCCCTCTCCTCGGATTTCAAGAATGTGCAAATATGGCTGAATAAAAATAAGCTCGTACTCAATACAAAGAAAACTCAAGCCATGCTATTTGGCACTCCCCCCAAACGTAGGGCTTGCAAGCAGTCCCTCATGGTGCATGACTCGGGAGGGTCTCACATTGAGTGTGTCACTTCATTTAAATACCTGGGAGTCCTACTTGACCAATCCCTTGATTTCAACTTACACATTCAGTCCACCTGCAAAGCTGTGAATGCTAAATTAGGAGTTGCCTACAAGACAAGTCATATGTTAACACCATCTGCCAAGTTGGCTATTGCCAGGGGTCTCCCTCTCCCTGCACTGACATATGGTGCCTCCACCTTTTCTAATGCCCATAAACTGCTCTACATAAATGGGACGTTACATACAATAATATATGTCGGTACACCTCCTCTTCCCATTGCCTCAAGCAGTACTGCCACCTGTACAGTGACCTAGGCTGGCTCTCCCCATCTGCTTGCCGACGATACTCCTTGGGCTCTCTTATAGATTCGGTAATTCGAAATCAAACCCCCTCCTCCTTTGCGGCACTACTTGTTCCCCAGACACCTGCCTATGGACTACGCTCTGTAAACAAGTCTCTACTTAACATATCTAGGTGTCTCACAGTAAAAGGCTCTGGAGCCTTTCATCACACTGCTCCTACTTTCTCAAACTCCCTCCCTCTAGCTCTTCAGCAGGCCGGCTCCCATCCAATCTTTAAAAAGGAGCTACATCGCCATTTATCCCTGGACCCCTGTACTTGCTTTGACCCCACTTAAACTTACTTTCTACCTCTATGTCCTCATATGTTACAGTCCACCACCTTACTCCTGTCTCTCTCTTCCACTCTGTTTCCTTCCCCATCCCTGCTGGCTAACTCTTGCCCCCCCCCCTTACTACACACCTTGGCTAATGTATCTGCTGCTTTATCTCACCTTGCCCACCTCTGTTACCCCCATTTCCCTCCTAACTCATTCTCTCTGCTCACCACACTATAGGACTTTCGCTAAGCTATGTATGTCAGACTCCTGTATCTTTTATTTTAACTGCCAGCTCTGCACTTTATGCCATTTCGATGTAATTTAGTCTTCTTTATATGTATCTCAGACTTATGTATCTTTTATTTGACTGCCAGCACTGTACTTTATGCTATCTCAATGTACTCTAGTCTACCTTATGTTAAGTTGCTTGGTTGTACGTATTATCTCTAGGACTGTCTGATCTGACCCATATGTAATTTGCCTCTACTTATGCAATGTATGTGTCTCTCAATTTTGTATGCACTCTCCTGGGTCGTGCCTGAAAATAGTAATTTTTTTGGCTAGTGCACCTCCCGGTTAACAAAAACTAAATAAATAAATAAATTTGGTCACATAGTAGCCGAAAAGAATGCACACAGAGTCGGACTGCCATCCACCATCTCCACGGACTATTCCTCCTGAGCTGTAACGATCTACATGCCTCAGCTATCTAAATAAGACAAGGACTTATTATCAAACAGGGAGGAAACGGGATCCCTGACTTGGACTCCGTCCACTCTCTTTCCCCTTCCTCCGAGGTAAGGGAATGTCCTCCTCATCTAAGAGCCATTTTTTGTTTTAATTTAATTTAAGTTCAGGAGCTTCCCCAAGACCCCACAATCCTCATCTTGGCCTTCTAAGAAGGCAGGGTCGGGATCTTCCTGCACATTGTTATTGCAGTTTAAGCTCGCTGCGACTCACCTGGACGTGCCTGTGTGGGCCACCCCTGAACTGAGGGGCCCAATTGGGGTTAGGTGTCTGCTGGGATGTCCAGCGGAACATCGGGGCCCAAATCTCACTCAGGAGCCACAAAAGTGATTTTTCGCAATTCTGCTTGCCACTGCCAATCGAAGAACCAGGTGCTCCCCCTCCCCAGGCCGGAGGACCGGCTGAGGGGTGCTGAGCAACACAATGAGGGCAAAAGGAACCCATGGGGGAGGGCCTTATCACCCTTTTGCAGGTCTTACATTGTTTCATAATTAATGGCCTCTGATAAGCCATGGTGCCAGACAGCGAAATAATTGTGTGCCAAGTAACAACTATGAGGTAAAATATAATAATTAGCCCTACTATGTGGACCTGGGCTAATAGCATTCTGCTGAGGTAAAAAACAGAATTAGCGTGCCCAAAAAACGCTGGCTAGGGGTGCATGCTCACTAGCGGGCATGCGCAAAGCGTACCAACAACGTCGGTGGCGTTAGCGTGCTAGCGAGAATGGCGCACACTGGCAATAGTGCAAGTGTTGGCAGCAATAGAACCCAAGGGGTGACTGCGCATGCTAACAGCTGCTGCGCAACAGCTCACTGGCACGCGCGAAACCAAGCACAGGAAAAACGGCCTGAAGAAGGAGTGTGTGCCAACTGTCACCACTGCTGAGTGGCGATCACGCAGCACAGAAAACAGAGGCTGTGGAAGAAAATTTCCACAAAACACTAGGTACAGTCCACGCCACTTATTTCATCCGCGGTAATACCGGGCAATCGTTTAAAATGAGCATTTACTTAAATCCATTTGCCACTTGGATCAACCGCAATGTTAAAACTCGTGGTTACCGCGATCAATACACACCTGCTGTTTCAGGCAGTTTCAGTGTTTGACAGCTGTCAAAATCAGCTGTTCAATTAGTGAAATGATGACTTGCAATCCATTATTACTTTTAGTATCCGATTGGCCAAACTTCATATGAGCAAAGTTTACTAAGCTGGCCGCTCCCTCACTGTTCCAGTTCACTCAGTTCACAGCAGCATCATGTCGAAACGCAAGGCTATGAGCTTGGACGAGAAAGTGGAGCTGTTGGAAAAAAATAGATGACCTCCCTCGGATGAGCCAATGTGATTTGGCACAGCATCTTGGTGTTCCTAAGTCCACAATAGCGGATTTACTGCACCTCAAGGACAAAATTCTTGCAGAGTGGCACAGTAACGCTAATCCTGAGTGCAAGAGAAATTATTTTTTGTTGTTGCATTTATTTTTTTTTTTTGGGCGTCAAACGATATGCGACCACTCTGTATGTGGGGCATTGTGTTACTGGAACGGATAAGCCACGCATTAAGTGGCTTGACTGTACATAATAAAACATAATTCAGCACAAAATATATAACAGACACAGATCTAAGCTTGGGGGAGGAATCGATGCCAAAGTAAAGGGACCCCCAGGATCCCACTCCCCATAAATAATTAAAATGTACCTACCAGTGGCACCTTTTTTTTTTTTTTTTTTTTAAAGGAAATCATTAACAACACCCTAACAAGGCAGAAATGGCACCCAATCCACACAGGGAAATAGGAAAAGCAGGTTATTCAATTTGAAAGCTGCAGCTTAACAGACACGATTTTAATTTGGGGTGCTCCCAGAAACAGGCAGCCCCAACCTGCTATGCTGAACTGCAGCCCCAAAAGGGGTTTTGGAATCTTGAGAGAAGATAAAATTAGCTGCTACCCCTTCTAATGGCACAACTGAGCTGGGGAGTTGCTGCTGCTTGGAATCCTAATGTGCCCAACATTCTAAAGCTTGGGCTGTGCCATTTCCCCGGTAAGGGTGCACAATACCCAGTTGTTATGATTACTCATTGATAATGTGGAGCGGCTTGGGTCTGATGCCACTATATATCCTGTGGTCACGTGGATGCTGTTATGGGTTGGTGCCTTGCACAGGTGCCAACGGCCCCCCCAAATTGTGGCTCCTGCAGGGTCCTGTTGCCTCTGGCTCTAAGATCACAAAATGGGACTTCATGGGGAAGACTGATTCTTAGAAGAATAACTAAAAGCACGATTCAGTTTACCACATGTATAATCCAAAAAACTTAAAAAACAGTTATATGCTTCTTATTACTGGACCTTACTGTGCCTGTGCTATTATGTACCAGCAGAACCTGACAGAGCGAAATAAAAAAGGTGAAATTGGAGCAAAACATAAAGAGAAAATATTGAACACATGAATTCATTTCTTGGACACTGGCATTTATTAGTTATCCGCATGTTTTCTTTTTGCTCTGCATCATCCATTGTAAACCTAAAGTGGTATCTGATGTACTGGTGCTGACTCAAACGACTGCTTCTAGAGCCAAGCCTACAGGGGAAGCTAACTTACTGCCATAACACATTGCTGAAAGCTAAGCTAAAAGGAATATTTGGGATCCATGACTTTAAGCTTCACAGACTACAGAAAGACATAGGCATAGTGTGTCACCAGTGAAAGCTCACCAGGAAACGCAGCGCAGCTGTCAACAGTTTACTTTCATATTTCAATTTCAGTTTTATTGTACAGGGTAAAAAGTGGACTGTGTCACAAGGTCTTATTTTCAGCCATACCTGAACACAGTTACAAACAATAACCATAAATACAAAACAAAGTTACGTACAGTAAAAGACATTACATAAAACAGCTACAGCTGAACATGCTACATAAATATTCATACGCATTACGTTTTAGACAGTTTTTTGAGAGTCTAAAAATATTTAGGTGCATAACATTCATGTTGCACTCAATCATGTAACTCTCTCTAACTAGCTAATCTTGTAATAAAACAGATTTCTACGGGGCTTAGAACCTCAGCTTGAAAGTGATGCAAGCAGTGGACTATGCTTTCAGACATGAAAGCTGATATTTGTCAAAAATGATTCCATCCCATAGTAATTACTTCATCAAAATATTCCTGCATGCCCTTCTCACCAGGATAAAACCACACTGCATGTACATAGCTAAAAGCGGAAATTTAGGGGAGGAAAAAGTGCTGATTCTGGCAGGGCTCCAAGTTCATAAACCAAAATGAATCTGACCACCCCCCACAAACACTTTCCCCATAAGAAGCATGCGCTGCAGGTACAGCTGTTTAAATATCCTGCATACAGTACATGTAGAACAACTTCAAGGCCTGTTTGAAACCAGATTTCTTTTCATCAGCAATGCAAAGTTTTTTTATATTTAAAGAATGCAGTGTCACAAATGTCACACTCATCATACACAACTTGAACCACATGCATCACTTATACATGAGCAGAAGCTATTCACACTGGGTCAAAATGAGGGAAGATTTTCAACTATGGTGTATTTTACATAGGGATATAAGCAATACAGACAAGAGGGAGAATTATGCCCACCTAGCCTGTCTGGTGTCTTCTCAACGATATACACCACCAAACCCTCATGATGCTACAGAAATCTTGCTGTAAAATTAGAACTTCTAACCACTTCTTAGAGCAGCATGATGGTACAGACTGCAAATTAACCATCACAGTAATTATTGTCAGCTGTGAGGTGCACTGCCAAACCTGCAGGAGCTCAACAGATTACATCTAATGAAGACAGAATGAACCAAGTTCCTAACATCCATTTTCACTGTACTGAAAACTATAAAAAAATCTATTTGGCAACATTTATATAGTAGTTGTAAAAAATAAATTCTTACTTTTCAAGCGTGCTACTAATATTTTAGCACAATATTTAAAAAAATAAGATTTTTTTAATATTTATAGCAAATCAGTCCACAAAAATGTAAAATGTATTGAACTATAAGATTTAGACTCTAAGCTTGCATTATACTTTAAGAAAGCTGGTTTTACGAAGGTCTACATAAATAAACACATACATCTTAAAAAGCATGCTACATGCCAGTAATTTCCCAGCTAGTTCCCCTCACTCATCAGTCCAGAGGAATAAAGTTTATCTTGTGCAGTTTTGCTGCCACAGAACATCAAGGAAATCAGCCAGTAATTTCTACTGGCTTGTTGACAAAGAAAGCAAAGTTTTAATCTTCCTCAATTACTGAAATTCATAACAGCAAAGTTTACATCAGACTGAGCTAAAGACACCATCTTTTTCTTCCTATTGTATAATCTATAAGCTTTTACTCTTATGAGTAATATGTTATTTGAACTCAGAAACATAGCAAAACTTTTTTTTTTTTACTTACATCAAGGCTGTCTTCATTTACAACTATCAGGCCCATGTTTTTTTTCAAGAGTTTACAGGAATGTCCTAGCATGAAAAGAGAAAACATTCTAAAAGACATTCTAGATTAACATAACTTGAATCTGCCGAATGTTTTTTTTTTTTAAACACAAATTTTTTATTTTATAGTTCTCTGAAATCTGCCTTGAAATTAGTTTTATCAACAGATGCATAATGAATGGTCTGTAATGTATTTAAAAATACGAGCTGGACTCAAACAGCCTTTCCTCTGCAACATGCAGTTACCAGTAAATCAGTAATAACATACTTGTGGTGAATTTCTAAGCACATTTGTAACGTGAAAATGTTTGCCAAAAGTAACACCCTGCTAAAGTCATGTTTCATCTGTCACAGTGTTTAATCAAATATTAACTGCCAACATTGTGCCTTTATTGGAAACATGTGGGCTTATAGGCTTTACACTTTTAAATTAAATAATTAAAAGGTTAATGCACCAAAAAAATGTGTCTGGAAAATTAGTTAATTTAGCAAAAATTGATAAAACTGACATTTTCAGATCAAGCAGTTTTATTTTCTAATATGAAATGCCAATGGGTCCTGATGCATGGCTTTCATAAGACTACATAAAAACTTTAAAATTCAACATAAACATGTCAAGGTAGCTAAATAGTTTAAAAAGTGCGAAAGCAGAGTTGTTCCTTGATGGAGCAAGCA